>CM036625.1:7234119-8460786 GCA_020746105.1 Trogon surrucura | reverse complement strand
AAACAGGAGGCAGGAAGACCAGCAACACAGGCAGAGATGATGACCAGCTGACAGCAGCCCTCCCAGCCCAGCAGGCACTAAAGGCCCCAGCAGTGTCCTTATGCGCCCTTTTATACTGAGCACCATGGGCAGGAACACTGTGATTGGCCCATTGGGGTCACCTGCCCCATCCTCTCCCACCCTATGGTGCTTGCCCCCTGTGCTAGGAGCCCCCAAGAACTTTTGTCCTGGTGCTCTCAAACCAGAACAAGTCCCAGCTTCTTCCTGAAAATACAACAGCTGATGTGCTGGCCTCACCCTGCTCCCTCTCTGCTCGCTAGTGAAGTGAGGAGCGAGGATGTGCTTTATGCAGTATCCTTCACAGGCTAGCAGGCCATAGAGAGTAGATTTCTTCCTAAGTGAAATCCAGATAAACTTGCACGTTTCAAGAAAAAAGAAAGACCAAAAAAATTGCAACATTGCAGACACATCATATCCTCTGTTTCACATGTCTCTCAGCAGCACTCTGATTAAATAATTCTATCAAAACAAACCAGTAAAACTGGTTATAAACAAATTATTTCTCATCCACTACGTATTTGGAGGGAAGTGTTTTCCACGTCTGGTTTCAGTTAATTCAGTGTCTGTTTGGGTTGAAACAATCTCTGCACAGTCCTTGGAAAGCTTTCCTTCTTACCATCTATAGGTCTGACCGTACGCCCGATAATCCTTTCAACTATTCCCCCCCTTGAGCAAAAGCCACCCTGTTCTTCACTGTGTTTTTTTCCATTTCTTTCATGTTCTGCCTACAGTCTTGAGTTCTCTCTCCCAAAGTTTGTGAGCTGCTCTTAAAGACCAATCTCCCCCTTGTTCTTGATGGTTCCACCTTGAGGGAATCTTTTTAACGCTGTGTAACATGCAAGCCAAGAGCAAAATGCAAACCCAGCACTGCCCGTTACTGCTTCCATCATCAACCCATGCCTTAGTTTCAACCTCAACAACACCACCAAAACCCTCTGCTCTTTCCTCAGAAAAACACTTAATGTTTAGAGAAAGCTCCTTATGAACTCATGGCTAAGGAATGCCATTAAAGCTTTCTCCTAAGCTTGTAACTTTCTTCTTCTTGCTCTTCCTTCACCTTCTGCTCTCTGCTCAGCCCAAATTTTCCATGCTGGCTGAAAATGTTGGCATTTCAATTGTAATCTTTAGGTAGGAGAGGAGCAAATTCTGTTGCAAATCAGAACCTCCATTAAACAAAGAGACCAGAACCTACATGAGAGCTGATTCAGGCCTTGAGCCTGTGATCACCTCCAGGTGGGGCAAACCTAAGAGCCAGGACCTTCCTTTTGAAGACCTACTGCTCAGGACAATTCATTGTGAGTGAAAATAAAAGCTTTCCTCTTTCCATTTCTTTGCTAAAACTACTACAAGCTTGTTTCCCTAATATTTAACAGATTTTCACAGCATAGACACGCAAGTTTCAGTAACAATCCAGAATATAAATTTCAAAAATGAAGACTCTGGTAACAGCAATCAAGATAAAAGCAGAAATAACCTAATAGCCCTTGTAAAATGTGTTAGTATTACCTCATTGCTTTTTCTTCAAATAAGAACCACAACTCAGGACAATGCACGTAGATGATGGTAAGTATCAAGCTTAACTTTAGAAATTACTGAGAGAGAACATATTCACATCTATATTCTGTATTCCTTAGTTAAGCTTCAGGGAAATTTTGTGACTAATTTACTAACAATTACAAACCTTGCCCCTCCATGACTTTCCAACAACCTTACTCGTTTTTAACCTGAGATGGAAAGTCCCGTAATGCCCACCGCAAGTCAGACAGATTCTCTCGTGATTGTCACGAACAGCGATACGCTACACGACACACATACGCACTTCATACCTAGTGTCAAATTACAGTGAAATCTTGCTTTCTTTGATTAAAAAAAATCTACAACCGTTCTTACCAAGTAAGAGAATCTCATTTTATAATTAGTGTCATCCACGCTGTACTCTAATGATTATCAATTTAATGACAAAGTGATACTACATATACCAAGCTATTTAGCTACAGGTAAGAGTAAGGCACTGTACTCTGATACAAAAAAGGACAAATGAAAAGAAGAAGTGACGCAAATCATCTAATCGCATCTATTTCACTTGAGCTCATTAGAGCTTATTAATTTTCTCCTGTGAATGACCTTCCATACACCACAAGGCTATCTGGCAAAAGATTCACAGAGACAAAGTGCTATAAAATTATCTAATTAGGCAAATGGAATAGAACTTCGATTTCTAAATAAATGGAAACTATCATGGGCAAAACTTTATCTGTGGCAGAAAAAAACAATTCTGGTTCCTTGACGTTTTCTGCATTTTGTTTTTGGTGTTGATATTCCTCACAATGCTTGGTTCCTGCTTCCTACAAACCAGCGATAATAACTGTTACTGCAGCATCAGGCCCCTGTGCCCATATGGCCACCAACTTGGACACGAAACTTCAGCTGTAGGCTCTTGAAGAACCAAAGCTTAAACCCCACGAAGCTACCTGTTGTGCAACAAGCGCAAAATTAATGTACATGTACAGAACCTGAAGAAAATCAGCTTTCAGCGTCTGGTAAGACTTAAACCACCATTTGCCAGGAAGGGCATCTAGATGATTAATTTCTGGAGAACACAACCTATATACAAGTAATAATACATAAACATTACAGTTTCAGAAATAATATATCACAGCTCTAATCTCTCAGGCACTTGTGATTAAAGCTATTCAGATACATAAGCCTTCACTTTGTATGTTGAGGTGTGAACTGACATGAACTTAAACACAGCTTTAAAAAGCCTAGTCCCTTTCTGCACTGCATACAGGTTTCCTGAGCAGCCGAGAGGAAGGGAAAAGGGAATAGATTTGGACAAGCTTAGACCAGCTACTTCCAAATTTATGCACAGAAAACTTTTTATTTTAATTCTAATAGAGATCTGGAAAGCTTAGTGGCGACATTTAGGTACTGTGGTCAGTAAAGAGATACAATAGCTGACACCCATCACCCATGTCAAAGTGCCCTGGAGATGGGCAATGCTAAGGAAGGGAAAGCAACTGTTTCTCCCTTCAGCTAGCAGAAGGTTGAAGAATATTTCATATATCATATATGTCCTAGAAATACATATCACTTAAAGAAGCTCTGAGAAAAGACCATATTCAAAACATGTTAGAAGTCTCCAAAATACCCTCTTCCTTAGCACGTGTGGCATTTTGTAACTCTGGCTCTGTCTTTTTCATCCAACATAATGAGCCCACAGTGACGTCCAAGCTGGGGCACATCAAGGTCTCCTTTAGCTCTGACACAGAAGTGCCACAAACTGTGGGAAGAGACGAAGTTTGGATGGTCTCATAGAGTAAAAATATATGCAGCATATTTTAAAGAAATTATGACATTTCACCTTCAAATGCTGTATCATAGATTATTTCATCTAATAATAAAAAAAATAATTATTCCACCTTTAGGCTTAGCTCACAGTCTTGTTCAATTGCTGATATCAAACACGTCCCAATAACGAAAATCCCTCCACCCCACCTTAACTCCTTAACTTTTGCCAGGCCTTCCAACTTACAGATAAAAGTTTCCTTTCTTCTCAGTAAAGATGAAATTTCTCAAGCAAGCAGAAGCTTCCAAAGATCTCCCTTTCTGGCTTTTCTTTAACAGGCTGTCACAGAAGAAAGATTAGGTACATTTTGAACCCATTCCCAACCCATGTGGAAGTCTGCACATTTAATAACATCTGTTCTTTTTGCTCTAGGAGTGAGAAATTTCACAACAGAAAGAAACACTAATTAGAAATGTGCAAAATTCCCTTCTGCCAGTAGAGCTACCAGTCCTTCTGAACAGGGACTGTGGAAAATGAGGAAATAAATAAAATAAAACTCTCTTTCAGATGGTTTTCTCCTGAAAGCCACCAAGATCTGGATCTAGCAAAAGTCTCTGTCAAGATGGAAGAATCAAACCTCATGTAACTAATAACAGGGAAGGAGCCCTTGTCTTTAAATTTATTGGTTTAGAGGATATGAGAAATTAAACACTACTATGAGAAATTAAACACACCCCAGTAAAGTCACTCCTCCCACTTTTTGCATAGCTCTTTTGGCATCCCCTTTTTTTGACAGAAAACAAAGAGGGAAAACTACCTTTAAGCCAAATCTTCTTCTACAAATGAAGAAACTGGTTAGCTACCAGATCCATGCATCTCCACAGACTTCCCCCTCCCCGCCCCCAAAAACAAACTTGTAGCTGTTTTCCACTTGCTAACTCCTCCTTCTATATCTGAAAAGGTCTTACAGGCTGTTGGGGGCCTTGTGCTCTGCAGTGAATGGATTTGATTCCTTTACCAAATATAAAAGTTGTCTTTTATTTCCATCTCATGAAACACTTGTACAACAGTACCAGTATCTTAACCAAAACCTTTCTTCTATCCTTTTTAAAAGGCAGGTTATTTTCTTGTAGCTTTATTTGGATGACAGGAAAGTAAAGAGCCACAACACTACCTCCAAACATTGCCTCAGAAGGCACTACATGGGGCACTTGAACTTTTAGTGGAAAAAAAACCAATTCAAGCTCAAACTGAAGTTATGACATACTCAAATCAAATACGGCAACTATCCATCAGAGAGAAAAAATCTATCTTCCACTGGAACAGCCAGAGGAATTACAAGCTGCTTAGTCAACGTCCAGGTCTCATACTAAACTGCTTACATGAGAGCTCGTGAGTGCGAGGCCTTAAGCAACCAAAAGCCAGATGCCTTTGATCACTAGGTCCTTCAAGAGCCCGTGAGGACAAACACGTTCTACAAGCGTAGAGGATGACACTAAAACTTTTTCACTGCCCCAAACTGCATCAGTCCCACAGCAGTGCTCGGAGCTTTTGAGTTGTGACCAGTTTGAAGGAGTACCTTGAAGTTGGGCCAGGTCTCACTGTGGTAAGTTTCCACAACCGTGGCTTCAGACTAGAACTACAGACGGACACTCGACTCACGCTGCATGCGACACTGCATTATTGACAGATGATACTATGTCATTAATAATACTCAGATACAAGTGCCAAGCCTGTAATTCTCTCTTGTTTTGTAATCATCAGCAATCAAATAACGGAGCCTGTCCCTCTGGAGCCAGTGCCTGATGTGATGCCATCTCTGCCGACGGCCAGAGCCGTCAGTGCCGTCCCCACAGAATGGCCGGGAAGGCTCCACAGCACAAAACCATCCAGATTTGGGGGGCAGGACACGTCAAGAATGGGCAGGAGGTGGCGAGTGGGCAGTCAGAGGAGGAGAGTAAATTACTGCAGAAAAACGCAAGAAAAACTGTATTTCTTTAAAAAAAAAACCAAAATCGGCTCTAGATCAGGAAGGAAACCGCTCATTTACACCAAGAATACGATCCGTACGATCGTTTCCCTAAGGCCCTGACATTGCTCTGTTCCTCTCGCAGCAATCACACCCCATGGCCAGAGGCGGCCTCTCCCGGGCACTGCACCGGGGGCTCCGGCCCTGCCCGGCCCCAGGCCACGGAACTTTCTGCCCTCGGGGAAAGGTCCCCACCGGCCGCCCGCGGCCTGTGCCCACCCCCTGCTCCCGCCGGCCGCGGGCAGCAAGCCCCCGGGCTCTGCCCCTCTCGCCATTGGGCTCTGCCCCTCGCTCCCCGCAGCCACCCCCGGCTGCCCCGGGGCGGTGTCCGCAGCTCCCTCCCCGCCCCGCGCCGCTTTACGGCAGTCGGCGGCTTTGCGGCAGGCGCGGGTGCCGTACGGCGAGCCGGTGCCCTCCGCCTGCGCGGCCCGGCCATCGCCAGTGCGCGGGGCCGGGGCGGCCATGGTGAGTGCGGGTCGGGGGTCGGGCCCGGCGGGTCTCGCCGGGGGCCGCTTACGGGTGGGCCGGCAGTTGCCAAGCCCTCCCGCAGGCGGAGGAGCCCTGCTCGCCCTTGGGCCGGCGCCCCAGGCGCCCGCTGGCTCCTGCCCCGGCGCGCCCGGGGTTAGGGCGGCGCTGCCGGGCCGGGTTTCCCTCGTCCCCCCGAGCCAGGAACCCCCCGGCAGGGCCCCCAGCACCCCTGCCAGCAGCGCTGCCCAGCTGGACGGTGCCGGGACCGCCTGTCCCCGGCCGGGCCGCCGCCGGCATTGCTGGGTGGGCTTTTTTTGCCCCCTTCCCCTTTGGTAAACAAATGCTTTATGTCTCCCCTGTTTAGGCCAGTACAATGGTGGCGGTTGGCCTGACCATAGCGGCGGCTGGATTTGCAGGTTTGTGGCGGACGGGAGGACACCGAGCACCCACTTGGGCTGTTCTCATTGCCTGCGCCAGTACTGATCAGTCTTAAGGTAGTTTAACAGCTGATACAGGACACTCCTTTGGGAGAGCCTGTATTGAGAATCATAGAACGGGCTAGGCTGGAAGGGACCTTAGAGACCTCCCTGTCACGGGCAGGGACACCTCTCAACTAGATCAGGCAACACATGGGGACTGAACAGGAATCGAACCCGCGAGCTTCGGTGTTTCAGCACCACGGTCAACTGAGTGAGCTAAACTGGCCCTCAATGTGGGTGTAATTTAGAAAAAAGGTACAATTTCTTAGTTCTTTATGCCCCGCCCCCCCCCCCAAGTTTATTCCACAGGTTCTAGCTCACAAGTTACCAGTTGCATAGAATTGCTAAATCTTTTTACTTGGCCCTGTTCAACACCGATTTCTTTAAGGTCGCTATGCGCTAAAAGCTATGAAACAAATGGAGCCACAAGTAAAACGAGCGCTTCAGAATCTGCCAAAACCTGTAAGTTGCTTTTTTTAATCAATAGCATCTTTTTATTTAAAAGTGTATTTGGTAGAATCACTACAGGCTATTATCTCTGTAGAGCATTGCTGTAATTTCTTACAGTAAACATAATTTTGTCAGAACAATCTCTGCAATTCTGGTGGTGGTTAATTAATACAGAATTTGTTCTGGCAAATCTAGTACTCGTTTAAATAACGCTGTGCTACTTCAGCTGAATTTCCTATTACAAGCGCAAAAGAAGCATTGCAGTATTCTTACAGACTAAAAGCTCAGCAGCTGCTAAAGTAATAATGAGTTGTTTTAACTGATAAAGTTAAAAATTAACATTTTTTTCAACTAACACGTTTTCTCTTTCAGGCCTTCAATGGTTATTACAGAGGTGGATTTGAACCCAAAATGACTAAACGAGAAGCAGCTTTAATACTAGGAGTGAGGTAAAAGGAAATTTATTAGAAATGAAAGGTAAAAAGGAGGTTATGGTGTTACCCAGTTACTTACATAATTCTCAGTGCTTAAGACTGTCCTGTGCCCAGCTTCCCCTGGGAATGTCAGTGCCGAGTTGGGAAAGCGGCTGTTCAGGATTTTTCTATACTTGCTGGGGGTATTTTGCTGCATGTCAGCTTGCGTAAAGCTAACTCTAGCTGGACTTGTACGCATCTGCAAATCCCAGGCACATCGAAAAGCCACATGGAGGTCCAGGTAGATAAAGCACTTTCAGGAAGCCCTGGGGTTTACTCGCTGTGGAGAACATGGCTGTGCTCTCCCCTTGTGGTTCCTGTCACTGCTGGTGAATTTCAGATCAGTGCAGCTTGAAGGTGCTGCAAACCCAGTGCTTGCATGTGGAGTAAATTAATTGCTTTATTCTAGAATATCTTAGATATAAATATGGTATCTATGGGTGCCAAAAACTTAGAGACTTAAGACCAAATCTATCAAGCAAGATACAGAATAAGACCCATTCCTGCTTGAACGCAACTTTCAACTGTAAACTTTATATACAAACGGTTTGTATAGAGAGCAAATTTTAGTTTTTTCCTCCAGGCTTTACAAAGTTGTCTCAGTTAAAATGTTACAACATAGTTCTGTTTCTTTTCAACCCTGTGAATGCCCCCCACCACATTAGAACGCTGTAGCAGTCAGCAGGCAGTGTTTTGAAGAACCTTAGCCAGGACTCACTTGCTGCACCTCACTAACGGAAGAGAAAAACATACACGTAAGCCAAAGAGCTTATGGATAGGACAGAGTGCGTGCTTGTTTGAAGATGTCTTTTAAAGAGCTGGGGGATTTTATGAGGGTCCCTTAAGTCAGTTTTTCTCTCTCTTTAAAGCCCTACAGCTAACAGAAGTAAAATTAGAGAAGCTCATAGACGGATCATGCTTCTGAATCATCCAGATAAAGGTAAGTAAATTAAGTCACATTGGTTACTTAATACAAGGTTTTAACACAGATCACTGGAACAGCGTAGGGAAGAAGTGACTGACATACAACTACCTCAGCTACAAAAAAAACCCCCAGAAAACCAGTGAAAACAGACGTTAGGGTGCCTTAATCCTTAGTTTTGGAGTATATTTTTGTGTTTGAATGCTCTAAAGTAAGCAGACAGATCTGCAGTCAGCTTAGTACTTGCTGCATCTTTTGCGCATGTGAAATTAAAATATAGTTTGTTAAGATCAACTTAAAAATCACCTTAATTTTAGATGAAAGCCCAGAGTATATTTTTGTGCTTTATGTACAATCTGAGTTCATTGGAAATTCACCACAAACGGCAGCTGCTGAGCCTTCTGCCTCTTCAGAAGACACTAAACTATGAAATATTTGTCTCTGAGGTACTCTGAAGGTTCAGAATCTAGTTATGTTTGAAGTTAATAACTTGAGGCACCTATACGTCTTCTAAATTCTATTTACTTCTGTGAGTCAGAATCGCATTAGTGCTTGGCAGTTAAAATTTTAATGCTCGCTAAAAGGTGAAATGGCTTCCTTTAAAGTGACTCTCGAACTTCATTACTTTAACACAACAAAACCCAAAATAATCCTTGGGATATGTCTTTCATAGATAATACCTAGTGGAAGTTTACTTCAAAACTAACTTTACCAAATAGATGCAGAACTTATCCAGAGATTGTTAGGAGCATCTCACATGTTTTACATGATTTAAGTAAGTTAAGGTTCAGGTAAATAAAGTAATTCTAGCAGTGGTAAAAGGTGTACGTGCTTCCAATAGACGCTACAAATCTTTGCACCTTACAGTCAGTACAGTTTCAGTGCATTTGCATCGTGGAGTCTGTTTCAGTACCTCCTTAAGTCATTTGAATGTCATGTTTAAACCCTGAACTAGTCCATCGGCGCAGCAGAGTTCCCGTTTCCTTGAACTAGTGGGGAAAGGTTTAGCTGCCGACTTGCTTAACGCTTCTGTATTCACCACAAGCTTTCTGCCAAGCCATTAGTGACCAATTCGTTTATGACTGATAAAACCAGAGGGATAAACTAAAGGCAGCTTGACAGGAATTGGCTGTCTGCACACTGAGCTACTGCAGGGACTGGCTGTATCAACTTACACAACTTCAGGCGTTTAAGAAAGTATTTTTTTACATCTGATATGACAAGAGGTTATCTTTCTTCTAGGTGGCTCTCCGTATGTAGCAGCCAAGATTAATGAAGCTAAAGATTTACTGGAAGACCAAGCTAAAAAATAAATGAAAGAGAAAATCAGAGGGTTTGTCCATGCAAATGGTTATTTTTGATAAATGGCTTAAGAGAAGTTCTAACGTCAGTGCTTGACTTAACGTAAATGAAACTGAAAATACAAATCCAAGGAGGTACTTCCCTCCCCACTCAATATTCACTTTTTTCAGGAAACATGAGGGAGGGAGGCTTAAAGTTTTTTTTCATAGCCGTTCTTTAAGCAGCAAAATCTGCCACTCAGAAGTATTTTCAGTGTAAATGAATAATAACTCGGTTTGGCCAATGCATGTTGCCAGATACAGGTACTTGCGTGCTCTTACCAGCTGTGCTTACAGTTCATGCTGCTGTTCTTTTATGTGCCAAAGTTAATGTGATCAGCTGGTTTGGGGAGGGGTTGGAATCAAGAGGATTTATTTGATGGGAAGACTCGGGACAGATGTGTGGTTGTCTTTGACTGAAAAAATAAAGTATAGGAAACCACATACTTGGTTGTCTTTGCCTTGTGAAAAACAAGGTTGGTTGAGCTTCCCAAATGTTACTGATGGGTCTAGATGTCCCAGATACTTTAGTAACATTCACTTACAGATTCTATAGCATTTAATTGAGATTTGTAATGCAAGTATTGTAGTTTTATACCTTATTTTGCACTACAAAGTTAGAATTCACATCATAAGGTTTGTGGTTTTAGTAACTAGGAAACAGGAACTCTTTACATAAACCACTGCTGCCCCCCGAGGTGGATGCATCATGCTGCTGAAGCCTGATGCCCCCAGCCCCCTTAATTAGGGCCAAAGAACTGTGTTGTACTCCAAGAATCTCACCAGTCCTCTGCAACCACAGTAAAAGTTAACACCCAGCTCTTCATACCTACACGAGGGCTTTCAGAGCGCTGCTCTGAGGAGTCCTACATCCTGCAGTGAGTTACCGTCGACTGCTGTGTTGCTGCAGACTCCTTACAGGCCTTTTAGTAAGGAAGAGTCCCCGCGCCTTTAGAAGAGAGGATCAAATCAGTATTGACTGTGAAATGGAAAATGTTTAGAACCTAGACAAGAGGGAGGGGGATAACTATTATAGCATTTAAAGTGGGTTGAAAAACCCAGCTACACATTGCCATGCAGCAGGGCCAGAGCAGGCACATTTCAAGCCATATACAGAATGTTACTGTACTGTACTTTTTCCTGCCAAACAATACTACTTTTTAAACATGGGTCTTTTTTCTTCCTTGTTTTTTAAATTTTCTCTGTTCTTGCGACTGCTCAGAGATGGTTGTGCACGCTTTAGAGTTCTAACACTTTGTTCTCCGGAAGGGAACAATGTCCACAGGTGTTAACACTGAAGTTGTATTAGAACTGCACACCCCCTTAAAAGTGAAATACATACCCAAACCGAGGTGGTGCAACTCCTCTGTAGATGTAGCTGGAGTCACAAGTCGTTCAGAATACTTGCTTTTGTCCTTACTTCCAACAAGTCAGGTAAGGTGATTTTTTTTTTCTCTTTCAAGTCAGCACAACTTCAGCACTACAAGTTCAGTCTGACTTCTTACAAGTCTCCTTGCTACCCCAATGTTTTTCCACACCTGTGTTTTCTGCTTCATTTCTCACATGCCAGAAAAGCTGGGTTAGTTGTCACACTTCTAAATTCTCAATCAAAAACTACATCTGCATTAATTCCTATATATGTTAGTCAGGTAACATCAATCTCCAGAAGAAGTCTGTTTTTAGACTTGTTAACTGATGTTTTACATCATCTCCTTAAATAACAGATTAGTTATGAAAGAGTTAAAAGTCCAAGCTGCCTCACAAGTAAGTTCCAATTGTTATCTAACAGCTTGGAAACCTTAAAAGTCAGTAGTAATTTAAATTTGATAGAAACAGTCAACAGATGGAAGATCAAAGTTTATTTTCTTTTACTACCAGCATACAAAAAAAACATATTGCACATCAAACAACCAAAACAAAAATAAAAATACTCTACTAAGGACTAACATATGTAGTTTATACAGAATAAACTTTCTGGAAATTGATCTTTTCAGTAGTTCAGGTTATGTCTTAATGGACATGACTAATTCAGCTTAGTGTTAACTAAAGCTATGTTTGATTTTTAAATACTGTACAGTTTAATAAATAAACCAAACAAAGCCTCAATGTAGAACAGTCACTGCCAATGTCACCCAGTATCCCTGCAGATTATGAGAATTAAACAAATGTATTCCAGTGGTCTGCAGATTTTTCCTCTACATACAGCATTTAAAAAACATGTATTAAAACAGACCAGTTTCCAGACTAAACTAATGGAGAAATTACATTTCAGTGCAAAATATTTTAGACTGCATTTCTTTCTAGTATTCCTCAGGTGAAGAAGTGGTTGCATATTATTAAAAATGTAACAAAAGCAGCTAATGCTTTCATAAAGAGTATTATGTTAGGGATCCCCCTCACATCTTTGCCATATTTTGAAAACAAAATAACATTTCCTATAGCCAGCAATTTTGTTTATTTAAATGTTACATATACTATCTCAAGGCACATCTGATGATATATTTATAACACAGTAGGTGTCAAAGTATGTTTAACATATGATTTCTTCAGGATCCCTCCCCTTTCTGTATTCCAAAATGGAGGAACTGAAAGTGCGGTGTCAAGACTGGCGATCCATATTCTATCTTTGGCAAGCTTATACAAGCACTATTTTAAATGTAATGTAAAAGAACTGTAAACTAGGAACTTCAGTTTATGAAACACCATTCAGCACTGCTTCTTCCTGATTATTTCCATCCTCCTGAACAGTAACTTTCTTTTCATCAGGACTGTGCTGTAGTTTAGAAGGCTCATCCCCAGAAGTTGTAGCAGGACCATTCACTGCCTTTTCGGAAGGGCTGTTTTCATCAATCGCATCTTTTGCCTTGCAAGAACAAAACCAGGAGAGCATTACAAATTCTGTAAAAATATACGGAGCGTAAGCTACATTGCCCCCTGGCTCACGCAGCAACTGCGCAGTAGGATCTCCTGTCTGTGCCAGGATCCCATCATTTACAGCATCCTCGGACTTACCTTGTCCTGTGGGACACTTGTGAGGAAAGCACGCCCAGCTAACCCAGAGGCACAAAACCCCCAGCGCACCCAGAACAATTTAGCTCACAATTACCATTTGCCTAAGCCAAGGAAGAAGGTAACTGAACAACTGAGTTTTACACCCTGTTCCAAGTCTACCGCAATATTACATTTTGTTAATCACAGAGCAGTGGGTCTTTCTTACTTTGCTCAACTCAGACATACCCTGCGGCTGTAAGTTCACTGTTACTCTAGAAGTAAAGGACTTCGTCTTTATTCTGAATATGATTTGTTATTATATGTAATGCCACTGTGATCCTTCAAGGAGAGCAGATCTCAAATCTACCACCTTTGTAACGTTAATTATTTCTAAAGCAGTTTGTGCAGTCACTAAATGTGCTGCCTCATATCCTCTACTTAGAAAGTGGTTTAAGTATTAGTTCAGGAATCATCCATGGCTAATACTCGCATTTTATTACGTAATGCTACCTTAGTAGTACAATACTTTACAACGTCTAAAGGCTTAATTTGAGCTTTGCACTGGAAACTCAAGTCTGCAATGAGAAGTCTATGAGTCAATGTCAGTTCGTTTACACTGGGCCGTTTTTGTTTTTTAATGATTTAGTCTTGAACTCAAATACATTTCTAATCAAGTGAGAGTGATCTAAACAAAGCATTCCTCTGCTGTTTTTGCTGCAAGGGAAGAGAAAAAAGAAAGGATAAAAAATAAATAAAAAAAGTATCTTACCGTTTCTTTCTTGGTTTTGGCTAATGTCTCCTTTGGAGGGTTTCTCTGTCTACTTTGAGATTCAGCTCGTGATATATAATCAGCTACTGTTACTGTTCAAGGAAAAAAATTACAGTGATGCTCACATCAGAAGTCTAATCAGGCATTAAGCTTCATATGTCTTTCTGCACAAGTTACGCTATAACTGGGACACATCTCACAAAAGGCCTTCACACTTACAGGTATCAACTACATGGCAAGGATCAATTTGTTTCTGTTAAATACAATTCTCACACAAATCAGTGGTAACGTGATGATCTGAAGGTGGGATCTTGAAGTTAATAAACCCATAATTTTGGCCCAATTGTAAATTTTATTGGAAGATAAGGGCTTTCTCTACTGGCTTTGAAGGGGTCAGACTGCAGGCTCTTTAAAGCACAGACTGTCGGCCATGAGCGGCAAAGAATTTCACTCTAGTAAAATGAAGGTAAATTAAAATATGGGAAGAATTGGGGGAGGTTCAGAGTATGGTATCACTTACGATAAAGCGGCATTCAAATCTCTGTTACTTCATGAAGCAACTGGCAAGAGAACTGGCCTCTCCTCCTGGCACTCAGAACGCAAATCCACCCCGGGAGCTCGGGCGCGTGGGGAAACTGATGTGTGCACAGACACGGGGGGCGGCTCTGCGCAACGAGCCCCTACTCAGCAGCTGTTACAGCTACTCCTGGCGGATGCTGGCCGGGGGCTTCCCAACCTCTCTTCTTCTTGCCACCTCAGCACGTGTGTTTGTAGCCTGGTTTTGTCCTATCCTGCCCTCTTGTAACCACACCAGAGTCAATTCTAGCTTTAGAATATGATACTACAAATTGAAACATACACTTCTATCTTGGATGAGCTAAAGCACATTACAGCTGGCAAGCATGATCTGCTGAACGGTGCAGTCAATTATATTTAGTATGTCATGCATTCAGGTGAACTTTTTCTGGACTTAGGAATGCCTGACTAAATCAGCCTAGGAAGTGCAGCACATGAATTTTCTGTTCAGTAACTGCACTTCTTACAGCTGGGTCCTTGCTTAATTGTCAAGACCCAAGTGAGTTTCTATACAAGGAGAATTACTTCTTTAAAATGAGGTTCTGTACCCAGCTCCTCTACTGCAAAGATAAAGCGTGTTTTCTCTGCTCAGTGCAAGACACCAATTCTTAATATCCATATACGTAGCAGGAAACCAAAACGTACAGCACTGTACATCTAGTAACGCAGCTAAATAGCTGGAGTGCACTGTTAGCATTGGGGGAGAAAGGGAAATTCCATCTGTCTTAGTTTCACTCACTAGACACTTCCTAAGTATTTCTGAGATTGAGGTAGAGCATCTTTCACAAAGACACTAACTAACTACCAATGCTCTTACTGTTGTATTTAGAAATATTTATTAACACAAACTGAAAATGGTATCTTGAACAAAGACATCAACAGGAAAAAACAGAGAAATCATGTTTGGGAAATTTTGTTCTCACAATACTTGGATTTAAAAGACAGATACTTTAGCTTTTGTAGAAATAACATCTTTATGTTGTTGGCTGAAATTAGTTTCTTGGAAGTAAAAGCTGGAATCTATTTTTATATTTTCTGCCCCTCTACAAATACATATTAACTGTTACAAAACTATAATGTTGAGAAGTAATGAGTTCTGTTTATTTGTTTTTAAATACGGTTTGTGGTTTTTTTTCTTCCCCTGAGTTTTAGTGGGTGTGGTTTTTTTCTTCATCAAATCTTGTATGAGCACCACAGATAGATGGAAGACAAGTATAGGTGAAATTTTGAACCTGTCAATCTAGAAGACCTTCTGTTACTACCTTTATGTACAAGCATTTTCTAAAGAGGGCATTATACTGAGAATTAGCTAGTTCACCTTTAACATTTCAAGTGTTAGTACACACAAAAGAAATGCAACAAGCCACAACAACAAAAAGTTGGAAACATGCAATTTCAATTAAATTCCTCCTCCTTCCCACCCTCAATTTGTAGGTGACTTGCAAATATTCATAAAAGCTGAGGAAGGGATAGCAGCAGTCGGACACGGGCAGGGGACCAGCAGATCCCACGTGAGCTCCCCCACAGGGCTCTCCCGGGGTGCCCGCACCCTGCCGTGCCCTCCCAGCTCCCGGCCAGCCCCGGGAAAGGCCGTGTCACATCCCGTGCAGCGAGCGCGGATCACGAACCTTCACGTTTGGCTCGATCCGGCACCACTGAACTCAACAGCAGTTCGAGCTGTTGACTTCAGCGAGAACGGGATCGGAAGCGTAACTCAGATGTCCAAGCAAAAAGTTAGACATTATAAATTAGTTTCATTAGGCGGATTAAGAACTTTGGTAAGTTCTCCTAGGGTAAGAGACATCTTTCATCTTTATCTAGTAGTCTTATTAGTTATTGAGTAACCTTTTTGTATTATGCAGCTCTATGTCAAACAGCAGACAACAACATTCTCTCATGCTTTTGACCTGAGATTACCCACAGCTCCACTCGAATTACCTGGCTGTCTATCTTCTGCCTGACCCCTGAAGCGACGCCTGCGGCTACGATTGCGTCGCTGGGGTTTTTTGTCACTATCATCTGCAATTGCAAAGTTCACCATGAACTATTTCTGACGATAAAATAAATAAATAAATTCTTCAGCAGTTTCAGCATGGGGCATTTAAAAGAGCTTCTGTTAAAGAGACAGGCTAAATAAGACAGGCTGAAAGAAAATCATAACTTCATACTGAAAGCATACACGAAACCGAAAAAGCTAGACTTTACTGCTTGCTCTTAGCTCATTAAAACATTTAGGCATATGTTTAATGACCTCAGATTTCATTTATTAAGTAACCATATATCAAATTTTAGCCACACAACCCATGAAAGAAGAGGTTTGTTTTCTACATTGTTAAGCAACAGATTATATTCTTGTCCCAGTGAGTATCAAGAGAATTTACTGAGGGAAAGTACTTAAGCAGAAGCTGGGTAGAGACAAATTAACAGCTACTTAAGTAGCTTTCCTACACTGAGACAGAGGTTACCAAGGACAAAACAGAACACTGATCCAACAGCACTGTTTTGATGAAAATGGCAATACTAATGGGAAACACGTTTGTCTTTGGTGTCTCTGTTGGACAGTTTTTACAAAAGAGGCATATGAAAATATTTAGCAGAGCTCAGTAAACAGGAGTTTTCATGGCAGAGCCATGGAGAAAGTCTTTCTTTAATCAGACAGCAACCTTTAACAGAACGAATCGTCACTAACAAAAATGAATAAGCGTCTCACTACACTTACACAGACAACATGGCTGTTCTCAGCTTGCTCTGGGACTACTGTCCAACCATTTACATACCTAAACCATTCTCATTAACAGAAGCTGTATCAGACTCTGTCATTCCATCCATAAGAACAGCATCTTCATCAGTCCTTCGTCGGCGCGATCTCCTGCGACGGTTACTACTGTGGTGAGATTCACTAGCATCGGTATCCACAGTCTGGTCTGACTCTGTGTTATCAAGCAAGCTGTAAGGGTTGCTGTCCGGATCTTTAAGCACTAAACAAACAAAAAGTTTCCATCTAAGATACTATCATCACACATAATTTAATTTCCAGGCTGACTTCCATCTGTGTTTCAAAGTTTCAAAACACAAAAGGTGTAACACACAGAACTACGGGTTTATCATTTCACACTGGCTCCTCTCCGAATCTAATCCAGCAGGATTGTGAGGCAGCACAGACAGGCACTTACATTATTTCATCACAAAGATTTCCAAGGTGACATTTAGACAACTTTGACGCAAAACTGCTAAATGTGTAAAGTCTACCTTTCAGCATGAAAGAGAGCCAAAAAAAGTACCATCTTCTGACGCTATTAAAGCGCATGAATTAGCTCACTCGACCTCTGATAGAACATAAGATCCCCTTCTATGATTTCTTCTCTCACTCTGTATCTAAACACAAACTTAACTCAGAAGGCAGCCACAGGTAACATGCCAAAGACTTATAAACTTTGGTAATACCATTGTGTGTGTGTAGTAGAGGAAGGAAACGAAGATCATTGTGAGCAGAAGATAAATGACTAGAAATCTAACACTACAATGAAGAAATTGTAATACAAGACACTATCACACAACTCAACCAAAATCCCAACGTGTTAAGACTATAATGTAAAAATAGAGTACTTGAAAATAGTAAGAGGTTATGCACAAAATTGCCAGGAACAGAAATTAAGTTCAAAACACACTGGAAACACGGTACCAGAGCTAATGGACGACTTGCCACCGCGAGGTCCACCACGCCCACGACCTCCAGATACACTACGTCCTCGTCCTCCAGGACGTCGTCTATTGTCACGCTGATGTCTGCTTTCTCTGTCATCTTCTCCTGCCAAGGACCAGTCACTAAGTTCATCTTTTCTCTCAGATTCTGTTTCAGAGGGATTAGAGAGCTCAGAGTTTGTACCTTGTACAAGAGGGAAAAGAAAATTGGAAGTCAATATGAAATTTGGGATTATATTTGGGTTTCAGATGCTCACAGAAGTCTTTCAACCAACATGGCTGTCATTTTGTTGTCATTTTTTTTTAATATTTAAGATGAAAATTAAATCACTTCATTAATATATGCCTAAAGAAGTATTTAAACATATATAAACATTTTTAGGATACATGCACTCACTTATAAAAACATATGCACACAAAAATACACATAGAGCCTGAGTTACCCAAGTTTCTAAGATTCTCAACCTGTTTGTTTGTAATAACGTGTGAAATAAGGACTCAAACGTTACCAAGACTGTAATTTATGTACATGGATAAAGGAAGGATTGAGCAGCACTTCCCCTCTGTGTGCACACACACCGCAGGCATTTGGCGCAGTTTCTAGGCAACTTCTCTCAAATTCCCAAGGACAACTTTGCCACCTTCTAGCTGATGGCTGTTGCTAAGCAACCTCTGCTGGCTGTTGTAATGCTGCTTCAACAATTTAACTGTTTATATTAAATAGCATCCATCGCATCTCGGAGCTTACCAAGCCCACGCAGCTTTTTCCTACTTGAAAATACAACACGCACTATTTATTTTAAGCATCCAGGCACACTCCCTACGAACCATTCCGGAATAAACATATTTAGACTCGTGTGGTTATAACATGCAATTCTTGCCATTTTAGGGGAAAAAACCACAGCAAGTTTTCCAAATAAAAATCTGTGCCTATATAAAGAAACTGAACAACTTTCATTACAGTTTAGTCAAACAATTAATAGGGAAATAGTAAAAAAGTCAGTTACGAACCTCAGCATTATCATCAGAATCAACCTGACTAACATGGCATCATCCTGGAAGCTACAGTCAGTGACAGACTATTATAGCCAAAAGAAGAACGTGTCTGATTTTGTTACAGAAATGACCTACATGTAAGATGATCAAGAGTAATTTACTGTATTCAATACACAGATTTTTTTCCCCTCTCTACTGGAACACTCATGTCTCTTTGTGAAATACATCTATATTCACATGCAGCCTGTCTCCATTTGGGGAGCTGCTGCTGAGTGAAAGGCAATACACACACCTCTAGGGAACTGAACGGCAGCGCCTTGTTAATTTAAAACTACATCAGAGTATCCCTCTACATCTTAAAACAAATCCAGTTAGTTCCTGACCAAATTAATAAACAGGATTTTGTGCCGGCTCCATTTCATTTTTTTTTTGCTTTACTTTTCAAAAATACATTCCTAAGATGGCCACAATCACAGACAAGTTTTTTTCTCCTCCTCAGTCAAAACAGATAAGGCCGATTACAGATTTATGTATTTTTTAAAACTTGTCTCTCCTGAAGAGCATCTGCGGCTCTTTCTCCCTCCCAGCTTTGTATGATATAAGTAAAACTGGTGAAGGACAGGATCTTATTTCAGTTTCCCCTTTTTTTCCATTTAAAACTTAACTTCAACATGAACATAAAGCCTAATTAGCTGGTTTGAGGTATGCAAAAAACAGAACTCTGAATTTTTAACCCTACTTTCAACACCCCTGTGCTGAACATAAAGAAATCTAGAGGCAGTAACGGATTCAAAAGCATCCTGAGGCCTCGCTCAGTAGGTGCTCAAGAAATCTCACCGTAGCCAGACGTGTAATTGGGGCCTCGGCGGCCTCTCCCTCTCCCGCTGTAGGATCTGGAGCCTTGCACTGAGGAGAGGGTGCTCTCGTCAGTCGTGTAACCCTTCTCTTTTTCAGGAACTCGAGCGGAGGAAGGTCTGAAACCCATGCCGATCTGACGCAACTGTTCATCAATCTGGAGTCTTTCCAGTCTCAGTTGTTCTACCTCCTATATAAAAGGAAACAAAAGGAAATTGCCAGTCAAGAAATGTTCTTTCCCCTTGTGAAATGCCACCATCCACCCAGTCATCTTAAAAACCAGCATTCCTGTAGGAGACTTACCACCACCTTGAAAGGGGCTGCAAATAACAGAATTCAAGTACGAGTTCTGCAAACACCTTTCTCTTCAACCACCACGCAAAATCGCTGTTTTTAAGACCATTATTACCTTTAACTACACTTCACAACGTTTTCTAATCAAATTAAAAAAACCCACACCCCTTAAGTGTCAAAGTCATGTGACACAAATTCATTAGTTCTGTTAACACCACAACTCCATACAACGCCAACTATCTCAACGGATAATTGTTCTAAGACTACACAGTATTAATGTACCATCACAAATTCCATCCTACCCAAGAGAACCTCAGAAGAGAACACTAACACAGACAAAAAAGTGTGTGTTACTTCCCAAATGCAGCTCAAAACAGTGTTCTTTACAGTCTAATCCTTTCAACACCAACAGCACTAAGTAACGACCGTAACATTTGTCAAGGCCTACGGGCACCAAACCTCGAATCCCAATATCCAGAAGAACAGTTTATCAACTGCAAATCCTGTTGAATTTGTTGCTCAAACATCCTGTCACTTCAACCAAAGTTCCCTCTACAGATTCTTTCTTCTGAAACACACTTACCTTTAGATACGCGATGTGGTATTCTAAAAGGACTTGGACATTCCCAATGCTTTCTTTAGTACCAACAAATACAAACGGTACCATTCCCTACAGAAACAAAACGTCAAATTTTACTTTCAGAAGAACACTATCATTGAAACAATGCTTTACTATAAATACATATATATCTGTTTAAATTACAGAAGTGAGCTAAACAAGCCAAGACAGAAATTAAATCTTGGGCTGCAAAGATGCGCTAGCAACAGCTCAGCCTGGGGTGAGGGCAGGGGATGTTATGTTAAGGACTTCTAATGTTCAGCTTTCCCAACAACCTATTCTGGCAGTTGGTGTAACCTATTGCACAGAGTTAACATTCCTCCCATGCAACACTACTGCCCTGTGTGCATTTATCACAGTAGGTGTGTAGAAGCATCCACAGTTTACCAAGAGCTTTCCAGTGGTTAATCAGACCAACTTTACAAGATGAAGCACCTTTAGAAGATTTTATCTTGTGTTCTCATATATTCAAAATACTTGAACACTATTAATACTATCGATCTCAAATTAGTTATGCAGCTAAAGTGCATATAAGAGAAAGATTTTTTTAAAAGTTTTTTTTGCTGCTGAAGCAAGACTTGAATTGTTTCACACAGAATTTACTGCAAGATGTTAGTTTGAAAAAGCCTAAAAACTGCACTCTCTACATCCACAAAACGGTTATAAGACCTGCTTTATTAAATAATCCCCACAAATACCTATCCTAGAAAATTACCCAAATTACGAACACCGTGTTTTTTTAATGTGGACGTCACCACCGTTACAGGTTGGCTACGAAAAACGGAGTGCACAGGCCAAGAAGGCTGATAGTGACGCAAAGATGAAACTATCATAAAGGCAGCACTTTAACTCATTTGAGTCATGCCCCAGAAATTCTCTCTCTCTGCTTATGTTTTCCTACATATTCTCAACAGATTCAACACAATTGGTTTTGAAAATAAAAGCCTAATCAAAAGAATAAAGAATAAAGTACTTACATCTTCACGGGGCAGTTTATTTTCATTATCTCCTTCAATTCTCACCCTGACGACTCCAGACTTGTCTACAATCTCCTGAATCACTTTTCCATTTTTTCCAATAACTTTTCCTTCAGAGGGCAAGAACGGTTAATTTTGCACCCACGTGCAAAATATTTTAACGGGTTTCTTGATATTTTAAGTTATGTGTAACAAAACTGTAACAACCACCTGACTCTCCTTTACCATTCACTTTGTTTCAAAGTTTTCTGGTACTACAGAGGTACAAAAAATAACCCAAAGAAATCCCCAAACTGTGGCAATAGAAAGAGATGAAAATTTCCAAAACGAAATTACATTTCTATGCATAGAACGACAAATACTGATGAAGATCCCCATTACACTCAAGTTTCAAACAGAACAGTCAAATGGCAAAAAAAAAATTTTGCAAGTGTCTATTTTAAATTTATCTACCAAAATTAGTTGTATGCCCTGACCCCATATGTACCCTCATTCAATCTTTCCTGATATTTTGACAGGCATATATACATTTGTTGGAAGCCTCTTTAAAAAAAAAAAAAAAAAATCAACAATAAAAACTTATGTAATTGTTTCCTGAAAATTAATTTTGTCTTTACAACAAACATGAGTGCTACCCGTATTTGTCACGTTACTTTAAAATATTTGAGATTATACAAGAGATCTAAATCAAAAGGTTCTTCAGAACTTGTGTGTCAAAATCTCAAAAAACAAAGTGACTCCTTTGCTCTCTTACTAAAAGATTTGAGCTCCTCCTTAAACTGACGTTATGCAGAAACGTTTCTTCACCCCAGCTACGGATGGGATGGCACTTCAGTCTGGCAGTTAAATACATCTATACTTAAATAGCAAGTAAAGGAAAGTAAAAATCTCTGAAAAAAGGGTGTAACAGCCAAAAGCGTGTGACAACACTCCATCACAAACACTCCTTACAGCAGATTATCAATGTGATATGAAGTACAGCGCAAAAAGCAGCAGAAGGTGCTTCCTTTGCTGAACAGTCCAAACAGCTCAGTAGGTTTTTTGAATCTTTTTATCTTAAAAAAAAAGAGGTTACAGCTAATCATTCTGTATGTCTACAATTTCCTTTTGCACAGTGACCCTGTTACTACTACTAAAATAAGCCACACTGGTACTGTTAAATGTTTTTCTACGGGTAACAGCTAGCCAAGATCTGGGAGAAACTCCTCCGTGCCATCGAGCTTCAGGAGTTGCGCTTGGCAGTCGAACAGGTACGGAAAGGAACGCGCTGGGCATCTGAGGTATTAATGATGTCTGTGCTTCATTTAACTTGGGCATCTTCACAATGTGCAGCTATAAACGTATGTCTGCTTACATATATGACCACAGGTGATTTGGGGAAGATGTCTGCCTTCATCACAAATCAGCACCGTGAATGTTTAAAAGTAGCATTTTCAGCTAAATGCATTACTACAAGCGCTATACTTCTTACATGGGTCTATTCACATTAGTGAACGCTATTCAAGAGCCCCAGAAAACTCGATTTGTAAAGCATTAGCTTTAGCGAAGTTCCTTGGCTCAACTAGGTTTGCTGGAAAAAACTACAGAGAAAAAAAAAAAGCGTTCATGTCCAACAATTTGCTGAACATCAGGTAGATGAGCATCATGAACTTGCATCAGAGATACAATTTGCAGAGAAGTAACTGAAAACAAACCCCAAACAAAACGCTACACCTCAACTTGCTCATGTTATGAAATTCTGAAAGTCTAATCTTCAGGAGTTCGCACATGAATTATTTCAAGTATGTAGTCTATAATATGCAAGCTTTAAGGCCAAAACCATGGGAGGTTAAAGCACAGCTTTAAACTTGTCGTTCGGACAATCCAGCAGTGCTGCTGAGCCAGGTCCAAGGGCTGCCCTCCCAGCGCTCCCCTCCCGCCGGTTCCTGGCGACCGGGGCTGAGAAGCCGCTGGAAGAGGAGCGGAACGAGGGAAACGAAACCAGTACCCTGCAAAGACCAGACTAAGGAAAGAAGTGTTTTTCTCTTGAAAGGGAATAATTTCACCTTTATGCATTTACAAGTTTGAAATGTGAAAAAAAGGTCTGTTTTGGGCACTGCTCATTTATACAGCAGCTCAACACTGCTCAGTCTCCACCTCCCACAAACCTGAACCCAGGAGGGAGCAAAAATGTGAGAACTGTCTCGCGTCTCTCTCGTCACGCAGCTGTAACGCTTCCATATTCAACTCTGGAATTTAGTTTCAGCGCTCACTAGCAAATAATTTTCTTAGAATCCGAACTTCAAATATTACCGTTAAATTCGAGAGTACAGGTCTGTATTCAAACCGTTTTAAGTGTTAAAAATCCTGACAAAATATTACTCAACAATAATATATGCAATTTCTTAATAATTCCCTGATACATATAGTTTTAAAAGGTTAATCACTTTCTACTTAAATGGAGAAATAGAGTATCACACTGGAATCTAATTTCCTTTGCAGAGTCATGCTGATTAGGCTCCCTTCCCCCAAGTTTTCAAGTTTTAGCAGTATTACATACCAACAAGATTTCTGGGAACTTGAATAAAATCCTCCACGAATTCCAAGTAACTTCTAGCCTTTTTTACTGCATCAGCAGTCTGGAAATGAATGTAAAAAAAATACAGTTTATTTGTAAATATAATATGTTACAAAATAAAACCTTGTAGCAACAACTCAAAGTCTTCCAAACAAACTTATTTTCAAAGAGAACAGAGACAAGATTAATCTAGTTTCGAACTAAATGTTAGAGAAATAACAGAGTAATGCGCCCAGACAAAAAAATTCTGTAGCAAAATGAAGCATCAGTCATAAATAAAACATGTTTTTCCATGTTATTTCAAGACTTTTAAAAATATTACCTGCAACTTATCACTATTAAAGCCCAGACATAAAACATCTTACAGATACATCTTGAAGCAGTTTCTGGAATCATTAACTGGGGAAAAGCAGCTAATTATATTCTGTTACTCCCAAATTAAGACACAATTTTCAAATCTAACGTCCATTTGTTAAAAAAACAACAACAACAAAAATCAACAAAAAGTCACCAAAACAATTTTGATGAAGATCCTGTACTGAAAAGAAATTTGTAAGAGGTCCTATCAGCATTCACAGAAACTTTAGCTTATGAGAATAACAGGAACTTTGGATCATGTTTCACCTGATCTCATAGTGAATGAGTAGTTATGTGGCTATAATCAGATGGGCAAACCACAAAACTATACTTTAACCTTCGCATTTTCCTCTAAACTCCTTTGGAAGCATCCAGTTTTTCACCAGAGAAACTTGCTGCCATCAATACTGTCAGCAATATAAATTTATTTTGGTATTTTTAACATGTAATCCACTATTGATTACCCAGAGGGCCACACGTAGAAAAACGGCAAAGGAGAAAATTAATTTTAGACTCGTTTGTCTCTTGACAGTATCTAATGATTATGTCACCTGATAAAAATAAGACATTACAGGCTCACTGGAAGCAGTGACTGGCTTTACAGCCTTTTCCATGGGAAAGGTGCACCGATTTTTCAGAACAGCCTAAATAAAACAGCCATTAGGAGGTTTCTCCTCTGCGAAGTTTCCATTGTCCGACACTGTGCTCCAGGAGGCGGCGGCGCAGCGCTCCGGAAGGAGCAAAAGCGCTGCAGGAAAGTACAAGAACACGCGTACACAGCACGCCGGCCTGTTTAGAACTGGCTACACGTAGAAGTTTTCCATTTTCTCTACAAAAAATTCTTCTGTTTCTGTCCTCTCTTATGCTTGACAGGAAACGAAGCCTGAATAACCAGCACCTTCAGCAAAACTCTCTCCTGTGGCAGCAGGCAAACTACACCAGTGCAACCTGACCGTACAGTGGTCACTAAAAACGCAAGCACAGAACCTGCCCTAATCCTACGGCCACTACACTGCAAGCAGGCTGATTCCTGGCCACAGTTCATCTACGATGTTTTGCAAGAGGACAGCATCATTGGCCAGTGGGAAGAACTTCTATAAATGCTCTCACAGCTTTATTATTAAGTGACAGAAAATAATTGACAGTTAACTGAGGCTACGCAGATTCTGAAACAAGAAACAAAGCCTCAAATTAGCAGCAGAAAAAGTGTAGCATTAAGGACCGAATATCGGCATCTAGTCAGTCATGATAGATTTTGAGCAGAGTTTTCATTTCACACTAATGCCTCAAAAGTCTTTTCATCTGTCATTTTTTAGGCAAGACATCCAATAACATGCAGGAGCTGTTGGTACTCTTTAAGTCAAAGTATGGAAGTCCTAGGAAAAAAATCATGTATAAATCTTTACTTCTGGCAGAGGTTAAAGTGACAGCAAATATGGGCAAAATGGATTTCACAGTAACGAAACAAGCAATAAAGCATGGAAAACAGATGGACAGAAATCATTGTAGGGAGCAGAAGCCAGGCTGCATACCCAAAACAACTGCTAAAACGATACAAACTTCAACACACATCAGCACTTTTTCACCTTCAATGAACTCTACCCATAGGACACAATTAACTAGAGTTCCATGTCCTGCCTCAGAAGTGCGTTTATCAATTCTTTCCCAAATAAAGATGAACAAACAGTGACTGCTTTCACAGGCGCAGAGTTGGGATGAGGAAATAAACCACTGCCAGTCCCCGCAGCCCTCCAGCGCACCCAGAAGCATTATCTACACTTGGCCACTAGCACTCGGAATTCCTACGCAAGCACAACCTGTGTGACTCACTCACACCCCAACATGAGATAGCACATAAAGCTGATACGGGCAGCGTATTCGCAGTTCCTTGCAGTCAGTAGTTCAGAAGAGGAAAAGAAAAATCACTGCTCTCATATCTCTGTAAGTCAGTATGCACATGGATTAAAGACCTCAAAGAATTCTAGTTTCTAGCAACCACCTTTCTAAATTTGAATTACAGTCTAGACACCCATTCATGCTCTGGTTATTTCACATGGCAGCCCATACCAGCAAGATATGCCCACGTTACTTGCAGAGTCTAACAGGTAGATTACTGACTAGAAAAATACCCTGCATTTATTACATCTATCACTTCAACAGCAGCAGCATTCTGCATGAGTGTGAAACAAGAACTGTATGGCTGTAGATTTGAGGAACAACACTTTGTAACACAGGATCAGTTCAGACCCCGTCTCAGGAGTCTCACACTAAGGGGTCTTGGAATCAAAGTGATCTTGACCACACACGGAAAAAGCACGAACAGCCTCCCATACAGTTTACCTTCTAATTACATACCTTCCCAATATTCTTTAAAATATATCTCCCTGTTCCTTTCCTCAAAGATTCTGGCCCTGAGCAACATTCAACTTTTATCTGCATGCAAAACATTAGCTATGGGAGACCCTCAGACCCTGACTACAATGTCAAGCACACTGGATCACTACTCCCACACACCTCTGAACCTAAAACCGTGTGCCCACGCAGCCACCCATGAGGGCCTGGCTGCTCGCCAGCTTCAAGGAAAAAGAGGCAAAAAGTGTAGACAAGCATACTCAGATGCTGAAGTCCTCATGACATGGAATATTTAGGTTGTCTGGCTTTTTTAGAAGCAGCTATCACTTCTAGGAAGGACAAGGCTGCATGTCTCCAAAGGCATTTTCTTTTAGGGGACATCTGGTATTTATAATCCTTACTCTGCACTACTGTAAGAGGCTGGTGACAGTGATAACCTTTCCACAAGTTTCAGCATCACATCATCCACATTAAAGAGGTCGAAACTAGAATACACTGGACATTCTACTGCATTTAAACTTGTCCGATTCTTCTGTATTAACTGTGAGATGTGATTTACTGATAGTACTAGAGCAAAGGAGGATCTGTTGTCACCTTCGTACCCTGCAAGTTTTTAAGTTTCACTAAAAAAGGACACGTTCTTTAGAGATACTGAAGATATTCGTCCTCCTCACAAATGCATAAAGTTCACCAGACCCTTGGATCACAACCAGGTGCCACTCCTGACATGCATGAAGCCTAATTCAGGATTACAGATTCCTGAATAAGTGTCCAACTAAGGATTTCTGAAAGTGTTATCAGGTGGCACCTGTAGAGTTAACATGGGATAAAAACTCTCAAGAAATGTTCTGACAAGGCCCTAGTGACAATTGCATCTTTGTCACTACTCTTCTGCCTCCTAAACGGATCCATGTTTTGGTCAAAACTAGCTATGTTTCAAGCCATTTGTGAGATTTAAAGCTCATCACGTAAGAGTCAGATAAACTGAATTAATTTGGAGCAAACCACTGTTTTGCCAAAGCCAGCATTAAATTTCCAAAATGAAAGGGTTAGTAGCAGCAGTTACAAGCTTTTAACATATCTGGTTACATCAAAGCACCAGATACCACACTGCAAAACCACACGTCAACTTGAAACAGGGAGAATCAACAAGAACAGCACAAAGTCTGAAGGAAAAAAATAAAATCTGTGCTCAAGCAGAACGGTAGCAAATGACACTTCTCTCAAGTTGACAGAGATGCACAGTGCAATTGGGAAACGTACGCATCAGCACCAGAAGTGCTGAGAACGGAACACACCTCATGGAAGTCACCACTGCAATGGACTCTTTATTTCAAATAGATGTAGTGTAAGTTGCCACAATGTAAACATGCGTATAGACACTCGCAAAACTACTCAGCTATTTCCAGTTCTTAAGTCTGGGCACAGCTCTCACCACTCTAAAAGCAGAGTGTGAAATGCTCAGATTCACACCAAGTTTCCCCCTTACCTCTCCGTAGATTCTGAAAGTACCAGTATCCTCCTCAAGTTCAATGGCAGTAACTCCCGGAACCTTTCGGGCTTGCTGGATGTTACTGCCATGTGTTCCTATAGCAAGTCCCATTAAATCTTCTCTGACTACAAATTCCTCATGAAATGCTGCAGCAAGCTGCTTCGTGCACTGAAAAGCAAACAAAGTAAGGCTCACCCACACGCACTCAACGTAGTGTACAGTTATGCGCTCAGTTTCAGGCAACAAGAATTACAAGCCGTGGCTTACTTCTAAGTGTTTTGTAGCTTCTTCATTTCTTGACATAAGCATAAGCTTGGTACGAATGCTGCGCAGATGCATGTCACTCAGTATGTTCACTCTCTTCACTGTTGCTTCACTGGCAGACTACAAAAGAGAAAGAAGACAAAGTTTCATTTTTTAAGCAAATCCACAATTAAGTGATAAATTGTGAACCTATTCAACCTAAATTATAAACACGATCTGAATTTCCAGAACTTACATAGATATTATTCTTCCTCAAAACAAAGCATGAGAAATTCAGCATCACCTTCATAAACCAACAATTTTCTCAGTTGTCACTCACAGTGTATTTTATATTAAAGATTTTGCTGCTGAATATACAGACTTTCCTCTTCGTGATCCCCACACAAACAAATTAAATACCATTCCATTACACACATACTTGTCACTCACTGTCTGAACGGCAGAGCTGGGGAAATGAGCAAGGAAAACACAATCCTGGAGAGTGAGGTACAAGTGGACAATCTTAAATAAACAGAACTGTGACGAGAAACTAAGTAAAATTTGGTAAAAGCTGATAAAAGCCTATGCAATAAGAAAAAAACAACACAGAAGAATTTAAGCAACTAATTCCCTAATGGCTATGCTCAACTGGTGCAGTTCTTCATGTGGAAGCCCAGCCGTAGGTCAAAGTACACGGTGTGATACAGTGCACGTGGAATCCAGAGCAGAGTAAGCCAGAGTTAGCTTTGAGTCAGATGCACAGATCAGTAAAACGGCATTCGTGTGTAGATGATAAAACTCATAAAAACGAAGAGACTGAAAGCTGCTCCTACATTTAGGCTTTATGCAGCACAGTACTTGTAGCCCCTCCAAAAGACCTCCCCCTTAAGATTAAATTTAAACACATCTACTTGTATTAGATCTCTCACAATTTACACAGTTTGACCAGTTAAGCCATTCTCCACATGAATACGCAGCTGGCTATATGCTTCCCACCAATAACACACTGAAAATTCATGCAACATTTACAGAGAAATAACAACTTACCAGTATTATTAGTTGAGCAGTTTCAGCATGATAAAAAATTCTACATGCTCCCACAGCTTTCTTGAAATCTTTATGTGCATTTTCATTAGCACACCTGAGGAGGCAAAATGCTTGTTATTCCAACAAGCTGTATCAAAACAGACCACATAATACCATGATCAGAACCAATGAAGTTTCAGAGTCGTTTATGGCAAAAGACCACTTGGAAATCACTAAGTTCCCATTCTCCTTAGCACGGGTCCAGAGGTTATTTCTCCGTGGATCACACACCATCACGGTTATTTGGCAAGTCTCAGTAGCAGATGCCCACTGCGAGTGCCTCACCCTTTCTGAATCTAAACAAGACTTGAAGCTCCCATCTCAGAACCTGCTTTTTGTCCCCACCCCAGAGAGGTGGTGGAGGCCTCATGCCTGGAGATAGTCGAGGTCAGGCCGGATGGGGCTCTGAGCAACCTGATCTAGTTAAAGATGTCCCTGCTCCCTGCTAAGGATTGGACTAGGCCACTTTAAAAGTTCCTTCCACCTCAACACATTCTATGAATCCACGATTCAAAAGCTCAGCAAGGACCCAGCCAACAGTTTCTAAACCAGCTACTGCATTCATAGCCACCTCCAAGGTTCTTCATGGACCTGTAAGCTGGCCCCTAAAATACAAATACCATGGGATTTTTTCCCCCTCAAACACAGTAAACGCCTTATTAAAGCATGCAGAGCTACTCACGCATCTCTCAGATCTTCAGGGACATCCACGGTGCACTTGAAAAAGGTGTTCTTTTTGACAGTTTTATTTTGATTCACAGGTCGGAGTCGTTCATAAGTGACAATTTCATTGTAAGTGGCATCACAAGCAGCATATTCAATGACGTAAAACTGGAAGAATTTATTTATTTTAAAATGGCAACTTCAGTAAGGAACAATAAAGACATCACCAAGAAAGTACAAAGTATGAATATACAGACTAAAACATAAATCTGAGCTGACATAATGCTACAATTCTACACAAATGAGCCTGAACGTATTTCAGTATCCATCTAGTACCTCAGTGAAGTGAGGGCACCGTATGAGCATAATTTCAGCCCCCCACAAAAGCATATTCAATTGATTTTTCTCATGTCCATCCCTCTTCAAATACCTACTTTAGTCCAATTCCAAGTTCCAAAATTCAAAGTGCTTACTGGTGCTCTAATTCCAAAAAAACCACCTAATACGAGTAAACATAACTCATTCTTCACAGAAATATCTGCCCTGCAACAGTTTAAAGACAAAAAAAGGCAAACCCACTGATTCAACAGGCAAACTACCTGCTAATCATGCAAGATCAAATGGAAAATAAAAATTCAGTCTTATTGATGCACACTATCCCAAACTTAGGAGGTCAACAGAATTAAGAAGATTTAACAGCTACTAATAATCCACTCCTACACCACCAATAATCCACCCAACATAAGTATAAAGAAGCTTGTGTGCACGGTCTCCCCAAAGCCTGGCTGTGTGTCAGGGACGCAGCCTTCTCCCATCCTCCTTTCCACCCGTGGGCAATATGGGAGTGCAGTGGTACTTTCTCCCCTTCCTCCCTCAAAACTCTCATTTGTTTTTGTCAACATACACAATTTGCCCAATTATCAAGAAAAAGTAAATCACTAAGGTTGTGACACACTTTTCCACATGCTGTTTTCCAATTTCACATTTTAGGTTTAGCTCAGGCATCATCCCAACCATGTAAAAGCTGCTTTGAAACACGTCACAAAAGAGTTGGGTAATGCTAATGAAAAATAAATACTAAAGTGACAACTAAATGTAAGAGAAGTGCAACTCCTCTTGGTGTAGATAATTCTGAATCAGATCAGAAGAATCAGCTATCATTAGGTACATGGGTTGTTTGTGAACTCAACATTTACCTTGAGGAAAAATTTGAATACGGAACCATGTTAGACTGCCCAAAGAAGCAAAAATTGAACTGTAAGGTTTTTTAGGGTGCAAATAATTCCATAGAATAACTAATTTGACAACACTGCATCAAGACACCAGTCATCCGAGGATGAAAAATATTTTTTTGTCAAAAATACTACAAAATTAAGAATTAGATAAAACTGAATTTAAATTCAGAATTATTTTTTCTCTTATGACTTTTTTTTTAAAAATAAGCAGCATAGTAAGGTAGCTGAGAGAAAAATTCCAAACTTCTGCGACATAAGTGAAGCAGATTAGCCCCAAATGACAAACTCTATGACTTATTAAACCTGTTTGTCTCCTTTTCTCTTGTTTTCTTAACAAAGTGCTCATCCACAAGGATCAAGATGCAAAAATCTTCCTTTAGTAACTGCTTACCACCACCTTGCCGCACAGAGCTCAACAGCAGCTACTATTTGTTGATAATCTTTAAACAATATCAGAAATTGGACAACTTTTTCCTCGACCTTGTATCCGTTTGGTTTAGAAATCTAATACAATAGAAGTGTCAAAACACAGGACTTTTCTTACCAGGAAGTTAAATTCTTTTGCTGTCATTTCACAAAATAAAGCTTTAACGAGACCGTATCAGACACTGTCACAGAAACGTACACTTAAGCATCTGAATCTACAAGTTGCTTTGCAGCTGCAACTCTAAAAGCCAGCAAACTCGACAGACATAAAAGCAAACCAACCAGTCTCTTTCCACTACGCTCAGTCAAAATACATCCACAAAAAAAGAACCCACAGCAACACACATCGACGGCTTCCGCACACTTCATTTTTAAAATGGAGTTTCAACACTGACTTTAAGCACAGGGGAGAAGTACCGCTTTACTTAATTTTTAGCACCAAGTTCAATTCCCAAGGTAGGTTTGTTAGGAGTCCTGTTGTCAGACACGCACGCAGTCCTCCAGCCAGTTAACCCACTAACGATGGGAGTGATTTGCTCCACTATAAACACAGCCATGGAACGCAGCGTGGGTCACTCCAAAGTGATCTCAACTTCGATCTGTTTTGTCATGTTTTTGCACTGGTAGTACTTTGTTATAGTTTTGCCATCACAAAAACCTTTTGTATTTACTGTATTTAACATAACAGCATGAATCCATAGGTTTTAAAATAATTTACCTCTCCTTTCATCATCCGAACTTTTGCCAGCCACCAGCCACACGGTTCTTGGTCATTTGCTCTAGAATAAACCTGAAAATGACAGCAGTAAGAAACACTGAAGGCAGACACACACATAATTCATGTGTTCTCACATGGAATGAAGAAAGAACATTGCAGCTTTGAACAGTATGCTACACAAAAGTTAAGTTTTGTATAAATTATCCAAGCACATACCTCTTGCACAAATTTTGTTATTATTTTGGACTATGAGGACTGCCAACAGACTTTCTCTAACTGAGGATTCAACAGAAATTTCTAAAGAAAGTCAGAACCTTGTCTCACTCTTATTCAGGGGTAATTCCTCGTTAAATTCAAACATTATCTCGACACCGAAAGCCCCCACACAGAAGTAACTCCACAGTTAAGAGTTTTGGTTTGTCCTTGGCTTACCTGATAAACTTAGGACTACTGAAACGAACCAAGTCAGTACGTGACAAACACTACCAAATCAACACAAGATCAGATATAAAATTGATTACTTTTGAAACTCTAATTTTCCTCATCTCCTGTAAATTTCATTTACTCCTTATACACTTCACAGGGCAAAGTCCTCTGCATGCGACAAGGAATTCTGCAATAGCAAGGAGGAGGAAAATAAACCTTTACATTTAAACTCTGACAAAGCCACCAAAGCAAGCCTCTAACAACAGCATCTAGTTCAAAAAAAGTAACAGAAAAACCCAGCACCTACACCGCATTGTTTCTTAGATTGCTAGGCCAAAACTATAAAGGTGCCCTGAGGAAATTCACTGATTTAATTTTAAGGACAAGTAAAGTAAACAGCTGAAGTTAAACTATTTACTAAAGGATTAAAGATACTACAATGTGCTGTGAACAGAACAGGCATCTCCTAATTTCCCAGTTCAATACATCATTCCTAATTAATTTCGTTTCTCTGTAAAACGGTGTAATTGACACAATCATACCAGATTGTACCAGACATTTAATTTGGGTTAAAACTCTTGTTATTGGAAGAGCTTTATTACATCCTCACATCAAAACATTTCCAACAGTTGCATTCCAGATCAAAAATGAGAATTACCTAGTTTTAATTCTGAAACATTCTCAGCTATTTTTAGATTTTGAGGAAGTTCCACTGCTAGTACTGTCAAAAAAACCGAAATGTCAGTTTCACTGAAAGCCTAATAAGTCCATTACCAGGGACATAACCCATTTTGAATCTTCACTTTGGTAATGTACTTGCAATCATCCTCCTCGCCTTGAACAGACAATCAGTTATGGATCAGGACAGTTTATGAGGATAAACTCACCTCCACTTCATCTCCTTCACCAATTTCTTTCTTGATATCAGGGGGTGGTGGTAATCTGACTTCATTAAAGGGTACCTGTCGTTCTGGCTGCCAACTGAAAGTTGAAGAGACATTATACATTGTTACTAAATATTTTCTGTTTACTTAGTTTTATTTTTAGAACTCTTGAGTTTTAACTAAACTCATTCTTTCCATATAATCAAGTCTGTTTCTTCATTGCTAGAAAGTAAACCTTATCAGCAAAGGAACAAAACAATCCTGTAAAAAAAATAATAATCTAGGAAGACAGTTAATGACAAAGTAATTTTAAAATTAACCAAAAAAGTGAACTTGATAGGGTTCACTAAATGGCTTTCATAAAATCACAGTGAAAAGATTATTAGATGATGCAGTTATACTTCTACTGTTCAAATCGTAACGCCTTGATACAGCCGTCAGCCTATCTTTGCAGTCCACGACGGGGCTCATCCATTTCTTCACCTCATACTTAACACTTCAGTTGCTAACCACCAATGTGTGGAATATTCCAGGAAAATCTGACTCTGATCAGCAACGAAACTGTACATTTCTACCTACAAACTTGTTAGCGTTCCCCTGTAAGTGTATGGCAAACAGATTCATTTTACAATGTACCTTTGTATCTGCTTAGCAATTATTATTAGGCACATAAAATCAAGGTTTTCCCTTCCTGTACAGAAATGCTATTTGTTTTACCACAGCTGGCTCTACAAATGATTGAGTTGTAAAGTATGTATTTTACATGCATTTTACAAATAGTACTGGAGCAATTAACATCTGTGTTCTCCTGAAATTTCTTTTCCTTCTACTCTGTCAATGTCACAAAATAGCATCAGCTGTTCCTCAGTCCTTTAGTCAGAAGCCCAGCTGAATACTCCATACAGGCTGAGGTAAAACCAGGGGCAAAAACACTCACAAAAAGAGTTTCAGCATAGAATGTCTGAGGGACTTCGATGGTACCTGTCAAAGCATTCCAACATCCATCATCTTAAAAGTCCACGTGGATTCAGACAGGATCCAGAACCAACTTGTAACAGTAAAGATCACTGCAAGCAATTTATTTTGCCTACTTCAACTACATGCAGCCAGAGCAACCTAAGTCAGCGGAACAAGTCTCAGTGTTAAGAGCAAAGGGCACTTCTGCAGCTTTCCACAAGATGGGTACATTTATGTGTTTTCTCAGAGAAGATGGCTTATGCTCACGCGCCTCACTTAATGAAGACATGACGTATCCAGTAAGTCATGCTCTAGCCTTTACCACACAATTCAGCTTTGAACTAGGGTGAAACTTCGAAAACAAGAAAACCTCACAAAGATTATGGAGAGCTTTAGCTGAAGGTGGAACGTATCTTGGTTGTAAAATGTTATTTAAACCTCTTTTCATTTCTCAAAAATCGGGAAAGGAGCTGGCAAAAATGACTTGCAAGTCACCTGCCCTTGTTGCAACTATAACAGTCACAATAGCTGGGGTCTGGGTTTCTCCTTCCCCTCTCCACCTTTGGGAAGTTATAACTTGCAGATGCAAAGGCAAATACTAAGATCTGAGGACAAAACACAATCCCTAAATTATAGGGTAGATCAAACTTCTATTTAGAAACAGTGCGAGCAAACAACCACAACTGGATCAAAAATATTGCAAACTCAACAAGCTGCTTGAACTTCTCTTAAGAATTTCAAAACACCCTCGTAATTAAAGAATCTAGTAAATAGGTGTTTACTGAAAGTTATGAACTGCCCATAATGAGATGCTATGACTGAAGAGACCTTGTATCTTTATAACAAAATCTGCTTGAAGTTGCAGTAGGCTAATTTTGGTTCCATCTCTAATTATCCAAAGGAACTCCATCCACTGGAAGTAAATGGGCCAATAATGACCTAACCCTATCAGCTGGTCTTAATAAGACCGCAGAAAAATCACAGAGAAGGCTCAGTTCTCTGAATGTCAGTCACGGTTTTGATGGCAAAAAGTCCACAACCAGAGCATCTCACTGGTGAAATGCAAAACATGAAGTTTTAGAAAATGGCTTGTGACTGCCTACAAATTATCTGTGAAGAGCATCTGACAGAACTGAAGCCGGTAGTCAGAAGGATTATCCTAAATATCTGGTACAAGTTACCAAAACGGGCAGTGCTTCCTTCTTACAGTGGAGAAGTCTTTCTTTCAACACAGCTGCTACGGGCCTATATTGAACTGCACCTCAAGATTCAATTTTCCATCTTACACAGTAATAAGAGTTTCCAGTTCCTAAAGCTTCTGTGTTCATTCTCTGCCTCCTTATCTCCAAAAAACGTCTCTTAAAAGAATCAAGAATATCTGCCCAGAGATTAATTGTTGCTATGGCCGCAAAATCACCATTAGCAGTCTGTGCTAGTACGCCAACTTTGGGAACCTTACAATGGCTGCAGATAAAGACTGGTTAACAATAGCAGAAAATGCAAACTGACAATTCAGGCTGCCTTTAGCAGAGTCGATGTGTTTACTTCACTACTGCTGATCTCTAACACAACAGAATGATGCACTGTCGTCAACTTCGGTTCTACTAAAGCCCTTATGAATTTAACTCAGTAGAAAGGGTAATAATTTATTAGATTTACCTCACCAAGTAATTTGACTAGAACTACGTACACACTTCCTGATACGGCCTATTTTTCGTCAGTAAAACATTCACTGTTCGTTGCAGCCCATCTTTTTTGGAACATGGTTGCTGCTGCCAGATTTTTTGTAGGACACATGGATGACGCTGATACTAAACACTAGAAACGTGTCTGTCGATAATCAGATCCCCACTGTGAACCATGGGCACTTCCTTTAGCTTACTTGACTTCGGACATGACAGAATACGCTTTGAAGGCAAAGAGACTCCCACCTTGAAGAAAAGTAATGTGGATGTTAAATACGAAACTGAGGGGTTTGTCGCATCTAGGATGAATGACCCGATTTGGATTTTGTTTGTTGGGTTTTGAGGTGGGGGTATGAAAACCTAAGAGATAGTAACAACTTCGATAACCACCTCAGTAAGTGTTAGTTCTGATGACGGCTGCCATCTTGTCTTCTATTTTTCATAAAAAAGGGCTAGAAAACCCAGGTTAGAAAGAAACAAGACTGGACTTTGCCAGGTTAAACTCTAGGCTTACCTTTTTCTTCCCACGAGGATTTACTCTTATACAAGTGTATATATGTATACGCACCTACATGTGCACACATATATGTATACACATACACACCCTAGGATTATATATTCAGGATTACAAAATACTGCTTATAAACACACATTTACACACTCCTTACTATTACCTTTATTACCCAGCAATCTTTCTTGTGAGAAGGCTCAAAGACTAACCTACAGGTTGGTGCTAGCAGAGTTCAGTAACAATTTTCATATCAAAAGCTGGCATGTTTTTAGGATCTCCACCTAGCAACTGGAAGGGAAACAAGAAAGAGAATGTAGCTCCCAAAGTATCTTAAATTAGCCCTGGAATCTCCTAGGTAATCCACGGTGTTATCAGTCTGAACACCGAACAACTGGTATTCATTTGCACTTTACCATCCCGCGGATTATCTTCAACTTGCCACTACAAGTTGCCAGTAGCATTGCTGTGCTACATATTTAATGAAGGGGGTCTCATGGATAATTCTTTCTCCAGATTTGCTTAAAGATTTGCATTCTTTTCCACTAAAAAAATTATTCTTTAGATTGGATATATACACACATTTATTTTCTTAATAGTTAAACAAGAAAATCAATCCCCATCCCCTATTTCTCTCTGGTGGAGAACAGTGATCAGCATTCCTCACATTAGACACAGAGAATTGTTTATTTAACAGTGCTTTGGTATTTTCCATCTTCTGCTTTAGTTTAAGAGTATCAGGCCTCTGCCACTAATTATTATCTTTTCTTATCTTAATTGATTGTCACATCTATGGACACCGCTATAGACACCAAAAAATGTAAAGGACCATTGTTACTGACAAGCTGAATTCAGATACAGTGATTCAAGAAAGTAGTTCATGGAGACTGTGAACAGAACAGCAAGACTGTACTGTTAGAAGTATATAATGAAACCTTCCTTCTCTTCATGTCAAAACAAAAGAAAACAACAAAGCAACAAACTAGTACTCAAAAGTGCTTCTTGAAATAAAATACTTACTTGTTTTCGAATACCACTGTGAGCGAGTCCTCATGAACATCTTTGATAAATCCCTGAAACAAAAACATTTTTGTTACAAGAATGCATGTGAAATCAAAACAAAGCAGCAATTTCAATAAAGTCTGAAACTAAGCCAGACAGCAGATCACTACTAGTACTATGGTTCCAATTTAGGAAAGTTCCAAGACGTGATCCCACTGTTTGCATGAGATTGCAAAGGACATTCTTAGTTGGCTGTTCTAAGAAACACAGCTCACAGGGGTCGTTTCAAATGACTGCTCAAATCAGAGCAGCACATTTACAACTGAAAACTCACTATCAGAGTTTATTATTTTACCTACAAGTGTGCACAACTGTGGGTTTTTTATGGGAACAAAATGAGAGAGATCCAGGCCCAGGGCAATTGGTACAACTCACAGTCCAATGTCAAATACCTGTGCACAGCACTATTTGCTTCATAGGTGTTCTTCTCAACACAAAATTGAATCCTCAGTAACTGTCCTTTAGACCACCACGGCAGCAAGTTTGGATAGAATTTGGCAACACACGCTGCCATAGAGAGCGCTATGGTATCACCTTTCGAATATCTAATGGGTTACTGTATGAGGCCAAATACCTGTAGGACCTCACAGGAATCCAAACAAAGAGAATACACTATTTCACATGCTTCTATGACCCCAGGAACAGCTAAGAAAAAAATCCCTCTTCCTTTTTTTTTTTTTTAAAAAAAAAACAAAACACAAAACGCCACAAAACAACCAGAAGCTTCTTTAGGGGGGCAGCGATTATGTCACCAACTTAAAGACAAAGAATAACCTGATAGACACAATGGTACTCAAGTATCCACACAGAAATTAAGTTCCTACATCTCTTGATAAAGGAAGGCAGACATGTTGCAAAATAAGCAGATAAAGGGAAAAGAAATATCTTTCTTTTAAGCTATTCCTGCTTTTTCTACGGCCTGGTGTTTGCCCAAGCAGAGGAGGTCAAGAAGGAACCTGCAGTTCTAAAGGAGTAAGAGTTGCACAGCTATGTTAAGAGTAAGTTCCAGGAAATCTGCTGAATGGATTATATCCACTTAAGAAACTGCCAACTGAGGAGGACAAAGAACGCGTGAACTCTGCAAGGAGCAACCAGCCCACAGAGAGAGGTATTATGTGTCAGCTCAGGGAAAGATAAATTTTGACACAGGAGATCCCTCAGCATAATGACAGGCAGTAAAGGAGCCCTCACTGACAGCTGCTTGCAAAGGGTCTGCATAAACAAATCTCCTTTCACCTGAACTCGTACTCAGACAATGCTGTGAAGGCATTTGCTCAAAACTTGCTTTTCTGCTCCCTGAGCTTCACTCAAAACCATCTGCCAGCAACACAGAAGACTGCTTCCAGCAGAAAGCATATCGGTAATCCTGAACAAAGCCAGTCACCAGAAAGCAGCTCCTTGAACCACCCAGTGTGTTCCTAATAAAACAAACCTGTTCAAAGGCCATTCCACCACTGCAAGGGAAGGAAGGCAAATCTGTCTTCCAAAGGTAAGCACCTGAAACACTCGGCAATAAAGTAGTAACAGTCACCGGGGACTTTCAGTTTCAAGGAAGTTTCTGGACCGGTAAACCGGACAGAAATGCTGAAGTTACACGCCTCTTTAAAGACGCAAAGGAGATACAAGATTTTACTGCCTGAACTACAGCTAACAACAGAGGTAAAGCAGAACTTTTATAAAATTTATGCTACTGATGTCCCCTTTAAACACACCCCAACACAGGGAAGTTAACACTGCACTAAGTGCAGAAACTAAGAGTTGTTCTACTACAGTTCTTACTACAACTGTATCCAGGGACAAAACACCCAAGTCACAGCACCGCGCACCAAGTTCACAAAGTCCAGTGTTCTGCAGAATGACAAATTATCAACAGAAAGCAGTATTTACAGAAAGAGACTTAACTCCCTACTATGGACAGCTGTTTATCTGCATTCCAAGAGTTTTTGATTCAGTATTAGTCTTTGCCTCATTATGCTGCTAAATCTTACCTCTTTTGCTATTACATGCTCTCACAGTACCCAGCATGGGGGTAAACACGTATTTAATTTCTAACGTCGGCCTATAGTAGCTAGAAATTTATTCTGCAGACCTGAGTTCTGTTATTTTGTTAACAAACACATCTTCAGAATCAAGAGAGAGTCAAAATCAGGTAGCATAAACCACCTGGAACGACATTCTAAACAATGCCCTGCGGAGTTTAGAAAATCCCGAATCCACTGACTAGCTGCAGGCTTCATTAATAAGACAAAAGAATTGGAAAAAAGGACTCCCAGCTGCACTGACTTTCCAGGATTTCAGACAATTACTGCATCACTAGGTAGAGTCTGGCTTTCTGTAGAATGGCACAAACAGGATGAATCTTCACAACTGACTTTCAAGCTAACATCCTGCTGAAGAATGGGAAAGCTGAAGCGGAGCAATAATGCAGAGATACGGCTCGTGGCAGTCCAACAGCTGACACCGCACAAACATCAGCTGCAAAAACAGAAACGCCGAATACTTGAAAATAAAATCAAAAAGAACAAATTCTGACGGAGTCGGTACACTTCACAACATCGTGTGGGCTTTGGTGACTCCTTGACAGAAGCGCACAGGTACTGCTCTCCTCGCAGCAGAGCACAACGCAGACTCGTGGCCAGCAGACAAGTATGCGGTGACTTGCTTGAAATTACCTGAACAGCGTTTTCAGTTGGCATTCTCAAACTCTTTCACTCCACAATATTTACAAGAGCGAAACACTCAAAATCAAATATAACATTTATCAGGTATGCACTTCAGGACACAAACAGACATACATAAAACATTACATAAAATCACATACTTATTTAAATAATTACACCGTTGTGAGGCCTGAAAAAAGTCTGATCAGAGTCTAATTGAACAAACACAAGACCAAGTGAAGGAATAATATAAATGTCAAAAATCCAAAGTATAATTCTTCCCACCATTAGCAATTTCTCTACAGCTGTGGGGAAGAAACCACATTTATAGTAACTGAAGCACAGCAGTCCATAAGGTATTGTAGATTGTATGGTTAATTTATAATATAACCAGAAATAATCAGAATTCCACATACATTTGAAATACAGCTTTATAAGAAATTATTCCATTATGACTGAGAAACACACCAAAAGTGTCATCAAAATATTTGTCAAAAAAAAAATCCCTGTGTACTACTTTTCTACCTACAACCTTTGCTACAAGCATTATCAGCTGTCACAAGTGCAAGATAAGATCAGAGAAACAGATTTAATCCACGTCACAATGAGATTCACTGTAATTTTTTAAGTATTCCAAGAGCAGAGAGACTATTTAAAACAAAAAGTTGTACGAAAAAATGGTAATATATTTTACAATCCAAGTTTACATTAAAAGTAAAATTAAATCCTACAAATTCATAAAGATTTCTTCAGAAAGGGGGTGATGAACATAAAACAGAGAAATAAATATCCTGGTTTTCAACTAGGAGTTTGGAGAAATCCTTCACCAGTGAGGTAACCCACATAAATAGATTTGTATGCTCAGCTTGCACCAGCCATGTCTGATACTGTATCAAAACCATTTTCTACTAAATTAAGTAATGATGCACCACCTTAACTTTTGCTCAAAGGTACAAGGTACCCCATTACTGAAATTTAATTTAGTAGTTTAATTTAGTTTAGTGTTGCCTAAGACACATAGTACCAATACCTAAGTTTGAAATGTCCCATGTTCCTTACACATCATTCCATGTTTCCTCATTGCAAAGAAAGGCGATGAGGCACAGCTAACAAGGGAACACCAAAAACGTGATCAACAAATACACTGTCGTCAAACCCATACAGTCTTGGCATTATCAGAAGCACGCTTACACATACCACCTGCGTGTGTTTTACACCACATACGAAACCGAAGGCAGGAAGGGACAGAAAAAAAAATGAGGTGACTTCATCTTGTCAGACCTCCAACTTGGACTGTCCAGATATTAGTGTCAGTCATGCCGTTAACGCTGAGCTGCATCTCTGGAAGCCCATGTATGCCCCGCTCGCTGCGGCGCAGCTCCGGAGGCAGGCGGGGGCCTTACTGTACTACAGGCTATTAATGGCGCCAGGGCTGGGGCGCAGACCTGTCTCTGCCACTCACTTGGCAGGAGCCAGGCTCCCAACACCTGTGACACGAGGGGTGATCTTGCCGGGACGCTCGCCAAGGTTTGGGATGAGAGATCCAGCGAATCTAACATGAGGCCACACTGCGTTGAGTATGAAGGACGGGAAAGTAGAGTGGACGATTTGCCAGCAAAATCACTAAAGCTGAGACTTCATCTCATGACACACACACACTCTCGTTCCCTTTTACCTAGGTTTTGCTCATGGATTTAGGATTAGGATCTGCTGATAACATAAACGGATCAAGACTTACTGAAGTGCCCTTACAGTGAACTGTATGTCTCTGTATATACACACACTTTTTTTTTTTTAAATCCCATTCCAGGCAAAGTCACAAAATCTGTATAGCAGCCAGATGCAATCCCTCTTCATCCTGCTTTCTTAAGTTTTTCTTAAGGATGGTTCAACCTAAAAATGAGGGGCTGTTTAGCTGCAACATTCCTTCCTGGGACAGCCACTGCGTTGGCTTTGGAGTCACACGTACCTGCACACTAACAACTATACTAGGATCACCTTACCCACTGCTGAGCAAATTTCCAACAGTAAACGCTTTGGCATCTGGTACCACGGACTGTTTCTGAATCACTCACATAAAGGTCAAGAAGCCTAGATCCAATTACCAATCCTTTCACTCCTTTCAGAAGCAAGAATCATTAGTATTTTTAACTAACATTCATACACAACTGTTCAATGGAATAGGATCTATCCCATGCTGATCCCCCAGGAAAAAACCAAATAATCAAAGCCAACACAGGAAACTTACTAAAAACCATATCAAATTACTGGACAAAACGACTGAACTTCATAGAGTATTATTTTCATTAGAAGTTATAAGCTTGCACCTCCTTGCACGAGGAATTGATCAAAGCAAGCAGATCTAGCTTGCCACAAAACATAAACTTTACAAGCAGGCATCGGGTAAGAGAGATCCCCAAGTATTATTATCAACTTTAGCAATCACTGTTTAACCTGTGACATTACGGCTTATTTCCTTCACAATCGTAATGATACAAATTCATATATAAATTCAAATGTCCTTACAAGAGCTATGCAAGAACTTCAGCACTGAATCCCCTGGTGCAGACTTCTTCACAAAAGCCTCAATGACTCACACTACTTAAACTGCTTTCTTCACAGGCATATTCCCAAAGGGCAAAACTTTGAAAGACACCCTCCACTGATTGTGCCCAGCAGCATTCAAAAACCACCGCCTCTGGCACCTCCCTCTTATCAGCCCAGAAGGGTCAAGGAAATGGCTTGTTAGCAGGAACGACTACAGATACTTCTTACACCAGTCTAAACAACTTTCAAGAGAATAGTAACAACTTTAACACATCTGCTATTTCCCACCCATTAGGGCTAGATATAATAAATAAATGCTGACCACCACACACAGTTGAGATCTTTAGAGAAAAAAAAATCCCACACCTCATTCCAGTTGCCATGCTTCCCGGTGTAGTAATTGGGTATGACCAGCTGTGTAAGCTACACTCTCAATGACAATTCCCTATTTTAACAACCATCAAGCTAAAAACCATTCAGAAGAACTCAGAGTTGTTGTCAAATCCGCTAATTAAAAACTGTAAGGAAAAATAAAACGCCGTTGTATTTTTTTATTGAGGCATAAACATTTTCTCACACAGAATTGCTCATCATGAGTTGACACTGTACACGTGGAGAAATGCTTTGTAATTCTCTCTCATCATTTTTTCCCTTAGTAATATTTTGGCTACTCTCTACCTTGAGGCCTATGCCAACTCCTGCTACCAGCACTTCGGTCAGTCCTGTCAGAACTGCACCTCTTGAAAGAGGAACAGACCAAGGATGCACTTTAGAACCTGTAAATCAAAGGCTGAGTTTCATGCTAATTCACATTTTTATCTATTTTACACCCTTGCATAGTCTAAACAACTGCTGCTCTAGAATGGGAAGAGCACAAAGGTATGCAACACGCCACAGCCAGGGTTCGAGCACATTAAGTCTCTTTCGCATTCAGATGCCACAGAAAGATTCAGGTAGAAGGTATTTGGTGTTCAATTTATGTACTTTGGTCTGATTTTATTGTAATGTCCAACCCATTTCACGTAAGCTCATATCAGAACTCATGAGTAACACACAGAACCAGAGGTCTAATTTGCATACAAGTGAGTATGTGCAGGCTGGTGGAGGAGAAACTGGATAAAACCAACAGGGCCAGAGGCCACGGGCACAAACTGAAACATGGGAGTTTCTGCACAAATGTCATGAAACATTATCTTTTTTTCACAGCGAGGGCAAGACTGAGCACAGGCACGGGTTGTCCACTGAGATTGCAGAGTCTCCATGCTCAGAGATACTCAAAAACCACCCGGCCATGGCCCTCCTTGAGCAGAGGAGTGAACCTGAGGATCTCCCACAGTCCATGCCAGCCTCAACCCTCTGTGATTCTGCAAGAAATCACCACCCTGTGAAAAGTGCAGTCAGGCCAGGATGAGGCTGGCGGTATTCAACTTCCTTTCCAATCCACTCAGAGGCCAAAGAAATCCAGATTTTTGGCCATTTCACATTAAAAAAAAAGTCTTATGTCTCAAAGATTAAAAACTAACGTGCAATCTAGCACTCGCCTAGGAACAGTCAACTGCTCTGCTCTCAAGAAGTCCTCACCACACCTCTAACATACACAAGCCCTCAACCAGAAGGGTTCATTCGCCTCCCTGTCCATTCCCCAACCGGTTCCACAACAGAAACTTCACCTTTTTTCAGAAGACCATGACCACTTTGAGACCCATCAGTGCCATCTGTTCTCTAAAGAAAACAGGTGCTCTATATTATGATATATGCAAAGTCCCCCGTGCTCCAGGGAGTAGCTAAACACTGGCTCTGCTGTATACCGTTAAGAACCTGGGATAAAATACAAGGTCAAAGCTGTCCCGTTCTCCACAATGTACTACTTACTCAAAACAAAAGGGAAGAAAAGGCATAAATTAGTTTGGAGAATCAAAAATAAATGTGACCCTTAGAACAGTTACCGTTCACCAATTTATGCACCATGAAAAATACTTTTTCATGTATTAAAAGAACAGAATTTTCCTTACTAATTTCTAGAAGCCACAGTGTATACACATAAATACATGTATGAAGAAATCCATGAGAAAATTGAATTTTCCTACGGGAAGAACATTTATTGGAGGAACAAGAATATAATTTACCATGGCCATATTTCTCTAGAAAGTACTGAAAACTCCACTAAAATACTCCAACAGATTTCGTCACTGTATTTGTCTTACTAAGGATAAGTTGCAGAACATATTAACAACTTATTTAAAAAATTGTCATGCAATTGTTTACATAATTATTTTGGGCTTTATCTCTGTTGGCACAGCAGGATCCTTTTCATTTCATTTACCAGGAGGTATGCTGTGCTAACGAATATGAATTCAAACTGTTCTGAGAGCAAACCTCAAATTCCATCCACCTTACAAACTCTGCTTTTCTCTTCAGACAACTTTTGCTACCTTCTTTATGGATGTGGGGCTTAGACAAGATAAGCCTATTCTCCTTATCTTATAAATGCTATTATCAACGCTATCGGTTTTCAGAAGAAGATACTTTCTAAATGAGACTGACACACTTCCCTCCTTTGCTTCAGAAATTTTAAAGTTAGAAGTGTTATTTAGTTCCAAAATGTGCCCTAACCTCTCCCTAACAGTAAGACTCACAAAATGGAGTCACTGACACACACACTTCATTCCATTTAGCTCACAAGAAAAATCTTTTGAAATTGTGTTTCAGTTTGGCTTACTCAGTTTGGGGTTTTTTTTTTACAAGGTTCTGTGGGTTCTGTTCCCCAACATCAACAGTGCATCACTCTCAGCTGGGCCTTGGTTGCTACAGGCCCAATCACTCTAACCCAACTTCATCCACCACAAAGATGCCATCACTGGACTTAATTCCCATTTCATTGATCCAAAAACCATTAAGGCCATTTTTTAATAAAACTTCTGCTTTTGTTAGCCACTGTTCACAGGGCTAATACACATGATGGTGCTAATCCAAGCCTGACAACTCTCATTGATTTAGGAAGAGACGTCATCACTGCAGATTTTAAATCAGGCTTATTGTAATAAATTCTTTGCACACAGACCCCCTCAGTCCAAGAATTCAGTACACCTCCTAATACTCCCATTAGTCTTACATTCCTCCTAAGCAGAAGAAACAACTAATCCATGGTTTATAAAGTTGCCCACAATCACAAGGTAGAAAATGGAAAGCTAAAAAGACTCTCTCCAAATTCCGGGCTTCCTAATAGGCAGGGCAAAAGAAAAAAAAATTATTTAGGAATATCCTGCTCTAAACGCAAACGATTCTGATGTGAACTGCTCTGTGGTATTTCAAGTCCAACTAAAAATATATCCAATTCACAAAATTTATTATCTGTTGATTTTGGTAAAAATTTAAGAGGCCTACCTAGCTAGGGGATATACCTTACCTTGTTAAATTCTTTCCTCATAAAATTACCTTCTATTTGCCTCTTTTAACGCACAGCCAGTTGAAAAAACTAACTCCTGAAGTCAGCTGGTTACAATCCTTTAAACGCCAACTGCCTTCACATACTGTACAATTACCACATGACTTCCAAGACAAAGTCAGAGCTGCACACAGGAAATTCAAGGTGGGGGGGGGGGGGGGGGGGGGGGAGGGAAGGACACCCCCCAGTGTAATAGTGCCCATGCAACGTGCACAGGGCGTGGGGTTGGGCACAACAGCTAACGGGAGTCCCGAGATTAAATACTCCCAGAACAGAGCTTCCCTGCGTGCTCACGATACTGGCTGGAATCGGCCCTCCTGGAAAGGAAGACAGGAGGCTCTTGCCATAAAAAGAGCTGAGATTCTTAAACATCTGAAGCCAGGCTTAGGGGAAAATGACTGACGGGCAACAGCTGAGAGTATCTCGCATTGATCCCGTAACATCCTGCATTCCAGGGAGGGTGATGGTGAAGGAAGCTTTCTGGTGACATAAATAAACTCGAAATCCTTACAAAGAATCATTTAAAATATGTTGAAATCATTATTTTTTTCGGCTCGGCTCACTCCATCCCCCCCCCCCAAAGCCCCCACTCCTTGCAAGCACATCCCCCTCCGCCCACCCACCCTTTGCAAAATGACCGACCGGGCGAACCCCGGGGCTGTGCATCTGCTCCCCGCTCCCGCCCCGCGTTCTCCCTTTCCGACACACACACCCCCCCCCCCACACACACACCCACCTCCTCCCCCGAGCCGAGCCCGTATCAGCCGCCTCGGCACCACCTTCCCCGGCCGCCGCCGCCGCCCCCCCCCCGCCAGCCCGGCGCCCCCCTCCCCCGCCGCCCCCACCACACCCAGACACCTTCCCCCAACGCCCTTTCCCTCCCCCCCTCCGCGGCCCCGGCGCTGGGGCTCCCCCCACGGCCGCCACCCACCACCCGCCTCCGGCCGGGCGCCGATAGCGCCGGGCGGCCAACCCCGGCCCCGCGCTGCCCCCGCCGCGCCGGCCCCGCCGCCGCCCCGTCCCGGCGCCGGTACCTTGTAGAAGGCCCCGTTAGAGCCGCGCACTTCCACCGTCAGCTCCTCCATGTTGAGAGCGCAAAGGACGCCGGGACGTGCTTCTAGAAACTGTCACCACGGGGGGGAGCGCTGCCGGCCTTCCCCTCCCCCTCTGCCCGCCCCCCCGCCGGCTGGGGGCCGGCCCGCCCCTCCTTCCCGCGCGGGCGCGCGGTGGGTCTGCCCACGCCGCGGGGGGGGGGGGGGGGACTCGCGGCCGGCGGAGCGGGGCGTTCCCTGCGGGAAGGGCAGCCGGACGCCGCTTCCCCCCCCGCCCCGAGCCGGCGCGGCCCGCGGGAGTGGGAGCGGCCGGGTGGCGCGCGCCTCCCGCGGCTGAGGGGGCTGTGGGGCGCGCGCCCGCCCCGGCGGAGGCGCAGGTGTCCCCGCGGGCTGGGCCCGGCCCCGCGGGAGCGACCGCCGTGCGGGGATGGAGGCCGCGGCGGCGCTGCAGGGAAAATGCGGCGGTTTTGTGTTTGTTTGTTGTTGGGGTTTTTGTTCTGTTGTGGTTTTTCTTCCCTAAAGCACACTCAAAAGGCCGGCCCTTAGGGGACACCTTCCGCTCCCCAGCCGCCTCGGGCGGCCTGGCTTCTCGCCCGGCGCATCAAGATGGTGCCCGGCAGCCACGGTGCGCCCCGCGCTCACCACGTTCCCCTCTCCATCTCCCGCCTGTCTTTGTCCCCGGCGGCGCTGCGGCCTGGCTCGGGGCGGGCAGCACCCCCCTTCCCGCTCGTCCGCGCAGGCGGCGGCCCCTTCCTCCCGCGCCCGGCGCCGGGGGAGGCCGCCCGCCTCAGGCGGGGAATCGCGGGCTGGGCCCTTTGTTGCTCCGTAGACTGCTGCAGAGGAAAAAAATGAAGAATAAAAATCACAAAATTACTTCGATGACCCTCCCAACGCAGTCAGACCCGAGCTCTGCTATGAGCTCAGTGCTCACATAAGCTTAGTCATGCAGAGCGTGATGGAAGGCCTGTACCTTTGCCAAATGCATACATTGCCCTGCAATAGCGTTAAATATTGGTAACGGTGCTTTCAAATGTCATTTCTGCTGATCTTTCCTGTTAGATGTCAGCCCAAATGAACAGCGGTACAGGATGGTACTTCACCCATCAAATGTTTTATTTTTTAGTTTTGCCATGTTCATGTCCCACTGTAGCTTTTTTGACAGTTTTCTCCATGTCTGTCAGAGGGGTGAGGATTTCAGATAAAACACAAGCCTACAGATTTTGAGCAAACCTCCCGGGTAAGGACACTCAAATGTGCCACAACTGAAAGAAAGATACGGGTCCAGCATCATCCCCTTGGCTTCTGTGGTGCTGGCTGGCCCGTGCCACGTGTGTCACATCCAGCTCTGACCATTTACACTCGGTGCTTATGTTGTCCAGTTATTCGAGGGTATGGGAATGAGCTGGGAAAGAACTGAAGGTCAGTGGTGGAGCCAGAGTTAGAGGCTCTGTGGACAGTAGAGCCTTGAGTCATTGTGGTGAAGCATGAAGGGAAACGAGACACAAATTAATTGGGAAAAAAAAGAAACCACAATAGGCTCTGCTTGTTCCAGAGAACACTATGTTTTTTCCACTCAGTATCTTATATCTTTGTTTGGCTATGAAGTAACGTTTAGGGAAAAAAAAAATCAATTATGTGATCTTTTCCCATGCTGCGTGCATGAATTTTCTCATTCTTGCATAATATTTATTCAGCAGGAATGCTGGGGCATACCTTACATTATAAATAGTTTAAAATTTTAGAAATGACCCACGATTTATCCTGTCACTGGTGCCTCAGCCACATACAGGTAAGAGAGCCCTTCTTGCAAATTGGTAGGTGCCCCCTTTCCTATTGGCAGACTTTCTAGGATAAAGTATGAAACAGAATAATACAAAGCAAACAGTCGTGGTACAAAAATTCTATGCCAAAAACTTTCATTGCCCCAAGACTGAATAGCCAGAGGTTCATTTACTTGGCTTCCAAGACATGGACTCTCAATGTCAACTGCTAAAAACCAGGCATTCAAGGGCTAAAAAGAAAAGCAAAAGCAAACTGTGCATGAGCTGCTGTCTGAAGGAAGTACAAACAGGACACACATTAAAGAAGGAAGAAAAAAAAACCACTTCAAAATTACGTGAGGTTTCTGGGTGCCCACATTTGGAAAAGGGAAGACAGTTCTGGTCAATAATGATAACGAGAACTGGCTTGAGCCAAAGCAATCTGCATCTGAATTTGCCTGATAAAATTTGTTTTTCTGGAAGTGTGCACGTGATAGTAGTTGAAGTGACAGGGTTGTTTACAGATTAATATTAAGGCAGATTGCTACACCTAAGAGAAAGTGGGGCTAGAAGAAGGTTATTACTTAACAGCTTGCAGCATATCAGTTGGACTGGCCACGATGAACCTGTTCTAAGTTTAGTTTTCACTTAGTGTAAATTAGAAGTAACTACTAAATTAAGCTACTTGAAGTATTTACTGAAATAAGAAAAGGAAGAATCTTCACTCAGCTTTTGGAACTCAAGAGTCTTCCTCTGGTGGTAGCTACTTACAGGTTTTTTTCACAAGACTATGGAAGGTGATTATTTTTTTTTTATTTCATTTTGCAGCACCTGCAGTGAAACTGCCACCTACATTCCATAGAGCAGTTCTGGTCACACAGATGCTGTGAGTAAGTCTAGTTGCACCACTCTTTATCCTCTGGTGGAAACTGCTCAGCAACGCAGGAGGGAGGGCAACCTTCATCATGCCAGAAGGACAGGAAGCAAGAACCAGCAGCATTCTGTATCCTTGGGGCCTTGGTTGGAAAGAGCAGAAAAGGGGGCTGCTTGTTTAAGTGAGCAAAATAAAGGGTGAAGGGTTAAACATGGATGGATTAGGATTGTTGTCTCCAGATACATCAAGGCACACAGAGGTGATAACGACCAGTTACAGACTGAGGCTATAAAAGACTGAAAACATGACGAGCAAAAGGACTCCCAAATAAGGCATAGGCTGGCCATTAATAAATTTAATCTGGAGAGTTTAAAATGGGAGTTTGAATAAGTTTCTGGAGCAGCCTTTCAAAATGAAATAATGAAAATTAACAAAGTCTGTTGACTTTTAGGATGGAAAAAGCATTTATAATGGCGATATATCATATAAACCCTATTTTCAAGATAGGAGGCTTTGAGAGTATTGATTCCAACAAATAAGCAACCAAACCCCATCCTTCCAAATGCCGTTGTCTGAAATTCAGGAAGTATGTGGACAAACTGGAGAGGGTTCAGGGAAAAGCTGCACAAACAAAGATTGAAAATGTAACTCACAGTGAAACAGTACCATAGCAGAGTTTTAATACTTTGAAAAAAAATTATTTTTGGCCACAATCTGAAAGTACCCAGGTAGGAGAAAAAATTATAAAGGCCTCTTTAGATTTCTGTCATTAGCAATTTTAAAATCAAAATTGGATATGGTCTGGTTCATACAAAAATGAATTCATGGAAATCTTATCTGTGTAACTGAAGGTCCGAATGGCGTTGTCATTTTGAGACTTTCTGACCTCAGACACTGTTAAATGTTCATCTTGCCAAAACCAGACAAATTTTAGCCATATTCAGGGACCTGGGCAAGAGTGTGGACTTTTAAAGTGAGATTACATTTAGTTATGACAAGATGCACAAATTGATAGCACTTTTAAACTACTAGCAGGCTTACAGTTTATTTTTAAAAAGTTTTTGTAGTTCTAAACTAATCAGTTCTCTGCTAATTAACTTTAATGCCTTTGCTGATACCAAAATAAGGGGTATTGGTGTGTTTTACTGAAGATATTGCCTACCCTTCAGTAAAATAAAATCCCAGAAGCATAGTTTCCTAACACATAAAAATAATTATGCAAAAATCAAGGTCAACTAAATTCAGACTTGTGTCTTTACTTACAAATGCAAAGTGTAATAACTTGGGTTTTACATTCCATTCAGCAAAGTGAAATGCTGACACTTAGCCACTTGTGCCATAAAAAAAATAATGATAAAAAATTAATCTAGCTTCACCTTTAAGTGGGTAAAAACTTTTAAGTGGGTTGCTCATTCTGAAATTTTGGCAGAAAGCTGATACCTCTGAGAGACATCCATTCAGTGACTTCCAGCTTACACAGCCGGCAGCACTTTGACCCTCTCTAAATTCCCAGGCATCCCTAATCCTCACTGAAGGCCAGCAACACAGATGAATATTTGAAGGATATTACGAGATAAGATCATATTGGCCTCATGTCTTACCAAATGACAAATGACATTACATCTCAGAAAAGGTCTTGGAGAAGTTCTTTTGAAAAATTACATGCTTCCATGCGTGGGGGCATTTACTCATTTACATGCGTGTTTTCTTTGTTCCACACAACTGTACTTGGGTAGTGGAAAGAAGTTTGATACATGTAGAATCAGCTCCAATAGACTTGTGCAGGTAGAGCAGGGGATCTAATATTTTGTGGCACAATACTGGTATTAAGCTATAAATGGTCTTGATACAGATATATTAAGCTACATACATGGGCTCGATACAGATCGTCCAGTTGGGCTGCTACTGTATAAAGAGCCAGTGGTTTGTTGTGACAATGGAAAGAAAAATCTTGTGTTTTGTTTTGCCCTTCACTGTGATTTTTGCACTATTTGAATATTAAGCTGAAGAAGAATCTCCACCGATTTTTGGCAGCCTTGTACAGCTGCGTTCCTGACCTTTACAAATGAATGAAGATTTGTCTGCAGGTAGTTGAACTGAGTGTGCCATACCTAGAGACATCTGCAAGCACTGTAAGCAGACACCGCTGCAGAAAACAGGATCCACAAAAGGTGTTGCTAAGTGAGTGTATGTAAAAACATTTTTGTGCAGTGCAGTTTAAAACCCTCTGTCTGGTATGGAAACCAGAGAAAGAAGAAATCATGAGTGATCATATTACTGTAAATTAACTTTTGTAGTTAGAATCATAGAATGGCCTAGGCTGGAAGGGACCTTACATCTACCTTGAAAGGGAAAGTTGTTTGAGCTAATTTATTTTTTGTGTATTACAGCTGATAGCACTCACATTTATCTGTGTCTAGACACAATGAATTTAAAATGTTTCACAGTTACAGGGTTAGAAGGATAAAAAGTGTTAATAATCCACAGAATGCAGTCAGTGTTTACTATTATATTCTACTTGCTGTTACTGCAGTCTAAAAAAGAAAGTCACTAAGCTAATTAAATTATATAAGGAGGACATCAAGAGCTAATATTAAAAGACAGTTGGTTTTGACTACAGTCTGTATTTATGCTGAAGTAATGAAGTAGTGGTGAGTAATATGATTCAGGTTCCCTTTTTTCAAAGTCCACAAGATCACGTGCATGTTCAGCAAAAGAAAAATATACATTCAGGCAACAAACCACTACGTGAAAGTAATTTCACAATGGATGACAGCATAGGAACCTCGTTTTTTTCACACTGGATGAACTGGCTTACCAATGCTTGGCTGGTCTTCCTCTTTTTTGTCGGCGGTAGCACAGGAAAGCATGCAAAATAAAAGTTTGATGTCATTCTAAAAGCCAGGAGATGCACTAGGCAATGCCTGCTGTAAGCGCAATGTTCGTTCTGGCACAAAGAAAAGAAACTGCAAAATCATTTCACTGAAAATTTAATGAACTTAAATGAGAACACTGCTGTTTAATGGACTTTATGCAATGTTCTCAGGCTCATCCATTCACAATACAACTTTTCATGGGGTTGGCTTGGTTTGGTAATTTTCATTATCTCTTTACATCTGCCTCCTTTGGATGCCAGTATGGGTGCAGCTGATCAAAAATAACCTTGTGCTTGACTTTGTTCCAAGCCAGGAAGTGAAATGCACTGAGCACCAGAGAGGGACCTCTGTGGTGGCGTGAAGTCGTGGGCAGGTAACGGTGTGGAAAGGCCTGTCATAGCATTAGCTGTAGGTAGCCAAGCCTACTTAAAAGTTATAGTCTTCCTATCACTGTTGATACCCACAAAACAAAACAAATTAATAATTTCTGTCTTCTGAATACTTTCAATGGAAACCAGAAGAGGAAACTATTATTTTTTCTCTATTGCTGATCCATTTTTTGCCCTTGTTTGATCCTCAGACAAGACTAGACTAGCTTTGTTTTGTCTTGACACCTGGGCCAACTTGTAATGTCAGTGTCGTCTAAAGAGACACCTGCACTTCTAGTGTTGGATTGGACCACAGCAGGTTTTAAGGTAATCTAGATTTATGTGATATGAAACTTCTAAACATCAAAATGGGCATGTTTAATGCCTCATTCTGAGTACTAGTCTTAAATTTCTTAAATTCAGGGCCTACTCTAAAAAAAAAAAAAAAGGCAAGGAAGCCCTAAGCAAAATTTGTTAGAGACAGTAGACAGTGGGCATACTGCTATCATAAATACATGATCTCAGGTATAGATATTTAGTGCCACAGATGAAGTACGAAAAATGTTGATATGTCAATGTCAGGATCTCAGCATCAGTTGTTCTCCTAAAATTGTTCTCGTAGTCAACTCCCTCAGAAAAATCAGGGGAACCTTTTCTATTACTTTAGTCATAGGTGCTGACTTTAAGAAATTAAATACTCAGAACCAGGGATTTAAGCATGCATGTTTTGATGCTTGCAAGACATAGCTAGAAATTGATACCACATAAATATACATTACCTCCAACCCTGCTCTACTGTTGGATATGATGAGGCAGTATGGAACAGATAGTATTTCAGTGAAGTGAGTTATCAAGAAGTTAAAATATGTTTTCTGTGGCTTTTGTGATTGCTCTCTCAACTGAGATGAGCTTCCCCTGGTACATGTGTTCCATCTGTGTCACAAATGCCACTGAAGAGGGTAGGATAAAATCCAGACTCTTGCCTTTTTCTTCTTTCAATCTTTCTAAAAATTCTGTTCCATTAATAGCATAGTGTTTCCCCAGACTCCCATCTGCTGAGATGAACGGAACTCATGAAGCTACTTTGGTGCTCAAATAGACAGTTCTGATAAATACCACAAAACTGACCATCCTTTTGATCTAATCAATAATACTACTGCACGAGTGCTCAGGACATCATGTCTTTAGCATATGTCCGCTTCCTTCTCAGTTGTTTGATACTCTGATACCAAATGCTGTTGGCTCTCTGGCGTATTAGACACTGTCTTGTTCCAAATTGTACTCGGTCAAGCTACAGTGATCCCAGAGGTGAAATCAAGACACAAACAAGGTCAATGTTGTGTTTTCTTTTGAGTATTTTTTCTTCAAGTGCAGAGAAAGAGAGAAAAAGGGAGGGGGGGAAAGAAAGAGAAAGGCAAAAGAAGAAACCAGTATCACCACAGAGGCCAGTGGCATCCTGCAGGTCTGACATCACCGGTGGGGGAATATTCCGACTAGGTGCTGGTCTGCACTTCTTTTATTCCCATTGTCCCTGTCTTTTCTCCACCTTTTCATGGGAACTAGGCATGATAAATCTCCTCCTCTTGCCACATGTGTGCTGCCGTGTCGTGCTCTCTGGTGGCCATGGACCGGGGTCTTCTGGAGGAAGGCTCGTAGTCTTCCTCGCTGTGTACTTTTCACCTTTAGCTCAGAAATGCTGAGCTGGCTGAGCTGGTGACTACAAGGCTGATTTAGAGCAGATGGCCAGGTGGCTGCTCTCTTACTGACAATGGAGCTTCTGCTTCATTATGTAGATGCTCATTAGCAGTCCCTGTTATCTAGACTCCTGTGCAACAGTGTGTCAGTTCCGTGCTGAATTGTTGCTGTGTCTGCCATGCTTCATATTCTCTCGCAGAACATTGCAAAAGGCCTCCTGTCCAAGCCATATTCAGGGCCCCGCAGGTGTTAGTCGCTACCAATGTTGCAGAAAGTTGGTTAATTCCTGCAGCAGCAGCTCGTTGTGATAAGCCTTGGGGTTCCAAACTATGTGTCTTTGCAATGCTGAGACAATCCTTTCTTTCTTTGAGTCCCACAGACACTGCAGTTCCTGATTTCACCAGTGATTCATTGCCACAAGACTCATCATCTGAGCCCCAAAAACTGAGGGTGCCTTAACCTGCTCTTTCCACAACTGTACATGCCTGCTTGTCCTGTCCTGTCGCAGTGCAGTTATACTTGCAGGCCCGGACTTTTGCTGCGGGGTGTACAGAGAAAGAGAAGTTTGAAATTTTGGCTTTGATGAAGAAAGAAAAGTTTGATGAATGGAAAAGATGATGTAAGACAGGAACATAGATAAGATGGGTGATAAATGAGGAAAACCAAGAGAGAACAGTTCTATGGAATACATGAAAATACATGATTGTCAGCTCTGACACTCACTAAAAAAGAATGGAAGAAGAGATGGTAGAAGACATCAACAATATAAACCCACAAGACTAATTCATATCTAACTCAAATCTAACATAATGTTTACTGGTACTTGGGAAGTCCAAGTTCAAATCTATTTCTTGTGAACTTAGAGTAGAAATTTGATTGCAGATCTTTTACCGCCTGAGCCGTGTGAGCCTGTCTGTGTCACGCAGTCAGGGTTGCATCATGTCAAGATACTGGGCTAAGCTCTGAACGTAGTGGTTCTTGCTGGGGTAGCAACACAGCCACATAACATAGTGTTGCACCCAAGCTGAAAACAGCCTCCCCTTCAGTAGGGTGCTTAGCTTCGTGGAACACTGGACAAGCATGGGCAAAGTGTTTCCAATGCCTCGGGAAGCTTGTTCTGACACCCTTGTATGTTAGCACATTGTGAAGTACAGATGTAATTCTAGCTTTTGCTGTTGAAGCTGTTTCACCTCCCAGAAATACTTTAGTGTTCACAAAGCTACAGAGTGTATGAGAACCACAGTTTAGATTTTGAGGCAGTGAATCCTTGCATACTGATGGCAATCACAAAGCTTTTTCTGTATAAAATAAAAGTGTGCTTATCCAAATCATTTTGCAGGACTGGAAACTATAAAAAACCACAAGTTCTGCTCTGTGGAACCATTTCTGGAATATTGTGTCCAGTTCTGGGCCCCTCAGTTCAAGAAAGACAGGGAACTGCTGGAGAGAGTCCAGCACAGGGCAACTAGGATGATTAAGGGAGTGGAGCATCTCCCTTATGAGAAAAGACTGAAGGAGCTGGGGCTCTTTAGTTTGGAGAAGAGGAGGCTGAGGGGTGACCTCATGAATGTTTACAAATATATAAAGGGTGAGTGTCACGAGGATGGAGCCAGGCTCTTCTCGGTGACAACCGCTGATAGGACAAGGGGTAATGGGCTGAAACTGGAACATAAAAGGTTCCGCTTAAACTTGGGAAGAAACTTCTTCTCAGTGAGGGTGACGGAACACTGGAACGGGCTGCCCAGGGAGGTTGTGGAGTCTCCTTCTCTGGAGACATTCAAGACCCGCCTGGACACGTTCCTATGTAGCATTATCTAGGCGTTCCTGCTCTGGCAGGGGGATTGGACTTGATGATCTTTTGAGGTCCCTTCCAATCCCTGACATTCTGTGATTCTGTGATTCTGTGATTTTGAACAACTTCTAATTCACATAAACAATGTTTAAGAGTTGAACATTTTCATAATTAAATGACATTTTATTTTAGATTAAAATATATCTTCTAAATGCATGCCAATAAAACCTGATGTCTTAGCTACCAATACTTGTTCCTCTGAGAAGATAAAGTCTCAAATACCCTAAATTCCATACTCTGGAGCAATTTAGGGCTCCTTAGAGATCACAGTTTGAACTACAAATGCAATAAGGGCTGCATCCTGCTGTAACTGAAATCCTTCCTAAGTCTACTTCTGCTTTTCAATCTCTCTAATTTTTCATTAGATCAAGAGTCACACATTTTTTTGGCAGTAAAGCAATTCCAATTTGAACTGCCTTCTGTCTTCAATAGGAATTTTCCCAAAGTACAGAAATGAAAATGTAAAACTTTGCTGTGTTTCATTACTTTCATTCTTTTGAACATTGCTTCTCTGAAAGCTCTGTGTGAAATTATTAGAAGACAGGTTTTGAAATGCTTGTGAAAGTAGATGCATATATGGGACTCAAAGGGCCTTATTTAAAAAAGAAATTTGCCAGTTACCCAGATCTCTGGTTGGTTATGCCCATTCAAGGACACAGAATCCATCATTCGTATGATTATTTTTACATCTGAACTTTTTTTTATACTGGATAGACTTGAAACTTTCAGGGTCATTTGCCCAGCATGTAGTTGAATGTCCTGTGCTATAGATTCCAATTAGCAAGACCATGTTCAATGGTCCTACACCACCAATGCTGTCTAACTGCTTTCCACTTGGCTTTATATGTTTCTTCTTTGTTGCAGCTGCAACCAGGTCTATCTACCCTTTGATAGAAAAATTTCAATTACCCCAGGGAGAAGCTTTTAGCTTTATTAAGCATTGAAGTCTACACATTTGTTCTTCTGTTGAAGAGCAGTTCAAAAGGAGAGTTTCTGAGGAAGTAATCTGATAAATTAGGATAAAGCTTGTGGACTTTCACTGCTAATGTTTTTCCTGTAATCTGAGCCTAAGAATCTGCCAACTCAATGTACGGTTAAGCATTTCTTTAACACTTTTAGCCCCTGACAGATGTTTCTTACACTTTACAAGTAAATGGCTCTTCAGTGTTTTTTGAGACTGCTGTGCTCTCAGCATAAAATTGATGTCACAGAAGGCTGGGTTAGCCGCGCTCTAGCTTTGATAGATAGTGACAGAAAACTGTTCCCATCTGGTAGCTTTGTATTGGCCTCAGAGTAAACTAATGGTTTTCTTTCTTAGATGATGGGTGTCAACTTGTCACCTCCTTGTTGCCAAGAGTAACCTTGGTTATCTAAGAAAAAGCAAGGCCTGCATATGCCAGATCTCTAATCTGCCCTCACTTTGTTGTGATTGGCCTCCTAGGGGAGCGGGGTGGCCAAGTGGAAGAAAGCTAGCAATAACACTGCTGTAAATCACATCTCTCTGTAGATTAAAAAAAAAAAAAAAAAGAGCTACTCTTCCTACTGCTGTCAATCTTGTATTTTACTTCATTGGTGGGTTCATTTACACAAGTAAAGAAGGCTGTCATTTATGCTTTTTCATGTTTGAAAATTCCACAAAAGTTTCATGTCGCTGGTTTGAAATCGAATCTTTCATTATTGTCTCTATCTTGCAAATTAATTTATTACTGTATTTGAAGTCCTAAATGCCTCTCAAGAGCGCTGAACATACAGTCTAACAATCTACCAATAAAGAGCAAACATGAGTTACACATTTAAAGAAGATAATCTTTCAGTTGCATGGAAATCCTGTCACTCTTGCTTTTCTGTTTAAGCTTCATACAATAATGCCTTTCTTTCTGTTTTCAGAAAAGTTTTGGTTCTTCCTCACTCATCCCTGCTCTGTGTGGCAGAGGAAAAAGGCACATTAACTTGAGTGTGCGAAAAAGGCACACAACTAAACGAAATTAATATCACCGAGTTAGAAGAACATTAGAGGTCTTGGATGAAATGTATTTTTCTAGGAATCCTCAAGAGAGAGCGAGGATGAAACAACCATGGAGAGCGTTCTCCAGACCCACAACCCCACCCAAGTCTGAAGCTACAGCATGACTTTTTTTTGAGTACTATTAAGTAATAGCCACTATCAGTTTCAAACACAGGTAGTACAATTTACATAAGCAAATCTCATCTGGCTAAATTCTGCCCTATAAATATACATATTATAATCTGTTATTAACACACAAGATTATATTGTCATAATACATCAAAATATTGCAACTGGGGATTTTGAATGAATTATCACTCTTCATTCCTGTGCATCCATCATCAGGCCCATGTGCCACCTACATCTCTCTTGTAAGACACAGACAACCTCTACTGTCCCTCTGGACAGCGGTACTTAACTTTTTTTCTCAGCAACTCAACTAACAGCAAATACTAAACCCAAAGCAAAACTGCAAAAAAGAAAGAAAAGAAAATCCCCAAACTGTTTGCTCTCCCTTAGGAAAATGCTATTTCATGGTGCAATAAAAATATTAAGACAGAGGAAAAATAATTAAGATTACAGAAATTAATTCTATATCAAAGTCCACAGAAGGACTTCTGTTGACATCAAAGCTTTGGCTTCTCTTTGATAATGAGATTACACTTCATAAGTGATTTTCTACATATTCTTCTCTGCAGAGTAGCTGTATTACCACTGTCAATGATTCTGCACAAAATTCAGTCAGTTTAAAAGCAAAGGATATGGGTTTTGTATCACTGGGTTTGGAAAACCTGCAACTCAAGATCTGTTTAACTGATTGAAACTGTAGTTAAAGCTTGTGTTTCCAAAGGTTTTTTTGTGTTGTGCATACATAATATTTTAGAGTGTCACTTCCAGTCAGTCAAGACCTCTGCCTTTCAAATTTCAACTTGTATCACCTGTAATTAAACAACTCTATTGACAAAAAAAAATTGGAAAAATGGTCTCACTTGGTGGGGTCTGGAAAAATTATCTGGAGTAAAAGGCAGTCAGAAGGCAGTAGATAAGACTGAACATCAAGAAAGGGTTAATTTCTTTATGAAAAAACCCCGTATCTCTGCTTATCCCCTTATCAGAATAGAAATAGTATAAACCAAATACCCAATCTTACTTTGATACTCTCCAATTTCTGAATAATCTGGTAATATAGGATGGTGGTATTTTGCCATTTAACATTTTAAGAGAAGACCTGGTAAGCTGTAAGGGAGTGCAGTCCTTTGGAAGCTGTTTAGGGGTCAGGTTCCAAGTTTGTATTCCAAAGTTCAAGGTATAAGTTGCTGAATCACTCATAGCTAATACTGATGTTTACAGCATTAAGAGAGAAAGTACTGGAGGAAAGTCTTGCAGGTGCCAGACAGAGACAATTCTATATTAAGACTTAGGCGGAATTGTTAATTTTTAGTTATCAGCAAAACCAAACTAAAATCTGCGTGCTCAGCTGAGAACTTTATTGGTACAGCTTGTTCATTCTTCGGAGAGAACAGTTGCTTTCAGTATTGAACTCAAAGTTAGTTACTAAAGAAGGAATTAATTTTTTTATGTTTACATCGGTGTAAGACGTACTGATTTTCTGGGATTTCAGGTGACTCAGTGCTGCCACTGTGTATGAAGAGGAAATGTTCTTTTTAAAAAAAGCATTTAAAATCCGCTAAGTGGAAACCATAATGTTCATTAATGCCTAACCCCAGCTGTGAAGTTCAGCAGAACATGGACTGAAGAAGATCATCATCTCAGTCAGGGTACACCTGACCTGTAGCTGGAGAAAGCCAGCTTCGTGTGTGAAAACACTACGGTCCGTGGTGGGCTGGCAGGCAGCTCCTACGTTGGAATTGGTCCATAAGGTGCTCCTATCCTAGCTCCAGCCTTTCCCCATCCCTGCTCAGACCTTTTGTCTACTTCTTCCCTTCTGCAGCAGCCTTCTACAGATACAAAAAAGTAGGCCTAGTAGCAGGGACTTTCAGGGGAATTGAAATCTGACTGATGGGCAGCAGCGCTGCTTGCGCCATGGAGGTGATCTTAAACTGTTGAGGAGATGAGCAAGGTGCTGCTGCTTGTACCCCCACACAGGGTCGCTGAGGGTGGCTCAGCCAGGTTAGACAGGGGAGGAGAGCTGCTGCCTGATGAGGCTGTGAGGGTGGATTTGCCTGCTTTGTGGAAGGGGGTGAGACCTGCTCGCCGGGAGAGGGGACGCAGGTAGAGGTTACAGTGCTCTGTAAAGCAGAGAACCAGCTCTCAGCTGCCACGGCTGCACATCTCTACTTTGCGTTATCGATAGCACAACAGCAAAAAGCAGGTGAAGAAGATTTCAAATGAGCAGAACAGCTCCAGCAGAAACTTTATGCTGAGCAGTATGACAGGTTGTTTCAGCATAGTGCTTTCACCCAAATGGTACTTTCTCTTCCTGATGCAATGATTTAAAATTTTGAGTAACTTTTGTTTCATGGACCTCTAATGAAAGATTGTGTCATAATCCTCTACACTAGGGAACAGTTTAGATTACCTGCAGAAAAGTCCTCCTCACTACATCACCTTCACATGCTATTAAGCAAAGATCTCTCTTTTTAATCAGATATTAAGTTTTGAGAATTTCCCTGCTCTTCGTGATATTTCCAAGGCACTAACATTAGAGAATGTCCACTAGAAATAGATCAAGGTGCTGGTGAATCACTTTCTTTAGGATTTATGGTTACACAGTATAGCCTACAGCGTGCGACTACGAATGGGGTGGCCTGTGTGTTAGAAATGACAGGAATGATCTACGAAGCACAAGGAAAAAAAATAATTTAAAAAGTGTTGGAGAACACTTCAAAGAAGCCAGGTCCTGCCTCAAGGACTCTGTGACAGTCTCAGTGAGTGCTTTTCAGCATCTTCAGTCATTGTCTCATTTCAGTAAATTAAGATATCTCTATGCTTGATCATTATAGTAGTTCACAAAGCAAGGAGTGATTTCTGTCTCTCCGGCTAACAGTGGTACCTCACAGGCTGAGAGGACCACTTCAGTGAAGTGGCATTGTATCAGTGAGCTGGGCATTTTTGCATATGCAGAAAATGTTTGTGTCTTAATGCATTTTTTCTTCTCCAAAGAAAACATACATTCCCTAGCCTTGTTGTATCATTCCTCTTCCTGCATTACTCCAACATATTCTCCCTAGAACATGTCTTCAGGCCTTTCTCTGTACAACTAAACAGCAGGTCAGTCTATTGTAGTCTCAGGTACAGGAGCCCCTCTTTAAAGAAATATTCAAACTCATTGCAATAAAGAGGAAATAAACAAAATTATGAACCCCACTGATTACTGTTTTGCAGTATATCACAGTTATTCAGTTGACAAATAGTGGGCAAAAAATAGCACTACTACTACTATTACTATATATATAAAATATTGCTGTGGAGAAGGCAGCAGCAGTCCTTGCCCTCATCCCATCAACAACATTAGCTGGCACCAGCTAATGGGATCTCTACTATTAAGAGTTTTCCAAGCCTTAAAAGAATCTATTCAAAGCAGAAAAGGAACAGAGAGATGTTACCCAGGTGAAGGATACAACACCCTTACTTTCACTGTGCTTTTTCATCCCACCAGTAGAACAGCTTTGTCTGTGAATCAGGCTACAGCATGGAGGGACTAAAAGAGAGAATGTGCACATACACATCTTGCAAAATTCATACCACAGTGTTAAGTTCAACAGGAATCTCATTTTAATAGGAAAAAAATACTATTTCTGTGGAATCACTATTTCCCTGGAACACCCCCCCAGAGCAGCAGGCCCTTGTACCTACAGGACAAATGGCTGAGCTGTGCCTAACCCTCAGAAAGCTCTGATCTCATACACATCACTGCCTTGCAACCATGAAGTTATCTAGGACCGCCAAAACCAAAAAGCTTGCAGCATGCTTCTTAGTCCAAGTGGCACCTGATATTCACCAGAAAATAGAAACCTCAGCACATCCAATTGCCGAGTTTCACAGCAGTCCAGTGCCCAGGTTTGGTTTTGGGTTGTGAAGAAAGCACGTAGTGAGAAGCGCTTGGTTCTGGGATTATCTTACCTCTTCTTCCAAGACACTATAAGAATAAAGAACAGAAGAGTTGCAAATCTTTTGCAGTCTTCAATATTTGCTTTTTCCTTCCACTTTTCTCTTGCTTTACCTTGGTAATTTAATTTTAGTATTTGAAAATGCAGTTAGGCCTGATCCTTATAAGCAACTGGAGTTTATCTGGGAAAAGTGCCAGAAAACTTTTCTAATAGTTTTCAGTAGTCTAAAACAATAGTTGGATCAGCTTCCTTTTGAGAAAAGGAAGGTATTAGCCACCAAAGAGGAACTGAAAGTTTTGTTCAGGTGCTGAAGATTTTTTTTTCATTTCCCTATAAAATATTAACCGCTTCTGAGGTACAGATTCAGCAGATGAAAGTATTTATAATCAAAGAGCTCATAGTGAATTATTTAGATTTACAGTCAGTCTTTGGAACTGATGATCTGATGATTTCATTCCAATCTGATACATCAATAGCTAACAAACATCTATATAACAAAATACTTCAGTTAGTATTCACTCACTAAGTGGACTGCCTTTCACTTTAGCTTAATAGTGGTGATACCAGCTCATTCTTAGTTTCCTGCTTCCTTTTTTTTTTTTTGTTCCTAGAGAGATTTAATAATTCAAAGCAAAATAAGTTTCCTGCTTTTTTTTTTTTTTTTCCTGGAGAGATTTAATAATTTAAAGCAAAATAATAATTTAATTAAAAATTCTCTTTTTTTTCCCAAGAAGCAGCACAGACCAAGAGCCTTTCCATATTAAGTAAATATTAAGTGATCAAGGAGAAACTTGATGAGGTCCCAGTTAGTGTTTGGGACTCTCACACAGCCCTATTCACAGGTGATGCTAACAGACCACAGTGAGTCATCTCCCTCAGCAGACAGATTTGTACCTTTGAACAAGGCACGCTCCCAAAATACATCAAAGAAATCACCTCCATAGTGTGACCCTACCATGGCACTGGGCAACAATCTGTTTCTGACAACATGTGCTCCTAACACAACTGAACCTGGATCGGGACATACCCTTCTCAAACCTGAAGAAGCCTCTGAGACAGAGGATAAAGCACCAGCCGGATGGAGAAAGGGAGTGCCCCATCTCCCTTAAGTCCATTCTCTATCTCATCAGTAAACACAATTTTTATCCTCCCCCCCCCCCCCCCCCCCCCCCCACTGAAGGGAATCTTTTCATGCACTGGATTTCCCTTAATATTCAGTGTTTACACTTGGTGATGCATTATACTGTCTGTCGTGCAGTCTCTGGCAGACACTTACTCTTTTGGCCATAGCAGCAGTAGAATTACACAATGATCTGAACAACAAACTTGCTATACCTAAATAATTCTCTGTAGAATTTTATGTAACCTCACCTTGCAGGTAACGATATGATTATGAAGATCTTACTGGATTGCTTGAGCTTTTTGACCAGTTGGGACCTTGTCTCCATCAGGAGAGGAAAAAAGCAGGGCAGCTGAGGTTGTGTGGTTCCACCTCCAGCCCCTCCTGCTTCTACCTCCAGACCAGCCTTCTCCTGAGCTGGCACCCAGGATGCTTTCTATTCTAACAATATGCAAAATGGGTTTTACCAAAACTTTGTGTGAACTGAAGTAAATGCCTTCTTTTCACCTCACAGTCCTTTGACTCAGACTTATGCATATGAAGTCCTCACGAACTGACCTATGCAAAAACTTACACTTTAAAGACTGAATACATGAACTGGTTACTGTTAGTGCCTTCTCTTGCAACTCTTGTAACACACAAAAGCAAGATCCATGACAGACATGCACAGGCACAGATTTTTAAGGCTGCGTATACTACACCCAGCTGGAGAAGTGCTGTCATTTATGTTTTCTGCACATTAATTCTCCATTAGTAAACCCCAGAATGTTCTAAGACTGGTACAACATAGCCTTACCTCAGAAGTGATTTACCTCTAATTGTACATGATATTTAACTGCCATTGTTAGGTCTGTTTTTCTTCTTTGGTGGTGGGAAAGTGCCTACAGGAAATCTGCATTTTGACCTCTCCAACTTAAACCTTCAAAAACTTGAAGGGGCTGCATATTTGGACATAGCATGAATACAATGAATCTTATTTTTCTGTATTTTGTGATACTGCTGCCATCTAGAGTATAAAAGTAATATTGTGTCAAGAAACACCATCAGCAGTATTTAATTAATGGATTTTATATTAACAGTGAGCAAGTATAATCATAATCATACATTTTCTCTATTTTGTTCCACTGCTGCCACCTAGAGTTATAAACCAAGTATATTATTTTTCTAACTACAGCTATTTAATTAGCAGCTGTTTAAATTTGTGGGTGATACCTTATTTTTCCACAATTTTCTCATTGCTTTGGCTCATCTCTTTGTCCTGAATGTCAGTATAACACAAGTATGACATCAAGTGTTATCTTTAAAAAAAAAATAACAAAAGTGGTCAGGCCAAATAATTAATTTGTTGCACTTTTAGATTTTTAAAGGTCATCTTTAAATAAGCAAATATCTTAGGTCAACGTGACATTTTTTTTTCCTGATTGGAGGACATCATTCATCATAAAAATTGGACTTAATATTCATGTGAGACCCCCTAATCAGAATTAATGAGAAAAAAAATACAGGCCACCATTGTTATTAACAATGACAGACAGCTGCTGTTACTCCTGTAAAAACCCCCAAGATTTTACAGAACCATTTTTTTTTTTGTGGTACAGAAAGCAACACACATGCCTTGGGAACTATAAAACAATTAATAAAAGAAAATAATGAATAAAAGGTTACCAAATCTGCAGTCACTAGTGCATGTGACCTCCTTGTATATTTGAAGGTTCAAAAGAAGCCTCCTTTGATGCCTAGTAGGTAACTACAGAAATTCCTGGAAGAAATCCTAGGTATTCTTGTTCTTTTAGCCTATTTAATTTTTAGACAGCTTTGGATGACTGCACTGGAGGTAACAGCAACCCTCCAAGATCAAACATCCACCAACTCTTTACCTGGATTGTTCCTTCCTCTTTGCTGATGTAATCACTTTCATTATCCCTCTTCAGGTGGCCTCACAGCTTACTTTGTTGGGAATCCTTAGCTTGCCATGTCTAGTGGAAACAGTAGCACTTTCTGTATCTTTGTTTGACAGCTCTATTACAGTGCCTCAAAACTCAGGAATTTAATACATAGGCCTCCTCAATATCTCTAATGGCACATTGCATGAAAAAAAAAACACCTTTTCTTGGACTTTGATCACAGAACTTTCTCTAGCTGGCTGTTCTTGGTTCCTAGCTCCTCTAGCTGTGCCCCTTGCCTTCTTTCACCTACCTTGAAGTAAAGCCAATGTCCTGGTTTTGTCTTTTCAAACCATCTTTATGAAAACTAGTCACAGCTCTCGTGACAATGGCTTCACCTTAATAGCAACATGAAAGTCGCACATGCTTCTGCATATCCTCCAGATAGCTCACCCCAGGAAAGCTGCTGCAGATAACACAGGTAGCCAAATGAAGCAAGGTTTTATTCTCGGGTTGGTGTCATTTGTCCTTATGGTTGTAACAGGGAAACTTTTGAATAATACATCCCGTCAGCTCCACAATTTCTCAAAGAACGTCCCAGCCACAAATGCATAGGTATTTACAGATTTAAGCAGAATCAAATGAGAAAGAAAGCTAAACAGGGGATGTATGAAGCTCGGATACAGAGCTGGCAGAACCAGAAGCTACAATATGATCTGTAATTGTCCACAGATCAAAGCTATTAACAGCGTGAGTATAGCAACAAAATATCTCATCTCTGCTTGCCCTCTCGTTGGAGATATAAGAGAATTAATAATGGCGTGAAAGATAGGTCTGGAGGAAAGAACCTCAGTACGTCCATTACATATAAAGGATGAAGAGTGAATGGCATGGGGAGGGACAGAGCCCCGGGAGGCTGGAAGGAAGGACTCACAACTGGTGGCGTCCGGGCATTGGGAGGGCGCCCATGGTTACTGGCACACGGAAGGAGAGGGGTGCTTCAGGGCACTCCTGAAAATTTAGCTGAATGGGAAAATGGTGGATAGGACCTTTGCAAGCTAGAATGACAAAGAGAAAAATTGCTTAGTGTAAGGAAAGGCATGAAAAGCACGCTCCTCAAGGATTCGTCACACTGAATAGTTATTACCATATGAAATTATACATGAAAAATAATCCCATGCAAACTTAGAAATAGCTTGTGTGTTAAAGGTACAATAAAAGCATTGGCAATAGGCTGTGATCTCCTAACGTAACCTGTATCTGAGTAATGATAAAAAAAAAAGTGTAAACTACATAATCACTGCTTCGAGTAGCTATTATAACGACTCACTTGGACTGTCAATATGCACATAGACTATCGTGAGTTTTGTGTAAAGAGCTTTGATTCTTTCTGTAAAGTTGACCCAGGGGTGAATACATGAGTTTTATGAGAATGGACTGTCTGCAATCTGCCTGGGTTAGCAACTAACATATACAATTCATCTATTTTTAAATTTTTTTTTCAGTCTGAAATAGGGATCATTTGTTATCATGTTGGGTTTTCTTTGCTCTGTGGTGGCAATCATTTTGGGACCTCTTGTTTTTGTTAGCTATTTGCAACATTTTTCCTTGCTTTTGGCCTCTCTCAGATCTGGCAATTCTAGTGATACTCTCAGTTTAAGAAAAAGGTATTATGTTGTTTATAGTTTGTTTTTTTAAAAATCCATCAATTTCTCTGGTATTTATGCTGACATTTCTTTTACTACTTGTGTCTATAAAAGCTGGAGTGTATTATATTTCCACTGATACAACAGAGAATTATAAAAATGAGGCAGTTGTAAGCCATTATCTATTAACTTGCATAGAATTCCATCTTGGCCAAATTATGATAAGCTTTTGTTATTCAGCATATTCTGTTCTAACTCAATATTTAAAATAAGAATTGATCAGAAGATTGCACCACTGTTTGATCACCTAGGAGAAAGATTCATCCCGTATAAGCTTCTTGAGGTGCTTTGTTGTTTTTGGTTTTTTTTGCTTTTTTGGACTTAAAAAATAATTCTTTAATTTGTTTCTGTAACTTCCGTAAGTTTTTTTCCTGTGCCAGTCCCCCTTGTAGCGTATCAGTCATGCTGTCCTCAAGCTTCAGCATGAGTGGAACATGCAGCTAGTGATTGCCCAGGTACCTCAGCATGGAATGGTCCTTTTTAGAGGCTCACCTTGTGTGCAATTCTCCCTTCCTTCTGGTGCTCTGATGAATTTGCCAGTGAATACAACTTCTATGTAGTTAATATCGTTAATGCTTTTCTGATATTTGGTCCCTGTTACGTGTAGTACAACCTGTCTCTCCAAGTATGGGATGAACTAGTTTTACTTCAGATGAGCAGTCCAAAGATGTTCTTCTTCTAGAACCCTAAAGATTCAGGTCATGGCATCTTGATGGCTTTTAGCTGCTGGGCCAAGATAAGGCTAAAGAGAAAATTTAGAAAGGGGTATCCACTAAGAACGGAGGTAACGCTTTTGAACCTCCTTTACTAAGTTGGTTCTACTCAAATTAATAGATCTTTTTTAAATAAAATAACAATAGTTCTACATTTCAAAATGCATTCATGATATCCGCAGCTATCTTTGGATCCTCATCGTGTTTTTTCAACAGTGAGCTTATTATTGCCTTAGTACGTTTCTGAATTTATTCGGTAACTATTATTTTAACCACAGAACTTTCCTTTGGTGTCAACAGTTCACCACAATGGAATTTATTTCAATGTGTTACCTTTTGCTAAAAGCACACAAAGAATTTAGCAAAGTGCTTGAGAGAGTTAAGAAAAGGATTTGTGTCTTACCCACTACACATAGCTGATAGTTTGATTCGCAGCCTGCTCTTCACTCCATATTCACATGGGATCCCTGTCACATTGGTTCCGGTCCTATTTTCATCTCCTTGTAATGTGATTCAAAATGCTTCAGCCATAAGAGTTCCCATTATGTTTACGTTATTAAACAAGCATAGTTTTTCCTTTTGACAGTAAGTGGTCAGGCTCATAATGCCTCTAGTAATTATCTCTCCCCGAATACCAATATTTATTTTGAAATTTACATCCAGGTACAAAATCCTGCTTTGAAAACGTATTCAGAGCAGATAGAACTGCTCCCATGTGATCACAGCTTTGTCCTCAAACTGTTTGTTCATATGTGTTTGCTCTTCTAACTTAACAAGTTTTCCTGAGTGGTGCATGTTTGCACTACATAAGCAAGACATACAAAGTAGAGAGAGGCAGTACAATTTACTAGACCAAATGCTTGAATGGGAGAAAGACAAGCTTTTCATTGCATATCCTTGTCTTTGGGTTTGAAACAGACACAGCAAAATTTAAGCTGAGCTTTAATGCAATTATGCCAGCTTAACTAGACATACTATTGTGTCCTTTTCATGGAGCCTTTTTGAAGTATTTTACAGTTGTCCTACATTTCCGAAAACCAATTTGTTGTTCTTTTTAACCTTTTGCTAACTCTGTTTTCTGTAGTCGTGCCAAGGTATATATTTCTAATGAACACAGTTCCAAGTCTGGAGCTGTTTGCTTACACTATCATTTGGAAAGAAGACTTTTTCAGCAGTTCTCAAAATATTCAGTCAATTTACTGCAATAATTGTCTTGGCCTCTTTATTCTTTCTACCATAAACATTTGGTCTAATCAAGCTCACATTTTATAGATACACTAGCTAGGTCTGAACCATAATGATCAATGATCTTATCCAACGGTGTATTATAAAGAAGTACTTTTGCCAAGAATATTGTCGGTCAGAGGAGTCTTGAAATACATTCCCTTCAAAAACCACCATACAGCAAAAAAAAGTGTTCCAACTCCACCCCTAGGATTACTTCAGTACTTTATCCCACGACTGACTTCAAAAAGACCTTGTTGGCTGCAATGGGCTGAAATGTAACCACTGAACTGAAGAATCACAACCATCCATACCTTCTCTGGCTCCACACGTGTCTAAACTGCAACAGCCTCTGGTGAAGAAACCCACCTGCGCGTTCCACCTGTCTTACCTGAGAGGCAGCACAACGCATGGGCTGGACTTGAGGCAGAATTTCAGGCATGTGGAGAACATTAAAACATGTATAGCTGTGGGATACACGTCTCCAACGCTAAACCGCAACTATGTGGAACATCTGAGGATATTTTAGTAATTAAGTCCCAGTTTTAAAATGAACTCCTCTATAGATCTAATTCTATAATAAATAGATTATAAATTCCACCAAAGATTTTTCAGCAAAGTAACTAGTCAGAGCTGTTGTGGTTGTCTCAAAGAAAAGAGCAAAGCTTTACAGCCGGCAGTATGTGCAGCGAGTTCAGTATCCACAATAGCTTTGCATAAAAAAAAATAATAAAAATCAGTCAGCTCCATCTCCAGGTATAGGTATACTTTAACTTAACCACAGGTCGAGTCTAAAACATTAGGACTGTATCATCGCATTGGTCTCCCTAAATGGTTCTGCCAAAATGAAAATATAATTTTGCACAACACTCCCAGAAAGCCCATAATTTACTCGTATTTCAGAACTGAACACCAGAAACCATAGAATGTAGATATTTATCAAATAGTATTGATGCTAATTTTTATTTATAGGCAACTGCATTACTTCCAAAGCAGGCCACTAACAAAGTCATGCTTTTCCAGGCACTGCCATGTATTCCAGGAATAGCCAGGAATTCAAAATAACAGTCTAGAAAGTGAACTAGCATCTAAAATCCAGTGATTGGTAGATGTAGTGCAATCCTCAAATTTATTCCTGTGTTACATTAAATAGAGAGTCAGTGCTACTGCAGAAGAAAAAATGCTTGACATAGTTGTTTCAAAAGAGCAGATTCTGAAGCTTTGTGCAAACAAGGGAACTACCAAACACCAGTATTTTTTCTGCTGTAGGGATTTTTATTCTAAAATAACAATAATTTTATTTAAGACAAATGATTGTTATCCAAACCATAGAAATTATTTCAGAATAAAGTCACTTGTAATTGGAAAGAAACTGCTTACATGGGGGAATTACTCCAAAGTAGCAGAAGTGAAATAATTGTTCTGGGATGGTTACGCTGGCTGATTAAAAAATGTAGCCAGACTGTGAATCAACAGAATATGCCCCAAATAAAGGCTTGAGGTGTTAGATAAACTACAGCAGTAAAGATGCAGAAAATTCACTGACGTCCTGTGCTTGGATGGCTATTTCCCATGCTACTAGTGATGTTTACAATATCATCATCACAATTTTCTCATTATTTAGTTGTATTAGAGTAAGTTAAGAGACTTGAATCAGGCCATTTTGCAAGGCAGTGTTAGAGCAGAGTTGTGGCATTCCCTTCCCAAAGCAACCAAGGAAACCAGGTAGGTAACAAGGGAAGAGTAGTAACTACAAAAGGTACTCGCATGGGGAGTTATCCCATGGAAGACAAAGGGTTTAGGCCTGACTTTGGAATCAAATTGCTTTTGGCCTTAAACAAGGGATTTTTCCCTATTGCCCATTTCTTTTTTTATTTTCTCTGATTTCACCGTGAAGACACAAAGCGGAATTTTCAAAATCACAGCCATTTCCATGGCAACAGATAGTGATGTGATGAGTCCACCGTTGGAGCAAACAAAACCAGGGGCCAAGCTGTGGGGATAACGAACGAGTAGAAACTCTCTATAGCCACAGAGAGGCATCTCCAAAACCACTGCTGGCTGATACTGCATCCACTTCATAGACATCCACTGCAACTTTCCCTCCTGGGCCATGGTTCTTCACAGAAGTTAAGAAGACGAGTTAAAGTGCTGATCTAATAAACAGTAAAGTCAGAGGCCAGTCTGTCGCTGTTTTTTGGGGAACTGGATTGGAAAAGAGAGCATGCCACTGTGAATGTGCTGTAAGTCAATGTTATTATTCTTGTTTAAAGGGGATATAAAATAACTTGATGCCATGTGATTTATCTAGCATCATGTACTAGATCACAGAATCACAGAATGTTAGGGGTTGGAAGGGACCTGAAAAGATCATCTAGTCCAACCCCAGAGCATCTAGTCCAACTCTGAAGGTTCTAGCATGGGACTGACAAGTGACAGAATTCTTGTCCTATTACATAATAAATTACAATCTAACTTTAACATTCTACTGACTCTTCAGGTTTGCATCTGCCCAATAGGATGACTTCGACTTAGAAACAGTGAGTTTGTAATTTCTTTGCGAGACACAATCCTTTTCAGTATTATGGGGTTGCATTTAAAATTTGACTTGAAGTTAAAGTTTAAACTCACAGTGAAATTCAAAAAAATGTGGATAGAGAACAAACAAATGAGAGAAAAAATAATTCTGCTTTCTTATATTGGCAACTTACTTGAATATTAGATTATTTGTAAAAATATAAATATTATCTTTAAAACTGTGGAACTCGGTTCTGCTGCCATTGAAGCCAATGGAGATTTTGTCTCAATCATCCCCACTGTCAGGTTTATATTTTAAAAAACATTTTCTTATAAAGAGATATATATTTTAAAAGTGTCCCTTTGATAAATGGCAGCCGCAGAATGGAATCTTTGAATAAGCTCTTTGAAGCCGGCAGTTTTATGAGCTCACTGCCTTCAGAAGCTTCTGAAGTAGTTATAGACAAATGGAGACAGCTCAGGCTTTGCACACTTACTTCAAACATCAGTGAGTGACTAACATAAAATTGTAGTGGCCATTAAAACTTCAAAGGAGAAGTGTGACCTGAATATTACTTGTCATAGTACAGGATTTGTTACTGGAAGATCTGATCAACTTTTGAAATTATAATATCTCCACCAAATGCCAAGATCACGACTTCGATAAATAATTTTTTCGCAAAATTTTATTCCTGTGATTTCACTTATGATACCAGGGAAAGCAAGCACCAGCTAGAGTCACGCGCTGCTGGCTCCCCCCACTTGCTTCCAGCTAAATCTTCTATCTTGCAGTAGATATCTCACAGTATATTTGCCCAGGAAGCCTCTCCTTCTGCTGCACACTATAAAACTGTCCCCTTTTCTTACAAATTCCTCTTCATAACTCACTTTTCTCCCCAGTATTTCTCGAGCTATGACCAAACTTTCCAGCCATCCTACAGACACTACCATACAAATACTTATGCTAGTCAAGAAGACTAAGAAGTCACTGTTACCAATTCATCTGTTGGTTGTCTCCCCCCATAGAATTGCGATAACTGTGCAAATTGATAATCCTTTGCAAAATCTAGTGAACTGGTAGTCTTGCATATATTTATCTTCCCATTCTTTGTCTAGTAGACGTCATCTGCTTCTATGTCAAGTCCTGTTGTATCTCTCTTAGACTATGTGGTCCACAAATGTAATGACTTCTTTAATTATATTACAGAAAAAATAAATAAATGTGTATACATACATGGAAATGTAGTGGTGTTAACACCTTAACAGTCACACTTAATTCTCTAGAAAACTACCAGAAACAACTGCAGAATTTGAATGACTGACCTTTATACATACGAAGAAGAAAGAAAATCTGGTCTTTTACTATTCCTTTAGGTCTCAGAACTAATTGTAACTTTTTATAATCCCTTTGTTTGTGGATTTAAAAATTATAGCCTGCATTTTACCCCATCTTGAGCTTTTGAGCTCACTGTAGTGAAGTTATTTGGACAACTTATTTGCATGCATAGTGTTGGATGATTGAATCCAAAAGTTATTGCTTACTACTCATCCAGAAGTATTAAAAAAATTTAAAAAATGCGAATACTTGTTACTCATCTGGAAGGTTGTGATTTTGATAGACCAGTCACAAGGAGTCTGGAAATCAAACAAAATGTATGCCAGTTGCCATTCAGGGCGATATTTGGTAGAAAACTGTGTGGGAACCACTGCTGCAGCCAACACTAACTTCTCCAGAATCTGCAAATCTTTTATTTTAAAGCAAAAAAAACTTAGAAAATTGCATGACCTGTGGCTGCGTATACTGTCTAAAAGGAATATGTCAGGAAGACAAGAATCCAGAATATATAAGTGCTTTTGAAGCAGAATTTAAGGCTTGTTATTGAAGCCTTCAGTCCCATTACTGCAGGAAGTTTTCAAGGTTAGCAGAAGGCTCAAAAAAGTTTTGAAATCTGTAGTCCTCAGTTCAGAAAATATAAACTGTCTTGAGAACAAAACAGGACTCTTCTGTCTTCACATGAATTCTCAGCCACTCCCATTAGCTGTAAGAAGCCTTTTAGCTTGCCAAAATATCTGCAGGAATGTCAGTCATAGTTCTTCTAGCCACAAGCAATGATAAATGGACACATTTCTCTTATTGTTTTAGCAAGCAAGGTTCCCTATAATTAGAATTCAAATGCAGGTGCAATGGCACAAGTCCCTAAAACTGATAAAGAGTAGAGAAAAGTAGTTTAGACAAAACACTAAAAATACCAGCTTTTCAGCTATTTCATTAATATGTGGTTCGCAGTAGCAAGATAACCATGAGTTTCAGGAGATGTAATGTAGAGTAACCATTAATTATACTTGTAATAAAATACTACCATAACTTTGAAATATTGTTTAGAATTGTCCCATGTGCAACTCCTAATTATGACATGGACATTAAGTAATCCTTAAAGCAAGCTGTGAGTTTCACGTCCATTAGTCAGAAACTAATCTCCAGAGAGAACACAAATAGTAGAGACTTGAGTCACTAAAATCACAGAATCACAGAATCACAGAATGTTAGGGGTTGGAAGGGACCTCAAAAGATCATGTAGTCCAACCCAAATCAGTCTTATCAGTTTTTTTTTTAAAAAAAGAAGAAAATTTTTTTAAAAAGCAAAATTAATGTTGGAAATTCCATGAGAGAAAAGCAACAGCTCATGGCTCAGAGAAGCAACTACAAGTAATCTCTGGAAAGTAATTTAATGGGGCAAAATACAATAAAGTCAGTCCCTGTGGCGAAGTTATCTGAAAGGCCTAAGCAAGAAGTAGGAAAGGGCTCTGTGAATCAAGGGGGATTTCTCTTTGTTTTTTCAACTTGCAGTCAGGAAGCTTACCTTTTCCTTTGCTAGAACTTAGAACTTCAGCATTATTGTCACAATTTGGTTTGCGTAATGTCAAGAGTAAATTTAGATGAAACTGGCAATCATGGGATACACTGTTGCTTCTCTAGAAGAAACCTTGAATCTCTAAAAATTAATCAAAAGTAAGCTTAATCACCAGTGGTATTCTGGGAGAAGGCAGTTTCATGGCTCTTATTTACAGATATTGTCTTCAGTGGAAATCTGCTATAGTGGATATAAACCAATGACCTAGTAAAAAGAAGGCAGTGAACAAATGGACCGTAATGTTGTCTGTCCCAAGTTTCATTCATCAAATTTGTGCCCAGCAGAAGTTACTAATGTCCTTGCAATTGGCTGATTAAAGGTATTTAAATGCCAATTTAAAGCTCATGACAAAAAATCGACAGCCAGTAAAGGTAAGCTTTGGCAGAACAGGCCTTTAAATTATAGATTCACCTGTCTTCCTGACTGCACGAGGTTCCTGTCATGCTCTTTTGTTTGCTCTTTAGGTAGCTCTCAGGGCCTGCTCTCTTGAAAGTTTTTTCCTGATCATGCTACTGGGAATAGAGCTGAGGGCACAGAAGTGAGACTTTTGTCAGTCTTCAAGAATTAGCTACAGGCTCAGTCCCAAATCCCAGTAACCTCTCTGGAAATCGGAGGGTCAGAGGCATTGCTCTATTTAGTCTCTGCACTTCTCCTTCCCCTCTGCCCCACTCCAGCCACTGCTCTGCATTGCCCAGTAGCAGGTTTTAGTGGAAGTCTGTGAACAGACACTTGGCCACCTCTATGTCTGTCTCAGGGAGCAGCTGCAATGAAATTTTATGGGACAGGTAACCTACCTACAAACTATTGTTTTCCAGAGGAAGCCACTGGAGTAGAAACAAGAGACACCACCTGTGCTCTGGGCCTTATGTTGATTCAATGTGTGGCCCTTTGCACCTCCTTCCTTCTCAGTATAGGAACCCAGAAAGAAGAGAAATAGCAGCACATTTCATTGGCAGCATCTCTTTATGAGAAAGAGAATTTTTGATCTTAATATAAAGTTAATGAATTACTAGATAATTTGGAATCAGCTATCAGTTTCAAGTGTCTACCGAGAATTATTGCTTTAAGAACAACTAGCAGAACCTTGGGGTTTTTTAATCTAGGAAATATCTGTGTTATTTCAACCATTCACCACTTCATGCATCTATTTATGTCCTTCTCATGCCTGAAGAACAACTATGCCCACAAATCTCCAGAATTAAAGGAATTTTCTGTGGAGATTTGTACTTTCCAGATATGGAAGGACCTATCTTCCTTTCCTTCAGTACTCTTTCAAACATTCCTGTATTCACTTAAAGGAAAATATATACACATACCATTGCCATTGTATTTATGTACATATGTGTATACACAGACACGTATATGTAAATATACATACATACAAATGTCCAGAGATTGCCTGAGATGCTTGCTTGGGCCATGCACAGTAGCTTGTGTTGATGTATAATGAAGCACCACTAGACAGAACAGTCACTTGTGGCAGGTAGCTAAGAAATTTCAATAAAGTAAACTCTCAGTATTATCAAAATTATACATTTGGGGCTGTTAGCATGGCCTAGAAAAAGATGAGGACAGGCTCATCTCATTAAATGAGAAGAAATAGTGGAATTAGCTTGAATCTAATTACAAGCCACACTATCTAATGTAAAAACATGACTGTTTTTTCACTCCCATTCATTTTGGCTAGTAATTAGTTTTGGCCTCTAAAATGCCACCCTTTAATCATCCAAACACAGATGTGATTTGCCGTGCAATTTAATCTTGCTTTAATGAAGAACTAATGGACGCATCGCAAATTACTTTCCCTGTTGGAGAAAAATTCTATTTCCTGCTTTTCAAAAGATCAAGAGTATCTTGTGATAATAGCCCAAGCGGCCCTGGCAGCCTCGTCGCACAGAGCAAACAAGCTCTTTTACTCAACTCCCAATTCAATGGAGAAAAAGAGGCTACAATTAGCAACAAAGCAGGGGAAACGCGGCATTACAGCCGAATCACTTTCTGCAGCTCAACCCCCAGCAACCACTGCCTTGTTAGAGCCAGGTCTAAAGTGTCAGGAGCGAACAATGTGCTGTGATAAATTACTCTCTTCAAACAGCTGCACTGCTAATTTTCAATTATACACACAAATGGCTCTCAGATTGGAAGAAAATGGAGTGCATGGGGAGAACAGTAGTAGATTTCTATGTTTGTTTGGTGGTGAGTGTGGAGGCGGGAGAGTGACATCCTGAAAAGAAAGCTGTAGCATGTGGAGTCGGTATTTCAACACCGGATGATGAGCCCTCCCAAATCTTACAGAACCTGGTGGCTTCCTTTTCACAGCCCTGCTAGACTGATGAAGAAAAAGAAACAGAACCAGTTAGATCCATTTTTAGAGTAAAAAGCTTTGACCATTAGCCACATCGGTAGCCTTGGCAGCAGATGCAAAACAGCTGAACAACTTGGAGACACAAGTTCAGATCCCAGAAGAGCTGACTCCCTCTCTCAGCTTTCCAACAGAAGGGCAGTGGATTCCACGTGCTTCTTCAAACGGGAGATGTGCTGAAGTGTATGAACTCACGATTCTGTGTGGACACTGATCATATGATGTGTTTGGTGGCAACACCAGTTTCTTCACGATGAAGGTAGAACTCCCTGCCCTACAGCAGCGTACTGTGCCACATCCTAATTCTGTCAGACAACAAATTCTACAGAACTTACTTGGGAGAAGGAGCCAGTGAAAATGGTTGGGAGTTTTAAGTCATTATTCCTATTTTTAAGCATTTGGGATGAAAAAGGCAATACGAAGGTACAGTTAGGATTACAAGATGTGGCTCAGCTTCAATACATTACAAAGAACTGATAGTGATTGTTTTCTTGTGTTCAAAAACCTCATACTCCCAATGAAGTCAACAGGTATACCTGCATTTGGCCCAATATAATACCTTTTTCACTGATGCTTCATCGTTATTTGTTTTCTGATAAATGAGAAGCAAGTAACAGAATTGTCAAACAGCTTGCACCAAGGCAGAACAGTCACTTCAGTACAAGTTTTGCAAAAAAAAAGGAAAAAAGTAGCTATTTTTCCTTGCATTGTTTTGCTTGACCTTAAATTTTGATGAATGACTGGGGGGTGGGAGGCAAGGCAGGGGTGCTCTGATTTTTTTTATCTGCCCAAACTAAGAGAGTTTTTAAAACCAGCTTTCTATAAGATTTGATATTCACATACTGTAATTTGATTGTTGCTATCAAATTTGATGTCCAGAAAGTAAACATCTCAAATCCTTTCAAAATTTTTACATTTTCATAAGGCTAAAGAAATAAATTTTTGCTGATGGAAGTAGGGAATCTACAGTTTGAAAATGGCAATATGTTGCTTAACCCAAAGGCAAAGTTCCTATGTCAGCCACTTGCCAGAAATGGCTCCTGAGCTCAGCTCTCACAAAGGCAGAGGAGAGAGAGGAGCCCAGTGTTTAAACAGAGCCATGCAGAGGCAGATTCCTAACGACTGGAAGTTACTGCAGTCCCTTTGACTTCATCACGAAGCAACAGCCCTGCGATTTACATCCTTTAAAGTTCTGGTTCGTAATGTTTTCTCTTCGTACACCGCCATTAGCTTCCTACTAACCCTAAGTTCAGAGTGAGTTCTGAAACAGATTTTATGGTAATTGCAGTCCACAGTATCCCTGACACAGTCAAATATGACACATGTTATTAAAATGTTTATGGAAAGGGTTGGCAAAGTCATCAGATTTGTTTTATAAATAGCTATCATTTCAAATGAAATGGGCAAAAAAAATCTAGTTGATTTTAATACTTTTCAGCCTAGCTTTTTTCTACTTCCAATAAATGCTAACATTGTGTCTCCTAATTATAAAGCGCATTACCATACAAAAAGGATTATTTTTAAATTTAAAAATGCCAGTCACAATTTAAAATTACTTTTCTCAAATATGGCTCCTCAGAGAAGCTAAAGAGGGAAGAGAAAGTAAGGGGGGTTGGAATGAGAGGGGGGGGGAGAGAGAGGATGCAATATTGAATTGTAACAAGACACTTTTATTTTTTTGCTGAAGTGGGATTTCACTCCCTCTAGTTTATAATCGTTACAGAAATTTAAACCTCAAACCATTTCAGTCCAAGCTTATACTAAGCTTGTTAGTGGTTTCTGATGCTGCATATGATAGTGCTACAGCATTACCATAAATCAGCAGAATTAACTATGATCTTCAGAAGCATGCCTGAAAGTGGGTGACAGAAGTCTGCAATTTGGTGCTCTGAATATTATGATAACATTCTATATTAAATGTTTATAATCTACTTAGAGCTGAGCTTCAAGTATATTTTATATTTGTGCTTTACCCAATATTAGAAATCATGGGCTATTACAGCTTTCCATTCCTATGTTGTTTGTAATATCCAAATTTAAAGAAAATATAAAAACACAAGGTGAGAAGTTTGTTTTCCTACCAATGTAATGTTATTAATATTAAGAAGTTAAAGTTTACCTACAGGTTTGAAAATGTAAATGCACCTTGCAATAAATATACTTTATTCCTTTCCATTCAGATATAAAATAATCTACAGCACTGACCGGATTTCAGAAACTCCATCCTAATACAATTTACAAACTCTCTGCTGGTATTGGAGATACAGACTCAATTTTCCTTCCAGTCTTCGTAAAAGTAACATATCTAAATTATTCATCTAAGAGTAAATAGTGATGATGATTTGCAGAGAATAAAATCACAAACTCATCAGTTTTGATAGCCAGTACAAAACTCAAGGCTGCCATACTACACAACGTTCTGATCCTAAGCAAGTATGATCCAAAACTGAACAAAACAGCACTGCCCGCACAAGGTAGGGGATCCCATTTCGTCCCCATTCCAATTGCTATCTTCCCAACGTAGAAAAAAGATTTTTTAAAAAAACGGAGTAGCTAGTGTTTTCCCACACAGATGTATAATTACAGCTGGCTGCAGGATAGCAGTAGATGCACTTTTATCATAATGCCTGCTGGTGAATACTATAGTCCTGCTGCATAAACAGTCCTGAGACAATGACCTGTATCCTCCATAACATAAATCAGTGTCTCTCTCTACATCCCAGCAAAAGTAGGTTGAATTTGCACCAGCTGATAATCTAACTTAATGACTTTTCAAGTAATTCTGAGCATGGGCTAGAAAACAATGCTGGGTTTATTGTTGAAAATTATGGCTAAGAGCAGCCTACTTCAGATTTAGACTACCAGAAATATGAACTAAGTGGAGGGACCTGCATTTCTTTTCCTGACAGGACCACATGCATACAAACATCAGCAGGCTGAGCTCGCTGTGCGTTACCAGACATGGAAGGTGAGATGCCACCTGACATTTTATTGTGTAACCAGATGAGTTAATTCTGATTTGGGGAATTTGTTGGACAAGAAAAGCAGAAGCTAGTAAGTGCTTTGCTATTTCTGCACCGTCTTTAGGCCCCCAATTGCCTGCCAGCTACAGAGACAAATGGCAACAGGGCCAAAACACAATCTCCACAGCACAAGTCCTATTTTCTCATATACGCTTGGATTATTTGCACCCTGCCCACATGCTCTTACACACAGCTCTTGAGGCAGGTGATGAGACCAAAGGAGACACAAGGAGCATGTCACACTTGGGGCTGCTCTAAAGGATGCTCTTTTGGGGCGCTGTAGAGCAGCAGCCAGGAGCCTGAGCAACTCAGGCTTTCTGTAAGTGAGCAGATTCACTTAGGTCACACTGAGCTGTTCAATACACACAGGGCTTTGTATGATCTCAGGAGCGACCGTACATCGCTGCCAGAAAGATACAAAGAACACCAAACACCACAAAGTATTTGTTACAATATGGAATAAGGGGAAATAAAGGCAAACATGTCAGAAAAAAAAGCAGTATTCAGTGTCGTGGGTTTATAACTGCTGAAAAGTAAATTACCTTCTGCAAAGATCACTTCATAAATTCTAACAAGGCACTAAGACCTACAGATCTGCTGAGCAAGTGCTGGTTGTGCAAGCCTGAGCTGCTGAGAGACAGCCTGGCCACCTCCTCGGTCTGTCTCACTCCTCTTGTTCTTTGACACTAGCACACCCCACACTTGCCTCTAACTGTTGTGAAATTTTGTCTGAAGTTTTTCTACTACTTGTATCTGCCTAATCCATGAATCTGATGATTTGTACTAAAAAAATACGAAAAAATCGATATAGCAACATCTGTGGATGAAGTTTTTACACATACATATCATAAAGTGAAAAAGCACCATGTGTCACCTCCATCCTTGACAAGAGTGGGGTTTGTAAGCAGTGTATTTTGTATCTATTCTATTCAATATGCTCCATTCTCTCACCTGTGCCATACACTCCCTGCTCGAAACTACACACAGACACCTATGGCTCCTGCCCAAATGGGCTGGCTTTTCTCTTTCTAGAGCCGTACACAGTTAAATCCTGTTGATTTTGCTGGGGTTCGGCACCATTACAATAAGCAAATGACCTTGAAGGCGCAGCTTCGCCAGAGTTTTAAGATGAACTACACCAATGGGAAAACAACTACACCCCATAATATGGCAGGCAAGAGAAAAGAAAATGGAAGATATTTTTTCATTACTTTAGTCCCCATCTAGGGTATTTTGAAGGTTCTTTATGTTTATTTTTTTTTTAACTCAGGGTACAGTGAAGGGTAGATGAACACTCCAGCAAGTTGGTTGTTCAAAGTTTTATTAGAGCTTTTAAGTTTCTTTAAGCTGCAGCATTTTCCAAGTGAAGGACGAGAGCAGGGATTTACCCTCACGACATCCACTGAAATATATTTTTTTGTGCTAGTATGAAGACTATGAATTAGCACTTTGTGATGTTCCTGAAATTAGAAGCCCCATGAACTAACCATTTTATGATATTTATGCTTTGCTTCATAATGCATTCTCCACAGATGAATCAAAGGGCCAAATGCAATTGCTGTTGTGAGATAATAAAGCATGAAGTGGTGTGTTTGGAATTAAATTTACATAAGACGAAAGATGGTGGGAAAGTTTATGATGACAGTAACAATCGGTGAGCATACCGTGGTGCCGGCTTCTCAGAAACTGCTGAACAAAATACAGCATCGTGAGCATGAATAATTAAAGCAGTATCTGGGAATCCAATCAATTTAGAAAGGAAGAAGGGAAGTTTTCCAATATTTGCCTGAGTTTTATGATCAGAGCTATGTCTAGGACCTATATCAGAGTTATTTCCCCCAAATAGTCTCATAATGCCCTGCAGCTTGCTGGTTTTGTGTTTGCCTCTCTCTTAGGGATGTGTTCTAGTTAGCTGGATTAGCCTAGGCAGAATCCTACACGAAGCTCCTGGATTCAGGTGAACCTATAGGTTCAGCCTTTCATTTTTCACCTTTCTACTCCAGTTCTGGTGCTCAAGAAAGTCAGTGGAAGGAGGCAGCCCCTATTTTGCAGAATATGGAGAAAACTGAGGCATGGAGAAACTAAAATGTTCAAACTCAGCTTTTGTTTTCTGGGACATGGGAGGCATCTGATTTCAAAGACTTTGCGTGTCTGTAGTTTTAAGCTGGAATTATTTTTGAGGCATGTGAATCCTGAAGTCTTTTAAAGGCATGGCTATGTAGGCACAACAATTAGACACTCCTTCAAAAAACAGGTGACACCACTCTCCCTGCCTGCCACCAGCTGGGGTCATATGCCACTTTGGTGGAAGAGGCAAGACTGGAATTCGAGGCTTCTCAAGTATTAAATCTATTCAGCCATGAAACCTGCTTAAAATAGTCATTATTACGTGTTAACGATAGTTTTCAGATCCATTCCGGATGAAGCTGTAGCCATCTGCCAAATCAGAGGAAAATATAAAGATCACAGCACGACAGTCCCACAGAGGACGGCATCTCTGTACGGTGACCAGTGCAAGGTCTTGCCAGCCAAGTTGAGTGGCTGGTGACAGCTGTAGGAATTATGACACAGTTCAGAAGTAAAACTTCTGAAAAGTTATTAAAGTTTTCTGCCACAGGCTCAGTTTTTCTTAAGCAAGCAACACCAGTCAGAGCATGAAAGGAAGCATCTACAATTGCAGGCAGGCAGGAGTACTGCTCCCCTCCCCTGCCCGCGCTGAGCCCCAGCTCATCCAGCCGGCAGGGAAATATGGAGGAGAGAAGAGCAGGAGAGGAGCTCACACCTCCAAGGAGTTAGGAAAAAACCCTGCTATGTTCCCATCACATATAAGCTTCATGGTGAGGGTTTTTTGGCCGGAATGTTGTTATCAATGATAACGCTGTGTCTCACTGGAGGGTGGGCAGCATGAGAGCTCATCATGGCACAGTTTTAGGTATTAGATTAAAAAAAAGACGGGTTTCCTGTAGCTGATGGGAACACAGGCAGACTTTTTCAGGTTTTTACCGTGTGCCCAGGTTATGCAACCTTTAAGACAATGACAAAACCTCACCTCTTACTCATTAAGGTCTCACCGAGTTTCAGAACACTCTGAAGTTGGAAAATATCTTTAAATGTATGTTTCTTAAAGAGATTAGAAAGCAGAACTCTAGTTAGCTTTTGTCTGTCGTTTTGCTGAGGGTGTTATTCTAAGAGCGTGCAGGAGATGAATGATCAACACTGAAAACCTTAACGCTTCTTTAAATGCCTTATTTTAATTTTTTAAGAAATATGACAGCAGGAATTAGTACTGGCTCTTCTATTTCCATAATGGCAGTCATGTTGAAATGACAACAAACATCATTACATTTACATGGACATTTATGTAGACAAAAATTGTCATTACTTATTTTGGTGGAACATTTTATAATTTGCCCTATAAACAAATAAAATCTGTATAAGCTGTTTTTAGCCTTCAGCAGTATGTCAACACAAGCAACTTAGAGCTAGACTTACTGACACTTATTGGAAAGTATCTCCTTCCATTTTTAAAACGCTTAAGATTAAAAATATAGTATTTATTTTTCAGTTTTTAATAATACAGTGAAAATACTTTTTGATTGCTGGCTGCAAATAAAAAGCAATGATTGAATGCCCTCAAATGTTGTAGATTTAAATGAAAATGGGTGAAAAATAAAGACATATCCATGCGTCTGTTTTGACTTTGATGTTCTAAGTAGGACATAAAATACAACAAAAAATAAGATGTAAACTGAGAAAAAAGCACACCTGCTTTTAGTCCATTTGCAACAAAAAATATTGTCATGTTCTTCTACCGTATTACCTACTTTCTCTGTTCTCACTTCTGTCTTTTATGCTCTAATCACTGTAATAATCAACTTAAATACTTTGTACTACCCTAGAGAAGCTTTATGGTTAAGGCCATAAATGCTAGAGCACTTCATACACATATCTGTTAGGGTAAATGGGAATATTGCGTAAGAAGAAGCATTTCCTAGCACTAGTGGAGCTGAACTGGCTTTTCTAAGAGTTCTTGTTTGAATGTACAATTGGATAATGCCAGAAGACTTGGCAAGTATCTGGCCAGACTATAGAATAGCAGGACAGAGCCCCAGGTCTGCTGTGCAGGTCTTCCATAACTAAATTGGATTTAAAACAAAGTGAACAAGAGAAGATCAGCTAATTAAGCTAGAGAAGACAGCACAGGAACGAACATGATGTTACATTTGGTTTGTCACAAAAATTCTTCGTGGAAGGAGGTCTCGGATCAGCTTTCCAACAGAGAATGTGGGTGCAGAGAATCTAACTTGCTTTAAGATGGAATTTCTGACGTTGATGTTTAGAACTGTGTGACACATCTGTGACTACAAGAAACAGATTTATCGGTCTGAGATGCCCCAGATAGGAACTTACGACAAGACTATGCTAGGTGTCAGCATCATACAAAAATTAGTACTGGTCAGATCATTTGACAGAGGGGTGACAAGATGACACAGAATGGAGGAAGACTGATCTGGAATGAGAATATATACCTGTCCTTATAATTCAGCTCTCCCATGCTAGCAGGAGCTACATCTCCACAGAAGGGGGCAAAATGTCCGTGCACCCAGGTAGAGAAGTTTCAGATTTTTCCTATTTCTTCAGTTATTTCTTCTCTCCCTTTTACACTTTTGCTAACAGTGGCAAGTGATTGCAACAGGGAGGGACTTTAGGAACCTGTGTGTAAGGAGCCTTGCAGTCTACCTGCTTGAAAGTTACCATTTGAATTCTAATCATTATGATTTAATACACCAGCTGAGTCCGTGTCACAACAGAGTCAAACTCTCTCCTCGCTTGTGCTGAGCAAAATCTGAAGGAAATCGGTTGACCTCAGCAGAACTATTCTGCATTTGCCTTGGTGTGGCCAAGACCAGGATTTTCACCTGAGAAGAAAACTTATGGTTCTCTTTAATATCAAGTCTGTTTTCAATATTGGTTACATCAGGCCAAAATCTGCTTTTTAAGTAGAGCGTTATATAGCTGGATTAGCTTCACTGAAGCTAAACATAGTCATTCTACCTTTATACGCGTGCAGTTTACCTGAGGATTTTATTCTCTATTTCTTAGGGCCTTTGGTAGTCAAGATAGCTCTGTAAAAGTACGAAATATGGATGACAATAAAAACTTTGCTATCAGACTTAACCAAGAAAAAAGTCATGCAATATAAAAAAATCATCTAAGTGTGACATACATGAGTGCTGATATAAAAAAACTGAATAAGCAGCTGAAGAACAGCTGGACACAGTCACCTCACACGGGTCAGGGTTACAAAGGACCACTATCTCTGTCGTACGACTTGGGTCAGTGTTATAGGTTCCAACAACAGTCATATCTTCCCTCTTTTTTGAAATTCAAATGTGAACAAAATATATTACCAACTACAAAGAATCAGTACAAACTAATACAAATCATTAAAGGAAAAGTTATTTTAACTCCCGGTAGCTCTTACTATTGCTTCTTGAAATACAAAAATATAAAATAAAATGGGAAGTTTCACTTTGAGACAAACTACCTGGCTCATCCTCATTGTAAAACATGATATAGTATTGTACAAGATCTGGATTTAGCGTAGTCTTTTATTCCTTCTCCTTGCCTCAGAGAAAAATATTGTGTGGCGAATTCCATTTATTTTTAAACAAGATGTAAGACTGGAAAAGGGCCTTATGCAGGAAGCATCTTTGGGCATCACAATTAAAAGAAAAAAAACCTCTTAACAGAGTTTTATGAAGTAAGAAAAAGAAATGTCCATTTGGTTACTTCAAGGGATTGTAGCATATCTGTTGCTGTTTTAAAATGCTTTGAACAATATGTGCATAGATTCCAAATATCTTTCTGTTAATGACTAGTGAAAACACATCCGGTAGAGAAATACATGGTTTGCTTCTCTCTCTGCGTTTAGATTAGAATAGCATTGACAACACATTTATTTCATTTTTGTGTTGTTTTCCTCATAAAGATCTAGCCTCTCTTGAGGTGATACAGGTGATAAGGAAGACATTAATACAATAGATTTAGTATCAGTGGGTGAAATAACATGAGAAATAATTACACAGAAGCTTTTTTTTTCATCTTGGGGAATGGTGAGGGAAACCTAAAACTAAAACATATTCTCATCAGGAGAAAAAAACCCCATCATTTAAAAGCTTGTCATAAATGAAAACAATTTACCTGTGCCAGTGTCCTTAAGTGCCACAAACTCTTCTGCTACTGCTGCTACATTCTCTAATGATATTACTGCATATAGCACATCTCATCTAATCTGTTAGTAAAATCCTAAAGTCACTTATGTCAGTCTCTAATGCAAGCCAAATGAGTCTTCCCAGTAATAAGAAGCTTCGCAGAATTAGTTTTCGTTTTGCAGAAAATTGCCATTGGGGCTGGCACTTTTATCTAAAAATTTCACTCGTGCATAAGCAAAAAACTCATATATTATTTGGTTACATTCCATCAGTATGAGAAATAACATTGTGAGAATTCTATGCATGCTAATGATATATAGAAATCCACCTGCTTTCAGATAAAATGAGTTTAATTTTCTGTTGCCCACTGCCTGGTTGGCCTTTCATAAATTACTTATGCACAGCTATTATTAAAATAGAGGGAAAGCAAATTAGAAAGTCCTCATATCTCTCCACTGGATTTAACCAAGGCAGGGCTGTGACAGCTAGAGTCAGCGTTTTTGAAAAAATTCTGCTCTCTTGAAAAATTTTGCATCTCTATACAATTCTATGCCACTGTTGTAAACGTTCTGACCTGCCTTCTTACCAAATTAACCTAAATCCTTTCTATTTTTCAACATTAATGGAATCCTCTAGAGTCCTGCTGATATATATTAAAATATATTTATTGGTTAATTTGAATTCCAGCATTTTGTACCTCATTTCCCAGTACTTCTGTTATATCTGAACAGCTTGGAGCTTTAGCATTAGAAACTTACAAATTAAGATAAATACATCTGACAATTATCAGATCAAAACAACTTAACTTTCATTGGAATATATGATTGCAAATTTCCCTTCCTCATGAAAGAGAAAATGAGGACTGTCTGCTTGAAACAGTTAATTGGATTTGAAAGTACTGTACGTTTCAGCAATCGGTGCAGCTTTTGGTTGGTCAATGACTACTTGACCTCCTGGTTTCCCAACAGACAATTGGTTTTCATTTCTTGAGGGTCTTTTAAGTCCATAGTTCATGGTGACTTTAAGTTTAATTTTCTGTTAATGATATTATTTTGCTCTTTTAAGATAAAACTTTCTTGTGATGTGCTGAGCAGCAGTGGCAATCCCATTACTGCGTGAGGAAGGACACCTTCTCAAATTGCATTCTTTTAATATCGTCTGTATTGTTACGCTGTTTCTAAATGTCATTTTAACACTCTGGGTTTGTATTTCACGTGCATTTGAACTGATACTACTCTGTTCCTTGAAAAAAAACAAATATAAAAAAAATAAAAATCACTAAGTCATTGTGGTCCCTTGCCCAGCCAAAGCTCCCTTTTAAGTAACTGGGTCCTGATTCTAATCAGCTGCTGGTTTAATGCCTTCCACTTTGGTAGACTGACTCCTGGTTAGAAGTGGTGTGGGTTAGTTTGGGCCAAGGACATGCCCTACAGGTTTCAGGCTCAATCTCTCTACTTTCAAGCCCATTAAATTTGCATCCATACCATATAATAGTGCATTAAGCCCGTCTACACAGCAGGCAATTTTCTAATGCTAACAACAATTTTGTCCAGAGCTGACATCCACAGCGCTTTGCTAAACCCAGCCAATCAACGCCGGCACTGCTAAAAAGAAGCCTGTGCATTTCTTATACTAAAGCAGCTTTCCTAACAAAGCAATTATTTCAGAGGAGTTTTCCCACCAAATTTACATAAAATGCATATTTATTTGTTATCTGGCATAGGTATTATTTTATTTCTTATTGCATTCTCAGAGGGGGCTGGAGACATGCAGTGCTGGCCAGCTCTCAAGCTGTTGTTTCACATCAGAGCCCAACAGCACCTGTCACCAAGGGGGGCCCGTCCTGCTCCTCCTCTACCTCGGCTGCACCAGCTCGCACAGTGAGGCAGTTCACGGAAGTAAACCAGGAGAAAACCATCCACTTTTTTTTGCAGAGTTAGTTTTCTGACAGTTGAGCTTCCTTAAACGGTTTAGCAGGGGACTGAATAAATGCCGGAGTGGGGTGACAAAAGCCGAGAGAGCGTAGGGCTGGCGAAGGGAAGGGGGTGCAGACAGCTCTGTTAGGCAGCAGGTAGCTCTTAGACTGACTTAGGTATGACGTGAAACCAGTTTCCCTGGTGCTGCTCAGCAAATTTAAACTCCAGTGAAGAACAAATAGTTCCTCAATGAGATATTTCAAATTTCCTTCCATGAATGGAGGCTCTGAACAGATAGGAGACTGAAAAATTATCAGTAGGTGTAAAACTAGTTATAGATTGCAAAGAGACTGTGGAGCTCTGAAAATCTGCTGGAACCAAAGCCAGAAGTCTGGGTTCTTTATAAAGTTGAGTAAAGAAAATCATCTGAAAAGAACAAATATTGGCTGAACAGTTTGTGTAAATTTGGTTTCTGGTTCCTAATTTCATGTGAACACAGAGTGAATAGGAGGTGTCCAGCACTGGGTTCTCTCCACTGCAGGTGGCACAGAGCGTAGTGCCACGGCTTTGGGGGTTTTCTGGACCTGGCGAGCTTGTCCTCTGGTGATGTAACCCCCTGGGCCAGCACTCAAGATCTTAAACTGAGTTTTAAGCCACTTCTATGCACAGCCACCAGAAGACCTGTCTGTGGGAAGATAAAGAAATGTGACCATTTAAGCTTTAGTCATATCAGTGACTTTTGCCTGATTCAGGGTAATCGTGTGAGAAAAGCCAACTGGAGTGCTTGGGACCAGGAGCTGAGAGAACAACTTGTGGTCACTGGAACTCATGCGTTTAGCATTCCTAAAGTAATCCAGAAGTTTTTCATTCATAAGAGTGGTTCCTGATGCTCAGCAGTAGCTGCTAATGCAGAGATTGGTGCTATTCAGAAATTCACATTTCTACGTACGTAGCTCTATAAAAATGGGTTGTCAAACATACCTTGTGCAAGGTGTGCTATGGAGCTGAAAAAGTTTTTTCTTGGGTGGAATATACAATGCAATTACAAATAATTGCACATAGTTTTCACTAGATTTCTAGTAAAAAAAAGTATTTTTTTTAACTGCCTACAATGTTTCAAGAATTGGTTCACATATTACATATATATGGTTCATATATGCATTATTGTATAGCATACAAATTTAGAAATCTCAGAAGTCACATAAAAGTTGAAATTTTTTCTAATATGGAACATCCTCAAATTCTTTTCCCTATTAATTTTAGAACATACACACTTCCTCTCATTTCTTACAGCTCCGTTATCTAATCAAGAAGACAGGTAGCTCACTGATTAAACACCGATTTTTACTGATATGTAAAACATATAAAACCTCATTACTCAGCTTCTGCAGAATGATTCAGTGTTTTGGCTATAAATACTTTTAATAGCTACAAATACTGTTAAATTTGTGTCCGGTTTTGAGAGGTTTAGATTTTACTTCCTTCAGAGTCTCCAGAGTTAAAACTTTGCATCCATTTCCCACCACCCTTCAGTGACAATTTCAATGATCACAAATTCATGTGAATCCAGGAATGTTCTTTAATGTGAAGTGTATGTTGCAAAATCTGTGATAAAATTGTAAAAATTAGCAAGTAGGGTTTCATAACGAGTTTCACATGTAAAAAATGCATATTATATAGTCGTATGCTTGAATATGTTGAAATGCACTGTAGTAAACTTTACAGAACACTGCAACCCACAACATCTGATTCTTCCCTGCAGTTTTCTATCCCTGCTGACAATTCGGTATCTGTAAATCACACCGCACATTTTGACATAACTCTTGCCCTGCCCAGTCAAGCCTGAGCAGTTCATCTTGAAGCCTTAACGTAACACACAAAATGCAAACACCTAAGACACAGTGGTACAAATCACCTGTGATAAATTACTGTATATTACAGATGCACAGAGGAATTCTGCTCAGGACACCACTATGACAGATGTTAGACGAACGGGGAACAAAAAGGTCATCCTTCCTGACAGAAGTTTGCAATCTAATGTAAGTTGTAGACATATCTGTGAGCGTAACGCAGTATGCTACGTAGCTCGTGAGAAATTCATAGACTGAAAAACATTCTCCTAAAACAATGACAGATAATTTTGAACAATAATGAGTAAATGAACTTAAAAAAACCCAAAACTAAAAAAACCCCGTTTTCAAATTGTTCTTGTATTCATGTTACATAATTACCCGGATGCAGCAGATAACACTGAGTAAAAGCCTGTCATCAATTAAAAAACATTCACCAAAAACTGTGACTTCTTTCTATACCCTCTCAAGTACAGAATGTCCTGTGCACTAGTAGAGGACATCCTGTACTAAAAGACTGTTGAAATGCCATAATTAAAGGTCTGTCAGAGTTTCCATTAAATCCCTGATTTTCAGGGTTTAATTAATAATAACAGTGAAAATTAATGTGAGTAGAATTAAAGCCACTGTCATAGCTCTACTGCATATTAATTCCTGATTTTAAGTCTCTACAACATGTGAGACTGTTGCAGCCTCCTCTCTTCAGGCAAAACCTCTTTCAAGGTAAAATTCCTCCTAGTGGACAGTTGTCCGAATGTACAAAGTGTGATCAGGCTCTGAAACACCTATAACACTTATATGGTACGTTAAATGAACATTTCAGAAAGTCAAGAATTACTGAATTGCGTAAAGTTTTGGAAGAAATGAGTTAAGTGCAGTTCAAGCTCATATACCCTAAACCCAATGAACATTCACAACTCTTCAGGCAATTCCTTCCCATCAATTGGCTCAATGGATGTTTATCCATTTCTCTTCAAAATATTCTTAATTACTTCTATTTTTTTCTAAGTAAGAACCAAGGGAAGAGAGAGCATATATGTAAGTATTGGAAACTGGGCTCTTCCTGGAAGCATGAGAGCAAATCAGATGTTCTGCTACTGAAACAAAGGCTACTCGCATTTTGAATTTAGGTGCAAATAATTTGGAACACAGAACATTCCATAAGATTATTCCCTGAAAATAAGCACTGCTATCTCACCATACAACACAAGGAAATTAAATCTTTCACATAAAAGGATCAAATAAAACTACCTCAGTGTGGAAGTCTAGAGAGGGACCGGGCAGAATACTAGAGGATATTCAGTTCTCCTCGAAGCAAATAGTATTACAGCTGAAAAATGTGAAAGCATGAAATTTTCTCAACACCGCTGTGAGAAACAGACTCAGAAATACCAGACATATGCAAAATACTATGGTGAAGAGCACATGCAGAAATTGTTAAAAATGTTAAGAATATTTTGTCGCACATAAAAGCACTTATTATAAAATAGTGTAAGGGTTTTGGTCCATATTCCAAACTAATAGGTGGCATTATTTTCTCTTACATTAAAAACCTGTGTTATAAACCTATACCACACACTTCAGAGGTTAATAGAGAAAAAAGGTTCAACACTATTTGCTGTGAGGACTGCAAAGTAGGTCAAGGAAGTTCACAAGTAAAAAACCTTGTTGTAAAGAAAAGTGGGTGTTAATACGGTTAATGAAACCTGTGCTGTCTCAAAACTGAAAACAGCCTAATGAAAATTCACATATCTATGATCATAACTAATAAGTTGAAAGCAAACAGCAGAGAATATAACCTGTTTACAGTAAAACTGGATACATTTGCAGTAGAACACAGAATGTGACAGAAGGTAGGCAATGAAAAAAAGGCATGTTGCTCCTTTTTCAATCGTCTGTCAGTAATGTCTTGATATCTAAGTGTGGGCATCGACTGTGGTTGTCACCGTGTAACTTGCTAAAAGATGAAGTCTTTGATCTGGAGGGTTGAAAAACTAAACAGATATTGCGGACAAAATGTTAGAGAAGAAAGAATTATTACAGCTTTATCTATCTAGAATCAAGGCTATAGTTCCAGAACAGCATAAAGCAGAACTGTGACTACCAGGCCCTGGCCCTGTGTCCCCCTCTCTATGTGCTTCCTCGGCCACTTGCTGAGCTTTCTAGTTCACAATTCCAGCAGAAAACTGTCCCTTCAAAACCGAGTGTGCTTTTGCCAGACTAAGGTATTGACATAGATCAGTAAAGGAACTGGCAAACACCTGAGGCAGCCGGGGACACCAACGTCCAAGCGGGAGAGGATGGAGGGGAAGGACTCCGGCTTTCGGACAAGTCAAACATAGAGATTAAGTAATTTACAGCAATTTAGAAATTCTATGGCACACATTATGTAATTTTTCTATTATGATAATGGGTATCTATAAACAGATCCTGATTAAGTTTAGGATGGACATTTCAGAGACTTTTTAATCTCCAGAGGAGCAAAAGTTTGCATCAGCCATGCTGTGAGGTTAATAAGAGGAAAAATCATAAGGAGATTTTAGATGGAGCTTTGCATTATACGAGATGGTTGACAGAGATGATCAAGGGTTACAACTTGAAAACTCAAAAGTGTCCTTTCAATTCTATGCATGTTGAAATGGCTCAACTAATTCATAACCAAGATAAGCTGAAAAAAGCTCCCCATGTGTTGCCTGATCTAGTTGAGAGGCGTCTCTGCCTATGACAGGGAGGTTGGATTAAATGATCTCTAAGGTCCCTTCCAGCCTAGGCCAGTCTATGATTCTATGATTCCAGTAGACTGCATTGGAGGAAGTTAAATCAAATAAGTCCCAATGCTAAAATTGGGAAAAAAAGATATCAATCTAATTCTGCAACCCTTAGGAGTTTAGAACAGTACTCTTTATGATTTACTAACAACACTGTAAACCATTACACAAAAACCAGTTAGGCTCTTGATAGAGTCAAATTAACAATCAAAATAGAGTAATCGATACTATTAATCTTAAGTGTACCTTGTCCTGCATCCGTAGTCTTTCACAGTTTAAAGAATTAAGAAACAAAACCAAAACGTCACATGGGGACGTAGTTTCCTGTAATTCACCTCATGATAAAACAAGGAATCTCTTAACCAAAATGGATAAAGCCAGTAACTGTGAATATCTATTGCTGAGCTATGAGCTCTTGTGCTAGATAAAAGCCAAGTATCACATCATCCACTTTCTCCTCTCTCATCTTCTCTAATGCTGAAGTCACATGACAAACATCTGGTGATCAAAGCAAAATCATGAACTGGATAATTTCTGTTTGGATGTTACTTTTTGGCTCCACTTATTCCTGCAGCTGGAGCATTTCCTTCCAGCAGCTGTTTTGTGAGCAATGCTGGCAAAATGCCACGAATTTATGAGAAACTTTGAAGCGGCTTAAAGACCTCGATGTTCAAATCAGGACAGTTTAAATCACTATCACTGCTACTAAACATGAACAGGCTTAATGGAATTTTTACAAAGCGAAACCATTTGTACGTAACATCAAAATGAGCACAAGGTCCCCTTTCCATAAGAGTGCAAATGACATTTAGAGTAAGACCAGAGAGAAAAGCAAGATTACTTTGTGATGATTTGCTGCAAAGTTCACAACGCAATTCGCTTGATAATGACTTTCAGTCACATTATCATGTACTTCAGGCTTCATCAACAAGAGTGCTACACTGCAAGAAAATATGATTTTGGCACATTGGAACAAAGATGAAAAAAGGAAAAAAGAGCAAATGTTGTTATTTGTTTTTCTGCAAGTAATAATTCCTAAAAATACTATTTTACCATAAACTGTTTCCAATGCATATTAAATACAGAAACAGAACCCCTTCACTAGATTTCAAGCTCTTAACTTTCACAGTTTGGTATTAATTGCAGTATGGTTTTGGTTTTATTTCACTTCCTTACTAGCAGACAAAATACAGTATGCTTTTGTTTTGTTTTGTTTTTGAAAATAACAACCAGGAAGAGATAATACTTTATAAAATAAAGTTTGAGAAAACACCTTGCTCGGTCTAGCAAAAATTTCATAAAGAGAAGGGAGAAAAGATGGAGGTGCTGCAAGAATGACCGTGGATTCAGGTATATAAAATATTGGCTAGTTCTGTGGTCAGATTTTGCTTCCAAGAGAAATAGTAAATGGGAAGAGATTGCTAAATACATTTCCACTGCAAAGGGAAGAAAGCAGTTTTTGGAATGTTGCATTTGTTCCAATCTGATTTTTTTTTTGGTTTGTCATTATTTACAGTAGTAAATAGTAGTAGATAAAAGTAGTAGATAAAAGACAAACAGCATTTTCTGTGGCCTCTGAAGTGGCCATCTGTGGCCCCTTGAGAGCAGACACGCTATCCATGGAAGCCCAGCTTCAGGCACAGCCAGGGAAAGCCTCAGCACCATGGGCACGCAGTGCCGTGGGACGCTGGCAGGCCCTCCGAGTACGACGTCCACGCGGTGGCTACAGGAGCTTCAGACGGCAGTTCACATGGATGGGAGGTGAAAAGATCAGAAAGCACGGCTGCTCCACGTGTCCTTCTGAAGAGCTGGCAGCAGCTGGTCAAACAGGCACGAGCAGTCTTCTCCTGGCTTTTGTAAGCGTATAGAAGCATGGCCCTGATTGTAATCGGTTCAAGGATTCGTTGGCCAGGTCAGGATACAGGAGCTGTGGCACAGGGTAGCTAGGGACAGCTAGGTTTTGTGGTTCAAATCCCCACGTGATGCTACACAGCTCTCAGGCCCCCTCCTCTCCTCACATTTAGACCCCGGCTGCTTCTGCGCATACAGTTGCTCTGCTCCAGTCCGTGGCTATACTTTTGAATTAGCACAAGTAACTGGACATGGAGGCGGAGAACAGTTGCTTTTATCGTAGGTCTTGTAAGGAACTTGTTGGGAATTCTTCAAGTAAACTGTTCTTCTCAGAACTGATTTTTTTTTCAGAGGAGTTTACCAATTTTAGTGAAACTTTCAGGGGGAAAAGTATGTCGAGCCAAAGACAGCGTTTCTGACAAAGGTAAGAAAGAGAGGCCTGGCCAGCATCCCAGGATACAGGTACTAGCCTAGAATGTCAGACGAGCATTTTGGTGAGCCTGAGACAGCCTTTGTAAAGTTGTAAATACAACGTTGTGCTTACTAGATTTGTTACCAATATAAGAGCTGCTTGGGTGCAAGACATGTTACCTCAAGTTACGACCTTTACAACGCTGACACCAGTCACAAAGAGCCATCTTTCCTGGGAAAGTCAGAAGTACAGTACATGCCTAGAAACCTCGGTCTCAGGGAAGATGTAAATAGGAGCTCATTGTTAGCATAGAGAAGCAACAACTGGAAAGTTGCCTAAAGACCGTGAAAGTGCTCTTGCAACATCCATTTGATAATGAAGTGACTCCATTGATTGCACTGACATTACCCTTACTTTACACAGGGGTGAGAGAAAAAAATGAAGCTGCTTAAACTGTAAAAACCTACCTTGTACACCTTAGCATCCAAATTAAATTAAAAAATCCCAGGTAAATAGTCAAAAGAACTTTCTCTGCATGTGGCTTCCAGTTAAAGTCACTCAATGAGGTGGGATAATGGCCATTATTTTTCACTTGGCCAGTTCATATTGTGACACCAGGAGAAAGACAGTCTGTCAAGTTTTTGTCTGCAGTGTCTAATTTTTCACCACACTGCTCCTGCCCTCCCTGCATTGTGTCAGGAGTGCTTTAGGTGTTGGAAGGGCAACAAGAGACTCAACCAGTGGGTGGAGAGGCTGGAGAAGGGGGATTGAATTATAGGAAGCCTGCGGAGTCTGCCTGAAAGGCTGTGCTGTTCCTCTTTGTGGCTGATACATATCTAAGTCCCCACACCATATTACATGGAAGGGATTAGAAATAGGATTTCTGATATTTCAGCTGACATGACAGTAGAGATCATTTCATACAACTGTCTATGCTGCAACCTAAATTCAAATATTCTACCTTTAAAAGGGATTGTATGTATTTTCTGTACTCTTAGGCTCAGAAACTTATTCTGCAATGACTGATACTGCAATGAAATGCACTTCAAAGAGCCTAATTCATAGGTAGTGTTTTGTATCTGACTGTGTTTTGTATGAAACTGTTGTTTTTTTTTAAACAACGGTCAAGAGAATAAAGAAACTAATAGAAAAATATCTCAACAGTAAGTGCAAGGTATCAAGATCACTGACTATAAATATAAATAATGCTGCTGCACATAAATCTTAAACAGCTTACTGCAGCTACTAATATAACTTTACAGTATTTACAAGATTAATCTCTTTAAAGAAAATTACAGGATCATAATATCAAACAAGATTATGCTATGTCCCATATAGAATTTTATTATACATATAGCAGTAACATGACAGCAAATATGCTCTTCAGAGATATCAAGTTGCATGAAGATGGCGACACTGCGTACCAAACATCAAGCACAGCAACAAATGTTAAGACCATAAGATTTCCCCATACAGAGTATGTCGTTAAACTCTTGATAGCCTCATTGTCTGTCTAGTGGGAAATGTATTAATTTTTATGCCTCCATAGAAATACGCACCGAGTATTCCAACCATAACACACAGATGTAAGATTTTTGAACTGTTTGCTTTTGAGGCAGTAGACATCCCAGAAATACTACAATGCAGAAAGAATCCTTGGATCCCGCCCTTGTGACAAAATGAAGGTACTTTTGGTAGGTTCTGTGCATTTCTAGCACTCTGGCAACGGGATTTTCCATGTGGAATTCATACAGTCCACAGTCTGCACCAAATAAAATTTAGCATAGCTCCATTGGTTCAGATGAGTTATGTGCTTTACAGTAGCTAAGGATCTGGTTCACGGTTTGTAAAGTTTGTCCAGCATGAGAAAGAAATCTCCCAGTGAAGGCAAGCAATATCACCATTTAGCAGTTTAGACCAACAGACTGCTGGAGAACCAGACAGCGATAAAAATGTTAAGTAGAACGTTTTGCTTGCTAAGAGTTCTAGGTAGTAAAGAAAAACAGTTTTACATTTCCCTTCCAAAGGTCTAAAAACGTACGATGTATGCCACTGTTTTAACACGGCCATGCAATGACCTTGCACAACAGAACACATACATTGAAGAGAGGCCCAGTTTGGGGCTGCAATTTTAGACCTGCGTATCCATTAGGAGGTGTGTGTCAGAAGTACAAGCTCCACCTCAACGTGTTGTGCTGCGTGTAACTTCTGCTCTCACTAACCTGTACGTAGTTAGTGTTTGCAGGGAAGGGACCACGCATGTTTATATGTCACACAACGAAAGACCTTGGTTCTCTGGTGGATGTTCCTGTCACTTTCTCTCCTGCAGCTCCCCAAGCAAAAGCTGTTGCCTTGACAACTCTGGGGCATTCTCTGGCTCCTCACATGCCGGTACGAGGAAGGCCAATTTCCTTCCACAAAAAAATAGAACTGCTAAGAAATAAACAATTAACAACTGCTCTGATTCTCACAGTACTGCCAAAATGAGGAAGAAAATGAAGAGTCTTATTGCAGACACAGAATTTCATAAGCCAGAAGAGAAGGATTCAAGCACTGAGGATTCATAGACACAAACTGGGAACAGAAGAAATTGTGGTTACTTGAGATTTCAGCAAAACCCCAGGAATGGCCATGCCTAAAGTTCTCTTTACTCAGCTTCCGGTAACTGTAAGGTCCCTGGTCTTCCATGGCATTGCTCTTGCTTTAACATTACAGTGCTTATAAAGAAAGTGATAAAAATAAAAGAATATAAAAACAATCTAAAAAAGAAAAATAATCAATTTGCAATTTCACAGAATCACAAATTTCCGCTATTTTTGTGTATAACCTTTCATAATGTTAAGTGGGACTAACTTTCTTTATCTCTAATTTTGTGCCTCATTTTTTTTTTCCGGGTGTAACTCTTCTTAAGTAAATGTATTGCAGAAGTAAAAAAGAAGACACAAGAAAATTGATAGTAAGGAAAGATCACAGTAGCTGCACTCCACTAAAAAGAACAGTAGGCAAAGACACAGTTTATATATCACACAGAGAAAACTGTGAGCCTGTTGCCTTGACTCTCTGGTCTTTTCTGTATCTTACAACTGAACTGGGGCCTATTCAGCTATGGAATATTCAGCTGTGTGGTCAGTCAGTACAAAAATCTCACCACATCCACAAGGAAGTCACGCTCATTGGAAGTCAAAGCTTGCACATAGAAAGACAGATACGCTGTTGTAATCTTTAAATTCTTCATTACCTTAAACATGTATCGTGGCTTTTGGCATTTCTCTCTTATCAAACCTTCCTTTCCTTAAAGGGTTAGTCAAAGCACAAGCTATCTCTATTGCTAGTAGGTAGACACCTAAGGATAACACATTCTTTGTGTCCTTTACCAAAAGGAAATTCTTTCGGAAAATATCCATTCGTAATTAGATCTGGATTTTCAAAGACAATGGGAGCTAGAAGCACAGGAGAAGCTACCCACTATTTCATGATGCCAACAGAATCTGTAGTCAGTCTTCCAAAGAGACTGCACAGCATCAATAGACATGTCTACCAAAAGCACCTAATGTTGCTGAAGCTCTAGCATGCATTTGATTTGTTTATGGTATTTTTATTCAAGGATAGACAAAGGCTACTGTAGCAACACTTATGCTGGCAGTTAAATTTTGTGCACACCCACATACGGCCAGGCCTCACAATACACAGACCTGCTAGTTAAACTAACAGCATTTCTATCTTACGTTAAATAGAAGGGGATTAGGGTAAGAAAACTCTCTACTGACCACTGACATTGTTTATCGCATAAAAGGTAATTGCTTAGAGAAGACTCCATCTCCTTTTGCTGCAGAAAATGTCTTGGTTGGCTGTTAACCCTTCTCCCGTTACAGTATAGCCACATACATACCACTGCTCACAGAAGCACAGAGAGCCTTCTGCATGATTGAGGGCAAGAACTTTGTAATGCACCACCTTTATCTGTCATATTTTGGTCTAGAGCCGTAAATTTTGTACGCTTCTACTGACTACTCCCTGGAAATATGGTAAAGATGTGGCCTTTTATACAAAGATAAAGTACACAGAAACGATATCCAGAGAAAATATGGTAATAGAAAAGAACAGGCTCAAACAACAATGAAAAGCTCACAGTCAAATCCAAAAGCATTAGAAGATTTCAGGCTGTGTTGGCAGAGTACAAATCCATCCGGGATCAAATTATTCACCCATTTACCGTGGTCCCTCGCTTGGCCTGGCAATTAGTTCAACTGTGGAATGCTACTTAGGAGTACATTCACAATCCCTGCAAACTGTCTACAGCACAAACGGACTTGAGAAAAGAAGAACTGGATACAGGCTACCTTGTGTAAACAAAGCAGCACTAACTTTCGTATACGTGTTAAAGTTGTGAAAAGAAAATGCAAGTAAAAAGTTCTCAACTCTCACTTTGTATTCTGGCCAACGTGAGGCAAGTCACTCAACCTCTTTGTGCCTCTGTTCTGCCACCGTTAAACCAAGGATCATTCTACTGCCTTTTGGGACTCCCTGCCTATTCTTTTTGGACCTGACAAGGCTGTGAATTTTCCTGTTACATTTAACATACATGTGATGCTTGGTAATTCTATGCATTCTTGTAAGACAACTGTCTCTTGTGAGGTCAACCTAACATGGAAAAAATGATTTGGCAAGCAAAAAGTTATGTTAGCAAAAACTCACTTAGGTAAAATAATATCCATGATCAGGGAGAAAAAAAAAAAAATCTGATTCACCTGAAGGTAGAAATTCATGTCACCGGGTAGGCCTAATCTGCAGAAGGAGATTTTGCCATTCTGTCTGAGAAACAAACCAAGGAAAACACTATTTTTAGAATTAGGATTTGAAATGCCCAAATCAGAAAAATTAGGAAAAGCAAAAGTGTGGAAAAATTGTGTCACTCTTGCTTTTACTTACAGTAAAATATTGCAGTTAGCTTAATCCTGTAGAAATGTCAGCCACTTTGTACAGGTGTAAATAAAACTGCTTTATGCTAAGCAGTCTCGGTCTCTCCCCCAGAACTGTTTAAAGTACTTTTTGTTATAATTAGTGACCCCTCAGAACGGAATTATTCTATGACTGGCAATTTTGCAGTAAAGACTCCTTTCCTGTCAGATGGGTTTTAAACAGAAAGGTGAGTCTGGCTAATAATTTCTATGATTTTATCTCCCTCTCCCCTACAAAGTTAAAAGCTTGAGTTAACACATATGTCTTAAGGGAAAGAAACATGTTTTCTTCCAGAGTTTTAGAAATGTGCTGTACCCTTGACCTACACGGATAACTTCTAGAGGCAAAAGTACAGCTTGGTTTCTCAGAGTAAGTCCTTGGCTTTACTCCCAAATTCCTCAGAAGGCTGCTAATCACAGCATCAAACAAAAGGGTGATTTTTAACACATTTTGTGGTTGAGTCTGCAGGATTTGCTCATCTAAAGCACAGTGCTGCTTTTTCTTTTGCATTTGCCTGCTTACCTCTCAGTGTAAGCAGGTCCTTAGTTACCTTTCAGCTGACTAGTGTCAATGATAATAACAATACATTTTTAGTTTTAGAACACTCATATCTAAGGGCAAGTTAGCTCTGCACACATATGCATGCACACACAAATGTAAGTAATATCTGAACATTTCCAAAGGACAACAAGTCCTTTTGGAATAGTAATGAATAGAGAAATCATCTTGTGCCCTGCATGAGATAGGTGCATTTCAAGATTTTCCTGTATAGCTTCCATGAAAATTGGCCCCTAAGCAAGGGTGTGAGTCATTGATGAATACAGCTCTGAGGCTTCACGCTGTGCAGCAAGAGCTGTAAAAGGCATTAGAGGAACACAGGGGAGGAGGAGGAGAGAGAGAGGGGGTTAGGAGGTTATTAAATAAAACCTAGTAATGGTTTTACATGAACATTTTCTGAACAGTGTTTTGAAAACGTACATCTGAACCCACTGGGCACCATCCAGACTGCTGGCTGCAGTGCCCTCTGTTGCCTGATGCTCAAAGGGGCTGCGCGGACCCTCTGCCACTGCCAGAAAATAAGCTTTTGTTTCTACTTAGGGGGATTTGTTGTTATAGCTTACCCCAGCAGTCACCTAGGAAAACTTATGTTGTAAAATAAATTACTCCATGTTCGTATGGCGTATAATAATTTTTCAAATGAATATTGCAGCAAAAAGACATTTTTTTTTCTTCTTCACACCCATATCCACCCAGGCTCCCAGCACTGAACCATCAAAAGTCACAGACTTCAGCAGCACAACTATGCAAAAAGTATAGAAGAAGCCAAAGAGAATCTGTTGGTGACAAATTTAAACTTCCTCAAACTTCAGAGGATTTGATTTTGGTTCATATTTGTCTTTTTTCTTCTTTTTTTTCTTAAGACCAATGTATTAAAATTGGTGCCAATTCCTATCATTTGCTGATTAGCAATAGACTATATGTAACTGGTAACACATCAGACCTGGATTATGAGGAATTTTCTCTTGTATGCAACTGTGTTTCCCCTAAGGCAGGAGATTCAGGTTTCAATAAAGATTTTTAGTGACTACGTAAATCGTTATGCCGCATTCTCCATCCTTCAGACTTTGTGCACCTTCTGATCTCATACTCACTTGTGCGGTCCCCTCGATCTCTCTTCCCATTTTTGCTTCTTCCATTGTGTTAGCAGTCTTAGTGCACCCATCTGAAAGAAAAGATATAATGTGCCCCATTACATCCCATTATCAAACACCCCGCGACATCCAGAGGAAAAGGTTCACATGGGAAATTTATTATAAACAGTGATTAAATGACACTAACTGGCTACACTGGGTTAGTTATAAGTAATCCGATAACCCTTAAAATAAGCCCTTTTTTCAGTAGATGGCTTATGTACAGTCAGGGGAAAAAAATGCTTTCCTGTATTTTAGATAACAGAAGTATCACTTGTTAGAAAGCAAATTGCAAATGAAATATTTCTTTTCACACAGAGAACCAATTAAGAAGCATAGGTATAAACAAACAAACAAAACCTGAAATTGTTCTTCTTTTTAACAGACACAAGAGGAGCTGTAAGTCTCCTAAAGGCCAGAAATAGTGGGTTTACACTTACGCAGTTTGAACGAATGGGCACAGTGGTCTATATAATTGAAAATTCAATCCAGAAGGAATGTTAACAGAGGGAAATAGTTTGTCATGTTACAATTACTTTTGTTTCTCTATCAGATTTAAAAATAACACATAATTTTGAAAAAAACCTGTCTATCTATCTATATATTTAACAATAGGTATTATATTTTCCTTTTTAACTCAGTCGATAACCTCTGTTGTTAAAAAAAAACAAAACAAAACCCCACGGAAAAAAGCCAACAAAAAGCCCCCTGAAATACACAGACAAGCAGCACCATCTGCTGGATTAGCATGTCTGGCAAACATTTATGCATTTACAGAATATGTTACCACAGGCAGAAGAAGGGAAAAGCCATACAAACAAAAGCATATCATGGGGATTTGTTTAGTCAGGATCAGGCAAGAGAAATCAAGAGGTGTGGAATTTCCATGAAAATCATGGATATAATTACTCTTTACTCACATAACTCTTTACTTTTCAAGCACTATAGCACTATGTACTAGTACAGTGCACAATGTACAATATGTAAATACTGTACTCACAAAAATGTGAACAGAACACTTATGATTACAAAAAATAAGAAGTTCTATATGTGTTTTAAATAACTGCATCAAGAGGGATTTAATTTAGTTTTTTGCATGTATGCATCATGGTACGTGACTATAAATTACCATTTCTTCACTGGATGCCTGTCTTGCTTAGTGAACAGAACTGACTCTTTACCTAATAGCAACCACCCATCCAATAATTTGCTTTCTTCTCAGTCATTATGTGGTCTCTTGTTGTTTAACTCATGAAGTCTGCTTGGATAACACAAGGTTATCAGGTGCTCATCACTGCAATACCATACTCCATTGCAGATGTTAATTTAAAATCCCTGCAAAGTGAGCTGCATTTATTTTCCACACACAGTGAGTAAAAGGAGGTTCTCATTGTGAGTAGGGAAGGAAGAGGCCCCTACTACCTACACAGTGACGTGCCATTGTAGTCTCTCCCGTCTTTCTAGTAGCTTGTAGTGTCTTTAGAATTCAACCCTTGCATTCAGCCAGGTCACTGAAGGGCACTCTGCAACACCCAGCCCTTGGCACACCACCCTCCAGCAGGTCAAAAAGCCCGGTACTCAGCAGGCAGCCCTTCCACCTGACACCTTCCAGGCAGCTGGAGCGTCCGCCTTGTTGTCAACACCAATGCGTCACCTCTGCACTGATCCCTTTGTGCTTATCTCCATTTGTGACAGTGCTGAGAGCTGCTGGTCCTAAAACAATTTCGAAAAGCCAGCTGCCTTCACATGTCAATCTTCTGGAAGTCTCCTCCACATACACTAGAATCAAGAATACATATATCTTAAAAAGCCTGTCTTCTCCTCTGCATACGGAAATTGCCCTTCTTTTTAACGGTCATGTATCTCAGCTTTTATCCTCTTGCAGATGACCATCTTCGTCTTGTCCACAGTAGTGATGCAGGCCGCAGCATCGCGTGTTCCTCTGGAAGGCACTAACCACCCTCTGCACAGTATTTTCAGCATCAGAGGGACATCATCGCTGAGCTGCAGACAGTAGAAGCGCGTGGCAGGGAGATCAGAAGAGAGGACTTTGGCCATCACAACTTCATACATCCCAGCGGGCAAACAGGAAGGTGACAGGAGGCTGCTTGCTGCCAATTACTGCCTTGAATTATTACATTTTCCTGCTGTTTAGCAGGACTGCCAAGCCTGCTTCTTCAAAAATATCTTAGCCCACCGTGCCACGTAAGACAACAGAAGCAATAAAGATTTTCCTCACAATCTCTGTATTTGTTTCACAGGTAGTTTGAAGCACTGAACCCTGCACCATTCCTCTATTTTTAAGTAACTATGTTGCTTCCTCACATTGTTGCATTGTTGTTCTTCTCCCTCCCCCAATACTTTTAAGAATAACTCAAGACTTTCCTCAGGGGAACGATCAGCAAAGTGACCAACAATCAAAGACCAGCTATGATCTGCACAATACTAACTTGGCATTTTGGTGCACCCTCATCAGGCCTGACTTTCACTGTCCTTCAGCAATCTTTTCTCCTCTAAAAATATTACTACATAACATATGTGAATATCTAGCAAAACTAATGTCTCCCTCTATGATCAGTGTTGATACAACGCCATAGGCCCATGCTTTATAACAAACCTCACTGCAAATTCCTTGCTCCTCCAAACCAAGTCCCAACCATTTCTCAAGGCTCCTTGCTGTTTTGCTCACACACTTTTTAATCATGATTTGATTAATTCCTTTAATGTCTTTTTACCTGTCATCCCTTTGAAGGCACTATTCATCCAACCTTTCCAGGATGCTTTTTCCCAAGAGCGTGAAACTAAGTCCTTCTCCATGCTGGAGTCTTAGCAGATACTTCTTCCACACCTCCTCCTTTCTCAGAGTAGACTTTGTGCTCGTATAGGAACTTGGCTGCTCAGACATTTCAGCCAAACAACCCAGCAAAGACTCACCAACAGGGAGTTTCTGCCGCCAGACCGCCTCCTGCCAGGACTGACGTGCCTTTCTCCAGCTACAACGTGTGGAACTCAACAGCACAGGGTGATTCGGTAACCCAGAAGTACCGACAGGTTCAAAAAGTTAGCAGCCAGGCTTATAAAGGACGTGGAATTAGTGCTTGTGTTCACCTGAATGCAATCTCTGGCCCAGGAATCCCACCTGTTGGGAGGTAACGCCAGAGGCCTACTGAGAACCAGGACGTATCTCGGATCCTCCCAGAAACCTGCTCGGAGGTGTTGGCAGCAGCAGCTGGGCCACCTGCCTGGCCTGACCCCAGATGTGGTGTGGCTGTGGCCCAGGCCGGTGGCCTCTGAGGGGCTGCCAGGCTCCAAAGCCTTCCCTTTCAGCAGCTGCAGGCGAGGCTTTAGTCTCAGGGCAGCTCCAGCAACCCGGCGCGCACAGAACCACAGCGTATGAGGGGCTGCGAGGGACCTCTGCAGATCGTCTGGTCCAACCCCGCTGCCCGGGCAGGATCCCCGGAGCAGCTCACACGGGTGGGGCCAGGTGGGTTTTGAACGTCTCCAGAGAAAGGGACTCCGCAAGCTCCCCGGGCAGCCTGTGCCACTGCTCCGTCACCCTCACAGGGAAAAAGTTTTTCCTCACGTTTATGCAGAGCTTCCGAGGAGCCGGTGTGGGCACTTAGACCACAACCTCCCCGCTCCAGCGCCCAACACCCGCTGCTGCGAGGCCGCCACCGGCCGGGGCGGGGCGGGAGGCGGCTCCGCCTCAGCCGCTCCCCGTCCGGGCCGTTGCCCGGCGCTCGCCGTTGCTAAGGAGCCAGACGACGCCAGGCCCGGCCCGGCCCGGCCCCGCCGCCGCTCCCCTTCACAGCGGCCATGGCCAGCGTGGGCAGCCGCTCCGTGGCCTCGGTGCTGGCCGAGCTCTGCTGGGACGATGGCTTCGCCGTCCCCGTGGCCAACGCGGAGAACAAGGCGCTGGAGGACGAAGTGAGCGCGGGGAGAGGGAGAGGAAGCCGCCTCCAGCCGGCGGCCCCGGAGGGCTCCCCCGGGGAGGGGGGGGCTGCCCTCCCGCGGCCCCCGGAGGCACCGGCCCGGCCCCGGCTCCGAGGGAAGAAGCTTCCCCGCCCGCCGGGCCGCGGCTGGACAGGGAGGGAGGGAGGGAGGGAAGAGGCCCCCGCGGAGCTGCGGGCGTTGCGGGGAGCGAGGCCCCGGCCCCGCGGGCTGCGGCCATCGGCAGCTGCAGGTCAGCGCTCAGCTAAAACTGATCGTGGTGTGATTCCGGCTCTTAAACAGCTGCAGAAGATGCAAAAAGAAAAAGCGAACCTGCAAGATGAGTTGAGCGACTTCCAAGAGCGCGTGGGAGCAATGGCTTCTCATCTGAAACACGTGAGGCAGGAGCTGAGTGTCACGCAGGTAACTCGCCCCTCGGCAGGGCCCTGGCGCTGTCACCTCACGGGTTTCGCCGGCTTGGCGAGAGGTGTGTCAGGACTTCATTCCGGGACTTCCACGGGAAACAAAAGTTAAACTCTACATCTTATCGGTACTATTTATGGTCATTAAAAAGACCATCTAAGATCCAAGATGCTGGAGAGGGTACAGAGGCAGCTGCCAAGCTGGGAAAGGGCTTAGAACACAAGTTCTAAGGAAAGGCTGAGAGATCTGGGGCTGTTTAGCCTGGAGAAGAGGAGATTGAAGGGAGACCTCATCACTCTCTACAACTGCCTGAAGGGAGGGTGGTAGCAGGGGATTGGTTTGTTCTCCCTCGTGGAGAGCGATAGGACAAGGGGAAATGGATTTAAATTGCGCCGGGGGAGGTTCAGGTTAGATATTAGGAATAATTTCTATACTGGAAGGGTTGTCAGCCATTGGAACAGGCTGCCCAGGGAGGTGGTTGAGTCACCGTCCCTGGAGGTGTTTAAGAGACCATTGGGGGACATAGTTTAGTGGGTTGATAGGGCTGGGACAAGGCTGGACTCGATGAGCTTCTAGGTCTCTTCCAGCTGAAACTATTCTATGATTCTGTCAAATAACTGTACCTAGAAGAAAGCCAGGAAGGAGGCATTTTAGAATTGTTTATGAAGGTAAACTTCTGTAGATGTAAGAGAAAATCAGTCAAGGAAAATTAAAAAAAAAATCAGTGTAAGGGAAAAACAAATTTATAATCTTTGTAAATGCTAGTTTTGAAATGCTAGTGAAGAGTTAATTCATGGACTTGAAAAATAAAGTGAGGTGGTTAAAGGTGCTAAGTCTCCAGTCATACTCTGAGTTAATTGGTCAAAATCATGAGTGGTTTACATTTCTGAGGAGTCCTGAGTCTGTATGCCTTCCAGGTAAAATATCTTACATGAAGAAACTTCTCAGCAGCTGAATGACTTCTTGATTTTTTTTTTCTGTGTGCTAAATTCGAGTTTTAATCTGCACATAAAGAGACAGCATGTACTATCCTCTATTAAAAAGAAGCTTCTAGTAAGCAATAAGTTTCTTCTTATACAAGGAAAAAACAACAACCTTGCTAAATAATTTTTGTTGGAAGGATTAGACCTTACAGAGATACTGCTACAGGCCAGCCTGGTGGTGGTCTGTCTCAGCACAACACAGTAAGATTACTTTATTTGCTGATGCTTCCTGAACCTGATGTAAAGCCTCCAGTGATGAAGAGACTAAGATTTTGATGCTGAAAGACTAAGATTTTGAGTCTTGGGTGAAAAAACCTTGGAGTTGAGTTTTTAGGGCTATAAATGGTTGATCTGTGGATATCTGGTACAATACAATATATATATATATATATATATATATATATATATATGTATTAGCATACATTTGAGATACTACAAGTCCAAACAATAAAGTTGCTCTGAAAATTCCTACAACAAAAGCCATACCATCTCTGCCTTGGGATTTTGACTGCCTGTAAAAAAAAAAAAATAGAAAGAAAAAAGTTTTTTTGTTGTTATATTCCTTTTGTTTGTTGTAAAATGCTGAACTGTATTGTCCTCTAGTCTCTTTACAAAGCCAGAGAGAGTGAAATTGAAACTGAACAACACTTTCAAGCCCTTGCCGAGAGAGAACGTGGACATCTCAAAAGTGAAATTAAGCGACTGGAAGATGAGATAGCTTCCTTAAGAGAAAAGAAAAACAGTCAAGAAGTAAGGTTTAAGTCTTTTGTAAGAGAACACCTGTATTGCAGTTAGATTTTATGACTTGTCCTTACTTGCACTTACAGAAATAATAGTGTAAGTCAGGAATAGCTAGTTTTAATTAAAACTTACAAGCTGTGGGAAATGATCTGGATGTGCTTTTCCCTTTCTAGGCAAGCTGAACAACAGTGAGCATCAAGTTGTATAGACTGGTCAAGACTTAGATATTAAAACTAGATAGTAAAAGACTTCAGTTCTTAATGCCACATATACAGCCACATGTCCATATCACCATCCTGATAATTCTTACACGTATTTTCTTTACGGTTTAAAAATGAAGTTGTTGATGGCAAATCTTCTCTCCCATAAAAAAACCAAACAAACAACTTGGAGCATGATTTCGAGATCAAAAATGTGCTTTACGTTAAAAAAAAAGTAGTAATTTAATGTTAATTAATTACAGGTGTTTCTCTATTTAATTGAACCTTTTCTTTCTAGCAAAATTATGCTTGTTTATTTTTTAATTTGCTCTTTTCATTAAGTCTGTTTGTAATCTCCAGTCTCTCCGAATGGGTAGGAGGATGCAGATATCCTTGCTGTTCAGCTGAATGCAGATTCTCTGATTTTTGTATCAGGACTTCACAGTCACATGGGGCCATTTGTAAATTGATATGCAGAGTAAGGATCTAAGCTCTGGGCCTTAGTGTGCAAGGGAGAAAGTCTGTGATGCCTCAGATCAGTTTATTATGTGCAATAAATACCCCACATACAGGGATATCTCGCCAGAGGTTGACTTTTCTGTTTAAGATTATTTGCATTTTAGGTTCGTTGTAACCTACTGTCTTGTTTCTTCAAGACCAGGACATGCATTAACATTCCTCAAGTATAACGCACAATTAACAAAAAGGAAAGCAGCAATTCTGTTGGCAACAAGATGTGTGTAAACTTGTTACTGTAGCTTGCACTGGCTGTTTCAATTCCTATTCAGGGACAATATTAAACATTAAGTACTAACCCTTTAATTCATCTCCAATTTCATTAGAATGCTATAAACAAAACCACTAAGAAGTTGGAAGACTTAAAACAACAGATGAACTGTGATGAGGAAGTTCTGGAGAGCTGGATAAAAGAGTCGAGTCGTAAAGATAATGATGCTCTCACAATCCAGAAGTATGCACAACAAGACGAAGGGAAACTAGGAGTAAGTAGAAATGACACCAATCTTCAAAACAGAGAATGACTTCAGCATTTGAAGACTTTGTTATGTTATCAAGTTAGGCAAGATGAGACAAGATTTTATACAACAGTTTTTAAACTGGCTTTTGCTTAACACAACAGTGCGATTTCACCTGGGGTTTATTTTGAAGGTTAGAGAGAACAAGTTTTCCAAAAGTTGAAAGGCGTAATTGAAGACATTCATTTGTTTGTTCATCTGGGTAAAATTTAAGCTTGAATTTTTCTGAGAAGGTGCACGAATAGATAATAACGTCTAGAAAACAGTGTCACTGAATTGAGAGAGGATTCTAATCAAAACCACATACTGAATATGGACAAATTTTGTAGATTTTCCCATTAAAACTGAATTTCTTAATACTACTGAGAACAAAGTATGGCTATTTTAGTAAACTGCCTAGAATAAAGAACGATGTTGTAAATAGACACTCCAGTCACAAGTTCGGACTTTGTAAGGTTTAGTTCTCAAGTATAATATTAATTTATAGATAAAGGCTTAAGAGAATATTAACTGAAGATATTTAAATACAGTGAGGACAAAGTTCATCTTTACTTATTAAATGCTTAACTGGAAGTTTGGGTATACCCAAAAACTTTAGCTTACACAGTCTCACTGATATAATTGTCATTAGCAAGTCACACAGCGTAGTGAAAATAGTGTCAGTCAGGTGAAATAGCTGATGCCAAGGATTCCACATACGCATTTATATGGGCTGGAGAGTTACTTTGGCCAGGCTGCAGCCTGGTCCCAAGGGCTGATGAGATTATGGCCTCTTGTAGGACCAAAAACCTGGGAGACTAGTCTCATTTTTCAGTCTCTTACACCACAATAAAATTCATGCCCTCAAGAATTCCACTCCTAATTGTAGCAGAGCTTTAAGAATTTATAAGACATTATATATTTGTTTTCAAATACATTATATTTTCATATCCTTTCATATTTTCATATCCTTTCATTTTAGGCTTTAACTCTTCAAGTAGAAAAGTTGACCATGCAAGCAAATCAGAAGCGCAGAGCTCTTGATAATGAGCTTACAGAAACTATAACAGCTCAGGTATATGCTTAAGGTTGTTGAAGATATCGTTACTGATGAAATTTTTAAAAACAGAAATCTTGGAAGTGCTTTCTTTTACACAGATAGAGCTTGACAAGACAGCCGAAGACTTTCGCAGAGTCCATCAGGAGAGGCAAGAAGTCATCAGGCAGTGGGAGAATGCGATACAGCAGATGCAGAAAAGAGACCAACAGATCGATCACTGTGCCCTGGTAAAACTGCTGCAACTGATTCCTACCAGTGGATCAGCCTTACTTCTGTATCTGTGCTATTGACAGGAATTTCACCACTCACAGATCGAGTGTCTTTTAGATGTTCAGTGTTCTCTCTGTGTTTATTGCAGGTGTTTCAAAGTTCAGGTATTATAGAAATGTACTCAGAATTTATTTTGAAAGCAGTATCTCTCAGTGGAAGCAATGGTGCTCTGTGTGATACTATGCAAAGTTTATTTTTCAGTCTCAGGGATGCTGGAAAATGCAAAGCATGGCAATTTCAGTATTCTCTGTGATCTAAGAAGCAACAAGATGGGGTGTTTTTTCTTCGAGTGTAAGGACAGTCAACTGCAAGGAGGGATTCTGTGCCTGGGATGCAATATAAAAAAGAAAGTAGAACATTTATTATTGACGGAATTAGCATTTTTACCTCTGTAAACAAATGCATGCATAATGTGTATGTCAGAATTATTAGCATTTTAATAATCACATTAAGGTTAAAAATTGGTCCTTAAGTACATTCTGCAAATGGAGAGAAGTGACAGCACTCTTCTAATCCAAAAAAAGATCTTGTTGGGCATGATGAATTTCTAAAATATATAGTCTTCATTGGTTCTGTCAGTGTCTTGTGCACAAAAGGTACAATGGCAAGAGGTGTAAATAAAGTACATTTTATCCTGGCTGTTTGAGGAGAAGGGCAAGCTCTTTGGAAGGTTCTGCAGGGCAACAGAACAGATACACCAGAAAAAGCCTGCAGGATCAGTGTCAAGAAGAAATTTATAAATGTGGATTCCAAAGTAACAATGACTTTTCTGAAGTGAGGGAAAGTAGTATTACATGCACAAGAAGGCTCTGCCTAAATCCTTAGCTCTGCTGGTATTTTCCTGCTGAAAGGATGTCAGCTTTGTTGTGTTGCCTGTATTGTTGCCCAGTTGTTAGGTATAGTCTGAGCAGAAACATGGTTTAACCAGTCTTGAGATACAATGCTAAAAGGTATAGTAAGAGAAAATAAAGTCAGAAAACATATTGGCAAACCAAAAATGTAACGGTCTAATTTAGCTGAAATATTTTGGATTTTAAGTATTTGGGTTCAGAAGATTCCTGCAAAGAACAAATGACAAACAGATAGTTAAAGAAAAAAACACAACTCACCCCGGCAAACAAAAAACAACAAAAACCCCACAACCCAGCTGTGGCAAACCTTCCATTGTCCACACGATAGGTTTTGTAAATGGATTTTTTTTTTTATTACATTCAAACTACAGTATAATTTTCCCAGTAGCTAATCTTTTACTTAACTTTTCAAAATATACAGTTTTCAGTGAACAGCTATAAATCTGTCAGCTAAAGTAAACATCACTTCTGTTAGCAATTTTTCTCTTGGATTTCCTGTTACAAGTCTATCTGATGTTTTGTTCACATAGCAATTTTCCCTATTAAAGGAATCAAAAAAATATTTTCACTTCATACAAGTTTATAGCATTATTTTTTTTATATATTACTGAAACATTTTGGAAGTTGCCAATCCAAAACAATTGTAGTATTTGGTGTGTGATGTTTTAGTGGAATAAATAGTTAAAGACTGATGGGATGTAAAGATGTAAATAGTTAAAGACTGATGTGATAACCGAACTGTCTAATGCAAAGAGTGATCTTAACAGCGATCTATCTTCTGCTTGTACTCTTTATTAACCTAAAGCAAGAAAATCTAAACCATTTTTATCCTCATAGCTAATAGCAGACATAAAACAGGAGATCAGAAAGAAAGAAATTGTGCTGAAAGAGAAGACTTCTTTTTTGGTAAACGAAACGCTTAATAATATGGAATACGAAAAGAAAATTTCTTCTGCTGAACGGGAAGCTACCATCCTCCGAAATGAGTATCAAACCCAGGATACTTACAGGGTTCAGCTGCAGGATGAGGTAAGGATGACAAAACAGTTCAGAAAAACAAACTGAAACTGTAATTTTTGACTAGATGGAGGAAATACAGGAATAGCATTTGCTTTTCTCACATTTTAGACTAGACTCATAGTAATTCAACAAAATGCCTGTTCTTCTCAGTCTACTTATCATTATTGGGATCTGAATCCTCAGCTTAATTCTTTCACTGGTGGTGGTAGAGAGAATAGCTTGTATTCTCTATTGTGTTGGTATACAATGGATGAATTTTCTTTTAAATGGTGTAGCACTATGAGATGGTTCAGAAGGAGGTGTGTCTTCCGCACACAGACTGCAGTGTTGTGTAAAGATGAGAGAAGTCTCTTGCAGATTGCAAACAGTTCCCGTTCTGTGCTCGCAGAAGTGAGGGTTGATGGCCCTTGTAGTCAGGGTAAAATTTTGGAAAAAAAAATGCAAAACCCAGCACTTTCACATGGTTTTCTAATCAACAGGCCATAGGGTAGGGCTGCCCTGTCAACAAGCCATGCTTGATGTTGGCCATGCTTATACCCTGTTGCTTGTATTTAATCTGCACTTAAAGCTGGGAATGAGCCACACTGCTTTATTAATTAAATGCTTGTAGAAGCATTTCTAAGAGGTGATTCAAATCTCATGGTGCTGTTGAGAAGGGATACACTTGTATTACCTGAGTAAGTTTTCTCTTAGCAAGAAAATGATAACACAGGGCTACTCAGCAAGCTTGGCAGTTTTTAGATAAAATCTGCATCTGCTGTTGCCTTAATTTTGGATCGCTTTTCTGTAGCAAGTACTTCATAAATTGATATCCCAGTTAAACTGTAGGTTGCTCAAGTAAGGTGTGGGCTATTAGATTACATTTGAATTCATGCAAACTTGGGGGTTCACAGAACTGGTAGGTTTTTTTATCTCAAGCTGGGAGATTTTGCTTCAAGTTTTTCACAGTACTGCATAATGTGATAGTGAGAACAGTCTCCCATTATTAGAACATCTGTAGCATGCAAGTCAGAAACAAGGAAAGAAAGAGACTTACAGTTAACTGACAACTTGTGACCTCCCAGTTTCTCATTCTGCTGCAGAGAGACACCTGCTCTACACCCTGGATCAGGTTTCTTTACCTGTGAAAGTGAAGACAATTACAGTTAGGTGATACTGTGAAGACTAACGAGCTATTGATTGTAAAGTATTCCTATCCTGCTTAATAAGCATATGCTGTCATGTAGGTTTTACCAAATTAAATGTCTTGCATATTTTTGTCACAGGGTTCCCTTGTCTTAATCAAAATAATTTTATGTACACAACGAAGTTTTAATTAGAAATATTTATTAGCTATATAAAGGTTTCTGTGTTCACAAAGAACCTCAAAGTCAGCTGTGCTCTATAAAACCATGGTTCCACTTACAGAAATGCTGTTGACAAGAAGTGCAGCCCACAGCACCTTCATAATTCATTCTGTATTAAGTATTTTCTCCCAGCATTCAGATTATGTAAATTAGCCTATTGAGTTTACTAGCTGTGCCGATTTACAGCACCTCGGAATTTGCAGCACTCCTTGTTTGGAAAATGCCGTTAAAAAGAAATGGAATAATTTCCAATAAATAGCTCCCTTACAATTTTAAATATTGTAACATACCAAAGTAAATAAGAGCTTGATTGCTCCCTTTTGTAATTTATTAGCTGGATGCTTTGAAATCCACCGTAGACAGAACTGCTTCTGATCTGGAGTCACTGAGAACACAAGTAACCAATATGAAGAAAGAAATTCAGAAAAAAGAAGCCAGGTAAGAGCCAGACCTTTAAAAAATATCATTCATAAGGATTAGTCATATAAATCCTCGAGCTAGCGAAGAATCTTAAATAACATTGATGATTAAAGCCTCTATCTTTCTGGTTACTTCATGTCCTGTACCATTTCTGGCACTGCGCAATTTAGGAAATACTCCTGATAATCCTTCTTTTTAAAGGGCATGAAAAAATCAGGGCCTTGGTTATCATAAGTCAAGTTTAGCCTGGGTGCCTTACGCAACGGCGCAGCAAGATATGTATGCTGCTCAGTTTTGGTAGTGTTGTGTATGCAACATACATGTAACTTGTTAAATCGTGTAATTTTGTTTAGATTAAGCATTCTTAATGAAAAAAATGCAAGTCTTTCCAATAAGCTGAAGCTTGTGACTGAGGAGACACTCAGCTCAGAAGACAAAGCTTTGAGGATGGAAGAAATGCTAAAGGAAGAAGAAAAAGTTGTCAAGGTAAACTTTTTTTTTTGGTGTGTTTTCTGCAAATGAGAATTCATTTGATTCTGCAAGCTCTATGTAGAAGAAACATGTATGGATTAAAAAGGAACGTAAGCATTAATATGACATGTAACTATTTCATGAAATGGTGAAGTAACATCCATGTAGGTATGTCAGTATCTGTGTTGGGAAAATTGGAGGAAAATAAGTGCTTCCAGTAATTCAGAAGATGGTGTCCCCATATATTAACCCAAGCTACTGGAACTGTCGTTGTAGAGATCGGATATAAAACCAGTGCTGTGACTGCATCGGGGACTGCGCAGGGCATTCACCTCTGACACCAGTGACTTGCAGCTTCTTGGCTTAATTGAAATAATTTACTGACCATGGCAAATTTTGTTCTAAAGATATAGCGATGTTTTGCTGCTTCTTTGTAACAATACTGAAAAATCTCAAAATCCTGTGTTTTGCTAGCTCATATCTTTAAAGGTTTTGTTCTATAGGCTGCTGAGGAGGAAGGGTCCTTGAACTTCCATCAGTTTTGCATCAATAAGGTTGTTAAATCTTGTCAGGGTGACTCTTCAGTAACATTACCACTGAAAATTTCTTGGTTTCAGTGAAACACCACCAAAACTTAAAAACCTGCAAAGAGCTATTTTATGGGGCGGAGTCTGGTTGGAAGCCTGTATCCAGTGGAGTCCCTCAAGGGTCGGTACTGGGACCAGTATTATTCAATATATTCATCGATGACTTGGATGAGGGACTAGAGAGTACTATCAGCAAGTTTGCTGATGACACCAAGCTGGGAGGAGTGGCTGACACACCAGAAGGCTGTGCTGCCATCCAGCGAGACCTGGACAGGCTGGAGCGTTGGGCGGGGAAAAATTTAATGAAATATAACAAGGGTAAATGTAGGGTCTTGCATCTGGGTAGGAACAACCCCAGGTTCCAGTATAAGTTGGGGAATGACTTATTAGAGAGTAGTGTAGGGGAAAGGGACCTGGGAGTCTTGGTGGACAGCAGGATGACCATGAGCCAGCACTGTGCCCTTGTGGCCAGGAAGGCCAATGGCATCCTGGGGTGTATTAGAAGGGGGGTGGTTAGTAGGTCGAGAGAGGTTCTCCTTCCCCTCTACTCTGCCCTGGTGAGACCCCATCTGGAATATTGTGTCCAGTTCTGGGCCCCTCAGTTCAAGAAAGACAGGGAACTGCTGGAGAGAGTCCAGCACAGGGCAACTAGGATGATTAAGGGAGTGGAGCATCTCCCTTATGAGGAAAGACTGAGGGAGCTGGGGCTCTTTAGTTTGGAGAAGAGGAGACTGAGGGGTGACCTCATTAATGTTTACAAATATATCAAGGGTGAGTGTCACGAGGATGGAGCCAGGCTCTTCTCGGTGACAACCACTGATAGGACAAGGGGTAATGGGCTGAAACTGGAACATAAGAGGTTCCGCTTAAACTCGAGAAGAAACTTCTTCTCAGTGAGGGTGACGGAGCCGTGGAACAGGCTGCCCAGGGAGGTTGTGGAGTCTCCTTCTCTGGAGACATTCAAGACCTGCCTGGACACGTTCCTGTGTGGCATAGTCTAGGCATTCCTGCTCTGGCAGGGGGATTGGACTTGATGATCTTTCGAGGTCCCTTCCAATCCCTAACATTCTATGATTCTATGATTCTGGCAAACTGAGATTAAAAGAGATTTTGAAATATTTTAATCAGATTTTACTGGTCTAGTCTCCTCTTCCTTGTTTTAATTCTACTGCCTGATACTCTGGTACATCTAACTTGTTGTGGACTATTAAGTAATTACTGGCTCACTTTACATTTCATTTTCTTGATGAATAAAGATTTTGTTCTGTGAAGTGGCATGTATAAGCTGTAATATGGTAACTGGTTTTTTAATGTGTCTCAATTTTTTTTTCAAAATCAAACTCCATTTCTTATGTTGCAAATTACATATAGGAATAAAAATATCCTAATTCATCATCATCCGATGAACTACTAAAGGGCTCTTGAGTAAATGCAATGTTGTAATGCAACCATCTGAACTTTCCTGCATTTAGAAAATGTTTCTACTCTTTTGTCATTTTCCCACTAATTCTCTTAAAGTATTTTACTATTTAGCTTCTGATGGAATTTGATACAAATGTCTTTCTACATTTTGCTGGACAATTGAGTATTAGATATGCTGAAGCTTTCTTTACTGTAAAATGACCGGGTTAAATTAATGCGACAGGAGGTGTTTCCACACAAGCGGCAACACAGCTGTATCTGTGCGCATCCCTGTATACTTTTTTCCCCTTATTTTGTGTTGTCTGTAGTACATGTGTGAAATAACCCCTTGCAGTAGATCGTTATTTTTCTAACTTTTTGAGTCCACGTTAACTGCACACTTTAAATACACATACAGAAGCTAGAGAGGGGTTGTTCTTAAATTGTGGGCCGTCCTTACCGGTTGGGTTTTCAGATAATTTGAAAATACATTGTAATGACATAACATTTCATGAAAATGAAAACCTTATTTGCTTCCCCTTAAGACTGTTACCAGGGTGGCTAAAGCATTAGCAGGCTTTCTTTACTTGCATCTGTGGCGGATAACCTAAGATGACACTGAGCTTGGCAGCTCCACAGCTTCAGGGTAATATTTTAACTAGGATGAACTGTTCTTGAACAATGTCTGTAATGTATTAGTCAGAAGCGTGCTTTCCATCACCATTAGACACACATGGCTATTTGTGGCATCTGTTAATTTACTGTGAAGAGATATTTATGGGAACAATGCGGATGAAATGTCACCGTTTTGCACTTGAGTTCTCTGATACTTCTCCCTCTTCAAAAAGTGGCAAAACACTGTTGCACAGTGAAGCTTATTGAGTATCTTATCCCTATTAACAACCTCACTTAGAGGGAGAGAAATTATTTATATTAAATAAATGAATTCAGATATGCAAGAAAGACTCTGAAATGAAGGTCAAATCGTGATCCAGTTTTAGTAGATAAATCCATCATTATCATTAGCTTCAGAAATACAGCTCAGAATTGGGCACACGCATAAAAACAGTTTACTTCTGAAATTAAATTCCTTTGTTCAAGCACGATCCAAAGCCCACTGACATCAGTGTACAATGTTACAGGCCATAACAATTTCAGGTGAAACTTACACCTGCTTTTTACTTCCTGAGTTTTGGATTGGGAATTGCAGCTACAGCAACTACAAAAGTATCTGTTTGGTAGAATGTGACTATGAACTCTCAGAGGAGTTATCTTTCACTGTTATTAAAGCCACCAAGATGGTTCACAAGCAAATTTCAACATATATACATAGAAAATCAAGAATGAGAGCATTTTTAATCCATGTAGAAAGGTGAATGCTAAGGTGTTTTGCTATATTGATTTAAATATGCATCTTCAAACTCTGTATCAGACTAGAGCTAAATGTGAGTCTTTTGGAACAGGACTGTGATGGCACATCTGTTGTTTGAGAGATGTACCTTACAGGAGAGTAGCATGGTGAACCGCCAGAGCTTTGGGAAGTCTTTGGTTATTTATGTTGGAAGGTAGAAGGGGAGAGGGAAAGAATGAAGTTGTCTTCCTTCTTGGGTTATAGAAAGAAAATAATCTCGATTTCAGTTCTTTTTCAGTACATTTCAGGTTACCTGAAATGTTCAGCATTGTCTTGCTGTAACAGGCCCTACTAAAACCTCATTTCCTGCATTGATTTAGGCCTTAGTGGCAACTTACCTCTGAGAATAAGGAAGTATTTTAAAATGCGTAATCAATTTTTCAAGCAAAATCATTCCAACTGATATAAACGTATGTGCATACACAGAGAGATACAAGTTTTAATAAACCATTGAAAAGCTTTGTATTATGTTTCTCCAAATATTCACATATACTAGAAGCAGTAAGGAGGGTTTTTTTTTTGAAAGTTTTCTGAAAAGCCAAAAAGAGTAGCACTCCCATAATGGACAAAAAAAGGGTCATGTAGTAGTAAGGTAGGATCGAAGTTAAAAATAAAAAAGATTACTTTCTCTTTAAGTCAAAGATGTTTCTTGCCAAGCATTTTGAAGACCTATGAAATTCCATGTTCATATTAATTGATACAGTATTGAAATTTTTGACTCTTCCTATATATGATTAATAAAGATAAATAATTCCCAGAAATTAGTTTTGATGTGATTACTTAATGATTAATTTGTCACCAGGAAAAAGAAACAGAAGTGAACCACTTAAAAGAACTGCTTTTCAAGACGACTCAAGAGTTAAAGGTGCAGAAGGATAAGGAGAAGTGTGTTCTAGCGGAAATTGAGGGAAGTCGAGCATTGCTTAAAAATCTTAAGAGTCAACTGCACAGACTTGATGCAGATGCATTAAAACAACAAGAATTAATTTATAATCAGGTAAAACATTCATGTACTTCCACACTGTGATTGTTTCTTGGCTCTAATGTGAGTAAATTGCTTGAGTTCGGCAATCTTTGGCACCATCTTACCATTTGGGAAAGGCCATGCAGTGTAATTCAAAGTCTGCATTTATTTCTGTCTCTAGATGTATGGATAAAACTGAAGTAACTGAAACTGGCCGCAGTATCACCTACATTATGCACTCGTGTATTTCATTATTGTTTGCATCTGCTGCTTTTTCCCACTGATTTCTCAAATCAGTTCTTTACTTTGATCCCTCTGAACCAGACACCTCAGGGTAAATTTTTAAAACAATACAAGAGGTACATGCCAAAATCCTGTTATTTACTAATTGGATTTTGTGCATATTTCCTATGCACCACTTTGAAAATTTGCTCTTTTATATCAGCATCCACTGGTAACAGCAAGATGGCAACTCCACTGTAAGCCTCCCTACAGCGGAGTGTGCTGAGCACGCTTTGTTACTCTTCTAGAAGATTACTCCTGAACCATCACTGCACATCAGTGATCTAAGAATATTTTCCCTAATGAGGTCTATAAGCCATAAATTATTATAAAAACAATAGCTTGATTGGGTGACTGTCCTAAAGCCAACATTTAGATCCAAGTTTATATCCAGTATTTTAGCTTTACAGGAAGGCTATAATTGCTTATCTCAGACTATTAATTCTCTTAAAAAAATTATTTTAACAGGATTTTTATATTCAGCAAGTGCAGAGACGGCTGTCACGGTTAGAAGGGGAAGTTAATGCAGATGAAAAACGAGTTTTGGAAGCAAAAGTTGCTGAACTTCAGAAAAGCTTAGAAGAAAAGAAAAACGCATACGATGTTTTACATGCTCAGCACAAGAAACTTCAGGTAACTTCCTTAGAACAGCAGGTTGACTGTGTAACCTCAGTGAATTAGGTAGATTGAGTCTTATTAATTAGTAAAATGGTACGAGATTAAAAGATATTTGAACTTTGTGTAGCCAGTGTGGAAAACTTCATATGTTCCCTGTACCCTCTAGAAAAATAAGTCATTACTGCACAAGTGAGGCACGTTAGCAAGAAGACAAGCACCGGGGTGTTGGAAAGGCAAACTTCCCTTTCGTTTCGGGATGTGACTGACAGCTTGCGAATGCCTGAGTTTATCTTTAGGGCTACGTAGAAATGGGACAATATTATTCTGTGATGCTACTCCTTACTTTTATATTTTTCATAAAGTGACAAGTACAATTGCATTTAAAATTGGCCAAAGTATCATTACTGAATTGAAGGGACAGTATTTGAGTTAGTTGACCTTGTCCTGATATGTAATTCAGAAATACTATTTTTCTATGGTTCTGTTTTCTATGGGCTCTAGTCCCACGTGACAATTTTGCATATACACACTTGTTCTTTGCTTTTCCACTATCCAGTGACCATCATTATTTCTCTAAAAATGCACTGAGCTTTCTTGTAGATACAATCCAGTCGGTTATTCTGTAGCCAGTTTATAATTTCATTTTGTAAGAAATGTATTTGTCTATTAATCAGCTACATGTTAGCACATTTAGAAACCTCTTTTCAAAGAGAAACCATGCCAAGACAAAAGTCAGGTTTCTAATAAAACATCACAACTGTTTTTTCAAAGTGATAGTTCAGAAAAATATTGATCGATTTAGTGAGGGGAAGAAATTGCTTATAGGAAAGCCCTTTAACTGGAGATCCATGCAAAAACAAGATTTAATGTTGGGTAACTGGTGCCCGCGCTTCAGTTTTGAGGAGATGCAAAATTTAAGCAGTGAGTATGATCAAACATTGGAACACACCTCTGGGAATTTTTTCTTGTTTGGGAGTATTATCAAAACCATATGGGTTTATGAAGATGAACTAAAAATATCAAAGACATGGTCAGAGGCACCAGGAGACTCTTTTTATCTAGACCAAAATACATGATTATGTTAGAATTGCCTTATTGGCTGAAAGCTCTATATTGTATAAATAACAATTATCACACTCCAAATAACAAAAAACCAAGCACTCCACATAAAAAAAGCAGTCTTGAAGCACTCTGCCGGAGGACCACAATGCTCTAGGCACTGTTTGCAGAGCAGCACGTGGACACAAGAAGATGACAGTCTGTGATTCCAGGACTTAAAAATATCTCACTCAAAATTAACTGGTAGCTTTTGTTGCAACATACATTTACTGAAATAAATTAAATATAATTCATTTGGAAACAGAATGATGTCCATTTCATCAAGAGAGCAATGGATAAGACAGGAGAAGAAACAAGTGGTATAATGATGAAGATGAACGAACTCAGTCTTTTCAATGAGAGATCAGATCAGGAGTTAAAAAAAGCTAAAGCCATTAAGCAGGTACAGTATTATTTTGCAACTTTACTAACACAGGACACGTTTGTTTGTTTGTTTGTTTAAAACACAACCTCATTACTCGATCTGAATGCTATTGTCTGCCTCCCATGGTGCTACATCATTACAACCCTAAAATTTAACTTTGTAGTTTCTTGGCTTACACCTTTCTTCCCAAACTTTGAAGTAATTTTCATCACTGTTACCTTGCTAGGCAAAGTGTTGTTTCTTCTCCATATACAGCATAAAGTTTATCTGGGCTATCGGTTTAATCACACATTACTTATGCCACAATATCCACCTGGTCAGTGTTTGGGTTTGTTTTTTTTTTTCCCCTCAAGAAATAACTGCCTTTAAAATAGAAATGTACTTTCTGTTCAGGGATGTCTTTACCTAGCACTGATTTTTTATGCTTAATCTGTGATGCCAACTAATAAATTTGGCTCAGTTTTGTTATTAAATTGTAACGTTTTCTCCAGCAGACAGTTTGTATCTATCTATATTCCAATTGAAGGAATTAGAAATAAAATGGAAGTCCTTCTCCCTGTATTTTGATAAACAGAAAAATACAGTTCCCAGCCCTCTAAATACTGCACATTTTTTCCTGCAGTAAGTTGCAGCCTTCGTAAAGGAAGCACTAAGGTAGTAGAACAACACAAAGTAGCAGAGAAAAGGGTTTTGCTATTGACTTAACTGGAGCACTTCCTCCTCAATGAAAACTCTCTTTTTCCCTAACCTGGAACTTTCCTTTGGGGATGAAATTCAGGGGAACAAAAGAAAGAAGCTGGTGGCATAAAAGAACTTGGAAAACAAATGGTACAGAGTTTGAGATCCACAAGAGATTATTTTAAATTGATTCAAAGTATTTGCATGCTAACAAAGTTCACCCCTTGCTGCTTTGCGTAAGCTTTGGTGTATATATAATTTCCTCATATAACAACATGACTTGGAGACCTACAGAATCTAAAACATATTTAAGACAGTTATCATAATTCAAGTGAGATATTAACTGCTTCAGAAAGTTCCTTGTGAGGTCTGCTGGATTTCTTTGAAACCACCTAAACTGAAAGAAAGTTGTTGATGGAAGAGTCTTAACAACTCAGAACTGAGCCTGAATTAAAAGGTCTGATGAATTTCTATAAAACCGTTCAAGAAACAATCTGTCCCTATCTCACTGCCCATGTAAACTGTTGGCAAATGAGAAAGTGAGAACATTTTAAAAAGCAGATCAAAGTAAGTCTTACAGTTATATATATATTAAAGATAAAATAATGGATGCTCCATAAAAATTATTAACTATTGAAAATAATCTTAACTATAAACATTGCTTTCTTATTTTGAGACCTTTTTGGCATTTATTAGGAACTGATGGTTGAAGAGAACCTCTTAAAACTAGAATTGAACCGTCTTCAAGATACTCTGTGTAATAAGACAGAAAAAGTTCTAACACTGGAAAAACAAAAATTGGCATTAAAAAAAGCCATAGCAGAAAGAACCGAGGAAATTAGGATTCACAAGGCCATGCTGGATTCCCAGATGAGACTTGTGGAACAGGAACGGCAACGCGTAAGGTAGATACTCTTACGTAAATTAAACAAGTAATTTTTACTGAGTATATTTTATGTGGACACTAACTGAAAAAGTTAAGCCTTGTACCCAATTTCACCAACTCGAGAAACTGAGGATGAAATAAATCTTCCTTGAATTTATGTACTGAGACAGCTGAGGCTAGCAAGAGATCCCTTCTCTGAAATCCAGCCTACAGCTCTAACAACTTGAAGTGGTTACCGTTGGTTCTGATAGTAACGATCCTCTGAGGGAGACCCCAGTTGCAGACATCTTTTTAAAGTGTTATGTGCATTTCGTAAATAATCAGGAAATGTGAAATCAGTATGTCTGGAGGTATGACAAAAATATTTAAAACATAAAAGTTGCTTTTAAAGAGGGTTTACTCCCAACTGCTTGATAAAACTGGGATTTCTTTGATACAGTAAGTCGGCTTAGTTTGGTTTTTTTGGTCTTTTTAACAAAAGAGCTCTCCATTAGGTGTCCTGTATAGGAAAATTAAATCTGAATTATATACACCCTCTTATAAAGCAACCATAAAGTAAGTTTTCCTTTCTGTAAGAATCAGTGCAAAGTGTCTGGGGCAGTTTGAGCGCTGAAACCCCGGTAGCTATACCCAGCCAAAAATCAATGCTTCAGCAGCTGAACTGCTGAAATCTGGCAGGCTTTTTATTCACTCCTCTGCTAACCCCACCCCACACAATAGGAAATTAGAGTGATTTAGTGTGACTAAAGCTTAACTGCTCACCGAGAGTGCAGACTGTGTGGCTTTTTTCCTTTGATAATTACACAGCTAATTGATGCTTCCATGTAATTTGATTTGGGGTTGTTGCCTACTGTTGCTTACGCTCATCTAGTAGTGGCAATATTAAGATGGTATCAGCAGGGGGCAGCTTGTGCAGCTGTAGGATTTAAATGCCAAACCTTTAAAAAATTTCTGGGGAGGACTGTGGCACAGCCTCCCAGGGTGCGATGATCTGGAATATGAAAATAAATTTGACGCAGTTTAGAACTGCAAGAGAACTGTGGGTGACAAGAAAAACAGATGTCTGTGGCTGGGAAACCAGACAAAGCTATGAAGAACAGTAGCAGAACAACTGCTGCCCTGCCTGCCTCCGAGTACGCGGCAGACTGATGGAACAACACCTGTACTTTAAACTGCTGTAGCAAGAACTGCCCATAAAACACTGCCAGACAAATGCCTTTTCAACGCATTTATTTTTTCTCCCCAAATAAATCAGTGCTGAATTCCAAGATCGCCTAAATAAAATTGAGAAACTGAGATGCAGATACGAAATTCTTACTTTTGTCACGATGCCACCTGAAGGAGAAGAGGAAAAAACTCAGACCTACTATGTAATTAAGGTATCTTATTAACTCATTATAATTTATTAATTCATTATAATTCAAGCTATCAGTTTCTCTGGGCTCTATTCAAGTAACTAGACAACCTCCTTGCCTACTGCTTACTTTCAGTCTAACTCTTTTACAGTATTTGATGGTTATTTAAATGTTACAGCAATTTCACATCAATCTCTGTGGTCAGCTCCAACGTCAGAAGAGTCTTAATCTGGAGCAGTCTGAAAATTTTCACTTCAATGCTCATTAATTTACAAAGACCCAAGAAGCACTGGTCATGTGGCAAACCACTACAAACTGGAAACAAGTTTATCACAGTCTCACATGACCTTAAATTCTTCTACTCTTCAGAATTACTTTTAGGTATTTAGTTTACCATATGGTGTTTAAACCCTGAAGAATGGTAAGTAGAAGTGGACAGTTTACAATCACCTACGCACCCTTCAGCTTTTCATTGGGAAAATAAAAGTCAGTCCTCATCTATAATCCCATACCCTGAGCCTCAACCAAAAATCTCTTATTTTTGATCTACACAAATTCTCAGACTTCCTCTTAAAGCAAAATGCATCTAGTGGAGATCTTGGCTCTGAAGTTTGTTTTTTTCTCATTCTTAAGTGTTAAATTTCTTAATGATAGTATTTCTGCTACTGTGACATCTAGCACAGCAAAAGATCCTCCCTAAAACCTTTGTGGTCGCTGTGGGCGGGCACCCTCGGCGACTCTATGAGGATATCGCACTGTATCAGGTTTTCTGAGGGACTACAGAAAACCCTCCTCACCTCCAGCTGCTGCATTTCTTAAATCTCACTGATCATATGAATGAAGACTTGCAAGTGAGCAATTCCCAGAGAGAACGCTCAGTGGTTTCCTATAACATACGATCTCAATCTTACTTGGGTTTTGTGGGTAAAGAAACCAGAAGTGAGGCGGGTGCTGCAGTTCACACCTGCAGGGCGAAGCATGGAAGTGGGTTTGTGCACCACTTGGGTCCTGCTCATCGGGGCCCTGGGAGCTCAGAGAGGCAGACACCTACCATGAGATACCTCAAAGAACTTGGAATATTGTAAATAACTATTCCTGTCACTTCCCTAGTAACTCACAGCTCAGTTCAAGCCTGACAACACCAATAAGCCCCATATCTATGATTTTAACCCCTAAATAGTGCAGGTATTTTTTTTCCTGTATAATTGTCAGTAGGCGTGCAGTCACCTAAAATATCATGTTTATTTCGAGGCTGCACAAGAAAAGGAAGCACTTCGACGTGAAGGCGATGATTTAGATGCAAAGATCTGCAAAGCTGAAAAAGAAATGGTAGCTCTGGAAAACACTTTGCGCGTACTTAATAACTGCAACAGCAATTACCGAAACTCTTTCAAGGAAGTCACCGAGACAAGTACGTAACACAGAAATTGCTACTTGCTGTGTGAGTTACAGATGATGGTGTAATTTGGGTATGCAGTGGGGAAATTCCATGGCACAAAAGAATGCATCACAGAGTGAGACTAAACCGGTAGTAGCAAAAGGGAGCGCAATTCACATGCTTCTATGCATAATAGTTGAGCAGAATAAGCACAGAAGAAAGGGCAGTAAGGCATGATTAATTTTTACATTCTTCTACCCAATTTACATGAAAATCTCTAAGGCTACATAATTTTTGTGAATATTTCTAAGTAGGAAAAGTCAGAAGAGGCAAAGGATAAAGACAATTACTGAGAGGAAGAGTCATTACAGTGAGAGAGGAGTGCCCACTGAACTACATAGGTCTAGAAATAAAACTTTGCACAGTACAAAAAGCACTATTTTATACGCTACATCACAGAGTTATTAATTCAAATTACAGAAGCAGGATGAGCTGCGCCACGGCTGACCTTCTTGTGGCAGACTGAGCCAGCCTGAGCACAAAACTGTATCCAGAGCAACCATACACCAGCTTAGCAACAGGTGCTCTAGTGACAAAGACTGATCCCTTAGCTACACTTGGAAGTGGGAGGAAAAAAGTAGTAACTGGTCATCTGGGAAAATGATGAAGAACAGTAAAATTTGAACACTATTTTAGAGTAGTGTCAACAGATTTAAAAACATGGACTACCTAACTACAAGTTTTTGAATAATGCAAACTCCTCAGAATTCTTGAAAATATCTTCATCTGTTGGTTCAGTTGCCACTTTCATAGGCTTGCTTTCCTTCAGTGGAACTTTCTTTGTTTAGCATATAAAAACAACACCATGAGAAATTATATAGACTTAATTCTAGAAAATATTTGATTATTTAACTTTTGTGCCCTCTGCTGGCCCCAGAAAAAGTAGCTCTTAAATCGTCGCTCCTGTGAAGCCAGCACGCGCAAAAACCCCTTAAACCTCAAGGTCCCTGTAACACTGCCAATAGTAATAGTCCCTGATGCAGTTACTTTAAAGTGCAACTTATTTTAAAGTGAAAATTGAGTTGTATACACTGCTTGTCCAGCACTAATGCTGCCTCACTGTTTGGGATCACAGGTGAGGAATACGAGGAAAAAGTGAAGCTAGAGGAGGAGAAAAGGGCTGCAGATGCAAACTACAGATGCAAACAAAGACAGATCAAGGAACTTGAAGAAAATCTCCAGGTAAAATACAAGCAAAAGTTCCAGTCAGACAGACAAGGCTTCAGCATATACCTAAATCTATTCAAATCATCCCACTGAAAAGAATAGGAAATTCTGGGACCAATTTTGGCTGTTCTTTTCATTATCACTCATACAAAGCCTATGATTTGTATGAATGATCTTTTAGAAGGCTCTACCTCTCCTTTCCAAAATGGAGGGCTTATCTGAATTTTCTTGAATAACAAAGAAAACTTAGGCTTTTTGTCACACAGAGAAGTTTCAAAAATTCACCATGCACACTGACAGACCCTGTTCTGGCATCCAAGAAAGCAGTTGTATTTTTGTGTAGTGCACACCACGGCACTCTATCATCCTTTCCAGCACTGCAGAGATTAAATCTACACATCTTGTGACCCCTGGCACGTCCATCCTAGGATTTTTCTAGAACATACACTGTTTTATTAGCATTCAGGGTGCTTTGGTCTAAACAGTATTGGTTCAGCCCAGGATCGCTATCTGGCTCTTGGCAGGATGAGCACTAACTGCAGGTAACGCATAGCTTGTCTTCAGGCTCCACCTCAAGGACTTAATTGTGATTCCCTTTGTTGTCAACAAGCCCACTTGGCCCTTAAGAAAGGACAACACTTACCTCTGATGTGTGATATTTTAGTTAAAATTTTCTTTGGCAGAAAAAATCAAAGGAACTCTGTTGTATTGCATGTGATTATTCTAAGCTCAGAATCACTGGCTACGGGTCAACAAGCATTCCTGTTGCTTATTCTACCTCCACAGGACATACACCTTACTTAAGAAATAACACCTCTGAAATTAGAGAGGGGCATGTATCTTCATCAGGGAGCAAGTCCTAGGATATAATGAGGTGTTAAGGCATACCCTTTACTTTCTTTTACTTCGAAAACAACCACCAAACCAAACAGAGCCACCCCTTAGGGAGCTGATTATTATTCATTCCAGTCAAAGGTATCCATCTCCTCCCATGGGGAACTATGGTATTTTTCTTAGGATAGCCTGCACTGGGAAACTGGTACTGACAAGTCATTTGTAGATGCTGCTCAGGGGCACATCTGAACATACTTATTTGTAACTTCATTAACAGTACTTTAATTTTTTAAGGTATGTAGATTACTTGGTGGTCTCTTTATCCAGTTATTTATCTGCTAAACAGTCTGACAGGCAGACAGTTGTCTCATCATTAGTACTAACAGCTTGAGCTACATTTAAAAACAAGTCGTAGCAATAACAGGCTCTTCTACAAATACAAAAGGTCAAAGGGTATCAGAAGAGCTTTATAAATTCAAACTACTGTTCAACTCAATTTGCAGAGCATGGAAAAAGATTTTGATATCATACTGAAGCAGGAGGCCCTCTTCCAAGAGCTAAAGAAGGAAAAACAAGCTCTTATTTTGCAGCTGAACAAAGACATAGAACAACAGAAGCCCAAACTAGAACGGATTATAAAACAGGTTTGTATATTCAGTAATGACAATGTCTAACTTTATAGTGATAGACAGTAGCGTGGTTAAAACCACCAAATTTAAACTTAATAGGTTTCTGAAAATGTTGCATATTCATAAAAGCAATGGTTTAAAAATATTTGTGTTAAAAGTGTTCCAGACTGTCCAGAGAAATTCAGTCTCTGAAGAAAACTGGAACAAAAACACAGGAAGAAAGAGACATTGATCTTCGTGAACTGAAAAACTTCAGCAGAACCATCAACAAATTGTTGGCTGATGTTCTAGAAGCAAATCCCGATTTAACTACACCCTTCCAAACGTACTTTCACCAGGTGAGCTTTTCACAGTTAACTGCCACCAAAATCCTGTTGGACAGCTCTAGTCTGCTGGTGAGCGTCTTTCAAGGGCAACTCCTACGTTAAACAACAAGCTGTACTTTATAGTAAAACAGGAAGAAGGGTTAATCTGTTTTCAGCAGGTCTTCAGACACAAAGGCTCAGAAACCCTCCCGCTGTACCCAGTCCCCCAGTCCTATTACACAGCCATTAGGTTAACATTTTTTCTCTGTTTTTTTTTTTCCTAGTACAATTTACAGCTTCCTACAATTGCTTCTGCTGGTAGTAGTCAAAGTTCTCGATCACCATCCACACAAAGCTCGCTACCTTCTACCAGGTAAGTGTTAGCAATGATTTTTTTTGCCTCTTTTTTTTTTTTTTTTAAAGCTTAAACCAGCAAAAAATCACTAAATGAGAGAATTCTTCACTCCTGAAGATCTTCTCAACCTTGTCTCTACTTTGTGAACACTAAAAAACCCCACCCTTTCTCCTTATACCTTTAGGTTTACTAGATTTTTCTAGTACACAACTAACTTGAGCATCCATCACAGTTTAAAATAAAACAGCAAATACAGAATTATTACATTTAGTTCTGCTAACCATGCTCCAATTAAAAGGTGGTTTCACATTATAAAAGCTCAAGTTTGAGCTCCAAGCACATTTTACATTGGTAGTGTGAGCTCCCTTTCCCAATTAAACAGGGCAGACAGAGGTGTGCTTTTACTGATACCTTTTTCCCCGTGTTCAGCATGTATCAATTAATCGTGCACAGAACTTGCTGAATCAGTTACGATCTAACATTTCCACAGGTTAATTAAGCAATTAGTGGCAGTGCCTACGAGGGTCTTTGTAAGGGATCTTACCTCCAATAACCACTGCTGCTGGGTGCCTTTGTTGTGAGACACTATCACAAGCCCTGTTTTAGACAGGGATTTCTGTTCCGCTGATGAGTGTATTTTTGTCTTTCAGATCCTCCAGAAGCACAAGTTCAGGCTCTGGTCAGTCTGCATCACTCAAAGTCATCGATCTGCACTTGCCTATCACCACTCCTGCAGAAGCAGCTGGTTCACAGCCATCACGCAGACTCTCTGCTACTTGTAAATACAAGCAGAAGTCTTAAGTTTTTTGAAGGCCATAGTAAGCGCTACAGTAAGCACTTTTTTGAAGGCCACAGTAATGCTAGTTAAGGCTTCTTAAATCAGTTAAGATGTAGACTGATCAATTATCAAGGTATACTGGCAATCTTAGCACAGATTTCTATCAGAAATGTGTGTTTTCACTTTCTTCAACAGGACGCAATGAATTATCTATGAAAAATGTTAAGTGTATGTTTTATATAATAAAATAACATTTAAATTACTTTCATTTTGCTGTTAGAGAACTAAAGATCAAAAAAACCCTCCAGAAGCCATTAATTCACTTTTTCTTATAATGAAGAGTTATGTTAAAGCCATTAATTTTCATACACTGGTATCTTCACTGCTGTCAAAACAGTTTTAGATTACCTTGCAACAATCCAAGGAAAGAAAATGTATGTTTCATTTCAAGATCAACCTTGGCTAATAGTCATTTCAAATCGTATCTTAATGGAAATGTGACAGCTTATGATTAAAGTCAGTACTTTTTCTTGTCAAAATTACAGAATACCTATTTTTTTTTTTGCCATTGACCTGTATCTACAGCATGACCTGGAAAACTTCCAGCTGAAGTACAGCTGATGTTGCGTAGTCTGCCAGGCCTTACCCCCTCAGCAAGTTCTGCCAACCAGCTTTGGAGAGCTCACTGCAAAGGGAGCATTACCTTTCTCCACAGCAACGCAACCTTCAAGCTACTTGTAAAGCAAATACCTAACAAAAAGGCCCACATTGAACTTACCCAGACAATAAATACCATTTTTTAACTCTTCTACTTCAGTTTGAGGGGTTTTTTACATTACTTAACCATATTTGATGCATTTAAAAGAACACAGTACACTTGCCTTCACAGACATTGGAGGGTTCCACTCACTTAAGCAGCACTTAGAATTAGTGCACCAGCATGAAACATCCCAGCAACATGAACAGAAACTGAGACACAAAATTAAGAAAAACTAAGAAAATTTAATGATCAGATGAGCTATATACAATTGATGGCACATAACTTTAAGTTATCCCCTATAGCTGGAAGGTAAGTTCAATACAAAAATATCAACAGCCAATTGTACCCTGGAGAAAAACCAAACAAACCCCATCTGTTGTTAAAGTGCTAACTGTAGTCCAGGGCTATCAAAGGATTTCAACCCATCAGACGGAATATTGTACAGGTACATCCCAAATAAGGAGCACAGGAAACTCAGGTTTTAAATAACTGATATTTAATGTAAGATACCCTTGCATCTTTTTCCACCATTCAATCTTTATAATTCTTTGACTTTCTGCAAGACAAATTCTGCCTATCATTCTTTGTATGCACTTCCTCAAGAGATACTCAACAGTTCCATTTGAACTACACTCATGAGAACAGCCTTACTTTACTGTTTCTTTTGTTTACTTCCTTTTTCTCTCTCAAACTCAGCTATTTGATTGAATATGTTAACTAAGTTCTCGGGCAGGTTTCTTTTAATGCCACTTTCTGTTTGTGCTGTATCATTTAACACCATTTCCTCGTCTGGTTCCTTTGTTTTAGTAGTCTCCTCGTAACTTCTTTTCCTACTCTTATATTCGCTTTCATTTTTATGCTGACTTAACACATGCCTATCACTATCATAACTTCTATCCCCCTCACGGAAGCAGGTGCTAGAATGTGGTCTGTACTTTCCCATGGACTTGCCAGAATAGTCAGACCCTGCTGGAGACGTGTAATACCTGTCGTGACCTGAGCCATGTTTTTTAAACTGCTCTCTTCGCCCCTCTACATCCCTTTCTACTCGCCTAAAATAATGCATCCTGGGTTTATCATCTGACTTGTGATATGAACCTGAAGAACCCCTCCAACTAGAGAAAAATCTATCTGGTCTCCCATACTTTTCATACTTTTCAGTTTTGCTACTACTCGGTAGAGTTCTGGAGCTACTGTAAGAATCTCTTGAATCTTCAGACCTACCTCCAAAAGTGTCTTCATCATCACCTGAAGTCCTGGAAAAAGAACAGTGTCTGTCTTTCTCTTTTACCTCTGTTTTTGGACACACTAAGCTGTCCTGCCTTTCCAGCAGTTTTTCCACTTCAAAAGTTTGGTTAAGAAAAGAAGCAGAGGTATCAGCCGGAGGCGAATACCACTCCTCTTTCCTAATCTGATCTTTATAATGGGAAGAGGCTCTAGATGAGCTTTTTTTGGAGCTGCGGGCAGACTCAGACCTATTCCGACGCTTTTTCCTACGTTTCTTGTGATCAGAGGAAGAGGAGGAGGAAGAAGAAATTGATACATCTGATGAAGAATCACTCGATGATGAGGAGGAGGAGGAGGAGGAGGAAGAGGAGGAAGGTGATACTTTCCTTTTCTTCTTCAACCTAAAAAATGTAATTAACCGGTGAGAGAGAATCTTCAGTATTAGGCAAAAATTGTATGTAGAAAGCAAATTTGAGATTGGACTATAAGGCATGAATGGAAACTGAGCCTGACCTGGGAAGACAATTTCAAATGTCATTTCTTTACCCAAAAATGCAGATTAAATCCACTGATCAAACTCTCATAAACGGCATCCTTCCCAGTGTAACAGGCATTACACTTTGCAAGTACTTTACATTGCAAAGTATTTTTTAAATAACTTCTCTTCCACTTCTCTGTTAATGGTTATATGCACAAAAAAACTCTGGAGGAAAAGCAGCTTATGTAGGTAGAAGTTCTACCTAGCTTAGCATCCATCTGTTTGGAAATGGCTAGTGCCCAGTCTTATCTGCACTTACTGCCACAGAATCATTATACTGAATATAAAAGTGTTACCTTTTTTCTTCTTTTAAAAGCTTACGCAATTTTTCTGCACTTGTTTCTACTTTCTTTTCTTTCTGTCTCTCTTCTTTGGCAGCTTGTTTCTCCCTCATTTCCAAAGATTTCTTTTTTGAACCCAAGCATCATAAAAAAGAATTACATTAGAAGTATTAACACCAGTATTTTTCCCCAGGTCCCCAGACCCATTCAAATGTATCATTACATCAGGGATTTTTACCAGGATTCCCAGATGAAAAGTTAATATTGTTCAGGAGTTTGGCATTGGCCATTGTGATAATCAGGTTTACATTAAGGACCATATTGCAGTTTTCATCCCATTAAAAAAATATATATTTGGCCGGCCATTGCAGTGGTACCCGTGATCCAGCACACCGTGAGGCATGGAGCCCAAAAGGTATAAACAGAATACGCAGGAAAAACACAGTATTACCAACGTAGAGAAAAGAAGAAAAAGGTAAAAGAAAAAAAAGAGAAAGGTTTGAGGTAGTTTTTGTTATTGTAGTTTATAAGTAAAACATGGCAGAACCCATTTCAAAGCACATTCAGGGTGGCCATGTTTGAATACAAACCGTTTTGTAACAATTTCACAGACCAGTTTGACGCATAGTTTACGTAAGAAATCATGTTCCAAGGATTTGTGGGTGATGAGCAGCACCAGATGTCAGATACAGCAACGGTCCAATTCAGAAGAAAATGCATTGGAGAAAAACACATAATCAGTATTACAGGAAAACACCCGTCAGTGCTGTTTCAGCCATTCTAGTGCAACAGCGATAGTACCAGCCTTACGTGAGCATCTCGCCAGATGAATAATCCTTAAACTACTTAAGTCTACTCTGCCATCTACAGTCCTAAAGAGCAGCACTGCTCATACTCAGAGTGAACAAAAAGCCTAGATTATTGTTTTCCAAACTTGGCAACTGCCTTAAGAGATATAGCAAAGGAATCCCTTAATTGCACAGTTAAGGCTATGCAAAGCAACAAACAACAACAGCCAGCATCGTGGGTTTTATGTGCTGCATCAATTCCAAAAAAATGGAAAATGCTGAAGGAGAGAGTAAAATTTATCTCCTGCTTGCTGAAAACATTCTTCACTTTAACTGAGACTAACACCTCCTTCTAAAGCAACCAAACATGGATAGTGCTCAAACACCACACAATAGTTTCTCTCTGATATAGTTGAGTTTTACTAAAAAGATTGTCAGATCTCCTCTTCCCCCTTCTTTCAACACAACCTGTCAGCATTATGGCTCCACCAACTGAAGAAGTGTCGAGTAAGGTCATCTACCCCAGTGCATGTACTTCCTTACATGTGGGAGCATAGAACAAAACAAATCTGTTCCTCTGTGCTCTATTTTACTCTTTGATCCTCTCTGGAAGACAACACAAGTGAAGGAGGTAAATAAAAGGAAAAAAGACGACAACTCAAGATTAGCAGAGAGACCCACCAGGGCTGACCTGGGAAATACGCTGCATGCAAGAGGAGAGAAAACACAGACGGCAGAGAAGAGAGCTAAGATATTCAGACAGCCTCCCCAGCCTCCTGCTGTTCTCCTTTAAATTACACCTTAACTTTCCCTCTCATGAGTTGGCTTCAGCTGGGGTCACTCTTTTCGTAAACTCTGAACATCCAGGATCTGGCTGGTACGACGGTGTGCAATGTTTAATTGGCTTGCCTACGTGTTTCACACTTTGCGTGTTTGTATTCCCAGAATGGTTTAATTTAACAGTATTAACCATGCTTGTGTGATGGGATATTCTTATCCCTGCTTAGCTGACGAAGCTGACAGGCTCTGCTCTTTCCCTGTCCCCACTGTTTGGCATTTCGCTACCACCCTGTTCAAAGCAGTGAGGTCATCAAGAGGAACTTTTCTTCTGGTAGGTACAGCCATAATGCTCACTATAAAAGATTTACTGTGGAGAAGGGAAGGAGAGAATAAGACAAGCCACTGACTTAAAATCTCCCTGTTCCAAAGATTTCATATGATTTTTGATGTCCACTTATTGTCCTCGAGAGCACTATATGAATAGAAAGTAAAGAATCACCTGCATATGCTTACGGAGTTTCGTTAAAGCCTCCTCTGCTTCCTGAAAAGTCTCATCCAAACTTAAGGCTTTTTTATAGTAATTCTCAGCATTTTGTAGTTTGTCCTCCTCTTCCAACCTAAAATTCATGTGACAATTCATATATAGTTATGGCAGATTCTTCTTATTTTAGGACTACCTTTCTTACTTGCACTATGATGCTACCACTTCATCCCTCCAAGAACCTATCAATTATCTTAGCCCACCTCACTACAGAAATAAAATAGTATTTCTGACATGTTATTATCTCGTAATCATCATTGGTAATACTATTCTTTGAAATTTCAATTCCAGTTTCAAAACTCTTCCTTCTTAACACAGAGCTTAAAAGAAATCTATTCCCTGAACAGTCACAAGTAAAAAGGTTGTGTTACAGTGCCTAACCAGTACTTCCGCAGAGTAACAACATCATTTTGTTACAAATGCTTCCTTCAAAAATATGTATTGGAATGCATTCAAACACTTCAGAAGACTTTATGCAAGCCTGGTATCCTACCAGGGAAAGGATATAATTAAATGCCAGGATTTTGATTGGGGCAGAGCATAAAGCATAAACCAACCAAGCAGGTATATTTCCAACTAAGACTTGGGGGTTTTTTAGCACATAGCCAGAATGGAAAGATGCTGTTCTGCATCCTATGTGGAATGGTATTAAAAAAAATTCCGAGAAAAATTGTTAACAACCAAACAAAAACACAACCCCAAAACTTACTGCCCGCCTCTTTCCACGAGTGTCTGACAGAGGTATTTTCTTGCATTTCTGTGGGTAGGACAGTTTTCTAGAGCAATTTCAAAATCACCTATGGCTTTGTTCAGACTTCCTTTTGTTGCATACCTAGAACAACAGAGAAGTTGCACGGATTGTAGTGATGTCCCTCTCTCACAAAGTAGAAAAACCACCAGAACAAGCAGACTTACAGAGCTCCACGTGCTACTAAAGCTTCAACATTTTGTGGATCAATTTCCAAAGCCTTGTTGTACTCGTTCATGGCTTCCACGTGGCGCCCGACTTTAAAATAATCAACCCCAGCCTTCACACTGGAGAAAAATATTGAGAAAATATTATGTAGAGTTAGCCTACACCAATTTTAAACTGTTAATTACTTCCAAATTATGGTTCCAAACAAGTGATAGGAAATAAAATGTGGACCTTGATACAACACACTTATCACTGGCTTTTCAACAAATGTGATAGTGACACAATTCCACAGCAGCACATTATCTTTAATCCATGAATCTTAAGGCACTGCAGAGCATTTCCACAGACAGTGCAACTACATTACACTGTTTTTGTCATTTATGGGAAGAACATTTAACCACTCTTCTGCCAAAACTCTATGTGTGACCTACGACCATTAAACTGGAACAGGCTTAATTATATCAAAAGCTAAAAATCACCATTAGACCAACAAGACGAGGCGAGACGAGCAGATGATACACACTGAAACCAGCTCATCTCAAACTCAGATATTTTGAGGTCTTACATTTCATATTACCTGGGCCTTTCTTCTACAGTTGCCAAGAGACTAACTTTTTGGAAGACAACTGATATGGGTAGAACTTCAGAATTTGTAACTGCAGCTCATTTTTTAAAAAAAATAAAATTTAGATTTAACTTGACATTATAAGCCACTTTTTCTGCAATTAATCACCTTTACAAAACACTATTGTTTTCATAAAAATACTGCTTTGTTAGTACAGAAACCAGAAATATCGAGGCTTCACTCAGATTTTTTTTTAAAGCTAGCAGAGTCAAGAGAAGTTTTCCCATAAAAAAAAAAGACATTTTTAGGAGAAAAACCTCTCTTACTTTTGCCTTCTTCATCCTGTAGCTTGCCCAAATGCTCTGCGCATCATGTAAAAGCAACAGCACCTATGCAGAGCTGCTGTTCCAAATGCAGGCAGGGAAACACATTTAAGTTCTTGAAGACAGCAAGTACATCTGTTAAATCTACAGTCTGAGGCTCAAATGGCATGGTGAGAAGTATTAGGTCATTCAACACCCCAATATAAAATGGAGAACTGTGTACTTGGTATTGTCACAAATCTTGTTCTCATCTCATCAACAGGCCACTATATTATAAATATTTTAAGAAGTTCTTCCTCAAACCCGACGTGTATTTTGGAACCAAATCTAAACACTTTATCTGTCTCATCCCCACTTGGTAGTTAGGGTTACTTCCAAGAAGATCTTCCCGGTTATATCACTACATATGCAGTGGAAAAACTAGTCCAACGTTTATTTTCTTTTAGGAAATAAAACCTGTAACCTAATCTTATCTAACAATAAGCTCTGCCAAGATAAAGTACTGCATACCATTTCAAGGCCCAAGACGCGGATTGCTTTTTCCTCAATGCAGGGGCAAAATCTTCTTCATCGAAATTTTTACTTCAAGAAAAAAAACCAAACAAAACCATCAAGTTGGCCTTCTGAGTCTACAAAATTAAACTCCCAATATGTAATACAGTTGAAATAATCTGAAACACTATTTATACAATGCCTCACTCCTCTGCCTCAGTCAGGAATGTTCTCCCATAGTTCTGAAAGCAGTTTTTCCCACAGCTTTCTTAAAACTGCTGAACTGAACTAGCACAGCTGCAATAAATTTAACAAAAACCACCATATTTACACCTGCTTTGGGGCCCAATATATATAGGGCTCATACCATCAATCGCTGCATACGTTTAAGCCAATCTTACAAAAGTAATTACATCTATTACTGTAACACACGTTGTGAATCAATAGAAAACATCACAATCTAAACATCCTGCATTTCAATCCAAAGATGCTGACACGATCTAAGCAATAAATTTCTAAAGTATCTGGTATCAAACATTTTGTATAATATGGTGCCTTGTTTTTTTCTGAGCAACAGAATTCTAAATGTAAATCTCTTGCTCTAGAAGAGTTTGCTTTTAAATATTTCAGGACATATAAGCTGCAGTCATGCAAATCAAACCGAAAAAGGTTTAAGTGGTCTATGACTTCCACTCGCGAGTCTATTTCAATGGATTAGAATAATCTCCACAAAGCTACAGGATAGGAACAATGTAAAAATCACTTACATTTGAAGACTTCTCAACAAAGACGGTGGATTTGATTCACTTAGTCCTAGTTTCTCTGCTAAATATTCAACTAATGACGGATTAGCGAATCCTGGGGAACGATGCAAAACCTCTTCAAATGTCTCTGCTGTATTAGCAACTTCCATACTTCGCCTTAAAAAAAAGCACCAATGTACACAAAGACACGATGGGTATGTTCAGAATAAAAATGCTTATATTGGTATTTATTACCGCTCCCAAACTGTTTTCCTTTACAGGCTTATGTTTTCCTAATGTTTAATAGTCCTTGTATCCTTCAGCCTAAGCCAGCTTCTGAAGCCCATCTTGGCACCCATACAGGTATCTCCAAGACACACAAAACCATTACAAAAATCACAGATAACTGTGTCCTTCTATCTTCTAAGGGCAATAAAAAAACTTTAAAAAACAAGTATATTAAAGAAGTGAACAACAAAAGGTATGTTATTATCCAACAATATTGGATCCAATAATGTCCAAGAATATATTATCCAAAAGTATGCAAGTAAACCAGAAACACCACTGACAACTTTAAAGCACAGTCTGTCAAAGATGCTCTTCAGACACACTGAATACACTCAGCAAGTACAGCTGAATCGCCTGTTCTTACCTGTAATGTAACGGGAAGTCATCGGAAGTGATGACACCTAGTTTTGTACTGGAAAGACTGGGTGAAAGTGCCGAGCTGTAAAGTGACACCGTGAGCTTCTCGTGGTAACGATCAACGTCCTTGACCGCAGCTATAGAAACAATAAAAGTTAAGGCAAAGTTACAGAAATGTCTCAAAACCGGCACAGAAGGATTCCTGACAACTTTCGCAGCTACTTGCCTCGAATAAGGTCTCCAGTTTGATAGTAAGATAAAGGATCTCCATGGTTGCTTTGAGGAGGCACATCTCTTAAAGGACAAAGAGCCTGCAATCGAAGAAGGTAGGAATATAATAAACAAAGACAAAAGAAGATTAATTTAATCTTAATGCACATCAGAGCTGTAATGGTTAAAAGTATGGTTTAGTTCAATTAAAAATTTATGCATCCATAAGTTACGAAGCTTTCAACTCGAAAGTAATAAATATCGAGTAGGAGTCATAAAAAGACGTGTTTGCTGACGCAGCAAAGCATCATAAGCTGTGCACAAATTCAGATACCAGCCACCACCCCAAAGGTCAGCTTCCCCTCCACGCATACCACTCCATTAAGAGATGGAAGAGACAAACTAACACGTTAAATGGTTACTACTTCTCAAAAATAAAATACCGATCAAAGCTATATCTTACAGTGATTTCTATATCTGCAATCTCCCGGATGACACCACTTCCCAGACAAATCAACACCATGAAAAAGCCAAATTCACGGATAGACGTGATCTTCCCAATCACGATATCACCGCGTTCGATGTCTCGAAAAAAGTATTCTCTCCTTTCTTCCCTGGGAACGTCCATGAACCGTTCCAGGGGGGGCATGACGGCGTAACACTCTGCAACACAGGACCAAGTCACAGCCTGAAAACACAAACGCTGCACCACAGCAAAGCACGTTAAAATACGATGTGCAGTAACAGGAAGTCCGTGCACAGCCCATAAAAAACAAGAGCCGCTTTCCCCCCGTTTTCACAAACACCGCTGGCTGAAGAGCAGTGCCCCGACACTCCCCAGCGGCCGTTACCGAGCGATGCCCTCCCAGCCGCCGCTCAGGCGTCACCTTCATCTTCCTCAATCGTGTCTGCGGGCGGCCCGTTGGGTTTCCAGGAGTGAGCAAACAGGAGATCAGCTTTCTTGGCGATGAAGCGCTTTATCTCGGTGTCGAGGCTCGCCCCCTCTTTCCTAGGGGAAGGAGAACCCGGTGAGAATCGCCCCGCGGCCCCTCACGGCTCCAGCCCCTCCAACGCCAACCGCCTCGGCGGGCCCTCACCAGGCGCCCGGCGGCTGCGGGGCCCCGAAGGTCGTCCCCGGCGGCGGCAGCAGCCCGCGGAAGTCGGGGTTGTCGTGCTGCTCGGCGCGGAGCAGGGAGAGCAGCGCGGGGCCGTGGTAGCTCAGCGCCTGGCGCAGCAGCTCCCGCTCCATCCCGCCGCCGCCTCCAGCGGAACCGGAACCGGCCGCGGCCCGGCCTGACACGACGCCACGCGCACGCGCCAGAGAACGGCGGGGCCGCAGCAGCGCCCCCTGGCGGGCGGGAGGACCGGGGGGGGGAGCACACGGACACGTCCCTGGGGGAGGCCTGTATTAGAGAAGTGCCGCCGTCGTAATTGTAACTGACAACAGTAAAAACGAAATGTAAAAATTACACCGAAGGCCGGCGGCTGCGGAAATTCTCGGCAGCGCCGCGGTAGGGGCCGCGCCGGGGGAGGGCGCTGCGCGCCCGCCGTGCCCGGCCGAGGCGGGAGCCGCGTCCCGGGAGGGCTCTGCGCCGGCGGGGGGGCCAGAGCCCAGATTTGGAGAGAAGAGGCCACGCTCCCCCAGCAGCGAGAGTGAGAGGGTTCTTGCGCGCACCTGCCGCGAAATGGGTTGTCCTGGGCGTGAGCTGAAGCGTGGTTCTGAAGACGGACGTTCTGCAGCGCTGAGGGGACACAGCGCTCGAGAAGTTCTGGATTAGTGCTCCGCTCGTTCTTAAACGTTTGTGCTTGAATTGTGACACAGAGAAGGCGCATGGCAGACACCAGCGCTGCGTGAGGCTGGGGTTCTGCTGAGGAGGGGACGAGGGGCTCCCTGCAGAAATCGGTGGCCACGATATTCGAGATGCTGCTGCTGCGAGGCGTCCCTCTGACAGGCTGCCCTTCAGAAACTCAGGAGTCACACAAAGAAGTGTGCTGGCAAGAGACATTCTGGCTTAGTTCGTTGGAATAGCTGTACTGAACGGCAGAAATGGGCAGTTACCCGAGGAAAAAAAGGCACCGAGAATATAGCCAAGCCACTGAAATAGGCCTCATGCAGGATTTGGTGGTTCAGTTTACCAGGGCTGACTTTAAATGCTAAGAAGACACTTAACTCAGGAGGCTCTTCATGCTAATCACCTCCTCTAGCTAATGGAGAAAGGTGCTTAAAACCAGCTGGGATTAATCCAAGTCTATTAGAAAGATCACAGTTCCTCAGCCCCACAGAATAATTAGTCCCTGGCATGGCATTTAACAATTAATCTTAAAAGGAGGAGGAGAAGAAAATGCACTGCAAATGGCATAATGTCACTTCTATCCTCAGTACAATGTTGAAGAAAAAAATAGCAATCTGGCTGTCAGCAGATCAGTGACACAAACTCCTCTAGGAAGCAGCATGACTGAGAGGGCAAGGATCATATCAAAGACGCTGGTCTCAGAAGCTCAGTTCAAAGCCAGCAGGGATATCACTGGTATAGCAGACTTGAGGAAGACACTAGAAGGGCAAATTTATGTTTTGTTTTCATTTCACGTCCCCCTGTTTTAATATAACAAAAGATAAAGGAGGCATAACACTTACTATGTTTGGAACAGCTGTCAGCATTTTGATTTAAAGTCTTCCTGATCTATGTAAGACCAGGTGTGTACTTAGATTTCTGGTTACCGTGGTGGAAAAAATACCCATGAACCCTAGATGGAAATTTTAGACATTAGGACCGATTAGAGACAAATTGACATGGAGAGGTTAACGCACCTGCAAAGATCGGGTGCAGAAAGGGAGCCTTTCCTGGGTGAATCACACTGTGACTGCCGTGGCTTGAACTGTGGTGCACAATTGCAAATAATGGCAGATTTCTTTGAGGGAATGGTATTTTGAGGAAGCGTTAATTAGTGTTGCTTAGTAAATACAAAGACCTAGCAGTAAGAAAAGTTGTTTGAAGCAAAAATGCTGCCTCTTGTAAGCATTTCTCCATTCTAATATGCAGACACACACACAATGTACAAGAGGTAAGACACTGACTAAATACTTTAAATGTGTTATGCCTTGACACACCAGTAAAAAGTCATGGTGAAAACTGAGCCACCTATAATTGAGGACTCTTCTTACAAACGTTTTATTCTATGAGTACAAGTCAATTGTGGTTTAGGAAATCCAGTGATTTATATTGACACAAGGAATGTAGATTGGTTGGCCCTGAACATGAGAGTGAACTTCAGATTTAAAGTGATGCTTTGTTTAACAGGGCCCAACAGATTCTGAAGTAGTCTTAATCAAAAAAACTAAAATACTCCAAATAATTCCACCTTCAGAAATAGCTTTGCCAGAGCAGAGTATGTGAGCATCAACTTGTAATTTTATTTCCTGGTTTTCAGGTTATAGTAATGAGCTCAGAAGCAAAGCAAGACTGGCATATTGTGCACTGTTCCACCTCATTCAGGGCACGCACAAGCCGTTGCCATCCTTTTCTCTCAGGGGATACTGCCTGGATATCTGCTGTACTATGAAGAATATCTCACTGGGGGATTTTTTTTTTTCTTTTCAATTTTTGTTTGCTTTATTTCAGTTACTCAACAGAAAATATTTTTGATATAAGGATATAGTCGCCACCACAGTTCAGGAACGGATGGAATGAACAGTATGGAATAAACCCAGGGATAATATATATATACAGCTTAAGTAACCCCAGACCTGAGGAGAGGGCGTGCTCCATACGTTAGAGTCGCGTTAATCCTCTGTTCCATTGATTTAGGAACTACCTGGATGAACAGTGCTTCATCCCATATGGTAAATAAACAAATAGGGTGGGCAGGAAGTGTCCTGATTCTGCAGGAAAAAAAGAAAAAAAGAAAAAAAAGTGATACAAGTCAACACATCGCCCTACTCGAAGAGGAGCATTCCAGATACTCTCAAACCAGACATGGCTGAATGAGTTTGATGTTTGATTTTCTGACAGTTTAGGTCAATGCATGCTAAAAGGCAGCTCCCAAACCCCATCACTGCAGCCTGTAACTCCCACAATACAAAGCTTATGAATTTACACCAAGCTAGCTTTGAACCTAGGGTCGAATTCAAGTGATAAGGCCCCTGAACAACCTGAAAACTGATAGGCATGATAGAATTTCAAAGTGGAAATACTAAGCAGATTTTCAGCAAACTCCAGTAAGCGCCGTTTGAATGCAACAAGGTCAAGCTGCTTTTCAAACATTCCCTAGTATCTGGTATCAGTGGTAAAGCTCACAAGAAAATTGCATGGCGGAAAGGGGTTTGTGTTGAGCCACATTTTATCACAAAAAGATTAGATCCTGCAAGATAATGCTTGTCAAAGTATTATTTTCTGCAAAGTTTGGGCAGATTTGAGATAAATTTTAGCCTATTGCAAATAGGAGCGAAATGTTCAACTAAGTAGTTCTTTGGGCAAAAAAAGGATGAAATTAATAGTACTAATGAGAATTAACATGGAAGAGCTATACTTCCAGCTGTGTTGTCAGATTTTTGGCAAATTCTGCCAAAAGCAGTCTTGCTGCCCAGAATTACTGTTAATTTACGAAGCAGCAAAGGGATTGTTCAAAGATGACATATCCAAGATATTTTTTTAGCTCAAGAGTGATGAAGGGAAGTTCAGCACAAAATAATTGCTAGCCAGTTAGTAGCTCTACTTTGAGGAAAACATTATGTCTGCAGGCATAGTCACCAAATATGATGGGGGACGTGTGAAAACACCACCAGACTCAGAGTGCTGAAACAACCCAAGCCATGCACGCTCAGGCATTTCCCTTTTTACAAAGTTCAACACTAAGTCCAACTCTGGCATGGTCTGTGAGAAAGAGGACGGTTTCAGTGATGGGCAGACTCACCTGGAGATATGCTGAGCGCCTGCTCATGGTGTTGTGGATCTTTGCACTTCTCAGGTTTCTAGAAATGTGTAGACAAAGAATAGTTGGTTGCATGTAATGAATATGCAAAGACAGACGGTGGAAACTGCCCAGGCTCTGAATGAACAATTAGACCCTGTTGGAATACAACAGAAATAATAGTTAAGAAATGTCAACTGAGAACCCCCTCTGATTTCTGGCAGAGCCTGTCAAACTGCGGGCAGAGGCACTGCTGAGCCTTTGTACGGCTGTGAGGATTACTGCTTGTGCACTTAGTGCCGCATTTTGTCCCTGCAGATTAGTGACAAGTGTTTGAAGGTTTCAGGTGAGACTGAAAATCTTACTGGAGGAAACAGTGGCATTGACATTTTTTTACCTAAATATGAAAAACCAGGCTGTCATGAATGAAGGTTTGCTTATTTGACAGGAATACCAGTCAGGGAACTTAGTGGTAATCATGACACAGACAATATGTATACACCCACCTGTACAGCTTGCAACTTACCTAGAAATACAGCCTACAGAGCAAATTCCCATGATGGATGAAGGACTCAGCAGAAGGTATGCTGAGCAGACAGCTTTTTGTGGGTTTTTTAATGAATTTTCCAGCTTCTGACACCCACAGAGTGATAGCTCCTGCTTTATAGCAAGGGAGAGTCATCATGGTTTCAGAGTTTTGGAGTAAGTCATTGAAACTTACAGTCAGCAATTGCAACTTTCCAGTCAGCAGAGTAGATCATTACTTAACAACTCAAAATTATATTTCCAGCACATAGCAAAATACAGTAAGAGCATTTGATATCACGTGTGCAAGCACTACAAGGAGATGCCTAACTTTAAGCCTGCAACTATTCACAGCTGAGTCTGTTATCCATAGTAAATGAGTATTCATGTTTTTATTGTAAAGTTCTTTCTCCAGTAATTCTCATCTTTCTAAATAGTCACGTCACATATATGAACTTTCCAAAGGTGTTCGAAGAAGTCTCTAAAGTATTTTGAAGATCTAAACCAGTTGGTGTTCTTCTATTCCCAGTAAAACAACTTGGTTTTGCTTGTCATGGTCAGTTGCTCTAATGTTCCATTTATGCACCACGCATAACAAATACTGGCTAAAGAGCAATTAACAAATATCAGAAGTTTTCTTAATTGCTTGCAATGAACCAGGCATGTAACCATTGTCACAAACTAATTAGCAGCCTCTTAACTTAAAAATTTATCCTCTATTTAAACTACACTAAAATTAAAACATGGAAGCTTAATTGACATATGGACTTATACAGTTGGCAACTTCACAATACAGATGTGTGACTAGACCTTTATTTAAAACGAAATGTTTCAAAAAGCGAGTTGTGTCCTAAGCAGGTGGAACTCCCATTAAAGTTGATAAGCTAAGCTGGTATGATAGGATTTCCAGTTAATTTTTATTTCAGTAAGAATTGTCTGGAAGTACAGTGGTTAGTGATTAATAAATACTTTTACAAATGGAAAGAGAAGTTAATTCCAGTATTACCTGGATGATGTAATTCTGGTAACTAACAGCCATAAGTAGTGACCCTCATGTGCAGACATTCATTAGTCTACCAACAGATCAGGTTTATGTTCCAATCAACAACAAAAGCAGTGGCCAAATGGAATAGTGAAAAGACAAACTGATTTCTGTATATGATCTTTGTTTAACCATTTAATGAATTCTGCACAGTGCTAAATCCAGAAAGCTGGAGTGATTTGCAGGTAAATTAACAAATCATGAAAAAAAGAGGAATATATATCTCATAAAGCTTTTAAAATCCATACGTAAAATCTGTTGCCTGGTGTTCCATTCTGCCTTTTGGCTCAGTGAACCGGTTAGAAAGGCTGAGACAGAAACAGCTGCCACTGGTTATAATGGGAAGTTCAGCGCTTCTGGTGGATTTTTGGTGAGGACTTGGAGGGTTCCTGCTGACTGCAGTAGGTTTCAGGTCAAACATGAAAACCAACAATCAGCCATTCAACTTTCTGTGCTTGCATTGCTGTCTACAATTAGGAAAGCATTAATCACAAAACATCAGTGCAATCAAGTGTCAAAGTCCAGACACTGTTTGGCTGAGGCTGTTGAAATGTGAGTAAGAGACATCTGTTGATTTTCTCTAGATTCTTGTCTTATTAAGGCAGCTGAACAGGAGCTCTGAAACAAGTGAAAAACTGAAGCAGAAAAGAGGAGGTAGTTTGAAATGCGAAAAAAATAATACTTCTGTGAAAGAAAGATGTGTGTGTGTGTGTGTGCAGGTAACAGTCATGGACTTAAGAGCAGAGGTAAGGGGGACCTGTGTCAGAAGTACAGCAAGAGCCAGAATTTCTCACTTTTAAAAAAAGGCAAACAACCTCTAATATTGTGTCCCAAATCTAATGCAGGGACAAACTGAAATGAAAATTATGCATTTTATTCATCTCTCTTTTGTATCATATATTGTGACACTGATACCAAATCTGTTTTTTAAAGGTATTGGCAGCAAAGGTCACAGAATGGTGCCTAAGAAGGTTTCAAAAAACATAAAAGTAGGTTAGGCATGTAAATACCTTAGCAAATTTTGTCCTAAGAAAGAATGATAATTAGTATCACAAATGAAGTTCTTACATATGTAGATGAAATTGTTTGCTGTTGCAACTAATTATGGCTGTAACTCTGTGCTGTGATGATTGTGAATGAGGAATAAACATACAAATTTAAAACACTAGTGTTTAAAACTCTCCTCATGTAATTGTGATGATCTGATCTTCCTAAAACTGACAAATATATAGATGAGGAACTGTGTGTACATGTGTAGGAGAACAGTAAGTGGGAGAGAGAAGTCCAGATTTTTCCATCTGTACAAAATGCCAACAGACGGTCTATAAAAAGCCGTCAACAAAATCCTTATAAGCACAATTCAGTCTGGTCAAGTTCTAATCTGTATCTTCACTGACACTGAGAGTTAATTAAAGCTCCAATATAATGTTTCCTTAAATTGAGAATTTGGAAGGAAATAATGTAGCGCTTTCAGAAATGCTGTAATGCTTGGTTAATGCTAGATAGTGCACGTACAATCAGAAGTTTAAACAGAAAGTTAATAATCCAGGAGAAGGTTGGTCCTGAAAAGTAACAATTCAAGCAGATGTGGCTGAGCTGTCTTGTTGGCTCCCACTGCAAGAGTGCGCCTCTGAGAAATTTAAGTGACAGCTAGGGAGATAGATTCTAGTCAGGTCCTTAATGCAGGGTTCCATTATTTTTTATCTTTTACTTCTCTAACTTGTTTTTTAATCTCATAATGCAAATATTAATGCTTTGCTTCTCTAAAACTGAAAAAGTGTGCTTTGTGTTAGGAATGATCATGAAGTACATCTGAAAAATACAAGGAACAGTTTTTCTTCAAAATCAGGGAATTCAAATAATGTACATATCCAAAGAGCATTCTGGGCCCTGCAATAGCAGGAGAGGTCTGGGAATTTCAAAATGTGAGAAGTGTTTCTCCCTAGACTGCAAGGGCCATTTTGACATTGAGTGCCAAGATAAAAGGAAAAGTTTTCCCCAGCCAGAGCTAATAGTGCCTTCTTATAAGGAGTGAGCAGCAGAAAAACAATTTACAGTATCTGGCGGTCACAAACTATCTAGACCTTTGACAAATCATTTGTTGCAAAGTGCTGTCAAAAAAAGGCCCAACCCCAAACAACAATAAGTAAAGGGAGGTTATAGGACAAGGAAATTATAGGGAAGAAAGTAGATAAAGACTCATAATATCTTCGATAAGGGCAAATGGAGGTAACAAAATATAATAATGAAAAGTCTAAGATACTGCAATTGCAGGCTCTGGGCAGTGGTAAGCTCCTGTTGGTACCTAAAATGGGCCATAATCCTTTGTGTTCTACTTCAGAAATTGCCTCTCACACAGCTGGGAGATGAAACAGTCATTTGGTCTTTTTAACAGCCATGTTAGAAGCTAGAAAGAGCAAGAGAAAACGGCAGCGTGGCTACTGTGATATACAATTATTTTTTTTTTTCACAGGGAAAACATTACTGCCTTCATGCTTTAAAAATTGACCATAGAGAAGAAAACTATATTATAAACTAAGATAAGAGTAGAAGAGCTGTTTAGCTTCACTGATGCCAGAATGGAAATGTAGACATTTTTTCTAATTTAGCTGGAAAAAAAAGAAAGCCATTGCTAGCGAAAAACTGTAGACTTCTTAGGTAGAAAAATATACAGCATAAATAGTTTACATTTTCAGTGGGGAGCATTCTTTGGTGGATCAAGCTGTCGTGCAGCTTAGCAGCATGACACATCGTAGTGATTAATTGCCAGCTCCCTGGCAAAACCCAAAAAACCAAAACAAATGAATTTTTCAGAGGAGAAAGCCACTGTTCTCTTACTTTGACAGTGGCTCTAACAGCTGAAATGACACAGAAGCAGGATGGTAGAAATTAAAGTCTATCAGCAGGTGAACTGTGGTTTGAACATACCAGTTCACAGGGTATCTCTGTCTACCTTCAGCCTCACTCATTTGTTTAGGCAAAATACATCATTACTTAAGAATTTGACTTCAGTTGTTGATTATGCAACATGCCTGACCATGGAAAGCAATTATTATGGAAGTCCACACATTTTATTTCGAACCCCCAAAACAAGCAGAGTTAGTTACTCAGATATGTGAAATCAGTGAACTGGTCAGAGAGCAACAAGAGCCACCTGCGTGTGGAAGGGAAGGTGACCTGGGCAGTGAGCACGATCAGGAGGCCAGTGGGAGAAGTGACCCCGCCAAGGAGCTGGGATGTCGAGTGGCAAAGTCAGGATCAGGACTGGGGCTGGGGACAGCGATCAGGGTCCGACACAGCCCAGTGGTCGTCCAGTGAGCTCTCGGTGACAAGGCAGCTCCAAGCCAGGAGGCCCAGCCAGTGCGTCTGCCTCCAGGCCTGGGCTTGGACGTCAGAGCCAGGCACAAGCACAGCTGCAACCGGGCTGTGAAGGAACATGGGGAAAGCCACAGTGAGCCCTCAGCTTCAGTGTGACTCCCAAGGGAAAGGAGGGGCAGGCCCTCACTTCTGATTTCCATCTCAGTAGTCCTTGAGAAGTTCACACTCCGTCATGCCTCAGCTTGGTCACTACTACTGGCCTCACCAGTGTGTTGCCAACTGAAAAGTCAGCTTAGGCTTACTTCAAAGGGTATAAAGAAGTATTTATTTTTCTTGGGGGGTTGGGAGGTGTGATTTAGTAGTGTTTACCAACCTTTGTTTTCTTTACACGGTTTGCAGTTCCGAAGGGGTCACATTCAGCAGCTGACCATGAAAAATGTTCTCCTTAGATCAAAGCTACTGGGAGTTCAGCGCAGGAGCCGCAGTCACATGGGGGCTGATGAAATGCACACACTGACACTTGACAGGATAGCGATTATCCCCTAGTTTAATAATAACATGTTAATCATCTTAGAGTCATTATTCGCTCCCAGGCACATGCTGTACTCCCATATTGACATTTAAAAAAACCCACAAAAAACACCAGAGGACATTTCTACAGGGCAAAACACACTTGGAAACTAAAAGGATTCTGTCGGAGAAAATGGTTTCTTCATCTGTCGTAGGACACAAAACCAACAGAAAGGTGGTGTACTTTTGTACTGCCGCATCCTAGCTGCCCCAAATGATTTGGGATATAATTCCATAGACATTTATTTACTAAACTTAAGAATAGTGTGAATGTAAAGTTATGACTTAGCCTTGGCATCATATGAACACACTGTGGTAGCATCAACAAAAACTTCTCCCACACTGGTATCTTACTGCGTTGCAAAGGCTCCTGTGGGAAATGTGTCTTTAATTCATCCTTAGGTGACACACCTAAATGTGCCTTCCAGCAGAGCTGCCAGTGCCAGGTGCAGCAGTAACTTTTAGTATTTTTTATCTGGATTGTCTGTGCTTTGAGGTCACAACTACTTTCACATATGCTACCAAACTGTCCAGAGGCTTTTAATTTTGTCTGAACCTGTCTGAACTAGTGGTGGGATATGAGTACAGTGGGAGGTTGCCACGGGCAGTAAGTGTTTGATCTGGGCCTTCTCAGTCTGCCAATGTTCCTTAAAAGTGTGTCTCATGTAGACAGACCTGTCTGGGCCTCTGGAAGACTGTTTCCTCCCATGGCAGAGACCGAGCTTGTTTGCTGAAGATGATCCCACTGGCACAATATGGCAAAAGAAGAATGAGAAAGTCACAGTAAGGGGCTTTATCTATAGTTCAAAGACAGTGAAACACCTAGTGGTCCCATAAAGAAAATTCCTAAGGAGCAGAACAGATCATTGAGTTGTCAAAAAGTAAATCTGCAAGGAAAGACACAATCTGCAGACTCAAAACCAGCAAAGACAGGCATTATTTTTTAAATTTGTCTTCACTTTAGAGTTGGTTATAAAGAACTTAATTACTGTAGTTTATATTTGAATAAAACCAGACTTACAAGTTTAAAAGATTTTTGGAGGTACTCACACAACGTAGATCTATACAAACTCATCCTGGAGGTCACACTGGTCCCAGGTCCTGTCATGGGCCTGAATTGCATTTGTTTGGAGTTTGCTCTACCCCAGCCAAGCGCTGCCAGCCAGCCCCATCGCTGCTGCCGCTTCGTAAGGCACATACAAACTCAATGGGAGTTTGTGGGAAGGTTGTGTCCTGATGGTAAAGGAAATAAATTATTTGTTGAAATATATGTAGTCTAGACTTTGTCCAGGTTTTCAAGCAATGAGGTTTAAATAGTTCCCTGGGAGAATTTTACACTGTATAGTTCATTTCTGTATCAGAGTTTTTATCTTAGTATTCAGCCAAAATTTTCATTTCTTTCTTCCTTCTGCCTCAAAACACCCTAAATAATTCCTCTTCCTTCTTGATGCTGATCCCATTTGTAGATTGTTGGCAAGTTCTTTGATTCTCAAGCACTTAACCTTCCTTTGACCATCCTATAAATATTGATCCATTCCAATCTTTCCTCTTTTGTCTGTTCAGAAATCCCTCAGTAGTTATTTCTGCTGTACGGTGAATGACCTTCAATTTCTTTGCTGTAATGAGCTACCTAGAATTGCAGGTATGCTTCCGTCAGAGTTGTGTGGAGTTGAACAATTACCTCCTTGTTCATGCTGCACAAGCACTTCAGCAATTTCTCTGTCCTTCACATTACTGCTTCCCAGATTTGTCCATCACAGCATTCATCAATTTATCAAACTGAGTCTTGATGTTACTTTTGACTCAAGATTAGCTTTAGAAGGCAAACAGCTGTCTGGCTTGCATTAAAAGGTATAATATCAATTTAATCATATTTCAGGAATGGAGACAAATGAAATTTTGGTGTATATATGTACATATATATCTATGAAAATAAATATGATTCATTACACAGACTATAATTTTACGTTTCATACTCAAAATTATTTCCAGCAGTTTCTAGTAATATAGGAGATACTGCAACAACTGCTGCCTGCAGCAATAGCTGATGTAAGCTTGCAGCAGTAGACATTATTATAATACACTCCACAACTGTACTATAAACTGCCCTAGATGGCAAACAGAAATCATTGAGAACTTCTGCAAATTCCTAATAACAATATTTGTCTCAGTAGTCGCACAATTACTTCTATGTACAGAAGAAGCCTGAAAGTCTGTCTGAGGGAGTTATTCTTTGATCAGTTGTCTGTTGAGAGGAAATTTTCAGTCTGCATTCCAGCCAGAGCAAATGAGATGCCACTGAGCTTTTGGAAGCAGAGCCCATAGCCACCTGCATCTTTCTTGCCCTAGTCTAACTTGGGTTTGGATTTAGACAAATAAGACATCATGTACAAAATCGTACTGTTCAGGGCTTACAGCACCTGCTAAAAACATCTGGTTATTGCTCTTTAGCTAGAGCTTTGAATCTTTTCTGTCTCTTGTGTTTCCTCAAGTTTAGCCTCACGACAGATCGGAGAGTAAAGAAAGTCCTCCCTTTTTGTGACCCTTGTATAATCCTATTGATTTACCCAGCGTTCAGCCCAGTAAATTTCAATTTACTGTTTTATGATTTGTTTCCCTCAAAGTTAATAAACCTATGCTAACCATTTTAGTTCCAGCTGTTATTATTTGTTTGTGCCAAACCACAGGGGAGGAAAATGAATGGTGATCTCCTGCGCTGTGCCTCTAAGCAAGCCCAGCCCACGGGCTGGCAAGCCCTGGTGGCTCACACAGAGCTGGAGGCAACTGCAACGATGCCGGTGGATTGTGCAGCTGCTCCCGGGATGTGACCCCACTGGGTGACACCTGTGATTGGTTCACCCAGGCCCCTCAGGAACATCTGCCCTGTGGCTCGAGAGGGGATCCAACTTACAAATGATGAGCTCTCTGGGCTGTGACACAATTCAGGATCTACACATCAATATACAGCCTGACCTATGATGACTCTTTCAGCTTTATTAGGCCTTTTACACAAAGATCCTGCAGGCAGCTTTCTGTGGCAGTAGGCGCACTCTGGGGAGAACCCATGGCTGATGCTGACCATCACTAGACATTCAGACAGTGCACGGAGTGCTGAGGTCTGGACAGCAGCGTAGCTGCTTTGGTGTGGTGCCAAAGCTGAGGTAATAACCCCAGCTTCACAGGCAGACTCATTAGTTCAGGAACATTGCATTAGAGGAGTTGCACTGCTCTTCGTTTCACTGGGTGGTGTACATGTGCCCTTCATGACGCCTGAGCACAGGAAGTTCTCTCCTGGCTGGCACCCTCTTCTGCTCAGAGGTAACAACAGAGCCTGCAGATTTCCTCACATACAAGATAAAAGAAATCAGGAGAGAGAAGGATATACGACAATGCAATCTGCAGGCCTCTGGACCAAGCATATGTTTAAGTGATACAGGATGTATTGTTAGTGAGTGGCCTCTCCATTCTCTTGTGACCATCCCCTGAATGCCTGAATGTTCTGCAACCTCTTCAAAATGCAGTGAAATCTCCATAAATTCTGAAAGCTACATCTCTCACCTCAAGTTTTCTGATAATAATGATATAGCAAAGTCAGAATTTTGCAATAGCAAACACTACTGAAGTCACAACACTTAGGGCAGCAGTGGATTTAGCCCATATATATTAATCCACAATTATGTTTTTCAAAACATTTACAGAAAACTGTACCCATGCCTAATGGCATGTAATTTGGTGTTCCTTTCTGTTTAACCTGAATGTTCTCTCTAAAATACTGTTCCAGTGAATATCTGTATCATCTATAAATCTTTCAGCCAGCAGTTACTCCAGCTCATCTCTGAATCTCAGGCAAGAGCAAGAGAAGCATTTGAGAAAAGATAATCTCAGAAGTATGGTATTAGGTGGCAAAGTAGGGCTGAAATTTATCACACTGTGGCCTCCATGTTATCCCTATTCCAGCCACGACAAAATTTTTTTCCAAGAAAAACAAATATGTAACTATAGATCCTGTACCAGTATTATTTTATTTACATTTGTAGCAAAGAGAAAGCACAATATATAATTGCTGACTGACTCAAAAATAGCTTCAGCTACAAATAATAAGAAAAAGGTTAGAGCAGGGCATAATGCCTGGAGATTTGACCAGGCAGCAGATCAAACAGCTGAACTCTTGACAGACGCTGCAGCTTTCCTTTGCCTGCTGTTTCCTGGAACAGCGGATTCAAGAGCCATTTGTGAGTCACTGGCCAGTTCATCTTCACAAACCATTAATGTCACATCTGAACTTTCAAATGTCACAATGGAAACAGCTACCATTTAAAAAAAAAATAAAAATCTAGCTCAGAAATTTCCTGTTTCTCAAAGAATAATTTCATTGTGCTTTTTGGAAAGGTTTTTGGAATGTGCATTTCAGAGGATTGACAGGCCTGTGACTGACATAAAATTGTGTGGAAAAGGTCTGTATAAAAGACCTTAAAATGTTCTGTTATAGTTATTCTTCCACTGAATAAATATTTTTATCATGAACAAGCATCAAATGCAAAGTGCCATTTCCTGAGTGCTTGCTGAGGGCTTTTAGATTTTCTTTTGTTGAGAAAATTAGAACAGCAGTTGTAATTTCCCACAGTTCCCCAGGGAACTAATGCATTTTACTCCAGAGAGAAGCACAAGGACTTACAGCTCTATAGACATGTATTTTTTAAGCAATTTTACTCATTGATTTTTTGCTTTAAGGAGTCCAGAGTTCAGAACAGCCTTTTGTGTGTCACAACAGTGGAGATACCAGCCAGTTGACATTTATAAATCTACTATTAATTGCACATCCTTCTTTGCCTGGACTCTAACGCATAGCGCTTTGAATCACATATCTAACAAGGTCCAAATGCAAACATGCCAAGATGAGGAGGAGGAGAGATCATCACATAGGGATAAAGAGCCGGACGCTCTCCTGGCTGCCGGCTCTCCAAGGCTGTGCTGATTGATCAGCGAAAACTAAGGCTGAGCAGGGTTACCTGCAGCACTGCTGCTGCTGTTCTTGTTCCGTCTCGTGTCACCGGGGCACTATTTATCTCCAGAACACTCTCGTTAGTGCTGGCTGCCCAGCTCTGAAAAGCAGGCAAGGATGCGAACAACAAAGCTCACCTCTCTCTTGCTCACGAGCAAACTCTTAACATGAGCCCAGCTCCTCAGATCTAATTACAGTCAAAAATTCCTTCTCCACTGACTGTGAAGAGGGATGGAGTAAATCTTAGCTGACTTAGAGCTAGAATTTGATTGAGATTATTGCCTGCTGGAAGCGCAGAATATAATTTGTTTTCCCCGCACTTTAATCTCTGGGTTTTTTTGGATGGTCTCCATCTTTAAAAATATTAAAAATATTATCAATGCTCTGAAATTATTAAAAACAGGCTTCTTAAGAATATAATGAGATGCTTTGCAGGGCAGCACACAGTCTAGCCTGTTGCACAAAGGAATAATTTACAGTTAAGGGAGGTGAGACCTCTGAACTTTTCAGGAAGAATTTGTATACAATATAGCCCCAAAGAAATGTATTTATTCATATGGAAAAGAATTATGGATGTATATATAAATAATCTTGTATATCCACCAACTGCCCTGTTTCATTCAAGTCTCTTATCCCTTTGAATGAAAAGCTGTTTGGATTATCAAGACGGAGGCATTGCACAAAAATTTTTATGAAAACAGTACTGTTCTCATACAGCACTTGCAATCAGTAGGTCCCAAAGTAATATAGAGAAGTATGATTGGCCTCAACTTCTAGTGGAGATGAGTTACATGAAGGTGAAACTACTTGCCTAAAATCCTTCAGTGGGTCAGAAATCTTAGGGAAAAGAGCAGATTTCAAAGCATTTGCAACTGCTTGGTGTGTTGAAGAACTCCAAAGAGAAATTACTGGCATTCAGGTCTATTTGTAACCTGAAAATGAAATTCAGGTTCTTGAGGTACCCAAATACTCGAAGTGAGCATCTGGTATTGCCACTGAAAGTTATCCTCCTTAACTAGGTAGAGGAATCTAATGTGCTAGGTATGTTATATAAAACCAGTAAATATTAGTGTTTGCCTTGAAGAGTTAAAATTATAGTACTTTTTGTTATCAAAAATTCTTTCTTACATCTTTGGAATTCCACAGTTTTGGCCCCCTTGCTATTAATTACCTATCTATTTCTTCACAGCTGCCTCGGAGATCAAAGCCAATCAAAATAACGGGAGTGCTGGGAAGGAGTTGCCTTCTCTTTCATACATTCCTGTGGTTTTGATCAAAGTATACAGAGAATCACATTAAGAAGAGACTGAATTCAGTGGGATGCAGCTATATTCAGCTGGCAAATAGAAAAATAATCTCCTCTAGTTTATTGGATATATATAAGTCTGTGTTTATCCTCTTTCTGTCTCTCATCTCCATTTTTTCCTACGGAGTGTTCATTATACGTGAGCAAACTGAATGGGTTCAGGGGTGCTCAGGACTAGAATCTAGCCCATAAACCGATTAGGGTCACAACTGCTCTCACTTTACCTTCCCCATTACGTTGTCAGTTGCTGAACTCTGTAAGCACCAAAGCATGGCTCTAACAGCATGATCCTGAGTTGCATCAAAGGTCCTTTAGCAAATATCAGAGAGTAATTGGTAGTGGAGTTTGCTCCAGGTTTTGCTTTTGTGAACAGAAGTATTACTTCTTTGCACCAATCCCCACTTTGAAGGCAGAATGTAATGCTTAGATATATCTTGTATCGCTTAGGAAAGGGTCCAGAAGGCTGTTGCTGTATGTTTGAAATGGAAAAAAACAGCCTTTATATGATTACTGAGGTTCACCTGAACAGATAATTGGCTGCCAAGCAGATAAAATAGCCTTTTTAAGGCTCTATTACTTTTCAGTGCCAAACATTCACAAATAGATCCACCAATAGAAGCAAGGAAATCTTTACGTTTCTTTAAAGTTTTTGGTGCCCATAGGATGATTATACGAGAAAGAAGCGTTCATGTAATTTAAACCAGATTTTCTACCAGTGTGATTACATGAATGCAAACCATTTTGCTAAGAAGAGTAGTTTGTTGCCTCGCTTAAAATGTTTGTAACAATGTAACGTAAAATGAAAAAAATAAATGACTGAAATGGAACCAAAAGAAACCTAAGATTTTCTGCAATAGTTTAATCATATCAGATTAAACTCATATTGCAATTCTGCAGTAAAAATAAGGTTGCAACTACATACATTCATTAAAACCATGGAAAAATGAGTGGAATACCAATGAAATGACACGTGGTCAAGGGTAAAGAATATTCATCCATCAGGCTTCATAAAAACCCTAATCTACTTCTAAGGTTAAAGAAAACAAACACATGGTCAATGTCCTGACATTTTTGTAAAGACTAGAAGTCTGAAGTCTTGATTGTTAGAAAAATAGAGAGAAGTCCAATTTTTAGTATTGGACCAACACACTAATTCTTGCAGAATTATTTTAAAAAAAATATTACTCCAGTTTCAGAATGAAAACAGTCATGTTAACATTTCCCATGAAGATTAACTGATTTTGATTTTTTTTTTCCTTTAATTTTAGAAAAATGGGAGGAAATTTCCTTCAACTTTTTATTACCTGAGAAGCAGCTGTCTGGCCCATCTGTACGAGACTCTTCAGGCCATCAGTTCTTCAGGAGTTGCTCAGTATGTGGGGAATCACGTGGGATGTGCCCAGCATCACGGCTGTGGCACAGGATGAGTCCCACCTGCTGAGGGCTGCACGACAGAGGCACCCTCAGCGCGTTGGGAGCTGGTGCTGATGTGGAGATGGGGGCTAGAGCCCTGCCGCAGTGCTGCCAGTACCCACGCTGGTTTCTCAGCAGCAGCTTGAAAAGGGGAGGCATGGATAATTCTGTATGCTGGCATGCAGGACAGTTTCTTCTATGCCTCAAATTCCAGGGAAAAAAACCCAGCTGGGTAAAGGGTGGGCTCTGGCCTGGGCAGTGCTGGACCTGGGATCCAACAGCTGCTCTTGCACTGGGCGCCCAAGACGAGGCAGGTTTCCCTGCTTGCCTGATTTCTGGGGAGGGCTCTGCCATAGCACACAGTCCAGCCACACGTTCACATTTTCACTTTATCAGCATTCTCCAAAGAAAACATTCCTCCAGAAAATTTCTGAGTTCTTATCAGGTGCTCATATTGAAACGCAGGCACAGTCAAATTGCATTTTTCTAATTTCATTTTATGTATGCATCTAAATTCTCCCTTTCCCATCTGGGATCTCCTCTTCTTCCTCTCCTGAACTCTGCTGGGACAGTCGTTATACAACACTGCAGTGCTCTTTTGCCCTCTTAAAGGCTTTTCTTAAGTGGTAGATTATTACTCATTTATAGTTAGATAGCTACTCACTTATAAAGGGCCTAATTCTGCTTTTACAGTCCCCATAATTGTGAGACACTGCGTAGAAACTACATAAGCAATGAACAAATGTGGAGAAAGATAAGGTCAAGCCCAAACTGATAATGTTCTCTAGAGTAAAAAGGAGTTATATAAATAGATTATATTTTCTCATTAACAAGAAAATTTTTTCATTTTCTTTCTGAGGCTTTGCATCTGCTATTCAAGTCAGTGTGAACTTTTGTTTTCAGTGCCTAACTTTGGTGTTTCTCAATAAACAGTTTAGTTTGCGATTTACTTGCTGGCAGATGGAGAATGCTGGGATTAACGTTAGTGGCAAGGGATGGAAACATTTCTCAGGCTGAAGAGCTCTCTAAAGATGGGCACTTCTGTCTTTATGCCTAATGGCCAAATTCTGCTTGCAGATTCCTCAGCATAAATCAAAAGGAACAGTATCACAATCATGGGTATTAGAAAGGTAATATCCTAATAAATGAGAGGAAAACAAAGCCTTGGGGGAGGTGTTAAGAAAGTGGATTAGTTTAGGTAATTTTGAACAACTATTCTCAACAAAGCACTTGAGGACAGTTAAGCTTAATTAGGCTAAAGCTCATCCTAGCTGCAGGTGGTTTTGTTTCTGCCATAAACCTCTTTTCTTCTCATCTCATGTGTACCAGTAAGGAGTGTTGATAAACCACTGAAACTGCTCCTGTTCAACAATAAAGGAAGGGAGAGGTGACTTTCTATAAAAGAGGTGCGAGTGGAATCACCCTTGTTGCTTTTAAATTAACTGGAGCTAAATCTTACCGCAAGAGGCAGGGTTGGGTGGGAAGAGCTGTCTCTCCGTATGAGCTGATGTGAAGAACACATAGCACTGGCAGGGTGAGCAGAGCTGGGATCCTGACTACTCCCCAAAGTTGTTTGTGCCCTACTAAGATAAGGCTGTGCTCTTCACATTTCCCTACTGGGACCATTGTGAAAATGCTGTATTTACCTGCTGAAACCTTCACAGCTGGTACCTGTTTGGATTCAACACAACTGCAGGAAGAAAACTTCAGCAAGTGTTCCAAGCTTAGGAAGAAGTTGCAGGTTGCTGGGAGATTTTTTCAGTTGTTTTTAATTTATTTGGGTTGAATTTTAATCAGGCAGAAAAATGTGAGTCTAAAAGCAGTCAGATTTAATTATATTTTGTGTTTTCTATATTTGCCCACGATTTTTTTTAATGTAGTGTCCTTGACATGTTGTATTTGAGAAAACAACGTGGCAGAATGACTCAATTTCATCCATAATTTATTTAAATTTTTTAAACTGTACATTCCTTGAGTCATTTTCATGTATAATTGAGCTTAACTTGCATTTGGCCTATTCTGAATTATGAAATCTTGTACTGGATCAGGTCAGATTTACACATGCTTGGCATCTCAATAAGAAGCCAGTTCTAGGTCCTTACTAATTTTAAAAATGTCCTTGTATCTTGTTAAAATGAAATTGCATTGCTGTGATTCTAAAATCTAAACTTGGGGCTTGAATATATGAAGATATGCATTTTTTTACTTTCTATTTTCTTAATTTTTCTTGAATCAGAATCCTTCTGATTACATTGTCTGTATTGAGAGTGTTTATGCTGGTTTTGAAGAAATATCAGAAAACCAGTAAACTTGTAGTAAAACAAACAAAATACATTCCAGACCTAACTATAACCTTAACACTATTAGGCTCTCTGAAGCGTTTGCTGAGAAAATCCATTTAGATGCTTAGAGATTCTACAATACATAACAGTGCATATATATGGATAGCACCTTCTTTTATACCCTTGCAAGGGCAGCTGGTCTTGCACAAAATGGGACAAAGAGCGGAAAAAATGGGTGCGTCGAAAGTGCTAATTTGGGAAGATGTGAATTTGCCTTCCCAGTCTTACTTATCACACAAACTCTCACAGTACTCACTGAAATATCCAAAAATAGGAGCTCGCAGCCCTAACTATAGCCTTGTAAAACAACCAGAAACTCATAACATCTCTCCCACTAGGAGGACCTGCAGTTTAGAAAGAAGATAATTTAGCACAGCACATTTCATCCACTTCCACTAGAAAAAAAAAATTATTGCAGAATATTTCAAAGCTCAGCAACACAGTTCTATCACTTTAATTATAACTCGTTTCAGGTTTTATCACCTGAAATCCTTCTGGCCTAACTTTGATTCATATTGACACGCTAACATGAAGCAAGGATGATGGGGAAAGAGAAGGAACTCTACAAGATATTCATATTCATGTCAGCAAACAATTCCAGAAGTTGTGCTAGTCTATGGTGTGACCTTACACCATCAAAGCATAAATAAAAGGAAAAAGAACATTAATAATTTGGGAATGTCATTGTGTAAGCATTTCCATAGCACATCATTTGCTTTCTTTTTTTTTTCATTATAATTGGATCTTAAACACTTCCTCAGTTCTGCAACTTGGAATTTCGGTGCTAGCTCAGCAGAAACTTCCTTTGGAAAAATATCTGGAAAGTCAAATCTGTTTTGAGCATTGAATAAAGCACAGTCATTTGAACCCTTTAAAACAGGCTGATTCTGATAAGTAATCATGGCATCTTCTTGTTCAACAAGGCTGCTCCCTGATGCTGCTGCTCATTTAAATGCTAACAGTAAACTTTTGCTCTCCCATACCTCCTGGAATTGATACATCTAACAGGAAAATACATTTCTATTACTACTTTGTACAACAGCTGAACTACTACATTTTCATTACCTCCCTTTTCAGGATCTCCCTGAAGGCACTGGGGTTGCAAGGTCTAGAAGTCTAAAGAGTCCAGCCTGCAGAAATGTTGTTTCTGCAATGGCATAGGAAGACGTATTTGCCTTTTTTTTCCTGACCTGTCACTTCATAAAAGATATTTTAAAATGTTAATTTAAGTGTATTTGATACAGAAAATCAGGAGGCTAAGCAAAGAAAGCATCAACAGTATATGTTTAAAGCAATATTATGCTTCAAAGGTTTTTTTGTTCTGCATCACTCTTAACTAAAAAAACTTTTAACTGTAAATATTGGTACAAAAATGTTTATATTCTGGGATTGCAGGTTTCTCTGCAATATGGCTAATATTTTTTTCAGATTAGAAGTTTAAAATTCCTGAAAAACTATATGTCACGCAATGATAGTGAATTTGCAGTATTTGCAAGAGTTCAGGATGCTGAGAAAAGAGCATTTTTAAAATCAGACCACTGATATCACGAGATGGGAGATTTTGAAAATTAGGCCCTAAATTCTTGGTTTCAGCTTTACAAAGCGTTTATGTGGCTAAAGATGAAGAGAAACAGCTAGGGAGATTTATAGAAGCACCTAAACATTGGTTGTTATTCAATGAAAATTAAGCATATAAACTAGTCAGATGCTCCTGTAAATCATACTAGATGTCCAGCTGCATTTTTAAAAATAGAAAACATTTATAAATCAATTCCTTTGAAGCTACAACCTCTCATAAACCATATCAGCTCTCTGGCATCTCAGTATCCAGGGATGGATTGCTCTCAGCCTGGATCCTTATTTTAAAGATGATCACAACCGAAGCATCAGTTGTGATGTCAATGGTTACTAAATTTCTGTCCTCTTTTGATTGATTCCCCCCCCCAAGACAAATTATATGTTGGCTACCATCACATTCTGGAAAATGTATGCAAATACATTTCTCCTCAGGGATAGTAAATGAGCTACAACAACCCTTCATACATCACAGAAATACGGTGAAGCATTTTGAGATACTTTCTCCACTGAGATTTTATATTCATGTAAAGCCAGGTATTTGCGATTAATTGATTTGCGATTAATTGCCCCATAATATAGAAAGGACCTTTTCCTGTTTCACTTTCAGCTTACTCATGTGTTGTCTAATATAGACTTGCTAGGAACATACAGGGAGATGGCACATGTTTTGCTTGGAACAGATGCAAACTTAGATCTAAAATGAGAGGTGTGTGTTGTAAGTTGTTACCGATGACATATGGGCATGACAAATTCAGGACAGATTGTCGTTTAACACCACCAAGAACCTTCCCCTTCAAATGAGGCTGGATATGTCCCTAACTGGTTACATCACTGCCTGCACTCATGTCTCTGTGTCCAGGAGGAATCATTTCAAATCCCTTGGCATTGTGACATATTCACAAGTTCACGTACGTCATTTAAAAGAACAACTTTGATGACCTCTGTATGGCTGCAAGTGCCCTTGCTCTTACGATGCCACGTACCTCTTTATGCTGATGCTACACACTTCTTTACGCTCAGTCGTACCCCCATGCACACACCGCGCACACAGAGACAATGACGAGGGAGAGGAGAGCACAAGATCCTCAGTCCTCTCTGATACTGAGGCTTACACAAGTAATTCTAACATGGAACACACTGATGCTGGCATCTGATCCCCCAGTATTTCATTTTTGTATTTATGTGGCACAACGCAAACGAGAGCCGCTCTGCCTTGACACTGCCAGCTGATGGAAGGAAATCTCACACAGGCAGCGTTATGATCACACTTATTGGCAGCTTAGAAATGCTGATTAGCAGAAAGGTATTAGGCTTCAGCTGCAAATCTGAAACTTTTTGCTTGATAGACAGTCACCTGTAGGTGACCATGGATTAATGATGGGAGCGATGGCTGCTCTCCATGTAGCTGCTTTCTGGCTTGAAATCAGCTCCTTATTACCTTACCAGCCTAAGCACATTTCCAGAGAGAACTGTGCTGACCTTTACTCCAGAGTGACAGGAGGAAGAGCTTTCAAAAGAAAGGGGAAAAAAAAAAAAAAGAGATCTGCTCTTCGGACAAAGAAGCCTAGAGAGACATGAGCAGAGAGTTGCGTGAGTCATCCAGCTGCCAGAGGAGGAGTCTGAGCGTGCACAGGGTACCCGGCTCCGTGCAGCTCCACGTTTTGCTTGTGCATGAGACTAGTCCTAAGTGATGTTCTCAATTTCCATATTAATTCAAGGACTGCAGCCAAAGGTAAAACCCCAGAGTCTCAAGGGAAGGGAAACAAATCGCTTTGACTTCTGAAGGAAATCAATACTAGACGGTGTGTTGGTTAAAGTGTGGAAACCCATGGATCAGTTCCAGATTCTGTGTGAGGAGATCCCTTAGGAATTCTTAGAATAGATCTTAGTTATATTCAGCTTAGAAACACTTCAAGTAAGAGACAAAGTTAGGCTGGACAATTCTGCAAGTAGCTTGTTTTTTGGCTTACAAACCAAAATATATTTTAGTGTAATTTAAAACAGTCTGCTAAACCTGTGAACTCTGCCAGCAAAAACACCGCTCTGCCCACACAATCTCCTAACTGGGAAAATCAGCGAAAGAACAAACCTCAGAAGTTAAAAGGTCCCGTTTCCCAATAAAAGATTACAAAGCACTTAGATACTAGGTGATAAGAGAATTTACATAAATAAAATACAAGATGACCTTTACATTCCAACTTACAAAGCTGGATCCTAGAGGACCACTCTGTGGTCTAATGAAATAATGTGAAACGAGAAGCAAGCTCACAGGTGAGTTACAGGAATATGACCCATGAGGAGACAGAAGACACTATAATGGTTTAACCTCTCTTAGACTGTAAAAGGACATTCTCTTCTGGCTCCAGCTGTGCCAGTACAATATGCTGCCACTCTCAATCTAATCCTCACTGCAAATCATCAAATTTCCTGTGGCAGAAATTATGCTGCCTCAGATCTGCTTATGCTCAGGCTGCTCATGTGACATTTCCTTAACCTGTATCAGTCTAAATGAGGCACATTAGTTGAAATGGTTCGACGGTACTTTTTTTTTTTTTTTTTCACTAATCCATCTAATCTTGAATAAAACGGGTTAGGAAGCACATGCACAAGGGGGCTGTTACCTTCAGCACAGGAATGGTAAGTAGGTGCTGGGGACTATTGAACTTTCGACAGCTCGACAGAACTGTTTGCAAAGTGAACCTCACATCTCACCCTCCTTCAGTTACCTCTTGGCTCATTTGTCTTTCAGTTTCACTGACATCTTAATGCTCATGGCAGTTGGCAAAGTTAAGCCTAATGGTGGAAAAACAAAACCAGAAGCGAGCAAAAATATTAAAGACTAATGAAATCTTGCTTTGTCCACTTGCACATTCAAGGATTGTGGCTGCTCCCATTCAATTAAAAATCAACAGCAAAATACCCTTTTTACAAAGATAGTGTCGGTTTCAGAAATCAGTGAAAAAACTAAATTTTCAAGAACTTCCAAAGTCTTTAAAGAGCCAATAAAATCAGTATCATCATCATGACACATGGTTTCATAATTAAACACTGATTAAACCCTAAAAGCACACATATACAGTCTCAAAGTCAAAAAGCATACAGAGATCCATGCCACATTCCATTTACACAAAAGCCTGGTTAAAAATGGAGCAAGTCACCATCTGCTGAACCATCTGCTTCATCCAAGTCCTGTTCTTCATTTATGGTCACTGGGATAGGAGCTTCCACAGGAAAAATGTTCAGCATCACCAGAATCCCCAAATAAATATTTAATACCTTCTAATACCACCCTCAGCTTAGTCACAGTAGTGGTTTCAGGACAAAATTTTGGCTCAGGACACAGATTTGACTTAGCTGGCTATATACTTGAGGATTGAGGACATGTTTTTTGAACAGCACCACAAGTGCTAGTGAGTTGATGTGAGGGGCTCTGCTAGCTCTGCTTTAACACTTGCCGTGCGATGAGTAGACCATAACCTTGGCAGAGAGCCACTATGTGAAACGACTGTATTGTTTGAGCCTGTGGGATCGTGGCCTTTTGCAAAAATGGTGAGTTTTGCCTGCTGATCCTGGTGCGCTTTCAGTTTAAAAAGGAAAAGAAGTGAGACTTGCAAGCCATATATTTCTTTCCTTATAACCTGGCGACTACATAATTTTTTGCTACGTAATTTTAATCTAAGCCTACCTTAATGTTTAGCCTACTAAAGTATTTGGGCATGCAGAAAGAAATTACTTTGCTGAACTTGTCCTAAAACAAGCCTGTGGGAGAACTATCTCTCTGAACGTGACGTGAGCACAGAAGGGTAGAAGTTTCTTTTGACAGTTAAATATTTCCTCATTGGTTCACTCTTCTCTGCGTCTTAGAAACCTGCCCAGGCAGGCAGAAAAACAGGCTTTATACTTTATGCATTGAGAACACCTGCATATCTAGGGGATAGCTGTGTGCCTGTATTATTTACTGTGCAAACAGCAGGAGGTGGAGCAGACAGCTATTCTGGTACCGTTCTAAACAGTCTGGTAAACTTTTAATTCAAAGCAGGCCTGTTTGATGCCGACCAAAATGGTGCATTCCCTAATTCCCAGATGCAGATGTTACTACAGTGGTCAGAATTTAGTGGAGATGGGAACAGGCACCATGGGAAGACTATGGGACTATTTTTCTTAGTGTCTCTGAAGCAGTTACCACTCCTAGCTCTGTGCTTCACTACAGAGAAGTAGCAAAATGGATCAAAAGAGCATTGCTTATCTGCTCCAATGCAAAGCAGATGAGTTAGTTTAAAAACTACAATCCAAACGTCTCTGCTCTCACACCCCACGTTAGCTGAGCTGTCACGAGGCACCCAGGCACAGCACAGCGCCTTCCCGCTGCTCACAGTTCGGACGTTCTGTACAACCTTTCTTTCCCTCTCCAGATCATGTTTTCTCCACTTCGCAATTTTGCCATTTAGTTTAGCTAAATTTATTTTGCACTGAAACGTGGAAGAAAACATATAAAAAATAAAAAAATAAATAAAAAATGTCCCCTTCTCTCCACCCCCAACTCTTACTCTTCCTTTCGACCCTTCCTTTTCTATCCCCCTACAGGGAATAACTGCAACAGCCCATCAGCCCAGTTACCATTATCCCATGGAAATTAGTGTGTTTGTTATGGGATGGAAAATGACACCTGAACAAAAGGGAACCTTGGGTCCTTTCGCCAGGTTCCTATAGCAACTCTGCACTCGAAACTGCACTCAAGCAGGTAGAGCTTAGAGTAAAGTGGCTATAAATCTTCTGCGCTCTGACTTTTGTCTTCAGCTAGAGATTGGCTTCCTTTCATGGCACAAAGCCATCTAAGAGAGGCTGCTCTAGTACACCATGGCACAGCCCCAAAGGGATATTCTTGTATAAAAGGATATGCTGTGCCTGACAGGCATTTCCCTGATCATGTTTCAAGGACAGGAGCTAGAAGGCGGCTGGTATTGTGCTGCCATTTTGTCACTCTCCCACCTCAAAGGCGCACTTACTAAGAAGAAATTCCCAGACACAGCAGTATTTTGGTAAGTTTAGTCCCTAGAATGGCAGAATGGAGCTAGGATGGGTCATTGTCTAACTCAGTGGGCTTTAATTTCCATTGTTTTGTAAGCTGTTCCCTCGAGATGCACAAGGCAAAGGTAATGGGGTTGGAAGCCTTTTACAGTCATATTTCATAAACATAAATGATAGTACAACGTGTAAAGCATTAACTAACAGATTTTACAGTCATGCTAATAATGTATTCTTCAGTACAAAAGGAAATAATTTGCATAGCTGCATTAGGCACTGTTTATAGAAATATTGTACAAATTTATCACAAACTCCCAGTCTTGAGGCATGATGAACTGTGATAGTGATTACTGCTGAGCAGTTCTCAAGGTACCTATTTACTAGAAAGACAAGACCCAAAATGAGCAACATGTTGTGTTCAGAGAGGAAGCCCAGAGCAGCGTGTTCATTCAAAACAGAGAGGGTGAGTGCTAACTGCAGCTAATAGCCAGAGCAGGCTCGCTTTCCACAGCAAAATGATTTAGTGCTTCCATTAGAATTCCCACAAAGCTTGAAAGCAAGACTGAGAAAACTGGCATGGGGCTGTGCACTGGTGTAGTAAACCTACAGCTCTGCTTTGAGCATAGGAACCTGCAGAGGTAACGATAAGTGGATAATGGACAGGATTGACACAAAAACTCGCTGCCCTGCTGACACAGCTCAGAGCCATGGCTTATTCCTCTCCTGAAGGAGAAAGAAGGCATCCAGGACAATACACCTGAGGTGGAGAAGGTACCTTCAAAAACGTGATAATGGGGCTTAGTCCCTTTGTCCTTTCCTAAGGGTGAAATTCTGTGGCAGCAAAAATGGGGTAAATTATTGTTGACTCCTGTAGTGACTGGCACATTTGGGATCCTTTTCTGCTGAAAGATGAATTTGACTGGAAATACCTTTCCATTCTGAAACATTCACATGTTTTTTGCTTCACAGCGCATACCCTTCCCTGATTCAGCACCATTTTAGTGAGAAAGAGGGAGAACTCTGTCATAAAGAGGAATACTCAGGCCATAAAAATGGACCATAGTCCTCTCTGGCTCTTTAAATTCCTGATGGGAAAAGCAGACATGATCCATACTTCCTGACCACGTAGTAACTGTCTCTTTCAGTCTTGGCTTCTTGTGACAGCATCTGAAACTGCCCAGCTGAGAGGGTTGTACATACCCTAGTTTCTGTATTCCATTTATCTGGAAGATAAGGATAATAAAGATATTTGGAGTCGGTAGTTTAGTGCAGCAACTCTTCTGAAAGCTTCGCATCTAGCAGTATTTGTCAGAACAGCATGACTCTGCGTAACTGGTTTATCCTCCCTTGTGTGTATTTCCAAAGGCACAGCAATATACAGCCCCCGAGGCGACCAGCATTTTCTCAGGTCCATCACTGCTTGCTTGAGATATCACTAAGTATTCTGATATTCAAATTCTACCAAAATAAATTAATGTCATTCTACTCTAAGGTTAGATGTTTAGAAATGTTAACTTTGCACACCAAAGATTAGTTACTACTGTTTTTCCATACCGCCACTTGTTTCTGCTAGTCACAAACCCAAAGTTTTACTGAAGTCTGCAGCTGAAGGATGGGGAGCTGACTGCTGTTCCAACTTCTGCTTTCCCACCAGATCTGCTTCCCGAATTCAAGCCATTTGTTTTGCATTGGCAATAAAGAAATCCCAAAGGTATCCGAAGTGGCACTGTTTGGCCTTTAGTATTGCCATTACCTACAGTAAGGGTGAAGAAATCTGAGTCAGGTTCACTGGCAACACCTAAACACTGCAGTGTAGCTACATTTGGCTGAGATCAAGGGAAGAAAAAACACATTTAGATGAAGTTCAAATTGTATTCCTTCTGCAAAGTAAGAGAAGATTAAATCTGTATCTCTAAAGCTTCATAAATTTGCTAGGAACATAATAAATAATTTCTTATCTTTTAGCCAATCCCTTTACAGAGCCAGTTTCTCCATAAGTAGTCTTACTTTTGAAAAGCAAAGTCCTCTGTGAAGATTAAAATAAACATATTAACTAAGTCATTAGGAAATAATTTCTGCTTCCTTTTTGCACTTATTCAACTGCTACATTAATTAATTTTTGAAAATTCTGGTTGTAAAGATTGTAAGTCTTGGTGGAATTAAAGGCTAGAGAACTTTATAGTGCGCTGCACTCCATCATAAATCATGCCAGGCTACACGGCCAACCTCATTTTCCATCATTAGCAAAAGTGATTGCTTCCCATATGATGAAACTATTTAACAAAATTAAAAATCCTATACCACCAATCCTGCAAATTTGTCATCATTTGAACCAGGAGGATCCTTAAGTAAAAGGCCTGTTTCTTTTACTTTTCAAATAAAAACTAGCAGAGTGCTTGAGCTGGATGACTCAGTAAGTTCTTACCATCTCTAACTGCCTTACAACAAAAGTATAAATGCAGCTTGTGGAAAGATTTCAAACTCACAGTGGAAAAAGGAGTAAAACCATAATTTTCAAAATTTGAAAATTAAAATTCATTGGGTTGATTTTGCCAGATTTTCTGAAGAACACATGACTGAGTAACATAGCGTGTAAGGAACGGAATTTAGTTTTTGTTTTCTCTGTGGAAAACACATGAATAGCTCTAATTGATGCCTGTCTTCTGCACTGGAAAATTAGGACCAGATCAGCATTAGAGAAAGAGATAACAGAAAATGTTTTAATAATTTTTCGTTTAAAAACGAAGGCTGTGATTGCAGGCTGCCTTTGCATTATAGATGACCTGGGTACTCAGCACATTTCAGCATTTCTCTGGAGTCCCTTGGTTCTGGAGTCCTAATTCAGAAGGTGAGGCTTGGTGATGCTGCTGTTGTGAGCTTTCCAGTTTCCAACAGAATCCACTCATTTCCAGGATGACAGCTGATCGTTACAGATTTCTACAGAATGCAGCTGCGTAGGACCTGGAGCTCAGGCAGGATCCACAGATACTGCTCGAATAAGTGACTGCACCTACTTCACTTGTCAGTGAAATAAAAACAGCTGTGGGTGAGATCTTCTCGCAGCACACAACACTGCATAGCACATATAGAAACAGTTGATCCAAGTGAAACTGCCAAGAAAATTTATGAAACGATCCTGTTGCGCAAAGGATCAGCTTTCTCTATCCTTGCTAGAAATTCTATGGAATTCCTTACTGACTTTAACTGTGCTGTGCTGTATACCAGTCATACTGGCTTTACTAAGATACCAGAATCCTGTATCTGTATCTTTACAGAAAGCTTCTTGGTGTCTTTGCTGGTGATAAACTGTCCAGATCTAGTCTAACAAAGAAAAATTTGTCCTGCATTGACTCAGGATGTATCTTTATTAGTTAACTCCAAAGCTGCAATTGACTATGGCCCCAGAACTACTGTAAAAGCCATAATGTAGTTAGGAATGGAGCATCTTTGCCTCCCGCTGTCTTGCCTTTTTCACATTGCCATCAACTGTGTGACAGTGGTGCCTAAAAAAATCCTTGCAGAGGCCACTGGTAAAATATTTTAGTCATGTCAAAAGTCATGCTTGTGAAAAACTCAAACTCTGTCCTTACCATTGATCATGCAATTGCTTCCAAGAGACGAATATTATGGATGTGAAGTTTCTAAGCCTCAGTGCAGGCTCCTGAAAACTTATTCAAGTTTCCATGGAGTTCTTAACCCAAATACTAGCCAGGCATGCCACTCGCAGTTTGAGAAGGCTCAGAGATTTCACAAATGACAGTGACATGATTCAGACTAATTTCTTTAAACCTTTCTTTACAGTAAATGCCAAGTGTCAGAGGAACTGCCTTTTTCAATCCCGACTTTTTGCTACCGTTTTCTATCTTTATTGCTGAACTACAAGCAGTGCCTAGATCCTAACTTTAGATTAAGGTTGCAGAGCATGAAGCAAAATACACAGAAAGCCAAAGAAAAAGCCTTTACCCTGGTAAATAGTTCAAGCAGACAAAACCAAAATGGGATAAGAATCAAATATAGACACCCAGAAATTCGGAGAAACTTGCCCAGGATTATAAAGCAAGAGTGGCAAAGAAGGAAATAGAGCCAGTGCTTCTGAGCAGCTACATCATGTGTCAATAAGAAATATATTGCTTTCTTACAATAATATGACTGATATTCCCTCTAGAGACTGTTTAACAGAGACTCCTAATACAGTTGAGTATTTTGTAATACTTTGTCTCTAACTGGCAAAAGGTTTTTTTTAACATTCTAAGCATTAAACACATAGAGAAGTTATATATATATATATATAGGAGGTAAAACAGAAAGAAAAGGGAAGGAGAGGCACAAACGCGTTTTGCAGAGTTACAGTATATTACTAAGACCGTTTATGAACTACCCACACAGAAAAATAACAAATCACACAGCATCTGCCTTCAACTCCTGCATGCTGCTGAACTGCAGTGATTGAAAGGGTTTATCTTTTCTATCTTTCATTTGCAGTGACGTTGATCTCCCTCTCTCTTCCTTCCTCCCTGGTGATTCTTTCTTTTAAATGTTCTTATCCTGTAGAGACTTCATCTTTCCATAAATTTTCCTACAGTATTTACATCGTATGTGATAGTGGCAGAGAATGTAAAAGAAGCCTGCACTTCAAAGTACTGAAGTCTCCTTAAGCTAATGTCTCTTAATAGCACTCCTGTAACAAAAGGGCCATAAAGAAGGGGAGATTAATTTGCTGAAGGGTCAGCACAGGGACTCCACTTTGCAGAGCAGAGTGTTTGCAGTGACATAGGCTATGGCCAAAGTCTGTCGTGCTGCAAGTTTCCTCCAGCTCCTGAGACCCACAAGGATTCTGGGGTAAATAACTAGATTGCTGCACCTCCGAATCAGATCAATACATGCCAGAGACCAAGCAGATTCCTCATTCTTTTCAGATCAAGGGCATGTAAATGATGCCTGGAGTCCAGGTTTTCCTTCTATCCTTGGTTTGAATAAGATCTCAGGGGTGGGATCAATTTTGTAACGCCAGTGGAATTAACTGTTGTCCTGGTTTTAGCTAAAAGCCCAGTTCTGTTTAGTGATTTGTACTTTCTAGTTTAGTCTTTTCTAAAAGGCTGCAAGTTCTGAAGTCAGCAGCATGTTTCTGCAGACAGTGTGTGCTACTGGCAGTGATAACACCTGAGGTTTACAGTTACTGCCTGGGACTGGTGTCCAGAAAGGCTCTTGCTTATACTTTTTCCTGTAGTGACCAAGGCCACTGCTGGGTCTTTTGTGCCACACTGGGGGTGCTGGGGGTGCTGGAAGTGAAAGGTTGCACCTCTGGGGGCTAATAGACAGGACAGGTGACCAACGAGAGTGTTCCCTTCCATATACGTCATATTTAGTATAAATTGAGTGATCACGAGAGTTTCTGTCTTTTTCTGCAATGGCCGGCATCCAGGGAGGACTCTGTCAATCTCCCCCTTTTGGTCCGGACCCTGAGTTTCTAAATCGAGCTCCTTTGATCCAGCTCCCACTGAGCCTGGGGCTTCCCCAGTGCCGCCTGCTCTGCAGCACCGGTGGGGATTGCTATCGGGCGGGAGTCGGGTTCAATATCGGGCTCATATATAGCTGTATACAGTTCTTTATTTTTATCATTTCACTATTATTTCCATTATTGTTTCATTAAAGCTGTTCTAGTTTTTCTTTTCTAACCTGTAATTCTCTCTGCCTCATTCCCTTTTCCTTCCCGTTTGGGTGGGAAGAGGATGTTAGAGAACATCTGTCTGCATTTAGTGGCTGGCCCAGCCCTAGCCCACGACAACTGTGTAATTCCACCGACTGCTGTGGACTCATTTCTGCTTTCAAATGAAAATCTGAGAACTCAGATTTGATAGAAAAGTGTCCTAAAATATTCTAGTAGGCCAATCCTGCAGTGCCTGGCACTGCTTGTGATGGAAATTTGCATGTGCATACAAAAGCGGATTTAGAAGTTATTAGTTAGATTTGAGCCTAAATGTAAAACATCTGATTTAACATTACACATTCCCACGAGTTTTGTTTGTTTATATGCATAAGCAAAATTCAATGATTGCCTGTTAACATATTATTTGAAACATAAAAATTAATTAAAATAATTTTCTACAATTCACTCATAGCCAAATGCTGACACAGTTTATTTCGGCTTGCTACCTCCTTCAAAAGCAATGGGAAAACGAAGCTAAAGATGAATATGGATTTAGACACTTCAAGACAAAAACTTCAAGTGTTTCCTCCCGCATTACAATGTAACTGAAGAACAATGAATAATTAAAAAGATTGGTCAGCTTTTAAATAAGATTTGCTCATACTTGCTCTAGATTAAAAAGAGCTATTGTGATATTTTAAATAAAATCAATTCTATTTTTAGAGGATTTAGTCCAACTGAACGTAGCTGGTAATTAAGGAAACAGTAGTTCTAGCACTTGCTCTGTCTGATATTTTCTTGCAGTAAAGAATACACAGTTTCCTACAGCCCAGGCTCTGCAAACCTCCCTGCTATGAAGAAAGTATCTGTGGCTTACAAAATCCTGTCAGGGTTTATCCTGCTGGCAGGATGAGCCACAGGGGGTATCTGAGACCACAGAGGCTTCAACTTTTTATGGAGATAATTCTGCATTTCCCAAGGATTTTTGGAATTTTTGTAGAATGTGATGCTCCCTAGACTTTGTATGTTGTGTTTCCCCCTTCTTCATGGACTAAGAGCGTCCTCTCTAATTCACCTTTTCCGTGATGGACAAGAGATCCATCTGCTCCAGTCACAGCAGAATTTAAGCCTGTGAAGTAGGTGTGATGTGGTAAAGACTGAGCCGACACTCAGGTTTCAAGATTAAGACTTGTTATCATTCTGATAGGATGTGCTTTGTTCCTTTTTGTTGTTAGGGAGATATATCTTAAGAAGCAGTGAACTCTCCACTGATCCTACATTCAAAAGCCAGTGAGAGCCTATTATTAAGTACAAATTAAAATTCAGTAAGGAAATAATTTTCCTTTTCATGACTTGACTATTTTAAGTAAGGAGTAACTTATTTCAATAATCAAGAGAAATTAAATGGTTAGAACACAATGGCTGATTTTTCAAAGGCATTCTGTTAACAGGAGATAAATACCTCTGCATCTTTACAAATCTGCCCCACAGTGTATTTCCTACTAAGAAACAACCTAAAATAATATTAATCTGGGTTGGAAACGGGGAGTGGTGCTACATTTCCACACTCAGCAGGTCCCAGGTGGAGAGTCAGGCAGCAACTAAGACAACTTGTTCCTATAGAGGAGAGCTGCTTCTGCTTCCACCTGCTGTAGACCTGTCCTTGTCTCAGAGCTGTTTCTCTCTCCCCTGCTACTTCGATCACTCATTATTTTCCACAATTTTTCCCTCTCCAGCTGATGTTTGAGAGAAGGTTTTTATTCAGACATCCTTTGTTTATTGCTCTACATGCCCTGTAGTCAATCGCACACTTCTCTTGTACCCCTGACATGTCCCAGCCATTTCCACGCTTTCTGACCTTTGAACAGTAGCAGAGCTTTGTACACCTAATAAACTCATTTATTATCTCTGATTTTTCCAGGTGATTAACTCTTTGGTTGTTCATTTATTTAAAAATACCCAGTCAAAGAAATTCCTCAGCATGATGAAGTTCATTCCCAAAGCAGCTTCACATGAGCAGAGGCACTGCTAGGGGATCAGACATTATATAGTGAATATTTAGCCCTGTCATTAAAAAGCGATAAATATTCCAGGCAATTTTGTAACTCAAACTCTATTAAAATTTTAGATCAGATCGACTTCTTATACACTGAAATTTTATATTAGGTAAACTTGAATGCATTTAAAATTAATTGGTTTTTACATTTTCTGTTCTTTGCCTGACGATGAGTCTTCCTGTCCCTGCGCTATGATTTGCACCTCTGTACCCAGGCTAGAAGGGTCTGTTGGCCTTGGCTGAAGGCTTTATTGCTACATGCCTAGTATTTCTAAAGTCTGAAGATATCATTTCACATTAATGCTTAGGGCTGCTTGAGCAGGATTTACCCCATCTTTAACCCTCATCTGCACCTGCTTGTGCCAGCACAGGTTTTTTTTTGCAGTTGTACAATAATCTGCAGGGATGTGTGTGGGGAGGTGGTTTTTCATTTCCCTGCCACGTTTTGCCGTGTAGCCAAACATGTAGACAGACTGATGCTGGTGTGGGTACAAATCACCCAGGGCAAATCAAATCCACTAAAGAAACGCCTGTGGGAAGACATTCTGAACTTTCCTACTTGTTTTGTGGTTTTTTTTCTTTTTTTTGTTCTGGGTGTTGCGTTTTGGTTTTTGGTTTGTTGTTTTTTTTTTTTAAACCTGGTTGTTATATCTAAATGTGATTTTATAGATTACCAAGGTTCCTTGGCAGGTATTTGATTTTGGCTCACAATGTTGCACTTTTCTCTATAAATTATATTTTTCTAGATCCCTACTTGTTATAAATCCTTGCCACTCACTGCATATCAATGAGATGATAACAATACACAACAACTTAACAAATATCCCGCTTAATGTCAAAGGCAAGGAGAGATTTAAGCAACAGCTTATCTTTAGCTGCATGCTTATTCGCAAAAGGCAATAGGGCTGAAGAACGTGTGTAGGTGTTTTGCTGAAGCATGGCTCAATGGAAAGTCAGAGCTGAGCTTCCTCTGTCAAAACTAGCTGAAGTAAGTTATGCAGATTAAAATGTAGCACAAGAGCTTAAGCAGAGCTCAAAAAAAAAGCGCAAGCAGCTAAATACCATGTTATGGGTTTCCGTCTTTTTTTTTGCAGAGTGGAATTAGCTTAACCTATTTCTGCATTTTTGGTAGAATACTCACTGAACAATCCCATTAGAGAAATAGAAATTGAATGGGCAGCCAATCGTAAAAATAATTGCTCAACGTTTATCCTTTCCAGATGATTTTTGAGAATCTGAACTCATGAGCCTTCCTTATGCTAAGCATGAATTGGTTTGTCTAAAATCTATTTAATTTAATTTAAGAACAGTCATGTTTGAAGGCAAAATGTTGCTTGACCAAAATTTATTATTTTGATCTCTTATTTCTGTGTAAGTGCAATCGAAAAATGAAGTATCTGTCATTTGAGGATGATTATGTTTACACATGAGACTGCTACTCTTTGCAGGCTGTTGGCTACAGAGACCTCTAGTAGCTTTAATATCAACGCAAGACGCAGAATCCTCAGAGCTCCATTTCCTCCTTAGACTCTGGGTACGATGTATAATCTTTCTACATTTGGTTTTGACATAATAGGAAGAAGTATACTTACAAGGCCAGCTGACAGCCATACTTTCACATACATTATCAGCTGAGAAGTTTGTAAAAAAACCTTTTACTAAGACCAAAAGCTATAATTTGAAAGGCTCCAAAACACAAAACACATGCAGGTACATTAATAGTACAGACACTATGCACAAGCTGACCCTATACACCAAAAAACATCACAGGGTTATCTAGATCTTCTTCAAGGCATCCCATTTTTTAAAAAAAAAACCCTGATTGTTATAGCTAAATAATTGCAGTACAAGAGTTAAAAGGAGTAAGTGTATTCCAGAAGCTGATATGAATGCATCTGCCAGACCAGTGCCAGTTAATGTTTTATATTAGGTAAGGCTCCTAAACTCTGCAAGGTAACAGTGAAACAGTGTGATTCTAAAGACACATTTAAGAAACTTTTACAGTTAAACTACAAGACCTCAATTTGCATAAGGGCTAAGAACTTGCCGTTTCCACGACTTCCCCAAGAAGACTAAGGATGCTCAGCCACTTGGAATTCATGTCGGAATCTGGCCAGAGAAGGATTGCAGAATTACACCGTATATTAACATGTAGCTGTACTGTGCAATTTCTTTTTCAATCGAAGGCAAACACTAATATGCAAAGAACTGAATCTCTTCTGTCTTTTCACTTGTTAGTCAACCATGATCATTTCCACTCATTTGTATTACAGGAACTGTCAGGATCCCAATGCTGAAGCCCCACTGCCTTACAGTTTGTACACAGTCACTGATTTCTGTCATACCTGCACGTTCCGTGGCTGTTCATATGCACGGTAAGTGCATGCAAATTTCTGTCTTTCTTGTTAGTATTGTGAACCCACGTTTCATGTGAAAATACGGCACAGAAAGAACATTCATCTCGCTGTACATCACAAACAGAAAAACATCAAGGTATTGACACTATCCAAAACCCCAACTAACTCCCTTTAATTGCTGGCAGCCTGGTCTGGCTCACTGTTGGTACAGTTACTCAAGTGCTAAAGGCAATTAAAGCTACTCAGCTAGTCAGTGGATAGTACAAAACAGACACTTGCCAGAGACACAGGAAGGGAGAGTTACATAAAGAGTCGTGAGCCACACGTTATTCTTGCAAATCTTTGAGCCATATTTGTGTGAGCTTTCTCAGCAGCTAGACAGAATGAAGTTTCCAAAGGGAGAACCTCTCCCACGGGTACTCACAAAACAGTTGTTGTATGCATCCTATATTGATAAATCTTTCCTCTGTAATTAACGTTCAAACTCCCTGGGTCCATTCTGTCTTATTCATGGTTTGGACAGCATTTTGCATCTCCGTTCACTTTTTCTTAAATCACTGTATGCCTTGAAGCCTTAGACAACTTCTTTAGGTGTTCTTCATTACCATGCAAAGGAAACTGGTCTCCAAAAAAGAAATGTATCCCTAAGTAGGAATATTAAATGGATAAAAACTGACAGCTTCATAATTCTTACTGAAATGGGCAAACACAATTAAGTCTTGCAACTGTTAATAGAACCAGCGATAATTAATTATTTAAATCAGTGGAACCTAAGCACATTCTTTGAATACTTTACTGATGGGGGTGGGCTAAGAACCTGGAAAAATGTGTTCCTAGTTTGGATTGCTACTGGATACTAAGGAAAACCCCCTAGTGCTTGTCTCAGTTATACAAAATTTATACAGAAGATTTATATGGAATTTATATAGAAGATTTTAGAATCAGCAAACCCCTTACAATAAAAGAACATTTCTCTTTCCAAGTCTAGTTAGAATATATATGTGTACTTCAAGCTCTTTCCTATCTCATTTTAGCTTTTAGTCCTTTTTAATGAACTCTTCACTAATTGGGAAAGGTCCTTTCCAATTTGTGACATGTTTTTGGATTGCTCAACAGATCCAATTAGCATTAAGTCACTTTATCTCTGAATCAAGCATTTTTCTGCTCCTGCTATCTTCCAGCACTTAATGAATTAGTGCTTATTAGGTCCTCTAGGCCATTATTAAAGTTTGTCCTTTAATCTCTAAGTTTGAATTGATGCTCCCCTGACTCTAAAAAAAAACATTTCCTGTGAAGGAAGGGGAGTGAATGGGAGAGAAGGAAGGATGGTGGGCCTGGAGTGATAGCAAAAATGCACCGAAAGAGTGCGAGTCACTGAGCAGCAATCCCATCACTAAGCTGAACCGAAAACTGATGTAGTGTTTGGGGGGAAGGTGACTTTCACACCTCCCATTCAAGACTGCAGTAGGTATCTCAGACTCCAGAAGAGAAGTCCTCCCCAGCATCTTTGGCAGACCCCAGCCAAAACCGCCGGTGCCTAGATAAGTAATACATAGAACATTGAATATCTGAAGACAAGGTCAGTGAATGTTCCTTGTTTGGCCAAATATGAAGAAACAACAAATAGTTAAACCCAATGACCCTCACCAAACAACACATGGTAGTTTTTATTTGCAAACCCATCCTAGTCTATTCTCAGTTCACTGGATCTAGTGTTCCTTTTTCCGTTAGAGAGCGTAGAAAACATTATGGTTTTGTCCGAAAAGGCTATAAAATGAAACTGGGAAAAGAAGGCAGTAGTGAATGAGGTGGGTTTTAGATATTTTTTCTACCACTTTTTTGCTTTTGGTTATAGTCTGTATCTCGGTGTACAATTATTCTAAAAGCTGGATAGCACCCACCCACAGCATCCCAAGTCTGACATCCTAGAGATAATTCAAGGAGCAGAGACTCCCTTCCGAGCTCTGAACAGCCACATCTGTCTCAGTCCTTTGGGCTTTTTCCTTCTCACTCAGCATTTATTTCCTCTCTTTGTAACCGTCAGTTTGCATGAGCACAGAACCCCCTTCTCTTTCACAAAACTGCTCAGACAGCTGCCTGGCTAGAGATGAAAGAAACCTGCCTGACAGGAACTGCAGCAATGTCAGAGCTTGCCTCGAGAGAAAAATGTGCTACCCGAGTGTAGTCACAGCCACTGGCCTGGGCCACCCGTGGCCAAAGTACTGTGGCCTATTTGAATCTCAAACGTATGTGCCAAAACTAAGCTGGCCAATACCTTACCTCACCATGTACTTCAGCAGATCAATTCATCTGTTGAAACTGGGAATTTTACCATCCACTTCAGTTCAAAGACCGTGCCCACACTGCCTCAAGGGGCAAGCAGAGTACATGCCAATCTGTTCTACTTGTTCAAAGCAGATATATGAAAAGGTAAATCTTGCTGACTGACACATTACTTGCTATGTCTTTTATTGTACATGAGCTACATTCTAGCTTCTTCTTTTCTTCAATTTTGGCTGAAGCTCTACCCACAATGAAAGTCTGAAAATGAACTTGGAAGAACACCTCTCTCCTCTCCCAGTGCCATGCCCACTGCTGCCACTTGTTATGATTTGACTGAACAACAACCCAAAGCTCAAAAAAGAGAAGGCCAAACCCTCAAAGCTGTTATTTTTACATTTCATAATTCTTACGCCATTTTCGGGATTCCCAAATGGCTGGCAGACATTTTCAACATCTGATGTTGGCAACACTGCATATTGCTGTAGATGAGCTCACATGAACTGGATCCTTCTCAATATAAAGCAAGCTGATTTCAAAGCATACGCAGAACAGCATTCATCAGAGGCCAACTTTCGTGACTTCCCTGATAAAAAACAATGTTCACAATCAGGCCAAAGCTAAACACTTTATTTTAATTGGCTTTGAAAGTCAGAGCAACTTACCAAGACTTAATATTCAGAAGGAAAGGGAATTCGATGGGAGAAGAGCTGGGGGAAAACGTGTCAATGGATGAAAGACTAGTTTGGCTATTTCTTCTTGTTGCAAAGCAATATTAAGCAAGGGAATGGATCATTTAGGCACATTACAAAATACAAAATATGGGCAGTTAAAAATTAATAATCTCTTCAGTAGTTCCTATCATTCATTCTAAACTTCTCTGTCTAAACAGGAAAACCTTTATGAGTTCCCAAGACCAGAAATTTGTCCAATCCTTATAGTCTGATGTCTTTCCCTATACAGCAAGATACTAGAATTTAAAGTTCTGTATTACTTAGCACTTAAAATCTTGGCTGTGTATTCATTCTAATTACTTTCAAAATCAGCTTTTGACTGTGCAGCAAATGAGAGAGCTGGCGTGTTAGAATAACACTGCAACATTCCATTACTGCCTTTTTGTACTGAAAGAGGAGTCAGTCATGGCATGCTGCAATATTCCCACTATTTTTAAAATGAGCAAAAAAAATATTTCTGCAATTTTTATAATAGACTGAAAGACTCTTTCCAGCTCAGCTTAATATGATTTTGGATAGTTTTCTCTGGCTTTGAACAGAAGCTTTTATAAGGAAAGAACAGATAATTTACAGCAAGAGACTTCCTTGTCTACACTATTGCTTGGCTTGCTTGATGCATGGGGCAAAGGACAAGTTTTAGACATATTGCAGTGTCTTAATGTCACACAATCAAATATTGGTTAGTGAGTGTCAAAGAGCTGCAGAGCTGAAACTAGCAGAAAAAGAATGAAACTAGGCATCTTTTGATACATTTTCACAACTTCTCCACACGGATGATATTTGCAGACCAAGCACACAATGCAGACTGCATGTCCCCCTGCTTTGGGGCACTTTGAGCTGTTCTGGGCAAGTAGCGGTGCCCTGGGGCAGGTCACCCGCCTGCAGCAGAGCCAGGTGGAGTGAGAGTCAGGTGGAGTGAGCAGAGAGTCAGGTGGAGTGAGCCCACTGCATCTCCAGAGCCAACAAAAAGTTTTGCAGCTGGTAAAAGGGGCTAGCCCAAAAAAAGGGGCACGGGGGAAATTACTATTGCTTTCATGTCTCTCCACTGGCTGTACCAGCATCTTACAGTCCCTTACGCTTTCAGAAATGATTGAGCCATTGTACTACTATAACTTGTCGACAAGCTCAGACCCCCATGGATAAGCATACAAGTGAGTATCTTCAACTAACTTTTGCAAATACGCATATGCATTTTCCATGAACTATGACTTTTCCAGAAATGGGTTCATGGATAGAGCCTACAACTAAAATCGAACTGTACAAATAATTTGCTGTGGTGGTTTCCATGATGTATTATGGTTCTTTATAATTGCAAATTATTTTGGAAGAGATTGTTAGCTTCCTGAGCATTCCCCAGACAACTTTCACAAATAATTCTTGATTTGCAACCACAATTTCTTGGGACATGTTCAATAGTCAAAGTCTGATGTGAATGGATTTGAAATTCTAGGCATACAAAATAGATCTTTGTATTGTGATAAATGAAATTCTCAGCTAGGGTCTTGGCGCCATATTTTATCAATTTAAAACTTTCATTCTGCAGAGTATCTGTCAATATTTGTTTTGCACTTGCTGCTTCTGTCAGGGGAATAATTTCTTACAATATCTAAGAAAATGGAGCATAAGAAATATAAGCATTGTTGGAAAAAAGTGGATTAAAAATTCAAGTTTGTATTTATGTTTGTAGTTTCCTGATGTGCTTTTAATTTAGGATGAATTTTACTAATATGACACAAATAGGAGAGTTCTCCTGTTATTTCTTTATGCAGGACCAATACTATTATCAGTGTAGTTACTGATCGTACAACGATGTTCAAAGGTTCTCGGAAGGCACAGCCTTTAAGGAGAGAAGACAGAAGAGGACATACACACAATATCAAACAGATAAAAATCAGTGTTTGAGGTGCTGGGAGGCATAGATGGATTGCCCTGCCCTTGAAAGAAGTCATTTTTTTTTGTATAGACACTGCCAGATTTGACTTTTATCATGCCTCAGAAATCATTCTAAAGCACAAAACTAGTTTGCCTGAAAGGGCATCACATGGCATTTGCAGTATGTCCCTAGGGCAGAGCACAGCAAGGGCTTACCTCACAGGACTATCTGAAGAGCCAACGATTCATTGATTGCTCAGTGCTGTGAATACAGAAATGTTTTGTTAGTGCTTAATATTTCTCACAATTTTTTAATGATTGTTTGTGCCATCTCCACCTCTGCTGTGGCTCAGCACCTTTTGGAGATGCTCCAGGTCACAGATTTATTAGTAGCTAGACAATGGATTCAGCTTTCAGAGCATGTGATGCAACTGCCATTTGCGGCTACATTTGAACAGTTTGCCTCATTATTTATTTATTCTTGCTGCAGCTTGATTGTGGCAGTGTGTAGGCCTCTTGACTTTCTAAAAAAAAAAAAGAAATGTATTTGTTCTCATAAAAACCAGACACAATAAGCATAGAGAGAATATGCATCTGGCTGTGAGGTCCTTTCACAGTAACCCCCTTTCCAAATTCAATGAGCCAGGCTGGAAATTTTCCCAATTTTCAGAGAAGTCCTGGCATGACCCTTGTGCATGTCTAATGAAGAACAAGGCTCAGTAAATGGGCCTGTCTTATCTCCCATGATGGTCCAAAGGAGTAGGATGTGTACAGATCAAATCCCATGAGAAAAACCCGTCCTTCTGTATTCATCCTTCCACTCCAGCATACACTCCAGGAGAACAGCTGTGTCTTCTGCATTAAAAGGTTTTATGACCTAATAATAAGAGGTAAAGCTATCCCTGTGTCCTGGGTTTAGCTAAAAACCCAGTCCTGTTTAGTGATTTTTACTTTTCAGTTTAGTGTCTTCTAAAGGGCTGCACTTTCTGAAGTTAGCAGCATGTTTTTGCAGACTGTGTGTGCTACTGGCAGTGATAACACCTGATGTTTACAGTCACTGCCTGGGACTGGTATGTGGAAAGGCTCTTGCTTATACTTATTCCTATAGTGACCAAGGCCACTGCTGGCTCTTGTGTGCCACGCTGGGGGTGCTGGGTAGTAAGAGGGGGGCACAAGGAAGTAAAAGGTGGCACCTCCGGGGGGTAACAGACAGGACAGGTGACCAACGAGAGTATTCCATCCCATATACGTCATATTTAGTATAAATTGAGTGATCACGAGAGTTTCGGCCCTTTTTCGGCCCTTTTGTCCCTTTTGCCCTTTACGGCCTTCTTTTCGCCCTTCCTTTCTGCAATGGCCGGTGTCCAGAGAGGACTCCATCTGACCTCCTGATTTTGATCCGGATCCTGAGTTCCCGAATCCAACTCCCTGTATCCAGCTCCCCGCCGCCGCTGAGCCTGGGGCTTCCCCGGCGCCTCCTGCTCTGCAGCACCAGTGGTGATTTCTATTGGGGGAGGGAGTCGGGTTTGATATCGGGCTATTTTCTATAGTTGTATATAGCCACTTCTCCACTGAGATCTTCTGCTGTGGCTCTGATAAGCAGTGTCCCAGGAGCACGTCTGCCTTGAGGACACACTACCCAGAATTCCAGGAAAGAAGAGATAACTCAGAAGTACATTGTCTTTCCAGGATACATGTGGCATTATCAAAACACGGCGTCTCCTTACCTGTTTCTGTTCCCAAAGTTCCTCATTTGACTTCTGTCTAATCTTAGATATTCAAATATTCAAACTGAGACATATAAACTACTTCAGATTTATACCCTATGCTCTTCTACACTGACTACAAGTTCTGTTCCTCGCAACCCTGTAGGCAGAGCTCTGGGTGTGCATCCCAGAAAAGGCTTAGATGGTTTCCAGATTTCGAGTGCAGGGAACTTTTCCATATGCTGGGTGGTGCAAAGGAGGTCTTATGTGGCAGGTCTCCTCTGCACCTGGAGACCTGGATACAGAAAGGCATCCAAGAAAAAAAACAAGCTCTGGCTAAGGATTTTAGCCATTAGCTTTCAAATAGGCAACTGAAAAAGCTGTACAATGAGGTTTTTTTAATCATCATGAAAACATTTTGAAAACAGTAATAAATGAACTTGCTGGATTTCCATACAACTTCCATTCTTCACTGTCAAGGCACCCTAAGTTGGCAAAGCTTTGTATATTTGGTAGCTTTTTGCATCTAATATATTTATCAATCATTCTGAGTTTCAATATGATTAGCTGGTATCTGGACAAATTCCTTAGACAATCTTACCGCCAGCTTATATGATGATTTTGAAAATGTGACAGGATAACTGAAAAGGATAATCCTAAAGACAGTGCAATAATCTCCGTCAGAAGTATAAATGGAGGAGTCATGGTGACAGTGAAGATGAAGTCCAGATGTAGTCCAAAACCATTATTCTGACCAATTTCAACATAAGCATCACAGCAGAGAGACTTGGGAGAAAGAAAATGAGATCATAGGGTGGGGTTGGGATAAATCCTTCTAATTTAGGAAGCATCAGAGAGGTAGGGCTTGTGGAGGTCATGTGCATGCCCTTACCAGAGCCCATCACAATTCAAAGCAGACCTCACTGAGTGGTGGGATGAGAGGGATACAGCATTCTCAGCCTTCTAGGTATTTCTGTAACTTGGATTGAGCAGAAAGAAATGCTGCTTTACGGAGGCATAGCTCCACCGTGCCTCTCTGATGGGTCATGCTTCCAAAGCAACTGACTGATAACCACCTCTGATACATCCCCAGTCTAGGCTCTGTACCAGTAACACATCTTTCCATCCATCACCTTGCTCCTTCAGAGTCACTAATTCCTCTTCCTTTCCCATTTTCATCATGTGGATCCTTGACTTTTTCCTCTCTTATTCTTCCTTTCCTTTGTCCAGATAGGATCACTGCTTCCTCCAGCTGCATCAAAATGTTCTTAAGTACTTGCTTGTGCTTCAGTTACCTTAGACTACATTTTTGAACAGCAAACCTATCAATCACAGAATTTCCAGTTATGTCCTAGGGTCTCTGAAAGTATATGCAGAAAAGCCCTGTCTATTCACCAAGCATCTGCACCCATGGGCAGGACATTTCTCTGTGTGTGTGATTTGGTGGTTTACTTAGGAGCTGTTTTGTAAAAGAAACCTCTCCATAGGTTCCATCTGTATACAGCCTTCACGCAGACACTTGCTTTTTCATACTTGAGGTATCAGAAATCTCATCGAAGCCATTTAACTCCAAAACCACTGGACTGTCATACAGGATAGGACATGCTGGCTTAGCCATAGCAAGCCACAGCCTTTCTAGTGCCAGTAGCCATCAATTAGATGACTACCTGGGGGGTCGGGAAGGAGGACAGAGACTGAAGCACTGGTCAGTCAGTGAGGAGCTACAGGAGATGAAGACCATGAAGTGGGCAGCAGAGGAACAAGGTACAACTTCTCTGCAGTGTGTGAGACCCACAAAGCCCGATTTCTTCTTTAAGCAAATTCCAAAATCATAACACCATGCTATTCTAGGCCCTTGGTTACAAGAAAAGCATCATCTTCATTTAAAAATGGCTTGTGGAGATGATTACCAATGATTTTGAGACCAATTTCCGCTTCAGCCCCTCTGACATTCATTGACAAAGGCCTTTGGCACTCTCAGGGAGTTTTGCAAATGCAGCATTAAAGCTTTATACCTCCCATCACTAGTTATTGCAGCTCTGTGGGATCACTTTTTTTTTGAGAATGGAAAGTAAGGGTCTGGATTCTGTGCTAGAATATCACAAATTCAAAATGGCTTCATCCTTGAGCATGGCCACAGGCAGCACATGGAAGACCTCAGTTTTAATGCTTTTCCGTGAGACAAAATTAACCCCACCTTTCTTGAAGAATATTACGTAAAGAATAGAGAGCACTGACAAGTTGGGTTGTTTTTAAAGGGGCAAGGACTGCAGATAGTAATGAAGGCAGAGAACTTAGCTTAAACTGAGGAAGGTGAGGAAATGGTAACAGAGAAAATGGAAACAGAAAGGAAAGAGGACAGAAGACTTTGGGGAAAGCAGTTACTGCTATGCTAGCCAGCAAAGAACAAGTGTTTCATCTATGTTACAGAATAGATGAAGGCAACAGAGACAGTAGGGAGCAGGGAGATGAAAGAGGCAGACTTGGCAGGAAGATGTCTGTACACGGAGGCATGGAACTGGATGAGGAAAGCTGAGCCTGGACTCCTCCAGGCTCAGAGTCGCTTCTCTCCACTCTCCCTTGCACATTGTTGAGTGTATAAAGGGTTAAGATAGGGCCTGCATCATTTTAGAGCCCCTGCACATTAAAGGGCTCTGTGCTCTGTACGCAGTCTTTCCTGGAAAAGCAAGCTAAGCTTCAAATCAAAAGATTTGAAAGAAGCTGAAATCTCATATTTTGAACGTAGCAGAGCAAAACATCTTGATTATTCTTCTTCTGTTATGAGGAATTAAATCATAAATTCAACTATACTAAAAATTCATATTTTGGTGAGCAAACTATTTGCTTAATGTCATCCAGATTTATCTGGCACCTGTTACTGTAATGCTCAAGAAATGAAATATCAGTATCTACCAGCAATACTGAAGAGACAAGATTCATGAAATGGGACTCAAAGATGTGTTACAGGTTTCCTCAAGTCTGTAGGAATAAAAATACTGTAACTTTAAATTGTTGTCTCAGAAGAGAAAGCTAGAAGAGACTCCCTGTTACTTGCTGCACTGGACTTCTGAGAAGAGCCTGGGAAAACACACACACTTCCACCAAAGTGAGGGTTAAAACTTCTCCTGCTTACAAAGTTTTACTAGTTGGCCCAGACAGGAGAAGAACACATGAGAGAAAAGGAAGATAATCCAACAGGGAATGGACAGCCCTATTAGCAGACCCCAGGGGAGATTTTCCAAAGCTGGAAGGAGAAGAAACAAAGCAGGAGCTGTGTGGTGGCTACGGTATGTCCCAACACCTTTCTCAGAAAGTTAGTTTCCACCGTGGGATTAAACCCGGTGTAGGGTTCAGGAGCCCCCAAAATGCTTCCTCAGAGTAATACTGCTCCTGACAGTCGCTGCATTTTTGTGTGTGTGTGTTCACATTTAAGAGCCAGCCTTCAAAGACAGGTAACCACACTGATGACAACACAACCAACAATATTGTACATCAAAATATAAAGGTACAAACCCGATAAATGTAGCAGAACAGCGCCAGATATCAAAGTAGTCACATCTGGTATATGTAGTGGTTTTAGAGTAAGTGAAAATTCATTTTGTGCAGCAATGATTCATTAAAAGAATAGAAGTACACAATATCTCCTAAGCACTTGTTATTTATATTTGTTTAATCCAATGTATCAATATAGGTTTGAATTTGATATTCTTCTGGCTAAAACTATGAAGGAATGTTAATGTTCATGAATTGCTTAACAGAGCTGTAATTTTGACATAACTTTTTAGACAGACATTCTTTTCATGGTACAAGTTGTAAAGGTCACTGGTTAAAAAAATAAAGATAGTTTAGCAAGATACAGAAAATAAATAATAGATGCTCAGCATAGAAGATGAGTGCTTTTCCTCTCTCAAACATGCTGGCCAAATTCAGAAAAGTAAACCCTAAGGAGGCTAGGTCATATTTAACTTAGCTGTCAAGGGAGAATATCACATTTTTCACTTCCATTAAAAAATGCAGGATATTTACTTTGCATGTATAAATAACACATTTTATTGTTCTATTCTAACATTTCTTTTCCTCAGACCACCTTCAAGGATGTTTCCATAGAAACCTCTGAAGAAAAGCAAAGAGGAACGTAATTTTCCTTGGTTTATATTGATTTAAAATACCACTGCACTTGCACTAGCAATGTGTCTTCTGCACACATTTATATCAGCTGGAAACCTAAGTGTTAGAGTTGATTAAAATAGCAATTTAGATTTAGCACAGTTATCAGAAACACTGTTTGTAGTTCAGTCTATCACCTACTGAAGTTATGGCATTGTAGAACACCAAAGATGAGCAATTTTTAAAGCAACTGTAATGAGCTCTACCAGGATGAAAATGGCTTTGGAACAGCTACGGTGCTATAGACAATATACTAAATCTTAAAATAGGCTTCAGATATGAATGTCTTCAATTTCCTGAACTGCCTGGTATTGGCGATTAGCATAATGATTTCTCTGGAGAGCCTGACCTCTGCTCCTTCCAAGGGACGTGACTTGGCCACTTGCTGAGGACGAGGCAAAGTCTCTGGTCGCACTCAGCCACATGTTTTTTTGCAACTTCAATGTCTTGATTTCATTCCTTGAAAATGCATTATTTATTGCACGTTGTCTTATTTTTTTTTTCCTCTCCCATTTAAAAATCTTTTCATCAAAGCCAGAAAACAAGGAAAAGGAAAGAAATCAACACATTTTAAATGATTCCCAAAGGCTTCAAGGATGCAGCCTCTTTCCTGCATGCAGTTACTTATTACTGTTCACTTCTGACTCATTTATACATGCCTGAAACCATTTTAGAACCAGTCCAACAACAACTGAATATTGTATTCTGAGAAGAAGCCTCATGCTGAGATGCCTGGAAGATTATACGTCTGAGCTTACAGGAACACACAGGTAGCTTCACTCAGAGAGCCCACTCTCTTTTCTCAAGGAAGCTGCAAATTAGCAAACCCTTTCAGGATTCCAATTTCAACACATTTTCTTCCTGCTTACAGAGCACTGAAACTTGACGACCTCTCACATTGGTTATTGTAAATGTTAGTTGTTGGAAGGCAAAGCTGTCTCAGTGGCATGAATCTAACTTATACTTTTATGCAGTTCTAGCTTTGCTATTCACAAAACCAGAATACGAATAAACCTGTTGCAAACTTAGGCTGAAAGAATATTACTTCCGTTTTGTTGCCTAGGATCCATTATTTCCACTGTCTTCTCAGTTCTGGATGAGAGCACACTACTTATGCACACACAGCTACACACACTTTTACAGACAGATTGAGTGAAGTGAAAGTGTACCTTCCCTTTTTATTTCAGGGTGATCAGTAAAGATGACCTGTGAATTGAGGCTTTTTCTCTTTAGGTTTTTTTGTCAAGGTCACTGTAGGGATGGCAGATTTTTTTCCTACTCTGCTTTAATCAAAAGCTTTTTTTCAGGACATCCAAAGGATGACAGAACCCTTCCTGAAAAGCAAACACAGAGGACTAAACCTTTCCCGTTTCTGTACTCACGAACACCAAGGTACATGTAACAAGACAGAACAAACAGCAACATAATAAGCCACAGCATCATCTCTTGGGGACCTTCAGGCTTGATTTCTAAATTATAACCCCATTCTAAGCTCATATACCACATCGCTTTCATAGTAGAGTGGCTTCAGATTGCCTCTGTATGTTTATTTTCAGGTGAGGTCTGCTAAGGAGCTCAAAGTAAGTGAAAAAAATCCCCCTGCTGAAATGATGTAACAAGTATGAGCTCAGAATTTCTGCCCAACAATGGTTAACAATGTTGGCACTTGAATGACGGCCAGAACAGACTGAATTTCTGTTCCGGCCATTTTAAAAAAAGAAACACATTGGCCTATCTTTCCTCATTCTCCGATAGTGAAATGTAAAAATAGAACTCTGCACTTCAGAGGGCTCCAAGGGCTCCTTTCATTAATGTGAAAAATCCATCATTTATAGCTCTGCAGCATGAATAGGTTTGGAAGACATTTAATCACTAGTGAAAATGCCACAACCCCAACCCCACTCGTGCGGAAGTATATATAGCTCACAGCTATTCAGCTGGGCTTGTTGCGAGCCGCTCGAGTGTTCCATATATTCTCCACAGCGAATGAGAGCAAAGGAACATGTAGTGAGAGCTGCTAGTCCAAAATACAACTTACACTGAAAATACACAAATAATTGCTTTCTCAAATACAATATATTTTGCCTAAGTACTTTCCAATGAGGATCAAATCACACTTTTGATCTCCATCACACTCCTTGGCGTGATAACGTGGCAAACGAGAAAGCGCCTGTAAGAAAATCCATCTCGGTATTACGGACAGGAAGGCTTGTATCCCCAGGACTAATCTGTATTAAACCTCAGACCCTTCGACAACCAAATTTGAAGATCCTATGTAGCTTTCTGCTTTCAACTTACATGCTGAGGAAGATAGAAAAGGTTTTGCTGTGAAAATTGTCTGATTTGAAATGGTCCGTATTTTACCAGAGGGGGCTTAATTAAGTTAATCTACCTTTTTATCGGGATACATAGGGGAAGTAATTTTGTTATAAAAGAGTTTCGATTCCAACAATATTTCCCAGAGTCTACTGTCTCTTTCCAGTGCAGTTTAAAGGTGGATCTAGATGCTAGTGAGATGTGCATGATTCTGATTTTCAGCAGTGTTTTCCAGTTCAGAGCCACTGCAGAATCCCAAAATCTGCTTACTTTTAACAGCATTTTTATTAAAATCAAAGTTCTGTTTTAAAGACCTGTAACACTAAAATACTGGGAATACTAGGCACTGATTTAGAAAATGATACTTGTGATGTGAAAAGTGTGCTTCTTAAAATTGAAAGAGTAGTAGTGCAAATATTTAAAGTAATGGGCAACATCTATCACATAACTCAAGTCTTCAACTGACTGTACAAAGTGAAAGAATGCAGCAAAGATAATGGAAAAAAAACCCCACCAAATTAAAATGTGTGGCAGGACTGAAAAAGATATCCTGGATCATTAAATCTAAATCTCACATAACCACATGCTATTTTAAAGACAGAGACTCATTTTCCAGGCTTTCCATTTTGACACCACCAAGCAAGGATCACTGTAGTGTCTCACACAGACCTTTTCAAGATTTGACAATATAAAAATCTGCCTTTAGACCCCCTAGCACTAAATCAGAAACACTGTCAGTACATGAGAAACACCAGATATGGCATAACCTCTTATTGCCTTTTAAAATTAGCTGAAGGACTGTCTAGCTGCTCTTGCATTGGCAGGCTTTATGTCGGATCTGGTCTTACCTGTCTGTAGCAACTCCAGCCTCCTGGGGGTCAGGAACCACCTGTCTTTCAGCAGCAGCTCAACGCTGTGTGCTACTATTACTTTGGTGTAAAAATGCCTATATATGGTTTCTACCCAGTGTGCCGTGTTGCGCTGTTGCTTGTGTTAATTGCCACCTTGATTTCCGACAGAAAAGGGGCATAAGGTACTGGCTGAGATACCTTCTGGCCATCTTGGCTTCCCCTGTTTATGCAATGCAGGGAACTTGAGAATGGAAGGTGCCCTTTGCTGGCAGCTCCATGCTTGCAAGGTAGAGCAACACAACAACCTCAGCTGTGTCTCTACGCGCATCTGCTTAAAGATGCACAAATACATCATCTGCAATATATAACATTCAGGCCATTTGCAGCTGAATTTTCACTGACTTCATCAGGGGAGGAACACAGCGTGTTCCACAGGGTGTATTAGAAGTCTGAAAAATCTAGAGGTAAGCATAATGAAAAAAGAATCTCACTGATTCTGACAGTCATTCATCCCTTTGCTGGCCCCTTGCAGTCTCCCGGATATGTCAAGGACACTCAGGAAGAGAAGCTGAATTAACCAGAAGGTGTCAATTTAAGGTAAATTATGTAGATCAGCTCTACTAAATGGATGGACTTTCACTCAGAAAGAAAGGTGGCATAGCTTGGTTTCATTAATTCATTTTGAAGTGAATCGAACTAAAGCAAATTGAAGCCATTTAAATTCTGACTGCATGTACATAAAACGATTTAATGTGGTTTCACTAATACATTTCAAATCCAAATTCATTTGGGTTATTTTTGTTTAACATCTCTGAGTAGACAAGACAAGATATAATCCAGCTTTAACATTAACATTGGTTCTGGGATTTTTAGATTTGTGCATTCTATTCTTTTTCATTTCCTCTCTTTTACATATCTAACATTTCTATTTGAATTTCAAGATAAGTGTCCCACAGGGTACTATGAGGTTTTTTTTTTCCTTTCATAAAGAACCATCTGGAGAAAAACAGCTATATTGCCAACACTAGCATTAAAATTGTGAGTCAGGTCTTAAAAAAATCATGAGATTTATTTAAAAATGTAAATCTTTCCCCCACAAATAATGTATTTACATTTTATAGTGTGTCTCTGATATTTTAGATGTACTCCAGACATATTTTTGAGCTGCAATACAGGAAAAGCTGGCTTGCCTACATAACCATTGGACTGCAAAAGCCACTGTTTTAATAAAACCACCAAATATCAAGAGAGATACAGTCCTGAAAATTTAAATTGTAAAAGTCAGAAGCCATATCAGTACTATAACTGTTTATACGATGGATCACTTAAAATGAACCCGTTTGGTAGGAGACAGGTGATATATAGACAGCTGAGATCGTATCTGGCACTTGTTTAGTTCAGATCCCAGTACAGAAATGGTCCATTTTCTCCTTACTGTTTGGATAAAGCTGAAGCCCTGCTTGCTAGAAGAGGATGTAAGTTTGAAGAAATGTTTGAGCTTTTTGCTGAATTCTGATCAAGTAATCTTGACTTACTACTCACACATATCAATCTTGTCTATCTGGTACCTAGATTTTTCTCCAAAGTACCTATAGTAAAGAGGTGTTTTGATCAAGTTTTAACTTACAAGCTCTTATTTCTTAAACCCAGTTCAGAAATGCATGTTATACTTTTAAGTTACAGATGATATTAGTATTGGTGAGCTTTTCTTCTTTTAGTAACAGAAACTTCACAGTATGAAGCATTCTGCAGCCAGGTCAACCAGGCCAGGGATTCCCTAAAGGAACTTCTGAAAAAAACCAACAGCTACTTAAAGCTGTGGGAGATTCATTAGAACAAAACTTTAAAATAAGTTAATGCAAAGAGGAAATATTTCTGTCTTGTAATCTGGTTCATTCATCAGATGTTAGTTCATTCTGTACGTTCACGGATTACGTAGTTAAAGCTCAAACGGCATGGAGAAATGTCTATTCACAGGAGCTAACCTCAGAGCTAGAGCTACACAACACTTGTAAGGCTTGGATAAAGAAGGAATTCTAGGGATCAGGAATCAAACTGTGACTGATACTTGATGGAGGACATGTCTAGTATTTTTTTTGCAGCCATAAATATACCACAAAGAAAGAGCATTAATTATAAAGCAGCTCCCCAGAGAAATGGAAATTACTTAAGAAGTAAGAATGATTGCTCTGTCCAGGCCATGTCCCACTGAGATGCAATTTGTTTCCTTTTACATCACTCATATCTTTTTCCTACACCATCCCTGCTGTATTTCACTGACTTTTCATAACAACACTCTGTACATAAGGCTCGGTGAACTCCACATCTGTTCTTCACAAGAAATGTAGAAAATGCAGTAAAAATGTTTGTGTGGTGTATTTAAAAATATTATCACAGTTGAGGGTTATAAACATGCATTTTTAATGTAAGTCAGGTCAGACTTTTAAGCCAGACACAAAATCCTTCTTTTCCCCTGAATGACTGAGTATACTGTAGACAGCAGCATCTCCTGTGTTTCCATCGGATTCTTTCTGCAGGAAGGCTTTGATTTCAATATGAACATTTCTAAGAAATTACATGAGGGCAAATGAAGGGAAAGTGTGGGAAATATGATGATAACTACTAAACAAGAGCTTTACTGAGCAGATTTCCCTCTCTACAGACTGATCATGACTGTTATAGGTTGAAGTGAAAGGGCAACTGTTTGTCCTCCAGGCCACCAATCTCACATCCACTTTATTTCTACAATTAACATGGGCTGCCTCTAGGTAAGCAGCGGGGTGTATCACAAAAATCCCGAGACTGCTTCAAATTCGTGGGTCCCATGGTTCCCACAACAACAACAACAACAACAACAACAACAACAACAAAACAGTGTAAACTTCATACTAAATCAGTATTTATTCAGGGCATTTCAAAGACAGACTAGGTACTGCAAGCACAAGTGCTGGGCTCCAGCAGATAGCTATTCACGCTGTGCTTTCAGTCATTCCTAGGACATATCCCTTGAGCCCAGGGATTCTACTGAGAATCTCTATCCATACGAAAATATAGTCATCTGGGAAAGGATTAGAAAAAAACCCAGCCAAACAAAAATCCCAGCAGCTCCACTGGCTGTTTACACATAGGACTATATAGTCCTACGATCTCAAAAGACAAAGTAACTCTGTCCTGACCACAGCACCGCACACCACCTCTGTAACTTTCCCCTCTAGTTTTGAATGTGCAGTTGAATTGCTTCCTATCCTAAACCATCGTGTGGTATCACAGTGCACACGTCAGCAATTGCTGTGTTCTGCCGCAGCAGGGAGTGAAGTCATCCCAGGTGGTATGAAAGGATATACTTGCTTATAATGTGACTCATGTTTTGGAACCACATAAATACAAATTTTTTAATAGGCCATCTACTGATGTGGTACATCAAAAAATTGTGGAGCAAATTCTACGTTCTCTCTTATGTGGGTTGTAGAAGTAGCATCAGATTGAGGGCTCTACGACCAAGACATATTGCACCTCTAAATCCTGGTCTATGGGAAGGAGCAACATGAGCAGCTGCTCTCGGTAGCTGCTCTCCTCCTATTTACTGAAAGGGAGAGCCAAGAAGTCCATCCCATAAACTTTGTGTCAAAGTACAGAACAAATTACTTGATTCAAGCTTTGGTTTGTACCCTATTTAGAACTCAGCCTTAAATTGGTCTGGTCCTTTGCGATCCTTGAAGAGGAAAAGTAAATGATACGCAATGCAACTAAAGTGAAACTAGACTAGTATTTAAGATTAAATATACAGGAATAGGTATTAACACGTGTGTGGGAACTGAAGGTGAATTATTCTCCAGAGTTAATTGAAGAGTTTCCTCTGAAGGAAAGGAAACCTGTTTTGATTCTTTATTTTGCTAATGAAATGAAACACAAAATGACTTCCTAGTTATTACGCTGAAATATGTCATGCATATTCAAAAACTATCTCTGAGGAACTGAAACAATTTAGACAAGATGAGTTACTGAATACATGAAAGGAATTGACTTCATGATCCAGCTAATGAGTAGATAGGCTCAACTGTTAAAAATAATGACTGAACCCAAAAAAGGTACATTTACATTAACTGTAGCCACTAAAAGTTACTGTGAGCTTGTAGGCTGAATGACAATTTAATTTTATTTCAACTGTTTGCTTTTTATTTGTCTTAAAAAAAAATGAGTCAATTTATGTTCTTTGCACATGTGGAAACTCAGCATCAGGTTTCTTGGAGTTGTCTTACGACTATTGTCCATTATTCTTTAAGGTAGTGCAAAAGTGCTTTAACTGTCCAAGGGTTTTGACACTGTAAGGGTGCATATTCACCCCCAAAATTTAAGCCAAACATTAGGAAAAAATACACAACCCCACAGTACCTTCCTGCCATTACTAAAGATTTTAACTAACTCAAAATAGAGCTGCCGAGTACTATATCAGGGTACACAGTAGAACAAGCTTCCAAACTAATAACAATAAATTCTCAACAGAGTTACAATTAATTGTAAACCAGTGATACCTGTTAACAGTCTCTTCATGACTCTTTATGGTTTTCAACATCTTCCATGAGCAAAAGATACATTAATGTACCCAGGAAAATCTCCAGAATTGGGGAATATGAGCATTTGATCCTTTACCCTTTTCTGTGAAGCAGGCTAAAACTTGGTTGAGCAGAAAAAATCAACAATACATAAGGCACAGAATAGAAGTAATAACCAGACATTGAAAGGCTGGAATCATTGTTCTGGAGGAGCAAGTTATGAGATTGCACACCTGACCTAGGAGCAAGTTGTACTTACTCCCTCCTTTTCAGTGGTACAGTAAAATCAGAGAATGACTTGAGAATGACATTGTTTCCCCTCACTGGCTCCAAGAAACCCTATTGACAAAGAGCATAATTGCATAGTCTCTTTGTTCAAAGTTTAACCAGACCAAAGGCTGTCCCACACAGGATTTTTAGTTTCTGCTGCTGACAGGTTGTGACCTTCAGAGCAAGACTGCAAGGACAGGGGTCAGGGCACGTGATTAATTTTCAAGCTCTATATTAAATCTGTCTCGCCTACAATATCTAATCCCTATCTGTTTACAGGATTAATATCTGGTTCATTATCTTCTAATATAATATTTAGGTAATTGGGAGTCTGTATATTTTTCTATGATCTCAAAGCTGTGACTAACTCAAGGCCCTGTCATCCATCCTTCCGCTTCACCCTTTCTTGGAGTCACTGAGGCTGTAAATAGGTTTACTCCTACACAGAATCAGCTGCAGTATTAGGGCCTTAAATTCTATACATCACAGCAAAAAAAAAAAAAATCAACGAAAAAACCAACAACCAAGGAAGCAAGAAAATCTTTCATGAGAGAAAAATGGTTTGGCTTACTCAGTACACGTGCACTAACTGTGAGGAGGCCGAAGGAAGAGGGTAGCAGTGCTGGATTGGAAGAGAGAGAAATAGGCAGGTTGAAGTGAAAGACATTTTCAACAGAATTTAGAAAGGACGTTTAGAAGCACATAGCCCCCAGGTAAAAGTAAGGCAAAATGCCTTCACTCCAGCTTTCCTAATCAAGTTAGACAGATTTGCTGGATATATAGTATTTCTTGCTTGGGGAAACTGATAATTGCTCAGTTTTCAATCACAGTAACCTGCCACTGTGCTGACTAGGGCAGTTTAAACATAGAAGTCACCCACAGTAGCCTCAAGCTCCCAGAAAAGTAGAGAAATTCGTTTAGACCCCAATTTGCTTTTGTGAGGAAAGCTTAAAAAAATCTCTATAAAATTAAGTTACTAAGCCAGCACTCTGATCTCTAAACAGACACTTCACCTTGCTCGAGTGTCCTGTGAATCGGAAGAGCTGGAGCTGATGCAGCTAAAAGGACACACAAAGTGACAAACAGACATTTGAGAATCCATAGCGGTGTGTGGGGCATCTACAACTTCCCTGGGCAACCTAGCCACCCTGGATGATTTCATGTTTCATAAATCTAATACAGGCTTGTGCTGCTTGTTACTCTGATGAATGCAAACAAAATGAAAATATATGAGAATCCTGCTCCTTTGTGGAAGGTGGTGCACTGAAAAGTGCACAAAGTCATCCCCCAAATGGAAATTCTGTGACAAGAACTCTTGTGCTAGGATGGTGCAAGGCAGAACAAGTCTGGAGGCAATACAGCTGCTTTAGCAGGCAAACTCGGTCTTAATATTTTAGACACATTTATGTGGCAGTGCTCCAAGTCTGAACTGTGTCAGACTGAACTGCAGTGTTCAGCTTTATTACCTGAAATACACAATGAATTTGTACTGAGCAAAGATCTTGTTATATGAAAGACCATTGTCATCCTTACTGTGTAGCATATTTATGGTATCTCAGAGGGTAAGTGAATTAACTACTAGCACACAAACTAAAATCTAACCCCCAACAAATGATGTTACTAATCTTACTGGATTATTTCATGCTCAATGCTAGGGATTCAGAATAGAGTCCAACTTCTTCATTTGCAGCTGCATCGTCATTACCATCATACTAGACACACAAAAAATGGGAATGTGTCATTTCGCTAATAAAGTACATACATCTCATTAACAGCCACAAATAGCTGACCTATTGACTAAAACGGTGCTGTTACTTCCCTATATTCAACTTATTTTACTTTTCCCCCTTTATTTCACTACTTTCTTCTATGTTGAAAAAAGCTTTTGCTGACAGAAAGCTCCATTTTTTTCATAAAGAAGAGCCTTTGTAACTACAAAGAACAAGTAACCACTCAAGAAAAGATATGAGAATTTAAAAGTATTAAACCCATATGTCTCATGTCTGTGTCTTTTGAAAACTAGTTGGTTGTGCATCCTGAAGATTAAACATTTTAGCTGAAAATTTCCCGAGGTTTATAAGCAGCTTGTTCATTCAGTGCACATATGTCTTATTACCAGCATTTATTAATGTAGGATACAATAGAATATAACAAGTGTGGAAGTGATGGCCTTGCTAAAGGTGAATTGGGCAGAATACTGGTAAGTCTTTCAGCTTGTTGATAATGCGCAATAAAAATATAAAACTAGGGGGAATTAATTTTGGCAGTGGGAGGAAAGTATCTATTAAAATATACTGCTATCAGGACCTGCTTTTTTTTTTTTGAGACATGATTATAACTCAGACTAGTTCATATTCCACTATTAGTGCACAAAAGTATGCTTTGCAACAGAAATTGGAAATATTTTTCAAGAAAAATGGCTGCAAGGCAATCTCTGCACTTCAACACAGCTGGCTGTGCAGACTCTAAACAAAACTAGTCCATAAAGTTATTCTGATGAGCATATCAGCCTTTTTACTCACAGGCAAATATTAGAGTAATATTAACAGGTTAGTGTAGTATAGCTTGAGCAAATAGAGAATCAAAGTATGATCTCATTACCTTTCTCAGTTATTCCCCACTTTTAGTGGATAACTGTTTTGGCTCTTTCCCTAACAGCTTGCTTTCTTTTTTTTTTTTTTTTTTGCTGTGGCTCAGTCGAACAAATACAGAAACAACAGCAAACAAATCTACATAGAAGGATGAAAAATAACATCAAGACAGTATTTCTCACATGCTCGCTTGCCCACGTCTTGCCCTCCTGCATAGCAGGAGAATAGCAATCTGGTATTGGCCCCTTTCCCATTTATGGAGATAAAATAGCCCACATACAGGGCAGTAATGGGGCTCCCTACTGTTCCTTAGTCACGTACATGGAAAAGAAGCATAGAGGCTCATGGCTGAGTACAGATCTTACATGACAAAGCACTTTCTCTGTTCATTTGAGCCATTCCTTTCTACTCTGCTCAAAACCCTGCTTGTTTCTCAGCTACCTCAACGAATAAAATCCATGTCAGTGAGCACCAAGCTCCAGAACGCTACCCACGGAGGCCCTGTATTGGTGACAATCCACCTCCAGCTTCACTAGCACAGAGCTTCAAAGATCAGCAGAGATGGACTTGAAGCTAAACTTCAGGCAGAAGCCTGATAGTTTTCTATTTGGGAATGTGGTCCCAAGTCCCCAAGTAATTTTTAGAAAGGAGGAAAACAAAACAAAACAAAATTTTGAGGATTTTATCCCACAGACAGTTTGGGTACTGCCTTTACAAAACCATTAGAAAAGAGGTGAACTACTTCACCTCAGCACTCTGGAAAAAAAAAGGCTTACTAGCACTGATGTCAAGGTTCAGCCTTGAAAAACCTGAAGGTGGTAGGAATCAGAACTCACTACAGTGAGTTTCAACTTTAAATGCCGAAAACAGGTGAGTATTCAGCTTATAGTTCTATGGTTTCACGTTAAGGCAACTAAAAGCAATCTGTGCCATGTGGGATGATTTAAACAACATCACTAGCAGATACAATACCTGAGACCAACTACTGGCTTCAAATCATTCACAAGGAAAGGCTAATATGAAAAGTTAGATAACTGAATTTAGGATTGTAGCCTTAATGCAGCATTTCTGCAAACAGCCACGTACTTATCAGCCTAACTATCTGGATGTCAGGAAGTGGCACTCTCCAATTTGAGAAAATCTATGTAACTTAATTATGCAACTAACAAGTTTTGTGGTCACCAGTACTTATGAACACCTGAAATCCCCAAAACTGGTTGAGTTAGTCTGAAATCGATTCAGAAGGAAGTCAAGGAAAAGAAAATTTACTATAAATAACTGGTATGATATCAGTTATCTCCCTAGAGCTGAGAAGATAGTTACATTTTATAAAAACTTCTGAAAATTACATTTTGTGGAAATCATACTGGGAGCTATTTCAAAGCAATTCATCAGGATGACATAAATATGTGGTACAATTTTGTTTTACATGTTCTGGATGTCCTCTCCACTTTCATGCAGATTGAACTTTCTAAACATGAAAGGCTTAACTGACTGATCTATAGAAAATAAAATGTGGCAGGTGTTGTAAGTCAAAGATTTTACAAAATTACCAGTGCAAACTTGTTTATTCTTTACCAAAAAGCTTTTTAAAAAAGGAGTAGATGGAATTGGCTACCAAAGTAAAGACTATTTAATGTTACTTCAGAAGAATGTAAAAAAAAAAAGGCTTTGACAACATATATTTGAAATTTATAGCTGGTATTTGATTGAACTCCACTCAGTCCTTAGAACTGTGACAAATTCTACTTATGACAAATGGGATCTTGAAGGATCACTGGGGGATTGGGAAGCCCTCACAGGACTGGGATGGAGGAGGTCTCCAGGCTCGCTCTCCCACTGAATACCAGACCATAATCAGTTACTTTCCACTCCCACCTTTTTTCTCTCACACTGTTTTCTCTATACATCTGCATATCCTGAGGCTCCAGTTTCAGCTGTGGCTTTTAAATTTATTCTAATAAATATATTAAATGAAAATAATGCAAATGCAACAAAGCAAAGGAACCAAATGTTGCCAAAGGTGTACGTAAACTAAGCAAAATAGCTATCAGAAACAGATTAATAAACACAGTATCACAGTATGTTAGGGATTGGAAGGGACCTCGAAAGATCATCAAGTCCAATCCCCCTGCCAGAGCAGGAACGCCTAGATAATGCTACATAGGAACGTGTCCAGGCGGGTCTTGAATGTCTCCAGAGAAGGAGACTCCACAACCTCCCTGGGCAGCCTGTTCCAGTGTTCCGTCACCTTCACTGAGAAGAAGTTTCTTCTCGAGTTTAAGCGGAACCTCTTATGTTCCAATTTCAGCCCATTACCCCTTGTCCTATCATTGGTTGTCACCGAGAAGAGGCTGGCTCCATCCTCGTGACACTCACCCTTTAACACATGTGAATACATGATGGTCATCACAGAACAAGTATGTTATACGTTCAGTTTGTTGCATTTCAAAAGCAGAACGAGGTTTTGGGACAACTTACAAAAATGTTTATATAAATACCTGTCAAACCCTTCCTTCCTATTGGATCCGTTTATCCTCATACTGTTCAACCCAGTATTTTCTCTCTCCAAGTTATGAATAGCTACTACTCTCTGCTGCAACACTCTGTGGCATATCATTATGAACACAGAAACTAAAGCAGAGGGGATGATGTCAGACTGCTCATGTGTGTTCACATAGCCCTTTTAGGAAGTAAAGGCAGGGGATATTCTTGACTGAAATTCATTATCCCAAAATGCTAGTTTCAAATTTTAGCTTAAAAAGGGTCATGAGCTTCTACACCACAACAGCAAGAGCCTCGGTCAGAATCCCCCACATTGTCACTCCACCAACATCGGCGTAGGGACGAGAGTGCTGGATTTAGCTCTGCACATTGTCACCACCACAACGACTGAAACAATACACATTGCCAGAAGGGTAGCACTTGCTAAATATATCATAATCCTGAAAAAAATATTACATTTTAGATTAAGAAAGAAAGATAAAACACACTTCCTCCTCCAAAATTTCTGTACAGCCCCCTAATATGAATTGGTTTAAAATTTAGATAAATGTATTAATGATAAATGAGATCATTAACTTTGAAAACAGAACCCTACAGAGGCAGCTGTGTTCCTGAACACAGTGGACTGGCTGAGTTTTTCCCATCTCAAAAATGAGATGCAGAAGTTGAGAGAATGAAATATTTTCCCTCCTCCAGATGGCAAGCTGTCTAGGCAGTAATTGATTTTAATCACAGATTCCTAACAATATTCTTTGCCTAGGAAGGGCTCAGTAGCTACTGATGTCTGAAGCTGAAAGAATATAGTGCTATTTTCAGTCATTTTATGGTCCAGTTCCCAACAATCACAGGGAACTTTCAGTAGCATAGTTTACAACATTATTATCCCCTCTTGTTCTGTACTTTACTGCTTAGTTTAAATTGTAGGTGTTCTTTAAACTGAATTTCCAAAAATGCCATCTATCTTTTCCAAGCCACTGACTGAACCATCAGTTTATGGATGTATATTACCTATTTCACTTGGTATAGCAGGTTACAGTATCATATTTTCTACTCACTCATCTGTAAGATGTAACTGAAACTCCTTGACCTCCATTTTAATAAACTGGCTTCAGTATCCTTGACAAAACCTGTTATCGAAGTTCAGCCCAATCCATTCAACTCCACGATCACTTTAAAATGAGCATAGTTAAATACATTTCTCTATACATGCCCATCTTCCCCAACTGGCTCCTGCAAGAACCGCTTCCAGTAATTTTTAATTACACCAGAACATCTGTTTTTCACTTAAGTATTCCTGGTCATCCAACAAGTTATGCAGGATGGCCACCCTCCCCACCATACAATGAAGAAAGGATTCTTCACATTTTCTTCCTCTCTTCTTTCCATGTTTCTTTTAACTGGTTATTGCATCCCATAAAATTTGAAACTTAGTGTATTCCTTTAATACAGTAATAGGCTGTCCCTAAATTCTCTATCCATTTCTCCTGTATTGCCTCTGAAAACGGTCACACAAGTGCAAGAACTTTAGCCAATGCAAGTGCTTGAGTCCCTTGGGTTTCAGGTTATTTCCCCAACCATGAAATACTGAAGAGCTTTCTCTTATGATACCCTTCAGAAATTACTAGATGAGTCCTAACAATGTTCATTTTTAAAACCTGCTGTAAGGGATTAAATAATCACAGTCAACATATAATACTCTCCCCTGTTGTATTTCTTACCAGACCAAATAGAGGGAGATGAAATTTCTTCCACTATCTCAGCATCTCAGGCAAGATCATCTGTACTTCAGGAAGAAGAGATCTAAAATAGATTTACTACTGCCTTTGTGGAGGACTTGAATCAGCTCAAATTCAAATAATTTTATTTTTAAAATAGATTCAAATATTCCCAAGGAAGAAATGCTCAGAAGTACACAGGTAACACAAATATAAGAAGCTCCCTAACTTTTATAGAATAATTTCTCTTGTTTGGGCTTTACAGATGCCACAGCAAAAAAAAAAAAAAAAAAAAAAAAAAAAGGTGAATTAAGCACATCATATACTTGAAACAATCACGTACTTCATTATATCTAGCACTAGAAAAAATGTAACTGCACCACAGGCATCTCTCAAATTAAATATCATGTTCAGTCCCTTCATTTGGTTGATACACTAACGGCATATTGTGTGTGGCCACAGATGTTCTTTGCTGGGTTGTGCTGAAACCAATCTAATTTTGTGAGATAAATGAGGTGTACTGATTTAAGAACTTGATTCCCCAGCATAAAAAAACAACATCAGAAGAAGTGAAGCCTCTTACCAGAGTTCAGATCGATAAGCTAATTTCTCTGTCACAGCTTCTGCCTTTTAAACCTGAATTTCAGGATGGTGTATGTGAAGGCAACATCCCTCAGCTATTTGGGAGATGTCTGGAAAACAGAAAAATATGACATAGACTTGTAAGTTACATTAATTTTAATAGTAATTAAGTATGCAAAATAATGTTTTAATATCAGTGACAAGATTTTAGACAGAGGATCAGCATTAAAGAATGAACAAAGACAGTTTCCCATAGAATTTTTCAAACTGAGACTAAGTAGCTCAGGGACTTCGTACTGTGATATAGTATAGAGTGCAGTATCAGCTCTGTCCTGACTTGATAAGGTGCCAAATTTCAAACCCTTCTCACGGTGTATTTGACGTAGGCTGGTGGGTTCCATCCAGTTCTCAGTCAACTGATGTCCCCATCTTACCCACTGACACTATCCCAGCAGCCTCAGCTTAGGAATGCATATTAGAGGGAACTAAAACATCCTGTCCTTATATAGAAGTGGCAAAAAAAACTTCTGCTGTTGAAAAAAAAAGTTGAAACTTTAGCACACCATATCTGGCACCTTTAAATAGCAAGAACACTGTTTTGTTAAATGACATGGAGAGATTCTGTGCTGCTTTTCCAAAGGCGGGCCCACACTCTGCAATGCAAGACAGCTCTGAACAAATTTGTTCTAGCACTGGAAGGAGCCGCGCTCTGTTTGCAGAGTGATCCCTTGGTTAGTTACCCCTACTCAGGAGGAGATTAGAGAAGTTCAAACGGTGGGCTGCTCCCAGGCACGTACTATTGCGAAGGCTCTCTCTGCAAGCACTTCTTCCTGAAGTGTAGAGGCAACCAGTCTCACAAGCCCAATAAATGGGAGTGGAGAGGAGTTATGATATATGTAAGTCATGTGAGGTAAGTCTCTCCTTGCTGATTTAAGGACCACAGTATTTCTCAGATTGCTACAGCGCTTCACCTGTGCCATTACAAGTCACTACTGGCATAACCTGCATCCCTGCGCACTTCAAACACCCAAAGCATCTTTGTCGTGTCCCCTCTGCTACCTTTGCAATACCCCCTGCTGTGGACTCTTTTCTACTTGAGCATTTAAGGCCCATATATCTCATAATTTTAACATGGAAACAAGGGTCTGCTGAAAGTAACACCCTGGATTACATTGAATAGGAGCTATTTCTCCTAATGAGTAGCGCAAGCTGGCAGTATTTCCTATGCTGATTATAGTAAGTAAATAAGGAAGTTTAACAGTAATGTAAACTAATATTTTTATTAAAACAAATCAGTAAGACTGTGATTAAAAATCTTATGACTACAACAGCAATACAGACTGTGACTCTAATGTAGACTAAAGTATATTCTCCTTTAGGATGAGTAATAGAGCACTAAAATGCTCTCACCCTAACAAGCAGAAAAAAGCAGTTCAGATTTTAATGTTCTAGAAAGCACATGAGCTAATAGGCCTTGCAGGCAATTACATCTAATTACAAAGACAAAATAATGTTATTTGAAGAAACATCATGGTGCAAATTATGAAAATTTGCATTTTATTACTGTTACTACTTTTGTTGTTGTTGTAGTGCCTGTAGGCACCACCCAGCCTGGGAGCTTGTTGTGCTAGATGCTGTGCAAACACATGCAGGCAGTTACTTCCCCCAAATGCAGAAGAGGGTGGAGAGGTCACCCTATTCTTCTCATTTAATAGTAAGCTGAAGTACAGGGGATAGAAGTGGACACAGGGGATACACCTTGGAGTCCTAGAAGACAGTGAGTTGTCCATGGGACAGCAATATGCCCTTGTGGCCAAGAGGACCAATGGGATCCTGGGGTGCATTAAGAAAAGTGTGTCCAGTAGGTCTAGGAAGGTTGTCCTCACCCTCTATTCTGCCCTGGTGAGACCACACTGGGAATACTGTGTCCAGTTCTGGGCTCCCCCCTTCAAGAGAGACAGGGACCTACTGGAGAGAGTTCAACGGAGAGCTACGAGGGTGATTAAGGGACTTGAACATCTCTCCTATGAAGAGAGACTGAGAGAACTGGGGCTGTTTAATCTCGAAAAGAGAAGGCTGAGAGGGGATCTTATTAGTGTATATAAATATCTGAGTGGGTCTGAAGAAGAAGGGACCAGTCGCTTTTCAGTGGTGCCCAGTAATACGACAAGGAATAATGGGTATAAGTTAGAACATAGGAAGTTCCACCTCAACATGAGGAGAAACTTCCTTCCCGTGAGAGTGACAGAGCCCTGGCACAGGCCGCCCAGAGAGGTTGTGGAGTTTCCTTCTCTGGACACTTTCAAAACCCACCTGGAAGAGTTCCTGTGTGGCTGCCCTGGGGGATCCTGCTCTGGCAGGGAGGTTGGACTAGATGATCTCTAGAGGTCACTTCCAACCTCGAACATTCTATAATCCTATGACTCTATGATCCTATGATTTGCTTAAATCATACACAGTTTACACTAGAGACAGCAGTCAAGCCCAGCTCTCCTTAGAACCAGCTCCAGTACCAGGACCAGAAAAAACACCTTTTCCCTCTAGGGGCTTACCATAAGCTATCTTTAAGAGTTAAAAAATACAAGGGATTCTCTTCAGGATTGGAGCTTAATGGCTTGTCACTGTAGTTAAATAATTCAGTGCCAAATGCCTATAACTTTTTAATGATTCATTGACATACCCGGATCCCATACATATTTAGAGGTGCCTGGTTACTGTGCTGTGTCTCACTGGAAGCTGTAAAAAGTAGAATTCAAACATTCTTCACCACTTCATTAATGAAATAAATTTATCTTCTACCAGAACACAAGTCCTTCAGTGTTCTAGATCTACATTTTATATTCATATATACTCTGTATCTTGTCTGTTTGCATTAAAAGAAAATCCTTTTGATCAATGTTCTGGCAATGAAATTGCAGTCCCCTGAGTACAGTTCTTCTCGGCCAGCCTGCAGCGTAAATGATACTTAATAGATAAAGAGACATGCTGTCAAGATCAGCTATGCATGTGTTAAGGCTCAATTGTCTCTAAGGTATGAAGGAATAAAAGCACAGTACTGTCTAGCCTCATCTGTAACCTGTTTCAATATGAGCAACAGGGCTGCTTTCCTCCCCTTCACTCTGCTTATTTTCCTTTGCATAAAGACTCCATTAGAGTAAATGTGAAAATTTTATCACTTACAAACTGGGAGACTGAGACAAAGGAAACTAAGGTATCTGACCAAGATTACGCTTTCTCCTAGTGTCACAGGTGACACTAGAAATCAGGAATCCACAGATTCCAACCTATTACAGGTTCAGCAAGCTACATCCCTTCCACTTTCGTCCAAATCGTAAGTCACTGGCTGATTCTACAAAAAGATTCACTGGAAGCCTTAGTGGTGTTTTACTCTTCCTCATTAGGATTACTCAGTGAGGAATAAGCTCCTTAGTGTGTGGTACAGAAATGACCACAGTCACACAGATCCTCCTCCATTTATTTGGGTAGCATTCATTTCTGGTCCATTCCTTAACATGAAACAGAAAAGATCTACAAAATCAGTAACTGAGTCCTGGGAATTGTTTTGCATACACAGCTTAGCACTACGGGGTATGAGATACTTGCACACCCTCCTGACCCAGGTTTGTACTGAGGAGTGGCTATGTTCCCAGCACATAAACTTATTTGAAATTACAACATTTTGAGGTTTTAAAAAATTATACAATTCTACCTTTGCTTTTTCCATATTTTACAGTAAGCTACAAAGTTTATCGATTTGTTTTGGCAGTCAGTAGTTGCAATTTAAATAAAAAGCATCAAAATTTGAATTTGTTCTTTCACCAACACAAAACACTACAGTCCTGCATAAAGAAAAAAAAATATTTTGGTTGACAAAAAGAATATTTCAGCCCATGTAAGAACATGGATTTCTACCCCTTGCACAGAAAAGGGTGTAGCCACTTTTTCAAAGTCATCATAACATCAGCTATATCAATCCAAAGAGAGGAATTTGATATGATTGGTTAGAAAGGGAACTTTAAGGACAAGTGGAAAGTCTTTACTTTACCACACTACTGTGAAAACAACACACTTTTTTTTTGACAACACAAGAAGCAGAAGGCAGCAACACTATTAACAATTGCATCAATATCCAGACACATTGCAAATGTTCCCAAAAGTCAGTGTACAAAGCATGTCAGCCTGAGAGAGAACTGAATTTGTTTGTGAAGTTCTTATGCAGCTACTGGCTTTGACCATAAAAATTATTTCAAAGCACTGTCTTCATCTCCAGCATTGTTTCCAGCTGTGCTTAAACAAATCTGATTTCCTTTGTCATCATCTACAGCTGTATTTCCCTTCTCTTTTGCTTTCTTTTGAAAGCAGCTCACTATGATAAATTCAAAGAAAATGCAGCTTTTCATTTCTTCCCCACTCTGCTGGTCACTGATCACAGACACGTATTATAAAAAAGAAACTATAAAAATTAAATTATACTAAAGGTAAATTAGTTTAATATACACAAGGACTCATAGTTCTGCCCTTAAAAGCAAAGTATATCAATGTCAGGGCACTGACTGACTCTAGTCCTCCCTGCTCATAGGAATGATGTATTGGTCTAGTGTTGCCCTCTGTAGCGTTAATATACAGAATACAAGAAAATCTACACATCAAAACAAGAAAATTCTTGCCCCTCACCCTCCCCGAAGACTCCACTGAACAGGCAGAATGAGAGGATAAATGTGCATTATCGTGTTAACGCTGGTTTAGAAAATGTTTGGAGAACAGAGGCAAGAGGGGACAGGGAAGGCAGCTGTTATTTAATTATCTGTCATCTCTGTCATGCCCTCTGATTCACTCACATGCATCCACATTCAGACACACTAACAGCAGCTCAGGGAAGAAGGGGGGGCAGGGAGACGAAAGAAAGGAGGAGCTGCATAGAAAGCTAAGCTAAAAATAACAATTCTCTATGAATCCAGATTACAATGCCTGTTTTCCCAAGATATGTCAAAATCTTGGAGATAGAAAGAGAGGTGAGAAATTCACATCATAACAGATAGAGGGGGGCTGTAGTGACACAGACCCCAGCTTCTTTCACAGATACCTCTGAAAACCTAAATTAAGCTGCTTATTGTCCTAGGACATGATGTGACCAGCTTTGCAGAGATCAATGTCTTTCCTACAGATGCCTGCTCACCAGTTGAGAAATCAATCAGCTAATCCTCAACAACTGCCAGAGGAGCAACCAAGGGCACGCAGCCCTAATACTAAATTTAAACAGAGATTACAGCACCTATTTCCCCAGCAAAGTGTTTCTACATCAGATTGTAGGAACTCCCATTCAGAGCTGCTGCCACAAATGCCAGGTAAGAGGAGAAACGGGATCTCACTTGGTGTGTGCGAACTGTCATATCTGAACGGCACAAGGTTTCTCCCTGCTATGTATGCTGCTTTCTTCTGGGAAATATCCTCATAGGAGCTGACCTAGGCATAGAAGAGCTAAGTGCTCTCCGTGCACAGAGTGCCTTCATCTCGTTGGTGAAAACATTTAACACTTGACGTGCTTATATGCTGGAATACAACAAAATCCACCAATATGCACAGGCTGCACAGTTACTGACAAAGTCTTTTGATGCATACCCACAACTAAAGAAAGATAATACTTTTATAATTGCTCATGGGCTTTTAGTGAAAGTCTGAAAAAAAGGGAAAATACCCAGCTATGTCATGCAAAGGTCTGCTTTCCCTCTTTGGAGCTGATTTTGCACTCTGAGAGTTGATGAAGGAGGAAGAGGGAGATTAAGAGAAATCCCCAAGAATTTAGCTGAGGGAAATTAATTCTTCCAGAAATGCAGAAAACCTTGGTTATTGTATAAAGCAACTTTTTGCAAATGCTGTATAAAGTGCAGAGCGCAGCACTGAGGAGGGCTGTTGCCCAGTTCTTAGCTCCCTCTTTCAGGGCTTGGGAACAGCTGCCGTGCTCATGGGCTCGACCTTGGCAGCTGCCATGAGCTGATTACAGTGACTGATAAACATGAGTCTTCCTAAGTCATTTTGGATTCTCTGATAGTTGAAGATTTGAGACTTAAGGATGGCCATCTGCATGCTGCACTGCTGGAAGATACATGCAGGGAGGACACCCGTTCTTGTTCTAATATTCTTCAATCTGTTGTGAGTGTTACTTCTGATTGAGTTAAGCAATCTGGTATGATTTTCTATCCTTACAAGGCAATGAAGTTTTCAGTTATCTTACTCATCAGCACGCAAATCTAACTCCGATATGATTTAGAGACAGAAAGAAAAACAGAGAGTAAAGTGGGTTCTGGGGTCTCCACTACAGCAGTCTCAAGCTCAATTACTGTCTTTGTGTCCTGTCTTTGCAACATGTGCGTCTGGAGGCAGCGGGTGTGAGGTCCTGACAGCCAGCCAGGAGCCAGCCACACACTCGAGGCACAACGATGCAGCATGTCACTCATACGGGCACACGGTGGCCTGAACACCACAGCAGGTTACCTCACCTCCAGGAATGGCATGTTGGTTCACCCTCATGCTCATCTGACCTCTCTGCTTAAGTCAACAAGCAGGAGGATCTAGCGTAAGTGAGCTTCTATGGATGAGGTATTTGTGCCAAACTGACAAAGTTCATGTTACAAGAGAGTCTCAACAGTTTTTCTCCACTAATTTCCCGGATAGAATTCAAATAAGTGATAAACTACTTCTATGGTTTTTAATCCAGTTAGAAAGTTATATTCACAGCCTTCAATTTCCCATCAGGAACTTGCAACACATTTTAAAGGCATACATTTAAGTGCATTGTTCAAGAACTCATACACATAAAATAAACAAACAACATTATATCCTTATGATATACAGATCCTTACAGGTCCCTTCCAACATTCTATGATATATGCAGGTGACACTTGTGAATATCAGAGTACATGAGAAAACCAAGATCTCTGAGTATTTCTCCATGAACAAAATTCAGTAATCAGAGCTTTCTCACATGTACCAGAAAATCATAGCACAGAGAAACCAAAATGAAAAACATGGGTACCCGTTAAGTGTTGTCCCCCAAACTGAACAGATGATTTTGCACCCCCTGTGTCAGCAAGGGTGGGGAAAGAAATGCTACAGAATGGGATGTTCTTGTGTCCCAAAGAAAAAAGATCAGAGGAGCCTCTGAAAAGGGAAGAGCAGCTACTGAAAATGCTGTGCTCCTTTGTAATATAGCAATTTCAGTCCCTCCTGCATAACATCTCAGATTGCAGGAGACAGACTTTGAGGAGGTTGGGTTAGTACACAGTGATGCTAAACAGTATTCCCTGCCTTAAGCAGGGATTTTAATAAACAAACAAAATGAGGATAAGACTATTCTGGAGACAAAAAAAAAACCCCAAACCCTAGAAAAATCATAACAGAGAGAGAGAATATAGCCAAGGATAGAGGAGGAGGAAGGTGTGAGTGGCTTACAAACTACAATTAAACATTTTTGGGTTTGGTTGCCTGTTTCTTACAAACTATAAGAAAAAATGTTAGAGGATAAAGGAAAGGGCTATTTCACAGCTCAGGTTTTTTTTCCCCTAAATTTTAAACTCCACAGGAAAATAATCTATCAAAACTGATATGAGTTAATAAAATAATTCTTTAAATTTCATTCCTTTCATTAGCTTTCCATCAGCAATGTGTCCAAGACTTTTAGATAGTTAATGACATTTTGGCTGATTGCAAATTCAGAGACGACCATAAAAAGGCAACTATATTTTATATGCTGTATAATCTTTCACTGAGTTTAATACTTGTATGATGTCCATTGTGGAGATAGGTCCACAAGATAGACCTCATTTAGAAGATGGGTTCAATAACTGCATTCCTAGCATTCAAGGCATACTATCAGTAAAAAAGTTTAAAGAGGAGATAATATTTACTGTGAACTATTTTTTCCCCTTTGAAGTGGAAAGCAAAGTATTCTGTAGCTAAATGGAAAATGACTCACGTAAATCAGTGTTTTAACTGAATTGAATTAATTAACATTTGGAATCTTAAGGGGTAAACTGCAATTTTTCAGGAACATCTAAAACTGAATGCCTTATTAAGTTCATAAAAAGGGGAAAAAGAACAAAATCCTTACTGGTTAATCTCTCTTGGAAAAGTTGCTTCCAGGAAATATATAGCTTCCATGCTAATGAATATAATCATTCCCAGGGATGCTCAAGGGCTAGAGCAACCCTGCATGAACCCACATTGCCAATACAACCATCTCTTACATGGAAGTAAAACAAAGCTCTCTATACTAAAATAGAACAATCAATGCAATGGGAAATCATATTTTAGTAAAGAGAACACATTTTCTTAGTGCTGAAATAGCGGAAGTGTTTGATTTCCATTTCCACACTGCAAAGGAACTTGGATCACCTGAGTATTCCAGACAGTTCTACAGAAGGAACCTGGGACAGGATCCTGATCCAATTAAAAGACCTGTCAAACTTCTCTGTAATTTTAATGGAGCAACGGTTTTACTCAGCATGTCAACATATTTTAAAGTGTGTGCATATATAGATTAAAAATATATTGTTGCAAATGCAGATCTAATTTACTACTGTGATTCCAGCAGGATGAGTCTGGAAACACAGAAGCAGAACTAAGATATAAAAGATAAGAACATGTTCTAATTAAGTGGATAACGATTTCCAATATAGGAGAATAATATCTGTTGACTGGAGACAAAGCTAAGAAGTCATACAGGAAACATTTTCTCTCCCAGTCTCTCTCATGATCAGCTCAACCCAAAAGCTTGATTCTACTGTTCTTACAGAGCAGCAACATCCTTTACCTCCAATGACAGATTTGCTAGAAAACAAATAAAAGGCTCAGGATTAAATTTTGTAATGACAGCTCAAAAATATTGTCCTTTGACATACTCTTCCAGAAACCTTTCACCTTCTGTTAGCGCAGTTAAGCCTACTAAACAACTCTTGCTCTTCCAGCTGAAGTCTAAATACTTTAAAGTATTTATTCTCTTACTGCACTGTATTTCTGCAAGACCTGACTCAGGAAGATACTTAGCTTCATACCTGATTTTACATGTTGGGGTAACTCCCTTGCAAACAAGTTCCTCATGTATTTAAAATATGGTCTCGGCTCAAGAATAACTTGATTTTATTCGTTGATTTTTCAACCTAAATGGATTTGCATTTTCATGTGATCCTTTTCCTATTCTCACCCTTTTGATTTTGACTAACTATCTCCATAATTAACTTCCTGTTCGTTTTTACAACATCATTACCGAGTAATTAGTTCATGGGCTGCTTCAGTCTGAATCTGATATATTTTTTAAGCAGCAATGGCTCAAACCATGACATCCCTTCATCTCTTGTAAATACCATCTTCTACATTCATAGCTAGTTTTGTAATAAATGCCCCTGGCAAGTAGTATGTTAGAGCCTTCCAGCTCGTGATTAAAGTATCTTCTACTGAAAAAATCCTGGTCTTTCCTGAATCCTTTTTCATGTTTTATAAATTGAAACTCTGCATCTCTCAGAGCTCAACAGGGAGGAAATGAGAGTAGTTTTATGGCTATTCCTGGGCTGTCCTCTGGCTGTCATTATTTGGACATATCTGAGAGTCTGCCTCAGTTAGTACAGCACAGCTTGAATCACAGCAACACTGTACTCTGAATTACCTAGTCGGGATATCCTGCTTTAAATCATCACAGAATCTGGCTATTATTGACAAAAGGGTTGTTTCCCCTTTCTGTGACTCAAGGTGTACAACATCCTTCCATCATACCTAACTCAGGATTTCTTTCAAATGGTAGTTTAATATTTTGTGTACAGCCACGGCTACATCAAATTCAGTGTATTTATTTTCCTTCATGCATATTTTCTGCTACCGTTTCTTTGTGCCTTGAATCATTTAGTCTAATTTGCATAAACATTTGGGGACAGAATTTGCAAGAAACAAAGTTACAGTACAAGGAATTACATTCTTCTGGTTTTTATTTTTACTCTTCTCTCTTTTGGAAATTTGATGTTAATTCACTGTAAGTGAAGCTAGTTTAATTTATTCATTGGCAATTCTCAAGAGAACTTTCAGGTTTTTTTGTAGCCAGACCTATTAATCTGGAAGTACTTTCTCTATTTTTAATGATCTGCTTTTGCTTTTAGCACACTGCTATCAGGAGCGAAGATATTATTTGGACATGTTTGAAAACACTTTCTACAGAAAGTTTCATTTGCTCATTTATTATTTGCCTTGAAGCTCTCATCAAAGGTAGATGACAGAATGTTTTTCCACATACCTGCCCTAAATCCTTTCAAGAGGCTTATTTATGTCATTATTGCAGTATAAATTATATTGATAAGGTTTTACCATTTGCATCCTTTCCACCTCTTATGACAGGAATTTAAATGCATGCAACTGTCACTTGTTCTCAGTTCCAAGAACTAAAAGAAGGTTACTTTCAAGAACCTGCATAGTGGAAATTTCACTGCACTGGAAAGTCCATGAAAGAAGTCTGAGTTGTGTGTCTGCATTTGGTGAGGATGGCGCTGAAGTATTTGAAAGCTGGTGAACAACAAAAAGGGTTTCTCAGCTCCACCTGTAGGTGTAGCTCTACCTGAGGCTCTGGAAGGAGCCGGCTGTAAGCAACTGCTGAGTGAACACAGACGGTGGCTCTTGCATACTTCCCAAAATGAGCAGCCTGAGATTCTCTTCCTCCATTTTTCTGACCCCCGCACAACCTTAGATCTGCTCCAGTTGCTGCCACTTTCCTCAGTCTTTTTCACATTGGAAGATTTACTGCGGTAGGAGGCCCATGTAAAGTTACGTCTGCTGTATTCATGCACACTTTCATTGGCCAGCCCCAATAAGTAGGTTTTTAACTCTTTCCATTTAATCTTCTACCACTGCAAAGATTAGTGACATACTTTTCGTTCCCTTCATGTGAAAGCCCCTTCATGTGAAAGAGAAGACAGACAGCTTTGCCCATTTTTAGCTGCAGGGAGAGAGTGCAGAGGCAAGGCACGGACATCTAGCTGCTCACAGCACAGACTGTCACAGACATAGCCACTGGCACCACATTTTAGGACAAACCAATTACACTTGGCAACTAAGTAATGAGGTGTTTTATTCAGCTTTCTATAACCAGAAATACCTTTTCTCATATTAATTAAGATTTGCTTGTGCTTTGAGATATTAATCCTATCAAGAACTGAAGATACAATTTGGGGTTTGTTTTCACATTTATTAATAGGAGAGCTGTGCACTGGTGATACATTTCCCATGACACAAGGTGCTTGAGGTAATTATTAGTGTGGAAAAGGAATCCACTATTTCTTTGCATGATGGGAAGAAATGGATGACTAAAAATTTAGAGAAGTTTGAGGTCCGCCCAGTTTGAGTGGTTGTGTTCTGTGACATGGTAAAACTTGGAAATATTACACACTTTGGGCGAAACTATCCACTGTGTAGCAATTGCAGCTCTATGCTTGCTGTATATTTACATATCATTATCTGACTGCCCATTTAGAAGAAATAATTAGAACTTAACTAGCTACAAATGAGACAGATTTGTACTTCCTGGCAAGTCCCTTAAAACAACTGATTACCCTTCACAGAAAAGCTACCATGGCATGAACATCTTAAATACAACCTGCACAATGATCTTTCCATCTGTCTAACAACCATAACTAAAGACATCCGCAGTGAGAAGAATGATAGCTTAGATTTGGCTCTCAAGTATGAATAGCATCTATCATTAATCTGACAGACAGGTTTATTTGCCTTCATTTCACCATTTTGTTCTTATTTCCTGCTAGTACAAGGAGACCCATAGGGGACCAACAAGTCCTTTCAGCTCTGCCAGCAGAACATTGAGTGACTCCATTCAGTTGTACCAACAGCAAGCAAAATTTTACTCATCGGGCGCAAACACATCTACAGGCTTTTAGCAAGATACATGCCTGTGGGAGACATAATGGAAATAAAGATTCTTTTTATATAACATAAGAGCATAAATGATTTCTGTCCAGTTTCTGATGATATTGGACCAATGGAAAGAAACTTGCTGGTATAAAAACTTAATGGAAGTGAAATTTCTAGGGCTATCACCTCAACTAGGATTTCATTTCAGGCTCACTAGAATGAAAATTGTCCTATGACACCTTGCTCCAGTTGCAAATCTATCCACTCATCTATTTCAACAGCTTTTGGCCTGGTCATGCTGTTGCTGAAGTTTCAAATCTACTTTTCTGAACTAATTGTGTTCATTCACCTTACATGTTCTCTCCTTGCTCGGCCTTCTTGCTCTTCTATGTGTCTTGCAGCAGATGAAGCAAAAAGATAGAGAAATTGTTCTGCTATTATGATCCACCACAGCAGAAAATATTTGATGCCCTGACTCAAGTGAAGCAAAAATGATTTTTCTTCATAACAGAATCTACTGGGTCCTGGCTGAAGTTCAGAGTACATAGATCACATAGTCTCCATTAAAGGCATAAATATAATCATTTCAGAAAATGGCCACAGGTCTAAGATATTGGAATTTGAAACTAAGATTCTGCAGATAAATAACTTATTTAGAAATTTTGTCATTTATATTCATTCATAGTCAATATTAGACAGATTCAAGTAAACCACTTTGTCTCAAAATGTGTTTGATTTGATAACTACAGAGAGTAGACTAGGAGATTAGATATTAATTAATAAAATATCTATGAGGCACATACCCTTCTGGAAAAAGTAGTCTGAGGGTACAAATCCTACATTTGAGCATCATCTAAGTAGGTTAGTAAGGAAGAGTCCTAAGGGAAGGTACTGCCTCCCGTGGCTTGAATGTGACACGGAACAGTCTTTCCTATTAGTAGGAGTTGGCTCGAAGCAGGCTGTTGGACGCCAGCTTTGCCCACCCTCCTGCAGCTGCTCTCAGCCCCTGCGGTGGGTTCCCGCTGCCAACGGCGTGCCTCCCACGGCCACGATGCAGACGAGTGCAGTCACTGTAAATGTTATGGGTTGCAAAGGATGGCAGTTCTGATCCTGCTCAAAAACATGCAGCTGAGAACTGGCAAACTGATCTTCATCCTCCACAAAATGTCACACAGGGGGACCTTTTCTCATTGGATGTAACCTTTTGTTTACAGAGAGGTTTTAACCTAAAGTACCTCATTCAATGCATAAAATTGAAGGAAAGTGAACATTTAGGCACACAATAAGTGTTTCATTTTTCTCCTCACTCAAGCAGACAGGTAACACCTGCCTCAGAATGGCATTGCAGGTAGTGGAGGAAGGTATTTTTCTGTAACAAGATAGAGAAAACTTATCTGTGTAGGTGTCCAGTCTTAAAGTCTTTGTTCCCAATTTTCCTTCTTTGTCAGATGTATGTTATCCCAGTGAACAAAATACAGTTGATCTCATCTGGAGAGCCAATGATCAATTTGGAACCAATAATGGACAAATCCATTAAGTACAGAATTCTCATTTATGTTTCCTTTATATTTTTGTAGGGCTTCAGACTGGATAATAACACGAGCCAAACTGCAGTAGTTTCCTCATGTCGGAGAATAAACACCAGTTTCCTCCTCTTCACTAAACTGTTTGTTACTTCTCCTTGTGCAGACCACCGAGCCTCTCATACTTGCAACAGTTTCATAAATATAAATTATACTGTAGCATTTTCATCCTAAATTAGCTCTTCAAAACAGATAAACTGCAAACTTGAGGAGAATCAGTGATGAGGAGAGCATACAGGAGAAAAAGTTCCTAAGCAGAGAGCAGAAAGACCAAAATAGATCATGCACATAGCAGAAAACAGCCCATCTTCAGATTCCGTGGGTAAATCCAAAGGAAGTTGCTGTGATCCTCCAAACATCTCCATTTGGATATGTGTCAGAGCTTTCCCACACAAGCCTTGTGCTCCTTTCTCAGTTCTGGTAAAATTGTTCCAAAACCTCCAAGATTATGTATCTCACTCCTACTGCAACTTCCTCTGTTCTTTGCCCAAGCTATGATGTGTGGCTGAGGCACATCTACTCTGCCCTTCCTGGCTTCTCCATCTGAATTAGCTGCTTGGTGTGATGCAGGAGAAGGACAGGGAAGCCAGAGAACTTTATCATGTTCAACCCTTAGTTTCCACAGCAGCATCTGGTAGCTAGAGCTGCTTATCCTCCAAGAACCACAGCCAGTCGCTTAGGGACTGCTTCCCACCACTACCTTATGCTTCAAAGGGATAAAATCCACCAGCATCAACAGAAATCCTTCCTGAAGACTCCAGCTGCATCATGGTCTCTCCTGGTAACAGGCCCAGGGGCACGACCTGCCTGTTAAAGCTTAGCACGTCTTCACTGTGTTCAGCTTTCTTCTTCATGTACTTGAATCTGGGACTAAATGCATTCCCTGTGTGAAGTGTTCCTAAGTTCCACTTCTGCATGTGAAATCCAGATGGGTTGGCTTGGCCATTGCTACACTGCCTCCTCTTTCCATGTACTGACCCACACAGAGTCAGTCCCTCTGTAGCGTTTACGTACAGTGCAGAGCCACAACGCTGCAACAGTTCAGAAATCCTTAACCATAAAAACTGAGCCACAGCCCAAGGATGTCCAGAATAAAAATTATAGTTATAATTTTATTCAATTAACTTGTGGGCTCTGAGCCTCCAGGTTAGACTGTGTTCACGGGCTCAGTATTTTGAATGATACCAAGAAGATTTGATCCTTATTCAACTTATTTATTTTTCACATGAAAACAGACTGTCTTTGAATTACCTGACGTCAGTGTTCAGAGCTTCAACTAAACATTCACTAGGATGCCAAGATGCTCTTCTTGTCTTCTAATATCAAAATAAAACTGTAATCCCAGCAATGCCTATCAGTTTTTTCTATGAATAGAAAGTAAAGTACTGTGCTGATAAATACAATATTGCAACTGAAAGTGCAGGTGAGCTAACCACATAAGAACAGAGGCCCACAGATGCTCAGGTGATTTATGTATACTGGAACTTATTGTAACAAAGCTCATTTTACAATTACTAAAGGGAGAAAACTCCTGGGCCATTTTTCTAGTTCTCTCCTAATAACTATTTTCCTTGTAAACAACCCTATCACACATACTTTTGAAATGAAACTTCATTAACTTCAAAATTAAATGAAGAGTACAACCCATATATTCTCTAGGAGCAACAAGAAAGGCCAAGTCTAATCTGAATAACATCTTACTAGAATCTTAGTCATCCAGTTGCCTATTACGATTAAAGCTCGATCATGAAGTATGGCACCTGTCTATTTTCACACATATAAGGGTATAAATACCTCAAACTTTAATAGCCTTCTTAAAATATCAGTACTGTCTTGAGACAGGAATTTCTATGTATGAAACAGAAACATGTTTCTAGAAATAAATAAAAAAAAAAAGATGTGATACCACAGTCCATACCTGACAGGACAGTATCAAATGCTGGAATTTCAACTAGAAAGCAACAGTATTTCACATGTAGCTTAATGTGTTTTAGAGCCAGGTTTCAGCACGTTGGATAAGTTACAGCTTTGCTACTCTTTGCTGCAGAGTCCAAGCATAGGAAGCATTCTTGTTTTGCAGATAATAATTTACATATAGTATTAAATTCTCTTTTAACACCCACTGTTATAACATCACTAAGTACACGTATACGTATGTTAAGCTGGTGGCTCAGAAGAAAAAATATTTAGGATAGAGTTTCAACACCAGGAACCAGAGAAGTCAGTGTTGATGCACACATTTCCAAAGCTGAAAGGACAAGACTTCAGTCTAAAACTGTAAATTATTCATGTCATATTCTGACACACTGGGGAGAAGACCTGAATATTCATATACCACATAACTGGTAAAGTCCCTATAAATTTGGGAAGTGATGTGATTGTGGAAGCTTTCCTTATTTTCATTATACAGGCCTTATGGGACAAGCTGTGCCACAGTGGATTTCACTGGTACAAGACACATTATCAGAACAGATGAATCTGTGGAAGACTTGAGCCTTGAATCAGGGTTCCTATTTTTTGAAGCAATTTACCGAGAACAACTGAGGAGCCCAGCAATTTGAGAATGGTATTCTGAAATCACAGACACTCAAAAGACTACCAATCATATTGCACTCATTTGTTAGTCAGTTTGGAAGTTTTTATAATGTGTCCATATTCAATAACATAAACAATCAATCTGTGTTTCTCTGTAGTCATTTGTAACTAGACAAAAGGAGTGCAGAGCTTAACTATTCAAACTTGGTGGCAGTTTCCATCTAATTGTGCATTAATAAAATCGATCAGTTAATGCCCTTGATGATAAAGGATGTAAGTGTCTAACAATTAAATCCTGATAAAACTAAATAACTAATTTTTGTAACATCAGTAAAAAATTTTACACACAAACTATGTTACAGCACAGGCTGGGCAGTGGGAAATCAAGACTGCTGTGTTCGTTTTGCTTTTGAAAAATCATTTAATTTAACCAATTATTGTTCTTGTCACAAACGTGTTCTGGACAAGATGTCATATATACACTTACGCCCCCAGTTTGATGTCCAAGACTAGAAAAAAGTTCTCTGACACCTTCCTTGCCTTTTTCATACCCTTTCTATATAATCAGCAAAAGCTGATTGGAAGCTTTTAATCTGCCTGATACATACTACTATGATCTGGACATAAATATTCAGAATGCATCCAAAAGACAGACACATTGTGCTTTTGTGTTATTTTTCAGGAGACAAGTTGACCACAAAACAGATTTGACACAGCTAGAAGAATGAAAATCAAAACAGACACAGCATTTAGAGCACTCAGTTTCCTCTGTAGGTTCTTTAGAAATCCTGTTATCCCAGTGTCAGCGGGCAGGAGAGGCAGAAAAGCCTCAGGGAATGAAATACCTGTGTGAGGATGCGGTGTCCACATGGTACGGTGATAAGCCTCTACATATGCCATGTAGAAAAACAACATCCTTCTTGTTAAAATATGGCTTGGAGCCTAAGCACATGTGAACTCTCTCACAAAGTTCCTGTGTGATCTTGGGCTTTAAATTTTGTGCCTCAGTTCCCCTCTAAAATCAAGTCAATACTTCCTTTCCCTATCTGTCCATCTATCTTGACCTCTAAACAACTAAGACATAAACTGATTTATGCCTCATCCAAATTTATCCTGTTCTTGTCTGAGGTATCTAGGAATTACAAAAAGTCTGGTATTAATACTTAAATAGTGATTAATAGTATGAAGAGTGCCCAGATTCTGTCTTGATTAATCTCTGTACTTCAATTTCCGCACTGCAATATTATTACTTCTCTATTTCTCCTGATGTGTAATGAAGCATATATTAGCTTTGACAGTCCTGTGCCTCTTGGCATACACAGTGCCAGGAGAGCACTAAGGACTACTGAGCTAAACATCTGATAGCAGGCACCCCTTTATAACTGATTTGGGTAAGATTAAATGATGTGAAGAATAAAACTGATGTTAACTGATGGTTGTTGCAAAGAGTTATTTTCAGGAGACTGCTCCCCACAATGGGTTTTGCTAATGCAAAGCAACAGGAGAGCAAGTTAAAGTGACTAAGTGTATGGATTATGTTTATGGTTGAGATAAACAAGTATTTAGAGTTTCCAAGTTGCCTTTAAAGGGCTTAGCCCCATATAAGATATTTTCTTCTAATGAAAAGATTTTTCAGAGCTCTTTTTTCACTTAAACTCCTGAAAGCACTTCTGGGTTTTTTTTCAGAATTGTCTGTGAGGCTGTGGTTACACTTTGGGCAGCAATACTAACTCAGCAAGTTGAAAAAAAATGCTCCTGCCACGTTTCCATGTGTATTCCTACCTGTGTCATATCTGTAACTTGCCAGTAATTGCAGAACATGAGAATGTTACTCATGTAGATGCGTATTTGCTTTAGAAGTTGCTGCTCACCTTGTCATAGTGAAAAAAACCCACAATATTTTCAGTTATGTCATAAGGTCAATATTGTTCATCGCTAAGGCTATCCAGATTCTGTTGGGGTAAAAGCATAAGAAACAGGTATCGCGCACACACACTCAGCTGCTGAACTGTAGCCACATGTGTTAAGTCTGGTAATCATTTGGCCTCATACAACACCTTACTGTCCTTATTCATCATCCCAGCTACTCACTGGCACAGGAAAGTAAAATCATCTCTGTTTAAACATGACAAATAAAGGCACATAAATCTAAGGCCAACCTAAGTCTAAGAGTCTGTGTTTTCTGACACAATGCCTTTGGCAGCAGCAGCAGCCTAAAGTAGTCCTGCCCCGAGCCAGCCAATGATGCTTTTTCCTCCCTATTGCAGCTTACTCATCCCCTTATTTGTGCTACTTACCATTAACTGAAGTGCTGAAAGCAGAGCTAGATATTTTCTAACATTTATCAGATATTCATGAATATTGGTAACAATTTCTACATATATTGATGTCTTTGAAGGCAGTCAGAGCTACAAACATGAGAGATTCAAAATGCATGAACTCAGCAGATCATCACCTGAGACTGATCATGGTATGTGAATGTCATATAATTTGTGTGAGCTGAGATACAACTCTCTCACATAGCTTTAAAGAGCTTTCAAGTAATGCTAAACTACCCTTTTATCACTGTGAGAAACAAGTAGGATCCAGATACCTACTTTAGAGGGAAATGAACGATGCCCCAAACTCCAGTGTCAGTACTAGTTCAGTCTTTGCTGGGAGTTAGGATCACTCTTTCAGGTGAATGCACTCACTTGAACCTCCTGCTGAATGTCTTTGCCAAGATCACACAGCAGCAAATCAGTGGCAGGTCTGGGAAAGGAACTTCAATTTCCCGGCTGTTGGCACGACACCTTTGGTGCTGGATATTACTTTCCTACTTCTGACACTCATGCAGAACCAATTTTAACTTTGTCCATGGATATGGAATAAAGTAAAAGAAAAGAAAAAAAGCCACACTGAAAAGTCATGTAACACTGACTTCTCATTACTGCATAAATAATTCCCACTGACATGAACAGTAATGTGGCATTTCAGTCCAGGGTACTGGGTATTACGTTGCTGAAGGAATGGAAGCACATAGTCCCTGTGAACCAGCCTCAGGTGGATTTAAATTACTCTCTGCTCTTTCAAAGTGACAGTTTCTGATCTCTGATTTCCATTGGTTACTAAGCTACCAGAAACAAGCATATTGTACACGGGTAAACAGTTATTGTATACATCTGGGTCACTAGCCAGATTGTAATGCAACCTGCCGTTAGTGATAATGCACACTGTGTTCCTCTACATACACATCTACCAGCTGTAGCAGTTCAGCCTTATTTAGATATTCTGATATTCAGCTTCAGAAATGCACAATAGGCTGTGGATGTTGCTTTGGTGAAAAAAATCAATCCCAAAAATCTATAGGATTTCCCCATAGACAAAAGCTTAGAGCTATTCAGCATTTCTTAAGATTCCCATCCTTTCTTGGACATCTGTCTTTAAGGAAATGCAGCTGGGGCATTCCTCAGGAGGAAGTCACACATGACGAAAAGCCTCTCTGAGGACGAAGATGCAAAAAATAGAGTAGGTTTGACTTGCAGTTTTATGCACACTAACTAACCGACTACATACATCCACGCGCATTTCATGGTCCTTAAGCCAAGACAGCAGGAGCGATCTTTTTGCCTAGACCCCTGAAGTGCAGCATGCACTCATCCACAAAGATTCTATAATAGCTACAAAACCGAGTGAAAGCATGAAAAATCAGTTCATATTCCAAACAGTTCTGTACAGATCCAGTGACAGAGGAAATACGCAGACTGACAAAACAGAGCGGAAGCACTACGCAGTTTCTCCTTATGTAACAGTATCCTTCCTACAAGTCTGGCAATATAACCTTTTAATTGCTGCAAAGGCTGTAATGATACTCACAACATGTTTACAAAATAGCGATCCCTCTTTAATAATTCTGTATTTCTCCTATGTTGTACTGCATATTAAAGCGTTTTAGGCTTTTTAAAATAGATCTTGCTTATATAACACCAGGCACATGAACATGAAATAGAAACCTTGGCTCTACAGCAGCTCACACGAAGAACTATCTGTATGATTCCTCCATGGCTGCAAGCAACACTTTTATTCATTGAAAAGTTTTTTTCCAATTAACTCTCAAAGTTCAGTATATTTAATGCTAGTAAAAGTACATAATGCACTGCTCCAGAGGATTCATCCCATGCCTTAGCCTAGAATGCTGTCAGCAAATAGCTCATTTCTTAAGATCATAACTACACTGCTCAGTTGAACTAGTTCTTCGTGATCTAAAACTGCTTACTTGGTGTAAACAATTGCACACACTCACTGGGCTTACGTTACTGAACTAATGTTGTGGACTAGGCATGGTGAGGGCTCACTGGAAACCCTCGCAAGGTGGAAGCCTGCGCTGGGGTGTGAGACCTCAGCAGGCACCAGGCCTGGGTCCCAGCAGAGGCTATCACGATCACAGTCTCTATGGATGTCAGATTTATATGGCAGACTAATAGACAGGCTCCAATGGCAAAGTTTAGAGTGTGAGACAGGAACCTGAAGATAAGGAGTCTCTTTTGTAGGAGTCCCTGAAATGCTCCCATTACCTCATGTGGGGACAAACACAGAAGCAAAATCTCTAGGTAGAGATGAGAAAATGGTGTGAAGAAGGGCATTTCAGATTCAACAAGGGAGTTTACACAGGACTGATTTTGCATCATCTAAACAAGATGAGAACCAGGCTACTGGTGACAGAAAACTTTTTAAGCCAGGAAATTATAGAAAGCTGAGGCAAAGAAACATATGGTTTGGATTGTTTCATCTTCTGAGATGAAGTCACGGGAATACTGCATTTTTCAAGTATGGCATAGAAAATATTTTGCAAAAGTTTAATAGAAAATTACAAAGACTCGAATGCCTTACTTCAAGTGAAACTATTGATATAAAAGGCACAGGAGAAACTTGTATAAGCAAACCGAGTAGAAGAAAGAATTGTACTGTATGTTAAAGAGAATTCAGTTTCAGATGAGCGTGAAAAGTTAACTATGTCAAAAAGTAAGACAGAATCTCTGTGGACAGAAATTCCAAGGCCAAATGGAAAAAGTATGGCACTGAGACTGTATTACTGTTCACCTGACCACAGTGGTCACAGACTGTAACACATTGAAAGGCTATGAGTACAGGGAACACTATCCAAATGTAGAATATGTTGATGAGACATGTGATGTCAAGACTAAAGTTCTAGACATCACTGACAATTGATTCCTTAATTAGCTCCTCCTGATTAGTTAGAAGAAAAGAAATTTTTGACTTGATTCTAAGCACTGTGTAGCACTGGCTTGCAATGTCCTTGTAGGATCACAGGAATTAAACTACCCCACCAAGAAATGACAGCCATGCACCAATACCCAGGCAGTCAAGGAGTCCTCCATCTGTCAAGCCTATGTCCAAGCCAGGTGAGATTTCCCATCAAAGAAGAATTCAAAGAGCCCTCTGAATACAAAGCAATTAATTTTTTGTCATATATATACAAATATATGAAGTTAGTTCTTTGAATTTGGTAGCATTTCAGGTTCTTTTATCAATGCATAAATAAAGAAGCGACAAGACACATCATCCTCCCATAAACTCAAGACGCATCACATCAAAATCATGGCTTCTAAAAATGATAATTTTGTGGAAAAGGAGCCATAAACTGCACAGTGGCACGTTTGCCTGCTAAAAGTGACATAAAGCTATGAGATGCCAACAGAGCTTAACTGCTTGCCTAACCAGCTCCTCTTGCTGTTCAAGATGTGTTACCTTTCTGTACTACTATGCATTGATATCATACGATTTTTTAATAGAATTAAATATTCCTTTATACATATAGCATGGAAAGACACAAAGAGACACAAGTACACACAAGTACAGATTTTTATTCCACAGTGTGATGCAGCTAATTTGAACTTGTTCTTGGTAACGCTCAAAAAGCTAATACGTTTTCAAATTAAGCTTTTGAGGTTTGATCATGCTCTCATCAGAGGCATTAACAAAACTCTCAGTGATTTTACCAAGAGCCAGGATTTGGTCCTTAGGAAGATAAGAAAACTTAATATTAAGTGTTGCAATCTTCTTAAAAGATATTGTCACTATTCATTGATTTTCAAAAGTAGCATCACATAAGGAGTTGGATCATTTGTTAAGATATGAAGTTCTGCTGATGCCTCAGGCTTTCCTGAGTTTCATTTTACTTTATTTTCTTCTCTTGGAGAAAGATAAATGCTTAATGAACAAGGCAGTTTTAAAGCAATTTTCTTTCATTTGAATTTATAGGTTTTTGTAAGATTGCAGTTGCTGCATGTAATTTCTAAAAGCACAATAATTTGCATAAATTAAGAAGGTATGTGTGTAGTATGCCATTGCTTTCTCCTGCACAGCTTTTCTATATGATGTTCTGATTCAGAATTGTGAAAAATAATGTCTATAAATACTGTAGAGAAACCAAATTAATAATATTTGACAATTATTTCTCTTCTTGAAACAATAACTGAGTCTTGTTCAGAACCTATCTAATTCTGACTATAAGTGAAGATCCACTGGAGCCAGAAAATACGTCATGAATTTTAACTCCATCTAACTGACAAGGAAGCTAAGGATTGGAAAGTTTAAGAGCCTTGCATAGTTTTTCAAACTTTGTCTGCATTCAGAAAAATTTAGGCTTTTCAGAAGTCCCCAAACCCACAAACCATGTTCTTTTTGTCACAAAAGCAAGCTACGGAGTTTTGAGTGGTTTTGAAGTCCTGCCAATGCCGAGTCCCCTGATGCATTATCTACTGTATGTTCTGGACAGCATGTGAACCTATTTTGTACGTATTCACTTGTGTGAAAAGAATAATGAAGTAAACTACATTTAAGGACTGATTACATCAAACAAAGGCTTAAAGGCAAATCAGAAATTTAGAAGGGAAGAGTAACTATAAGTGGTGACGTACATATCCATTATAAACTTGAAAAAATACTGGCAAAATGCATTTGTGTATAGCTGATGTCTCTGTATATGCTGGTTTATGGCTTGGTAGCAGTGCCACTGAATTTAGTGGAGGGCAGTTCTTTCACGGTGCTTTAATACTGCAACATCAAGAACAACAGCAGTCCAGAGCAGCTTCCATTATAATCATAGCAACAGTCAACTTTATCTTCATTTTGTAAGCTCTATTCTTTTGGTCTCTTAAAAACAAGTATGTCTATTGCCTTGAAGTTATCTTTATTTTTTAACCTGAGTGGTGAGAATTATTCACAATTTTCCAAATTAAATCTCTCTAATGCCTTATAAAATGACATTGAACCTTTCTTTCACAGTTCAGCTGGAAGCTTCTTGCCTGACATACATCTCAGGTTGGTATTTGTTTCATGACTGAATTAGACTGTTGGCTCACAAAAATCCTGTAAGCCAAAAATTGCAGTTGGCTTCCTTCTCCTCCTGTCATTTTCAAATAATAACTGTCTGGCTTTAATCATATATGTTTACATTTAAATAGTTGTAGGTTTCATGTTGGAATTATTAAATAAGGTTCTCCAGCTTGTGTTAAACAGGATGTCGGATTTCTCTTGTTTCCTGGCTTGAAAAGCTAATTCTGTAAATGCATACAACTCAGGGCCTTGGTCAATCTCTAAAAAAGAGCTGATTAGGAGGGGAGTTGCCTTGATCAAGTTGTTCCATAATTAGCCTCTGCAACGTTCCCTGGCCCCTTTGCTAAACTACCTGGTATAGCATTTTGAGAGTCACAATACTGGATTAATATTGATAACAGTAACATTTGCACTTGCCTGAGTGTCTTGCTAATGACACAGGATGGTTTGAATTTGTATGCTTCTGCAGAAACAAGTAAACACTAAGGCAGATCAGAAAATAGACTTGCACTTAGGAACTTAATCATTTAAAGTAACATCTTTGTTACTGTGTTAGTCACATCCTTCACAAAGCAAAGAACTATGAAACCTACTGAAATGTTCATACTGGAGTGATCCAGACTTAGTATGTTTCCAGATTTTTTTATTTCAGAGACATTATACTATTAATTATATTTACCTATGATCACTTTTCAGCTGTGCTCTCTTGTGTTTCCTCACATGATCCTGTTTTTCACTCTGGTCCATCTTTAATCCTTTTTGCTGGTTTTCATGGTTGAACTCCTATCTCCCGTTGTATTTGTGCTTATCATATTATAGAGCACAATCTTCCTATTACTTACATTCACTCACGTGCAATGTTAGTCTTTGTTTTCATTTTAACAACTGTAACTTTTATTTACTTAACAAAAAGCTTTTTACTTTTACATTCACAAACATCTTCTGGTATTGCCTTTTAGAAAGCATCTCTATATCATTGTACATCTTAAAGGAACGTACAAAGCCTTCAAGGCTTGGGGACACATCTCATGATGTCCTTGGGGACACATCTCATTCTACTTCCCCTGTTCACCTTCAGAAGAAACCCCCCCAAAAGAAAGATTTGTTGTACTGAGCAATGGCAAATTAGATCAACTAAAACTACTGGGTTGTATCTTCATCAATTTAATGTCTAGCAAAATCTCTTAACATTTTTATTTGGTCTGCTTCCCCCCCGCACCCACCCCCCTCCACCCCCACCCCCCCCCCCCCCATTTTTTAATTACTTATTTCCTTAGCAGGCCAATTATCACCCTACCATGGCAAACTGGGGACTGGGTCATTAAGCCCTAGCCCTGTGCCTAGCAGGACTCAGCCCTCTGCAGCACAGAATCAGAGAAACAAACAACCAAGACAGCCCCTCACCTCATCACCAAACTCAAACATACTTTCTGCCTGGAACATGCAAAGAGCTATTTTACGTATCAGCTCTGGGACTGTAAGGTATAAAGAGGAAGCTTGTCTATGACTGAAATGGCTGTCAAAGGGCTCATTGCTAATTGAGTCTTCTACAATTCACCAGCACGCCCAGACAGCTTCCTGCAACTTTCCTGCAGTCCAAGGCAACCTTCTGTTTAAGCTTTTAGGGTTTCTCCTGCCAGCCTTCCCAATGGTGAGAAGGGCAGTACCCTGGCTCTGTGTTATATGGTTAAGATAAAACAGGAAAAGTTGTAGGCGAGGACTGGTCTGCAAATCAATCCCATCCCTTCACAGGCCCGTTTCACTGTGTGACACTGCTCATCTCTAACCGCAGCCCTCATCTACTCCAGACAACTGTACTCCAGCACCCTCCTGCCAGATGGCAGCAGCTACCAAGGGTCTCGCACACTCAAGGTGCTGCGTGTCCCCAAGTTCAGGTGGGGGACAGTGAAATCTCCAAATCATCAAATATTTCAAAGGCAATAAGAGCATAAGAAAAACTTTTCCTCTGGAACATTAACAACAATTTGATGGAAAAATACCTGAGCACGCTCTAAAATGCAGCTCTGCTAAAAGAATGTGGAACACCATTTTCCAGTTCTCTATAGGTAGATGACCTCTTTATTACTTCTTACACATTGCTCCATTAGTCAGCTCTCCTTTCTTCCAATTCTACCCCTCAGCAAAGAGTTCTGCAGAGTCCTGCTAATTGTTGCAAGAAATTTTACAGTGCTGAAAATTATTTCTGGATCATTGCAACTGCCTGTCACTATGAAAAAAGCCATTACCTGGAAGCACTTTTCATGGAACAAAGCAGTTCTCTGCCATTAGTATGGGCTTGTATAAGGAGAGAAATATAGTGAATTTGCTGGCAATACTCCTAAAGCTATTGTTCTAAAACTTGCATAGGGAACTTCTACAGGAAAAAGAGCATCTCTCCACTGTTACAGGCCTTCAAAATCATCAGAGGCTATGGGATATCTGCAGCATGGATCAATTTGTGAGTACCAAACAAATATCGGAAATGCAGCTGACATATCCCCCCCCCCAAAGATTTAATAGGGTAGATTTGCCTATAAGTAATGTGCTAAAGTTTGTCATAAAATATTATTTCCAGTGCCAATCAGTCTTTCTCTTCTTTCATTTACCCTTTCTCTCCTCTTTTTATGTACATATATATGGATAGATATACACCCAGAGATGACATCCTGCTATACACAGAATACATGTGTCACGAGCCTTTGAAGATAAATACACGAAGCACCAGCTGGATGTAGCAGAATAATAAAATGTGCACTGCTAAAAGTTTCTTTCTGGCATAGAAAATGATAAATAAAAGGATGCATGTGGTGATTACTTGAGATAACCAAGACAGATAGATTAGACGTTACTGACAGAGTAGGCAGCCAAATTCGTAGTTAAGAGCTGGTGTGTTATTTTTCTAAAATACAGAGAAATAAACAGCAAAGTCACAGGAGTGACACATGAAAGCCTATCACAGTGGTGTCTCTGCAACTCTGTGCCTCCTGGGACCACTCACAGACTTGATCTCAGAGCCAGAGTTGGAATAACAAGCTGGATTTACTATAGTGGAGATATTATCTAAGTAATCAATAATATTTTTCTCAAAACACTATTATAATATGATCCTGAAAATATTCATTACCCACAGTATTATACAATAGCATGAGAAGAACAAAGTGGTTAACAAGACTACTCAAAGTGGTAAGTAGTGTGTATCAGGCCCATCCTTTGGAAATATTTACAGGATAGGAGTCTCTGAATTTCATTTTGAAGTTGCAATAAAAGATGACAGTTCCACAGGGAACTTTGGTCTTTGTGAAATAAAAAGAAAACATCCTCAGAACACAAGAATGGTTTTATTTTGGGGATAAAATTTTTTAAATTAAAATTCCTGAATTTGAATATTTTAATATCTACAAATTTCTCATGCTTCTGCTCTCACATAAGACTGATCTGTCAGAGAATATCTTATAAAGTTAATTTATTAGTTTGCAAAATAATAGAAAATAAAATTACAAATGAGATTTATAAAAAACATTTGAACTAAACATATTAACTTCTCTTTCTCATCCCCATGTCTCCCTTGGATCATCAAAGTCTAAAACCCTGATGGGAATTTTCCTTAACAACAGCTCAAAACAATATTTTGCTCTGTGGAAAAATGTTTACTAGATGTATTTCATCAAGGCAACAGTACAAAGAAAAAAAGTTTTACAATAGTGACACTCAGTACTATGCAGAGATCATCACAGAGGCTACGTACTTTCACATCCCACAAAGAATCATTAATTTTACTGATAGACTGTAAGGAGACAGAAGTCAAACTGTGCTCTTTTTTTCAAACTGTACTTGATCAGATTTTGTATTTTTCTCATTCCTTCCTTTCTAATTGTTTCTAGTTTTTGACAAATCCTACCAAGGCATTTGTACCATATTTTTACTTTCTTTTGAAAATCATTTTGTAGCAGCTCTTCCTTTAAGAGTTAAAACTCTAAAGTTGAAGGACGAATAATGAATTACAGCTCATTAGGTAATCCTGTCCTCCAGTTGATATTTCTCAGTACATCTCCTGCTCTCTTTTAACAGCATGGTTACTCATGCTTTATTTTAATCCTTTATTATTTACAAGGTGCCATGTGTTCCACATTCTTCACAGAACAGCAAATGTTCCAGGTCCCAGCCCAGAAAAGCTTATGATTTATGATCAAAAGGATGTGGATTTTTCTGCACTGAAACCTCCTTGAATGTTACATCACAGAACCAGCAGAAACGTTAACAGACCCATTCCACTGCTGGCCAAATAAACCCAAGTCAACATCGAGTCCCCATTTGTTACCATAAAGCCTTAATCTATTTCCTTTCCATGATTTCTATTCCGTCATTTCACCAGAGTGGAGCTGATATTTCCTTCACAATTTGGTACACATCTATCATGTGTGTTTAGATGCTGATCTGTTCTTACAGCTGGTCAGTGAACTCTGAATGAAGAGAGAACTTGAGAAGTGACTACAACACAAAGCTGTATTGCAGAGCATGATGTCTAACGTCCTTAGCTCTTCTGCGGTGAAACTCACCAGCGCACACTGGATATCTGGTTTAAAGGAGCTATAGGTCTATAAATATAACAGATAGATCTATAAATGCAACTTGTCATTCAATCCATGTCTGAGTGTCAGAGACATCTCATTAAATTCCAGTCAATGGCCTTTTTTGCAATTCTCTGATATGCCAATAAAATGTCTGGAAAAGTGACTAAGATGCAGAATCGAATGTGATTTTTCATCATTCTTTTTGCATACGTTGATGAACAGTTCATCCTGCAACAACAGAAGTTAAAACTACGACCAGGTTTCTAAACTGTCTTATCCTTTGTGTAAGAGTTTCAGGTTTTCAATAAGCTTGAATTTTATAAACTCTCAGAGACACTGCTGAAAAAATACAATATGCTTGAAGTTCTCAACATTCAAACAGACAAAAAAGTGACTCTTGTTAAATACTGTTACAGCCATGATCATCTGGGACAACTGACAGAACTAACTTTTTTTAGTCAGACCAGCCAGAATAGCTGTAAAAACTAGAACGCCTTTCAGGATTGTGGACCTTTCTTCAGGTCTGAAATAACAGTTAATTTAAAAGCTACTTTGGCACATACAAGGCCTTCTGAGAGAGGGAGTTTCTAGTTTATAAAATATGCAAGTGTTACTAGTATGAAGGAAAGTTCAAAGTCTCCCAGTGGTATAAAACATTTCCAGATATTATGCAATTGTGCTCTTTCTTCTTTCTAAAGAAAGAATGAATCTTCTTTCTAAAACAAATGATCCTCATGATCTCTTGATATCCTCATGATATCAGTTGTTAAGTTGCACAACTTGAAGCTGAATTCAGCTCTGTCAATCTTCTGTTAGGTTCCAGACTGAACCAAAAAAAATGCCTTTGGTTTGAGGTAAGGTGTTACTTCTTCTGCAAGTCATTATGGCTTTGTATTTGTGGGCGTAACAAAACCAGAAACATTTCCATCTAGCTTATGAGACTTATAGATCAGAAAGCCATTACGCTATTCCAAGTACAAAAAAAACCCAAAACAAAACAAAGAAGAAAAAAAGGCCTCAGGAGGTAACAAATCAGATTCAACCTGTCTCTGCTCATGTGTTTACAGTAACCAGGAAACAGCTAATCATCTCCTATTTCTGATAACAGTTCAGTTCCTACAGGATGGCCAAGTGAGAATTGGTTGTAATTACTGAGTGCAGGAAGCGATTACTCACTTCCCTGGCCTAAAGAAACTGAGCTTCAGTGATATCTAAGACGTTTAGATATTTCTGGGCTAATATAAACTCTCCTCTGACTCCCTTTGGAAATTGCAAATTGTATTTTAAGAGTGCTGTTTTACTTGAGTGACAAATGTTCTTACATTTCAGAAAGAAGACTTCAAAGTTGGAGTTGTCAGTACTTCAAAGTTTCCTCTCCAAGCCATTTAACTTTCTTCTGAGATTCAGTATATTCCTCTGTCAAGTGAAGATTATGATGATAACCCATATCATCATGATATTTGAAGTCTAAATCCATTAAAACTTATAAAATGTTTTGCAGTGCTTAGGAGTAAAATGTTACAGAAATTGAAAGCATTTTTGTTATACTCATTAGCTGAAGAGCAAGACCTTTACAGAACTGTAGTTCATGCTTTGGAGAGATTACAGGTGTTTTTAAACCACAAATTGTTATGAAGTCTGAACACATTTACTGCAACTGAAACACCTATATAAAAGCATACTGAATGTATGGTCTCACTACAGCTCCCCAAAACACTGGCTTAGATGGCCTTAGTTCTTCACATTTACATCTGAAATTATACAGGCATACCAGGAAAGAGTAACTCATATGTTGCCTTTTGTCCTAAGAAAGTGCTGTGAAAATGAACATGTAGTTTATGCATAGGAGTAATGCCTAGAGCTTCAGATCTTGACAGCTCAAGATAACCGCTCAACGGGTCAGAGCAGAAACGAAGGATAAGCAGGGGAGCCGATGGGAGTGCTGAGTGCATGGGAAGGAGCTAGAATTCGGGTGGGCAGAATGTAATTGTTTGAACTGGAATTTAGACAAGCGAGCAGAGCTACCATGTGAGTAATGTAAGAAAACTGAGGTGCAGTTTTCTTACATTTTAGATTCCAGTTTTCAACTGAGATACAGTAGATATTTTGATCATTATTAACTCACTTCACAGTTCTTGCAGGGTGATAGCACAATCTGTTACCATGAAAAGAATTGTGAAGTTTTAATTGATCGTATTAAAGTCTCCTTATCCATCACTGGAGCAGAGGCTTCAATATTGTGCAGTCTAAGTGCATTTCCTGAATCCGTAATGGAAACACCACTTATTTTTTTGAACTGAGTTTGCATAAACAGTGCTTAAGCAGCAATTTGCTTGCTTTGATTTATTAAGAGGCACCCAGATCAGAACAACAGCATCCCAGAATCAGCTGTTGGAATGATTTACAGCACATCAGAAGGAGACACCCTATGTGTCACAAGGAGCAGATACACACTAAGCAAGGTTACCCCAGCAAACAGAAATGCAGAATCAGCTGGAAATCACTCTGTACTTCAGAGAAGGACAAGAGTATTGAAGAACTTCCAAGACAGAGAAAGATAGGACCCAAACTTCTTTCTGAAGTGTCTTCATCTCTATGTTTGGTTACAGAGCAAAGCAGGATGATATGCAGTAATCCAAATAAAGTGAGTAAAGGGGAATGCATTAAAAAATTAAGCTGTTGCATCCTCCTTGGACCTATCAAGTAGGTTTTTTTGCCAAAGTACAAATTCTCTACATCCCTTCCAGTTTCCAAACGTCAGCAACACTTAGCTCTTCATCAGCCAGACACCTCCTAAGTTAATTATTTTGCCATGATCTTCTCTAACTTAATCTCCTAGCACGCACTGCGTCTTTCTCCTTGTCTCACAGAACAGGGACCTTACAACACTACCTATATCCTCCCTCGCATCTAAGCAAATGTATATGTCTACTACATGTGATATCTTAATCACTAGTACATTCTGGAGAAAAGTTTCAACATCTGCTATATCTTAATTATAGCATCTCAAGGGACACCAGCTGACTTTCGCATTAGTTAGCAAAGCCTCTCCTATTAGGAATTCTTCAGAGGCCAAGTTGTTCATCTTAGCATTGCCACAACACAGCAGGTGAAATACTCCAATGCAGCAAAGCAGCGCAAGACCCATTTGCCTTCCAAGTCCTTCATGCAGGATTTACTTACTAAGCCTACAAGGGAGGAAGTAGATACCCCTCTGCAAAAAGAAGATTCCACCTTGAAAGAGGTGGAGCTGTTCCGCAAAGAGCAGGCCTTTGTCAGGTACAATTATCACAACTCTTATTGCCACGAAGCTATGAGAATTTATCCCTGCTAAGAATCTGCTCCAGTATTTTGCAGCTTTTATTGCTGTGTACGTGCTGTAGTAGTGGAAGGTTGTCTCTAACATGATGAAAGTAAGTGTAACACAATATTTTGTTTGTACTTATAACTCTGTGTTATTACACCTCACTGCTATTCATTGCATTTATTTTTTTTCTAATCACATCTGCTCTTGCTACTTTCTGAATCTGAAATCCCCCATTAAGATGAATCGTAAGTAACAGCCTTTATCACTCTCTGCTGGCCCTGGGACACGTGCACCTCATTACATGCACACACCTCTGCCCCAGTTTACAGCTGAGAAAACAGAAGGCGGCAGACTGTGTTAGTGACAATTTTAAAGACAACAGTGCTAGGACAAGATTAGGCAATAAAAGTTCCCGGTCTAAGTCCTGTGTTTACACGGCCAGATAACACTCCCTGACAAAGTGAGGAAATGTGGGGCTTTTTTTAAAATGATGCAAAGACATAACTACAGAGAACCAAGAATTCATCTTAAAAGTGAACAAAAAGTGAATAATAAAAACTTGTAACAACAGTTAGCAATAAGATTTTTCTGAAATGTTCTCTAAAACTTATTTTTATGTTTTATTCAGTTGCATAAGTCCGCAGAATCACTTTTTCATAGTTGTTTGTCCTGAGTAGGCTCATTTTTGGGGACAAGATTTACAAAAGCACCAAAAAGATACCTGAGTGCAAATCCCATGTCTTTCTGTGAGACTTGTGTTACTGTATCACTCATGTTTGCTTTGAAAATCACCTCTTGTGAATCCTGTGCAGTTTTTATTCTGTTTTTGGCAATGGAGACAGAGTTAAACTTGCCCAAAGTCAAAATACAAATATTTTTCCTTTTCCTCCCTTCATTAGAGTCTTATCATATGAAGATAAAAGAAACCCTAAAATAAACTTGGTTTACCTGATACTGACAAACTGGAAGCCAGCTTTCAAAGACAGACTTCAGAGCCCAGCCATGCACTTTCATCACTTGTTTCACAGGTGTGAAAACACAGACATTTCTCACATAGGCATAAGATGTAACTGATCATTCCTTGTCCTATCTCAGCCTGTTAAAGTGATGATTGCTGCTGATATTCTGCATCACACAATGTGCATTCTTTAAAGAACATTATAATCTACAGTGAAGTTTTAATTCTGTTTATGTCAAATCACTTTTGCCTCTGTTACCATCAACACATTCCAAAATTTTAAGGTACGTATTTTGTAACTAACTGCAGAAAAGACAAAGTGCATTCTCGCCCTCTGTGCAGTCAGAATGAATACCTCTGCTAAGAATATGCTTGGAACCATTAAATCATAAGCCTGAAACACAGGTTATTTGTGGATGACAGAAAAGCCAAAAGGAAAGACCCAGCAGAATTTGTTTGTGGCAGACTAGTCTGCACGCCGAGTCTCACATTTTAAAAGTCTCACTATTTTAAAAGTCTCACATTTCTATGAGAGCTGGAGAAAAGATGAACTGAAGCTGGTGTATTCAATATATCTCGTGATCCTCCAGCTTTTCCCCTGGCAGATGTCCATCACAGTTCCCCCCTCCAGCCTGTGCTGGAATCAAATGGGGATCCGTTCTCTTACCAGCTAGGTGATGTACATACTCCTCTGCGTGGCTGCCTTTCTTGCTGTGAAATGCTGTAAAACACAGAGATCGTTGTGCTGGCTCTCCACATGACACTACATCAAGCATAAAGAATACCAAATGACTGAAATGCTGACACTGGATCACACAGGGACTGGTCCACTTGGACTGAAAAATGCAGGAGCACCTCTCATATTAAAGCATCTTGCAAAGCAAAGCAAGGATATAAGGATTTGACCTACTGAGTTGGTGGGAGAGATGCATGTTCAGGATCCCACAAAGTCAGGTCTCAGAGAAGTCTTTACTTACGTGCACAAAATTATTCTTACAGGTTGAAAGTGAGCATGCATTATGAAAAAAACACATCTGAAACACAAACTTCTTACTCAGTAAAAAAAAAGTAATGACTTTGGGAGCCACTGCAGCACAGGAGAGCCAAAAGCTGTAATGAAAAAAGGTTTGATGGCTCCAAGGGCACTGAGAAAGAACATTCTCTGATATGGAGTGTATCTGAGACATTACCCCTGGCTTCTCAGAAGAGTCCTCCCAGTGTGAAACTAATTGTCTAGAGGAAAGGGGCTGAGGTTCAGGTTGGCCACGTGCAGGATTTTAGCGCTGCTGCTCTCACACAACAAGTACAGTTTTATAAGTAACTGGTTTGGGGAAAGGTGCACAGATCAGAAAAAAGCTTCATCTCCCACACTGGGCACAAAAGCAGGATTCACACACATACACGTGTAAAGAAACATATATTTAAGAAATTTCAGCCTTTCTCTTATTTAGTGGGAAGTTGTATGGTATAAAGGATAACACCACAGCTTGGGAATCAGTCAGAGATGTGTTGTCCTAACTCATGCCAGTGTCCTACTAGGTAGTCTTGAGCAAACCAGTAATTACAATGATCAATTGTTTCTTTCTATAACACAACTACTCATCTATCATGATCTCCCAAACACTTTTCATTCGTTATTTCTCAGGATAGAGTCATTCTTCCTACAAATGTAAGCTAAATTATTTGTTCATATATATGAAAAAACATATAAAACATATAAACAGGTAAACATATGGGTTTACCTTCAGTTTTGCTGAAGTATGTAGAATTTATGGAACAATTCATAAGCTAACTCTACTCCAGAGTCCCAAACTTTATTCCACCTACATAAATGTACCACTGAACATTTTTTAATATTTTTTCAGTTATTAAAAGAAATAGGAAACTGAGCATGCCCAGCAATTCCTAAGGGATCCTATTAGACAAAGATTCTTACTTTGCATGTTAAGACTACCAGATAAGCAGTTTTAGGTCCTTTTTATATGTTGTCCAGTTGAATTTGCATTATACTTATTTTTTAATCTAAGGTCGTGTGGTACCAAGACAAATGCCCTAAGACAGTCCATTACATCAGCACTACAACATTCATTGACCAAACCTCATATATCATAAGAAAGCTACTGGGTTAGTCTGACAAGATACATTTTCCAAAACCCAATGAGAACTGCCATAGATTACATTATTCCTGATTATTACCTTACTAATAATGTCCCATATCAGTCTTCCATTATTTTGCCAGGGATTGGCACCAGACTGGAAGGCCTGTAATTACTAAGCCATTCCATTTAAAATTCTGGCACAATATTTGCCTTCCCAGTGCTGTATCAATTAATAAAAAACAACATTAACAGTCCAGAGACGTTCTTAAGAGTTTCCCTGAATACTCCCTGATGAGCATTATTGGAACTGCTGATCATAAAATGTCTTAACTTGAACAGTAGCTGTTTAACAGCCTCAACAGTCAGTGATAAATGAAATTTCCCAATCCTTGTCTCTACCTATACAACATGCAGATAACAGCATTTACTCCCAAAATGATTTGAGATCAGTAGTTTAAATACAATTCATAATAACTAAGTATTCGAGTTTTTTAACTCCTCTGTATTGCAGGACCTCTCCAGTAACTAATATTCATACTTCATCAAAATTCCTTCTTTCTTTTGTATTGAATGGGATCTGAGATACAAAGTATTCTTGTATCTTTTTCATGCTGGTTACCCAGAATTTATACAGCAACATTAAACCTTTTGCTGCCAGGAAATCCCTTATGTAACTGTGTGGAGTTGCTCTAAATGGATGCTTCACTGAATCCAGTAATTTCTCAAGGTTTGCCAAGTACAACAGATAGTGAAGCAGTTAATATGGTAAGAGGAATATGTCTTGTCGTCTGTTATCAGCAATGACAAGTGGATAAAGTCTAACTAAAGAGCAAAAATTTTCACTTTCAGATCTATAAAGCATTTTTGTACTTAAGAAAAAATGATCAGGAGAAAATCCTTGCAAATCATCCTTTCATTTGAGGTCTAGCATGTTTTAGGTATGGTAAACATCTTTAACAATATTAAACCATTTAAATAATTTAAATAAACCACTTAAATCAATTTCATTAACTGTTTAAGCAAGTATTCTATATACATACTATTTCCCAACTTCAAGGTAAATTGATGTGTTTACATTGTGCTCACTGACTTAGTGGTAATGTAGTGCAGACATACCACAGCTTTAAACCAAAGCCAGCTTGGATTCTGGCATCCATCTGGCCACAGATGTCAGGAGCTTGGAATAGGTAAATGCCTGCATATTTATGCGGTTCTAAAACATGTTTTGGAACCCCCAGTGAGCTACATGCTGTTAAAATATTACTGGTATCTGAAAAAACCCTAGATTTAATTTACCTAAGATGGTCAGCTGTAATCAGAAGTCTAACAGACCTAACACCAGTGTCAGGAAATCACGGGCTTGAAAGCATTTAGGCAAGTTATTTGTTTTTAGAATAACGACACCTGATCAAATTCACCCGCATATACTCTGAATATAGACTGAAGCAATCCCAGAAGCATTAAATAAAACTAGTAAACAGCTACAATCATAGTGCTTAGCATTAAAAATAGTGGAAAGAAAGGTGAGCAAGCTTACTAATTACAGCAGAAACACTATAACAATTAATCAAATAAACAACTTAAATACATGGAAGACAATAAGGGGATGAGTAATCAGCAACGCAGACTGTTTTCTCCATACAATAGGGTAACCAGCATTACAATAGCCAAAAAAGGTTAGATATTTTTAATAAAAACTTTATGAGATTGCCATAAATAGCTGGAGGAAACATGGTCTAGAAAAGTCACTGTTAAATGGCTGCTTAACTTTACTCAGAAAACAGTTATTGATGAATCACGTTCAAACCAGAGGGGTCTCCCAAGTGGCATTCCATAGAACAGCATATAATTCAGTACTTTGATTAATGATTTGGCTAAAGGAATAGAAAGCATATTTGTTACATTTGCAGGCAACATGAAGCTCGAAAAGCTTGTGAGGACAAGACAAGGCAGTGATCAGAATTTAAAAACATCTGGATGAAGTGGAGAATTGGTTTTCAATAAGTAGAACACAAGTCAGTAAGTACAGTAGCAAATTTCTACAGTTAGGTAAGAGTAATTCACCACAAAAAAACCCTACAGTGGGTAAGTCAATGATTCAGGAATACCACCAAGGGTAACAGTAGATGACAAGTTGAACGTGACTTGATAGCATCATGGTGTTGCAACACTATATGGGGGGACATATAAACAGAAATACTGCATGTAATACACATGAAGAAATATTTCTGGTCTACTCAACAAGACTAGACTACAGTACTTGTCCAGTTTTGGACATTACTGAAGCAAACCAACCTAAGGAAAGTAATAAGAAAGATGATCAAGATCTAGAAACCCCAACCTGTACAACAAGGTTGAGGGAACTGAGATTGCTTACTCTGGAAAAGAGAAAATTGAGAGAGATGTAGTAATTTTTCTAAAACGTACAAATCAGCCACAAAGCAGAAGGGAATACATTTTTCTCCACATGAGTTTTGGCTAAAGCAAAAAAATAACGGGCATAAACTTTAACAATGCATATTTAAGTAAGGTTAATAGTAAAAACTTTCAAATAGTAGGATAGTTAAGTACTGGGGCTGATTATCCTGGGGGTCGTGGATTCTCCACATTTTGAGACTTTCAGTAAGAGGCTGCAGAATCAACCCTAATAAATTTATGCTACACTGTAATCATAGTAACTACAGTGCAGGTGATTCTAAATTTTCCATAATTATTTTTCCACTTGATAAATGCAAAATGGTTGGTTTACAAGTGCACAACACATATGTAGATGAGGCCTTTATCCACGCACTCTGTTTCAGTGGAGCCAGTGAAAAGTTTGTGTTTACTTTGGCAGAAGCACGCCAGGATCCAAATTCAGGAAAACTTAAGAGCACTGGCCATTTAGCCATTGAAATGTAGTTTGCTTAGAATCTGCAGTCAGTTCCATGGGAAAAGCGGAGAGACATGCTTTCTCTTCTTTGCCTAAATAGGCAGAAGATCCTTTTTTTTGTATAAGGCATTTCTGTGTGGAAAACGGTGTTATTACACATCAAAAACAGCCTCTCTGCAAACAAAGAAAATCTCTACCAAGAAACTGAATATATGGCTGGACAAATAGCAGTAACTATGGTGCTAACAAACAGAACCACCCAGGAGAAAGGCAGGGCAGATCTAGCAGAAGGCCATTTCCTGTTCTTACGCTTTGATGTGGATGATGTTAATGGATAACCATGACTTGTATCCTCCCTCAAACAGACGTTTTGCAGCACCAGCTGCTGCTGATCTCAATACAAGCATACGTGAACAGCCCACGCGGAGCTCACCTTCCTCACAGAAGCTGCAATTTCTCCACAGGGTGTGTTTCAGATACAGGCACGCGCGGCACAGGCAATGCAGCAGTGGGAACCTTGCCCCATCAACTACCACCCCCTGCACCTCATGTGAGACGGGGCTGACAGGGACGCGGCTGGGCTGCTCCCTCCTCCGCCCACTCACGGCAGGTAACCCTGCCCAGAACACTGGGGTAGCAACAACAGGCATGCTCTGCATAAATTGGGGTAAGAACAGAAGCTTCAACTGAAATAAGGTTGCGGAGTTTGTAAATCTGGTTATAACCTGGAACAATGCGTCATTCTTCTTCATTCTGTTGACACGTTCTAGGCTGGTATTTACAGACAGATGCCCACATAGAGGTGAACAAAACTGGTGCGACCCCAGCGTAACGAGGAATTACCCTGTTAGTATTCTACTCAGGCTTTTTACAATCTAATCGCTGTTCGCTACTGTTACTGGTGGTTTCTACATTGAGTCTTGTTAATTAAACGTTTTATACGCACCATGAGCAAAACTTTTAGCTTTTTAAAATTAATTTAGGACTGTGTGTTGCTCAAAATTCTTATTCATTAAAGTATGTAAAGCAGCACAAACACCTCCTTTACATGCAGTCCCTAAACACATACAAATCATGTTAGCATATAAAAGCAACGTGTAAATACACATAATATAATTAGCACTTTCACTGACATGTAGCTGTACCATTCATACCTTACAACTGCAACTAGAAAACAAATTATAAAGTGTAATTAGAATCTGTCAGAACTAATAATATTACAAATCCTTAATTCTATGTTATTAGTAAGATTTAAAACCATTAATACATTAACAAATGAATTTAATTTTCACAGTTTTTGCACCTCATTTGAGCCTAAGAATAAGCTAGGCTATTTTCAGTGGTTAATTTTTAATCAGCTCCATGTTTTCACAAATTAGGCCAATTATTTTCAGTTAGCAGAAAATATTCACAAAAATATTTGTTAGTATTAATGTTTGTAAAGATATATTTCTTAATAAAATGCAGGCATTAGGCCTAAATGAACCCAGATTTTCCATGTATGCAAATTACTTATTATCTCTATGGTTACATGAGCTAATAGACTGATGTTTTATATAAGGTATATGCACCAGAACATTAATCTACTATTGAACAAAGCAGCAAAATCTGGGTCTTCATGACCAAACATATGCTATCGTTGGATGCTGGCGACACAATCTGTTGTCATACATGAGAAACACCAAGAGATTTAGAGAGATCTGAGAAGCACAACAGAGCCATGGATACAGCAACCTGTCGTGCACGCAGAGCTCCAAGGGCGCCAAAGTGCTCTCTCCAAGTCTTGCTTCTGAAGCTGCAGGGATAGAGCATATCACAGGCAACGGCTGCCTCTGATGCTGCTAATCATCCCCCTCGATTTGCATTTAAATCTCTTCCATTGAACACTTTGTTGCACACAACTTAGAGCTGTGGTAACTTATTTTCCTTCGAGTTACCTGTGGCCCACCTTCAGAGAAGCATCCCTGTTAAGGAAGAACACTCAACGGCACATTTCACGGTCAGTATATGTTCACTTTTCTGACTTGGAATGTGCAGGTCCTTCAGCAGTGCATGACTGCTCTAATAAAAATCATGACTTGCCCTTGCCACATGGTCTCTTGGCATGGAAACCACCGACTTTGGCATTCCAAGCACTTTGTTAATGAAGAATACTATAACCATGAGTCCATATGTGTTGTGTTGTGCAGTTTCAGAGTCGGCGATTTAAAATTATCTGTTAAATTTGCAGGATGACATAAATATCAGTAAGGCCAAAAGGAATGAAGTATCTACCGTCTCACAATGCGAGGTAAATGTCAGGGTTTTGACACTAACTAGGTAGCTGCCAGATTCTCCAAAAACACCTTGTGCCCTTTGTATTTCTGAAAATGCCCCTGCACTCCCATTTCTACCTCTAGGCTTCCAACAATCCTAATTGCCCCAGAAATGTATTTAAAAACAAATTCTGAGCATTTATTTGTAAATTGAAGGATTTTTGTCTTTCTTTCAAAATTTCCCCTGGCAATTTAATATTAATTAAAATCTGTTGAGCCATATGGTAACTCTTCTTTTTCTTAACAAACATTATGACTTTCATATTTTCTACCATGACTTTTCCTATTTTTACCACAACAAACAACCAAGCTTGCAGAGCTCCCAGCACACAGACATCACTGGTTCAAACACTAATGCAGCCACGCAGGCAGACAAAAAGGGATCACGACAGAAAAATGTTTTTAGGCAAGTGGACCTCGTGTGATTAAACACTCCCTGTAACAAAACAGACTTTCACATTCACTAACAGAGCAGACTTGCAAATAGCATGGGTTCCATCACTCACCTTTTTCTAAGCTGTAAAGAACCTGCCTTTATATTTATATTTACATTTACATTACAGAACTGCACATTAACTCTTTCTGACTCTCCCACCATCACATTTTTGAAACTGTGCTATAAATGAGCAATAAACATAACATTTTTGATCTGATATGATTTAGGTAATATTGATATGATATGTATCAATCATCAGTCTATTAGCTTATGTAACCATGGAGATAATAAGTAATTTCCATACTCTGGGTTCATTTAGGCCTAATGCCTGCATTTTACTAAGAAATAGCTCTTTACTGATTGCAGATTAGAACTAGATGAAGAGAGAAACAAGCTCACTGAAGCTTCTTTAATGAAGAGCTAGAGCAAAGGCAGAGTGGAAGCACAGCACCTTGTGCATGTGAGTGTGGCTTGCACTGAAAGATACTGAAGGAACAGCTCCTTAAGAAGAAACCGCTGCCATTCATCTATCTATGCATACATCTCCCTCCATCTCTCCACTGCACCAACTGCTGCTTTGCCAGCCCTCTTGCTGACCCGTGCCAAAATGATTTAGCCCCCTGATAAGGAAAAAGGTAAAAGCTGGAACCACCTGGCTTTACTGGTTCCGACGGATCCTGCCAAAATCAATATGCCTTTGCATCAACAAATTGCAAACTGAATGCATCTGCTTCTGAGGCATTAATGAAAATGTATATTCAAACACACACTGCAAAATCTCAGATCTAGCATATGGCTCTTGCCAAATTCTACCAATGTGTGTCCCTCACCCACAAATAACATGGCATCAGTAATCATTCCCAAACTAACAATTCTTCCACAATAAGTGTACTTTTTCCTACTCTGTAGACAAAATTTAAATCAATATGCATATGCTTAGATTTAGAAAAAATAGATACCTCACATAGGAAAGGATAACCTGGATTTACTGTAGCCAGAGTAAAAAAGTGCACCTCTAGGATTACTGACAGCTTAAGAGTCTCATACATCTATGTTCAACAGTGAAGACACCAAGGCTTCAGGTTTAATAGGACTTGCTTCTTACATCTAGACTTAAACTTTCTTGTAAATTGCGAGCAGAGGCAGCCAGATATTTATCTGAAAAATCTGTACTCCATATTTTGTATTTCAAGTGAAACCACAATAATTCAAATCAGATATTTTCATCTATGTAAGTGTAGTCACCTTTTGTATTGCACAGTAAAGTTTTACAGTAAGATATGTCTAACATGTATGGACAATCCCCAAAAAGTATTTTAAGCTCATCAGCTCTTAATTGAGGTTTTCAAAGCGGCTTAAAGGATTTAGACAAAAAATACTCATTTCTTAGTTCCTTTTATCACCAGTACATGGCTAAACTCCTAGGCTGTTCTGAAAATCACAGTGAGCTGGATACATATTCATTGGATGTAAGAGAACTGTCACTCTCGCTATCCATCTAAAACATAGAACTCTCAAGCTTAAGTGAAAAACATAATCGGCCAGATTTTGCTTGTGCCACCACTGACGGCTTTACGAGCCTGCGTTCTGCAAAACCCCACTTTTTCAGCTGAATAGGAACACTTCAGAAAAGCATATTTAGTCAGCTGAAATAAGAGCTGTGATGATACAAATGTGCTGGTTTCAGGAATAAGAAATCTATTTAGCATTGCTCTAGTACTGGAACACGCTTAAGGTTGAATTGTTCTGGTCAATCAAAAGCATCATAAAGTTTTGTGTAGTTTAACAGTAAGACCTGAGAGCTCACAGCCAAGAAATTATATAATCTAGCAAATTCCAGGCACTGGATGTTTTCTGTGCTACTGAATATAGATACACTGGGTGTGACAGAAATTTGCAATGAAATTGAAGCAGCTGCTCTTTTTAGCAGATGAGAAATTTGAGGTTTGAGGTAGGGGAGTGGAAAAAAAAGCTGGATCCAACATGATGCAGGTGTCACTCGCAGGACTTAGCAGGCCTCTTTACAAGGTCAGAATTTTGCACGTACAGGCTACTGCCTGATTTTTTTTCCTCTACGACAGTATCTTGGGTAAGCACCGAAAAACATCCCCAAGCAATGCCGGCAAACCAGAACAAGAATCTCTTGATATCTTCTGTAAATCGCGACACATCACGTTTGCCCTTCATGGGCAGAGAACAAGGCAGGGCCTGGCCGGAGCGTTATTACTAAAACTCAGTTTAATTCCGACCGCAGCCCGTCTTCATCCCTCTTGCTCTGCAGTGCCAAACTTTCCCGGCACCGCCGGCACCAGCAGCGCCGTGCAGGGCAGCGAGAGGCTCGGAGCCCACCCGGGGCTCGGGGCGGCCGCCCTCGGCCCCTTTCCCCGCGCGCCCCGAGTGCCCCCACGCGAGGCGCCCAACCTCGCGGCCGCGCGGGCGGCTCCCGCGCCGGAGCCGGGTTTTGCCGCGCCCTGGCTGGGGGGACGCTCCGGATTTTGTTGTTGTTACGCTTACTATCTTTAGTAAATTTTTATTATTATTATTTTTTTGCCAGTTATCGCAGCGCCGGCCGCGCTCCGCCCGGTGGCCGCGGCGCTCCGCGGGGCTCCGCGCGTTCCCCGGATGCCGCGCGTTCCCTCTGCGGAGGGAGGGAGGGAGGGAGAGAGGGAGGAGAGAAGGGAGGAGGGAAGAGGGGTGGGGGGAGGGAGGGAGGCCGGGGCTGCCTGCGGGAGGCGGGGGAGGGCGGCCGGGGCCGGCAGGCCGGGGCTGCTGGCAGCGGGACGAGGCGAGGCCCGGCAGCGGGTGGCCCCGCTCCGCCCCGCGGCGCTCCCCGCCCGGCGGCCCCGCAGCCGCCGCCGCCTGGGTCCGGCCCGCCTCCCCCCCCCCCAGCACCCCGGGAGGAACAGCTCCTTTGCAGTTTGCAGCACCGCATTAAAGAGGGACAGGGAGAGGGAGGCAGAAAGAGAAAGAGGAGGGAAGCAAGCAGCCCGGATCGCTGGGTTACTGAAAGCGGTAAAGGAGCTGCCAGGACAAACTGAATCTTTTACAAAAAATAGCTCTTTCAGGGTTAGGCTTTTTTTTTTTTTTTTTTTTTTGCCCTTTTTTTTTTTCTTTTAGTCGAGTGCACAGAAGAAGTGCCTCCACCCCAGCGCACACCCAACCTGTCGGCCTGAGGGGCACCTGAACCAGACAAAGCAGAATGTACCAGGGACACATGCAGGTAAGAGGCTGCAAGCAGGCTGGAGAGGAGAAGCCCTTTGAGCAGGCTCTGCTGAGACATGATTCTGTGAAGTTTCTGTGGGTTGAGTGGAGGGGAGATGCCACCTTGGCACCGTGCAACAAGTGAACTGGTGCAGTGTGATTGTGGCACTCCCAACTCGGGGCTGAAGGGAAGAGCTTGCCTGGGGCTAGCTCCGCTCAAGGGGGAGGATGGAAAAAGGGGGTCTATCAACTTTAGAACTAGGTGAAGTTTTGTGTATGTTTATTTGCTATGCCTGCTTGTTCAGACAGATTCGAGGGAGCGTTCTGGGGCAAACAGTGTTATGGCATGCTTTAAGTGACACATGTCTCCTGCCATCCTCTTGATGCATCTCTTCCTGTATGTCAAGTGAAGGGCAAATGATAAGGGAAAAGACAGAGCACTTGCTTGGCAAAATCTGCAAAGATTTCATGCCACACTAAAGTCGTCTATTTGCAGAGTGTGCTGTGTTTAAAGGTGATGGATTTCTATCCTTCCCTCCCAACATGGGAGGAGGATTGATTTTTCTAAGCCCCGGAATGACTTTGTAGAATGAATTCGAGCACATGTCTAAAGTGACTTCAACATTTTAGGCAGAAATCTTGTCTCATGATCCTATTGATCCACATCACTGTAGCAGAAAATGCCTCTCCCAAATAAAACCGTACTAGTGCCTCGGACGTGACAACTTTAACCTTGACTCCCGCTCTCCTTCACATGGCTCTTCCTTGGAAAGCCAAGTCTGTTTTGAAGGAGGAGGAAATGCCAAAGTGGAGCAAAGGTTTGCACTGATCTCCCAAATTAATTTCTTTTCTTTTGGACCCAGCCTGGCTTTGTGTTCATTGCCAGGAATGATCAAATGCTTTTATCACGTACAGTGGCTCCAGCCTTGCATGTAGTGGTGTTGTACAAAGGCTGTTTACAGAGAAATTGCAGTTTTAGCTAGCGTAAGCTGACCACTTCTGTTTGGTGTGATTCTGCACAGCATTTGAAAATCTGCCGAATGGTCATTGGGGACATTAAACTTAAGTCAATGTCAAACACAGGATTGTGTACAATATATGTGAGTGAAGTGAGGACTCTGATTCAGCACTCTCTGCTTTCCACAACTGAATGACAGGAGTTACTCTTTGATGTTTGTGTTAACTGAGCTCAGCAATGATAAATTACGTGTCATAATATTGTTTGTGATAGGAGAGCAAACAGGTTCTAATGAGAAATGTAATCAATGGAAGGCGTATACGTGTTCGCTTGTATTCCTCATAAGGTTAAAGTATGTGGTGTTTTATGGTAACAAAAAACCACTCCTATAACTAATAATACTGAATCGGACGTTGCCAAATTGGTATTTATACCCTTAAGAAAGCAGAAGTTCTTTGCTATGAGTAATATATTGCAAGGTTTCAACAAATGTAGAGCACTTTTTAGAAGGAAAAGTAATGGAATATTAAGGTTTCTGGCAGTATTGTAAATTGTCTGAGTCAGTAGAAGGTTGAAACCAAACTTGCAATAGGAAAAACAGGTCAAAACATACAAATATGTTGTGACTGATGCCCTTTAAATTTCTTTTCTTTAAAAATATTTTTATTTTGCTAGCCCAAATGTAATCAAATCCTAGCCAAATTCTCTTTAAAAGTTTGCTGAATTAAAAACACTGTTCATATTGAGTATACTTACCATTGCTAAAAATAAAAAACCCACCTGAGTTCATCAGCCACGCTTTTTAATGTATTTCTGTCCTAACAAGAAGCATTAATGTTCTTCAGATAACACCTAAAAAAGCCTAAAGCATTAGGAGGGATTTTCATGTTTACCATATCCTTAATTAGAGCCTTTAAGTGAGTCAGACAAAGATAATAAAGAGCTGATTTCTTTACAATGAAATGATCTACCGTTATGTTTATTAAACCATGTTGGAACACAAACTATCAAAGTTACCGTACAAGTACAGTCTCAAACCACGGGCTAACATTTTTGTAGGCATATCCTAAGCATTTACGAGTCTTTTCTTAGTATCTCTCAGGCTTCTTGGTAAGACTTCTACTAACAAACTATTTGCAATTACTTGTGAATCTAAAATAAGGTGAACCACAAAATGACACAGACTGAGGTGGATTAAGTCAGGCACCTAAGTCAGTACCAGAACTCTTAAACAAAAATAATCTTGTTTTTAAAGACACTGAACACTCACAGAGCTTTCACTTAAACTTTAAGTGAAACTGGAGTGTCTAGCTGGACCCTAGCTGGGTACTTAAGCATCTAACTTTATACATCCAAATGCAAAATGATGTGTCAATATATAATCCCTGATCCTACACTCTTTAGGGCAAAAGCTCTTCTGAAGTTATTGTGATCAAATGGAGGATCTGATTAGAATGCCAGTTGTCACTTCCCATTTTCCTAGTGTTTTGTTCTTAGATATAGAAGTAAAATCTGCAGAAGTAATTTCTTAGTCCAATTACTTTAGAAGACATTTAGAACACCAATGTTTTACTAATAACCTGCTGTAATTAAGCTAATTCTTGGAAGACTTGTGAAAGGTGAGAACATTAACAACTGTTACAGTATAATAAGCATAATTACAGAGAGCGAGAATTTACCTGTCTTCAATAGGCATCAAGCATTATCAGCTTCGACAGAGGATTTCTGACTAAGGTCAGTAAAGTCTGCAAGTGGAGATGAAATATACTTTGTATTTCAGCACTGCTGAAATTCCAAAGACAGTAGAAAAAAAAAGGAAAAAATATATAAAAAGAAAGTATGTTACTAGTTCATCTAGTGTCTTTACATTTCCAGGTATCTTTATAGGGCTAGTTTTTCTGTTACTTGTGCATCATACGCTTTCACATAAAAAGTAGGAGTTAGGCAAAGTGGTCTTCCACAGAGCCAGCACCACAAACAGAGAGATGCAGAGAAGCATGATGCCACGGGGCCCCTTTCAAAGCTATTTCACTGTCATAATAAGCGTAAGTGTTTGATTTAGCGGTAATTACTGACCTGTTCGTTTACATAGTAACTGTCTAAAACACAACAGGGACCGGCACTGGTTCTAAGGCCCACAGCTACCTCCTTAAGCCAGAGCCTTTTAGGTCGGGCTTTTGCATGAGAAAAAGGACTTCAAGTGAGATGCACAGACAAACATACAACTTCAGTTTTGTATCAAGTCCTATTTAATACAGTAAACTTGGGCTTTGAGAGAACAAACCTGATGGTTACAGGAGCACACCCTGGGATTACACAAATATGGCAAAAGAACCGAGTCTAAACTCTCAACTGCCTAGGTGTGAGGGAGAGTATTTCTCCCTTAGGACAACATGTGCAACCCAATGTGTGCTGTTTTCCATTTTTTTCAAGGAACCAGGAGCAGACCAGATGGAAGCAGAACATAAGATGAGTTCATCCCACAGCACTGTTCTAAAATGTCTATCATTTTAACAGCCAACAATAAGATGTTATAAAGTTTTTACAGTATATTATATACCTGTTACCAGTCCCTCCCATTGACTTTTATGAGAGCTCTATAGATGGATGGCGGGTAGATTACAAGTATAGAATGGGATTTCCAGCAGCATTTGCCTTCCTAGGAAATTCAAAATAAATGCTTTCAAAACTGTTTGCCTTGACGCTGTATATAGTCAGCTTTCTCCAGCACAAATGTTTGAACAGAACAAGTGCTTTGCCAAATGTTGGCATGGGATTTTATGTATGGTAGTGCTATATTTCAAGATGGCTTAGTTTAGACAAAGTAGAAATCTTGACCGCACATGGCTATCAGAGTTCCTCTGGCACGTTTTTTGCAAGAACAGGCTTGTTTGTCACGATGCCTTGGCCAAGTTCCAGATCAGATAGATAGTCTCCTGAACTTTTAATTGCATAGGCAATCAACTTCATCCCCTTAATTGTTGTGTTTTGTATTATTAAAGACACTTAACATTCTACCATTGGCATTTCAAAATTTACATTAAATGATCTGTATTAATCATGCACACTTCAGTAAGATTTCAGTTGTCAAACAAATACCCATATGATCATAGCACGTCCACAGAAAAATAACTACATACATATGAAGATTCTTGCAAGATATAACTTCAAGGGCTTCACGTGTTTTACTGGGCCTGAAAAGTGTTGCTAAATATTTTAGAAGTTATAAAAAACCATTTTTGTACTGATTTCCCAACATTTAAGATACAGTTAACCCACTGGTGAGTGAAGCAGAACTGTCTCAAGATTAGCTGCAGATGCAAGTCCCATCTTTGCTTATTTGGTAACCTATAAAAAAATACTGTGATGGCGTTGGTTACACTGCCACCTAAAATAAATAAACCCCATGTTATTAATCAATTATGAATTAAAAAAGTAATCTCTCAGCTATGCCTTTTGTACATGAAGAAAACAGCCCACAAAGAATATGCACAACATGAAATTGACTTCAATGCTAAACTGAATCTTTGCTCGGCTGTTAAAACCAATGCAAGCTTAATAAATTTAAGCTAAAAAAAATGCTAAAAATCTGGGCACATAGCTGGAATACTAACTGATCCCTACTGATGTCAATGAATCATAACTCCTAGCCTAGCTGAAATTCCATTACGATAAACTGATATGTTTTTTCATTATTACAAGCCTTTCCTGAAAGTATTCACAGTGGTAGAGCAGTGTTCATGACGGTATGTTTTCCATTTTGTCTTGGTGTTTTCCAGTTATTCACTAGCAGCTTTTCAAGTTTTGAACGGCAGATTATGAACTGCTTTATAAATGAAACAAGCTAAAAATAATGAGCTCATTTTCATTGAAAGAAGTTCATTCAAAGAAAGTAGGTGATACACTGCTTTTGGCCAAGACGGGTACTGAAACTGTACAAATTGTGAGCGTTTCTTGAAGCTGTTAGGCAGTTTTACAAGAACCTAGCAGAGAATCTTGCAAAAGCTCAGAAACTCTTGGCACACACAGTGTATTTTTGCTGGATGCAAATTAAGAGGAACTCTTACTAACTAAATAAGGATCCATCCCTCTATTCTGGAATTAAATTCATTCAAAGCACAGAAAAACCACAGTCCCTAGCACTGTCATTTATTTATATAAATATGTTAGTCTAAACCAAGTATATAGCTTTCAGAAGAGGCACTGTTTACTCAAGAAATTACACTGCATGTTTTTAAAAATCTGCTGCTATTGCCACAATTTATGACAGCATGTTGCGGTTGCGAGGTGTTTAAACTACACACCTAGAAACCTAGATTTTACCTCTAACTTCATCATATATCTTCAGCAAGCCTAGTCACCTTGTCACCTTTCCACACATCCGTTTTGCTCTACCTACGCTGTTGACTCTGATTACCTAGCATGTATTCTAAGCTTGAATAGCAGTTACCTTTTTTTTTTCTAAAATCATAGTTTCAAATATTTTAAAATGCACCTGCACATCTACTAAAAACAAGGATTGATGATTAATAGCAAAATACTCAAGTGCCATGAAGGCCTACAGGGAGAGAGTGTCTGTTTTGATTACTTAGCTTACGTTTGTTTGAAAGTTTATGTATGTTTGAAAACTAATGAGTCTAATGGGACCCACTGTTAATATATCAGAGAGGGAAAAAGGCAGGCTAGCCTGTGCAAAGGAAGAGCCAAAAAGTTGGAAAAAAGTCCATAAGTCAGGTCAAGGTAGGGCAAGGTGCATGAAAGGATGGGAAAGATAACCACATATGGAAATTCAGAGTTCCCTACAGGAAATGCAGTCTCATAAGCATTCACCTGTAGAAAATAATTCCTAATTTATAATAATCTTGTTTCTAAGCAAGCTGATTCTCCAGAAACTTAAAAAAAAAGACAAAGAAAAAAAAGGAGAGATGATGTCTAAACGAGGTCTGTTGAAAACCATCTAGTTGAATCTGCTACCCTTTTTGCAATAGCTAGAAATGAAAATGGTAACAAACTTGGAATAGTACTTACAATGAATCTGACCAGTTTTTTTCTTTTTCTTATGTACCCAGCACAGAAGTACCTACTAGTTATTTGTGTCACAGACTGCAAGTTTGCATAGTCTATTTCAGAAATAGCTGATACCACAAAACTGAGAGAAGTAGTTGTCTTCCAAATCAGGTGTCATGACATATAAACTAGGAGGTGACTTTCTGCAGTTATGCATTTTCATCATTGTCCAACAGCATTACTAACAAAATGCATAAAGGTGCATAAAGATCATCTTCAGCAAATTCTTCTAACAGGTTATAATTATTATAATAACATTACGCTATTTCATTGCTTTCTTCTCAGGTTTCTCAAATTCTGAGTCATCGGTACATGAGCTGCACTTCCAGTGGTTTATTTGCATATAAATAAAGTAAATCGTAAAATAACAAGTAATTGAAAATTATTATACTGAATGGGAAAAAAACACGTGTCTTCTCAGATTGCCTGTCCCCATGAGTAGAAAACACAACCCAAAGTGTAATATTAGCCTGAGTACGATTTTTTTCCAAATTTTTCATGATTAGTCACGTCTCAGCATTACTGCAGTTCCTCCCAAACATTTTTTGATTAAACTTCTGTCAGGTTGGCATAACAGATGTAAGCCGCAAGTTACCTTCCTCCACTTCTCCATGGCCTATCAAGACACTCAGATTTACCAGTGGTTATTCTCTGACTCTGTTTGATTTGTTCATTTTCTCCTCCTTACCCGGGTTCAAAGGCTTCCTTGGAACGTTTTGCCTCCCACCACGTTTTCGCTGCCATTTCATTTACATTGCCTACAGCAGAGGCTCACCCGTGCCATGGCTGCACGCGATGCGCAATGGAGTCTAGGTCATGTCTCAGCAGCACTTTCTCAGAAGGCAAAAATGTTCCACAGTGAAGTTCACTGCCCTGAGCAGAAAGAAGCAAACTGACGTCTGAAGGCTTTACTACCAGCAGAGCTCACTACTTACAAACTAAATCTAGATTAGGAGACAACAGGGACCATCCAAAAAAAAAAAAAAAAAAGGAAAATAGCTGGCTTTAAGAGAGCAACCTGGCTTTTTACCTCCAGCCACCACATCATGTTTGCAGGGTAGCCCATGAACTCTTTTTTCTCCCATTCTTACTTATTTTGGTGATCCTCAGAGAAAAATAACCATGCTACAGTCTTTGTGACTCTTTCTATGAAATATGGGAATACTCTACTGCCTCAGGTCATTTGTCTTGGAGAAGTCTAGTATCTTCTGGTAATCTGCCACTGTTAATTTCATAGCAATTCTTTAAAACACCTCTTGTCCTAATATGGATGTTGAATATAATGCAAGTTAAATGAATACAAATGTCTTTGGACAGCTTTTTTCAATTAATATACAGAGGAACAGCTATGAATTTAGAATCTACCAGTATAATAACAAAAGCATGTGATAAGGAAAGTAATGTGAAATAAATTCAGGCAATCTTTCTTAATTACATTAAAACTTTGTTTTCTGATACAAGATACCTAAAAGAAATTCAAGTACTCTTATCCACTGACATTCAGAAATGACTTCAGAATGATTTTGACATGCATTTATTTCAGGACCAGTCAATTTATTTATTTTTTTTTCCTTAGGTCAATCATTTGGCCTTACAAACTAGCTTTAAGAAGCTGAAGAAACAAACTTTAACATTTGCCTTGCTGTATCTATCTTTACATGAACGAATGTAAATGATAATCATACTGAGGTAAACAACAGAGTAATTGGCTTCCAAGCCTTTTTCACATTAATCCCTGTCTTCCTAATGTCACCAGTTGAGTTCCAGAGTTACAGTGTGAAGTAGAGAGTACAGCATGCCCTGAATAGGGGCAGAAAAGCTCTTAAAAGTTGTATTTTGTAATTCAACATTTTCTAACTGGTATGTGTGTAAAAAAGAAGGTTTAGCAACTCTTACTCACTGTTCATTAAAAGTCAATTGAGAGAGAAGACTTACGTGTTTAAGCCTACCCTGGAATATAGAGATGTGTTCCTCGATAAGTAAAACTGAATATTAGAGTTTTTCACAGAATTTACTAAGGTCAAGTTTGCTAATATTAATGTAGGAATAAGCAAAGACTATAATAAACAGAAACTTTAACTTTTTGAGTATTTTTGAGTGTTACGTAAAACTGAAAGAAAACATCACAATTTGATGTGATTGTAGTCTGTCAGAGCTTTCTAAAATCCAAGGGAGTATACCCTAACAAGAATGATGTCCAAAAAAAAAAAAAATCAGTATCTGATATTTCATACAGAAGAGCGGATTAATAATATTTATGTAAAGTAGAAGGAAGGATGGCCTTAGTCTTCACTAAGGCCTTGGACACTATTCTTGTAGAAGTAGTGACAGAAGTGTTATAGAAGTGATTAATGAAATAATAAGCATAGCTTGTCATGTGTCTTATCAAAGTGACAGTTATTTCTGCTGTCATTCACTAAACTTTTAACAAGGACAGTAATTTTCCAGTTACAGTTTCACATGTAGACAAGATCTTTCATATTTTACTATTTGTCGTGTAGCACTCCTTCCAACAACCAGGACAATTTTAAGGAGGCTTTGAAAAAGCAATACAGGGAAGAATACCAGATAAAAGAACACTGGAAAATGATGATGCACAGCAGAGAAAAATAAGGCACAAAACCAGAAGCTAGAACAGAAGGAAAAAACTGGAACATAAGAGGTTCCGCTTAAACTCGAGAAGAAACTTAGTCTCAGTGAGGGTGACGGAGCACTGGAACAGGCTGCCCAGGGAGGTTGTGGAGTCTCCTTCTCTGGAGACATTCAAGACCTGCCTGGACACGTTCCTGTGTAGCATAATCTAGGCGTTCCTGCTCTGGCAGGGGGATTGGACTTGATGATCTTTTGAGGTCCCTTCCAATCCCTAACATTCTATGATTCTATGAAATGCTATTGTTGTTCGGAATGGTAGAAAACATTGTTAATATTGCCCCTGTGCTTAATCCAGGTTATGTACACATTGTAGCAAGGTATATAAAACTGAAAGGGATGCACAGGCTTGCCTGAACCTGTGCAACAAAAGAAAGGAACCTGAATTATTAGGAAACAACTGGGCACTACACTTATCCCTGGAGCACTCACAATAAAAGATTATCTGCCATTCAGTAAAGACAGAAAATCAAAGGTGTTTGTTGCATGAGGAACCTGGATCCCGAGAAAGTGGGGGAAGATTTTGTAAAAAGCTTCAAAACTAATATTTTCAAATGTTAAAATGTTAAGACTAAGCCAAGAACACACAAGGAATTGATAATCTAATTTTTGATGCAAACCCAAAATGGTTATGAGGGTATGAATCCTTCAGTTATTACAAATGTGTGAAGCAAAAACTCATGCAGATGTACACTATGCAATCTATCCCAAACTGCTGATGGAACTGGTATATGAAATTGAAGGCTTGGTAGCAAATATTTAACAGTCTATTTATGAATCTGGACATGGTGTCATATGACAGGACAATAGAAAATATGTCAAGATTTAAGATAAAGTGAGAAAAATGGTAAGACATTTAACAGCCCAGATACCCACACGGCTATTCATAATCTGCAAAGTTTCAGGGAACGGACATTAAGGAATATTAAACAAAAAAACATACATAGAAAAATAGGAAAAATGCTATTTGAATTTATCAGGAGAAGATAATGTCATACTAGCCTAACAGCATTTTCTGTTATCATAACTGGGTTTTTAGGCAAGGGAGATGTAGCTGACGATCTATATGATCTTTGGTAAGCATTTATTATAGTACCATGGGAGAAATTGTTACTGAAGCTGGAGAAAGTAAGGAACGGTAGAAAATCTGTAAAGAGGGTAAGAAACTCATTCATGGGGAAATGAAAACTAGAGTATTGAAGGAAAACTGAGGAAAGATTAATAAGGAAGGTCTTTACAGATGGCTGTTGGAACTGATATCTGATGTTTCATCCATAAGTGTACTAGAAATAGAAAGGTGTTGACTACATTTGTTGATTACTCAATGCTGGAAAACATCAGCACTATTTGGAAACATCATCAGTCATGATGTTTCAGGTCGCTATAGTGAGGGACTGTGTGAACTTCAACAATACAAATACAATTAAATTTGTTAGCACAATATGCTGTTGAACATCAATAACAAAAAATATCTATCCTAATTTGTAAAGTATCATTTAGTAAGTATAAAGAAGAAAGACCTGCACATACAAGATGACTATAAGCCACCAGTAGGAAATATCCCTAAAGAAGACAGATGCAGTGCTAGCTTTAGAAAAAAAAAATTTCTGGAATCACCAGGAAAATGTCAATGCCAGTTTACAACACCACTAGCAAATTCTCAGTTGATAAACTTGTTCAGATCTGGTAAGAACAGGGGCATGGAAACGGGTCCAAAGAAGGATGATCAAGGAAAAAGGAAAGTCTGTCTTACGAGAAGAGACCAAAAGATTTTGGCTTATTTTGTGGAACAAAATGATGGTTCAGCAGGAGCATAATCACAGCATGTAAATGCATCAGGAAGATAAACACCAGATATGGAAAAACCGAAATTAGCTAAGGACAAAACTGGCATGGGAACAAATGGATATTAACCGGCTGTGAATAAATTTAGGTTGGAAATTAGAAGAACTCTTCTGATCATTAGAGCAATCAAGATTTCCAATAGCCTTCCAACTGGAATAGCAGAGGCAAAAAACTTAATTACTTTAAAGATGAAACACAATCAATTTATGAAGGACTTTGTATGACATGCTGCCTGTGAGAGCAGAAGACTGAACCTCAGTAACCCAGCAACAAGACCTTCCTCCTGAAATTTCTCTGACTTCAGCAGAAACAAACCCTGGCTCTTCTTCAGTAAGACCAAAATCCTCAAGTTCAAGAAGTCAAAAGTCTTCCTCTTGTGGCTGTGGAGGGCTTGACTGTCTTCACAGCTTCAATAACCTCCTGCTAAAAGAGCCACAGAAGTAGTGACAAATGAGTGTCACTTCTCCTCCCACTGCTTAGTCCAAAACATCGTTTTGATTACCCATAGAGCAGAGCTCTAGTCTGAATACTCTCTCTGCCAGTTTCCTTATCGAGTCTCCCACTCAGTGGAATGATATGGTTTTGCTACATATAAAACCTTAATAATCAGAGGAAATGTATTTCCCCCATACAGCTAAACTCAATGGTTCATGCTAGAAACACTGAAGCTTTTTCCCATCTTGTATTCTTGTTCCCACAAGCAGGCTCTGAGGGTTTGAAATCACCAGCTGTGTTAACACCGTGCAACAGTAAGCTTGAATTTATTTTAATAACAGCCAAAGTGTATGTGCATGAGGATCTAACCTAGAACCCATCAGAACCAGTAGGGATATTTTCCCTGACCTCAGCAGAGCCAGGATACAGCTTTTTCTCCTGAGCTCCAAAAATAAATGCAATTATCATTATTTAGAGTATATGCTCTTAAATAATAGCACTCAATGCTCTGTTGTGCAGTCCTAGTAGGAAAAACTATGGAACTCACTTTGTACTGTTCCCTTTGAAGAGATCGTAAAACCATGTCTTATAGTAAGTCATATTTCCCTTCCAGTAGACTGAGTCAGAAAATTATTTCTGGGTTAATTTGGGCTCATAAAAATACTTCAGGATCTGATTGCTGGAGTTTCTGTCCCATTTCAGATCATGATGGCTGTGTTTTGCAGGCAGACAGATGTCCACTCTATCACAACTTTGATAACATCGTTACAGCTTTGCAGCTGTTGGTTGCCAGCAATTGCTGCTCTGCAGTTTACTAAGCATCACTCTGCTACTCATATTTCAGAATTTTGGGAGTCATGCCAGCAAGGAGTTTCAAATAGGTGCAATCACTGGATAATGGCTAGTCAAAGAAATGCAAAACATATTGCTAAGTTTACTGAACAAGGAAATAGGATGGTCATTTGATGGGTTAAGTACTTTTCCTGCCTGTACACAGTGAATGCTTATTTCTAAAGCATTTATAGTTGTCAAGGAGTAGAAAAATTATACTGCCTTTTTCTCAAGTGGTCACTGATAAATGTCAGAAGTAAAATTTCAGATAAAATTCCAAGTAATTAATCCAGACTCATAATCATCACGGAAAAACTGTGCATTCTTTCAGGTTGTTGCATATATATTCTGTGTATTTGCAAAGCACCAAGCAAAAAAAATTTATGTAAATTTACAAACGAGTATTTGCTATTCCTTCTCACACACAAACTTGCTCAAGTTCCATCCTGTGCGAGCGTTATTTGCATAATTAGGGAGCAGAAGGATTCCGTTACTGAAGTGGCCAGCCAGACGTGATAGAGGTAGACTAGAAAGACTACATACATCAGGACAAACTTTGTGAAATGCCTAAAATACGTACACATAGTGCGCCCACTGGACCATTGCAGTTGACTGAAGAATTGCAAATAGAAAACATGGGAATAGTAAGGTTTTTACTGACTTCCGTACAGCTCTGTTCACAAGGAAATAGAGTGCTTGGTTTACTCTAAAAGATAATGAGCAATCAACATTTTTTTCAACTATGCTAAGTTGAATGCCTGCGTAGTACTTTCAATATATCACTGCCAAGAGGTGTTCTTTGATTTCTAGTCTTTTTTGCAAAATCATCAGTTCTAAAAATTAAAATTCTACCTGGCATTTCATCAGACAAGAAAGTAGTTTATTTAACTGCACTGTCTTTTGGACATCAGTCAGCAAGGAGTGCAAAAGAAACACATTTACACTCATTTAAAAGTGGAAACTTAGCACTGTTGGTTTTGAAACCACTGAGATGATGGCTGGACTATCATTCCCACTTCAAATGACAATTAAATACATACCTAGTAAAGACCTGCTGATACTTTACAGAACACTCTCCTAGTCAGAGACAATTATGCATCTATATTTTTTATTTATTTATAACTGACACTTCTTAAAAAGCAATAGAATTGCTGCTGAAGAATTCATCTACACTTGTCATTTGATTCTCCTCAAATAATGAAATCATTTTTATAAAGGACAAAATAAATATACTACAGACATTAAATACATTCTGCTCTGACTTATATTTACAGGTTCTCACTAAATAACAGGAGAAACAGTTATTTAGTGTATCTGGTTACCATTTGTTTCTTTCCAGTTTTACTTTTGGGCAGTCAGTCAGAATTTATGTTTATGGGAAGTAAAATAATTTCTGAAATTTCTGAAATATGAGAAGCATAATTTCAAAACAGGAAATTCATCACATGTCAATTCTGTGTAACCTTCTTATTAATACTTATTACTGGCAGAGGATCATGGCGCCATCTACTCATGTACTGCAAGGTTCATTTAAAAATGGTCATCTACTCTCCATGCAATGAAGTCCTGGTTCCAGTAAAATCAATGAAAAAATACCATTATTTACAGTGAGTCGGGATTTTGTTTAGACTATTTCACAGTAGGAAGCACAGTTCTGTGCCTCGAAGTAGTCTTAAAAGAGATATCTTCATTTTGTGAACACAGAGAAATAACAAGTATAGAAGTAGGCTAAATTGTACGTTGGAGATTTGCACCCGTTTACACTCTATTTGTATGTGGTGCGTTACCTACTTTCCGGAGAAACAGTTAAAACGATTAAAACACCTATTGAACAATTTGAACAATATATTCTGTCTATAAGAAAGGCAGATTCCATTATTGTTAGAGCATTTCTTCCAATAGGTTAGATGAGACAAGCGCTCAACCTACTGTGCAGTTTTTGCAAAGGTGGTGTTTATTGTCTGGGTTTGACTAAGGCAACACTCTACAGAATCACAGAATGCTAGGGGTCAGAAGGGACCTTGGAAGATCATCTAGTCCAATGCCCCTGCCAGAGCAGGATCACCTACAGTAGGTCACACAGGAGCACGTTCAGGCGAGTTTTGAATGTCTCCAGAGAAGGAGACTCCAAAATCTCTCTGGGCAGCCTGCACCACTGCTCCATCACCCTGACAGTGAAAAAGGTTTTCTTAGGTTTATGTGGAACCTCCTATGCTCCCGCTTGCATCTGTTGCCCCTTGTCCTATCGTTAGACACCACTGAGAAGAGCCTGGCTCCATCCTCCTGACACTTGCCCTTTACATAATTATAAACATTAATGAAATCTCCCCTCAGTCTCCTCCAAGCTAAAGAGACCCATCTCTCCTAGCCTTTTCTCATAAGGCAGATGTTCCACTCCCTTCATCATCTTTGTGGCTCAGATCTGTGGAGAAAGAAGTTTGAAGACCTAGCATAAAACTAGCGTGGGAACAAAGGGCCTTCCTTACCTGATAGGTCAGTGTGTGGGAAAGGTACTGGCAAGACAGTGAAAGCAACTAAAGTCCATTTCCCCAGCAAAGATGAAATTCTCCCCAAGTGTGTCTGTGCCAGGTCTTAAGTGTGGAGGAACTCTGCAGGATCTTACAAATCATTTACACAGGGACCAATTTTATTTAAGCGCAAGTTCTGTGCCATAACAGTCTGGATCCACATGCATAATGAAGTAACCTCCCATGGTTATGGCAGTACTACAGAAGGATCCGGGGTTAAGTTCCTGCTTTGCCATTGCCACAGATTTCCTTTATGAACTTGGACACATTGTCTATATGCCTCTGTTTTTCATCAGTAAGACAGCAATAAAAGCACTTCCATGCTACCAGGGTGCTATCGAGATGTCTTAAAACATACAGAAGCACACATTCATGCAATTATGGAGACCACTTCTGCTTCTAATCAGTAAGCTGATTTTTTTTTTTTGTTCTGATTAAAATGAAAAGTCATCTTAAAAAAACAACAACAAAACAACTTTAGATTTGAATCCAAGCTTTTTGTAACAGCATGCTGCAGGATTCAGCACCCTTCACATGACTGAATTGGTAGGGGAGTTGAAATATATGTAAAGAAATGGAATCCCAAATACAATAGGGCTCTCTTCAAAACTTAGAAACCTGGCCAAGAAAATTTAACTCTTCCTTCTGGGATATTGCTGATCAGACATGGACAGAACAATGATTCCCGTAAGAGAAGTGAAGCAGACAAGTACTACAATAACAGAGAACCATAAATGGATAAGGAAAACTAAAAACAACAAAGGAACTCTGAAGCTAAGTCCAGTTGGGAGCATCCTGCCCAGCAACAGCACATGGCACTGGGAACACAAGTCATGCTGTGGGAGTGGGAGCAGGACGGCAGGGTCGAACCCAGACACAGGGGTGAGGAGGAGGAACATCTCATTCTGAGCCAGGCTCCGTACCTGCTAGTACCCTAACACAAGTCAGAGTTTAAGGGCCAAGCTGGTTGAACACGTGTTTTAGCAGATAGCACAGGAACCCCATGTGATTTTATCCATTGCTTTTATGAAACTAGAATGAATTTTTTGCAGCAGTGCCCCAGTCTAATCCCAGCTATGTCTGGCTAATCAACTGTAATGCACTTCATTCAATGCATTACTTCATAACTGTTGTGTACTCAAAATTTGTAATAAAAGGTGATAAAAGGAATACAGTAAATGGAATAACACTGTGAGCTCAGTCTCAATTTCCACAAATCATTTTGGTTCACTGAGGCACAGTAAGAAATGGTATGGTCTTCAGAAACAAGCCAACACTGCTTGCTTTAGTTAGAAAATGTTGTTTACTTATAGCTTACAGTGAAAGATTATTCTGGTTTCTCTCTTTTTCACATATATTGCAGAAAAATAACAATGTAGTGCATCTGGTGTTTTTCTAAAACGATGATTTGTTTTCAGGGTGGCTTTCTAAGGCTAACAACACATAATATGATAATTATAAGAGGACAAGGAAGAGACTGGAGTTAAACAATGGGATGCAAACAAAAATCCCTACTGTACTGATACATTTTCAAAGTGGCTTTTCAAGATAGAGAGTTATGAAAAGGTATGAAGTGAAAGAGTTTATTCAAAGCAGTAGAACTAGTGTGAATAATTCACAGAAAAGGGCCATAAAGTGGGTGTACTGTTAGAAACAACAGAGCATACCACTTGGAGCATGAAAGGTTTCCTTAGGCAGTAATTAGCATGCATAGCAACCTGAAATTTTGAAGAACATCATGCAATAACATCTCAAAGACTGTCTGAAACCTGGTGAAAGAGTTAAAGGCCTCAGAAAGCAGCATTTTCTGGACAGTTAAGATATTTCCATCTCCATAACACCTTAGTGAACACTGGAATTGAAGATTAACATCTTTATATTACCTGAAGTACATCCTTGGCCATCTGATTCTTAGTTTGTTAGTGTCAAAAAGCAACCATGAGAGTGGGCCAGCTGGTTAAGTAAGCTGTGAGACACACAGCCCCAGCCATTAAAGCACTTCTATAGGAGAAGGAATATGTCAGAGGTGTCCTAAATACCACTGTGGTCACCAGCTGCTTTAACAGTCTGGCTCTACAGAACGAGACTGCAACTTCCTAACTGGTATAAATCTCAGTCTGCCCCACTGGTAGAGGAGCATATACACATTCACTTCCACCCCCATTTCTTAAGTGATGTGAGGAAAGGCAGTGTCAACAAAACCTGTGGTTAAGGGCCATAGCTCTTGCTTTAAGTAGTTCTCAGTTTTGAATGCAGTTCTTTGCCATTAGACTATGTGAGCTGTAGGCTAGTACTTGCAGAATCCCAGAGCATCTCTCCGGGGTAGGTCAGCAACCTCTCAAAAGTTAATAAGGAAAGGTAAGATATTTGGATCTCACTTCCCTAGGGTATCTTGTTTAGAAGGAGGAGGTAGTCCTGAGTCCTCTTTCCTCTATATGCCGTGCTGCCTTTAGAGCTGTTACTACTGAAGATCATACTAAAAATTCTCTATAGTTGATCTTAGACATGGAAAATAGAATAAAATCAGATAGATCTTGAGTAGAATGGAACATATCACTGCAAGTTGCTGTGCTGTACACTCCCCTGTGACATTTGCAGAGACCCTTTTAGTTCAAAGGATGATACGGGTGCAATTAGAATAAAACCTGATACAAGATATTAGAAATAACAGCTAAATAACATATCATGGTTGAATATTGAGAAGCTATTTAGCATTAAAAGAGAAATTTCTTTTTTACCAATTTCTGAAATAGAGAACGTGCTGAAAACATCCAGAAACCATTAAACCAAATCATTTTAAAAGAAAACTGCATAGGGTTTTTTTTTTAGGGGAAAAAAAGGTCAGAGGGCACTGCTGATGGCTAGGTATTTGTTAATTTTTCATGGGAATTTATTGCATATGTGATTGAATTAGTAGTACTGACAGGAACCCAGGCACAGTAAAAGCTTCCTGATACTGACACAGCACTGCTCAGGCTGTACAGTCCTGACCATTAGCAATACCGCTGTTGAAGCCCTGAGCCTCTCCCTCAGAGTCTGCAGAGCACGCTGGAACTGAACTGAGCGAGGTATTGTTTCTGCAATGTGAATTTGCAGACATCCATAACAAAGACTAGGATGAGACCACTACAGTTTTTTAGATTAACGACCTCATTTGGACTCTGATGCCAGGCTCAAGGGAAGAAAGTCTGGTGCAAGCTAATATCATGCTACCAAAATACTGCAAGGTAAGGAGTTTTTTTTGAAAATAAAATAATGTTAAGAGCATTTAATATTTTATGGTAAAGAGACTAAATATAAAAGGGAGTCAGAAAGAGCCAGCTTGTAGAAGAGACTATAAGGTACAGAAATCAGAATGATTTCCCACCTTTGAGGAAAGAGGGTTATTTCCAGACACTCAGAATATGAGCAGTGTAATCTAGATCTTCTATCACTGAGCGATAGGTTGCTTCAGAACAGTGAGGCTCTGAGAGCAAAGTAGGATAATGTAAATTGCATATCTAATAATTTAAGCATGCAAGTCTATTGCCAAATGTTATCATCTAGAAGGAATATAGGTATCGTGGCTACTATGAAGTCCTTAGGGAGGGTCATAACCTTTTGGGAATGCTTTCCTCCTTCCCCGAAACATATTAATGTTTTGGCCACGTCAGTGCTTGGATCTGTGTAAAGAAATCATACTCACAGATCGTAATGGTTGGGGAGTGGTAGAAACAGAACTGCAAAAGATCAGGGATGCAGGATGTTGTGTGAATTCTGTATGAAAACCTTATATCCAAGATAGATACAGATCTTTAAACAAAAAAAAAGATATTTCAGATGCATTATGAATGTGCAGATGAGCAACCATGGGGAAACATTTCATTGTTGTCTTATAAACTATATTCATGTAGTGTCAGATTGTGACAGTTTATGAGAAAGTAATGTGAGCTTTCTCTAAGCGTAACACTGCAGGATTTAATGGTGCTGCTAATGGAGTAAGATTTTTCTTGGAATAAGGGTACCATAAACCAGCCCTCAGTCACCACTTCTTGTTTGCTTCTATGGTTTATTCTCTAGAGCACATATGTCTTTCTCTCACTTTAAACTTGTGCTTGTAACAAAAAATAATTGCTTAATATTTTCCTTTTCATCTTCATGGAAGGCATTTCTTGCTAAGTAAATCATTTTGTACGTAGAAGAGCAAAAGAATTATTGTACTCTGATTAGCACAGAGCTAGAGCTTCACTTAATGTGTTATTTGTCAGTAGGTCTAGACAGTCTCTTCTAAAATTTCATTTAGATATCATTTGTAATTCATTTGAACAATTTTAGTCACTTAGTAAAGTTACTTCAATATTTTCCTTTTTATTGAAAGTTATTGATCTGCTGCAAGCAAGGTATTTTATTTGATGTATTTCCCTGCGGTTGATCCAAAAGAAGAAAGGACGAAAGACCCCCAAATTAAATTCTAATCCAATTTAACAACAGCTGTAATGGAAATGAGGAAATATTAGTTACTCTAGAACCTCAGTCTCGTGGTAACATTAAAAAACAAAGCTGATAATTCAGAAATTTTAACTAGTTTAAAGTTTCAGTTATACAAATGTTGCACAAGCAACTACAGACAAAACCAGGCAGAAGCTCTCACTGAACAATGACATGATGCATGAGCTAAGATCGAGATATACATTATAAATACTGAGGTGCACAACTAATAACAAAACTAGCAAATGGTTCTGAGATTTGGGGCATGCTTGAAGTTACAAAACAGAGCATTCTTACACATTGACAGATGTTGAGGCTAGAAGGATCCATTTATTGTCATCTCATATGAACTGTAACATAATACAGACTGATGAACTTCACACACTTTTTTGCCACACTTACTTGATCTTCACGACCATAGTTAGGAGAACAGCTTATATTCTGGAAAAGCATCTAGTTCCAGTGTAAAGACTTAAAGCAATGGTAAATCTACTGTCACTTGCTCAAGATATTCCAGTAGTAACGCTTCAGACTGTTCAAAGTATTTTTAGCATTAGTAACATATTTCTTTCATAAACACAGAGGATACATTAGACACTATCTTACAAGAATATAATGAAGTAGATAACATTCTTAGAATTCTCAGGAAGAGGAATTATAATGAAAAGTTTTGAAATTATATTTATAGACATGGAGAGTGCACCTAACTCAGGAGGTCTGTAAATAAAGACACAAAAGAATCTGTTAAAACTCTATCTTCTCGTTCCTGGCACAGCATTTCAGTTCACTGACAGTGGACAAAAGTGGCAGTTGGAGGAGTTAGAGGAACAACCCTCAAGGCAGCAGCAGCTATATATGGCACAAAATGATCTTACAGTGTAAAAGTTTCCCTTGCTTTTGGAGGAACCAGGATTTCACCTCTAGTGTCTTGTGGGGGGGAATTGTGATCAACTTTTAGAAAATGGCTGGGTCAAGAAAAAGGAAGGCTGCTTTGTAGAGCAAACTTTTAAAAAAAAAATCTTTACACATATATGTCAGGAGTGTGTGTATTCATGTATTTTACAATAAGCAAAACGTAGTCTAGCTACTCTGAAGTAGTTTAATCACACATCTATTTTAGAATTTTCTGAGGAAGATCTTGGCAACAAGAGCTTTTACAGTCCAATTAACAGAATAGGGAGTGACAGTCTCTAAGCCTGAAAACAATTCCCACTAACAATAATCTGGACGAGACTACAGAGAAATACCCCTTCTCTTCCTTATATATGGAAAGGAAACAAGGTTGTTCAACCATTTGCAAAAAAGTGGAAGAACCTTTTTTTATCCACACTCAGAATGGAAGCAAAAGACAAAGGAGTTTGAACTTGTGAGTAAAAGAAATAGGTTAGCACATGTCCTGATTTGGGAAGAAGAATAATCAATATTTAAAGACACTAAACAGACTATGATTGGAGACAATCCTTTCATCAAGGGATGCTAGAAGCCAAGAAAAGACCAAAGGAAAGCAGAAAGGGGAAACTGCATTGTGCCGATAAAGTCAGAACAGCAAATATGTTGCCTCTACTACTAACTTCTTATACCCCTGTTGAGTGGAAAGGAGAAATGCAGAACCACCCACTCCCACTGCTTATCATTTATGTTAACAAAGCCAATACTGCCAGCCCTTACAACACTAACTGTTCTATGCTTTCCAATTACATTCACCGGATTTATTTCTGTCCTGTTATTTCCATGAAGACACTAAATTTTTATATTAATTTCCTTCTCCCTATCTGTTAACATAAACAGTAGTAATTTTTTGTGCAACTAATACCAAAATGAAGTGCACTGGTTTGGAAGTGTACTGTATACAAGTAGAACAGAAATGGAGTGGCCTTGCCAGCAAAAGACGTTACACTAAATATTTGAACATTTACCTGAACTAGTCAGTTAGGAGGTAGTAAGTTATAGAAGCTTATGTATTTTGAAGAGTATGAGATTTGTTTCACAGAAATTATTCAATATTAAAACTAAAGTACATCTGCCCTATATTTTCTAATGCTAGACTAGGATTGAAGGGATGTTTTCATTATTCCCTCATGACAATACAAAGGCAACAAAACCCTCTGTAGGGAGTCAGTAGTTGAATCAACCTGTTTATGAAGCAGCACCTACTGGTACTACTTAGAATAGTCTCAGCAGAGCTCAAGTACCACAACGAACCTCTGCCCGGGTACTGCCAGCCTTACTGGGCTGAAGCAGCCCCTTTCCTTGAATTTCCAACTTTTTGGCCAATATTTTTTTTTTTTCTCTCCCAAGTACTTATTGTATTTATCCAGCAACTTGATACTTAATAATTCACTGACAAGATTACGTGCTTGTACCTTTCTCTGTATTTGCAGCTGTATTTACTCAAAACAAAGCTGTTCGAATAACCCTTAATGAGGACACATCATTCCGTCGGGCTCTGTGGGTAGATCTGCTTGCACCCCGTCAGCGCGGAGCACCGGCAGCAAAGCCCCAGACTGGCACGACAAACCCGGGTTGTTGTGATGGGGCGTTTAGCTGGTTTTTAAAAAGTCACCTGCGTTCCCCAAGTATTCAGCAAAAGACACTTCGTCTTCTATGCCTGTGGAGCCGCAGTCTGGAAGCTGATGGGCCGGCACGTTCCTCCTCACAGAGCCTTTGCCGCCCTTTCCTAAAGATGGTGCCACGAGTGCCTCTGATTGGTTCAGAGGGGCCAGAAGCTCCTCTGATTGGTTCAGCCATTGGCAGGGCCCCTGGAGAGCCTCCTGGAACCGGCTGTGACTGGCACAGGGCGGACTCTGGCCTCCGCCCACATGGCCTGGCCAGTTACGCCCGTCGTGTGGGGACGGACGCTGAGCCGCCCTTTCTGGCAGGACAGCTAAAGTGCGGCTGAAGCAACAGTGCAGGTGTCCGTCCTCGTCCTGGGCTGTAACTGTTGACAGCCGGGGACTGTGAGCGCAGGTCCCAGTGAGCGGTTCCCCGGCAGCAGCGCTGCGTAGGGAGCCCTGTCAGGTGTTAGCTGGCAATTCCCAGGGAAGGGAAGCTTACTCTATTATAATTAGGGGTTAAATTATGGTTAAAGCTGTTGGAGAGGGAACTACTAAAAGATAAAATAATTAAAAGTTTTACCAGTAACTACAGGGTGCTAAGAGTTTCACTCAGCTGACGCCTGTCTCCTGAATACCAGCCGTCAGCATTATTTCAATAATATTTTGACAATCCAACACGTCGAGTTGTACTGAAGAGTTTTCGCAGGAACTGAATGTGGTACGTAAATAACCCAGACAGCTTCTGAGGTACTTGCGATTCCCCTGCGTGTCAGGCTTGCAGGGTTCTGCCCCACTACTTCATGAAGCTCAGTTAAAGATAATTTCATATTGGCGCGTACAAGTTAACAATCTGCATACCTCCAAAATGAAGGTCACTTTACTGAGTAATGGTGCACATTCTTTTAATTATTTTTACCCTCCTTTCACTCCATCGGCCCCACAAAAAATAGCATTTAAAGGGCTTTCTGTGGAAGAGCGACTATGAGCTGAGCTCAGTTCAGTGCCTAAGACTTAGCAATACGAACAGTGACAATACATTGGAAAGAAACAATGAACTTCTGATGGCCCCAAGAAAATAGCTTCAACATCCTACCATGAGACAAAATCTTTTATCTTTTGACTTGAAATTGCAGATCCTGTATATTTTATGCTCTAAGCACTAAAAAAAAAATGTCCCCAAAACTATGATGGGTGGGTACTAAAAGCAAGACGACCATTTTTAAAACCGTGTGAACACTGAACAGTAAACTCTTTTTGCCAACACGTGGTTGTGGGAACTTTCTGGTAGTCAGCATCGATCTGCACGTCCCAGCCGGTGACAATGAGTGGGCAAGGCCACATCTGCTGCAGTTGGTGCTGCAGAGGCTGTCCCGTTCTCTGTGCATTTTGTCGGTACAACAAGCTGAAGTTCAAGCATCTTAAACAATTCCTTGCTTCATCTAAAATGTGAGATGTATTTAAAAATAAATTTTTCCTCTAAGACTAGCATTTATAGACCAATTACTGCAGAAGATAATGGGAGCCTTGTGCGAAGTAAAGCTATCTGTAAGATTATGTATATGTGTGTAAGAACATATTGAGCTCTATAACCATATTTACTTGAAAAAGCTGCTTTAAACTATGTGACTACTACTCTCAGATTTAAGAATGAACTATGTAAATCAATCAAAATCTGATTCCACATGAGTTTTACATCATCTGTAAATAATAAGAAATAAAGAATGAAACTTTTCTAAATAGTCAATGTGTATGTATTTCAGGCAAAGAAATGCAGGATTAGACAGAATCATTTGGAAAGACATGGAAAGAGACTGCGAAAAAAATCCACTCTGATTTCGTACTAGACTTATAACAGAAAAAATTATTTTGTGATATTGTGAAAAGTGGTAGAACTAACCTCTACATAGCAAGAGCACTCTTGTTCCCAGAAAATCAATAGCTTCATCTTCAGTAATTCTAAACACCAAAGCTAAATTTTTAAATGTATTTTGGCAAAACAATATTTTATTTACACATGTATTTTTATATAGATAACCAGAAAAATAAAATTAAAGATCTATGACATTAAGAGAAAGCTACCAGCAAACACCAGAATGTCATCTCCAAAAGGAATTATAAAAATTATTGCTCTGTATATATGGACTGTAATATTTTCTTATTAACCTCGCTGCCTCACCATGCTGGAAATCATCCCACACAGACCCCAGAGTTTGCAAATGAACAATAAACTTTTGACACCAATAGTTAGTGTTATATTGTCAGCCCTGCACGTACCAAAGATCTTTTATTATAGTTCTAAGGTATTTGAAAAGCACTCTGGAGAGTATTATTGAACATATGGTTCACTGTGCCTATAAATACAGTCCTTTGTCTTCTGAGACTCTCTGTGCCTCAGTTTCTCTCTTCATAAAAATAATTCAGGGACAGTACCTACCTACCTTACAGAGATCTATCATATGGTTAAAGTCACTAATGCTTGTCGAGTTTTTATTTTTATGCAAGGATCTAGGAAAGTGAAACAGGGAAATGGTACTGGAATAAGTATTGACAAATAAGCTATTCTAAGCTGCGGTAGAAACAACACTAGAGCTTTTCAAAATGCATGCAGGGGAAAAAAAGGGCTATCCTCTTCTTGTATACAAGACACAGGTATATTTTTTTATATGTTTGTAATTAAAGTTAAAATGAGGCTCCGTATAGCTGCAAATGAAATTTCTATTACCTTTTCCCATTTTTCTCAGTTTTATGTCATCATTTACAATGCTTTTCTGGCTTATCATGAAGCCTTTCATCTGAGAATTAACTTTCTCAACTCAATTCCCTGCCTTCCAAACCTACACAAAATGCAGAAATTACCTGCCTCATTCACTGTTCTAACCACATTTTATTCTTCTTACGAGGCTTTCCATCACGTCGAGTTTAACCACTCGACTTAATGCATACATACAAAAATGAGATCAAGACAAAGCCCTAAATTACCTGGTTCAGTGTAGAATCATGCTCAGAAAATTATTCAGACCTGCTATCATACATTTTTTACACCACTGCTCTATTTTAAATATATCTCTTTAGCACTGCATCTAAATACCGCAGCATTTTAAGGTACAGTGAATTTTCAGACTGCTTTGTACTAGGGGTTTTTTTATATATAATCTGGATCTTGAAATAGTGGGAATTGTTAACTACTATGAGTTATTTATTTTTGAGGCACAGGAACAGAAATACTAAATCTTCCACTATTAAAAATTACTCTGTACATCCATAACGTAAGTCCAAGAAGAACATAGATACATACAACTAAGGAAGAATCTATTGTTTCAGCAGATCCACGGGGTTGTGTGAGAAAACAGCCCAACCTGTTAAGAAACAGCTCACATCAGCACTTTGTGCAGTATGACCTAGCTACTTCATCTTTCTGAGCTTCAGCGTGTTTTACTGGCTGGCAGTGGTGAACAAAGAGATACTGAGAGAGAAAAACAAAATGAAAGTTGGGGTGAGACTTGAGCTTGAGAAAGCTGCAGAGGGAGTCTCTCTCGCTCTCTCCCAGACCTGCAGGCACCCACTGGCGAACTGCAAAAGCCTGCTCATTTTCACACATACGTGCAAGAAAAATTAAGTTGCGTAAGATTTAGCATCTTTTAAAAAACACATGGGCAATCTTGGTCTAGATTCTAACTAATAAGAAAATTATTGCAAAATGTTACCACTGCTGATAGATTTATACATAACCTGGATACATTAATGTGGTTTCTCTGAGTTTTTGGGGGTCTCAGGCCCTTGGATGATAAGAAAGACCTTACTGGTTCTGTTGTTCTGTGGGTATGTTAGAAATACGAGTTTCAGTTCCATTTGTACCAGTATCCCCATGATGACTATGAAAAAATTACGAAGATGCACTAAATGCACATACCATCTCATTCACACACAGGCAGAGAAGTGCAAGTGTTAACAGGGGCCACAGCTCTGCCTTAAAATACTTGTTGGAGGAAGGGGTGATTGGCAGAAGTGGGAGCCCAGCTCTGGTCAGAGACAGGTATGTAATCACCCAACCATACTGAGGCTGCAGAAGAGACAAATGTACCTACTCGTCTTTCTTATGCTGATAAAGCCACTATATGTATAGCATCTTAAGAAATTCTGACTTATTTACAGAATGTAATGGGAATTGGGACAATAGTTTTATCTCCATCAAATGTAAAGAAAGAAGTGACTTTTAATTTGCCCAAGGCAGACTGGAAATTAAAACAAAGCAGCATTTATATATCTAAATTTTAGTATCTAAATTAGCTCCCTAGGTGCCATTGAAATTAGCATCCTCACTTGGAGAGAAAATGCAGGCTGTCCCCCTTACCGAATCAGTTAAGACAAGCGGCTAATGCCAGATTATATGAATAACCATCCACTGACTTCAGAATCCCACTCAGGAATGCCACTTTTTTTCTGGATTCAGTTCCTTCCTTCTTCCAAGAGTCAGTGCCTGAAGGAAACACAGCATTTGCAATTCCAGTAAGCCCATGCCATATGTGTATGAGGCTGATCAACGAAAAAACTCCTCCCTTTTCAGTCCCCCATGAAGCAACAACAATTTGTCTGACACAAATTCACACTTTTAGAGCACAACGAGAACACAAACCAATTTGTAGTCATGCAACTTCAATAAATTAACAAGTTACATCTTATATCGCAAATCTTGAACATTGGTGCCTCGTCATTATAATGCTTCATTAAAAAAAAAAACACAAAAAAAATAAAAGAGAGTCATGGAGAATAATCCTGAGCTGTGAAAAGAGGTTGTAGCATAACATGCAGCTTTTTAACTCCCCTCACATCTAGGAAGCAGTAATATTACAGTAGTCTCAAAGACCTCTCAAGTTTCATTTTTCATAACATAGCTTCTTTTTTAAATAATAACTCATAAATTGCTAGCAACCTACAGGCAGCTATGCCGAGCACTGAGTCCAAGAAATTAAGCTGTTATCCTACAGGTTATGTTTATGCAAGTAAAAGGTCAGGCCAAGTTCCGGACTGTAATCATCTCTCCTGTTCAACTGCCATAATGGTCCCTGACATGCTTTTGACCCATGTTAACCTGCAATCTTCCAAACAATTCCCAGGCGCAATTCAGGCGGTGGCAGAGGACAGTGACCACTTTTAGCAGCAGTCTGGTTGCAGGGCTCCTTTGTGAGAGGGCAAGAGTGTGGCAGTGTGGATGTCAGTTCTGTGCCACTTGGGTTCAACAGTGAGAAATGCACCTAGGTACACTTAGTACAGATGTGACTCGAGGAACTGAGGAACCCTTAATTTACTCCACTGCAGAGTAAGTCCAAACAACACTTACTCCATGAGAGAAAGCATTTTTGGCTCTAAATACTCGCACCTCTCTCCTCCTACTTCAAGCTGTTCTGATCACAGCAGAAACGCAGACTTCACATGCTGGTTTTGGATGGACTGATTCCAGCAATACAGCGCATAAAGCTTTTAACTGTGAAAGAGACCGCTATGATCATCTAATCTGATCTCCATTAATTGAAACCAAAGAACACAACTCTGATTCCTCTGTTGAGTCCAAGAGACTGCACTCAGAATACATCTTTTAGGAAGCCAAGTGATCTTGGCAGAAAAACAAGAGGAAAAACTACTGTGTCCCTCAGTGTGCTCGTAGTTAAGCAATATGAGGAGTTTCACTTCAAATGCACATGGTTGGTGCATTTGCAATACTGACCTGCTTTAATTACTTTTTCCTAGTTGTATAACCCACCACTAACTGTGTGGTAAGAAAGACTTATGAAGATGCTTGTTATAGCCAAGAGAGAGAGAGAAGGTATTTTGCTTTAAAATCTCCCAAGTTGAAAATGCATTAATAGAAATTATAGCATGCCCATTATGCAAAAATATGCAGAATCGTCTGAAAATCAGCAGTCACCAAAGGCCAGGTAGACTGTGTTGATGTCTCTGGGTGATATGTACATTTTGCCATTTAGCCGTTCTTGCCGTTCTTTTTTTAAAAAAAATTTTTTTTTTCTGAAAAAAAGTCCTAGCCAATCTGATGCTTGTTGCAGATTTTCAGCTAAGAAGTTGTTTGACATACCTTTTCTTCAGACCGGGTTACAGTGAGGGTTTATTCCCTACGTAATTCTCACGAGGAAACCACTGGTATTATGTGAACACTGGAGATTCAAGAAAAAATGAATGTTTACAGAAGGCATATCTGTAACAGACTATATTTGTAAAGAGTGTATATATCTGCATCAATTATACCAGTCAGCTAAAGAAAATTCTTATGAGTCAGCATTAGTTTACCCTTTCTGTGCTCAAGTCCTGTTAGGAACAAACACTTTGAGATTACTTCCTTGCAAGTCTGAATCTCGCTCTCAAATTAATAGATAAACCTAACACCAACTCAATTTTCTTCCAGAAACAAACAAACAAAACAAGCACAGCTGTCCAAGGGGTCCAACCTAATCTAACACTGTAGGGAACATCACTGCTCTCAAAGCTATTCTTGCCAAACTCTCTTCCCTACTAATGGAAGTGCTCGGGTTCCTTCAAGTGCCAGTAACATGAAATAACTATTCTAGTGTAGAGCAAGCCATCAGATCTGTCATTGCAAGCCAGAAGATCCATCAAATTGCAACTTTGTTCCCTCAAACGCTCATTTGCTACAGATCATTGAGCTGCTTATGTAGAATTTATGCAAACTCTTCATGATATTGTACTTGAACACAGGTAAGAGACAATCTGTGCAAAGGCAACTTATCTCCTAGAAGGCTAGAAAAAGTCCTAAACACATACAGGAACACTTGTGTCTACTTTGGTCATAAGACTAACTTCAGTTTACAGCTGCTTTTGAGAGGCCCACGAACTACATTCTTGAAAGCCTGCATGGACCCAAGGGGCTACTGCCCTCGTTACTGCCCAGACTGGCATAACAGTGCTCGAGGTCTTCGAATCCGGAATCAGTGATCTGCTCGAGATCCCAAGGAGTGAGAGCCCAATCCTAGAACACAAGCAGTTGTGCAGTCCTAAAACTAGAGCAATCTTGGCACACAAAAGGGAGATTTAGGTGCTTTGTTACAAGAACTACTACTGTGCAGCAACAGTATGGGCACATACAAAGTGTGTGTCCCCAAAAGTGTATGTGCCCAAACATGCAGAGCAGCTGCTATACACTAAGCTCAAGATTTTTCTATTGATCCAAAGTATGTAGACCAGTTCAGATGTACTGTTTTACAGCAGACAAGAAAAAAACAAAGGCAAGTGTTCTCCCTTTGTGTTCTCCCCAGTCCCCCTGAGGAAAGTTGTCTAGATACGTCCAAACACAATCACCTAACTGCAGCTTCTCAATTACAGTTTCCCCTCCAGCACACTTCACTGGCAGATTTCTAAATTGGAAGACCAGTACAAACCCAGTTGCCTTCCAAATTGATCTGCTTGGCACAGCAATAAAAAAAAAAATCTCAGATGCCACACTGTTAATCAAACTAGCCCTTACACAACTATTTCCACTGTGAGCTCCACTCTTATATAAATGTCATAAATACCATAATTAGTATCAGCTCATGCCATAGGAGTATATAAAAATCTCTCTTATTTGATCATTTGTTTTTGATCAGAACTCAGTTTTGGGAAAGAAAAAAAAAAGAAAGATAAAAGAAAAAAATTCACTTTGATCAAAACTTATTTTGCATAATCTTGATTACAGAACTTCATCAGTATTAGCAAACTGTAGCAGTGGTATCTAACTTACACCTTACCATCCTCAGTAATTCATAAAATACAAAATGCAATCAGCACAAAATTAAAATCCTCTTAACTCTTGATATTTTAGAAATTTTTGGGATATAGATAATATTTAACTAACACTTTCTTCCTTTGCGTTATTATGTTGATTTTATTATTCCTGTCATGTTCTGTTTAATCAGATAACAACTGCAGTCGTATTATTGCCTTGTAAGTTCGTACAAGCACCTAACAGTGTTTATGCAAAGAACTCCATATGCCTTGCTGGTTAAATGGGAACATTATATTTTGAATGTGCAACAAAGGGTGGTGAGTTGCTTCACGAGTGCTAATCACAAAGGAATGAGCAGAACAGAATGTGAATTAATGAGGACTCTTGATATCTGACCATTTAATTATTGCTGCTAATAACACAAGTGAGGACTAATACTTCAGTAGCATAAGGTCTGCTCCAGATTTGCCCCACAACTGCTACCAGGATCTGTCTTTTTCTTTCTTTCCTTGCACTCATTGGCTTAAAATAATAAAGAACAGTGAGGAATAAGTTTTCTGAGTATAGGCATTGATAGTTCGAGCTTTCCCCTCCACACACTGTGCCTGTATTTCACAACACAACAGGTTTCCAGATCACACACCAGGGAAGAACAGGCAAGCACAGCTTTTTGCTTCCTCAGCTGGCAGCATCCATACAAAACGGTAAAGTACAGCGACCTCAGATTCCAGTCCAGCTGCTTGTTACAGGTCAGATTCAAATCTGAAATCACTGAAAATTCTCTACAACTCCATTGATTTATGTACCTTATCATTAATATCAAGAATAGATTATAACCCCTTCTTTTATTGTCTTGTCCTAATTCTGGAGACATTGGGTGTCACTCAGGACAACACTTTACTTATCATCACTTATAACAAAGTTAAGCATGATTTGAGAATGCTATCACGGAAAGCTCTCACAGAACAGGTATCAGGTGCTCACGTTATATAGCTCAGTATAAGCTTGATTTGCAACAATTTAATATTTGGTATGTAGAGGAACCCTTTCCAGAGGGTCTCTTTTGAAGGAAAATGGGGAGAGAGAGAATTTGAATTGCAACATTCATATACATAATCTTTATCTCATATATATAAATATAAGGGAAAGTTTCTCCTCCCACTGTACACCTAGGTAGATTAAAAGAAGAAAAAGTTCACTTGACACCATCTCATGTTTTCCCCCAGTGAGCTCATTCTACTTCACAAAAGCCTGAATTCTGCTGGAGAAAACTGAAAATGTAGAAGATCAGTCTTCAAGCACTAATGTAAATGATTGGTTCTGACACTAGTAAAGGCATGTTGTTTTCCCCCCAGGTTGCCTGCTTTTTGCATAGGCAAGCAAGATTAAAGACATGAAGCTACTCTTCATGTAGGGAGGTGGTAACCTGCCTTGTCAGAGTGGTTTGATTATCTCAGAACAAGTGTAATGAAAAACAATGCACAAGCAACCTCCCAAATGGGGTTGTTTTGTAAAAGGTTTTTGTCTTTTAGTTGGAATATTGTTCAGAGAAACAGAGTTTCAGTATCTTTTTTAAGGATAAAAGAAGGCATATCTTTAAAATCATACTAATCAAGCAACCTTAATGGTCACCCAAAACAAAAATCAGAAAAAGATCCTTGTTTGTCCATTTAAATCCTAATCACCTACGCTCAAGTTGTAACTATTATAAATGCGAGATTTTAAGTACCAACTAGTGAAGCAAAAGTAAGAATTTCAGAATCTGTAACAGCACAGGTACTATATTCTGTCTGTATCTCACAATGAACACAAAATCTCTGGGTAACAGGACAATAAGAAGACAACAAAATATAATAATATACTAGGGAGTTTTAAAAAAAAAATCCTCCAACAGATATTTTGCCAAATCATAGAATGCATTGGGTTGGAAGAGATCTTTAAAGGCCATCCAGTCCCATCCTCCTGCAGTGAGCAGGGACATCTTTAACTAGACCAGGTTGCTCAGAGCTCCATCAACCCTGACCTTGAATGCTTCCAGGGATGGAGCTTCCACCACCTCTCTGAGCAACCTGTTCCAGGGTTTCACCACCCTCATAGCAAAGAACTTCCTAACATCTAATCTAAATCTACCCTGCTCTAGTTTAAAACCATTGCCCCTTGTCCTATCGCTGCACGCCCTTATCAGTGTCATTAGATGGGCATCTCTCTCAATTCACAAGGCAGTGCATGATCTTAAAGAAATTTACGGTCTCAGTTCTACAAGGAACTTCACAGTTCCTTGCGATAAGAGCATCTCCAGTACCATACTGGTCTCAGTTTTACTGTGGTACCATAAATGTACTTCGATTTCAAATATTGTAAACTAAATCAACAGTGGGAGACAAATCACTTTAATGACTGACATCACTTCTAACATTCCCTTAGAAAGTTCCACTTAAGAAGCTGATCAGGTGAAGAGGGAAGACAAGGGGGGAGGGTAAGAAAAAGGCATGAACCTGTGATTTATAGCCTGGAGAAGAGAAGGCTGAGAGAAGACCTGGCCAATGTTTATAAATATCTGAATGGTGGGTCCAGGGTGGATGGAGTCAGACTCTTGTCAGTAGTGCCCAATGACAGGACAAGAGGCAACAGGCACAAGCTGGAACACAGGAAGTTTGATCTAAATATAAGGAAAAACTTCCTTACTGTGAGGGCGACAAAGACCTGTAACAGGCTGCCCAGGGAGGTCGTGGAGTTTCTGTCATTGGAGATTTTCAAAACCCACCTGCATGCAGTCCTGTGTAACATGCTCCAGGTGATCTTGCTTTGGCGGGGGGGGGTTGAACTAGATGATCTCTAGAGATCCCTTCCAACCCCTAAAATTCTGTGATTCTGTGTGATTTCTTTTCCATACGAACAACTAGAATCTGCAGTAATAGGTTACTTTGCTGCAAATGGTTAGTTAAATACAAATATTTTCCTTACATTGTATTAACAAATTCCATGGAGTGGTGCCTTGCTAACTGCAAGAATATGGTTTAATCAATGCATCGTTAAGACATATTTGTTTGAAACCCTTGAGCACACAATAAAGAAGTGTGGGTACCTGCCACATAGTTCATTTATTTACAGCAATACCAAAGTGTCCATTTCCAATCAAGCATATAAGAAGGAAATACATCTGCGCTATCAGGTGGTGTATGAAATTGTGCTGTCCTAAGCAGTTATGCTCTTATGAAAGGAACCACTGAGAAGAAAACAATTTACCATGCCACTCTGTGTGGCTCTAGGATTCAGTGTCTGTACATAAGTCTTTTATGCAAAATGAGAAAAGCTACATTCTAAAAAAATCTTGGGTCCTCATCTCTCACTTAATTTTCTTCCTAGTAATTGTCTCCCAGGAGGAATACTGCTGAGCAGATATATAGCCAGACTCTTAAGGTGTTTTGCATGGTATGCTTGGGAGCCTTCCACAAAGCCGGCCCAATTTATTTTTAGATTCCCTTCACTTTAGTTATTGACTTAGGAGGATATGAGGAATGAGCATAAGTAGAGTTTTGTAAAAATGGTATCTTTTATTAGATTAGCTGATACAGCTTGAAAAAGCAAGCATACTTTTGGGCACATGGTGCCTTCTTCAGCAAAATCTAACTCAATACAGGCAATTTCAGTTTAATCTTATTATATCGATGACAGTGCTATGATGAAAATAACTGTGGAACTGAGTAAGAAGAAGAGTATGTTGAAGGTTTCTTTATTTAATTTGAAATTTCAAACTTTTACATGAGGTGAAGTAAAATGTCTTGGTCGAGATTATGGGGGGAAAAAAGGCACAGGATTTCTTCTAATCCCTTCTTCCTACCCCCTCCCATGCTCATCAGCTCTTGCTGCTAATCTTAACTCTTGCAAAAGCAATAGTTATTCTAAAGTTTCTGTAAATAGTAAAGATACTATTGTCAGTAATGTTCCACACTTACGAGACACATAAAAGACACATTCACATTCATTTCCCAGTTCCTGTTAAAAAAGACTAAGAAAAAAGAACATGGGAGATACCCAAGTACGGATTGCTCGTGTAACTGCGACAGAAACAAAGTGCAGTGAATAAAAGGCCACTCCACTGCTTCACTATTTAAAGATCTAACAATAAAAGAGAACTTGCACTAATAATGAAGAGGAGAAGGAGCCAAACAAGACCAGAGAGAAACCACTAAGGCCAGCAGGGAAACAATCAGGAGGGAAATCAAAGCAGACTGCCAGAATGCTAAGATGTGTAAGAAAGACTTGGTGAGAGTAAACACCAGACAGCAATCCCATTAATAAGCAGAGACCAGCCTCTGTGGTGATTCCTGGCAATGCCACTGATCACTTACAATTAGATTTTTGCACAGCAAAACATAACTGCATAACTAAGCAAAAATGCACAACTTTATAAGCAGCAGAAAAACAAGTCAGCAGTGCTAAAATTATCCTAATTAATTTACAGCTAATTAATGTGAAAGTCCTGAAGAACCAGGCATTTATTAGATGAAATACAGTGGACAAGTGCAGCAGTGATTATTGCACCAGTGCAATGGTTTTACTCATCTGCATCAAGTACAAGACTTGGCTTTTTTTAATCCTTTTTGACTCTTGCTAGAAAACTCCTTCCTGGGAGCAGGATCATGAAAGTAGCATTTAGATGGGGAAAGGCTAGAGGCTTTGCAACCTATCTCAGAAAGATCATCCTAAGCACACAAAGCTGCAAAAAGAAAATTATGCAGTTGAAAGAAGAAATGGTCCAATGAGGCATCAAAACTGAAATCTGTAGGACTGCATGGGAGGAATGTGGAGAATGTCACCATGTACAGAGAATGACACTGTTTTTTTTCCCATCCAGGCTTCAGTTTCTAACAGTGTTCATTAATAGAAAATATTTCAATTCAGTATCCATTAAGCAGAAAATGAATAGGGGGAAAAGTTCTAGTTGGTTTTATTCCTATCTCTGGTATTAGTGAGCTGCAGAAAGCACAGGCAAGTTATTTAACACCTTGTAGTAAGACGCTGCCTAAAACACCAAGGAGGAAAGCTGGGTATTTCTAGTTGCCTCTAGAGACAACTGTGGAAAAAAAAACAATATTGCCTCTGGGTTGGAATAGAAGGGGAGGTTCACTCAACCCAGATTGGTCTGGTCCTGTCTGGGATTACAAAAACACAGTATCAGAAATGGGTATGGCCACACTTGCCAGCTCTTCTGAGCCCTCATTGTCATACACACAGTAGGATTAGCGGTATGAGGATTAAAGTTTGCCTGCAAGCTAAAAGAAACAAAGAATATTTCTGTATCTCCTTTGCTTTTGTACTTTTTCTTCTCTTTGCTTTGAATTATCCCATCTGTAAAACAGGACCAAAATAGTTCTTTAGCGTACCTGCAAGTGTTACTGTGGCTTTGCAGCTCAAGTACTGGAGAAGGTCATGTGAAGTGCAGCTGCTTAACAAGGAAGACAGAAGTCCTGTCTCTTTGTTCACTGCCTTTTATCCTACAGTACTGTGCTGTGCTAACTTCACTGGCATCATCTTCTTCAGTAGGCTGTTTCATTTGTGTTTTGACATATGCTTTTCAAATTGCATCATTAAAAATACAGCTTGTCTTTTCCGTGTACTATTGGCAGTAATTTTTATCATTTTAGCAACCATTTTATTTTATTACTGTGAATATTCTGAAAATCATTGTGGATAAAAAAAAAAAAAGGCTTTTTGCTGAAATACAGAGAGAAGAGATGAAATCTTTGCACACCATTTGCTCGTTGGGATTCTTATCTTTCCATCAAGCACCTCGTTAGGGCAGCAGAAGCACAGAGACACCCCAGTGCTGAACAGAGCATCATCTAACTCGGAAGCATTGCACCATCTCCTGAAATCTATAACCCAAGCTGGGCCTCAGGCACCTGGGGCAAGTATGTGCCTGAAATCGGCATTCGCAGTCACTAGTAGCTGGAGCAGGAGCTGCTTAAGAAATCCAATACTCAGAAAAGGCTGAATTGGCTTATTTCTGGGCTACAGGAACCACTTCATTAGATCCCCACCAGGAATCTGATACCCTGCACTTTGCTGTAAAGAAATTGAAAGGGCCTAAGTCCCCCCTCCTAAAATACAGAAAATAGAGGAGCAGCAGTGCCCTTTCCTGCATGCAGCGCTCACTCAGGCTCCAGAAGAGAGGTATCGCATTCTAGAATATACCCGCAGAATCCAAAACAACATCTGCCATCTTCAAGGTGTCCCCAAACCAACAGATGTAGGATAATCTGCTATATTAATGGCATTTTCATTCGTTCCTGCTGAATTTGCTCTACTGTGCATGGAATTGATTAAATATTCATAGCAACAATCAGTAAAGGGATAAAAGCAAACTTGGATATAGCCCAGCAGCCAATGTAGTCATGCTGGAAAGAAAAAAACACCTGAATTTTAGGCTTTCTTTTGCTGATCTTTTGAAAACAAATAAAGAAGTGTTCAACAGAGCAAGAATCTGAAACTTGGGGTATTTCTCCACCTGCACCCCTTGGCTTTCCCAACCACTAGGCTTTCTTTATATTGATAAATATAGGCGTTCTCCCTCCACCTGAAAGATATTTATTCCACACGATTCAGAGTTGCCTCAATAAAAATGTATCAAGAATGGCTTCCAGCTACCCCAGGATATCTTAGTTTGGCAAGTGAGTACTCTGATGTGGTGAAGAATCTTGAATAATTCTGAGAAACAGAAAGAATAGGACACGGGATGATTATTCTAACCATGACATTAGTGGAAGAAAGAGAAGGATGCTGTGGTTTTGTGGGCTCGACACGCTCTGAGAAGGTCTGGCAGGTTAAACCAAGCAGGCAAAATACATGAGAACACTTATTTCATGAATCGTATAGGTGCAGTATGACACAATTCAGTACTATCAAGATGGAAATGTCCAGAAGCAAAACTTTAGATTTAGAGAATTTAGATTTAGAGAAATCGCAAAATGAATAATTTTAATGTAAGGATCTCCTTTCCCCACCAAAAATAAACCCAAACACACAAAGAGCTTTTATCCCAGGCTCTTCTCGGTGACAACCAATGATAGGACAAGGGGTAATGGGCTGAAACTGGAACATAAGAGGTTCCGCTTATACTCGAGAAGAAACTTCTTCTCAGTGAGGGTGACGGAGCACTGGAACGGGTTGCCCAGGGAGGTTGTGGAGTCTCCTTCTCTGGAGACATTCAAGACCTGCCTGGACATGTTGCTGTGTAGCATTATCTAGGCGTTCCTGCTCTGGCAGGGGGATTGGACTTGGTGATCTTTCGAGGTCCCTTCCAATCCCTGACATTCTGTGATTCTGTGATCTCATTTGGAGGCTCTTTAGGCAAGAGAGCATTTGACTGGGCAAACTGAATTTAAAACTTGGGTGTCTACAGGAGATACCATGTATCTAAAATCTGCCTACGACAGGGAAATCATCACAACCAGAGAGAGGCAATGCACAGAAAAGAACAGGTATACAATACATAATATATAGTAATATTTAGCAAATATGAAAACTGATCCATTGACTCAATTTTGGAGACTGTAAAGTGGAAACAGGTATGGACCGTTTTGCTGTAAAGCCATGTACAGGGGAGACGATCTCACAAGCACTCAGAGCCCCCCTGGGCCTATTCCTCACTTCTGTTCAAGGATGGGAGGTTTTATTTACCTTCAATTAACAGTAAAAGAATTCTGGAGCTTTCTAGCACAAACAACATATGTCACATGACATATGACATATACAAGGCACATGGGCAAGTACAGCAACTATAAAACCATGGTAACACATATATTCTTGAAATGCTAAGAGGTGAGTGCTAATACCTGAGGTTAACTCTGAAGTATGGCTGTATCAGGGAGGAGGAAATAACCTTCCTCGGCACTATGTGCTATATGTTGTACACTCTGAGCTTTATTATAGTATTAATTGCCCTCATTTGTCAGTGTTTAACATACAAAATGCAGAATAAAATCACTTAGGCAATTCAGTCCAAGTAATTAGCTATTTTACATCCTTTCTATTGTAAAATAATCTGATGTCTCATTTTATGACTTGGAAAACTATCCACTATCAATTTGGTGATAATGTATTAATAATTGTGCAGTGTTCCAAACAGTTTCAGTGTATGATGTCATGTCTGCAGAATAGCTTATTATCAAGAGAACAGATCTGAGATGCAAATCAGTGAGAACTTAATTATGTTAAAATAGACAGATGCTCTGCCATTGTCTATTGACAACATTCAATAAAACATAAATTAAATGCAGGTTGTTACACACAACTGTCACTTCCTCGGTCATCTAAACTGCAGAAGTTGTCCCTTTTCTCTACACATGCTCCTGGCTTAATAAACAAAATAACCATCTGCAATGAATTCCAGCTGACTTCAATCCAAGCAACTGTATACCACAAAACAGAGCTTTTTCCATATATTTCTTTCTTATTGCACCATTTTCCATTGTCACAAAATTGCTTTTCAGTCTCCTTCTGTTCTGTTTTAAACAGCTAACCCCAAGAGTCACTCAATTATATCTAAAGCTCTCTTTCTATTTTGGAAAAATGTTTCTAGGTTTTATGGTTGTTGAGAGAAACTTTAAAATGTAAAGACTTAACAAGCCAGAAAGCAACTAAAATAATCAGCAATTTTTACTATCTCATTATTTTTAATGGATTGGCTCATATTTCCTAAAGGATTCAGAAATTCTTTTTTTTTTCAGTGCCACATTAAGACAACACTGAATGTAAACATGAAATTTTCTCTTCAGAAAGCAAATTTTCAAAAGGCATAGACCTGCAGGTAGGGCCAGTTTAAGAATTTGAGAGCATAAAACTCCTCAGGTTGAAAACACGTGTGTGTGCAAAGTGAACCGAGTACATGGTCCTAGAACACTACAGTATCTACATATAAAGACTTTTTAATTAAAAGAAAAGATCATGTTTGAGCTGATTTGGTTACACTTGGAACCATGGATAGCACACACTGAAAAAATAGAACTTATTTTCTTTTAAAAACAAAGGTGCAAATATCTTTAAATTTAATGAAAAGAGAGCTGCTAAAGCAACGAATGATGTTGATGATGCAAATATTCATTAAAACCTGACTGGCTGCGAAATAAGTCTAAGTAACAGTGAGCTGAAAAAGAATCTCTTCTGATCTTTTTCACTGTAAGACGGGCTTTTCCACATCCACATCTCAGCTGCAAATTGCCTCCATATAGGTGAATACAGCTACAGCACCCTATTTCATTCTTGCCATGACACCACAGGTAAGATTAATCAGGTTACTTCTTCCCTCCCCAGAGCTGCCCGGGTTCATTTTTTTCCTTTGATCTCTCCTAACCCCAATTCCAACACTGAAAAGCATCTTAGAGTAAGCAGCTCTTCTGTACTAAACTCAAAAGTAGTCAGATGTGAACCACTGTTCCAGGGTTTTCTGCAGCTTGTCTCAGTTGTTCCAACAGTATTTGGCTTTGAAAGGTGTTGCAATAGACAGTAATCTTGGGAAATGTCTAGGGAGTGATTATTATTAGCGTGCTGTAGATGTTTTTCCCTATTCATTCTGTTTAGTTTATGTTCATAACCTGAAAGATTATGTAAAAGATTAGCTTCATAAACTAATTAGCTCTTACTGAATCTGCATTCCAAAGAGTGATCTGCTGCTTACTGAAAGCTGCAAGAAGCAGGTGACTTCTGGTTTCTTTGAGCATACTAATTTATATTGGGCTTTAATCTAGAAAATTCTTTTAAGTTCTCTTTCTTGCGATAGGTACATAAAGTGAGGCACCCCTTGTTGAAGGGGATACGAGTGCTGATAAACACAAATTACCATGCTGTGGAAATTTGTGTCAGATTTATTTTATTATAGAAAGCACAAATGTTCAGAGTTGTATTTAACAGGCAGAACAACTTTCTCCCCTTAACTTCATACACAGAGTTTCTGTTAGTACAGGCTGAGCACAGATAAGTTGATGTGGCTTTTGGATATTTCTTTTTAAACATTTTTCAGCCTTTAAAGTGTCTTCTCCTAATCACCTACTGACTTTCAGCTTCAATCTATTCTTTCCTGACTCTGCTCCTGGAACCAAGATCCAAAGCTCCCCAGCCTCTGCCCTGCTCAAAGTCCTAAACAGCTGCAGATTTACACGTGTACAGCAGCCGTGTCCTTCAGGACTGCCTGGTTTTGTTCTCTAGCATTTTGCTGAAATCAACAGCCAGCCTTAATGTGAATGGAAAGCAAAACGTCTGACAGTTCTAATTAGGACTGGGAATATGCACATTTTCTCTTTTGCGGCCAAACTATTTTCCCAGTTTCAGTGGAATAACCTAAGTCCTCATAGACAATCCCGTATGACCAACGTCTGCATTATACATATTAAGGGAATTCACATAACAACCATTTAGCTGAAAAAAAAAATAATGCAAATTAGAAAGGTTGGTGTCTTATTTGTTACTTTATTTTTTTTTGGCAGAATTGATATATTTCAGTACATAGCCTTCAGCTGGTTTAGGAGAATAAACTCTGCAACGGTGGATAATATCTATTCCTGCTATGCTTTCTCCAACACAATAATGTGTAGTCTCAGCAATTTCTTGTCCTCTTTGGGAAAAGCTGCAAAGACTCAGTGTATTGTAATCTACTGTGAATTCAGCATCTGTTTACGATATTCTCAACATGAAAAAGTTGTTTCTTTTCATCATCTGCAGATGCAATAATAACAGCAAGGTCTGCAAAATGTTCAGATACAAGACGTTTCAGACTAGCAAAAAACTTAGAATGAAATGTTACTTTTGTCATAAAAAACATCTCCTGGGTTCTTCTGTTCAGAACCATTTAGTCTGAGCATAAATACCATGCAGCTGTAACACTTTGCACCTTTGTTTCACCTTTCATCTGAACCTCTCAATTCACTTTGCAAACATAACTGGATTACATATTCCAACAGAGAGAAGCATTCTGAAAAAGTGCAATAGCAGAAGACCCTCACACATTGACCTCTGCATATCTGTCACTGTTTACACACAAATGTACACAGAAACTAGAAACTGGAGCTTTTGGATATTAATATATACATTTTCTAAATAAACCTGAGAATTTATTAGGATTTTGACCTGCTAATCATAATGATATCTGAGAGTTTGAGGGAAAGTTTGAATGCACAGTTCAGGCAGGGCTCAGAGATACATTCCCCACATGAAAAAAAAACAAACCACGCAAACAAACCACAGTCCCACACTCAAAGATTTTAGGTAAATTTGTCAAAATACCTATATAATTACAGACACTATGAATTTAGATAAATGAAAGTGTCATGAATTATTTACCCGCCAGGTAATAAGGATTCACTCTACTAGCCTGCACCAAACACAAACCAACTCAAGTTACTTCAGCCATTCTTCATCAGTTTCACAGAATCACGTAGTTGTTGACATTGGCAGGATCCTCTATAGATCATCTGGATCTTCTCTGCTCAGAGAACAGTTAACTAAAGTGGCCAAGGAGAGTGTTCACTGGGATTTTGAATATTTCCAAGGATGGAATGTCCTCAACATCTCTGGGCAACCCATTCCAATGTTCAGTCACCCTTTTAGTAGAAGCATTCTTTCTTATGTTTAAATGGAATTTCCTGTATTTCAGTTTGTGCCTCCTACCCCTTGTCTTTTCACTAAGAAAAACTGAGATGAGCCTGATTCAGTCTTCTTTACTTTTCTTATCAGGGATTTATACATATTGACAAAATCCCTGGCTAAATAATCCCAGCTCTCTCAGACTCCCCTCCATATTTAAGATGCTCCAGTCTCTTTGTTATCTTCATTGCCCTTCACTGGACTCACTCCAGTGCATTGATGTCTCTCTCATACTAGGGAGCCTAGGACTCAATGCAGCACTTCAGATACAGTGTCATCAGGGCTGAGTGGAGGGAAAAAACCACCTTCCTCAACCTTCTGGGTATGACTTTCCTAGTGCAACACAGGAGGCTGTTGGACTTCCTTGCCGCAAAGGCACGATCTTAGTCACATTCAATTTGATGTCCACAAGCAATCTCCTGGCCCTTTTGTGCCAAACTGCTTTCTAGCCAGTCAGTCTCTACTCTGTACTGGTGCAGGGGGTTGTTGCTCTCCAGGTGCAGGACTTGACAGTTCCATTGGTTAAACTCATAAGACTCATGACAAGCCATTTTTCTATCATCTTGAGGATGGCAGTGCAACCATTTGGTGAACCAGCTGCTCTTTCCAATTTTGTGTCCCCAGTCTTGCTGGGCACACTGTGCCTGGTCAACCAGGTCATTAATAAAGGTGTTTAACAGTATCGGTCCAATATTGACCTCTGCTATAGGCAAGCAGACTATTTTTTTCCTTTTGCTGAAGTAATTTATTTCTGTCTGAGCTTCTTGGAGCTCAGACAGAAATAGAAGCTCAGAGCTTCTCAGAGCTCAGTTCTTCAGGAACTTCATTAAGTGCCTAAAAATGACACTTTGCAGGATTTACAGAATCACCAGATTAGGGTCCCCAACTTCCTTTAGGATCAGCAACCTAATCTTTGTAGAGCACTATCTGCACCTTTTGGCAACCAGAAGCTTGGCAAAATTTCTAACAGAAATCATGCTTTAAATGATACTCCAGCTACTAAAAAGTTTATAACGTTTGAAATTTTATTCTTATTTTGTAAACAGGCAAATTACAATTTATAATAGAGGGATGTGGTTCTCCTCCTGTAGTTGCTCTCGTGAGACCCCCACCTGCAGTACTGTGTTCAGCTCTGGAGCTCCAGCATAAGAAAGACATGGACCTGCTTGAGTGGGTCAGAGGAGAGTCATGAAAAATGAAAATGGTCAATGGGTTGGAAAAACAAAAATAGTCAAGGTTGTCCTACGAGGACAGGCTGAGAGAGTTTGGGTTGGTCAGCCTGGAGAACAAGAGGCTCTGAGGAGACCTTATAGTGGCCTTTCGGTACTTAAATGGGGCTACAGGAAGAAGGACAGGGACATCTTGTCAGGGAGTGCAGTGGTAGGACAAGGGGCAACAGTTTCAAACTGAAAGAGGGTAGATTTAGATTAGATATTGGGCAGAATTTTCTGTGAGGGTGGTGAGACACTGGAACAGGTTGCCCAGAGAAGTTGTGGAAGGTCCCTCCCTGAAAGTATTCAAGGCCAGGTTGGATGGGGCTTTGAGCAACCTTGTCTAGTGGAAGGTGTCTGTGCCCATGGCAGGGGCTTGGAATTAGATGATCTTTAAGGTCCCTTCTAACCCACACCATCCTATGAATTAGTCATCGCTGTCCTCTTAGAGGTGACAAATTGAAACAATAAGAATCTGGGCAAAGTGTCACAAAAAAACTGTAACTGGGCCAAGAGCTGAACCTAATAATGTTGATTTAAGCATCATTCCTTCCAGAATTAAATTGTGGTAGAGTGGCTGAAGATAGATGAAAGTTATGCAGAAGGGGCATATATGTGTATATATATATATATCTCCTCATTACCAATAAAGGAAAAGTTGGTTTTGATTAAAATAATGTTTACACTTTATCTTCCAACTCCTTGCTGCTAATTTTCTCCAACTCTGCCCTTCTTCATCATATTTCTCATACCAACATTTCTGTCTGGTTCACAAGTCCACTACAAGCCCGAGTAGGAGACTGACAGGAGGAGCAATCAGAAGAAGGTGAGCAGCAAAGCATTTGCTTTGTTTTTCACTTGCTTCACGCTGAGCTGATACGGTTCCAGCTAGGAAGTCCAGACCAAACAAGACCTTTGAGAGAGTACAGAGAGCAAGCAACCAAAGGACAGACTTTAAAGAAGGAAACTGGTGGAAATTCTTGTGTGCAAGACAGGTGGCTGCTGCACAGCTCCAGCTTATGCAATCTAAGTAGATCCTAAGATAGTTTTTCTATCACTAATTAAAACTACTCAAAACTCTACTGCCAGTTTTCAGTGGGATGATTCTGCAAAGATGAATAAGTGTGAAGTTACAGGAAGCAGTGTGGTTTCTAATCAGAAACCACACTCAAAGATAGACAATTTACTGTACAAGACCTAATTTCTTGCCTCCACAGTAGTGGTCAAATTTAGATAACAGACAGTATAAATAGATTTAATTTTATTTTAAGGGTAGTAAAGACTAGAGTTTAGGTAACCATTTATTGCAATGGAAGAAGTGAGTCAGGGCCAAAATCTGATCCAGAATGCCCAATGACTATAGAGCCATCCAGAGTGTGGTAGTAAAATACAAAACTGAGCCAAAAATACCAGCCTTGGATCTGCTGCATATTTTTGGTTTATCCGGTAAACCTTAGCCCACACCAACAGTTTTCCACCTGTGGCCCACAGACAGGGAAAATTCACAATTAAGGAAAATCCGGAGATAATATCTAGGAAGATTGAGAAATGCAGTTAACAAAAGCAACATCACAGTTGCTAGGTCTAAATTCCTCTGCAAAGGTTTGTGTCTCCACTGGAAACATACAAGGGTCTATAAGTGAAAAAGATTCCAAAATAGTACCCGCACTTCCCACCCAGGAAAGAAGGAACAACTCACTGACTAGAAAGCAAGCTTATGAACTGCAGAAAAAAATATTCAAACCCCTGCTCTGCCACGCACTTATGTAATCCGTAACAAATCAACCACTCTGTTCCCAGGTCTCTACCCACAAAAGAGGCCATGCACATCCTTATCTCTTCAGATTCTTGTGAGAATAGCATCACAGATGCGCACTTCAAATGGATTACCGTTAATAGGTGTCACTAGATGCGGGAACAGCTGCCAACTGAATTATTTCAGAACATTCATAACAGAAGCTACCTGTAATTATCAGTGGCTTAACTGGCTTTACCATGCTGTGCAAGAAGGAATATTAGAAGCAGAACCCAGTCAACTGTGTAGTCATTTATGAGACAGCTATGAATAAATGAAAGATTTTTATGAAAAAATATGAAAACCAAAAGCCAAAAGTATCCCTCAACTGTCATATATGAGATTAATCACAGGATAAAATCAGTCACTCTGCATTCTACCGCTCAAACTAGTCTGTTAAACCAAGAAACCTACAGCAAGCAAGAGAAAAATCAATCAGTAGTTTAAAATGATTTGGGCTATGGTCAGAGCATAATGGATCTCATTTTGCACTTGCGACGAAGAAAGTACTTATACTGGAATTTGTTGTTTCACCATTTCTAGATACTAAAGGAGGACATTAAAATGCCTCCCACAACTATTTATAAGTTGAAAGACAGTCAGAGCTTCTAATATTTTAAACAATACTCCATGGCTGTTTCTGGAATACTATACATTTCCTCCTCCCACAGAAATGCCGATGCAAAAAGTGTCAAAAGATCTATTTTATTTTGTGAATTTACCTGTCAGTATTGAAACACAGGCTCGAAAGGGCTATAAATTTCAAGATGTTGCTGGTGGTGTTATTACAGCTAGTAACAACCAAGGATTTCATCCCTGAAGTCCAGGATGAAGCATACATCTACCAAGTGCACAATAATAAAAAAATAACATAACATGGAAAAAAAGGTACAAATGTTTTGCAACGCACTGTAAATAATGCTGAGTATTCCGAGGGCTTTTTTCAGTACAGATGCTTCAGAACTGCAGCTAGTCATCGAGCCATTTCAGACTCCTAAAGACTTAAATATTTGTCTTAATCTCCTTGTGCAAGAACTCCTTGCCTCTTGGTTATAGTTTGAAGTCAGAAATTTATGCCTGAACAGGCCACTCCAGATTCCAGAGAAGGTGCTACATAGTGCAGCCTAGACCATTAAAAGAAATGCAAGTTGCACGATTCCCTGTGCACAGGTTGGATCACTTCCAGCACCAGCACCCCTGTGCTGAAACAGGCAGGGTCAACGCTGTCTTTGTCAGGGTCAAGACAGATCCAGTAAGGGTATGCAGGGATACGTACTTGTAAAGCATTCAGATACTGCAATGATAATCACAACTAACGGATGACAAAGATAACCTCACTCCTGAAGCATCTTTACAAGTAATGAAAATCTCCCTAGGTATTCTCTTGATCTACTCAAAAACATGGGTGATGTTACACAGCACATGCAAGCAGAATTAAAAACATCACTCAAAGCTGTAAGTACTGCAATATATCATATTTAGTCAGCACTCTTTATCTAAAGCCTTCTGTAACAATCTTATTTGCTCATTTGCTTGGTGGCCACATTTCTGAAGTAGAATCATATGGGTTTTCTGTAACAAAGTTTTCCCAAGGTTTATCTTTGCAAACGCTGCATCCTGTCGCTGATGAAAGTCTCGGAAAATGGTCTCTGCATCTTGGGCAACACTATTAGTTCCCAGTTCTATTTCAAATCATATAATATATGCTGTCTTCAGTAAGATGACAAGTCTTGGAAGAACATGATTTTCTCAGTAGAAAAAACAGGAAGAATAAAAAAGTCTATAAAAGCAGAAGGTAATAAAGAACTTCAAAAGAAGCATCTGCAAACTCCCAAGGCTATTACAGATTTGTCATTTTGAAGGAGGTGGTGCAACATTTTATCATTTAGGTTAGATAGCTCTCATTTTGCCTGCCAAAGCATGACTGCTTTTAGCTTTACATATGCAAATGAAAACACACACCTAAAAGCTGCATATGTGGTCAATCAACACTCATATTCAAACTGACAGAAACATTTGCCCATACATTTTCTCAAATTTTTCAAAATTTTAATGCATCTGGAAGTCAAAAACATCTCTGACTAAAAGATTTCAACGCAATAAAATTGAAAAGTTTGCTAATAAATTGCTACAAATTACTTGAATACTGATCCACTTAGTAACACTTCTAATGGAATGCAATTCATAACCCAAATTGCATTTCAAAGTCTGCTGCATGTCAGTAATGAATACAGCAATTCCTTCACAATAGGTTTATAAGAGTAAAGTTTAGTGACTTTGTTAAGAAAAAGTGCATAAAGAATTCAGTTTGAACAACATTTATTAGTTGCTTATAAGTTTCTTGGAAAAGTGTCTATATGTGATTTCCAATACATGTATTTTTAGAATTCTGCACAACCTGGCTATAGGCACAATAATAATCCCCAAATTCTTCAAGGTAATAGCTGCTCATGTGCCCAAAATGCACAACTCTGACAAAGCTTTAGTCTACTACAGCTTGGACAATGACAAATTCCTAAGAATCTTATAAACAGCTGAAAAAGAATCTTAGAAATGGAAAAAGGGATGGTCTTTAATTAAAAGAGACCATGTGTTCATATGCAAACAGTTGTACCTAGCCTGGAACCTACTTACCTTTTAAATACAGCTATCCTCAGCACCAACTGAGGAGAAAAAAAAAAAAAAGCTCAGTAGAAATTTGCATTAAGCAAATTAGTAAGCAAACTGTTTCAAAAAGTTATCAAGTAGATAAATTGAAGGAGAGATTAATAGTATACAAAGCCAAGGAGAATTAATTTCTGGCAGTAAATTACAGATTTCATTAAGTACATGCTAGTACAACTCTTTCTCTCAACCTTTGGCAAGATCATCAGACATATCTTATCCTGTTAACTATCTTTTCCCTTTTTCCCTGTATTTTGTCCCAAGACAAAATAAGGTGACATTCATACCCAATGTGTCTGGGCATAGATAGCCCCAGAGTAATGGCAGTACCTTTGGCATATGCAAGTTACATCCACAGACTTCAATCTCTTTGCTTGGCCAAGTCTTTCCTCATTCATGCATTATCACCTTTAGCTTACAAATTTTGGTGATAATTAACAGAGCGCTGCAGAGGCTAATGTTTAATGGATTTAACAGAAGGGCTTGAAGAAATGTCCACAATGCCTGAGGCTTAAACTCCTGACACGGAAACGCATACGCATACATATGCTTTAAGTTTTACCACATCAAATATCAGACAGGATACTTCCTCCTCGTAACAATGCCTCTGGCAAGGTTTAGCTGAAGAAACCCAGAATATGTAATGATCCCTTACTCAGCCAGTCTTTGTCTATCAGCTTTTAAAAGACATTTTTAGCTCTGATTATATTTCTCAAGTCTTTGCTAGAGCTACATTCATCCAACCAAGAAACAGAGCGTGCGAAAGTAACAAATCAAACAGAAGCCGAGTATTGAAAACACATCCGTAATCCTTCAGTAGTCTGAACTGTGTTTACATGAGAATCCAATTCAATAATTCTGAATAAAAAGCCTGCACCTGAGAATGAAGGACGCTTCACATACAGTTTCTCAGCAAGAAGAACGAACTGAATATTCAGTCCACACCTAGTGCCTTTTATAAAGTATTATATGATTCATTATTTGCATCAGATAGTCACTGGAGAAAAAGGTTTACACTCCAAGCTCTTAACCTTTTAGGCATGCTTCCTTTCTTTGAAGATTTCTTTTAGCTCGGTGGTGTTGAGGGTGACATATTACTAAGTAGAAAGATAAGCCAAAATTTGCAGCTAGATAGGGGCCAGTTCCTATATCACATTTAATATGATTAGAAAAAAACATGATGTTCAGGAGAAGAGACGGAGCCCATCTGCTTCAGGTACACGGGAACTGATTAGTTTCACATAATAGCAAGAAAATTCAGTGACCGTGGATCTGTCAGATTATTTGTGTGATGATTTACACTGAACGATGTGCACCAACATGAAGAATTTATGATCTAAGGCAACTACAGTACAGGAAGAAAAGGAGCCAAAGCATACAGCCCTTTTTCTTGCTAGAATTTTACATGAGAAAAATCAAGTTGATGCAGGCATTGGTACTCAAAGGGCTGCTTGAAAACAGCAAGCCTGGAGACGTTTTTGTTTTCATACAAGAAACAGAAATCAATTTCTTAGTTCAATGATTCTGTAAAGTACCAAGAATTTTCTAGAAGGATGAAAATGATCGTTATCTCCTAGGAGACAATAGTCTTCAGTAAGATCATCCTCCTGAACATATTTAGTGATTCTGTAGGGTTCAGTTGTTTTACAGGAAAAATTCATAGTTTACCTGAGCTTTTAAACATTTCTGAAAGGTGAACAACAACTGGAGCTTTTATACAGCTTTTGAGAGACCAGTAAAGTGAAATCATTGGAAAGAGACCAATACAATTTACAATTATTACTTTTTTATGGTCTCCTGACATAACATGGTAGCAATATGCATCTCTTCAGAAGCCTTCTTATTTCCACAGCCAGATTTCATGATGTAGCCTTTAGAGCCATAGTATTCATCAACTCCATCACAAATCATGAAAGAATTTCTCTTTTCAAAACAAAGGTATGCATCTAAAACTCCCGACAGAAATTTGAAGGTCAGGCATTTACATTTTCACTTCCAGCAAAGAAGTCCCATGTGTCTAATCAGCACAGTCCTCATTATTCTAACCTTTTTTGCCCTTTAGAGAACAGAGGGTGATATACACAGTCATTTAATGGGAATATTGGTGGTGATCAGTTATTAAATTTTCCTAATACTGCAACAAATAGTTTGTAATTTTAAAAATGATTGACTTGTATAATAAACATGGAATATAACATTTCCTTCCACTGGAAACACCCTGATGAGTCACTGTTTTCTCTGCACAAGAGGATTGCTCATGTGTATCAATCTTGGAATGTGTCAGAGACTTCTGTTTCTTTGACACCAGGCTAATCGTAGATCATCAGCCTTGACTCTAGAGAACATCCCTACAGAAATTAATCAAAGAGATGGACACAGAAAGAGTAGCAGATAAACCAGCAAAGTTATCATCAGCAACTAGAGAGAGCATTCTCTGAAGCTTCTGTTACTGGGGTCCTTCTTTCAGGACCAAAAGGCCCCTGACTGGAGCAGGGAATGAGAAAGAAGCCGGACAAGAGCGACAGCCTGCCTGGGCTTGCACCTCCCTGTGCTGAACAGACTCATTTTTTGCATTTGAGTTCAGTAAGAGTTTTCATACTCTTCCCTTTCAGATACTTAAGTAGTCTCTCTATCAATTTGAGTGTTTTCATATCCCCAGCTCATTCACATTCCTTCACAGATGCTTTTTCCTGAGTCAGGACCCAGTTTACTGCAGTTCACGGTTTTGGGATTATCACACAGAACTTGCTTTATGTGGCATGGTGGAGATTAAATACTCCCACCATTTGCAAGAAAGTCATTTGCCAGATGGCACCTATAGAACAAGAACCTTGAACAACTTCATAAATACTGTCCCTCAGTCTTTACCTGGGTACAGCATGAGTCACAGGAAGAAATGCACCACAGGTGGCTCAATGCTCCCTTGCCTTGGGTCTACTATTAAAAGTTTAGAACTTTTTCTCTCAAAAGAAACTAAATTCTGAATAAGAGAACAGAACCATATAACAATTTAGTTTGGAATGGTCCTCTGGAGATCTGATGCAAACCTCTTTGCCCTGTCAAAGTAGGCCTATTTATATAATACAAAAAGAATCTGTAAATCTTTATACAGTCCCCTACTATAACATCCTTCATAGTACATAGAAATTAATTGAACTCTTAACAAGTGCAAACAGAACTGACAACCTTTGTTCTTTTGATACCCAGTGATTGTTACAGCCTTTAACTGGGAAACGTATTCAGGCTCCCACAATAAGCATTAACAACAGTCTTCCCAAATATGACTGTTTTCCTGCCTCACACATGGTCTCAGTCTCAAGTTTCCCACTGACAGAAAGAACACTTACAATAAAGGAACAAGTATTTTACTTTATCTTCCTTCCTGCAAAAGGCAAAGAGGAAGCTTCGTTCAGTCACACCACAGCACAGCACAGCTAAACTAACCAAGAAGCTGTGTCATCCTGCTCTTCCACACACAGAGAGTGGCAAAACGCAAAAGATATGTAATTAAAACTCTCAAGCTAGTTCTTTAAGTTTGGAGTGCTTCCACTGAAATACATTCTCTCACAAAAAGAAAATTATAATCAGCTAGTATTGTAGGACCCACTGACAAGAGGATCAACAGGCTTTCTGATGCTGCCTGCAGATTTTTAGTACTCTATATAAAAAAAAACCAAACTCGAAAAAATGGCAACCCCCCACTATTTTAAAATTTTTTTAATGACAGCAATACAGCAAAGTCAAAATACAAAGCAGTGGGCAAGCTGGTTTTGAAAAACCCATAACTACATCCTTAATTGAGGGAACTTTACTATAGCTAAGAATATACCCAGCTAGAATCTTAATTAAATGCCATGAACCCAATAAGCATAATATAAAAATCAAATGCCAGGTACAGTCCAGATCATACATTCATTTTAGTGCAAATAAATTAAAGTAGATTCAAAGTAGGTATTATTATCAGGTAATAGCTCTTGAGCAAACTGCAAATATTTTTGTGTCATTTGTGCCTACAAACCGCAGCTGTTACACCATCAGCATTATTCATAAAATTGGTCATAAACAATTTCAGAGGGAAACCTGTGGAAAGCTGCACCTTGATAAAACCTTCCTGGACCACCTCTTTGCTGTGCATACATGCCAAGAATAACATTTTGAAAAAGATGGAACTCTTTAGATGCATCCAGGGACCAAAGCTCTCTCTATGGCAAAGCAGATTTAATAACTCCTTTGAAGAAAGCTCTTGAGGAAGTCAGAGAAGCCACTTGTGTCTTATAAGTAGCACTTCCAATGACTCAACTGCAGCACCATGCTGTGGTGCCACTTATTTCCTCCGTTTAACACAAAGTCTGAATCACGGTAGTAGCAGGCAGATAACAGTTACGTAAAGTGGGCTTAGGCAGGAGCACAGCAAAAAGAAACAGATTATTTGTGCTCCTCGTGCTTGCATCAGTACCCGGAGCGTTCCTAACAGGGCTTCCTCCAGGAAGGGTATACGGAAGACAAGGCTTCAGCTCTACCCAAAATCCATACTGGTAACAGAGCGATGAGATTGCCTGGTGACAGCACAGAACTGTCTCCAGCACAACTCACAAACACGGGGGCTGCACAGAGCTCCGAGCAATTCTGACTTCAGACATCAGGCCCCAGTCCTGCTTCTGTATGAACAGAGAAATCATAGAATCATAGAATTCTTAAGGTTGGAAAAGACCTCTGAAATCATCTAGTCCAACCACCAACCCAAAACTAACGTGAGCAGTAAACTATGTTGTGGATGCTCCCTCCCTGGAGATGTTCAAAGCCAGGTTGGATGAGGCCTTGAGCAACCTGGTCTAGTGGAGGGCATCCCTGCTTACAGCAGGGAGGTTGGATTAAGTGATCTCTAAGGTCCCTTCCAACCTCAGACATTCTACGATTCTATATCCTGAAGTGCCACGAATCCACCTACACTTGCCAAAAGGACAATATAGGACCAGATGTACTTCAAAGTGGCTTAAAAGATACTGCAACAAAAATACATTTTCCTGGCAGTGATATACTGACACACGGGAGCCACTAGCTCAAAGAAGGGCATATTAAAAATTACTAAGACAGAATTAGGAGGAACAAAGCACCTGGCCTTTCAGGTGTAGCAGATACTCAGGAGACATCCCTTCACACCTGAATCTTTTAGAAAGAACATGCTGAATTTATGTCTAAAGCTGAAGAGCCACACGGTACTGTGTGCCAAGGCACCCAATTAGTTTCACAAGGTACACAGACACAGACAGGAGGGGAAAAAAAAAAGTAAAACCCAACAAAACTGCAAACTCTTTACATTTTAATTCGTTGATTTTTTTTTTCCCTCCAAAGTTAACTTTAATCTTTAATAAAAAAAAAAAAGAAGTTCCTAGAGTAGATTTTAAAACTTCAAGGTTTTGGCATTCTTCTTCAGGGTTTTTCAGCTGCTAGATACCATCATGAACAGTTGCTCCTGCTCACAGGACACTTACTGCTGCCAGGCTGCACACTGAGAGCTGGAAATCTACTGTAAGAGGAGGATTGGACAGAGTAAAACTCCACAGGCTACTTTTAAGTCTGATATAGTACTCAAGAGGTTAATATTCAATTTCAGGTTTTACTGGAATTTTATAATTTTACCAGAAGTTTTACTGCTATATTTGATTATACAATAGACCTTTCTAGATAGAAGAAAGGTTGCTTGCTCTGTGCAACTTGTCATTATTGGATATTTTACGTATGCAATAGGTAAAATTATATGGCAGCATCAATCCTGGAAAATTTTGCAAATAACGTGGTGACTTTTCAGTTGAAATCTTCATACATATTTATATCCTTGTGTATATTTAGGGAAGCATGATAGATAACATCACTAATTACAAATGAGTGCATGTTGTTGAGGTATGACCATCCAATAGTTACAAGCTTTAAAACTCCCGTATTCGTGTTTCTGCAGTTGCTGAATCTTCTTAACTGGTCTTTTCACTCTAGAAAAATTAAATGTCTCACTTCACTGAGTCTTTTCAAGAATTTAAGCAGTAAAGGAAGTTTATTATACAAGGTAGATCCCATGTTTAAAAGCTTAATTTTCTCTAGATTATGGCTTTTAACAGGATATACATAAATTCAGCTAATGTATCCCTGCAGAAAAGTGTTTTGCCTGAGAGTACACCATCTTTTGCAGGCAGCAGCTGGAGACACTATTTTCTAATGACATGCAGTGCGTGGAGATGCGGGGCTGGAGGAGTACTGCAGGATATTCCTGTAACGCCCTTCTGGAGTTTAAGACAATTTTCACTGTTTACTACCGATTTGAACTTGATATCTCAGCAGGAAGTTCAGGTTCATTTGCTTCAGAAACTACTGAAGACGCAAGATGATTTTGAGCTTTAGTAAATCACAGCAAAGTTTCTGTTGAAAATGAGCTGAGGAAAGAATATGCAAAGATACCTTTAGCAACTACAACTCTTGAATGATCCTGAGCAGACACCACCCTTCCTGCCTTGTGAGAAAGGTCTGGGGAACTTGCTCCTGATGCAGCACAACTGCTTATAGTTTCATACATCTTATAAGACTCTCAGAGATAGGAGATCTATCTTCCTGAAGACCCAACACCACAATCAGGAAAAAAAATATATATAAGACTACAAAAGATAGCACAGAGGCTGTGAGATAAAACATACATTGCACAAGCACACGTCGATTACCTGCCTACTTTAATAGCATTATTACTTGCTAAAAATACATTATTACAACACAAATCATACCAGAAAGACAGAGGCAGTGATGCCAGCTACATACATAATGACTCCAAAGCCAGCCAGCTCTATTTCACCTTCCTTCAAAATAAGTACCTAGGACAAGTTGCAGGTGTAAGATGGTACAGTTGGAGCAACTGCTGTTCTGGTATTTGGTTTCACAACTGCTATGAGACTACCCCAGAAGAAATCTTCCGAAACCCATAGATGTTAATTACCACCTATAAATGCTAATAATAGAGAAAGCACACTGCCATGATGAATTACTTATAACACAGCTATAGTTCCTGAACTTCACTTGCTGAAGCTGGTGACTGTTTCCATGCATTGCAAGCTCTCTGTGCTACAAGTTCTGTGGCAGACTCTTCGAAAAAGCTTAGGTTGTCAAAGTCTATAGGAGAACTGTTTGGTTTTTTTCCCCTCTGAGGCTTTAATCATAAATACACTCTAAAAAAATTCAGTGGTACAGATATGTGAGTGTACAAGCAGAGGAACTTTCAATACATGATATATGCTTCTAATCTCACTTCATCATGTCTAACACCCTAGTCTCTTATAAACCCTTGGCTGAGTTCATCCCATGGCATTCTTCATGAGCGCTGATGATCTCATTAGTCTTTTCCTTCTCTTTACTTCTGACATTTTTCATTATCTGTGTTCTCTCTTCTGTCCGACCTCAGCACTTTTCATCTCAACAGCTGTCTCTATTCTCCCAAAACCAGTATCTCTCTATAAGTATACTTAATCCCTGATGGTATTTGGTAATGTGGTAAAACTGATAAGATTTTTTTAATTTTTTTTTTTTTAAATCTGTGTGTAGAGCAACTGATAAGGACTATTTACCATTCAGTTCTGTGGCTTGCCAGCAGGTGTGCACACTGGCTGGGGCTACCTCCAAGCTTTCCCATTTCATAAAAACATCAAATAGTTTGGGCTGGAAGGGACCTTTAAAGGTTGTCTAGTTCAACCCCACTGCAGTGAATGGGGACATCTTTAATTACATCAGGTTGCTCAGGGCCCTGCCCAACCTGACCCTGAATGTTTCCTGGGATGGGGCATTTACCACCTCTCTAGGAAATCTGTGCCAGGGCTTTGCCACTCTCATTGTAAAAAATTTCTTGCTTATATCTAGTCTAAATCTATCCTCTTGTAGTTCAAAACCTTTACCCCTTGTCCCATTGCAACAGGCCCTGCTAAAAAGTTTACCCCTATCTTTCTCATAATCCCCTCTTAAGTACTGTAAGGCCACTGTATGGTCTCCCTGGAACCTTTTTTTTCTCCGGGCTGAACAACCCCAACTCTCTCAGCCTTTCTTCATAGGAGAGGTGCTCTAGCCCTCTGATCGTATTTGTGGCCTTCCTCTGGAACTGCTTTAACAGACCCATATCTGAGGCTGAGGACTCCAGAGCTGAATACACTACTGCAGGTGGGGTCTCACGAGAGCATCCCATCCCTCAGTCGTGTCAACTGCATCACTCAGCTTGGTGTCATCTGCAAACTTGCTGAGGGTGCGCTCAATCCCACCGTGTCATTGATGAGGATACTAAACTGCACTGGTCCCACTGCAGTCCCCTGAGGGACAGCACTTGTCACTGATCTCCATCTGGACACCAAGCTGTTAACCACTACTTTCTGGATGTGACCATTCAACCAATTCCTCCTTCACCAAACAGTCCACACACCAATGCATCTCTGTCCAATTTAGAGAGTAGGATGTTGTGTAGGACTCTGTCAAAGACCTTACAGAAGTCAATCTAGACAGCATCCGTAGCTCTCCCCTCGTCCACTGATGTAGTCACTCCATTTCTAAATAATCAAGATGTTTCATGATGACATTTCCCTGTCATTCATACATATGAGCTTCTTTTGCCACTTGGAATCAAGCTTAGTCTAAAATTAGACATTTCAAATCAGACATGGTTTTGTGCTGACTGGATATAAACTTTAGGCTGATTTTCAATGTTTATTTTTAATGGATTCTGAATGCTTCCACTAATTCAGGAACTCAACTGATTACAACAAGAGAAGGAATTATTTTGCTAAATGTAATTCCTGCTTACGGGATTTAGTGAGTACCCCTTATAGCTGGGGAAGGCAATGGGATTGTGAGCATTTAACATCTTATAGGGTGTTACAGGGTCAGGCCGTAACCACTGTCTAAATTCCACCAGGTTAATACTCTAAGGGCAGATAACAAATGCTAGCCTGTGTCACATCCCCAACTACAGATAGGGCATTATGTTTAGTATTGAAATGTTTGAGATTTGGTCTTCATACATGGTAAAATAGGTTGTTATATTTGGATCCTAGATAAGCTTTTATCATAATGCAAATGTCACATGTAGCTACAACTAGAATCCAGAATATAGTTTCTGATTTTATAATTTCATTACTCAGACCTTAATAAAAGTGCAGAGGATATGCAAAACTACCTATTCCTGCTGTGAGCTACCAACAGTGTGGCTTTAGGAAATACTTAGAGAACATGGGCTTGTAATATAGCAATACTAACATGTATGGGCAGCAGTATAAAGTCTTACAATATCAGTATTTGTAATATTTTGATCTGACTTTTATCCATTTTGATAATCACTAGTTTTACAGTACAAAAGCTAGTAACTATTCTGGATTTTACTGAGCAAAAACAGTATTATTTTTTCAATAGCTTATTTTACATTATAGATTCCCAGCAACATAGATGGAACAAAGCACCTGTACGATTTTTGTTGGTCTTCAATCTTATATTAATAGTTTTATTCACAAAAGAAATAAAAGACTACTGACATTACTGTAAGACATACAGTCTCATCTTTGATTTCACATTAATAGCTGAAACTAGTTCAGAAACCTGGACTGGGGAAAAATATTTTCTGTTTACAAGTGGTGAGAGACAACCATGCTTACTTATTACCCTTTGTGTCACATTCGCTTATTTCTTTTGATTTGTCTTTCACACTGGTGTCCTTTTAGCCAGTATGTTGCTATATGGCCTCTAGCCTTGGTTCACAATCCTGAACAACTTTTAAAAAGTTAATACTCCTTTATAGAAGCGTTTCCTCACATCCACCCACCAGGACCACAGGGAGAAAAACATTAAACCCTTAGAAGTTGTTCTGTTCTACCATTGAGATGACAACTGCATTGCAAAGATTTCCTGTTGAGCACTGAGCCTTGCCATAAAAATCAGAAATTCCTTTACATCCCTATAGTCCTGCTGTTTTTATTCCACTTGCTGCTAACATTAGGTGCTTCTTAAAAAATGAACAATTGAGGAACTACTTTCCCCTGCACCTTGGAATTCATCCATGGAAACAGCAAGACTAACAAAGACAAAAATATGTCTGCTGCAGTAAGCTCTGAAATAGCAGAGTAAAAAAAACCAAAACCAAAACCCAAAAAACCAAGAAGCCCCCAAAAAACAACAAGCAAACATAAAACACTCCAAACACCACCATAAGCAACCAAAAAAGAAACCAAAATAACCCCAAACCCCAGAAGGAGTCCTATTGACTGAACATCAAATCATAGAATTGTATCAGCTGGAAGAGACCTAGAAGATCATCAAGTCCAGCCTTTGTCCCAGTCCTATCAAACTACTAAACAATTCCCCCCAACACAACATCCACCTGTCTCCTAAACACCTCCGGGGATGGTGACTCCCTGGGCAGCCTGTTCCAATGGCTGACAACCCTCTCAGTATAGAAACGTGTAAGTTCGCTTTAAATGTCCACATTTCTTTTCACTGATCGGGACTGACTGATGTAACTGAGTTGCATGCCATTTTTATAAACATTCCGCAAACGTAGACTTTTTTTTTTTTTCCCAGGAAAAACATAGTACATAGGGATTGGCTGGCTGGCAATGTCTGCACCGCACATCGAATGGAATGTGCTAATGAAGAGTAGTCTCTGCAAACAAGATGGCTAGACAGGCCATTCCCAGTTTGGGTAGGGTGAAGCCTGTCCAGCCATCTAGTTTGTAGAGACCACTCCTCATTAACACTCCCAGTTCAGGTATACCTCAGCATGAGGCTGAGTTTCCTAACTTGGATAACAGAGCCACGTGTTGGATCCTGAGGAATAATATAGGATTTCCTCTCTGAAAGATTCTCTCAAAGAGACTAACATCATTTAGTTACTCCCATGTTCAAGTTTTATTAGAAGGAGAGAGTATCAGAAACATCAGCATTGCGTTCAAGGAGCAGGCAATCTCTTGGGGTGAATCTGCTTACTCTGGTGAGCTTCACCGAGACACAAATACAATCACCCTGTGACAGCTGTTGTATTAGTTTGTAAAAAAAAAAAAAGTTTTGTCACATGATTCATGTGTGTCATAAAGCACATTTCTGTATTTAACACCAAAATTATGTCACGGAAGCATTTAGAAGAGGAATCAGTAATCTGTGAAGCCTGCTGGTTTTACAACATGAATGTACCCTGCATAAAAAAATGCAGAACTCAAGCTGGGACAAAATTTCCGAGTCAATACATCATTCACTGAAAAAATTAAGAGTTAGCATGGTATATTTACCCAAACAGTAAGAAATAAGCTTCTTAGTTTAAAAATTTGTTAAGCATTTTGAAACCTCATTTTGAAGTGGCATTCTGTTCAAAACTGACAAGCACTTATGCTAAAAATAAAGCCAGAAACATGGATTCAGAAGAATGTTCAGTCCCTTAATATAGGGACCAACAATAGGTCACTGTTCTTTCTGAGTGCAGAGATTCATCTTAAAAATATTTTTTCCCCCTTCTTTCAGACAACTTCAGAAATTTTTAATTTCCAAATCCAAGTCTACTCACTATCCATCTCTTATTTTGGTAAAAAGGCAACCTTTTAAATTTATTTGTTAAATAAAAAGTTTTCATTGCCCTGATCAGCCCTTTTGTGCTTCTTTTGGTGTTAAACAACTCTTCTCAACTGTGGCTACTGTAGTATTTAGGTAACAATCTAGAAGTGCTTGTGCAATAGAAACATTTCCTGTCTTGAACTGAAACGCATACTATCATTTCACAGCAGCATAACACTACCAGTTTGCAGTAGTTCTCTGAGTGACCAGTATTTTCTCATACTGGTTATTTCCAAAGATAGACTCCCAGATGACAGCACAAGTGCCTTGTTATTAAAAGAACCTTTCATCCTGATTCTATTATTCTGATAAACCTCCATATTAATGGTGCCTTCAAGCCTTGTATCCTCCATAGGTTTATTGGTACCAAAAGCTGAAGATGCTAATCTCAAAAAAAAAATATTTAGAGATATCAGTCTAAGAGGTTCAGCTATTGATTTCCTTCTGACCTATGTTTCTGCTGTCACCTCAGTAACTACACAGAAGACTTGGACTTAAAAAGGTTTCATTTTGTTCAAAGTTAAATATTTTCATAATTTTGCATTTCATTGATAGTCACTTAGTTGTAGCTCAAGCAACAAGATTTTTTTTCTTTGTGATTTTCCCAGTCAGCCAATGAACTGAAAACAACTACTCACACGCCGGAAGAGGCAGATGCAATCCAGATACAGACAGAACACTTACGAGGGTATTCCCAGAGCGCGTACACTGCTGCTGGTGTCAACTGAGCGGAGGTCCTAGCAGTTCTCCTGATAAATCTATGTTTGCACGTTATTTTATTCAGATCATCTTGTAAGGTGCTCAGTATTCCAGACCATGCACTTATCCTCTCCTAAATAGTGTTATTAAATCAATACGTAAACAAGCTAGAAGTGTCAACATAGTACAACAGCCCCTGCAATATTATATGTGTTCCTGAGAAGCCACTGCTGTACTTTGTAGGTTCACATCCTAACTCAGCAGTTTCACTGAAGAATATTTCACATCCTTCTTTACAAACAGTTCCTATTGTTTCTAGGTATGACATTCTGTATAATAAACAGAATAGTGGACAGCATGCGTCAAGGCAAACCTCCTGTTAGGCAAAAAGTGAAACAGTTTAGTTCTGTAGCACTGTTTCTGACTCACTGAACATGTAATTTTTGGAGGATGAATTTCAAGTGTTCATATATTAATTGTAAAGTAAAATTAATTGTTAAAAACTACCCTTCTTTACTACTTTGTTTCCTAGGAGGTTTTATAGAAATAGTAACTTGAAACAGGTAGCAAATGGTTATCTGAAATTTAACCATTACACAGAATGGAACACTAATGTGATAGGCTCTCTGCTATCTTTTGGGCTGTACTATATGGAGTAGGAAAGTAGCAGTGGAAAACAAATGAAAAAAACCAAAATAAATGGAAGGCCAGCAGAGGATCCTAAGGCCACTGAAGGGAGATGCAGAACAGAACTGAAAATTCATGAAATCACCTCTGTACAATATCAGAGTTGACCTGAAGCATGGACCCAGGAGAAGAAAGGTAACAGCTTTCCAAAATAAACATTCTCTGCCAGATCAAGTAATGCTTCTGGCTGGAGGAGTGAGGCAGGAACATGAAGAAGTGAAGAGCAGAATGTTTTTTGTGGGTGCATCTCACGGGGGAGGAGTAGGGAACAAGTCAGTCTCTCAGTCTGGGCTTGCTTTTTCTCTCACTGAGAGGTCAGGTAGTCAACGTGCTGCGCCTCTTAAGAGCGGCACTAGAGAGCTTCACAAGCAGAATATTACACCAGTACAAAACCATCTTACTGCAAAACCTTGTAAAGAAAGTCTGCATTTTCTCAGGTCCTTTAACATCCCTGACAATTGAAAGTCACCCATAGGTTGCTGATCTGGGCATGGCTGTAATATTTCTCATTAGACTTAAAAAGCTAAATTGAAATAGTCATAAACAAGTCATGCTTGTTAACAGGCGTTCTAAATTCAGCAGCTACAATACAAACAAAAGTCTGTGTTTTGTCCCTGATCCTTCTCTTGTGCACAGAAAGCCAATAGCACACGCAGCCTTTAATTCACAAATAAGGAAACTTGAGACTTCAGCCCATCTCCAGAAGTAATACACAGAATAATATTGTTGAGCTCTCACTCTTGAAGAGTAAAATTTAAACTATATTGTCACAGATAATAAAGAAATAAAAGGTCAACATTTGACATAAATGCCAACACCAAAATATCTCCCACCTTTGGAGAAGATAGCAACAGCCTCAGCAGGCACACAAGGAGTTATTCCTCTACTTGTGAGAGCACAGGAGCATGAAAGAAATATGGGGTTTTTTTCCAGCACTTTAAGGATAACACAATAACATTTGAAATGAGACGGTCTTTGATGTACGAGGAAATAAGAACAAGTTCTCAGTCTACCTTAGCCAAACCATCTTCAATCATTGGCACCATTACTGACCAGAGAAGCTCATTCTATTAATGAAATGAGACAAACTGTGTGAAAATCTCAAGTGTAGTTGATGAGAGGACAGTGTGATTCAGGAAGGAGTGTATGAAAATAGCTCCAAGCTATGCTTTCCACTTCACTGACCATGAATCAGCTGCTTGAATTTTTTATTGGTTGCTAATGACTCCAAGGGCACTTTATGTTGAGGTGTAAACAGGAGGCAGAAAAAGAAAATCCTGGCTATGCTGCGTACACTCTTAGTTCAGCCTTTATAGATCAACCACAGCTTGGCAGGGTTTCAAACAAGGCAGCTCGTATGTGGCCCAGGTAACATCCTCCCTCCATTACAGGAAAGCACCAATATTTTCTGATTCTACCAGGCATCTTACATAATTACCGGTGTTTCTTCCTTACTGTGACTGTACAGTAGCTACACTGTGCCAACACCACAGGCTGTCTCACTCCTGGAAATCCTTATTCCCTCATCTCCGCCGGATGCTCCCTGGTGCCAGTTCCTTGGGATCAAACGCGCACGTGTCTCCGTTCACTTTTCTGTTCATAAACATCTCTCCATTGGGAGAAATTATTGGTTTCACTCTCTTTACAAATATGCAAATTTCATCAGTTAATAAGCACACTTCTTAGAGCTTGAGATTTTGGCAGTTCCTCTAGTACGTTATCCTACCTCAGGAACTCCCCTGTAGCAAACCTGGGGTGGCAGCACGTGTTCACTGGGCCTCTCGCTGCTATCGCCATCTGCGACAGCCTCCTTTTTCCCCCTCAATTATGCTCATGCTATCTGGGCTGAACAAAAATCTTCCAGCCTGCCAGTTTAAGCATATGCCTATGTATTTACTCAAGTAATTTTTATCGATCCAAGTTGACAATGCCATCTTTCACAGCCTTTCACTGCAGTTTCATTAACATGAAGTGTCTGAAGCTTAATGGGAAAGAGTCAAGTCTGGATCAAGACTTCCTTATTTACAAGTTTGTCAGAGTGAAATGGAGCAGCAGTGTGTTTTGGTGCATAAAAAAATCAGAGTGCTGTTTGACAGACCTATTTCAGACAGTCAGAGTGTTTTTTTACTAGAAAAGCTACCTCAGGGCCACTCTGCTCTCTTCCTAAACCCACCAGGAGACAATATAGTGAATTACTGTGGGACTATACTAACAGCACACTAACACTTCTTCTTCTGTGGTAGCACATTTGCTCTTCTCGGCGAGCAGAAAGCAGAGTCAGGATACAGAAAGAGACATATATTTGAAGCTCTGCCACTTAGGTGTTAGGCCCGAGTGTAGACCCTATCTCATGCACTCTGGAGTATCAGAAATGCTTATACTGCCCTCCACAAGTTTCTCAGCTACATCTGTGTCTATTGCTCAGTGCAAACGGCAGGCACGAGCAAGCTGCTGCACCCCTTTCCCTCAGATATCAGCCTGTTAATTCTCTGATAAGCAGCACATTTATTGAGGCTGTCTGCAAGCAAGTCAGAAAGCAGTTGACTCACCCCTGCTCTTTCACTTGATCAAGATTTATTTCAAGGTTCATGAACAGCCCATGCTAAATGAATGACTTCTGGTGAAAGGGGACACAAGCACCTTATAGCACAGGACTACAAGATTAATACAATTTTTTTTTGTATTTTTTTTAAGAGAACCTCTGAGGAGAAATATTTCTGACAACAGTTGTCATGCTATTGTCAGGTAACTTAACCTGCACAGCATTAGGTTACTATGCCCTGAACTACTGGAAAGATTTTGTTTAGCTTTAGCTACATAGGACAGACTGACACTAGATTTGACATCGCAGGTGAAGAGGCAGAATCCACTAATTAGTGCAATGGTACTTTCAAGAGATTTTCTATGAACCAGAAGCCAGTTTTGAAATACAAGCAGCATCATTTAGATCTCAGGAAAGTGCTAAAGAAGCTTCGCAGCAAGCATAATTGAGGATTTAATCCATTTTTGTATATAAAAAATTAATTAAGATACTTTGAGAATCAAGAATCTCTCTGTAAGAGGCATTTATCAATACAAGCTTCTTTTTACTACCTGGTCACAGACATCACGCTGTACATACTCACAGACTTTTTATTAGGGAAAATTGGTACCCTGCAGCCAAATTAAGCTTGTTTAAATAGTTGCTATAAAAATGTGGATTCACCACCTCTTCGGTTACAATGCAGTCTTGCAGACATCACCAAACCAATAGTAAGTAACTGGTTTTTGAAATACTGTTGACTTACAAGAAAAAAAATAGAGATCTTACTTCTCTAATGAGGAACCTGATAGCCTAAGCACGTGTGGACTCCAAGATGTAGTGCACTTCTATAAACATTGTTACTATATAATGTTAAAGCATACATTTTAAAAGCGTGTAAAATGAGGGAATAATTATTTTTTTTTCTTTAATAGATGCTTGTTACTTTATAAGCATGCAAAACCAAGAAAAGCAGGTAAAAAATATATATGAAAAAATAGTACTTATGATTGCATTACAGTAACTTGCTGTAGGAGAGGGCGAATGCCTGTTTAAACAATAGAGTGTATCTGATATCAGTGATGTGCTGGCTATTAGAAATCAAGATATTGCTGTCAGCTCCTTGTAGAACAGGCCAAATACTAATCAACATCATTGATGCAAAATGAAAGACTTGCAACAAAAGAGCATATTTATACAAACATAACTATGCTAAAAAATTAGCTTAAACAATAAAGATAGAAGAATGAGCTTTTAACTGTCCAAGGCAGCTGAACTTCTGATTAGGTCTAGAAATAGTTATCTACTAGTGCACCTACATTATTTCATTTCTGTAATTAGAACACTTTTGCAGTAGGTAGAGAAGGCCATTCTCCATACTAATAGTACACGTCAGAATTAGGAATATCCTTTAAGAGCACACTCATAATACCTCAATTTTAAGAGCTTGCTTCCTGGAGGTTTCCAAACTGTGCGATAAACAAGGGACTAAACGAAGGGACAGTAGCATAATCCTCTCTAAATGGGCTTATATGATGCTGTTAATGCTGCTTTCGTGGCATTAACATACTTCAGATGAGATCATTCCAAAGCTGAAACTGTACACAGAGGCCATCTCCAGGTCAGGGACATGAAGTTACTTTGCAGCCACACTCATCTGCCTCATCTACTATTGCTATTATTTTATAATTGGCAAACTATTATTTTTAGGGAATATATGTAAGAGGGTAAACATATTCTACTATACTGTGTTAAAAATAGTTTTATTCTGGCAAGTAAGTACACTAAGATTCAGAATCCTTTGTTATCAAGAACACACAGCACAAAAGACACCATGATTTTTGGGTCAAGGATACAGCATAAAGCCCCTTTATTACCCAAGTGTTATAACAGTTCTACTTTAGTCTCCATTCAATGTATAAAGGACTCAAATCTTAAGGTTGTACCAGAAAAATGACATAATAAATTTAAGGGTATCCATTCTTTATATTATGGTGGGAATTAAATTACAGAAAGTGCTAATTCCATCCTGGCAGCATTCAGAGTGATGTCTGGAGAGAACTCAAATAGGTCAAGAAAATAAGTCCTAAAATTTTCAATCATAAACTATCTTGATCTGCTGTTTTCAAACCTGCTGTCTGTCTTCATTATTTAATATGTACATGTTTAATTACAGGCTAATGAGAAAGTAACAACAAACTGCTTCAGAAGAGATTATAACCCTTCACCTACCCTTTTTTACTTTTTTTTGGTCCCATTAATTCTCTACCTCCCCATATTTTACCCTTTTGCATTGTAAAATCACATATATTGCTATGCTGGGATTAAATATATTTTAGCATTTCATGTTAAGAAAAAAATTCATTCTTCTTGCATAGCATTTGAGTAAGGCATTTAACAAAAGAGAGAAAGAAAAACCAAAAATCCTAAACAGAATATTTTCTTTTGTATTTATTATACACAAATCATGAAAGAAGCTATATGAAAGAATTAAACTGAAGGGATGGATTTTGATCACAGAATCTCAAATCCTGAGATTTTCATTCTAATTCTTCAATGAGGGTTAATATGATGAGAATAAATTACAAACTGTCTTCCACATCTGTCTCTTCACAAACAAAATAAGAATAATCAAAATAAGTCATTTTAGAAGCAATACAAGTTAAAAATGGTTCTGACATTAGGTACCTAGCAAGAGACGTACACCAATTCATTTGAATACATAACTTCATATTCAAAACAGCCTGCAGAGTTTTATCTGACTCTGAAGTACCAGGGCATCTGAATGATTGCCCTTATTCAACATAATTCCACCTTTGCTAAATAACACCACTGTCCTTAAGGGCTTTCAAAACAAGAGTAAAACCATAGGGTGACAACAAGCAACATAAGACTCTCTTAATCTGGTGATGCAAAAGCCAGAGGAAATAGACAACCGCTATGTCCATCCAGCAGTTTTGATGACAAATTCTGTTATATTTTCTACAGGTGCGCCAGTTCTGTGCAGAAAAATCAGAGTTTCAAGACTTAAATGATCTTAAGATTCTCACAGAATTATACCTATAGGGTATGATCAGATTCGCATGTATGCAGAGCTTTCTTTCAGCTCCGTGTGAAATTTTGTTTCCTTTTCATTTATGTCTGTTTCTTTGCTTCTCTTTTTCCCATTCTAAATATCTGATGTGCCTCTACCCAATCTAGAGAAAGTATTCACAAACAAGATAACTGGGCTAATGGGATCTAATTCTTTTTTGGGCTACACAGGGGCACAACTGTAAAGTGATTGATTTTATAATGATATCTGTAACAAGAACAAAGTACTTAAGCTTGCAAACACTGGAAGAAAATACACATTTCTTCTATATTCCAGGCAGGGAGAGGACAGATTATACTGTTTTTACATCAAAACCTGCATCACTTTAAAAGAACTTGCATTGTATGGCAAGCACAGTTATACTTCTACTTGTCTTTTATGCATACTTAAAAGTATTGTCGTACACTTTGCAAAGTCTTACTGGTCCCAACTAAAGAAGTAAAATAGAGAACCAGCCCACAGACTGATCTCTCCCCAGAGATCTCCACAAAAGCTGGTGTCTGAGGCTGAAGGCAGACTGCTACTAGTTACATCACCTTTTGCATGAGGGCAAAACACTTCAATGTTGCCATTTCTAAGTGCATTTCCTTAACTGAGAAACATGAGTCATATCAAGATATAACAGTTAAGGCACAGCAGTTTCTGGGATCAAATGGACCCGTCTTTAAAAAAAAAAAAAACGAAAACAGCAACAACAACAAAACCAAATCAGACAAAAAAAACCCCAGGAACCATGAGTCATGACTCACTCCACACTTTACTCTGGTCAATACTGCCTTTGCTATATAAATATTGATAAATTAATGTTTTAACTCCTAGGACACCACACCTTAGAATACAGGACCCTTTAACAACCGTAGTTAAAGGCAGAGATAACAAAAGTAGATCCACGCAAAACCATCAAAATCAGGATTCCCAACCTCTATAAAGATCTATGACAAGCATGGAAAAAGTTAAATATTTGGCTTGAACTACAAAGTTTGAGACATCATCTGAAGTTAAAGAACAGTCATTCTTTCACCGAGGGTTACCCTACCAACATACTTAAAAGACGTTTTAGATGACACACTTGGAAACTGTTGTGTTGTAATCATCAATGAGCTCAGAACAACGTTCTATATTCTGGATTACCTATGAAGACTGTTCTGTATTCATGCTCCTTGAGAATCCTCTGATTTTTTCCACATTAAAAAAATCACCTCTCAGTTTTTCATTGTTTTTCATGAATAATTTTCTTTCTTTTAGAAGCACAAACTATATGCATTTTTTTTAACTCAACTTACCATCAATTCTGTGTTTAGTCCAGCTGTGGCATTGCATCTTGAATAGCATTAGCACTAATACAAAAGTTCTACATGACCACAGATTACTTACAATCCAAATTGATTTCAGCTGTATTAAATGGTTTACTCATCTTTCTGGATTAACATCATCTGTGTCTGAGGGAGGGTGTAAAAACTGAAATATAATTTCAACTTTTACCCTCCAAAATAAAAAATCCTAGATTTTTAAAAAGAAAATATTTAGTAAGTAAATGCTTAGACACAGGTTTAAAATCAAATGCTGAAATTTTTACTGTCTGTCTTAAGTTAAGCTTCTCAACAATCCTTCCTGACGATCAAACTTCCAGCCCTCAAATTTATCAGGAAATGAACTACACTTACCTAAAAGCAGGGAGGAGCGGGGAGCAAACAACACAGCAATGTTTCACGCCTACGTACATCTGGAACTAATTCTTAAGACATATTAAGAAGAGTGCATGGAAGGGGGCATACTTCCGTATGCTGGTAAGAAATCTTATGGATTTATCACAAATTATTCCATTTGGAATTTATGGTCCATTAACAAACCTTCTCAGCTGAAACATCTGGATTTGTGAACCAGAGGGGGACTATTAGGAAAATCAGCTGGAGTGTATTCCCATTTCCCATGTGAAGAAAAGCACATGAAAGATTATTCAAAATCATCTCCTGCAGTTTCTTATAGGTCGAAACATTGCTCGTTATTAAACAGAATGTGCATACACCAAATGTTGTAAGGCACAGATTTCACTGCTTTCTCACTGGTGTGAAATTTCAATTGCCACAGTTCCAGCACACACAGCTCGGGCAGTATTTTTTCTTTATTAGGAAGTGGAATTTCTATTACCATTTGAAAACAACAAATAAAATGTAACGCCCAACTGTTTATGTGAATAAATATCATTGGAATTATATTATCTTCACTCCAGTGCCACGAAAGGAGGCTCTCCATTACACACACATCATAGCAGATCCTGCCTGCCAGACATGGGTTCCAGGAGCTCTCCGTGCTCCTAACTTCATTGGGAGTATCTGCCACTGCTGCTGCAGCCCTTCATTCAGCATGAACTGCATCCTGGGAAATATTATGCATCTCAAAGCAGCAAGTCAGACTTACTCCGCAGCCTTTAATCTGACAACATTTGCACAGACTGTTAGTCTGACTTCTCTGAACGTTTCACGGAACAAAGCCATTAAAAATTGTGTAGCAGCTTTCAGAGGTGAGGAACCCCTACCACTTTAAGGAGTAACACTTTATGTGCTGGGAGAGAACAACTGAGCAAAATACAAAGTTTACACATCACACATGCAGTAAACATTTTTAAATAATGGACAGTACATTAGCCACCAATCTGTTTGATAGTGATTTGGGCTCCATGAATTTCACGTGAACTAGTAGCAGGGGAATGCCTTATTCTAAGTAAGTACACACATTATCATAGTAATAAACTAATTCTGTTCCCATGTGTATGTCACAATAGGGGCTCATTATACCGAAGTGAACATAAAATGAACCCCATTTGAGAGAAAGTACTTTAGTACTAATTCTCTGCTGAAGAATACCAACCAAATTTGAAATTCTCAGTTGCTAAACCCTATGATTTCACAATATTCCTTGACACAGACTGAACAGAAATGAAAGAAATTCTACAGCTATTTCCTGAAATTTTTCTGAAGTCAAATACCATTGCTCAGTCGAAAGACTCCCCTTTTGATAATGCAGTTCCAAATTAAGTCAATTAAACAAGTACTAAAAAAAGCAATTTCTACATATTCACAACAGCCTTATTAAAGGGTGATACTTAGATCGAAAGAAAGGAGGTCAAAACAGCTCATCTAAGCCTGCTACCACAGCAGCTATATTATATAACTCATTCATAAAAGGACCAGAACCTTAAACAACCTTGAAGTAGTTGGTACCATGCCAGACCTCACTCTTTTTACCATCCTTGCTCTACATTCCAGGCTGGACTTACTGTTTACAGTTAAGTCAACATTATTGTTCCAACATTAAAAAGTGTTACCTTGCTCCAAAGCTACATTCCCTGTGTATATTCCAAATAAAACATTTTGACGTAAGAAAAGAAAAAACAACCTAGTTTCACTGCATCTTCCTCCTATAGCCTGCAGGAAGCACACCAGCTTACAGAGAATGAGCTAGATTTGACAGAGTTGTTCATTTATTCTCAGTCATAGTATGTGTTCAGATGCACTAAATACAATAACTTTGCATAAGTTCTTCAGAGTGAAATGGGTCTTGCTGAGCTTCTGCTAGAGAAGCTTTGGAAGCAGTCGTCCTTGCTTTTCAGAATGAATCTATAGATGTCAGAATGAGACAACTTCTAAAGGAGCACATGTAATGCCACAGTTACTGACGGTGAATAAACAGAAAACCTAATGATCCCATTTCCATGCAAGTGTTCATCAAACTGGAATGAAATTTAACCACAGTATTGACATTTAAATGGACATAAGATGCAATCAAATGAAGGTAAAAGTGACTGTGCTGATTACCTTCTATCAGCTATTACCTCTTTCTGCAGTGATGACTTTTATCAGCTATTACCTCTTTCTTTGCCAATTTTCTTGTATGCCAATTTTCTTGTATGTACTAAAATCTGTTATTCCATCAACATAAGAATGAAAAAGAAAGGAATGGAAGATGGGTAGTATACTTTGCGCTGAGCCCATATGGATTTAGCTGTCTTACTGTAGGCTACATCTTAGGCAAGCTATCCTATACCTGATTCCTTCTCTGTAGCCAGCGCTCTCTGTATTTCATCATAATCTCAAAAATATGAGCTACTAAAGCTCAAGAGTCAGGAAAAGTTGGACCATCACCAACAAAGCTTGATAAGAGGTTCTAAAGAATGCAGGTACAATGTAGCTCAGGTCCCGAAAACTGGTCTACCTTGATAATACCACTTCCAGTTCAGGACACACAGCTTGCTCACACGTCTTCACATCACAGTCAACTGAGCACTGCCCAAAGGAATTGTATTTCCATTTACCTCAGTTATATACCTCATTTTAAGTTCATAATAAAAAACTACCAAGAGCTTTGATGAAACTGAATTTCCTGTTTAAATATCCATCTTGCATTGGTTAATAAAACTGCCTGACCATATGGTTTCTCATTATTTTAATGACACATAAGATGCAATATATAGCACCACTAAAAAAAATAGAAGACAAGCACAAGTGATGAAAAGACAGACATATGGAAAAAACATTAACAGAAAAACCTGAGAAGGGAAAAATGTAAAGTAATAAACACAGATCTTATGTGAAATCAAGAGCACACAGTTGTACTGTAGACATCAGAACTCTCAAGGTACCAATGCATAGCTGTGCGTGCTCATTTGCAGAGGTAAAAATGTTAGCGCTGCATAATTTTAAACAATAAAGCCAAGTTTGTCCCTTCATTTTTATTTTTAAATTGCACGAAACAAAGATTTGTAGTGCATACAGCCATTTTGAATAGGCTGCTTAATTGGAACTGCAAGTCTAATATATCTGCTGCCTGGGGATCTGGAGAGCAGCCAAGCATCCCAAGTTCAACACATACAGTAGCTCCCTCCATTTTTTCTCCTAGCAGAGAAGGACTACAGCTACTATAACTTAAAATTACCACTAATGCATCTTTCATAAAGTTTGATTTATAAAACCCCTCTCCAACCTACTAAAGCTATTAAAAGAGCAGATCAGTCTTCAAGATATTCTGGACTGAAAAATATTTGGCAGATGTTTTTTTGATTGTTTTGGTTTTAAACACGCTTCACTAGCCCAATTTGAAAAGTTCAGGATAGGTGGTCACTTTTTTTCACATTGTATTCATAAATACAGCAAGTTGTTACTTGGTTTTTCCCCAACTCAAAAGGACAGACACCACGTGAAATAAGTAGTCATATCATACATGTACTAGCACCGTCTGCATATAATTTTTTCCTATCAAATTTCTTTACAAAGAAAGCTGTGTTAAAAACATCATTTTTAAAAAAAAAAAAAAAAGCTTAAAATTAAACATGTCTATCTTGAAATGATTTCCAATAGCTCAGTGAATATTGATGCATTGTAGCATGTTAAGTGAAGCTTAAACAGCTTGGTAGAGACTTTGGAAAGCAAATGGAACAGTATAGGTTTATATAAAGATAAAGTTTCTTTCTCCATGCATACATACTTAAAAAAATTTAGAAAAAATCATATTCATTCACTCCCTTTCTTCCTGTTCACTTTCTCAGGAGAATAAGTGGTATAAATATTCCTGAAAGTTGATTTTGGGACTCGGGTACGTTAAGTATTTGTCAAAAGCAAACTCCTAATTATGTTACGGATTTAGATTATATCCTTTCATTGCATTGGAGATGACAAAGAATTCCTGTAATTAATCATTATATTTTAAATACTGTTCTCAAATGTTAAATATTTACAAGGTGCTGCCCATTGGCTTTTCATGTACAAGAACAAATTTGCAAACAACTGTAATGAAGAAAAGAGTTGCAGATTTATACAGTATTTCACCAAATAATAATGTTTCAAGTAGTACCACGTATTCATTCTAACTGACCTCCCCATTGCCACTTGAAGGCGATCTATTTGTTGCCATGCATCTAAAGAAGAAAAGCTTCATCGTACATCAGCACAGTTACAAAATTATATGCATCTAATTTTAAAAAAAAAGTGTATGTTGTCCTAGAAATTTACATTACTATGCTCTTGTGATAGCTTAATTAAATACTCACTACTAAGTACCATGTCCAAATAGTGTGATTTGTACAAAGTTTAATTTGGAACTATGCAGAAACACCAGGTGCAAAAACCAGTAGAGTATTTTCCTACAAAGTCCTGCAAATCAGCATACTACTTCGAAAATGTCTATTACTATCCATTATCTGATCCCAAAGGATAAACCTAGAGAAACCATTATTAAGTTTTGAACTCAATTCTATTATAAATATTTAGCATCATGGGAATATTCTAAACTCTACTCCTTATTTTGCTCTGGAGACCTTACCTAAAGGAACTGTTCCATTTTAAGTGTAACAAATAATGAAATACTGGCAGGTTGCTCAGATTTTCTTGGACTGTGTGTTCCATGAAAACAGATCATATATTTTTCCTTCATCAATTTGTGTTTATCTTGATTTGTACATAGGTTGTCATGCTCTGTGTCACAATTTTTTCCATCTATATATTGCAGACAAATAGGAGAGCAGGACACTTATTTACTAAATTATTAAACAGTTGTTTACATGAGAAAATAACTTACCTTGCAAATCTGCTTTATCAGTAAACTGCTCCTCAAAGACCTGGCTGTTACGGAATTACAAGGTTTGAGCAATAACCTACTGTAACAGATAAATTAATACAGCAAACAAAAACACTAACAAACAACATTTAATATTGAAAGAGGCCAAGTAAATAGCACCTTTTTTTTTTTAAAAGAATAAACCTTTCGTGATTATTACAGTAAGTGTGCTAGAGATTATAATTGGTAACAAGGTTGTTCTGTTCATAGAAGAAAATGGTTTTATTAATCTCAAATTCTTCTATCAAATCACTTCATAGGCAAAGATTTATTATATAGTATTCACTACAGTAAATACAGAGACTGAAGTTTTCAAGCTTACATACCTTATGTTGGACAACAAAAGCCATTTCTAGTCATCGGAATAAAAAAAATTTTAAAAATGGATTTTCCAATGAATTGGTCACCAGAATCTGAGAACTTAAGGTATTTCACTGCAGTGCCTTTCTATTTTGCATCCAGGAAATTCCCTACTAATTTCTAGTTTCAGCATAAGCCAAGTAGCCAGGAATAAATCAACTTGATTTGCATCCAGTCTTTTAAAAAAGAAAAAGGCCTAGTACAAAAAATAGAATCAAATCACTTGCTTTGGCTAGCAAATCTACAAAGTCTGTTCATCAAAAAAAAAAAAAAGGCAGAGAGGCATTTACCAGGTAACTATTCTACATTGTACTATAGCCACTTAAAGTGATGAGACAGATTTTTTTATGTTATCAACCACTCCCAGGGCTGTGCAGAGTTATGCTTATGAAAGGTTAACAGCAGGCACTAATACCAGTATCATGACTCTTTTCAGGCAGTAGGTGAAACCTTGAAGAAAAAGTGGCTCTGTCTTCAAAAAAGTGACCTGACCTTTGCTTTGGTGGGTTTTTACTCTGCAAGCAATAAAAAGCACTGCATGCTTTCCAATGCATCCTTTCTAGCTGATAAACTCTTTTGTTCTAGCACTCAGCACAAAAGGACTAAATTTTATAAAAGTCAAATAGCATGTTGTTAGTGCTAGACAGCGATAGTTCCATGTGTCCTACTGGAAACAGCCTTCATAGGCGTGGAATATGTCATATGAATCATGAGCAGAGTAAATACGCAATTGTCCAAGAACCTTTGATATGCTTATCAGTTAGAAGTAATTCTCACTGAATTAAATACATTTAATTTTACAATGAAATTGCAGTTATTTGGATATCAAAGGCATCACAAATCCAGCATGCTTATCATTTTCACACTTCTGCTCTGAGAATTTCTTGCAGCATGCAAAGAACTCTCTGTAGGGTAACTGTGATGTGTTGCACAAACAAGCTAACCTAAGATTGACCTGAAGAATAATAAGATCTATCCAAAAAAAAATGCAATAGTATGTAATGCTTTTACCTGCAACTGATGAAATGTGTCTGAAACAACCTGTAGTTCAGTATAAGCAATAGTGGGTTTTTATTGAACACAGAATATAGTGCTAGCGAAAGTAATTCTAGTATATGATGTGGTAGTAAAGAACCCCTTCTGTTAATAGACTTCTAAGTATGTAAATATTTTTAAGCCTAGTGTAAATTATCGCTTTTATGGAGTCAGATCCTGCAGCCTTTGCACAGCTAAAACTTCCATGGAAATCAATGGGAGCTTTTAAAGTACAATGGTAAGAACACACCCAGGGTCATGAGCATAACAGTTCTGCTGCTGTGCTTCCTGTGTATGCTCAGACTTTCTCTGTCAAGAGTATAAGAGATGAAAATACAGAATTCCACATGGATTCAAGAAGATAAAGACCCTTTTTAAATAAAGGGTACGGCTTCAAAGAGAATATGGCACAAAGTTAGTGCATTTTTTGATTGGCTAAAAAAATAAAAAGTTAAAATATTTTAACTTCATTTTGAATATTTAGAATATATTCAGTGATTTTTAAGAAAACTGAAGTTTAAAAAAAAAATCCTTACACTCAACAGTGACCATTTTGGGGAGAACTGTAGCAATGCCTACGATGGCAGAATTTGGCTCCATATACTCTGATAGCAAAACACCGGAGTGTTTATATGATGTAAATTGCTTTTTAAAATGTTACTAGAGCTATAAGCACTATGGGCCCAGTCCTACAGGTTACACATTCAAGTTTCAGGGAGAGTTTGCCTCAGTGAACTACAGGGAACTGCGCTTTATTTGCAAAATGAACTCGATGCTACTTTCAAGCAGTAAAATAGGTATTTCTGATATGAACTTTTGGGTAACAAAGATTAAGTTGGGGGCTGATCCTCCAGACCTTACTCTTCGAGAGTAAGAGTAGGAGGCCCAAATGCTCCCTTTTACGCTGGAGCGTTTCCAGCCAGCCCTGCCTCAGCGAGGGAGTGCCGCGTTCCCGGTGACTTCATTGGGGCAACTCTTCACAAGTCACGAGGCCGCAACTAGATCCCAGCCGCACCTAGTTAACTACAGGTTCACAGACTATTTGCTATTACTATTATTTTTAAGCCGTGTTTGTGTGTTCTGCTGTCAACTGAGCTTTGCTTCCAGCCGTAAACGCCGTCAGTTTAACGACTGGATGGTTCTGGGGTGTGTTTTTGGGAAGGCCGCTGCTGACTCGAGCCATTGTTGATTTCACTGTTGTAGGGAAAAGGCTCTAGGGCGGCCGATAAGGCTGTGGCCATGGTGATGAAGGAGATTCCGAGGGAGGAGTCTGCAGAAGAAAAGCCCCTCCTTACTATGACATCACAGGTGGGCGGAGCGCGGGGCTCTGAGGTGGCCGTAGACACGGTGCGAGCGGCCGCGGCGGCCCGGCCACGCGGGACGTGCGAAAGCCCCACAGGAGCCACATGGCCCATGAGGCCCGAGGGGAACCTTGCCCGCTCCTCAGCTTCCCCTCGGCGTGAGTCTGTGGGGCTGGTGGAACCCACCCATTAGAGGAGCTCGCACCAATGTCATCACGTGTCCTCGCCGACACGGGGGATAAATAGCGTGGGGTAAACGATGTGATTGCTTGGGGGGTTTAGATGTTCTGACGTGAGCTTTTAAGCAAAAGTACGGTTTTTTCCCCCCCAAATAAAGGGATCTGTAGAAAGTATAGTACATGCCAGTTAACAGAAAGTTATTTTAAGCAAATTTAAGATTTCAGTTATAATTCGTGCTATCAATATTCATGCCACAAATATTCATTTGCAGTGCATATATAGTCATATTCAACGCACATATAAAATAAACCACCTCACAGTAGTATCACTTTCAGTATCTCAGATCCCATCCGTAAGCTCTCACTGGGATTCTACTCCTTGCGCAGGTCAGGATATACGAATTCGCACACCTCATTGCTTTCATTTCTGTCACTTCTGTTGAAGTAAGAATGTAACATTGTCACACTAAACCTTACACCTTGGAGCAGCCATCGAACTTTAGGTTGTTTTATTAGTTTCTTAAAGACAATGACTGAACACTACCTTAAAACGCAGCACTTCCATCTTACTTCAAGAGTGGATTTTATTTCCTCCTGTCACTCGCATATGTGCATTTGTTCCCCAAGCAAGTGCATTAGTTTACCGCTAATGTTTGGTGCACACACAGGAGGTTTAATGGAAGTCGTCTTACCACATAGTTGTTTATATACAAGAGCCTTCAACAAAACCTATATGTTTTAAGATAACAGCCACTGTATTTTTTGGACATTTTTAAGATGCATACAAGGACAGCTCGTACTTCTCTTACGAAGCATCACACACACACTACACCAACGCATTTTATAGAAATATCATCATTTATTTTGGAAACCAGGTCTGGCAATCTTCTCCTCAGCCCCTGTTGAACACCATATTTTGCCTGCGGTGAACTCTAATGTCGATGAAGTAATTGCACAAGGGAAAAGGATGCTCCTTTTAAGGGATCATTTCCAATTTTCAACTAAGTGATTAACAATTAGAAGCCAATATAAGATGCTGCCTCCTCTGCCCACCCACCACACGACCAACCCCCGCCCCCCAAAACGTGCAAAACTTCCATTGGCTTCAACAGGGCCAGGAGTTCAGCCTGGGTTCATTAAATGTTTAATGCACCATTTGTAGTGGTTGTCTGTCAGTCTATGATAAATTTATGAGTAAAATGCTTATGTCTGTTAGTCAGTGTAATTTCTTCCACTAAACACAAATACCTACTTCCCTGTTATGCACCAAAGGGGTGCAGAAGCCAAAAGGAAGCAGAATCACGTGAAAAAGTGAGTATTTTCCATAGCCATCTCTGCATCATGTATGTGTGATGTGCAGTTATATGACCATATTGCATACATCATTTGTACCCTGTCTGGCTGCAATGTTGTTTGGAGATGCTGTCTCTTTGGTGTGTCCTCGCAAACCTCTCGTTCAGACCATTCATTCAGAACACCGCACTGCTATCTCGCGATATACATTTAGCCATCACCATCACCGTGTTCGTCTCCGCTCTTTTACATGATGAAACAGATGGATGTGGTTGCTGCTCACAGGATGAAACACGCAAGTCCCAAATTGGCTGCAAACCTCCCAAATCAGATCAAATTGGGTCACAAGAACAAGGCCTGGTCTTTGTGAAGTTACGGTCACCACCAAACCCAGTATGGGCACGTGTACATTTTAGGAAGTAATTATTTACATTAGATATCTATGTTCCCCCATTCTTATAACTAAGTGAGAAACCTGCAAGTAAAATGCAAAGATCAAGTCCAGAGAGAGGAGTACCAGCTTTTCTAAAAATACAAATAAAGTGAAATCTCACATTTCCAAAATCCTTGATGAATAGAGGATTAATCGTGTCTGACTGTGGAAGCAGACCCCACAGGAAGTAGAAGTGGAATCTGATATGCAGACAAGGTACTCTAAATACTAATTTTAAAAGAAATAGTTAGTGATCAAGAAGAGGCCACCAAATGTATATTTTAAGATATGCCTTTCTGCTTGCTTCCTCTGGAAAAATCTGAAAAATCTACCCAACACAAAATAAGTCAGATATTCACATTCTACTGTTATGCAAAGCCCTGCTCTTAAAATTTGACACTGATTTCTTGACATAAACACTGTGAATTAAATTTTAACAGAGTTTCCAATTCACAGATTATTTTATAACATCAGGTATTATTCTATATTGTCAGATCTGAAGGCAAATCTTCAAGTAACATGATCCAAAAGTACTTCAGGGTCCAGCGGGGCTATACCGGTATATGGCAACAGGGAATCTTGATGATCATTCCAGCAGTAACGAGTATACTCCAATAAGCAGTTGGGCATTCTTGGTAATTGGTTAGGCCTTTCAGTTCTATTTTTTGTGATTCCGTCTCAATTATTTTCAATGAAAGTCCCTTTACTGGTGTGAGAAAGCATTCAGTAGCTGCCAAATTAAATACTTCGAGTGTTAACAAAGAGTACTAATGGGATTTTGTAGAATATAACTCCATATACCATGTCCCTGTCTCCCTTTACCTTTTTTTAAGATAATTTAGAGGAAAAAAAATTTGTGAAAAAAGGGGGTTTTTTAATCTAAATAGAACCTAGGAAAAAAAGTGAAAGTTTGCTGAAGGTTCAAAGATTAGCTGGAAGTTAAACTAAAAAACCAGTATACTTCTAACTGAAGCAGAGACATAAATAAGAAAAAAATATGCATACGTTTGGTTTGAATTTCAAAATAATTTTTTTGTTTAGCCTTTTCACAACTTCTTTGCATTTGTCAGGAGAATAAAGCTCACTTCAGAATTACTTTGTAATGAGAAATTTAAACCTAAATATCCCCTAGAGTCAAAGTTTAATTGTACAGAGAGCTATGAAATTCCCAATTTACTACAGGTCAGTGAACTTCAAAGGATGATTCAATAACATACTTCGATCCACACTCATACTTAAAAATATGATTAACTGCTTTACTGAGCAGTGAAGAAAGTGTATGCTTAAATGCCTTGCCAGCCTGATATTAAACAAACAAATCTCAGTGTCACAAGAGTTATTTGTACCAAATTCATTACACCTGATTTAAATTCTTTATTAGAGTACATAAATTGGAAAGTTAGTGACAGTAGGAACACTATAAAGATAATAGAAAGAAATAAGCCCTGTAGGAGGTGATTCATGTCCAAGATGATCCTGTGGCAAATACACTCTGGTGTTACGTGGAACAGAAATGGAAGTCCATGAAAAAGTCACCAACAGGAAAAAGAAATGCAAAGTATATTTTGGAAGGTAACCCCACTTCTGTTTGCTTCTGAAAAATGTGGGAGCTGCTTACTTAAAATTTACATGAATTGCACAGACATTGCTCAGAGTACAATTTTAAAAGTTAACCTACAGCCCACTTAGTTTTAGAATTTAAATTTGAAAGACGAAATTTTAAAAGTTGGAATTACATGAGGAAAATACTGAAATTCACCTTATCCCATGAAAAGCGCAGGCTATGACACATAAGTTATCAAAAAAAAAAAAAGTAGCATTTCATGACTACACCCCAATTAACTTCACCAGATCCTTAAGACATTTTTATAGCTTCTTTATGAGATATTAGCTAGTATTCAGGGTAGGAACTTTTTTTTTTTAAGTGAACTTCATTTCCATTTCATTAGTTGATCCAAGAACATTTATACTTGCTCAAAGTCTTAAGAGTAAAATCCTCAAACATTTCCACTGCCTAAATTCCACCGTTTTGGTGTTTGGTTGGGTAGGGTATTCTGTGGGGTTTTATTTTTCATTCTCAGTTGAGGTTTTTGTTTTGTTCTTCAGTTTTGGGGCAGTTTTAGTTGATTGGTTAGTTCTTTTTTGTAAACTCTGACGGATATTTTAAATGCTTCTGTACAATTTCAAAGAAAATAGTGTGAGGATAGCTAGTATTCCACTCCCAATGTTTTTAGATTTTCTTGTGTGTATCAAGGACTCACTAACTGAATTTGATTGCATAATCACAGGTTTCCACAGAAAAATTAACAGTCCCATTTGAATCAATCATGTTCATCCTAAGCTTCTTAGCATTCAATTAGCATTGACTTACAGCCCGCTCCACAAATGTTTAGTAAATAACAACGTAACAAAATGTTACTTGTTAAAGTGAACGTAATTAGCTTCTGTTCTATTTTATAATGTTCTAAACCAGAATTAACTCAATTTTAGCTAGCTGATAAATATTAATGAAAAAAATGCAAAATATCATGCCAATTTTAGATAATGACAATAATCAATTTTGGACTACAATAATTCACTGTACCTTCCAATCTGCCCTGTGAGAACAGAGGCAATTTCCTCACTGATCTTAGGAGGACTAGACTCAAGATCATATTTTTATATTCTTTTAAAAGGATTCATGATAAATCCATTAGCAGTATTTTTCCACATCTCTCAAATCTGTCTAGTTTGATTTATTATACAAGTTTTGGGTAGTTTAGCAAGGGGAGGTTCTTAGCCCTACCAATAAGCCTTTTCCATCTATTATTTAAACAGGGTAAATACAGGAAGAGTAAAAATGAAAATACAAAATGAATAAATGCATGCTTAGCAGTACAAATATTAATTGATTCTTTACCTCTAAGTTAAATACTGCTCAATACTGTTATTGCTTTTAGGGCAGTGTGCATAATTTCAGCAGAAATATTCTCATGAGTATAGTAAAATTGCCTTGACAATATGCTTAAGAGTCATAAATTGGCTGCTTGCCTAAAGTTATACAGATTTCTCTCTGTCACATAAATTAAATACATTTTCCATGAAATAACAGTTTCAGTTTGAAATTACTATGGGAATTGATGGTGTAGTCTTTTCATAAATTAAAAAAAAAAAGTTAACTCTATCTTTTCATACATTTTAAAATGTCTTACCATTCAATAAGCATGGAAAGTTTTGGACAAATATTTTGTGTAAATAATATATTATACCACCTTAACCCAGTTTTTTAAATATTATTTATGACTAGGAATCAATTTTCAGAAATGTATTGGTTCCTTATTCATTAATACTCTAAGCAAAAATATACTATTCTGTTAAGGACTTGCAAGCCATGTGCTACACTTGTTCTCTATTCAGTGCAATTGCTGTTTGTACAGTGACACTGTCCTACTGAATTGCAGGTCCAAAAACATCCACAAAGAGCTTTCGAGTTTCAAGCTCTTCAATCTGCAAAAACCATTTCAAAGCAAACACATACACCATGACAGATCCCTACTGAGAAAGGCTGTATAATTTAACAACAAATTATGACTTGTTTCATATGACTGCCCAAAGTAATACATCCAAAACCACAGCCTCACTCTAGATATGCTACAGAAGTTTCTTTTAAAAGAAAAATCCACAGAAAGTACAAGAGTTTGCATAATTTCAAAGCAATCCCAGCCTATATGCAGACACAGCAAGGGTACAGTGAAAGACGAATTTTGTTGCATGGAAAATGAACAAAGGACATTTTCAACACAGTTGAGGATCAGTAGGAATGGCACAAGCTTTACAAAAATTAAATTCTGTATAAGCCACGCTATATTTAATAGTTATTTCTCTCATCTTCATCTTTACAGTCTTCATGCCGCTATAGTGTGAAGATTTGGTCTTAAAAAAGCAGCACTTGTGCATCTTTTATCCACATTGACATTTGATTATGTACCACACTCAGAACAGCACATGAGGCTTTACACAGTCCTCCAGTGCCAAAACTCTTGAATTTGTCTATAGATCACCAGTGGTTCACAAAGAATTTGTACATGCAGCTCAGTTTCATATCATAGAATCGTTACGGCTGGAAAAGACCTCCAAGATCATCAAGTCCAACTGTTATCTAACTCTACCAAGCTTGCTTCTGAACCATGTCCTCGAGCAGCATATCTAGACAGCTTTTAAATAGTTCCAGGGACAGTGATTCAACCACTTCCCTGGGAAGCCTGTTCCAGTCTTTGACAGCCTTTTCAGTGTAAAAGTTTTTCCTTATATCTCATATAAACCCTCCCTGGCATAACTTGACACAATTTCCTCTTGTCCTATCAGTTGTAACTTGTGAGAGAAGACCGGCACCCACCTCTCTAAAACCTTCTTTCAGGTAGTTGTAGAGAGCAATTAAGGTCTCCCTTCAGCCTCCTTTTCTTCAGACTAAACAACCTCAAGTCCCTCAACTGCTCCTCATAAGACTTATTCACAAGACTTCCAGTTAATGAAATTAAATTTTTCTAATATTTTATATGCAGTCATCACAGTTGTCCCTAGAAATGCTGCAAGAGCAGAGATGTAATCCCTGCAGTGTAGGGAAACAGGAATTATAGTTTTTCCTCTGTGCCTTATTTGAAAGCATTTGAGAACTCTGGTTCTCAAAGTCTGTCTTCCTCTATAACTGGAGTTTTCACACAAAAAGTAATTTCAATGAATGATCCAGAAACCAGAAGTTAGCATCTTGAGTTACCAGTTATTCTCCACAGATACAGTCATAACTCTTGTGCCTCCCCCTACAGTACATGTTTCTTGAGGGATTTCAGCAGATAACTTTATATTCCATAAAACTTCCTGTTCCACAAGACTTTCCCAACCTACATTTATTCAGCTTGCATGTTAGAATTTATTAATTCCTCATATAACTAGCAGGGCATTTGAGAGTTCAGGCTAGGTCCTTCCATAAACTAACTTTACAGAAATATTTTCTTTAAAGACACATTCTGTGTGACTATGTTACCTCAAGGATCTCTAAGCATCTGTTAAGTTAATTTTAGTTTTGAACAGCGTTGCAGATTAGTTCTCAACTTCAGCCGGCCTCTTCCCCATATCGCTAAAGCACAAATCACAGGGTAACACCACAAAGTCAATGCACAGCCAAGTGAGGGAAAATAAATAAACAGAATCATCTGACACCCAGAAAAAGGAGGCATAGACAATGCAGATATTAATGCAACACACCGACTTACACTAGTCACATTTTATATGAGTGGTAAAGGCCGAATTGTCAACCAAAATATGACAAGAGCAACTTTTCTCCCCTTCCTCCATGGCTCTGTTTCAGCAAGACAGTTAAGCACATGCTTAACCTTGAGATTTGCAGGACACGCTTAAGTGCTTTGCTGGAGCAAGGCCAAAACGCAGGAGCCAGACTCAATTCTCATGCCTAGCTTCCTTTAGTCAGATCAAGAGGAACAGAGGGAAGGAGATGGTGAACTGTGAGCTATTTAGTTCTACCTTACAACAACAAACTATAATTTGCATAGGTCAGCACTTAGGAGCACAGATAGGACACTGCTCTGACACAGCGATCGCAGCAAGTGTTGTCACCAAGCAATGCAAATGCAGTTTATGAAGACGCAGCATAAGCATGTTATCATTTACCAATTTAGACGTCAGGCATAGGTTTTAAATGACCCCACTGGCAAGTGAATTTAAATATCCCATATGGTCTCTATAGTATCCCATAGCTTTTCTGACTTCACACAAGCCCTTGTTCGCATTAAACTGTTCTTACTCTTTCTTTTAACTTATTTAAAAGTTACTAATTTACGCATTTATCACCTGTGTAATTTCAGGTAAGACGTCCCCACATTTGATTCACAGGCCACTCCACACACTTCCCACTATCACCTGCTGAGCATGACCAGTCTTCAGAGAGGCCGCAACACTAAAGTGCTCTTGGCAGGAGGGTGAAATGAGTTTGTCTCAGTTTTAGAGCTTCCCTCAATTCGTGTTAGGTGGAAGTCAGCGAAACTGCGCTCTGTGAATTGATTCTCTGTTCTTGTGAAAACCAAAATATTTGGCTGGCATGTCAGTTTTGTTGGGACATTAATTCACAGTAGAGAGAATGAGAGAGAAAAAATTAGTATCACCTTGGTAAAAAGTCAAGTAGTGATCACATTTCTACGACAGTAAGCAAAGTGAGGTGGCAATCTTGATTCTGAAATATTTATAAGAAAAGGGGATGGGAAAAAAACATAACTCATGCAATTTGAACTTTTAGCACAAGACTGGCAATTTTGTCAGGAGTTCCCTTTCCAAACCTTCCTCTGTGAGTAGAAAAGGAGGTTCTTACTCTGCCAAGATAATGATCCACAGACAGAACCATCAGACTTGTACTTCCAGTTATTCTCTAGAGAACAATAACCTCAATTTCTAGTTGTGGTGCCCATTTATCAGTTTTTAGAAATAGCTAATTTTGATCACCATTGCAGATTAGTTCTCAACTTCAGCCGGCCTCTCCCCCATATGGCTAAAGCACGAATCACAGGGTAACACCACAAAGCCAACGCATAGCCAAGTGAGGGAAAATAAATTAATACCCTTTTTTCCTCTTACCCTAGTGAGTGCCATCAAAGATCACAATGTGCCAGATGTGTGCAGAGAATGTATCTATTAAGAAACCATTGCTACGCATAATACAAATAATTAGTGATTCAAGTTAGTTGATGCCTTAGTAGATGACTCTGGTTAAGGTAAAAGAAGAGTATAACGCTTACAAACTACTTAAATTTGTTCAGTGTCACCCAAGCAGCAAACAAGTTTCTCAGAGTAAAGTTCAAAAACACAGTTTTCTTAATAGAAAGTCCAAGTTAAAAGGTTCCTGCTTTCTCCCCTGAGAAATGCTCATTACCACACCCAGAGCTTTTTAGGTCAGATCATTGCACTGATGCAGTCGGCAGCCCAACCACCCTCTCGCCAGCACACGGAGTGGGCCGTACAGCAAAACGTGTAAGTGCCCTGGAGCAGCTTTGCTGCTCAACCATACAGGGGATTACCCATTGGCAGTTTGGGGCTTCCTGAATCAGTGCCTTGAGTAATTCAATCAGCTTCAGGTGACAAGATGGGTGGAATCCATTCCAAACTAACATCTAAATTTTAGGTACCTCTTGAACCTGTCCTTCTAAAATAAATTCCATATATAGCCAGTGGGAAGGCTAGGTGCCTTTGAGAGCCTCCTGAGGGACAGCCTAAATTAGGCAGGCGGGCTGTCCCTCTGGAGTTGTTTTTCTAGGCATTTATCTCTCCCTATTGAACATGGAGGGAATTTAGGCACTTAATTTAAGAGAACTAGTTCACTATGTGCTCAAAACATAGGCGCTAATTAGCTGCCTATGCCTGACTGGAACCCCCCAATTTAGTTTCCAAATAAATTATCTTCGAGACTAGCATCATGTTATGCCCTACTAACATTAGAAAAAGAAACAAACCACCACAAATCGTGCACTGCAAACAGATCAAGATCAGGAATGCAGTAACAGCGTACAAAATGGGATGTCAGGACCGTACGTTACTGACAGCCTCAGCACACTCCAGCACTGTAGGAGGAGGAAGCAGACAACGCACCTGTAGCCAGGAGCGGGGCAGGCTGGGGAGGTGAAGGTCATCAGCTGCGAACGTGACACCAGGTAAGAAGTCAGTTCCCTCCCCTGAGCACCACGTGTGCTCCAGCTTCCTCTGCCTGAAGGGCAAACTAAGATGCTCTATGGAAGCTTTTCACAAAGCCCATCTTTTTTTTTTGGTTTAGTTCGTTGCGCTTTTTTAAATCAGGCTGCTCCTTAGGTACTTCATAACTCTCTTACTACGACATAAGATGTAGGCTGGCAGCAAAGCAAAACCAAAGCAAGAGCAGCTGTATACATACGTAGTCTTACACTGTCTCTAGCATAGCAAAACACACCACACCAACACCATCATCGGAAAGGCACCTACATTAAAACCATAAACCAAAGGCCCTGGAGATGAGCAGAGAACAAGTTTTTACAGGAGAGCAGAGCTGCCACCACTGTACCTGCTGGGCACTTGCTGTGCCCCATACAGATAAGACTTGGGAGGATTTACACGTAACTGCAGAGCAGAAAAAGAGGTGCTGGGTGTCTGAGGAAAGGTAAGACCACACTGGAGACGGGCTAGAAGGAATAAATCCCTATCATGGCCACCCCGCCTTTTCAGGGGACCAGCACTGCACCTCTTCCACAGCAACACCTGCCCTCCTGCCCCAGCACACCCACACCCACCTAAGGTTTGATACTTTTGACCCCAAACCCACACTGTTCATTAGGCTCCCACCTACCTAAGGATCACTCAGAGAAAGAGCCGCCATGAGCTGCTGCTGCCTCCTCTTCCTCCTCCTGCCTCCTCTCACAGGAGCTCTAAGGGCAACATGGAAACCACCAACCAAACCAAAGCACTAGGGGAAGGAAAATTCAGCAGCAAAGGCAGCTGCAAGTAATAAACTACATCAGGTGAACAAATGCAGACAGCTGGGGATGGGGAGGGTAACAGGGAACAGAAAATAGAGACCAGGTGATTCCCCTCAGTGCCCTGGGCTGCAGCCCTGCCCAGCCTGTGCTGAGGGGAAACACAGGAGATGTGGCCCCCAGCACAGTAACTGCCAGTGCCTGACCCAGCCTTGTCTCAGATCTCCGCTAAATAACTCTTGCTTTGAGTATATTTAAGCAGTGGGGCTGATACCAGCCATGAGATGATATTTTTAATTCTCCCAGTATCTTTCCCAAAGCACCTAAAAACCCCACATATATGCTTTTTGAAACAAAAAACTTCAATAGCCATGCTGGAGTGAGAAAAAGCATTTTCTGTTGTGCTGCCCAACAGCAGAAATCAGCCTCAGAACGTTAATTTGAATTTAGAAGGAGTATTTTATACCACGGATGAGTCTATTGAGACATAGTCAGGAATATCACCCTCCACAGATTTTAGGCATCCTTCAGTTAAAGGAATGTGTAGGTTTTTGTTTAATGAAAATTAATTTTATAAAGAAAAACCGAGTTCTCAGAGGCATTATGAGAATTTACAGCACTCGCTGACTAAATTAGTCCTCAGAAATCAACAGTTTCACAGGCGGAGTCTATCCCGCTTGGCATGTGTGCAGACATTGCATAAATACTGTGAGCGGTGCAGCGCCAGCCGCCCCGCTCCTGCCCCCAGCGCCGCCTCCTCCGTCGCCGAGTGATGTTGGGCGGCTTTCTTAATTTCACTTTGCTTCTCTTGTCTGCAATGTAGAGATAATACTTCTCAGCTCTGCAGTTGGTGCCAGGCTTGATTCATGAATGTTTTAAAGCATTCCGCGATATTCACCCTGAAAGGTGCTTGAGAACCATAAATTATTACTTTAATATAGATAATAGTTTTCATCTCATGAATGTTTTATAGCTCTACTCCAAATTCATGCCTGATATAACTCTAATAACTTGAGCAGAGTTAAACTAGGGATAAATTTGGTACCATATATGAGGTAGCAAAATGAAATTCAAAGTGTACGACCGAGGGCTTGCCAAGTGGCATTGCATACACAGTCATGTCAGAAGCCTACCCCCCTGCCGGCTTGCCTACAGCAAAAAATAGCATCTCATGGCACAACTTAACCTTAAGGTTTGATTCATCATGAAATGCTTGCTTCATGTCAAAACCATATTTTTTAATATGTTCCATTGCTATATATATATTAGTTTGTATTTATTGAGAATTAATAGACTTGATTATGTATTTGTTATCTGTTTTGACCCAGATATTTCAGTTGAAAGCAGATTATTATTTTTCACAGGAACTATCCTTTTAATAAGATACTTCTACAACTTCCAGGCCTTAGTCATGGGAACGTAGGACACAGGACTAGGAGGGATCCTCTGGGACGCAGTCCACTTCTCAAAATCAATCACGTCATACACAGACATGTAGAAAGCTTGTCAAAACCCATTTCTAATTGTTAGGCTTTTTGTCTCCCTACCCTAAAATATATGCTGTTCACATACTTTACTGTTGTGATAGTTAGCAAGATTCTTTTAATTCCCAGACCAGATCTATTCATGGCCAGTTTAGATCTCTTTGTTGTCATGCCAGCCTTTCTCTATAGTTGAGATAACTTTCCTCCTCCAACATCATCTAACCACTCTCTTTATGTATACAAGAAAAATAATTATATTCCTACTCAATCTTCATTTTCTTAGCCTAAGAAAATCAATCTCTTTTAGGTCTCCCTGTAAAATGTATTCTTTATTCCTCTGATCATTTGGGTGGCCCATCGCTGATTAATTTAGTGTATGTCTTCACAAAGAGAGTCAGAGAAGAGGAAATTAAGCAAAAATGCTGCAAATGAAGTGGAAAGAAGACACAACTTAATGAAAATTAAATCCTAGTGTTTGCTGCCCAAATTGATGAACTGGTATTACCACAAATCTTCCTTCAGCTTTATGGCAGAATTTTATCAAGGGACTTTGAACGATACACTGCTGGCATCAAACTAATGAAGGTCTGTTGCTGAGCAGACCTTCCTTATATAAACAACAGAGTAAGGAAATTTCTAGGTGCATTATAAAAAGTTTTGAAAAGAAAAAATATTTGCCAGACATCTGCTACGTCATACATCCGTTGAACCTTGCAAAAATCCAGAGTTTTGTTGATTCTACTCTCCTTCCTCTCCATGACTTTGAATCTTAGCACTATTGCTGGTCTTCCCAGAGTTTATCCTCTTACACAACCCAACAGGTTTGGACAATAAGTTGCCTTTCCACGTGCTACTCAGATTTTCTATTCTTCACTCTTTCCAGTGAGTGACCTTGGCTGTCCTGGTTCTCCTAATCCTTCTTGAGGGGTTGAACTAGATGATCTCTAGAGGTCCCTTCCAACTTTGACAATTCTGTGATTTTGTGATTGTGAGATTCTTCATTCCCTCCTTCCCCCATTCTTTCCTATTAAAGAACATTTCCATGGAATGTAATGGGAAACCTGATAAGCATCCAAATCTGATGTGATACCATAGCCTATTGATACACTCTCAGAGATACAGAAACAGATTTTTTTCTATGAAGTTTTACAGTGATTCCTACAGGACCTCTTCTTTCTTCCCTCTTGTCCTTCCCCAAATGGTGCAGAACTTTTCTTTATGATGTTAATATATCACAGAATAGCTCACTGAAGATCCAGAGGATCCAGAGGTTTTGACGAGCTTTCTACTGGATGCTACGATCACCCAAATATGAAACTTGTTCCAGAAGTGCAGCAGCTGTTACTAATGCTAGTTCCTAGAATAGGATGTTCTCAAGCAATTTTTGTTGATATCTGGATTTGACCATAAAGAAACTTTTAAAACATTCAAAGTAATTTGGACATGAATTAACTAGGCATACACCTTCATTTTTTTCACCAACAGAAATGAGTAAGGACTGTCACTAAATCATAAACAGAAAAATAAGGTCCTCTTAAGTCTTAAATATCATTATTAGGTAAAAGTATAGAGCTGGAGATAATGTGGGTACTGTAGAGTCACAAAGGTGTGCAGCTGGTATAAATGCTATTTCCAATCATGTGTTGAGATTTACCAACTTAAGCAAGTAACTTCTGTGGGTTTCATGAGACAGCAACCTGGACAGTGAACTTGGAGACTTAAAAAACCATATGATTAAGTCACCTGTAAGATGCATATGCAGTCTGGGTTTAGCGTATGCCAAAACAGTTTGGGACAGTATCATTGCCAGATTTCTAATTAAGTACCCACATTTGCACGTTCTGCTACACACAGTTGGGCAGGCAGTCATTCATCTGTCTTCCATGTTACTTGTGTAAATTAGTATTTCAGTGCAAAACTGTAAGGTTCTGGGCAAATGAATAAGTGCACATATACAGTCAGTCAGTATTAGGTACCAGTTTAATGTTTGAGTCATCAAAATAATGGACTTTCTATTTCAATAGCTCCGGTATTTTCTTGCAACTTTGTAATACAGAGATGAAGTGCTGAACGACAGTGAATCTAAGCCGTTCTGCTGTGTAACATTAGAGACAATCCTGCTAGTGGAGTAGCCTAAATGCCAGTAATTAACAAATACAGTATGACAATGAGTAAATACCTTTTGCCAGTTTTAAACCATGTTAGCATCCTAAATTTAGAAGTTCGAATACATATGAGAGAAAAATTTGAAAATCCAACAATGGAAAATGAATGAGAACAGAATGGAGAGAAGGAGATCAGAGAGGATAAAAGTAAAGCTGAAATAGATCCAGAATAAAGCAACAGACAGAGGTAAAACATGTTTTCACATTATTAAAGATAAAGCGTATGCAGGCCACACCATCAGACATCCATCCAGCTCAGCACAGGTCTTGATCCTCCAGTCAGAGCTAGATTGCAGAGAGGAGAATTTTATTTCCAAGGCTGTTTTACTCTTTTGTCTTTTTAATCCCTAATACATGAAATAGACTGTAATACAGAGATTTCTTTTAGGTAGCACAAAACCAATGCAATTACAATAAAAAGAGAAAAGTGCTCACAAATAAAAACTGCATTACTAGCCTTCAGACAGTCAAAACTCATGCAGGAAGTTCATACATTCACCAGGCTCCATCCACTGTCATTCATATGTCTTTGTATTGCAGAGAAGTGCTTTCTGTCTCAGCAGGTTATTGTTTAATGGGCTAAAGCATATTTGCTCGATGAAATGGTATTGTGGAAGTTCTGTGGGGAGGCACGTTACTCGGAAAAAAAGTGAAAAAAAGACCGCTACCAAATACTAAAAAAACCCTGCTTAATCTCCTTGTGATAGAGAAGGCCAGCTTCACCCATTGATCTGAAGGGAGTGACATAAGGCCTTGTACACCTTAGCCCTATAAGCAATAGTATGCAATAATGCTATGGAAAAATCACCTTGCTGCTTTATTTTTGTGCAATTTGTAAAACTGGAATATATGGGTTTTTTGCCCCAAAAGAGTGACTGAAGTATTTTTTTTTAATTATTAAGCCCAGAGCTGTTTGTACATCTTCTAATTGCAGTATCTTCCTCTCTCACAATCAAAAATGAAGTGCATGATATTGTGAGAAAATGTTTTATTTCTTTACGTTCTGCATCCCAAGAACTCTCTGTGACTCTGGGTTTTTCTGTTGCTAGCTGGTGAACGAGCAACAAGAAAGCAGACCCCTTCTGAGCCCCTCCATTGATGACTTTCTCTGTGAAACTAAACCAGAAGCTGTTGCAAGGCCTGTAACATCAAATACTGCAGGTAAATAAAATTCTTTACTATCCCTCATTAGACAGAAATACTTTTATCTTAATTACGGTGTGTTTTTGTCACGTGATTTCCTGATTTGTTACTATTTGCACAAAATTACAGGCTGGTATTAAATTATAATTGCCAGATCCATCAGTAGAAAAAAAAAACTTGTTCATGACACTTGAGGGCAGTTCTGATGTGATCCAAACCACAGGTATTCTGGCACACCTCTGGAGTTTGAACTTAAGTTCAACAGGAAGTACATATCACTTTGACCAGTCCTCAATCTTTGTTTTTTACAAAATTTTAACCTATGGGTTAACCAAAATTTTTAACCTATAGGAAAACCACATTTAGTCTGGTTTTAACCAAACCCATTCCTTACTCTACAATTATTTTCTTTAGTAAAAACTTGGATGGGATATCAGAGAAAAGAGAAGAGATATCCAAATAGATCATCCAGGATGAGTTTGGGCACTATGTCGGTGGAATGATCTAATACATTTCTTAGCTCTTTTGTGTTGCAATGAGATAGTAGAGCAGATAATAATATTTTTTTTTAAAAAAAAAAAAGTGAATTCTAAAGCATTTTGAATTATATTCAAAGTACATTGTCCTTTGGAACTGTTTTTAGAAATTGGCCTCCTCCTGTTTGATATTTGTGCAAAGGTAATCAAAGTGGTTGAGCAGATAACTGATAAATAAAACCAGCACAGCACTACTGTGTGCCATTGCTGTCTCATAAAATGACTTGGCTTTTTAGAAGCCATTTAATTAAAAATCTATATACATGCAAATTATTAAATGAATAATTGACAGCTGCGTGATTATCTTCATGTCTAATTTACATGTGTCTAAAGCAATACGCAAGTTCTACTAACAAAAACTGGAACACTGAATTAAGTAACAGATGTAAATAATATTTTTTTTCCTTTTATACATAGCTAAAGAAATTACAAGGGTGAATAGAATTATTTCAGGTTGTTTAAGAGTGGTGTTTGTTGCAAAAAAAGTAAGTATCTATAGATCCTGGGTCTGCCTTGAATAGCTGTCAGATTTGGGGAGGGTTAATTAGATTCATTTAATAACAAAATAAAAATTTCTTATTCTATGAAGATTGACGAAATTCAGTGATTTACCGAGAACACAGAAAAAGCACTGCAAGAGGTAATACAAATTGATCTGTCAAAAACACCTGCCCTATAAAACAATGATAAAAGAGGAAGTTTTTTTATCTTTCATGTGCTAAAGAATGTTAAATGTTACCCTTTAAACGACTTTTAAATTAAGAACGGAGACTGAACATGCCTTTTATTAGTCCTTAATAGAAACAGCAGTAGAATGTATAATTATATTCAATATTTGTTCCCCAAAAGACAAACAGCAGCAACAGTAGAAACTGTCACTAAACATACCACCCTTCCCAAGAAGTCCACCCAAGAAGCTGTCTACAGCTTTTTCCGTAATGGCACGTAGCACAAGCAGCTGTTACCAGGACTTGATAAATCATAAGATTAAACCAAATCGTCTCTGAAAGCTCAGTTGTACAGGGAACCATCATAACACAAGAAAATCTGTAGAGTAAGGCTACAGCCTTAAGAGCCAAGGTGCCTTTAATATTTTCAGAGGAAAAGCCTTTTATACAAATCAATCTTGTTTAAACTGACTCCAGTTAAGCACTGAAACCCCCAGTCATATTTGAATATGCTGGTCGTCATCTTTAGCCAGGAAATATGCATCTAGCCTAGTCTAACACAAAACACAATACACTTTTTTTTTTTTTTTCATTTAAAACCAATTCTAAAAAGTGAGAAATTTGAATTAAAACAACACTGAATTCTAACATTTTGTCTCTAAGTATTATCAACAGGTCTGGATCTCTTGGATCTCAGTGAACCTGTCTTACAAACCCAAAACAAAGCAAAGAAATCAGAGAATCCATCAAGAAGTGAAGGTTTAAAAGCTTCAACCCACAGAAAGAAGACAGACAATTCTGACCTTATCAGTGTGGATACTGAGCAGAAAGTCCAGGCTGTCAGAGTTTCAGACAAGTCTTCACTAGATTTAGGTAAGAGTGTAGCTACATTACCAGCGCCACTTAGCCTTGCTTAGCACAAGTTTCTCCTTGCTACTATCACAAAATAACGAGAAACATCAGAATTTTTGCTGCACTGCATTTCAGCAGGGAGGGAAACCTTTGTTCCACAAATATAAAATACTTGAAACACTTTCAACTTGAAACACTTGCTTTTGCCTTTGCCCTTATACCTATAAAGTTGTCACTAAATGCGCAAGTAAAGTTTTGAGAGGATTCTTTCCAAAAATGATTTAGTCAGGTTAAGTAAAATGGTAGAAATAGCTATAAGGGTATCATAAGAAATTGGTAAAAGACATAAGGGAGAGGCAGCCCTTACCAGATGTCCTTTTCAGAACTGCAGATGACAGAAATACACATTATATTTGTAAATACTGCTTTATCTATGCATACGAGAGAAAAAAAAATACATTCTTGACAAAAAAAGCTATATTTATACAGGTTGAAAAAAAAATAAATCCCAGACCAACTCAATATCCTGCCAGACATGATCTACAGATGAGCACTGGAAAAGGTGAATTTAATTTAGTTCCATCCAAACGAAATTACTTGCACCACAACTGCGAAATTTGCAAGGTAAATGTAATTTATACCAAGGCAGAAAATTTTCCATTCATCAGCACAGAAATTCTTTCATAAAACTTTATCTTCAAACAGGAGCTTAACATCTGATTTTTGCAAAGCAAGTCCGACATGCGACTGAATAATACCAGTTGCCTATGCAGTCACTATGCTAGTTACTAAAAAAAAGTTTATTTTTACAATTTGACTACAATTAGGAAATTAACAATATCCAACACTACCAAATAGTATCATTTTATCAACAGGTCTAAATTATGTACAAATCACTGATTTTTAAATCAAGACTTTCACTGACATTCTGACCATGAATGCTAATTGAGAAAAATGTTGTGAATTCCCAAATATTTGCAAAGAATATCAGCTAGAAAGATGCACAACATCTCTGTAGTTTGGACCTTAATTAAAATACAGTCTTTGGTGGTACCATTTTCTCTGTAACCTACAGTTAACAGAGGAGCTACAATTTTCTGCAGCAGTTTCCTTAAAAGATTTGTATTTTCTTTTCTTGTTTTTCAGTTGATATTCAGACACAGCTAGAGAAATGGGATGATGTCAGTTTTCCTGGAGACAGGAGTAGCAAGGTCCACCCTTCTGCAGACCGAACATCATCATCATCTAGAGCTCCCTCAAAAGAGCTTTTATGGTACAACTTTTTGCTCTCCTTACAAGAATATTTCCAGTCCAGCTTTCTTAATTCACAGAAGTGCTCGCTTGATGACAAGTAATATTATTAAATCTGTTATGGTTATATTAAATGTGTTCAAGTGGACATTTTCGACAACATATCATAAGCAAGTACACTACAAAATGACATTTTGCCAGCAATTTTTAATGTTGTGAAAACTAGCAGGTGCAATTACTAAATAAATGGTGGTGAGAATTCTACAGAGGCATGCGGTGATCCAAACCCAACTACAGACGTGTGAGTCTCTGTCTGATATTTCAGTTGAACTGCATGGAAGGGTTAGTACTTGGCTTATTTTGCCTCTTGCAGTTAATACACAGAAATTTTGTCCTCTTGGTTGCAAAATCAAAATACACTGGACAACCAGTGACTGTCAGTTCAACTAAAATTGCAGGGAATGTAAATGATGGAAGAACTGGACTTTGCCTTTGGGAACAGTTCATGTAGATTAATTCTGCTGCCTTCCTGATACGTAAGCAACACTTATTCGCCAGATCATGCGTGACCATAATTAGCATTTTCATACACTAGAAGCAGTTTTCTGACCAAAAGATGCTTATCCTGTATCTTAACCTGCCCTTTATCTGGGTGTTTCATTAACTTACAGCTTTACGCAAGTTCTGCTCTGTTAACTTGATTTTGGTCTACAGAGTTTCATTCTCTAAGAAGAAGGAAAATTAGGATAGTGTGGCACAAAAATGCACATACGCCAAGGTGAAGTCTTTGATAAGAGTTTTGATAAGTGCAAGTTAAGCTATGTAGTTAAAAGAAATTACCTAATTAAACGACACGTGCTTACGAACCTGAAAGACATACGGCACAAGTCTTAGTGTGCAGCGATGACTATGTAAACGCATTATTTCTAGGTCCACAGAAAACAGATCACAGTCTGAGCTGGCTAACGTCAAGAGTGCCTTGGACTCTGATTCAATGTCAGAACTGGAACTTGCACCTGCAATACAGGTAAGAGGATTTGGTAGATTTATTAACAACAAAAAGGCGAGTAGGAATTATCCTACTGACTAACTGTTCACACTCTGGAAGACCTCTTTAGGGATATTTTCAGCAGCATCAGTTAAAGAATTCATACAGCTGAATCTTCACACAGCTTCCAAATTAATATGTTATGAAAGTGACTTAATTACGCCAGCATCTGAAACAGAGTACAGTGAAATGTGACCTTCCTGTAGAGACAGAAAGACTTAAAATTACATTTTCTTTCCTCCTTCTTATTTTCTAAATGAAAGATTTCAAGTTCAGCCAATGCCACTGGCAGGGGGAAGAGAGAGTTTTTTAGAGGATTAGCGTTTAGTTGAAAATAATTTTCTTCTCTTCCACGGCTATTTTTAGGCTTGGACTTCAAAACCTTACTGTCAGAAGGAAAATCTGGAAATTAATGGAAATTATTTGAAAATGGAAAAATGAGACACTAAAATGCTCATGCACCCATTTTCGCAGAAAATAGAAACAGAACCCAGTTATCCAGATCCATTCCTTTGTTAGGAAAAAAATCTCCTTTACTTCCCTACCATCTCTACATTACAAACAGGACTTTTTTTCCCCTCTGGAAAGCCTAACAGTAGTAATGCATGATATCTTTCCTTTCTGTGCAATAGATTTACACATCATAGTAGTGGGAAAGGTCTATTGCATAACATCATCCACTTGAGATGGACAGTGTGTTCTCACATGCTCTGTCCAGCTTATCATTAAGTACCTCTAACTCCTTTCTAGGAGGCTGTTCCTTAGCCTAATAAACGCCAGGAAGTTTGTGCTCAACTGAGATGTGTATAAGTCAAGTAGACAGTCACAGTGCTGTGGCTTTCTATAAAAGCAGTTACAAATTTAGTACATAACATCTCTACTGTGTATGGTCTACTTCCTGTTTATTGTCCACTCGAATAACTGCGGAAGCAAAAATCCACATTTTTAATTCAGTATAAGTGCAGCCAGTTGAGGCTCCATACTATGAAATGTTGTTAAACAGGTAATTAGTAGTGCAGAGAAATGACCTGAAGTGCGATTGTGTTCTAGGTGGTTTACTTAGAAATTTACTGTTTCAATCCACTGCCTGCTAATACTTGGACTGTCAAAATTGTCAGTTCCCAACAAACACACTCATCTGTCTTTGCCGAGTTCTTAATATGCTTGTAAAAGAGATCATGTTAGGGCTTTTATCAAAGCATATGTTTTCCGTACTTTGTTCCCCATAGATCTGGTCTATCTCATTTAAAGAGAACCTTTGCATATGCAACAGATTCTGCCATATCCTAAAGATTTCACCTTGTCAAACTTGCTGCAGTTTTCCATTAGCAGTTTCTCAGACAATCACCTTCATCACTCACCTTTGACATGTTAGATTTAGTTCCTCTAAGTTACTAGGTCATATTTTCATTAAAAATACGCAATTTTCTTAACAAAATCCTGTGTTCACCAGCACTTATGCCAATACAAAATCACAAAGGCAATCTTTCAGTTAATAAGGAAAAAATGTGTTTGAAGGCTAGAATGGGCATAGCCCGGTGGCTGTTGTGGGATGTGGTCATTTTGCTTCTCTCTCTTCTACTCCCATCATACTCTTATTATTAACTCTTACATTGCATTGGCCCAAAGTGTCTTTGTTCCTTCTTTCACCTGCTTTTCTGGAAAGCTCTTTGTTATGCTTTTATTAGTACTCCAACATCCTACAGTGTTTGGGTTGTTTATTTTTTCTCTTATAATTGCAGACTGCAGAGGGGGACAATATGTTCAACTGTATGTGCATAAAGCCTGCTCAAGTTTTAACTCTAAATGCCTCCCTTGGCATTTTAGATGTTTTATTGCTCACCCAGAACGCACACACAAAAACCCTGACATACCAAAAGAAGTACCTGATTCTAATACGTCAGCACTCTTACACAAAGATATAGTGCAAAGCCTGTAAGCCTTAGAAAACTGCAGTTTGGGGCAACAATATTTAGAATGCAAAATTTATTCCCAGCTCCTCCCAAATAGCTACAGTAAGACTTATGGCCGTAGCTCTCCTTGGATGTGCCAGTTTCTCTAATGAAATGAAGAGTTACAAGGGACAGGTTTGGCTCATTATTTGAAGACTTGCTCAAAAGTTAAGACTACAATTTAAGCCTCTCACCACCAGTTAAGGTCCAACAGCAGATAAGCAGACTACAAGCACAGGAAAGTGTGTGCAAATGCATTGGAATAGAAGATTTTGTCCCTGAAGACAGCAGCCAGTGATCAGCTACAGCACGTCCTGGGTAGAGTGGTGAGCATCTCAAACCACAGCGTACGCAGAGCCTCCATGCCTCAGACTTGCCCATTCCACCCTGACCCGCAGCCCACCTCAGGTTCCCATGCAGGGAGGCAGCTGCAGAGTCCCACCCCATCACCAGCTGGAGAAGTGAGGCTCTCCCAAGCTGGCACTCCATCCCCATGCCCTCTCTTCCTGCACTAGCGAAAGGCAGCATGTTTGCTACACTTGGCGTCTTTCATTTCTGGGTATCGCAACTCAGAATATGACTCTGCATTGTCTTTATGCGAATGCAGCTTATGTGGGGTTTGTTAATTCTTTTTTTTTCCCCTCTGGCTGTGCATTTAATGGAGGAGAAAGTATATTTCTGTGGGTATTATGTGGGGACGATGTGTACACTCTGACACGTGGCAGGGGAGTGGACTCCTGTGCTTCTTGTTCTCTTCCCCCTCACCTCTCTACTGCCCAAACGAGCTCACTCTATCCTTCTGCAGTGCGACTCAGTCCAAACATCATGATTTACAGTGTTGCCCTGACCTAAGGAAATCACAGTCATTGGAAACAAAAGATGAAAAAGTGGAAGTAATCGGAGACTTTGCATGTGCCAAGTTGTAAATAATGAAAAGGCTAGGAACATAATTAATGTCTATCAACAGAGTTTTGTGTCAAGAAAATCAAATTCAGTTCTTTGATCAGATTACGGGTCGAGTTGATAAATGTTACTGTGTGATACTCTGCAAGATGTTTGAATAAATGTACCATACTCTGATTTTAAAAGTAGCACCATACCACATGAATAAAGTGGCTGTTAAACAGATTAGAACTGGCTAACCTAGGGTCTCAAGAACATTAGTTATTTACCAGGAACTGTAACCACATGGGGGTGTGATTATTTTCTCCAAAGAGAACTAAAGTATTTCAATATTACTGATCTGAAAATAAATATGCAAGCTGTTCCTGATAAAATTTGCATACGATGCAACAGTGGAATGAAAAACATGTATATAAGGGTGTAATAAAAATGAGCTGGTGACCAAGACATCTGTACAAATACATATTCCAACACGGTCATTTGAAAAATCAAACATTTCAAAACAAAAATGCAGACTCAGAGTGTATGAGGATGTTGGCGTGAGTGTTCCCCAGGCAGTACTGAGGCAAGAAGAGCGTGTAGAAGCAGGCATATTAGAGATGCCCTGACTTCTGTAAAGAGAAATGGCAAGACAGGTACTGGAATATAGGGTTCACTTTAGTTGTCTGTATGGCTATAAAAAACCAGAGCTATTAAAAACATAAAAAGGGAAAAAAAGAGGCACAAAAAAAGGGAAATCTGAATAAAATGCCTTGCAGTGAGATTAAATCTCAAGCCCTTTATATCATTTAAAAGACAAATAAAAGCTGCTTAAAGTAGTCAGTATCTTTCCACAGAGAAAATAAAGGGTACTATAAAGTGCTTTAAACTACTGGAAAAAGAATATGAAGTGATAGTTGGAAACTGAAATTAAAATTAATAAGAGAAACAAGGAGGGCAATTAAACAAATGTGCAAACAAAGTGATAAGATTAAGGTCTCTTGATAACATTAAATTCAATCCAAGCACCCTCCTCAAAGACACACAGCTGAGACAACCTCAATTTATTCTCTGTGGAACATCAGTTTCATGCTGTGGATGCTGAGTGACAAATACCATTGTGTGATATACAGACAAATAGACGATCTGAACCAGTTATCTCTTCTGCCCTAAATTCTCTTAATCAGTAAAACAACTATTTTGTTTATAGGATTGGGGTTTTGTATGTTTTCAATGACAACCTGAAATATCTTCCTGGCCTCACCAAAGAAAAACCTATTTTCCAGATAATGTGAAGCAGAGACAGTAGATGCGAAAGCAGAAATGACAGAACCTCACTCTAGACCTTCCCTCACGCTCTGTGCATCCTGTCACTCGCAGCAAAGTCCTGAAGCCACCACACTAGAACACGCACAGTCCCCACCACCACCACGAGCTTCCCACAGAAATTGTGCTGTATCGTTCTGTCCCAGCGATGTGTTTACCACCAACTCAATTTATGTTTCATTCAGCAATCTCTACCAGAGAAACCAAAGACTCAGGAACAAACCAGAAACTTTAGGGCTAGACTGACAACTGAATGTCATCTTTCTAGGTAAAAACAGTGTTGTGTGCCCACAGACATACGTGTTTGACCGTGCATTGCACATTACTTTTAGAAAAAGCCAGGAATTCATGGGATATTTTATCCCAGCAGTGCACACTCCAGCACTTGTAGATACAGCCCAATGAGTCTGAAGTGAGCAAAATTGGTCTTTTAGCGATGTGGCTCATTGAAATTGAATAGTACATGTACAGTCATCAGAAATATAATCATGTAAATTAATGCAATGGGGACCATAGTCAGGCAAATGGCTAATGAATTTAACCTCTGACAAACACGAGGGAAGGGATTAGCAGTCAGAGCTCTGTTTAGCAAGATTAGTTCACTTTGTGCTTTTCTATGCCATCACTGAATACTGTTTGGTTTTGTACTGTGCCTTTTGTGAAAAAAAAAAACAAAAAAACAAAAAAAAAAGTTCTTTTGTAAAATAACAGGGAGAAACTTATTTTCTACTTCCAATGGTAATACTAAGGCACAGAAGAGAAAGCTGCTGATTGTAAAAAAGGATTTGTTCTTCCAATGAAATCCATAGCAAACCTGGCTCTCCAGTGTGATCCCAAAACAGAATCTGAAAGAAAAACACAAAACGTACAAAATGAGATGTTTTCTTCCTGGAGCATGGTGAATGTGTTGCCACAGTCATAATACAGAAGAAGGAACAATTATGGTAAAAATCCAAAATAGTTCTTCCTTTTGTGGTCCCACTCTTGAATTGTCTTTTCTTGAACTCTTGAATTGTCTTTTCTTGAGTCATAATACAGAAAAAGGAACAATTATGGTAAAAATCCAAAATAGTTCTTCCTTTTGTGGTCCCACTCTTGAATTGTCTTTTCTTGAACGACTCCTCATCTTTCACACATCTTGAGTGGAAAGTCTGGAAAAGATAAACTACTCTGCTTCCCATAAGGAATGATCTCCTGTATAATGTAAGAGAATTCAGAGGAATTCATGCAGTGACACAACTCGTTCTGCCCAACAGAAAGGCCATTTGGGGCTCTAGACGATTAAGGAAATAACTTTGAAATGTGACAGAGAGTATATCATCCCTTTCTGATTTTTTCTCTATTTTATAGGCACGATCAACTAAGGAGCAACGGTGGGGAGGGCCTCTTCTCTCCAGAAATCACTCCTTGGAGGAGGAATTTGAAAGAGCAAAGGCAGCTGTTGAGGTATTGCTTTATTTACTGATTTCATTTTCAGCTAGTGCTCTGAAGTTTTCTCATTCATCTTGCAGCACAAGTATAGGAAAGAGTTGGAACTGGATTATCTAAAGCAGAAAAAGACACATTTCCTGGAGTTACTTATTTAAAATAGCAGTTTATGTCTTTAATAAAAAAAAATATCTTAGCTATAAATGAAGATTAGACAGAACCAACTTTCCAAGCTCAATTTTTATTGCTACAGCAAATGGGTCAAGAAAAATTCCCCATAAATGCAAGTACTTCCAAACTTTAAGAGTGAAACATATTTTTCCCCAGCAACTGCATGTATGCAATTAGTTACTTAAGTTCAGATACAAACCGATATTCCACAGTGAAGCTGGAATTCAGGACCCTTGATAAACACAATAATTGCCTGGTGTAATGGAGAACTGCATGTGTAGCAGTAACCATGCATCAACGCTTTTTTATAATTAGTAGCAAAATGTTGAACACTCTTGTTTCCTGACAAATCAATTTAGTTTGAAGAGATGCAGGTATTTGGATAGCTCTCCTATTGCACATCTGGTTTTTTTCCACTAACTACCACGTTTCCAACAGGAGAAATGCCTCTTGAGTGTTTTCCTACAGCACTAGTCCCAATTGAAATCCTAATCCTATCTAGAGACGAGGTGGCATACAGGGTTGGGTTTTTTTAACAGAATCCAGTAAAAAATTAGATATAACCATGGACCTTGAGCATCATATCTTCTCAGGGGTTCAGTTGGTAACCCTTCAAAACTCCATCGCCACAAAGAGCCAAGATAGCTCCATCCCACCGAGGACAAAAGTTCAGGCTGAATTATGTAACAGCCACTGAAATGAGTTTTTAGATGGAAAGGATGAGGCTGTGAAACTGATTCCTCAAAACTGATTATTTTTAGCATGAACTGCAGTCTCATTAGTCTCTGAACATCTAGAGCACTTTAGGGGTATTTGGGTTTAGATTTAAATTTTAATGTCTCTATTTTAATACTCCTCTAGCTCAAGTTTTCTACCATTGTAATTCCAGTGTTGGCAGTTAAACTATTCTAGATTGATATCAAATGATTACAAACAAAACTAGGTCTAAATCAAATGCTGCCTTCTAGCTTCTTACCTGAGAAATTGATTTGTAGGGTTTTTTCATGATATGCTAAGGTAAGACTGCACAGTTTCTACTATGATTTCTTAGGATCTTACAGCACACACAAAAAAATCTTGTCTCAGCGTGCAAGGCTAAAGTGGATACAATCAACAAGTTAGCTGCTTTATAAACTATACTTTGACTGCTTTTTTCTTGTATTTTCTGAGTGTGTTGTTTCTTCAAGATCAAATAGATTCATTACGAAAAAATGCTGGTGAGGCACCACAGATCTTTTGATGTCACACATCATACGCATTTTCTCCTGGCAAGAAAGACTCACTGTCACATTGCCACTGCTTAAAATCTCTAGATGTTTCCAGTTGGAGATTGATCCTTAGGGTGGGACACGTTGTGCTGTAATCCGTGATTGCAAAACAGGGAATCTGGTGATGAACATCTCTGCATTACGGTTAGTGGCTGAGCAAATTACGTCAGTACTCTTGCAATTGCCAGAAACCATGTGTGCTGGGGAGTCCCCAGGCATTCAGTAGACAGAAAAATGAGTTGAGGCCAACAGCAGATTACATGACATTATTGAATTACTTCACAAAGTAAGGAGGAGAATATATTGTTAAAAAAAGCGCCCTGCATGTTAAAAGGTCATTCTGAGGCAACTAAGACAGGTTGTAAAATGTTTTAATGCAGTCTCCAAAACAGCTATTTAAAGAATCTAATCAAATGTTTCCCTAACCGTGTAGCTGGCAGTCTTAAGTTATTCCTTCTGCTTAAAATAGAAACTTGGACCAGGTAGTTAAAATGTAAAGGAAAGGATTCTTCAAGACCTTACAGAGCAGTTACTTTCATTTGCATATGAAAAGAGTTGAATTTTCATCCTAGTTAAAATGAAGTGGTAAGAAAGCTGGAGTGATTGAAATAAATTGCAGCCCATCGCAGAAAGATTAGTGCTTTCTTAAGCGGAGAATAGATACAGTTCAAAAATTCATTTTTTGTAGGCTTTGAATGTTTCTGTAATATTCTTCAACTGGGAAAGCTCCAAGTGGCAAGATTAACCAAAAAACTGATCAAGAAAAGGAAGCAAATCTCAGTTCTTTGTGGCCTAGTTTGAAAGGAATTAATTAACAATTCAGTAAATGAAGACACCAAACTTTATCCTCCACCCAGTATTCACTTTAGAGCTTTGGGAATGGTTTTAAGATGTCAAATTTTGAGATTAATGAAGATCTGTGAGGTAATTCTTTCTTAAGAAGGTTTAAAGATATCTATGCCATTGGGGAATCTTTTAAGAATAAGGAGGTAAGTAAATTAGCTTTTTTACTAGAGAGGGTTCAGATTCGCTTGCAGTGATTGGATTCTTGCAGACTTTGCTACCTTTTCTGTCACCCTGAAAACTGGATTTGATTTTTGCCTCATCCCTTTGCTATACATGTGAGAGAAGCACAAACAGCCTCAAGAGTTCATGATTTCCACGAGCCATATCAAATATGTTTTAACATAAACTTTATAATAATTATCTGTGTTTACCAAAACTTGGTACTTTTGAGACATTTTTTTAATGCCATTGTGAAGATTCAGATCCATCTTGCACCTATATTCTGTTAAAGTGATTGTTTTATCCTACTAGTAACAACTTAGATTAAACTAAACCCAAGAAAGTTCAAAATTTCTTATTCCATATTTCCTGGATGTAGAGATTAAACTGCAGATGCCACATTTTGAGCTGTCCTTCTCAGCATCATTTTATTTACAACACCATGTCACACAAGCCATCTGCTGTATAATATACTGTTATGAAGCTTCAGAACATATTACAAATAATTTATGTGACAATAATAGAAAGAAGATGGGATTAGTTTATTCTAGCCTGGGAAAACATAGCCCAGAATCATCAGCTTCATGGTTCCCATGAGTACCAGTTAGAAGCCTTTCTGTACTTATGATATTTCTGTGTCACTGTTTCAACATCCCTTTTGGATGTGCCTAAGACTTCTAAACCACATTTTAAATTGGGATCTAGGAGCTTGAGTCAGTCAGATGCATTTTATTTGGTACTCTCTCAAACCACAATGGGAATCTTTGTCTCGAAGTAACTTTTTCATCTCAAACTTCACTAAAAAGACACCTTTCAAATTTTGATTTGAGAAGATATCAGCTAAGGCAATCTATTGTAGTTAGCACCTAAGTTTAGCTTACTGTCTTTCACATTGAAGAGTATACGAATGCAGTGATTGAAAGATAGAACAACCACAGAGCCTTTCTTTCTTTCTTATGTGTTGGTCAAGAAGGAACATTGCAAATTAATTTCTGGCAGTATGGGACAGGTAAAATTCTGTTCTAAAAGTTATGAAAATAGCTAAGTTTAGAAATCAGCCAGCAATATTGAGAAAGTACACCTCCACTCGACCCTCTGTCATTGTATCATAGGAAGTAGAGAGCTTGGAAATATTTTGCCTCCCATTTGTTTAAGTGCTTCAGCATATTTTTAAATTCTAAGAGTAAAAGTAGCCTCTTTGAAAAAATGCAGTATATTCTGCTTGGAAGTAGTCAGATGGTATGAACATTGTTGCTGGTTGTCATCCCACTTAACTGCAGCAGATGATCTGAGAACGTGTTAAATGTGTTCAACTGGTCTGAAAACTTTTGGTAAGGCCAAAGTAAATCGACAGCATTAAGTTAGCAAAAATATCGAAATGAGGTAGTTGGCACCAGTCACACAGCAAATAGAGTTAAAATTAGATCTGAGAGTCTTGATCCAAAGCCAGATTTTCAGTAGCACTCGATATTAATTTAACCCTCCTGCCACTGAAGTCAATGAAAAAATTGCTACTCATGACAGCTGAAATAGAATTAAGCCTTTAACAAAGACTGTAATATTTACAGTCCTCTTCCTCAAGGACATTAAACTGCTCTGCTATTGGCATTGTTATTTGTCACAGCAATATTACAGCATTTTGTCAGGTGCCATAATTGTGCACAATCCAGTTGCTCAGTGCAGCTTTGCCAAACCAGTTTCAGAAACTCCACGTGCTGGATGGATGTTGAAAGCTGTAGTTGGGACTTAAGCACATTTGGCCTAAACAAGCAAATCTTTGCCTATCGTCGCAAAGTACAAGTTGGGCCCAGGCTGAGTCCAAAGAGCATATGATGAGTTGAGAGAGTTTATAGCAAAGCAGGTCTTCTCCCCATTGCATTTTTCCTCCACCTTTGACTCTCATAGATAGACATTAAGCATGCCTACTTGAATGTACAGTAATTCATTAGTTTTTGAGTACGCATACAGTGAACTTCAGTGTGAATTATAAATCTGTAATTAAGCAGCAGAATTGGAACTTAAGACCTAAAATCATTTATATGATTGTTTACAATCTGCAGAAATTGATTTGATAGGTTTCCAAACCATTGATTCATAAGGGATTTTTGGGGGAAAAATACAAGCAAAAACTCTAATATCAAGTCATATATAGATGTATCTAGATATAATCAGTTCTATAAGTTAATCTGTTTGAAAAGGCATTACTAATTACTTTTCAGTATTTTTATTACTATTAATTTGTAGAGACAAGGGAAATTTCCACTCCTTTACCTCATCCTGAATCTCAAAATTACTGCCACTAAAAATGTGGCCAAGTAATTTTTTCTCATGGTCAAGTAATTTTTTCTTCAATGCAGTGCAGATTTGCACTGAATGCAAAACAGCTGATGGAGACATTTGTTGAACAGGATAGCTTAAGTGATTCAAGTGCCTCTGGTCATGGCTGATAAGAGTAAAAGAGGGAGCGATCTGATTAATTATCCCAGCCTTTTCAAACTCTAAATGGACATTTCAGCACAATCTCACAACTATTTAAAAGACTGTATTTCCCTCAAATTTGGAATGAAAGCAAATTTTGAAACCTCGGAAGCTGTTGTGTAACAGAGCTGTCAAGTTCTGTTCACTTCTGCTAGAAAGAGTGAAATCTCCTCTCCGGGAGCAAACGATTCACGTTCATTTCCTAGTTCACAGAGGAACACAGCAGGTGATTTCACAGACCCAATGACCGTGCAGTTCAGACAGTTCTGAGTCTCCTAGAAGAAAGAGCTGGATATCAGGAGGCACATGCTACAGTAAGAGCCAAGGAGAAATGCCTGTTAGATTTGTGGAGAGGGAATGCACCTTGCCATTTGTAAAGAGCCTTATGATTTACAGCGATCTCACTTAATATCAGCCAGTGCAAGTCCTCCTAATCCTTCACACCTAGTCGCAGCTGTTCTCGTTGCTGACTTGTTCTGGATATGGTAACAGTCTGTGCTTTCCTTTTTCCAAGCACCAAAGGAGGGCTGTAGCAAGGCACGCAATCACAGACTGAGCTCTATTTTTGCAAATCATGCCTGGCTGTGGAACAGCAGCAGAGTGGTCAGTCTTGTAATGGAGATTTAGATGATACTTTCTGGACCAGTTTATAACACTGTCAGTTAATTTTGATTAGCACCTTGCTGTCAAACAGTTCTGTCTAAGCCTCAGTAGAATTATTTGTGCCATTGCCTTTGATATAAACAAGTTGAGAAACTGTGCCCTCAGTAGCTGCCGGTTCACCGAATTTTTGGCTGTGAATTTGTAGGAATTGGAGAACTTTGCAAAAGCTCCCAGTGCTGAGCATATATTTTGTTATGAACTGCTTTTCAGGGCTCATGAGTAATGTGTGGAGTCTGAAAAAAATAGCATCTTAAGTTGTATTCTCCTCTCTTGTGTTTTTTTCTGCAATCCTATTTCTACTTCTTGGCTTCATTTTCTAGTAGCCACAGTGATTCACTACACATCCTAAATCTTCTTTTTTCAGCATTTCTGTTTCTCTTATATATGCACTTTTTCCTCTTGTCTTTGAGCTGAATGTTAATCTTACTGTACAGTTTCATAATCTCTTACAGATTCCTCTCACCAGCACAATAGATGATGCAATATTAGGATTTCTCCAGGATGTCAAAAAGCGCTCCATTTGTATTAATTCTCTTGTGTAAACACCCTCTGTCTAAGCTTTGCCATTACTTTTTTACATAGTTGAAAATGATGCTGAATATACCAAAGTGGAATGCTTGTTTTCTTGTAAATTGTTTTATATATTGTTATTCATTATGATGTTTGCTTCTGTGATTTTTTTTCTCTCTCTTTCTTTTTTCTTTTTTTGTCAGGGACTAGCAGCATTCATTTCCTTCAAATTCCATGTAACAATTTGCTGTTAACATCAATAAGATGCAGTGTAAGCTGCTGCAAATCCTGCTTCAAACAGAACATACACTGCCTCTGAGATAAAGACTTTTCTGTTGACAAAATGCATTCCAACATTAAACGAAATTTAATTATACGGAATTCCAAATATAAGTTGTAATATTTCAGTCAGTATGATTATTAAAATAATATTGCTCAGCAAAATTGCCAGACTGAGCCCACTGGTAGAAAGAAATTAAAAGTTTAAAATAAAATAGTAAAGTTGTGTTGTTAATTTTCTTCTTTCTTTCCATCTTTTTCTTCTAGTCAGACACAGAGTTTTGGGATAAAATGCAAGCAGAATGGGAAGAAATGGCCCGCAGAAACTGGATTTCAGAGAACCAGGAAGCACCAGGGCAAGTCACCATCTCAACCATTGAGAAGGTAACAGAAAGTTTTTTTAATACAGTACACCCTTCCTGTGAAACTTTGAGATGAGCTTCAGCTATTCAAGGGAACCCCAGAAAACTCTTCAGACATGGAAGCTAATTTTAGCCAAAAGAGCTCGTCCTCTTTGTGTCTGTGAGCAGGATAGATTTAAACAACCTTATCATGGTGAGAAGGCACCTAGACTTGCACACTGCCTGGATTCAGCTCAAAGGATCATGAAGCAAACCGCTGGATTATGGGCACTTTTGAGGACAGGCACTTAAGGAAGAACACCAAATAAAAAAATATAGGCTGGCACGTTTAAACACCAGTGATAGAAATTATAGAGATTCCAGCTTTCTCCTTCATTTCTTCCATTGTATTTCTATTATGTAACTGATATTAGCATACACCCTTTACACTGCAGTTACAGGAAGAGAAGGCAGCAAAATTTAAAGAAATTCTAAAACTTAGGTGCTTTTGACACTGTTTTCTAACTCAAAGGTTAATTGCAGATTTCAGCGTATTAACTGAGCAGACATCAGGTTACAGGCACTGCAGGGAGGCAACTGCTTGATGCGTGCTCTTCACCATCAAATTGGGTGTACGGGGCTCATGCCAGGTTCAGCTCTGCAGTTACCGCAGGCAGTGTGAGTTGTTGCCATTATCTCTGATGGGAGCAGGAGAGCCCGACATGAGAACCATTAAGTATAACTTCACAGCTAAAGTAAAAATAAAGAGAGCAGAACCGTGAATGTCTAGTGACCCTGATATTTTTTTTTTTTACACTGTTTTGTCATTGAAATTTCATGGGGGAGCTCCTACTGTTTTCACAGGACAAAGGATGTTCACATCCAGTTGGAAAACAAGGAGTCGTTTATTTTTGCAGAATTGCTGTTCCTTGCTACGCTGCTTCATCGTGGGTCTATTGTTTCTCTTCTGCAGGGTTATTATTTCCATACTGAGAACCCTTTCAAAGACTGGCCTGGTGCTTTTGAGGAAGGACTGAAAAAAATGAAAGAAGGTGACCTTCCAGTTACAATCTTGTATCTGGAGGCTGCTATTCTACAAGAACCCAACGATGCAGAGGTATTCACTCACGTGCCTTTTACAGATAAAGGAAAAGGGGACTCCCTTTAGCATGCAGGGATGGAATGATTTCAGGGCCTAAACCTTTGCTAGTTATGACTGACTGAAACAGATTGAACAGTGGTTTTGGAACACTGCATGCCTTGAAATAGATAGAGGTGAGCTCTTTGTAAGATGAGGATCCATTTTTGAAATGGTAGCATGTCCAAGTTGGCATTTAAAAGCATTCAAAAGAGACAATATTTCAAATCTTCATTTCTTTTCATTATGTTTTCAAACTATTTTTTAAACACTGCTATTGAAAAGATGAACATTTATGATTTAACAAGAATGTTGAAAAAATTTTAAAAGCTATATCCATTTCTGCAGCAATATTGCTGCTTTCAGTGACTACATATCTAAAGTCTGTTTTTTGTGAAACATGAAAAATATTTACAGTGTAAGCATCTAGGTCTTTTTGAATCTATTGCTACATTAAATTAAGCAGCTGTATTTCGAAAAGCAAAGAGACCCTCTAGAATCCCTTCAACAACTTCATAATTGTTGTTCACCATTTCCCATAAGAGTTCTAGCAACATTTAAAATGTAGAGTAACTCAAATTTAAGAAACTGGGATGTGATCATACACTGACGGAATGCCTTTGCACGGATTACAAGTATTGTCAGGCCCAAAGATATTCAAAACTGCATGGATTTGTACTGCTGGTATGCACACTGTAGAAAAACCTCTAGTTAGTGCTGGACAGATCTCCTGTTTTAATTACCTTGCTGCTTAACAGTGATATTAATTGTAGCTCTGCTTGCAGTTGAGTGTACATAACAAAATAACACAGTAACGGCTCCTTTTTGCAGGCCTGGCAGTTCCTGGGCATAACACAGGCAGAGAATGAAAATGAGCAGGCAGCCATTGTCGCCCTCCAAAGGTAGATGAAGATATTTGCTAAATAAAGAGTGTTAGGAGTATTAGGTAATGATGGCTAAGGTATATTTAATGTCCTACTTGCAACATGAAGCATTCATTTAACTAAGGAAAGTATTGATGTACATACAGAAATCTTCCCAGTGACTTCAGAGGAATGACTAATGATAAATATTTCTGTTTTATTAAGTAAATGCAATATTTAATCTAGTATTTTAAGTAGTAGCACAAAAGAAAAGTTGCATGATCTGATAAATGTGAATTAGGCATAATGCAAAGAAAGTGCTTTTTTGATATTCCACCTAATTGGCGTATTTTCTGTAGTCCGCCCTTTAATTAAGAGGTTTTCTTAATTGGACTGAGCTCCCTTCAGCTGCTGAATATTAAACTGACAATATTTTTAGGCTGATAGAGACATAAAGAACACAGAACCCTTGTACGCAAAATTCAGTACAAATATCAGCATTATTATTATCTTTCTGTAGTGGGTTTTCATATTTCCATTTGAAGCAAGTACTCTCTCCATATTCAACTGCATTAGCAATATTAACTAACAAGTCACTGTACCTAAGAATACTCTAACTTACTGATACGTAATTTGTTAGTTTGCCTGGATAGAAAGCCAAGGGGTTGCCTGATTTAGGGCTTGCTCACCCCACAGTTTTGAAACAAGCACCAGTGATGTTCACGAAGTAGATTAGAATCTGTTTTCAGTTAATGGTATCTAACCATAAGAAAGACTGCTTGACAAGATTGGCTCCAGCTTTACCAAAGAATACCTGAGAACTCAGGATAGCTGAGAAGATTCATATAGATGGAAGAAATTTTATTTTCAAAATACTGTTTTGTATAGCTACAAACCATATTAAACTGTTAACTTGAATTTACATAAAGTTTCTCTCTCTTTAGATACTATAAAAATTAATCTACCTATTTACTCATAGCCAGAAGGATGAAAATTAAACTTGCACGCATACATTTATGTATACACGTGTATGCACGCCTATTTGCATGCACATGTGTATGTATACATATGCATAATGCACTTACCACAGAAAAATAAGAAAAAATCAGTCTCTTTAAAATCATTATTGGGTAGAACTTACTTGTAACAGTGATTTTTTTTTGCACAGATTATTTTGGAAGAATTAAAGAATTGTATTTGCCTAAAAAAATACCTCACTATATTTTTATTTCTACTTAGGTGCTTGGAACTACAGCCAAACAACTTAAAAGCTCTGATGGCCCTGGCTGTAAGTTATACTAACACTGGCCACCAACAAGAAGCCTATCAAGCTCTAAGAAACTGGATAAAGCAAAATCCAAAGTACAAGTATATAGTGAAAAGCAAAAAAGGGTCCCCAGCACTTACCAGGAGAATGTCTAAGACATCAGATGAAAGGTAAATGCAGTGCAAATCCTGATAGTGGAAATGTTAACATCTAGACATCACTAGAAATGATGGTGCATGCTGTGCCCCCTTAATCTGTAGAAGTCCAGCCTGTTCCCCATGGTGGAACACTCAACGACTCTCGTGGCAGGAGTGGGAAGCCAACACAGGACATGTGGTTTGGTGACTGAAGGCTATATCTTACACCATCCCTGGAAATGTAAAAACCAAAACAAAACACCATCACAGCTACAAAGAGATGCTTTCTTTCAACTCGCATCACTTTCCTTTGACCCTGCTTGCTGCCTCTGGATTCCCACATCCTGCATCCTCATTCACTCTTCAGCTGCTGCCAGGTCCCTGCCAGGCCTGTACCCTGCTCTACACGTGTGCATCACATTTCTACTACTACTCATCTCTACTACTGTGCGTCACATTTCCCATGTCCCAACAAAGTCACTCGAATCCAAGGGCGATAGCTGTGTTGCAGTGGGACATGGCTTCCCTTCACTGACGGTATCAGGAGGCAGCATCTGCTTTTTTAAAAGTCATTCTGGTTCTAACCAAAGAGACAGCGTAGTCATTTTATGAGATTTCAGCCTAGGACACTCTAATGGGAGCTGGCAGCCATTTTCAGTAACGAAAAAGTTCATGAGTTGGCAGCCTTTTGCCATGACATCATGAGGTCAATAAATAAGTACCTCTGAATTCTGAGACACATGCTAAAGTCAAAGGCATAAACGTGACTTACGGGATGAAAACACTAGGGCGATCTCACTACTAGTCATTTAGAAGACATTACATTTTACCCTTAACACTAACAAGCCCTTGCTTCACAAGCTAATTTAGTATAAACAAAAATTAAATATGCAAGTTCTGCTTAATCGCTAAGGGTGTTATTCTACTTTGGCCTCAACCCGCTGACATCTGGTGTTGTAAGTGCAACGGTTTCATGAAGCCTACAAAGCCTACAGTGGGTACAGAAGTCTTAAATTTTGGCAACTTTCTTCAGGGGTCTTGACTAGTCACTTCCTATATTCCTCTTAAGAATGACTACTATTTTTGCTAGTAAAGAACACTTTTACGTCTGAGAAAGTCATCCAATTTTAATAGTTTTAATAAATCTTCACGTTATCTCCCTTGGGTTCATAGCTTCGCTTTGGCTTCATAGAATCATGAAACTATTTAGGTTGGAAAAGACCTTTAAGAACATCAAGTCCAACCATAAAGCCAACACTGCCAATTCCACCACAAAACCATGTCCCTAAGTGCCACATCTACATGTCTTTTAAATACCTCCAGGGATGGTGACTCAACAACTTCCCTGGGCAGCATATTCCAGTGCTTGACAACCCTTTCGGTGAAGAAATTTTCCCTAATGTCCACCCTAAACCTCCCGTGGTGAAACTTGCGGCCATTTCCTCTTGTCCTATTGCCTGTTACATGGGAAAAGAGACTATCCCGCCTCACCACAGCCTCCTTTCAGGTAGTTGTAAAGAGCGATAACATCTCCCTTGAGCCTCCTTTTCTCCAGGCTAAACAACCCCAGTTCTCTCAGCCACTCCTCACAGAAACTGTTCTCTTCGTTATACAGGCAAACTTTATTATACAGGTGAATTTTTTCATTCCAGACAGGAGTTTGCAACAGCACCTGGAGATAAATCTTTGCCACGATGAAGCTGAAGAAACTTAGTGGCAAATTTTAGACATCACTTCTGCTACATCCACTACAAGGATTTTAATTTCTGGCTATGCAGTTGATATTACAATATTTGTAAAGAACTGTAAGATGGAACCTTAAGTTGTTTTTAACCCTTGTCTAGCTCATTACTTGAAGAAGTAAAGGATTTGTACCTGGAGGCTGCACATCAGAATGGTGATATGATAGACCCTGACTTGCAGACAGGACTTGGAGTTCTTTTCCACCTGAATGGAGAATTCAACAGAGCAATAGATGCATTTAGTGCTGCTTTAACTGTTCGACCAGAGGTACATTTTATGCTTTTACATTTTCAAGAATTTAGCTTTACAGGCCATCTTCTTTTTCCCTTCTTGATCAGGCTAATATTAATGAGATGTCACTTCAGCCATTAAAATTTTAATACCTGAAATAGAAATGTTAATTACAAGACAGTCCCATTTAGAAGCAGATTTATACATGTCCAATTTCTAGCTATGTGCTGATTAATTGTACTAGTTATATAAAGTCACCTATAATCATGAGTCAGAACCTCACATTCTGTGTCAATTAGGAGAAGTTATGATACTGTTATTTTCTGCAGTCCTCCTTACTTTGTGAGCAAAAATGAGATATTACATCCTTTTTTGACACCTACAGCAGAAAACTCGTTTTCTCCCCAGGACTATACGTTATGGAACCGTCTTGGAGCAACCTTGGCAAATGGGGATCGAAGCGAAGAAGCTGTCGAGGCCTACACACGTGCGTTAGAAATACAACCTGGCTTCATCAGGTCCAGATACAATTTAGGGATAAGCTGCATCAACCTAGGGGCATACAGGTAAGTTACAAAAATGTGTAAACAAAAAAGTCAAGGATCATAACTACCAGGTGAAAATTCATTTCTAGCTGGAGCTAAGGAAAAAAAATATCAGAATATAACTACCTAATCTCAGCTACTGTAAAATGTTGTACTTATTTTTTACAAAATACTAACAAAGATATGATACTTATTGCACAATTTGCATATAACAGGGCTACTGGATGTCCACCAAAGAAAATAAATGCTTAAGCATTTTTTCAGCTCTAAGTACAAATACCCTTAGTGTAATCAGTTGGATTGTTCTCACACTTAAACTCAGTCCTGTGTTTAAGAGTATTTCTAAAAAAAATATATATAAAAGCCTGTCTTTAAAAGAAAAACTTCAGTTAAACTGCTTCAAGTAGCTAATACCATCAAAAACAGTTTCGGTACATTGTTCAGAAATCAAGGGCAATATTGCAGGGTCCCGACAGTCAACTTAAGACAGTTAAGATGAAAGGGAGCTACACAGCGATGAAGACAATATCCCCAGATGTATGAACACACTGAGCTCTACATTACTACAAGGCACATCCACTTGTTCAAAGAAAATCCAGCAAGAATAATACAATGAGACTGATGAACTGTATTGTAAAATAATATACTTGAATCTAGCACAGAATTTTAGAAAGTTTTACTCTAGGTGTTAAGCAAATTACATTGCTTGTTTCTTTTTTCTTCCTCCCTACAGAGAGGCTGTCAGCAATTTTCTCACTGCTCTCAGTTTGCAAAGAAAGAGCAGGAATCAACAACAGGTTCCCCATCCTGCTCTATCAGGAAATATTTGGGCAGCCCTTCGAATTGCTCTGTCTATGATGGACCAGCCAGAACTATTTCAAGCTGCCAATGTGGGTGATCTAGACATTCTGTTACGAGCTTTTAATCTAGAGCCGTAATGCAAAGTATCCATGAAGTGACTAAATTGTATTAGGAAACAGAGGACTCTTTTATTACTCATCTCAAAATGACCATATTTTCCAAAAGATCATGGCTGTAGATCAGTAGGGGAATTCTCTCAGACATTACTCAAAAAAAAGGAAAAGTTCAAAAGCACAAAATATTGTAAATAAATTAAAAGTCAAAGGATTGAAATGAGCTGCGGCTAATCTGACAAAGCCCTGAAATAGATGAAACAACCATTTCTGAAGAATATTCATCCCATGCAAGCTATATCTCTCTATATATACACAGAAAAATACATGAAGTTCAAACCTAGATAATTGTTATTGCACATTATAATGGCAAGCAATGCATCCAAGGGACCTTCTTAGCAGCTAATCACAGTATGCTGACATCACTTTGCCCTACATGGATTCCCACTCCCTGGTTTCTTTGCTGAAAAGCCTTCTCAAGGTCCATTTTTAACATAGCTCTGAATATAGATGCATGTAAAATGGATGTATTTTGTTCTGAATACGTTTCTTAGTGGGCAGTCAAGAAAATTTTTGCTTCCAAAGGTACCTCAATTGATTTGGGCCCAATTCTGCAGGCTCATAGAGTTGTAAACCATGTGCAATGTTAAGAGGAACATTGTACACGGAGGTCTGTGGAACTGGGTCATGGACAAATGGGAAGGCCACGTGTTGCCAGCAGAAATGGTAATTTGCACTAGAGTTGTTGCTGTCCAAACCAGCTATCCCTGACCTTGGACAGAGTGTGTCTGCTTCAGAGGAGCTCATAGCAGGATCTGCACCTATCTATGTACTTATGCACTTTAATCTTCCTTTTGTAAAATAGCGCTACGTTTTTATTTTAGTTACTAACAACAGAATGTACAGGATAGCCTTGTTGGCATAAAGGACCAAATATAATTTCCTGAAATGCGATGAGATGGTTTTCAATACTCTTATGTTTAGAAAATGCAAATACAGTGTAAACTGCAATATCTATTAGAAAGATTATTCTGTTATGCATCCATCAGGTACTGAAGACATACACGCATGTGCATGCACATACATGTTGTCTGTGAATTATGTCATCTCAGAACACAATAAGCCACAGATCTTTATTGCAAATAAAGAAAAGTCTTCATAGGAGTTAGTGCCTGCAGACCATGCTCAGGGGAGAACTTTCCCTGAAAAAAAAAAATCATCCATATAACACTTGCAGGATTGAGACTAAGATTTGATCCTGTTGTTATAGCAAGGAGTAGCAAAAGTCTCAGTGACCTTCATGACAGCAGACTAAATCCTTGGGTAACAACAGCATTTGCAGCTGCTTAAAAATGTGTGTGTATACATACGTACACACACACACACACATCCATCCACACCATCTTAATTTTTCCTGACTGGATGAATGGGGAACAGTTCTGGGGGCAGTACCTGCCACGTGATGAATGGATTCGTTCATCTACTGTTAAACACATTTAGCTTCAGGTGAATTAGTCAAAGACAGGAATAGAAATTTTTAAGAAGGTAATTTTCAGCTACTAATATTTTTAATACTTTACCAAAACAGTGAAAGACAAAAAGTGTAGTTAGGTGGCTACTGTGTTGATCTGTGTTCAGGAATTCACTGTATAGGGTAGCTATTAGAATGTGTTAAAGTGGGACAAACAGCACATTTCCTATAAAGAGCATTAAAAGAAAAATCATGGATTAAAAAAAAAATCCAACTGCAGAGATCACAGAGGAGGAAGCTCTGTGGGGGCTGGACAGTTTCACCAGGATGAACCTAAAGTTTCTTGCAGCTGTCTGTTATTTTGAGCTACCGCTTAAATTAAAAATTCATCTAAGACAGTGTAATCACTGCATCTAATCACCACCTATAGTTTGTTAAATAAAAATGATCAATAATCATTAAAAAAATAAAAGGCTTGCCCCTCACTTTCTCCCACAGAATGGAGATGCTAAAGCAGGGGGTTTTTAGGTAGCGCTTTATTAATTCATTGTTTACATTTATTTTCCTATTCATCCACCAAGTGTTTCATAACTGATTCCTGCAACTTCCTTTAAGGATTGGTTGTCAAAGACTGACTGGGAATGTCATTTCAGCTAAGTGGGCTGCTGTATGCATATCTGCTGACAACAGTTTGCTCTTTTGCTTTGACAGCGATGTGTGATGACAGCTCTTTATTGATAAGGCAGAGCAGAAGGTGCAGTGCAATTGAATCTGGAAAGTGATAAGAGAGAAGGGAGGCAGCTTTGAGAAGAGGCTGTAAAGCAAAGGCATATGTGCTCAGATTTTCCTTGATGCCCTGCCATCCCACAAGTTCTTCTAGAATATCCTCTGTGCTGCGGTGTAGGATAATCAGTGCTTATCCAGAAGAATTAGCTGTTCAGGAGCCTTATTTGTATACCTTTCAAAAAAACATGAACTTAACTGCTTGACTTTTCAAAGTCAGAACGACACAGGGCATTTGATACTGATGGCAGTTCACTAAACCTCCTCTAGCACGTGCACAAGTAATACAGCAATTCTGTTAGGGAAACCACATGCAACGCCCAGCCTCCACAAAACCAACCAACCAACAAACAATAACAACAAAACTCCAAAAATTATGTAGGTAGCTTTTGATTTATCCTGGGATGCACTGCTCAAAACAGCATTCACCTGCTGATACACGTCCACATCCATGAGATTAGTACAAGGAACGCTGCCAGTGTAGAGACAAATCACTGGGGCCGAACTCTGCCTCCCAAGGGGATACTCAGGCCCCTAGATCATCACAAGCACTGTGGGTCTGCTGTACAGGACACAGGCTGCAGAGCCGATCCAAAGAGGTTACGCACGCTCTCAGAGATTATCCCAACTGTCCTCTCCTGGCTTAGATAGCCTATGGCCAGTTAGCCACGGACCACTGACCAACACCTCGAGGGAAAGACTAAAGCAGACGGACTCAGAGGGGACGGTGGCCCATCTCCTCATTGTAGACACCAGTTCTGGCCTGGTCTGTGTGGGAGAGTGGCTGGTGACTGAGCTCACCTCTCTCTGACAGGTCAGGCTCAGCAGCTCTTGGTACTTCTGGGGACTTCTTCAATACCCCAGGCTTTACTGTCCTCCTTTAGCGCCCACTGCCAAGCACTGTCAGTGCAGAAGACAGGATTAGATATAGCTTTGAAATGACCTCCTCATGGTGTTTCTTAAATATTCAGTGGCAAGCATGTATATTTGCCTAAAAGAGCAAGAGGAAAAACGTGAGGAGACTGTGGTGTATTAACACTCCAAAGAGGAAATTCATCTACTCATACTTCTAACCAAGCACGAAGTAGGATAAATAACGTGGCTGCGGAACAGCAGCAGATTGAGCCCAAGAGTGAGAAACAGGAAATCTGGGTCCTGTTCTCAGTGCTCCCTGTGAGCTCAACCAAGTCAAAACCTTCTGCCATCCCACACTTGCCCAAGTGTGCAAGCAAGATGGACAAATAACAGCCATTGCACATGATGGAAATACTTGAGAGCAGGGGTGTGCTACTGTCTCACAGACTCCATGGGTGAGGTCACCACTTGTAAACTGAGGGGTAACACACAAACACAAGCTTGCTCAGGTCAAGGTAAGGAAGCAGTTTCACACGGAGACTAGTAATTTCAGCAGAGAAGAAATTCAGACATTTCAGGATTACAGCTGTACAGCATCTATGGGGTGATGCCAAATTAGTGCTGCAATAGTTTATCACCATCTCCCATCCCTGTTTTCACTTATTGTTACACTGCTCTTTCTCTAGAGGTGATTTATCACTGCCAGGTAATTGATTCCAAGTTTTTGAGTCTTTCTTCTATTTCCTATTTCATACAATTAAAAAAAAAATGTTTTCCTAACCCCAGCTTGTGACTGTCCCTCTCCTCCGCAATGCTTTATGAATATTTATAGCCGATAAGTCTGATCCATCAAGCTGCTGGAGACTGAAAGTCTGTAGCATTCACAGGAGTGCTCAGCACTTTGCACGATCAGCTCACGTGCATGTATTCAGCTACCAGGCAAGGGCTGGCCTCTGATACCACTGCCCATGCTGAACAGGCACTGAAATCAAAGGGATTATTTATGGAGGGAGGCTTTGTAATGAAAACAACAGGCTCATTTCTCACTGATCTCTATAAATAGTATTGACTTTAGAAACCTTGTTGCAATGGACTGCTTTACATCAGTTTGAAGAATTGATTTGATCTTTACGTAAACACGTATAAGTATCTGTATCTAATGGTATTTTCTTATGATCTGATAAATCATAGCACTTGTAAAAATATTGAGAGAGAGGTTCAAATTACACAAAACCTCACATGACAACATTGCATGCAACTACATTAACAAATAATCACACTGAATTATTAACACGAAGCATGCAGTAATGCTACTTGAGTATATGTTTACAGAATGCATGCAGAAGGCCCACATATAGGGTATTTGTAAACTATTGATTGGTATATTCTATGGGATATTTTAAAATAAGTACTGTGCATCTGCCAAACTCAAAACTTAATTGTTCGTGTTATTTGGAACAAGTTAGACCAAATGCAGAGCCCTTTTTAAATCCCATCCTTAGAAATCACTTTGTGTTGTGGATTTCATGTTTGCTTCAAGTGTTTAATTAATGACAGACATCTGTAGTGACAGCTTTTGCAGACAAGTTTTAGTATTCCCTTAATTAAAAAGCTGAAGTGCGCAACTTTCACAGTGAAGCTGAGAGTTTGGATTTTCACATTTTCTTCTCTAGTCTAAACCAGATAGCAAACCAAAGAAAAAGATTCCCAGAGCCAGTGAAACGACTCAGTCTACGCTTACTTACCATGGCCAGGCCTTGCAAAATTCCCCACTAGCTCTGACAGCAGCTCGGTGTCTTGACTGTCCTGTTCAAAAGACACAGATGTAAAACTTCATGGAATCTGAGTATCTGCTGCCTCTACCAATTTCAGCTGCAGACACTCAGCCCAGAGGAAAGCTCAGAACATCAAGTTATGCATGAAGAGCTAATGAGCCAAATTAAAAAGCTTTGGCCTGTCTGTCACATGAAAGGGACGACCATGACAACACCAACAGATCCAGCAGGTGATCCTTAGAACATCCATCAAGCACAGGCCTCCATAACACAAAAACCACCACGAGAGAAGTAATAACTGATATGATTGCTGGCAGCCACAGAGGCAAAGCCGAAGGCCTAAACCATTGCCTGTTGGAGTCAGTGAGAATTGGAGTGTAACAGAAATTGGTCATAGATCTCTTTTGACCAAATGTGCTTCTGCAAAATGAGACATATTAGTTACTCCGCATTAATAAGCTGCACAGTTCAAAAACTGAGATTTCTAGTCACCAGTGTTGTCAGTTTAGCAGTCTGTACAGTGAATTTATGTAATACATGTTTATAAAATACCAATATTGAGTACTCACAGATAAAAGTGATAGACAAAATGCACCGCACGCATGAAAAAATAGTGGGTATGCAATACAGTATTATCTACTATTCAGTCCTCATCTAGGCTAGAAATCAGATTCCTTCATTATAACTCTACTGGTTTTCAACTGGTGAAGTAAATCAGAGAAAAGGAGTGCCATGCACAAAGAGATCACCGACACTTTGAATAAACCTGGGCAAAATGAAAAACAAGCATGTCACAGAATCCACAGAAAGTTTCAGAGCCTCAGCCCACAAAGTAACAGGTATTAGGCATGGGAGACAGAAGGAGTCTACATTTTCTTAAACTAAGCTGTAATTTAAGAAATGCTTGCACATGTGACAGCCCTTTGAGCAAGCTTGCATGGTCAAGACTTAATGTGCTTTGATCTTTTTCCCCTTCCACATTTACAGAATGCCATCAACACTGGCTAAAACTTTAATTTAAATAACCTTTTTAATATCAGTAATGTATTGTAAATTGAGAAAAATCAAAACATTTATAAATATATTTTGTATATCAGAGTATAACATATCTAGAGTAAAATAAAACTATAGTTTTGAGAGGCATTCTGTGCAGCTTCTTCTATATGCTGTAAACTGTTTGAAAACCTTTGCAATCTTGCATCAGTTTTTTTGGCTTTATTTTTAAGCCAACATACAGGGAAGAAGAGATTATAGGGTTGGCAGGTACTTTCACCTTCGCCATCTGAAGAGCCCTGCTGCTGCGAAGACTTGCATTGCTCACTTAACTTTTTGTGTTGCTAGTTAAGCGTAGGTGCAAGGCTCGGCAGCGAGGTGGGCAGTGGATGCAGAGGTGGGAGCTCAGCCCTACACCTGAATGTTTACATTCCGTTACAAAGGTTCATATTGACCCAGCCTGAAAATCTGAGTGTAAGTACGGAGTAAAAGATTAGTTTCTTACTACAGGTAACTCTGCCTCTGTATATTTAGTGCATTATCAGCTGTGTATAATATTAAACACAGACCTGTACTTTACTGATGCTTTAATTTGATGTTTCCTTGCACTGCTGTTCAAAATAATCTATTTCCTCAAAAATGAATGACATGCATATTGGATGTGTTAAATTTATTAAGGTCATAGACGACTATTTGCAAAGCACCACATTTAATGTAGTATTTTTGTACTGTAATGGAAGCATGCCTTCCTTGGGTTCTTTTCCACATATTAAATTGTATTTATTTACCTGTATTTATAACTGTGCAATTTTTAAATATGTTTTAAAAATAAACTTTGTCTGTGGCTTCAAATATTTAAAAATGTCTTTTCAATTTGAAAATTATCTTGACTATAATTACTTGAACTGAAAGGAGGGACCTGCCTCTCCATTTGAAATAAAGGATTTTTTTTAATGAGGTACTCTATCTTATTATTTATGAAGTGAATGTGCTTCTCTGCTTAAAAATTAAGCACAGAAGATGCTTTTTTTCCACTCAAATTTCACAAATTCATCATTACTGAGGTTATTTTTAGAATTTATTTTTATTTCAACATGCTGATCAACTACACTTAAAACTGGAATTTATACTAGATGAGGCCTGGCTCAAAGGATTTTGCGCTCCACATGAGAAAAAAAATAGATCACAATTTTTCCTGAAGGTCATGCAACTGTACACCTCAGAATTAAAGCAGAAATAATATTACAACACAATCTATCTGGAAAAAAAAAAAAAAAAAAGATCAACTTTCAGTGATTGAAATTGTTACTCGAGCAACTTCCCACAAATCACAGTGGGAGTTTGCTATCAGTGTTTTTTAGTTTTGGCCTTCATGTGCTGAGACAAAAGAGTTGAGAGAGTAGAATCGAAACCATCTTTCTGCTTTCACTATGGGACACTAATACAAGCACAGATGTGAGAGGGACATAAAATTCCTGTATCCCAGGATGGACAGAAAAGATGACAACCAGCAAGGGACCGTGACAGTTATAGCAGAGGGCCACTGACAAAGCAGGACAACATTGGCATGGATCTGAAGGCTGACACTCTCAATGACACAGTGGATGCTACAGAAAACAAACTAAAACAAAACAGAAGATACAATCACAGTTTGTCTTCTGTAGAAGAAACGTTCTGGCAGAAAAGCCAACTTTGCCCATGGCTTTAACCAGAACCTTCCACTAAAGAAGAAACAGAACAATCGCTAAAAAAACCACACTAACCCTTAGCATGCAAGTAATGTGCGCTCTTGACACTGGTATGTTTTGCCAGGAGATGTTACGGTTTAGTTTAGTTCTTGCTGCTCAAATGTACCAACAAAGCAGCAGCAGGAATGCCCACTAGTTATGTGCTCTGTAGCCAACACAGCACGGCAGTCCTGAAACCAAAGACAGTTATGGGGAGAAAAATGTTAGTATCAAATCTTCCCTACAAAACTGCTCAGAAAATCACTGAGAAGGATACTGGTAAAGAAGTCTGAAAATACAGTCACCTACTGCACACCAGTTGTCAGTCATGCACTATCTGTCTTCATTATTTCTATGGCATTTTACTTTCGCCACAGCTGCCAGTGTCTCCCTTATTCATGTTATGCTCATGGCACACCTGAGGATCAGGGAGGTGTTACTTCCAATCTTACTGAGGGGGAGCAAATACCAGGGGTGGTGTTAACTTCTCAGGTATCTAATATTGCCTTTCACAAGCAATCCACAAACATTAGCAGATACAAATCCTCTATAGGGAATTCTTGCATGAAGTCTAAACAAAGCCCTTTAGCTTGCACAAGGAGCCACGTTCTCCCGTCTCTTCCAGTTGCTACAAGCAGTGTGGACACAGCGTGGCATGACTTGCTATGGTCACAAGGACATCTGTGATAGAAAAGAAACCAAACCAGATCATTATATTTGAACTTTAGGAGCTGAAACATCTTTACCTTTCCTATCGTTCAACATTTTGCATGTCTTCTACTTTCACATCAGGAAATGTCATTTATAGCCTGGCTGGTTTATCTCTTACCTCTCCTCCAGTTCCCAGTCCCATGATCCTATAAAAAGATGAAAGAGTTGCCATGCCTCAGTCTTCTTTCTTGGCCTGTTCTTGCATCTGCCAAAACCTCCTCGTGCTCACACTGCTGTGTGACCTTATGTATGAAGAAAAAAAAGACTTCTCCTTTACTGAACAGCAGTTGAAATTTCTAAATGAATACGAGGGATTACAGACCAAGAAAAAGCAGGAATTTGGGAAGGAAATGACAACACTCTTCCACAAGAAAATTGCCAACTCTTGTGTTCAAATAATGTCAACTGTCTTAAAAGTTAAAACCATAAAAATCAATCTTAATTTAAATCCTATTTTCTATTTTTGCCATGTATTATATCCATTCAGAGCTTGGGGATTTTTTTTTTTTTTCATAATAGTGCCACAAGTCACAAGAAACCAAGACTCTCACAAACCTCTTCTTTTCCTAAGTAGTAGCTGTTTTTTTAAGCAAAACATCAAACATGACAACCAGTAAGAAAAGAGGTAGCATCAAAACATAATCTATTCCTCTTCAAGTTCAAACAGGAAAGAAAGAAGCAAGAATCCACACAGTGAAAAGATGTGAGAATATTTCTTTTTAATTTAAAACAGTTGCAACAATGTCATTCACAACCTTTCTCATCTCGGACAAATACTCTCCAAAATGTTAACAGTGCTTCAAACAAACAACTCTGGTGCAAAGAAAACCAGTACAGACACTTCCAGGATACAACAGTAAAACCACTGAAGAGTGAATAGAAATCAGACCCTGATCTCAGCCATTAATGTGGGAAGAGTGATGGGAAAAGAATAAAAAGTTATGTCCAATTACATATTTTGCATAGTCTTTCAACACATGGTAACAGCAAAGATAAAACTGGCTGCTGCCAGGATGGACAACAAAAGGAATGAACTGGAGATGTTTCTAAAACAATTTAACGAACTCTGGCTGCATCCGTGTTCAGAGCGTGTGCTACAAACCAGTGGAGGCCGCCTGAACAAGAGAAACTGGACTGACACTGGTTTCGGTTGCACTAAAGTAAGTCAGAAGTAATTGCCATTGAATGCAGCAGAGTTAAAAGTGATAGAAGTCCACAGTCATCTAGGCTTGTTTTTAAACCATAGCTTTGAATAAATTAAATTTGTATCCTAATTATATTTTAGCTAGGAAGATTAAATAGGAGTTTGCATCTACATGTGTTGGAGACTGGAGATTGTGACTCAGAAAGAGGGCTGGATCCAGGAAAGAGAGGAGAAATGGAAAACCAGGAAAAGTTACTGAGTTTTTATTCCTTCCACTCTTCTAACTTATCATGTGTTATCAAAAAGTAAAAATCAGTCCAAGAAGTAAGAGCATTATTTGATGCAAAGTCCCAGCTTGCCATAATTCTCAGGTTAGATTGTCTCAGACAGTTCACAGTGATTTTTCTTCCCCCATCCTTCTTTGCCAAGAAGCTCTCAGCACCCCTAACCCCAACAGCTATTACAAGATCCAGACACATCAGCCGCTGCTCTGGTTGTGCACTGAGGCCTGGCTCAACACAATTAAGTGCATACAAATTTTAGCAGGCGAAGCCTGGGACATTAGTCATCTATTCAGTACAGTCTGAGTGCGGTTTCTGCACGCTGAAGTTCAAAAAAACCCGAACAAAACAAACTCCCTCATACAAGGCTGAAGACTCGGAGTTTACATCCTGCTCCTCCAGATTCACAATGTTCTCCACACGTATCCCATTGCAAAAGTGAGATGACTTAACTGGACATTTGAAAAAGGAAGGAAGTCACTACTTTGGGAGATAAAATAATTCCTCAAACAGTTGAAGAACATATTTTCAAGTGCTAAATTTTAGAAGATCCGTAAGCCTTTCTCCTAAATTGTTCCCTGCACTTCTGACCCACTTGGTAGTTTGGGCAGGTAGCACACAAGAATGATGAACTGAGAAGAATTTTAGAAACCAGGCTGCTACAGTTCACCCAGCACAGCCAGCAAATGGCTCTGCCCTTTCATTTACCATTTCCAGTTTACCACCTGACAGCTTTCTAAGTGTGTCTCCTATTAACAGAGACCAATTAGTCCAACGGAGCCATTCCAGTTTTAGGATATACCAGATGGATAGTTTGCAAGAGTCCAAACTCCAAACTCAATCCTGTGAGACCAGTCGTGTTTCCAGGTTAATAATGAACACGGGAACTACCTTGCTGGTCTTTATTCACCCGAGGTCTCTAAACAAAAAGGTAGTGGCCACCAGACCTTGTTAGTTTATACATAGCCCTTTAAGATCAAGAGGGAAGTTGTGTTGAACTTTCTGGGCATTCAAAACAATTCTAAAAAGTAGGGCTTTTAATGAAAAAAAAATAAATATGCTTTTTGTCTTTCTTCTAGTGCCAGAATGAAAAAGCACAATCAGAGTTCAGCTTTTTCACTTTAACAGAAGATGCATCAGTGCATAACTTGCTAATCCTATTTTCGAATCTGTCAATTTTCTGGTGAAATAGACAAATACTCGAAACTTGGAAGAAGAAGAAAAAAAAATTTACTGACAGTTTTTATTTTGTCCAGAATTGGTGGCTCAATAGTTACAAGGCAGCTGAATCTCACAGGAGCCACTTACTAATGTGCCAGGACGTTGTTCTTTTGTGTCACTAAGAGCACTAAGTGCAGGAAGCATTCCCAGCAGTTAGGTACCATTTACACTCTACAGAATTATTGCACTAGGATTTCTCTCAACCTTTTAAGATCAAAAAATTATATTTTAAAAAACCCAAACAAAACAAAACAGCTGTGGTTTTTTTGGCTCTGCATGAAGCTATATGACCAGAGGGAGAACTATTTTTCCCCAAACACTGGAAAAAATAAAATGAGCTACTCATAACAAGATTTTTTTAATTTAGGTTTTCTTCTGCAGTGTGTAGCTGCCTGGATTTTGCTATTAAACTTGTGAGCACTGACTGCAGAGAAAATATAATTACACCTCCATGCCTCTCTTGTACTCTGTAAGGAGGTTTTTTATTTTTTTTCTTACTGTTACAATTTATTTTGAGGGCTCAGCAAGATTATGTGAGGCAACAGTTCCTAAGCAGTGGCCAACACTGTGAACCTCTGGGGTATTTTGGAATCATGAAAAGTTCGGCACTCATCATTGTATTTTTTCTAGAATAAGTGTTTTTAAATACAAGTTTAAAACCCACATAATATATTCTCGCCTGTGACACAAACTGAAATAACACAAAAAAACAACAACAAAAAAAGACAGGAAAGGCCAGCCCCTACCTACCTACCTCTTCATCCCTGCCAGAGATATAAAACCCTTTCTAGAATGTGTCTGTTCAAGAGATCAGATTATTGGTGTGTTTGCAAGTTTTAAGGAAGCCAAACATCATTTCAAGGTGTTTGTTGTTGTTGTTGTGTTGGTTTTGGGTTTGTTTTTTTAAGGGAGGGAGGAGAGAGGGTAAAAAAAAAAAAAAAAAATCAATAAACAAGCAATTTCCCCCACTCACGGATGAAAGATGTTTAAGCAATCTTTGGCAGAAAGCAGAATTGCACTGTGAGTACTTGTCCAGGAGGTGGTTTCAGCTGGAATGTGAGTGGTCTAGATGCAATTTTCCCTGAAATAAATATAATGGGACATTAACCCCTCCTTTACCTTTTTCATAAGAAAATAAAATCTTAATAATAGCCTTGCCTTTCCTGAGGGTACGCATTTAATTTTACAGTCAGTCTATTTCTTTTAACCATCTGTAATTCCAAATCTGTCAGAAGAACTTGCAAAACAAACATTCAAGAGACGATAAAGAAACGTGTGTCTGCAAAAATAAAACCCACTATTCCTCTTTGGCAGAAAACGTAAAGGTCACTACCAGGAAATTGCTTCTATCTCCATTAGTTTCTTAGGTTTATGCATCAAAAAGGCAAACCAGAATACTGTGAAACTGAACTCCAACAGATAAAACTTCAGCTGACTTTTCTCACTGTACCAAAAAAATAGCCTCTCAAATACGACGTTCTGCTTTGAAGAGCACTCACACACCCCTCCCTTCAGCTTTATATGTGATACGATTTTTCTAAGTGGTCTGGACTCTGTTTAAAAACCTTGTTGGCTCCCAGTTAACAAAGACACAGATATTTCTTTGTGGTCTTCAGTTGATGCATGGACAGAACAGGCAGGAGCTGAGCTGAACTGGGCTATTTTTGTTCAACCCTAACACTTCTGTTTTCTCCACACGCTAGCTGCAAACTCCACCAGTAATCTGCATCATTGTAAGGTATCCTTTAAGGTGTACAAATTTAAAACATCATACTATGTATCATCTAATAGAAATTTTCCCTTTAACAATTAAGGTGGCATCAAACAACTGTTTTTAAATAAGCTATAAATATCCCACGTTTTCATTTGGTTTTTTGGCAGTCCAAGGGTTAGTGGTCTTTTGTTCCTTTTAGATTGTCTTTTTCATCGTACGCTTTCTGGGGGCAGGTTAAAAAGGCTTATGGCTTCTTAAGGCCACATAACAGATTTGAGGCTTAACTTGGTATCCTGTGGTAAAAATAAATGTAGCCCAGGTCTTTGGGAGGACGTTCTGAGGCACAGACTCTAAGGTCATTGTAGATCACCCATCTGAAATGAAAACAAGACTAATTACATTCCATGTGTATAAATATTACCACAAGTTTAGCAGGGACTTCTCAGACCCAATCTTCAAAGAGCTTAGAATCTAAAATTGGGCATTGCAACAAGAACAAAAGATGAGAGAAACAGCCAAAGCAGGTTTGCTGACAGAGTCAGGAACTAAAAGGAACAGGGATGTGCAGAGGAATGTTTAGTTACAGTTCAAATGAAGGAAAATCAGAGGTTCCCAATGCCAAATAACAGGAGCATATTAAAATCACAGCCAAGACCAGCACTGCAGTACTGGCAGTACTAGTATCAGCCCATAGTTTGGTCAGTTTCTATTGATGGGAAATGAAAAGAAGTTGGAGAAGGTTCAGCTAGAGAAAGCCGGATATAGAACTGATGGCCCAAAATGAACAGAGATTTGAAACAGCAACACAGGAGGATGGTACATTTCAGCAAAGACCTCAGCAGAATCAGAACTGATTCATCGCATCTACAGTCTGTAACAATCTTCATTTCTTTGGTGGGAAATGTATGCATGGTAACAGCACGCGTGCTTTGTCTGTCATGAATGCACACCCTGCTCTTACAGACACATGCTTAAAAAAAAAAAAAACAAAAAAAAAAACCACTAACAAAAAAACCCTGCACCTAACATTTGCTTATCCTTGTGTATCTCTCCCGATTCCACTCACCTCCCCTCTTTTCTGAGATGACAAACATAGTGGCCGCTCATCGTGGATGTCCCCATGTGGCTGATGAATCCAAACAGCTCGTATCCTGTTTAAGAAATACAAATGGCACCGTAAGTGTTTTATTGCTAACGTTGCAATGCGACTCTAGGGGAGATTTTATGTCCAATACTGGGGGAGCAGCTAAGCATTCCAGGCTCTGCATCCCCAAACACAGTTTCTGTCTAGACTGCAGCATATTCTTGCTTAAACCAGCAGTCAAACATCAAACCAACCAAATCAAACCCACAGAGCTGTGTGCAGATACAGCAGGGCTGTGATCACAGCCCCTCCTAGGAAAAGCAGATTCATTCCCAGCTCACAAAGGGCACCATAGAAAGTGCCAGCTATGGAGTTCATTCTGCACGAAAATTAGTTATCACAGAATCACAGAATGTTAGAGGTTGGAAGGGACCTCAAAGATCATCCAGTCCAGCCCCCCTGCCAGAGCAGGATCACCTACAGTAGAGCACACAGGAACGCGTCCAGGCGGGTTTTGAATCCCCCCAAAGAAGGAGACTCCACAACCTCCCTGGGCAGCCTGTGCCAGGGCTCTGTCACCCTCACAGTAAAAAAGTTTTTTCTAATATTTTTATGGAACCTCCTGTGTTCCAGCTTGCACCCATTGCCCCTTGTCCTGTCAATGGACGTCACTGAAAAGAGCCTGGCTCCGTCCTCCTGACACTCCCCCTTGACATATTTATAAACATCAATGAGGTCACCCCTCAGCCTCCTCTTCTCAAAGCTAAAGAGACCCAGCTCCTTCAGCCTCTCCTCATAAGTTATGTCTGTAAGCATGATCACAGATCCCCTATAAATCAAACAAAATGCAGAAGTTTATATGTCAGCAGCCCACAAAAGAGAGAACAGGAAAGAAACCTCTTTCTTTAACATGAGGACCATTTTTTTGCTTAATGCCTCTGGAGAACTCAGCACTGGTTTTTGCTCCTCACTCATTCAGGCCATTCAAATTAGAACCAGAAGTAAGTGGGCACCTTCTTTCAGGACATTGCATAAGGACAGGGGCCTGGATTTTGGCAGAGAGGGCTTTCTGGAGCCATTTTACAGTGTCATGTTGCTTATCAGGATTTCAGGCACTCAATAAATGGTCTCAGTCTATAAAGGCTAAGTTCCATTAAAAAAATTATTATTACAAATATTGTCTTTTCAAGCTAATGATAATCAAGTTTCCCATGTCTCCAGGAGACTTAAGATTGGTCTTTATGATGTTAGACACAAAGAAATGACTGGTCTGTTATAACACCACAGAAACAAAAAATCAATTTGGCTGTTCTTTTTTTTTTCTTTTATAAGACCATTTCAGTCAAGATCAGAGGTACAAGTTGAGAAAATACTATAGTAATTAGAATTGGTCACTAAAGATGGAAAAACATTATGTTAGAACCACAGCTGACCTTCCGTATACTGGTGCTTTTACACCTGCAAGAGGTTCTTTGTGTACTTCACAACTTTGCTGTACGTTAGCCCCACCGTGTGGTTTATTTAGCAGTAGTATGACTGAGGATCTCAAAGCAAAAAAATAAAATGACAAAGCAGTACAAGCAGAATACCAACTCTACCTGCCATATTTCGAATAAGGAACTTGGTGGGATGGATTACAAAATCTGCCATCAGATCACAGGAGGACAGAAACTCAGGTGGTCTGGAACAACTGCGCTATCTTTAGGATGCTCAGCCTTTGAAGAATTTATTTGTATTTCTACCTTGTGCCAACAAAATAAAAGAAGTAGAGCTAAGCCAGGAGAGACTTATATGCCACAGCAACAAGGAACTTGGACTCAGGTTATTCGGTGAGTCCAGAGAAAGATTTCTGAGCAAACACAGCCCACAGAACTTAGCAGGCTCATAGACCTGGACTCAGTCCCAGAAGCAAATTGTCTTGATCACATCCAAAAACCCCACAATAACTATTTTCAAAAGAGAAAGGAGCCCTGCGAATCACGTAGCTGTGATGTAACAACATGACAGCCAGTTCTAAGCTGAGGGACAACTTACTTCCAGACCCATCTTTGATCCTGGGTCCCTCTGACCCTGCCTCTGCAAGGACATTGGCATTAGCATCGTTCTCCATATCCATCATGTTCAAAGCAGGCTCACTTTCTTCCTCAGGTTCAGGGTGGCTGAAGATCCATTCCAGCGCACGCTCCAAGTTGTTGTTCTGCAAGTGAAACAAGTAAAAGAGCAGCCTTTAACACACTCTCTAGCATCATGCTACCACTCAGCAGTCTTCGAACAGAGTAAGGATCACATTAAAAAGCACTTAAGACTTCTAAGATACATACTGTACCTCCATAGAAAATAATATTCAGCAAGGACTCTGCAGAAACTCGACAGATGGAAAAGAAATCCTCCCACAACTAAACCCCATGGCCCCCCGGGTTCTCATTTTGAGGATGTATAGTCTTTAGGCACCTAGGTTGTTTCTCAACAGATGGTAAAAGAAGCTAAGTTTTCCTCACTTTCCTCCACACTTCAACATTCATGTGAAAAACACAAACCACCCTCCCAACTCTAACCCAGACAAGTCAGGCATCTCATACTTTGCCAGAATAGTTCTGTGAATACATTATGTGTATTATCCACTAATTGGATTTTTATACGTTTCAAAGGTATCTCAGCATGCACATATACAAGGCACCTAATATGGATCGATACCCAAGTGCTACCAACAGCTAATGGAACTCACTGTTGCCTTCAGTGCTTGAATTGCTAGATTCCTTTGAAAGCCCATGGAAATGATAATTGCAACCATCTCTTCGGGAGGTTGGTTATCTAGCCCAACAGCTCCAAACTCAGCCGCTCCACTGGATGCAACTTCTCCAAATGCAGGTATGACCAATGGCTCAGCAAAGTCTGGAATGAACATTCATCAGTTCATTCTTTTGCCCCACTGAACTGGGAAGCCAACAACAAATGCAAACAAACAACAAGTAGGACCTCAAAAGCAGTCCCAAAATCAACATAAGTTTGTTTAACTGGCCCGGTTGGGACTTAGATTTGTGGAAAGCCTTAAAATCAATAAAAGGAACATGCACATTGTAAAATATCTAGGCGGGCAAACTCATACTGAGCAGGCTGGAACAACCTGGCACATCACAGAAGTGAAACAACTGCAGGAAAGTAGCAAAGATTGGCATGGAAGCAATGATATCACCAGAACAGTAAACAACCCAGCTGATATACATACTGATGTAAAATGAACTCATTCCATAGCTGAAATATGTCAATTAAGCCCGAGTAAAACTCATCTCCCATTTATACAAGCAACACAGAAGCCCACAATGAAGTGTGAACTCAACCAAATATGGAGTTTCCTGGCAAGGGAGTGCTCAGATATACTCGGTGGTGAACCACAAGTCCAGACTTTGCATGGATGAAACACAGGAAGCGGAGAACATCTAGCAGCCCCATCCATCAGTATGCAGCCCAAGTTCTAAGTGTGGCATGAATGCTCTAGTCTGAGCTAGACAAGGCTGATATGGAAGAAAAGCATCTGGACCACAGAATTCTTTGTACTTACACTTGATCACAAGTCAGCTTCCCCCTTAGTAGCAAGGATCTAGCCAAAGGGTGGAAAACAGAGAGCTGGCCTACACCACCAGGGAGGACAGGAGAGTGTACTTCAGGTGTAGCTTAGGTTTGTCATCGTCTTCTAATGGTCGAGAACTGCATATCCCAGGAGCAGCTTAAGAAAATTCCCTCACACCTCCAGGTTTCCCTGGGTGGGGAAGGGGGCTGTTGTTTCTCTGCCATACATTTAAAAATTTCTACTGACTCGTCAAAATATTCAACCAGGAACCGAGTTTAACTTACACCTTCCAGTCACTGACCTGGTTCTTCCATGTGTGCAATGATCCAGTTGAAAGCGACTTCAGCACCCAGGTTGCCCGTATAGTACACAGCTTTCCGACACGCTTCCAAAGGAAACCCCATCTCTGCCAGTTGCATAACTGAAGACTCATTAATATCTAGAGCTACAAGAAAGGACCTTCTAAAATCAAAAAGTCTAATTTCATCCATTGTAAAGTATTTCTTATTGGTATTCATGGTGCCACATATTAAAATAGTATCACTTGGATTTGTTTTTTTACCATAATAAACCCATGCAAGCATGACAGTATTTCTTATGAAGCTACTGGTAATCTTCTGTCTTGGTAATTCTACATAGATCCTTAAACCTTGATGAATTCCTACAGGACTTTACTAAAAAAAACCTCACCGCTGGATTTCAAGAGGGGAGGAAGTTAGGTGCTGAGCTTAGCTAGAGATGGCAGCCAAAAGCAATCACCTCTCAAAAACAGGACCTTGCTGGTGACAGAAACAAAATGCTGCTGGATCTAGCAGTCCAGCTGAACTTCATCTCTGAATGACAGGGCCCAACAACTTCAGCTGAGATCAGAGTCCACCAGGAGCTGGGATCAAGCAGTTGGAATCCTCTGCAAGATCCTGCTGATGAGCAGCAGACAGAGGAACAGCTCATATTCTGGCTATGCTCATGCTACTACAGATTCTTTAAGCGTCCTGCACACATGGAAGTAAATGCTGAACAAATTCAAAAATCAGCTGTTATTTAGAGGCATGCAGGGCAATATTTCATGCATCTCTATGAGGACAGAGAAGCCATTAGCTGAGCAAAAGCATGACAATTTCTTAAGCAGCTGAAATACCAGACTCAGAGAAAAGAGATACGTACACTCCACAAAATGATTCATCATACGATCTGGAAATTAAGAGAAAAAAAACAAGGAAAAGGACTTATATGAAGGCTGTGTAGATTCATGTGCTAAAAACAATTCCTTATTTTTAAAGTCGTAGAAACATTTGACCTCATACAGGCAGGGCATGTTCATCTTTAATGTCCGTTAGTTTTTTGCTATGAATTAGACCAGGGTTGCTTCTGACCAGTAATTTCCCTAACTCAACTCAAAGACAAAAGTCTCTGGTACTACAAATCAATACGAAATACAGCTGATGGCTGTCCTAAATCAACCTAAGCAAGAATCTGTTTTGTTATAAATAATGTACCAACATCCATGCATTTACACTGCAACTATGTCAGTCCTTTGAGCACGCGGATAAAATGAATAGGTTTTTGTAAAGAATCTGCAGATAAGGGCTAAAACTAACATCTTTAGAGAACTGAATTTTGCCATAGCCTTTCCTCTGACACACAATTTCAGGTACTAGCTTTCTTTCACACACACACAGCTTCACATCATACCACCACTATTATAAATAATCCAGCAAATGGGGCAATCATGTCATGAGAGTAGTGGCATTACTGTTTATTACCTACTGAGGCACCCAAGCTTAACTCATCTGGAGAAAATTGCAACAACCTGGGTCTAAGGTCACACTATAAAAACATGATTTTTCTTGCTATAGAACATTTCATTCTCCAGAGAAACCCAGGGAATGAGGAAAGAGGATAATCTAATATTCTTGTTTCTGAACTTCAGTGTTAGAAAAACTGTATTTCACAAAAAAAGCAGCACAGCATGTTAGTCACCCATCTTTCTCCCTGCTCTACAAATATTTTAGTCAGCAGTTTGACATCAGCTCCTTGAGACAGCGACTTTTTAAAGGACTGTGCAGCCAAAGTACATCCAGAAGTGGACTATGCACGCATACACAGCTGCTAGGGCCTACTGCAACCTAAGAATACTTATATTTTTAAAAACCAGTAAGATTTTGGATCTTAATCTATGTCTGAAAACATTTTCTCAAATTGCAGTCCTTTGTGTACTAAGTATTGTTGTACTGTGAACGAATCAATTCTGCAGGCATGGCGCATCATTTGTTCCACCTCGAACTAAAGTGTTTCAAGTTATCCAAGTACACTTTGTGACTGAACAGAAGATCATCTGCTCAGAATCGTAACACTAAAATCCTACAGCAAATAATTATAGTAACTGACAGATTTTAAAGTTCCTTCTAATGAGGATGGACCATATACTGTACACAAAGGTGTACGCAAAAACCAAGAGATTGGTTTAGCTATAGTACCACCCAGTGTACTTTATTAACCAGGTTTTAGACAAAATTTAGTACAAAAGTGCTCAAAAAAGTAGAGGTCTTCTCTATCCCTTTAAGTCCTATGTACCAATCAACATTCAGTAAGGATAAGCACAATAGCCTCATCCTTAAGTAAGGATAGTCCATTCACATGACAGACATGGAACAATTCTGCTGGTAAAGATGAAGAGATCACAACGCAGCACAAGCTGCTCCACCGAAAAGCACTACACTATTGCTTAAGAGGCAACCACCAAACAGCAGGGTAAGTACAAGAATATAGCCAGTAAAGCAAGTGAAATAATCTATTTCACAAAATATTGTGTCTTATCTTTGGGCACAGCAATTTCATAAAAATATAAATTATTTAGAGAGAGTCCAGAGCTACAGCAGCAATCAGAAATCCTGAAAATATCAAAGCAGAAAACCTGGGAGAACTAGGTTTGTCTAGCAGGGAGGAAAAAAAGGCTGTGGGGTGTTGTAAAATTCTTCAGTTACAGAAGCACAGACATGTTTTTTTGCTCATAACTCCAAAAGGTGAAGACTAAATAAAATCAGTATGTGCTAGAGGGAAACGGGAATAGAGGAGAGAATCAGGAGAGAAGTCAGTAAATACCTTTTGGGTCATCGGGAATGATAATGGGAGGAGCAATGTCTGGAAGTTCCTCTTCTCCTGGCTGGAGACCCCTGGCCCGAAGGTGGCTGATATCTAGGAAATCTGGCATGTCTATAGAAACATCTAAAAAAGCAGAGGAAAGGCTAAGCTTATGAATCCAGCAAAACAATCTCATGCTGCAACCTACCCCTTCAAGAGAGGGGACTCTGGTACACAAGGTACAAACACCGTCAGGGTTCTCCTGAGAACAGTCGTACACTAAAGAACAATTTAACTAGGAGGTCAGACTACATTAAATTGTATCTTAACAGAACCGATGAATTGGTTTGTCATAAAAGAAAAGGAGATTCAATTAGGATCCTCACAGTATAAACTAGAGACTCAAGCCAGGTCATCATTATTGACCAAGTGTGTACACCTTATAGATTATCTTGGACAGAATGAGAAAAAGGTAAATATAAAAGGCACTTACCAAGCTTTTTGGGTATCCAGTCAAGGCCAAAGGTGAATTTCTTTATCTGCACCACTAAGTACTCAGGAAACGAAGCAAAACGAGAAGTCCTGGGAAGTACAAGAAATACAATTCATTGAAATAAGACAATAAAATCACCAGCAGCACAGATTTAAGTACACATCGAGATGAGTAACTTCAGACCTGAGTGAGATCAATAGTGATGTATTTTATAAACATAAATTTCACAAAAAAGTTTTCAAGTACAGTGGAGAACTTTGATAGTAGCATTGCATACATTCATATCCTGAACATCACCCCAAATCCTTGCAGACAATTCAGCTTGTAGGAAGACTATAGAAAACAACTACAAGTAATATTCAACTGGCTTACTCAAGTTGTTCTGAAGTCGAATGTCAGAAAATAAAATTTGAATGACATTGGCTATAACTTCAGGGCATGGGTTTAAAACGTATTTGGAGAGAATGGAGTAACAATTAAATCTGTATTTTATTCACTTCCTTTCTAGTAACTGTAGCATTGTCCACAAGATACCAGTCGACCACAAAGCATTTCATTGAGCAAAAATTTAAAAATTGCCATGTGTAGTTTTTCACATGAAAGTGCTATATAAAAAAATACTTATATAACACTCTTATTCAGCTACTGTAGTATTTATCAAAATAGAGGATGACTCTTGAGTTTAAGGAAATCCCTAATATTGTCCCACTTATCAAAAAGATCCCCAGCCCTAACCCTAAACCCTAATCCTAAACCCAATCCTAACGCCAGCCCCTAACCCCAACCGTGATGTCCACCGATAGGACAAAGGGAAAGGGGTGCAAACTGGAGCATAGGGAAGTTCCACAAAAACATTAGGAAAAACTTTTTCACTGTGAGGGTGACAGAGCCCTGGCACAGGTTGCCCAGGGAGGTTGTGGAGTTTCCTTCTCTGGAGACCTTCAAAACCTGCCTGGACGCATTCCTGTGTCACCTACTGTAGGTGATCCTGCTCTGGCAGGGGGGTTGGACTGGGTGAACTTTCAAGATCCCTTCCAACCCCTAAGACTCTGTGATTCAGTGATTATACATAACATCATTGTCCTTCTCTATGCTCTCATTCTTCATACCTTTAATATCCTACATCCTTCCCTTTATATTCCACTCATACATATTATCCTTTCCTCCAATCACCTAATTCTGGGTAAAATACAGTAAATGCAACATAAACATAACACCTTCCTACTATACTATAAGTAACTATTTCCTAAATTCTTGTTAGCACCATCTTGCAATTTTAGTATCTTTATAATTTGCAGCACAAAACTTTTGCTTTTTTAAATATCAACTTAGTCTTCACGGTTCAATACTTTTAAAGATCTAGAGGATGAAGAATAGCTAAATTACAAATTAACCTCAAATCTATCTAAAGACTAGAATATCTTCCAACCTGTTCACAGTTACAATAAAGAAATGTTTAGATTTCTGCTACATTTTTCTCCACCGTGTGCATTTGTCGCCCAACTTTCCATACAATGTCAGTGAAACGGCATGCTAAGACAGCAAGGAGTCATTGACATGTTATGTGATCTAAAAATAGAAGGCACCTAGACACAGCAAACCAGTAGCAGAGCCCTATTTTCAACCACTCCTTGCTGCTGACAAAAACGGAAACAGATAAGAGACTAACTCTTGTTCTCAGCAAGAAATACTGCCCCTGAAAATTGCACTGGTTTCCACCTGCTGTCTTATTTCTTCTTAATGCTTTTTTAAGCCCAAGATGCTCTTGGTTCTCTTACCTATGTGGTTATAAACACACAAGATGGGTTCCTTCTTTTAGAGGTCCATAGAATCATAGAATGCTTTGTACAGGAAAGAACCTTCAAGATCATCTCACTCCAACCCCCCTGCCACAGGCACAGACACCTCCCACTAGACCAGGCTGCTCAAAGCCCCCTCCAGCCTGGCCCTGAACACTTCCAGGGAGGGGGCATCTACAACTTCTCTGGGCAACCTGTTCCAGTGCCTCAGCACCCTCACAGAAAAGAATTTATTCTTAATATCTACTCTAAATCTCTTTCAGTTTGAAACAATTACCTCTTGTCCTATCACTACATTGCCCGCTATAGTGTCCCTCCCCATCTTTCCTGTAGCCCCCTGAAAGGTCACTATAAGGTCTCCCTGGAGCCTTCTCTTCTTCAGGTTGAACAATCCCAACTCTTACAGCCTTGCTTATAGGGGGCATGGCCTCATCCATCTAAGTGACAGCAAACTTCACAGATCCAAACAAACACTATAGCATACAAAGGAGATAGACTGAAATCCAAACACAAACAACAAATAACATAAAACATAATAAAACCAAAGTTGTCAGCATAGAATTTCAGAAAAGCAAAAATTTCCATCCATCTAAAGAACTTTCTCACAAGAAACACAACCTTCGTTCGCTTGAGCCTCTTCTGTTGCAACGCCACGCATCACCTCGTGGAGCCTGACAGTTGAGAACAATTTATGTCCTGCTCAGCTGCTCGTTACTACTCTCAGCAGACTTGATCTGCACATTGCATTTCCGAGCCCCAGCACTAACACAACGCCAAAGCCTGCTATGCCAGTGTCTGTTTCTCTCTGCATCACATCCAGGTAGCAAGACAAGCACAGAGAGCTACTATATAAGTTTTTAACACGCAGCCAGACACATACTTACTTAACTCCTGCAGATTTTGCTTGAAGGGCACTGCTCCAGAAATCCTCTACATTGTTTGGTTCAGAAAAGGCCTGTAGGCAGGCACTAAATGGGATCTTGGCACGCACAAGCTCTGGTGGAGGTCTCCTGGCAGCTTCTGCTTCTCGCCTCTTCAATTCATAGGCAATTAATTCATCTGAGAAATATATATTAAACTAAAAGCTAAGTGAACATTGTTGTGGTTATGATGCCCTTCACTAGTCCCATTTTTGCAATTTTTAGAATGCAAACCCCTATGTATCAATAAAATTTTTAGTGGCTTTAACTACGCCTCAAAGCTTTCTGTCTGCATTGTGGTCACGAGTCACACTTAAAACCACAGGTCTTTTCTGAAGGTTTCTGTTCATAGTGAAAAAACAGAACTGGAAATATTGGACAACAGGTAATTAAAATCTTGCCATGACAGCCAGAATCCTGTGTTAATAGTAACATCAACTACTCACTTTATCAGATCTATCTGACATGAAAAATTACTGCTGTCTATCTGTGTCAACTTTCTAGACAGGACAGTATTATGTATGATCTAGAAAGAGTCCTGATGGTAACTAGTTCAGTAGTACCTTACAGTAAATTCATAAACTAATATACTTAACTAATAACTAATATACCTCCTGAGCCATTACCTGCAAATAACATGCTCCTTTATAAGCAATCTTTTAGAATTATCACTGAAACTGACTAACAAGGAATGTGAAGCTCTCCAAAACTTAAATGTTTAAGTCAAAATGGTCTTTTTAAAATATACTGTCTGGTTCAAGTTGTTGTGGGGTAGGTGAAAAGCAGTAGATGGAATTCTCTGTCTTCTGCTATTCCAAAAGATCTGATCAAATACTCAGAATAGGTCCTTCTTGCTTTAAAATATTTTAAATTTTGAGATTATGTAAGAAACCATATTATATTGGTCTGCAAGTCTCTTTCCCACTGATTGAAGAGACAACCAAGATTTGTTAGTACCTCCCTCCTGCTTCCAAGTCTTCCAGCTTCTTCAGCTATTTTCTCCTTTAAAACCAAGTATGCTTTTGCAGGCAGCTCATGGGCATGAAAAAAACCACCCATGTATATTAAATCAAAGTCCACCACTTCATCCTCCTTCTCTCATCTCCTAAAGACCAGGATATCCAAAACGTGTATTTTGATTTTATAGATAACAAACTGTTTCATATTTCTATTCTTTACAATCATATTAGATATTATAATCTGCTGCTAATGAACACAAAGCTGATTTGTTTCTTTGGTTGGGGTTTTTCGTTTGGTTTTTTTTGTGAGTGTGTGTTTGTTTTTACAAGATATTTGGTTAGAAGAAGATATTTGGTTAAGAAGTTTTTGTGTACTGGTTTTATGTTCACTGTTCAGGACAAAGTAAATGCAACCCTAATGGGGATCTTTGGGCACACATACAAGAAACAAGAATAAATAAATTGCACTACAAGTCCTGTGTCACAGTCTTGGGTCAAACCCAGGTTAAGGTATTAAAACAGATCTCTGACATTTTTATCATAGAAGCTGCTACCATCCTTGGTGATATATTGCTGAGTAGTAACACCTAATGGTGGTCCCACAGTCTGAAATCTGTTGAAAACTTGCCAAGAGTATCCAGGTAGAACCTTTATTCCCTAAAAATATAAGCAGGGAAAATAAAGCCACAAAGTGACGTCTATTTAAAATCTCCTTTAAAGAAAACCAAATCAAGTAACTTTACCCTGATCAGTTCATTGGTTTGAACTGCCATACGGCCTGGAACAACTCTATCCATATAACGAGACCACACAGAGGTGAGAACTTCATTCCCTCACGCTTGAGAAAGTCACCAGGTCAGTCAACAGACCAGGTTCTCTCCTTACCTTTGTTTGTTGCTGCCTCCATGGCAACAGGTAACTGCATGATATAGTCCACCCTCTCCGTGTAACGGACCTTTCTGGACTGACAGCATTGTGTGCGTTCTTCCACCAGGAACCGGAAGACATCACTAGGGTTTTCTGAACCTACAGGGTTGCGCTGAAAGGAATATTAGATCCAGTCGTTGAAGCAACAATCATTAAAGTGACCAAAGAATCCTGCTGGTTGCTTTATAGCAAGCACAAAGACGCCAGTCTTGCACCCATCTTGCATTTTGTTGCATGCAAAACTGTTGCACCCACAGAGAATCCCACTGAAGTCCACAACGTCTGCATGCACAGCAGTATCCTTCTACACCCAGTAACTTGCAGGGTATGTATCTAATGAACCTGAGTCAGTGTGAATGGAAGAAAGTAGGGAGGCAGCGGGTTACAATAAAGACAGAGAGCTCAAGTAAATAACACGGAGCACGCTTTCAGCAAATGGAATTGCTCCAACCACTCCCATTTACACTGAAACAGAACAACCAACTTGTTCATTATCCAGATGGGAATGTCATACAAGTGAAATACCTCCTCGTTGTTCATGTTAATGTCTGTTATCAAGCAAAAAACAGAAAAATATCTTCTAACCACCCCACAATCAGTACATGTGTTTTGGTATGTGGAACATTATGGATGCAAATACGAATAACCTCATCTAGACTGTAATATATGAATCAACACCCTCGATTCTTGGGGAAAACAGGAAAAAGAGGACGGATGAACATGAAAGATGCTTTAAATCAAAACTGCATGTATTTGTAAATTTTCTTTTCAGAAAGACAGCATTAAAATTCACAGTACTGGCTCTTTTACGCACAGCATAGAGCTGGAGCTTAGTGGAACTAAGATTTTATACAGAAATATTCAGCTGACAAACAGTCACTTTGTTTTCAGCAGGAGAGTCTTTCTTCCCGTAATGATTCTATGATGTACAGCTGGGATTTGTGAAAGAACTGGACACGGCAATTAGTTTCCCCGTATAAATTTGGAATAACAACAATCATAATACTTAATTCATTAATATTCTATGAGAGACTTCAATATGGTAAACAAATGAACAGCTTAAAATCATAAACCGAACAGCAATTTAAAAGAGTAGTTACATATATTTTTAAATCTTATAGCCTATACAGTGATGCTTGACCTCTCTGTATCTCTTGCAGGTGTTACCAGCAGGATTGGCCCTGTGTGTAGTCATGCAAGAGTATGAGGTAAAGAGAAGGGAGAAGTAAAGAAACAAATGTTTCTAAACCAAAATACATTTCAGTTAGTGCCATTTTTTACGTTTTCTACTCCTACAACAGCTCTGCCCTCATAGTCTAATATAACCCAGGAAAAGAAGGAATAATTCAGATTTTCTCACCTCTACTAGATTTATAAGATGTAGCAAAAATTCCTGTGCGTCTTGTTGTCTATTAGAGGAAAATTCAGGGTAGCCTTTACTTATAAAAGCCTTAAACATTCGGGGAGATATTCCATTGTGTTGAGGCTAAATAAAAGAAAGAAAAACCTTTTAAAGAAGTATTTTTATTCATTCCTGGACTAAATATCCCAAAGTCACTCCACTAGATCTACCTATGGCCCATTTCTGTCACTAGAGAAGGGATAGTTTCAGTTTCATCCAGTTTTCCATTTTGATAAAAATGGAAAGGGTCCTGAAGCATGATTTGCATGTTTTAGAGTACATTTTCTGATGTAGTTCTATAGTATTCACTCCATCTGATATTTCAACAACATTTGCAAGCTCAAAGAGACTAGTGAAGGTTTGCTAAAGTTTATTAGTTTTCAGAAAGGCTAAAAGCCTACCCTGTTTCCTAATATTCCTTTCAGAACCCTCTTCCACCTAAAAGTATGCGGGCATTGAACCACCCTGGTGTATCATCTAGCAGCTTTACTCAGGACAAAACCTTTCCAGTGACCTCTGCAGAATAAAGCAGAGAAGAACTCATGTGTGCAGCGTGCATTCCCACAGGGGTTGTTAACAGCAGACACGAATTTGCAATTTGCAAGTGTTGGTCATGTTGAAGGCCCATAACATACCGCCTGTAGCCACTCAGTTACATCAGTAAGATCTACCTTAAGTTAGAAAATCTCCAGCTTCCAAGAGAGTCTTAGTTATGACTCCCTCTCCCTCTATACCACTTTAAGAAGCCTTCCTGGGCACTCTAAACTGCATCCTCAAGGCAACACTTGCTATTATGCCTTTTAAATAACATTTTCGAAAAGTCGGAATCTTTTACTCAGATTTGCCCTCATCCTCCATGAGACAAAATGATCTTCAAGACATTCCAAGCAAAAGCATTGCCTCCAGGATATGTCAGAGGCTGTTAAAAACAGCCAATCTCATTCTCTACTACAGTTGTGCTATCATACAAATACGGAAATAGAAAATGCAGCACGAAATGGGAGGCACATAAAACTCACTAAAAAAGCAAAATTTTATCCTTCGTTTCACCAGGGCAAGGTATTCATAGACACACTGAAGTCAGAAGCAGATTCTCAATTTTAATGCTTTCCAATTTCTAGCAGTACACCAGCAACCACATGAGGCTAAGATGCTCTTTTAAAGACTCGTAAAGAGACAGTCTCAGTATTGCACGAACAAAGAGATGTTCTAGGGATTTCTGAATCTTGGCTTATAGATCACTTCAGTGTTCTCAACTGTCTATCATCAAAAGCTAGGACTGGGGAAATGCACAAACCAGCTCAAATTACTACATAATGGGCTTCTTTCTGTATCAGACACAAGAATAGAGCAAGGTGGCACATTTGCCCTGATGTACAATGCAATGAGTTTGGAATCAAGCCTTGTTTCCACCCATGCACTTTTTATTCAGCCCTTTGAACAGGGAGAAGAGAAATAAGCTGTGTGTGAGAGTCTATAGAAGAGGATCAGATCTTGTCCTCTAAACATTTTCCACCTCAAGGACAAGAAAAATAACAGAAGAAATTGCAAAGCTCTAGACAGAAAATCAGGTCCTGGCTGATGACCCTTTAAGCTTTCAGCCTGTTTTTAATGATAAAGTGGGTCTGGGAAAACTGCTGCAATTTCCAGACTAAACTCCTGTGGTGAAAAATTTTAGCTCCATGGTACCACGCATATTTATAGAATACCTAGCATACTTTCCCCATCAACAGTTGCAAAACAGTTTAGCTAAATATAGACTGTGCTGGACCACTGCAGATCTCACACGAATGCTTTTACAGGCAACAGCTCCCAAAAACTTTGGATGAATTCCAAAAACCCAGAAAGATAATTTCTTTGCATGTAGGAGTGAAAAAAAGAAGTAAAAGAACAAAAATAAAATTAATAATTCATTTCACAGACACAAAGCAGAAACACTTGAAAACACTGAAGGCCTAAAATCCTATGCAATTACATTTATTTTAAGTGAATACAGTCCACTCTGGATGACAAAATACTATCTATACTTGTACCAGATTTATCGGGTGACAGGAAGGAAGATACCAAACAAAAAAAGCACTCCCAAGCTGACACAACATAGATTTGTATGGTCAGAGTGGGGGACAAAAATTATTTTTTTTTTTACATAAATCTTCAGTGAAACAAAGGAAAAAGCAGTATAAGCTGTTTGAAATCCTAATAGACACTATGAAATGCTTCATAAGGAAGTTGTCTGATGCATGGAACTACAATTTTATTAAACTGAACTTACAAACAACACAAGTACGGTTAATGTCAGTAGATGGTTACTACTACTGGACAGAGTTTTATACCATCTGTCATTAAAAAATTCTCAGTATCTCATTGTTCATAGTGGCTGCTGGGCTAAACTGGGAGGTGTAGCTTTATTCAAAGGGATCATGTCCCTGATTTTCCAGCACATTATTCTTCATTCATATCTTGTATGTGTTTACGAAAGCAGGTCAGTCGGTATACATAATTTAATGTGAGGAGTCTTGTGAAATCTATTCCATTATTCCTTGGTCACAACAAAGTGTTGATAAATTTTAAACTTTAAGAGAAACAAACAGGATTTATTTGTTGTTCCAAAACAATGAAGAGCTACTCTACAAGGCCATTACTCAGGGGTCACAGGACTTTGAGATCATGCAAACTACTCTGTACCAGATGCTCTTTGTCCAAAATCTCTTTGGCGTTCTGATTTCAGAAGGAAAAATTCCTATAGCAATAACTTATAGATGAAGGCAGAGGGAAGAAATCTATTTCCATGGAAACTATAACCATGCTTCTGTAACAGAAGCATGCGTGAATTCTGCTACGTATAAAACTACAACCTGGCATCAGAGATCCTTTCTCCGTAAAGACAGCTCTTTTCTACAGGTAGTATTTTCAGTATAGGTTATTAGTTGACCTTTCATTTCTAAATATCCCATCTGTGGCGTCTGTGGTTTGACTCTACATGCTGCTTGGGGCCACAATACCAGAGGCTGGCAGGGTCACAAATACCTTCTAGGTCCAGTTGTCCCAGCATCACTCTAAATAAGATGTTTCAAGGTAGATGGTTTGAAAACAAACCTAAAATAGCAGATTTGCTTGAGCAGATAATGTTCTCCCAATAACTAAAATTTTGCTTCAGATAACTGTTAATTGGATGACTATAGGGAAAACACAAGCAATTCCAAAAGCAGCAGAGTTTGAACAGAAAGACAAAAACTGAACTAATCTTCTCACTCTCCAAAGACTGATGGAAACTTAAAAGAACTTAGGAGAAGAAACTTTTCCATCTTATCACTAAGCTTACTGACAGCTTTTTTTCCTTAAAAAAATCAAGGCAAAACAGGTAAAAAGATAAATCCATTAATCAGGCAGCGCCCATTAACCTTGTTAATCAGCCAGACCTTTGTCAGAAATCGTCCTTACTGCTAAAAGCAAACTGACTGCTGGACAAAGAATACTAAGAGGCTTCCTGTTGACCATAAGAGTGAATGTGTTCATTGCTGGGTGAGGAAGAAGCACAGACAGATGAAGACACAGGTCTATGGATGTTACAGTGCTAACATATACCTTAATGATTTTAGCAGCATAAGAAAAACAAGCAACTCATGCTGCAGAAAAAAAACCACAAAGGCAATATGAAGATTACAGAACCAATACTGGAGTTCTTGAAGCTAGATACTAACCAGATATTGTGAGTTAAATACCTGCTTTGCTGCAAAATTACTGCAAATCAAAATTAAAGGACAGTCTCCCACTGTTAACACTCATTATGACAAAAGAATAAAATTCTACATTATATAAACATGGGGGAAAAGAAGTTATTTCATCCTCCAATTCCTCTCCCCTTTGTGTCTAGCATGTTAACTATACACTATTTGCCCCTCAGTATACCTTTGTTCTGAAATGGCATGTTCTGAGAAAGCCTGATTCCAAGGTTTTCTCTGATGGTAATTATCATAAATCAGGATATATACATTGTTCTCCCCAGGTTGTCCAGTAACTAGAGTTTCAATTTTCATTCAAACCCACATACACGTCTATGTTTCCAGGAAAGATTGCACTGGCACAGACATGCTTCTACACAATTTCTGTACCATTCAATTCTTGAACAAACCCCAGTGGCCACGGCTCTGCATGGCTCCTCCATCTTGGTGAAAGCTGCCAGCACCACTTATCTTACCCTACATAGACGGCTTCTCCTGAGATCAGGAGGAATATTGTCAGACACCTCCTGGACACAACTCTTTAGCTCTTTATACTTTTTTTCAGAAAATTAGAGAGGGTTTATAGGTTTGCTTCTAAATACCCAGGACACTCTAGATAACTTCTGTTTCATTCCTCAGAGAAGACAAACATGTTGAAAGTCCTATGAACTTTTGCACTCATGGTTGGAACAGCACAATACTTTCCCAGCGGAACCAATGGTTGCTTTAATGCTTTGCACAAATAGCCCCTGACTAATATATTCCTGACCAGAACCCTGCACATTCCACCTTGCTAAGCACCCCATGCTAGATCCACATGTGTTCTTCAATGCCCGGCACCTGTTCCCTTTTCTCGGGATATCACTTTTACCTAGTTACCAGGCTGTACAAACTCAGTCAAATACCTTGTGTTCTTCTTTCATCACCTGCTCAATAAGCTCAGATTTCACGGGTGGCTTAGAGTACTGGCCTGAAAGGAGACCGTGTCCCAGTTTAGCCCTGTAATGGAGAAAGTAGTGGGGTGGAAACAAACGTGAATAAAACAGAAAAGAAGATTCTCATTCCAAGCACAAAAGAAGTTTACTGTGTTTAACCTCCTGATGAAACACCATTACCTGCAATGAAGCAGGCAAATCTTCTCATTCTACTTTGTGCCAATATCTCACTTTCAAGTCCAAGCAGAGGTGTTCCTCTGCTCTGCCACTGAATTATTTAGATTCTATTTAACCTGTCCAAGGAAATCATTGAGAAACATCACTTACATCTGAGTGTTGAAATCTTGCGTTGGATCAAGAGGAGAGTAGTCAAATATTCGTGCAAGGTTTCCCACATACCTGAGCAGCAAGAACAAAGAAGAAAATTTCAAATGTTACAGCTAGATCCACTTAAGAATATCCTAACAGATCCTCAGCTGTGATACATCAGCAGGCTTCCTCTGTGCTAACAAGTCAAATTCTGCATAACAGTAAGTGAAGCGCTTCTATCATGGAAAAATAATAGTAAAGAAATTTTCTAATGGACATTTAAGTTTTGCTTAGAAGCATTTAGCTACCGAGATGGGATGAAAATCAATGTACTTTCTACTCCTAACCAACATCACCAGATAAATTCCAAATTTGCATGAGAACCAAAACATGTAGAAAGAGTATTTTTATTGAGTTTCTTCAGAGAAATAAAGGCTAACTCGCAGCAATAAACCCTAAGGTAGACATTCTTTTATTCAGTCTGTTGGAAAGTGAAGCATTTAATAGCACACTACCTGGGCATTGTTTCCCTTGAGCACAAGAGAAAACAGGCCAGGTCCGTATGGCCATGTTGAAAGAACACATCTAACTTCTGCTTGGTCCCTCTTTGATGAAAGATCTACACTACTTCGTTGTGATACTAAGTGCTGTAGAAAACGACCTCCTTTACTAGAGTCCATTTTGATATTTTTCAAAAATGGAGGTAAAGAAGCTGCCATTTAATGGATCTACAGACTGTACTCCATATGGTTAACAAAGTAAACACACACCAAGTTTTCCTCCTCTTCTTCTCCAGAAAGCAATTGCTACATGAAAACCTGGGAGGCTTTCCAAAATCTAAAGCCTTACTTCCAGCACACACTACTATTGCTGGGGAATTAAAGAGCACTCAGAATTTTATTACAAACCATAGACTGTCCTTTACAAAAAGGCTTCTCTCCTTGGAGTGCCATGTTCAGTTTTGACCAGTCTGGAATATTTCATATTCCTCTGTTATGCTTTTGTCCTTTTATTCTCTTAATTAATCAGTGGAAAAATATGCTCACACTCTAAGCATGAAACCGGATTTTTTTATTTTTAAATAAGAATTTTAAGGAAAAATACCTCTGATAGTTTCCCTCTTCTTAGCCAGACCTGCATGCAAAAGGTACACTGCTTTTCACTAGCACTGATCAATGTGTTTGTGCCAGCACAGGTTTTTTGCACAAATGACAAAGAAGCAACAGAATTATTCCTGCAGCTATATGAAGGCACGGGCCAGTGAAAAATACCTAATGTGATAATTAGATAGAGATATACCTTTTTTATATACATATGCATATAAAAAGCAGAGACGGAACTGCTAAGTTTACAAGGTGACATGATTTCCCACCATGAAGCTAAGTGAGTAAGTTCTGATTTCAAAGGCAGCTCAAATTTTTTTTTCCAACGTTGTCCAGAACAGAACAATAAAATCACTAAATCCTCAAAGCAGCCACTGAACCAGAAGAGAGCTCTTTGCAGGCAAGACAAAAATTAAAATACTATTTTTCTTAGGAAAAACAAGAGATTGAGGAACGCAGCAGCTAGTGACAAGAACTAGTTTGAAGCTACTTACGCTCGCTGGAACTCTGGGATGCTGAAGATGGCTTGCATGACAGCATTGAGGTAGCAGCTATTTCCCAGGTTCTTCATGCCGGTGTATCCTGGGCCATACATGGGCTTGAGTTTCACACCAGCTTCCTGCATCACTTCCCATTCAGAAACTCTTGGTTTTATATCATTATCTCCTAGCCCATTCTCTGTCTGAAAGCAAGATAATTTTTTTTTTATCCGATTACCTTTGGCAACAATTTATGCAGCTGCTCTCATCATCACCAATTTTGTGATCTACGATCTAGAAAAGAAGGGCCAAACCAATGGACAAAGGGAGGTAAATCCCGCATGTAGGGAAGATCATCAAGCTGAGAAGCCCAGCAGCATGTTCTTCAAACATCTCAGCTCTTTATCACAGCCCAGTGGCTCTTTGAGCATTCCTAAATGTGACCTCAATCCCAGCTGGGAGATTCATTTCCCTCAGGGCTGGGACCTCACGTCTCAGCATCAAAACACCACATTTTTTCAGGTTTCATATTCCATTTGCAATGGCCAAGAAGAGCTGCTGCTGTAGAAGCTGATTCTAGCAAATGAACCACGTGAAAAGCTGCAGATCCAAGAACTCTTCCCTTCTTTAAAATGGGAAAAGCCAAAATTTGTGACGTTGAAGTTTCTCCCCTTTATAGCACAGTTTTCAGCTTGTAGGCACAGGTCACTACAGTGTCATTTACCACTAACACTACTCCATTCCTTCACCAAGAATTTCTCAGACAGGTCTGAAGACCAGAGACAAAACCTTTACAAAAGCTGAGACTGTTTTCAAAGCTGCGGAGCAAAACAGGTTTTCCAGAAAAAACAGTAAATAAAAGACGCTTTTTATTCATTATATTGACAAGGAAATTAGTATACAAAAACTTTATCAGTACCATGAAGGCTTTTGAAACTTCACTTTAACTCTTCTCTATCATTTTAGAGAAGAGTTTTTCTCTTCACTTAGACAATAAAATACACTACTACCAGGTTTGTTAATTTTTATCAGTTTTCACATTCAGGTTCTCAGTGAGTGACACTAGGCTACACACTTGAGTGAAAAAAGAAAACAACAACAGCAACACAAAACAAAACCACACAACAAAAAAAAAGCCACCTGCCTTTATAACTAGATCCCACTTAGAACTGGAATCAATATCCGTTAAGATGCAAATTATTGAAAGGACTTCTCTACTAATACAGACCCACAACATGTTCAGGAACAGGACTCTTTGCGCCAGACTCTTTCTAGTGTACCACAGCACAGACCATGCTGCTTTCTGGACTTGGGAGAATGTATCTTTTGTTTTGTAAGGTAATTATTAAGAAGATCTAAACTGAAATTTATAACTTTACATAGAGAACCTTTCAACCACTTTTTTACTTATCCATTGCTTATCTTATTTTTTGCTTAAGATCTGCATGTTTACACAGTCAACATGCTTTCCTTCACTCACTATCATTGAATATTCTAGATATTCTTCTCTGACTGAAGGAGGTTTATTACTTTGAAGGAAAATGGTACATAACAGACGAGAAGTGAAACACGGAAACTAAAGACCACAAATGAACTCCTTCAGAAGGCAACTTTTGAATTTGAGAGTAATGATTCACTCATGTCAAACCTCACAAAATAAAACACGAACTGTCTGGCTGAACTTTACAAAACTAGACGCTACGATAACAGTCTGGAGGAATCACACAAGTATAAGCTACAAGTATCATTCTTCTGGTTTTCTCCCACCCCCAACTAAACAAACAACACATAAACAACAAACTAAATAAAAGATGGAATTCCTACCACTTGCATCTGCAGCATATCAATTCCAAAGTGTGCCAAATGTTTTGCTAGATGTGGATCTAAAACCGGTTCCTCTTCATCAAAGGAATAGACATCTACAAAGACAGAGAAACCGATGAGTTGTAGTATCAAATGTTATCCCTTCTCTTTGTTTAGAAATGTCGCATTTTTAGTACCGTATGTCATATTCATATTCTCCAAGTTTAGTTATGACCAGCAGAAAAATGCATAGACATCCATATAGCTCAGTAAATTTCTTAAATGTTCTCAAAACAATCACCACAGCTACTCTCCTCAAAAGAAACTACAGTAAACTAGATTTCAGTTATAGCTCTACGATAGGTCCTTATGGTTTTAAGCAAAAGCACATACATTTTTTGGCAGGGCAAAGTTCAAACCCTGGCAGGAAGCAACACGTCTGGTGATTATATTTTCATTATGAAACCAAGCTTGATAAATTCAACAGGACAAAATGAGATAAAAACCTCATTTTCAGTGTTTACCAGGCAAGTCCTGCAACAAAGCTGAGTCCAGAGCATGTTTCTCCTCTCTGAGCAAATAACAATAAAGCTACGAGCATCATAAAAGGATATAAGTGATAAGACATGCACTAGTAAGACTTGAACAGGCCTTTCATCTTTTCTCTTCTCTGGCTTTTTGCTCTGTAGTGAATGATGATTTCCCCACTTTGGTCTCTACTCATACTAAGATCGAGAATCCTTCTGCCAGTCTGCCTGCACTTCCCTCAACCACACTTGCTCATGTCCAGCAGAGTTTCTCACTGTGACCTTGCCCCCATGACCAGATCTGGTTGACAGAGAAAATCAGGAGAAAGATGAGACAAACTCAGGAGAACAGAAACCAGACAAAGGCTGTTCACAGCACAAATACCACTTCTGAAAGGTCCTTACCCTGCCCTCTCCTGGCAACGACAGACCCTGGCTCTGACTGGGCCCATCACCTACGGAAGGCTTTAAAAAACATACAGTCTCATCAAAGTCTCCTAGTACCAAACCCACACTGAAATGATAGGCTGAAGGTTAGCCAAGACATCAAAGACCTAATGCAACTTTTAAAATTTACGGGTCAGATGAAGAAAATTAACTCCCTCAAGCCGGGGAACTGTGCTTTTGAGTCAGGCTGCCAGCTGCTGATTAGCCAGACTCTCTGTTAACACTGGTCCTGATGACCTCTCTGGCACGCGTGTGGCTGTGGCTGCCCATCTGCTGGAATTCCACTGTGTGGTAGCAAGACACGACTGTTCATCCACACACAAGATCGCAACATTCCCATAGTCTTCTGATGAGGTCACAGCCCAGGCAAAATATCCTGTAAAGTTCAAACACCTAATGGGGTGAGATTACATATCAACTGATCTTGGGTGACTGCTTTCAATGTGGAAGCTTTGATTTTGTGGTTTTTTTTTCAGTTCTGGCAACTGAAGAGAGAGCAGCCATCTGGGACTACTGACCCAGAGCAGGAGAAATGGAACACAAGATACATTTATCTTTTGCTCAAGCCCAGCTCTTGTGTCACACACTTTAGTACTTTCTGCTATATAGCCAACTTAAATTCATGGGGGAGACATAGAATTCACTTATTTAAAAAGAAAAATAAAATAAAAAAAAAATCAAAGTGCGGCAAATCAAAGAAAGAAGAGCCCCCAGACACAGGTCCGTAGTGTCATCATACAGGCTCTGGTAGATAAGGAATGTAAAGAAGTCAGCAAATGTGATGCACAAAAAGCTGGTATCATTAGAGTGAGAAAGGGTAAGAAAGGAGAAAAATAAGGAGCACAGGGAAGAAAAATATCAAGAAAAATTTGAGACAGACAACACAGAATATTATTAAACAGATAATAATCACTATTATTCATATCACAGTAAGAAAAGAAAAATTACAATGCTACCTGTACTTCCTGTTCTTCCACAGCTCAAGATTCACACTTGTTCCAGTGGTGTAGACATCACTCCTTCATACTTTTAGGATAATAGGAAATGAGAACCCTGTCCCTGAAGAAACAAGTTGCACAGAATCCCCCAAAGAAGTACTTGACAATTGCCGAGATCGGCATCCAGAAAGCAACTCATTTGAGTACTTGTCGGGCAGGGCTGCCCATTGCCAACCCCCCATTCTTCAAACCAGTTTCAAACACACAACCTCACAACGACTCGACATGAAATCTAGCGGCATTGTCAAGAGGCAGCAGATAGGTTGAGCACTACTCCAGGCTGTGCTATTGAAGCAAGTAACTTTTCTGACTCTCGTGTGCATCCTTTCCAAGATCCAAGAATGCTTCAATTTCTGCCTTGATCCCAGATCTGTTTGTTGACAGAATGCTACAAAACAGGGCTAATGTCCCAGAAATCTTTCATAAGGTACACGGCCCAGATTTCTCAAGAAAGACAAGGAGCTCTCCTCTGCTCCCTCTGCATACACATAAGGTAATTTTAAGTGGAATACCGGCACCACCTCTTTCTCCTCTCTGGTGAGAAAAAGGAATAAGTCATGTCAGTAGAGGGACTAACACTTATTACTCTTCTGCCATCACCTCTTCACCCCCAGCCCTGGGAAGCAGAAACCAGACAGACTTAGTGTCACAATCAGTCACAGAGCCTCTTTCCTGAAGCTCATCTGTCATTCAGCCCTATAGAGAGGTTATGATTATCACCGCAATATAGACTGTAGAGAGAACAACTACTGAAAAAGAAACACGGAAGGTTGGGCGAGGGAAGTCTTTTCCATAGAGAAACCAATCCAGAAGAACAAAAGTCTGTGGAGAACAGCTGGTGCCCCTCATTCAGAAGGAAGGATGACAGCCTGTCCTTTGTTATCCCAAAGGCCACGTAAGAGAGGAAGCAGCTGATTGGTGGGAGGCAGAAGGACAGCAGCCATAAGGCAACAAGTACTGCTGCTACAGATGAGGCAAAAAGTATATTTGAAAAAATCAGTAAAGAACATTCTGTTTATTTTGTAGATGCAGTTGAAACCTACAGCTGGGCAAATCCTAAACACCTTTAATAATTGAGAGATTTGGATAGAAATCATCCGAGACCAGGCTGGTGTAAGGAAACTATTCTGTCTAGGAGAGAAAAGAATGAATTTCGCTCAGTGTTTCTGTGGCACAGCTGGTTGAATCTAACTACAGTCTCCTTTCCCTGACACTGAATAGGACTTAAAGGTGAAAAACTCTCAACTGATGTCTGTTAAAAACAGGGTTGCTCTAAACAGCTATCTTTTATCCATATGGTCATAAGCACTAAAACCAAAATATAATCACGGTATGTGTTCTTCTGGGTTTTATTTCTCCATGCAGCTGCAGCAAAGGATCTCTTTACTTATGACTTTTTCAGCTTCTCATGTTTTTACTCCATCTAATGCTCACACACCATAATCCTCTCCACAGCAACACTGCAGAACATCACACTTGGAGAATATGCAAACAAGGATACATCTATAGATTTTTTCCACTCCCAAGATCATCAAACATTTTACAAACGAGCATCACAGCAGCCCCATGAAGAGCAGCATTCATTAGACCAAACAAAATGTAACTGAAACAATAAGGAAAACTAGCACAGTTTCCAGTATGATTAAAAAAGAAAAACATAAGCTGTTAAGAATGGACTTTTCCGACTTTAAAAATCATTATCCTGTTATGGTTTCTATGTAACGTAAGATTGAACCATTTGCCCTAGCAAATGTAGCAGAACTGAATACTGTTTTTCCAGATTCTGCTTCTTCAAAGTAAGACATATTCTTCTATTATAAATTTACTATTATGCAACCCCAAAAAATCTATTTGCATCAAATGTAAAACAGGAGTAGATAAATAGATAAGAAAGGTAACAGCTTTCTCCAAACAGAATGTGTGTCATTCCTCCCAACCCCAATCAAGATTCACAGACTCACAGGGTTTTCTTTCCAAATCACTCTCAGGCATTTGCACATTCTTCCGCACCAACCCACTTGGTAACAGATACACACTGTCAGTCTCATGTGCGAAAGATACGTCACCTCAGAACCTGCCAGCTGACTGACCTGCTCCATCAGGAGTGATGGTTCCCAGCTTCACTGCCAGAGGATAACCCGTCTCCTTATAGTGCTCCATTGCATGCCCATTGCCCCCACAGCCGTCAAAGAACCACTTGCCACACAGAACAGAACCATCGGTCAGGTTTAGCCACAGATTCTCCCGCAGGTCACATTTTGAGCATTTCCAGCCACTGCAAGAAAAAACAGGAAGAAATAACAGAACTAAGTAAGGTAGGAACCAGCCCCGTATTTCCAATTATGGTAGGTCAGGCCAAACACAGACATTCAGCTCAGAGTCTGCATGAGAATTGTTGGCTGAGTTGCTGGCTTCAGTCCTGGTACTCTGGACTGTATTACAGAACCTACGACAATCAAACCGTATCACCCTCACCTGGGGGGAATTCTAACACCGTTGTCTAACTGTACAAGCGTTTTGGCATGTTTGGATGCCTGTAGCTCTTCCTCCCAAGAGTCAGGGTCCTGCTTCCTGTAGGGTGATTTTGCACTGAGGAATGCATCACAAGCGATCGTCACCTGGAAGAGAGATGTACGTCAATCAAAACCTAACTCAGTGACCGGACAGAACTTGGCATTCAGCCCATTGCTAACCACATACAGAACTGGATATCAGTAAAACTATTTATATACTTCAGTATGCATGTAATCTAGATTGCAGTTGTTATTATTTTAGCAAGAGAGTAAGCACAATATGTACTTAGTGCGCTTCCCTAGGACAAGCTGGCATCATAATTAGGGAAGGAATACAGGAGACAAATGGAAATCCAAGAAACAAAGGGAAGGCAGACTTTTGAAGCTGACTGACTTTCATTATAGCTGGTTAAAAAAGATCTTAATGTAAAAACAAGCACCACATGTGAAAAAACAAAGCACCGTCCTGGTAAAACTGAAGCAGAAGATAATTCCTATCACCGCTTGTACACACTCACTGACCAGTGCTGGTAACTCTTCTATATTGGGTAATGAGATTTCATAGTGATCAGGAAATATAACAAGTTTTGCTTCATCTTCATATTCAAAGTCATCACTGTTGAGCTCACTGTTTGTCTCTAGATCTGGAAAACAAGATGGGGAATGTTAGGAGATTGCCCTGAGATCAAGGTCCCTAAATAGTGGCAGGGGTAGCATCGTGAAGCATTGCTTGCCTGGCATCAGTCAGCAAGATGACACTGTCCATAGCTTCTTCTGGCTATAAATGTTTACGAAACCCTGATCTAAAATGAAATCTGACCATTCTGCAAGAGCGTGTTCTGAGGACCAAAATTTCTGTCTTAATCTGATCCCATCACTGCTGATTTGGCCCCTCTCCAAGCAGTGCAGTGTTGCAGACATCACATTCTGAGAAGGAGCTAACAAAATTCCGCTCGTTTTGGACAAAACTGGGACATAATACCGCTGTGCCTTTTACGCAGAATCTTGAAATGCTACACAATATGGAGACCATGTCACACTACTTATGCGCAAACTGCAGTCACGGATCTGGCTGAAACATGCTGTAGCTCCCATTCATCTGGAACCTGTGGCCTTTCCTCCCATGAAGATGTCCATGGCTGGAAGTATTTCCACACCTGACGCATAGTCTCAAATAGCTACAGCAAGTAGAGTTATAACAGTATCATCCCTCTCTTGCTAACTCCACTCTCTAACTAGTGTAACTATCTTTTTTAAAAACACTTAGTAACTAATAAAGCTTTCCTTTGAAGATCAAGACTTTCATAGTGTTCAAGTGCACTCTTATTCCATTCTTATTATGACTTTTTTGCCTTGATCATGCAACATCAGCTAAAACGTCTGTCCAGAAATAAGTGGACCCAGAGAGAAGCCAGGAGGGTATATAAGTAACTAAATGGCTACTGTTTTTATCTCTAGCTTCATTGAAAGCATAATTACCCCATAGTGACATCACCGAGTTAAAATCTTGCTCAGTTCTTTCCAGGAAAACTGAAAAAAAGTTAAGACCAAAGATGTCCATGTTCTGTCAGACATTTCACAAGGTTCAATTGCAAGAATAACCTGGGATCTTCTGGATCCTTCTCCCATCTGCAGATTCTGGATCTGCTGTATTCTGGTGTACCAGACGGTCACCGACAGAATAAGGTTCAGTCAGGAAAGGAGATGCATTAACAGTAGCTGAAGCTAGCTCTTATTTTCACTCAAAAGCATACGCATATGTTCAATGAGTCATTCAATATTAAACAAGCATTGGCAGCAACCACTGCACCCTGGGAATGCCTGAAATCTCAGCTGTATCTTTGGGGGAGAGGTGAGGACAGCAGAGGCCAGATTCAGAAAACTAAGCTCTCTATCTAACCAGTGGGCAGTAACAGCCTGAACATCTTAAGTAACAAAACAAGTATCAAAAGATATTTTAACTTGTCCTGGAAAGATCACCTCTCTCTCGAGGAACATAATTCAGTTTCCATTCAATTCTTGGTCACCTGCTGCACCAGCCAGTCCTGAGGGGTGACAATACCCACTGTTACTGACTTCCAGCAGCACGACCTCTTTCTCAGCAGCAACCAACAAAAGCCCCTTCTCATCAGCTGAATATAGACAGAAAAGCAAGAACTTTTTCTTACACTGAAAGCATGACATTTCTAAAGAAAATATTAATTCATCACTAATTCTCCATATCACATTATTTTTATAATGATTCCTTCCCTTACTGCAGCACAATAGAGATAACCAGCGACCTCACTTTTTCCACCCTGTATTACTATGCTGCGTTCTGATAAAGAAGTGAATCTCAACAGGTGCAGTCTGCAACAGTAAGCTCTTTTGCTCTAGGAAGTAAAGAAACTGAGCATCTCCAAGCTGATGATACATGTGGCAGGACATCACAGAGAATTTTCACTTAACGCCCTGAAATCTGATGGTGGCCAGCATAGCAAAACCGAAAGTACTGACCATCTCAATATGACACAGGTTTCTCAGAGAGGGTAAGAACTCGGGGTACGTCCAGACAGGTTTAAAGGCAGCAAATGCCTCTTCCAGGACCTGCAGTCACACGCTTCGCTCAGCCACCAGAGGGAACCTGAGGACAGCTCACATCAGCCACTTATCTGTAGATATGTGCAAGACGGTTGGTATTTTCATCTTCTCGCAATACTGATAATAAGTTTATAGTATTTACAATCTGCTATATAGACACAGCAATGATACCGTTGGCTGCATTCAAAATTCAGACACAGTTCAGCTCATCCCACAAGCCAGAGAGCAGTGACTTTATTGCTACTGAGCTGACCCACATCTGAACTAGTGATCCAGGGATGAAAGACTGATATCCTATTAGCAATCATCTGCTGCCATCTGAGGACTTCACACATTTAGCAGCATCAGCCTTTTGTGTGCAATGGGTAGGGGAGGAAAGTTCCTTTTTACTTTGTCAGGCTTCATACTGCTCACTTTACCAGAAAAGCAGATGATGTCCTGTCAGCACGGTGTTCTGGGGGCCAGACACACTGACATGGAAGCATCACACTTCTTAATATAAAGATACACACAGCTTCATAGTAGTTCCAGGGGAAAAAAAAAAAATGAGGATTTAAGTGGCAATTTCACTTTAGAAGTTAATCATGTAAAGCTAGTACACCTTCACTGCACACACCTACTTCCTCTGAACAGGAATTAAAAGGACCACCAGTGCTTTTTGGCAATTATCAATCTAAAGGCAATATCTCAGGGTTCAAATCCAGTACATAAGAGTGGAAAGGACTTCTAAGGTCACCGTCTGCAATCCTTTGATAGAACAGATGACCACATAAACTAATCCCTTTTGTTGACTGTCAGACAGGCCCTTTAATGATACCCAGTTGAAAAAGTCCAAATCACTACTTATATTTTTGAATCTTGGCTTGTATGTGCTGAGAGCTAGAGTTGCTAAGTTCAGTAAGAAGTTCTACCTGTGTCAAATTTTCTATGCCTGTGCAAGGGCCAACACAGCTAAGAAAACATGAATGTAGATATAATAAAACCAGACAACTATTACTTTAGAAGGCAATGGAGCCCACAATAAACGAGGGCAGAGGCTGACCCGGTAGCCACTGGGCATTGTGTGCAGTCTGCAGGCAGTTTCAAACTTGGATTTTAAAACTCGTGCAGAATTTGAGAGAGGAAGAACAATAACTATAGGAAAGAGGAGCAAGGAGAAATCTACTTGCAAATGGAGCACATTTGATTAAAAAATAACACTAAAGGTGCTGAAAAAAAAATGAACTTTCCAGCACTATACTTTATATAAAGCTGTTTCTTGGACAAGGGTGTTCTTCCAAGATGCACTCTGTGAGTAGAAGAATCTCTGGGCAGAAAAGGGTTTAATCAGTTTGAAGACTGAGCCACAAGACAACCACCCAGTTTGCAATCTTTTTAAAGAGCTGGCATCTCGATGGTGAATGCCCACATGACATCGTTCTCCTTCTGGCGGACCAGCGGCTTTATGGTGCCTCCTCAGAGTGCAAATTAAACACTGTGGTCACTAAAACAAAGTGTCTGTAGGTCATAAGCGTTGTCTTGGGAGACCAGGACGACAGGCAAAGCAAAATAACAGACACATTAAAACAGAGGCTCAGCTGACGCTGTTGTTTGGGCATTTAGGCAAGCGGTCAGTAGAGTAAATTCACTCCAGCCCACCGGCATCACTTTAGTGACGGTGAGAAATGCATTGCAGCTGAACTGACTGAAAACAGCAGCTGGAAATGGAAGACAGGGTACTGTAAACCAACCCACCAAAGGGGAAGAAAAGGAGTGGACGTGCCCAGATCAGACTTAGACAAGTTACCAACGGACTGCACTAATAATAGTGGCATAAGGAGACTCCAGGCAAGACCCCCAAACAGGATTTCCTGTGCATATGGATGTGCTGTGTGTGTATGAAAGGGAAAACAAACATGAAAATTGAATAAGGATGTTGACTAGTGAGGCTACAACTAATTCTGAAACCCTAGAAAGACATCTTAAGAATCTGGGCTTGATCCTGCTCTCACTTGAAAGCAACAGACAAATTTGTATCGACTTGGAAGTAGAGGACTGAGACTTTAAATTAATTAATTTCTTCCTGAAGCCTCTAAATAATACTGAATTGCAGCAGCAGCACTTTGCAAACTATAAACTATTCAGTTCATTTGTCTTCAGGCACATCTGAAACACTGATCTCATCAGATGAACATAAACAAAGAAGAAATTAAAAAAAAAAAGAAAAAAAAAAGGAAAAATTACAATCATAATGTTCTCCTTCATGGCAAAAGGAAAAGCAAAGCTTTCTACTAGCATCACTTGGATCATTCACTACTTGTAAAATAACATTCAAATTGCTTGCTACATCTCCAAAGCTTTAGCATGCTGTTCTTACTGTTAGATGTTAGGTAATCTATATCTAGTTTTGGATTTCTGGTACAGTCGTGCTAAACAAGCAAAGTTAAACCACCAAAATTCATATTCTCCACTATTTTTCCATCAGCATAAACCTTATTAATCTAGCATAATTTCCACAGGTCCACCTAAACCAGCAAACTATTAAAACACTATTAATGAAAGGTATCTGCTCATCATTCTATACTCATCTCCAGCTTAAATGGCAAAGCCAGAAAGCAACAGGTTCATTCATGGTCTAATCAGTTCCACTGCTACTGCTGGTATGTGCAACTTTACCGGGCTAAAATTGAAAAATATTATTGGGAAACACTCAAATTCCCCTAAATCACCGCTTTCCATCCACAGATATATACTCTACATGTGCTTACTTACACAAATAAAAAACATAACAGAGGGTATAAGTTTATATATAAACTTTTACCAGAGGGTAAAACCTATCTTCAGAAGCTTACCAACCAAAATGACCCTTACTGAAAACAGAGTTCTGCTACTGGCTGCTATGAGATCTCGGAGAGCTAAGTGGAGCTGTGGTCAAATCCAGTACAGCCACTCTCGTGAATGGCCTTTACGCTTGGAAAGGGTAGCCACAACTGCATTCATGCTGCAGGCAGGCAGGTGCCATCCAGGAAAAGCTCGGCAAGTTTACACGTTCACCCAGACTAAGTGGAAGTTTTCTCTTCCTTTCTGAGGCCTTTCCTGAGACCAGCTGTGTGTCATGGATACTGCTCCTCAGTGATACTACTCTCAATTACCATCCTCACAGATCTGCTGATAGAGGTGTTCGTCTGAGTACTTCAAAACGCCATTAATTGATGGTCTAAACTAGCCCTGACTTTGCTCAAAACAGAGCTCACAGAACTTGCTGCACTGGCAGAACCTGCTGTGGTAACTGATCTGGAAGAGGACATCTGTCTACGCACAAGTTTTATGACAGCCACTCTGCCAGCTCTGTCTAGACTCGAGTCCCGGCTCTGGCACGGGCCAACAGATGTACAGGAAGACAGTACCAGAATAAGGCAAAAACGTGGTGATTCCTCCCTCAGCGTGTATCTCCTCTGGGCTTTTTTGTTTGCCCTGTGCGTGTCCACACGCATTTGTTTGCCTGGTTGGTTTTGGAGAGAGAGAGGCAGGGGGAGATACTGATATAACTGTGGTTTTTCTATTCAGAAGAGATGTTCACTGCTTTATATGGCAAAATAACAGAGAACTAAATAGAAAATGTTGCTCTATTCACCCCAAATCCCCTGAAAGCTTGCACAGTCTGAGCTGAAGTAACCGTATCCCCACAGTTTAGCACACCCAAATAATCTAGAGTCAAGGTAGTTCATACATTTCAGTGCACAATGTTATTATGCTTCCTGATTACATAGAACACTCTCACAGTCAACATCCTCCAGCCTTCATCAAAAGAAAAACAAAACAAGTCCAAAACCTAATACATGCGCCTGCACACACACTTTGCTATGGATCTTTTAATGTTTAGGGAAAGCTAAAGCTTCCAGCTGACTCATCTAACCAGTCTGTGATTCTACTGCATTTGCTGGACAGCAACAGTCCTAGAAAGTAATGAGTAAGTATCCAAAAGATGTCTTCCTAATACTAAGGAGATTGAAAAGGGTTTAGTGTCTTTAATAGCTTTACATCAAAGATGATTATAAGCAGTAATGTAACAAATGCTGAAACTGGATTGACTTTGTACACAAATCTTAAACCTCTGGGTCTTCAGAGAATTATTCAAAAATATCTAGAAACACAGTGATGTTAGAGTTACCCATTGACCACTGGCTATTTTTTTTTTTGACAGGGTACACTCTAAGTGGCAGGCTACATGTATGGGCTGATAATAGCCAATTTGGTGCAAACCTCTACCATTAGTGTCCAAGGTTACAATGAGAAAGACAGAACTACAACAACTTGTTAAGATGAGAAGTCCAGCACCTCGAAACCAATGAGAAAGATGTTGGATTAAGAGAAGATGCCACATTTTGCTAACTATCTTTGCTGCTGTCAAATCCAATACTATCGTATCAGCTGTCCTCTCTGTGCTTTAATTTCCTCAGCTATGAACAAGGACAGGAACCAGTCTCTGTTCTTTACTTCAAGCATGGGCAAAAATAATAAAATCTGCTGAGCCAAAGAAGTAGATATAAAGCATTTGGAGTCATGGAAGTACTATCTCAAGGATGAGAGCACGGAGTTGATACCGTTTTACTCCAAGCCTTTTGCTGATAGCATTTTACTCCTCTTTGCAGAAGCTGCAAGCAGAATAACTGACCAAATGAAAGAAATTTTCAGAAGTACATTAGATTCCAGAAGTTCTAGATTAAATGGTGATAGTCCCAGGTGCTAAATCCATCCCAGTAAAAACTGTGCTGCCTTCAGAAGTTCCCTGGAACCAGGACACTTGGAACGGCTGCACCAGATCTGCTCAGTGGGAACAAAATGCTCATGTGCAAGGATGGAATTTGAAGCCTCCAACGTGGCACATGGGAGATGCTATGCCACGTACACCGTGTGTCAGCATGCCACAACGACAGGAGCCTCAAGATATGTGCAGCAGATCAACAAGAACAAAATCGGCACTTTTTGTTTCCAGTCATGTTGCTAACACTGTACAACCATTGCTGCATTGCAGCCAGCTTTGTTTCTGAACCAATTATTTTACAAGCATCCAGTGACAAACATTATTTCAATGTAAACTGACAGTGTGCACCATTTAGACCAGCATCTGCGACTTAACAGTCTCTTCCTATCAAAAAAAAAAAAGTTTCATTTCTTTATGACTCATCTTAAGGCTCTGTTCTTCCCCTCTAAGCCATCACTGAAAAACTTACTCCAGACATCAACAACAATTCAATCGATCACAATCTGCAAAGGCCTCTTAGGAACACATTCCACAGATCAAAGTAATTCCAAAGGAAGGGCACGCTGTTGTTTCCCTTTACCCATAAGAGCTGGCAATTGTGAAGAAAACATTTAACCTCTTCGTTACCAGAAGAAAAATTCACTATTTGCTATTAATATAGAGACAATAAATAATAGATGAATCAGAGCAATACCACAAATGGTGGGAGGAGGGAGAATATAGGCTTTGCATCATGCTTCCCTCATCCATATTTATGAGGCACTCAGGTTTTCTGGGTAATTTGAATCAATGGATACTGGCAGAAACAGACATGGCAAGAAAACTGCTTTCCATGAAGCAAGGGGATATAACCGTGGACATAACAGAATAAAAACTGGTAAGAGATGCTCATGATATATGTACCGGTGCGTTCATTACAGGAGAGACCACAACATCACTTAAGAACATTTACCTGTCTAACAATGCTGAAATGATAACAACCTTTTCTATGACCAGCTGCTGAGCAGAACAGTGCCACGCTGAGGCCCTGTTACACCTAAATATTATTAAGTATAGACAAACATTTTAATCAAAAGGTGCTTTGTGGAAATCACAAAGAGAAGGGACAAAATTAGTCAAAAAATGCCTATCAAACCCCAGGCTGTTTGAGAGTAGTTGAGGGTCTACTTTAGATTAAAATGTTTCATGTATACATACACGTATCTCTCAATATGCATCAAAACTGCCAAGAATACTTATTTGTCTGGACAGACTTTAAAAACTAGAACCAAAAGTAAAAAAAAAAAAGAAAAAAACACAACAGAAAAAGAAAACCCAAACAAAAGAAAAAGAAAACCCACAAGGAGCTCTAAAGCCAGATACAACAGTGGTCAGAACCCAAATATACATGCAGACAAGGTCAGAAAATGACTGTGTGAAAGCAGCTCTTCACAATACCTAAAAATAGCTTTGAATTCCTCCTTTTTGGTAAAGCTCCACCAGATGCCCCAGGTACCTTCTGGAAAGAGAGAAACAAACAATTAAAAATACATCAAGAAAACAAAACCAAACAAGCATGATAAAAACCCCAGTAAATGAGCAATAACCCCATAACATCTCCATTTCTGACACACATCCATCTGTTCACGGCCCTCTTAAATCACAGTCCTTGCTGCGCAAGAATGTAAATGCTCTTCATTCATCTGACAATGGGACTCAACTCTTCCTTGCTTACTGCCCTCACAGAGTGAGAAAGACACCATCCGAATCCTTCACTTCGCTGTGTTTGCAATAAAGCAGGGCATGTCTCAAGGTCACCGTGGGTGACTCCTGTTCTACCAACAAGACAGGGTCATGTAGCATCTCACCACTAGACCTCCTCCAGTATTTCTGACTGACTAAAACTGAATGAGAGAGCAATAGAAAAGGCTATTATCCACATAAAATATTCAATCTTTCATAACTAATTCCAGTATGACCACTTTACAATGATCTATTAGTTCAGCTAATTTTCCTCTATCCAGAAAAAAACAAAAAAAAATGTCCTTTCCGTCCGGATCCACACCTACTTCTGTTAAAATCAATCCAAGTTACCAGCATGCTTTCTTAATATTAGAAAGCATGGAGGAAACCCAACAACAACTAAGCAATTGTTTACGGAAGATTTTACTTTATTTTTTAACTTAAGATCCACAGCAAGGAACAGAAACTTCCGAGTGATATTCAGTTTCAGGTACTACTTTCTCAGTTCAAAATACGTCAAACTACTAGGGAAAACACTAGTAGTTGAGGAAATGTAAAAGTTGTGCTTCTTAAGCTGTTTATTAACAGGAACCATTAAATCAAATCAGATCAAATTAAATGAAACAGGCCTCTGTGGTTATCATGTTAGCATGATGTATTAGTATACAATGTTAGTGTAACTGGTGAGGTTGTTAGGCAACTTTAAAAAAAAAAAAATAATATTGGGATACAACAGGTGAAGAGAAACCAGCCAAGAACCTGTCAGCCCAGGGAAAGTTCATGTGTGTCTCTGCTCCTCGGGAGGTGAGAGGGTCACATATTTTGGGTGGTTCCCTTCGCCATGTAAATAAAGCTTTGGCCAAAGCAGACCGCTGGAATCATCAGTGAGGTCTTATGCATCATAGGAAAGTTTTCCATTCTTAGAGAGAGCAGATGCCAACCAACACTCCTTGGCTGCACTTAAGAACAGAAGCTGTTATCCATATACACAAGTCCTAGAGGAAAGGAGTCAGGGCTGCAACTCCAGCATTTAACAAAAAAAAAAATTTATATTCTTCAATGAAGTGAAAATAACAAGCAGAATATTTTTTCCCTAATCCTACTGGAATTTAACAAGTGGAAAGGAAGTAGTCAGGAATTCAAATCTATTTCCAAAAAAAGCAGTTATGGATTATATAAATAAACAAATTACACATAGTCTAAGGATTATAGCTTGAGAACTAAAAAAAAAATGCCATTTCCATTACTAGGAAGCTCCAATTGAATTCTTATGTCACCAAGTGGGATATTGTGAAAGTCATTAAGACCAGAGATTTTGATGAGGAAGAATTCACATGAAGTGCGTATCACTGTCAGACTCACATTAAATATTTCAGCTTGATTTTCCAAACCACTGAATACATTCGAACTGGAACTGCAGAGGCTTAATACTCCTGAAAATCCCAGGACGTGACAGGTTTTTTAACTTGTTTCTCCACCAGTCAGAAAACACTGAAAACTTTCCCCAGTCACAAACCAATTTTGGCTTCTAAGAGATGTGATGCATCCAGCAAATGGGAGTCCATACAATGCATCGGCAGTGGCATTAAATTCCACTTGTGGCACTTCTTGTACAAGCCAGTGTAGCCTGTTTCAACAGGACAGAGGTATCACTATAGCACCAAGCTCTGCCTGGGGCTGAATATTACTCAGGCAGTTGTATACAAATCATACACTACAGGGAAGTAGCAGATTTAAAAATTCTGAAGAGTGAAATTCTGGGAAAAAGGAAGAAAAAATAATCAATTTCCTTGATTTAGCTACGAATTTTATCAGAGGGTGTTCTACAACTGCAGACATTTCTGACAATTCAGCAGATGCCTCTGGTGGTGATTCGCCACTGGCAGATACTCTAGCTCTCCTTAAGACAATAGGCTGAAAATCTGACCCTTCTTTTCTAATTTAATTTAATTCTAATTTAATTGTGACACAACTGATACATATTCCAAGCACCTTCAGAGGCAAATAGGGATTTCTGCAGCAACGCAGTGCATTTTGCAAGGATGGTGCCAAGGGAACCACAGGCAAGAATAGCAGCCTTGCTAAAAGAATCTTAAGAGAGCATATCCAATGTCTTTGGCTTTACTGTATCCCACACCATCAAAAACTTGGCTTAAAGAACCAAAACCACAACGCAGCACGTGCCAGACACTTCATAAAACTGCTTCTGTAAAGGCCTGATGTTTCACATTGCTCAAGGAAAAGACGGAGAGCACACAAGAAGCAAATGGTCACGCTAAGCAAAATCCACAGCTAGCGTGAGGAACCCTCTCTGTGCGCCGTGCTAGATGACACAATCTTCACCTGTACTGCAGAGTCAAACTCCGTTTCCTACCACAGGACCCAGCACACCAGTGCATCACCACCTTCAAACATAGATGTCAGGCCCCTCTGCTACATCATGAATCACAAGGAGAAAAATAGGAACCACTGGACTAGTTCAGCTGAAGGGGTACATGCCACCAAACAACAGTTTGTATATTTGTTTCACCCTTCTGGAGTTCTTCAGCCTAATCTTTATCTGTGCAATGAATTTTCAAGTCCTCGTTCTAACCTCAGTTTACCTTAATATTGAAAATTCCCAGGTCACACGATGAAAGTTAGTTATATACAAGGAAAGCTGACAGCATTTCTTCCCACCTGTCTCTAGTCCTAGAGATCATCTTTCAGGAGTGTTAAATTCACTCAGAAGAACTGTTGCTAAAACTAGACTAGGCTCTCCAAAAACTCAGTTAACACTGTGAAGGAAAATGTTGCTATCACCCTTACAAGGAAATACAATTCTAAAGTATAGCAAATATTAAAATAATAATTAAAAGTATCGACATGGGAGACATGTAATCCACCTCACTATAATTCTAATAAAATATGGATAGTCACCTACTGAAAACAAGAGGCCAGGGCACTTGGCCTTCATCACCCAGAGGAAACATTGCTGTAGAATGAGAAACGTGAAGTATTCTATCTCACTCCAAGCAGCTATTTTAGGCCCTCTAACTTGCCAAAAGAGATAGAGCTTACAGGAGAGTGAGCTATAAACAAATCCAGTGCCTTCCATATAGCTCATCTCAGAAATCATTAAAAGCTCTTTCATGAATCCAGCAAACCACACACAAAGAGATGTTACGAAGCAGAGGTTATAGGTTACTCTTGATATGCAGCGATATTACGGAAGAACAGTGAACATGAAGTCCATACATCCATCCGTGTGCAGGGGGTATAAGACTGATTGAGTGCAGTGTGTGGCTCTAGAAGCCAGCATCAATTTAAGTTAAGATTCATATCCCAGGCCAGGTCTAGATTAAGGCTCATAATTTAATTGTACAGAAATCTTGGGATGAAAAGAAGTCCTATCACCCTGAGATGAAATCTCACAAATGGGGAAGAAAAAAAAATTACATAAGCTTTCAGTCAAATATGAGTCTAACCCAGTAATTCTACACTTCAAAGGCAGGTTTCAGAAAAATATTTAGTTACTTACAGTATACAGGTAATTTGCAGACAATACCTATGTGATACACAGAAGCATGTCATGATGAGTGGAAGTCAGGCTGCCTTTAAGATTTGAGTCTTTAGGGTTTTTGATTCATCTCAGAACTGAAGCTATAGGATTGGTTGGGAACCAAGCACCTGAATTTGACATCCAGCCCCAAATCTGAACACGTTCATTTCTGCCATTCAGGATTTGGCTTATGCCTGAAATCCATTACCTAAACAAGCACAGGAAACCCAGGAACTGCTGAGGGTAGTTAGTTGAGAAGCCACAAGTCTCACCTCTATCACACGTCGTTTCAGATGTAAATACACACACTGTCCAGTTTTCCGGTAATGCCTTTCAACGTGTTCCCTTCCAAATCCCAGAAATGTGTTCATGCACACATAGAGACCTCCTTCTGAATCCTAGAAGGAATAACAGAAGTAGTCACAGCACAGCATAGGAACTGAACAGGACACAAGGGACTCAGCAAGCACTAAAAGCAAAGAATTACAGGCCATTTCCATTATCAGGCAAGCACTTAAAACATGGCTCTCACAGTGCATTATGGTGTTTACATGATCAGTCCTCTAAGAAACTTCCACATCATACTACAACGTATAAAAACACATTGAAACTGGTTACTTTGCAACTACAGATTAGTGACCATCCAAACTGGAGGTCTAGAAGTTACTCCTGAAAAATTCCGCTTGAGTGCCCAAGCCACAAAGATTTGTAGGTGTAGAAAATTGTAAAGCATAGAAAAAATGAAGCACACACAGTTGTTTGAAATAGAACTTTTTTTGGCAATTTGATTGCCAGAACATTCCAAATCAGAAGACTGGCAGAGCTGATGGTCCAGGGATTCAGCCACAACTTCCACTATTGATCACAAACAAAGAAAAACAGAGATCTCTAGTGATCTTACAGCTCCTTGAACCGGCTAGCAAGAAAATTGGCAAGTGTTTTGTGAACATTCTTCAGTATCTATCAGGGGTTCTTTCTATTCGTGCAGTTAAGAGTGCTTAGAGACAAAGGCACCACAAAGGAAAGAAAAAGATATATATTCCCAGTACTCTTAATAAACGCTCACATTTCAGTAACATAACCTGGCAAGAGCCCCATCACTTTCTGCTCTCCCAAAAGCTGGGTGTTGACGCTGGCCATTGTCAGGGTCTTGTTCCATTTTAACACGACTCCAAGATCTTTCTCTCTACATTGTTCAGACTACCAGAAGGACTTCCAGTCATCTGGTTCACTGATATTGGATCAATTTTTCAAGCCCTCTCTAGCATGTATTGTTTTGAATAGGTGGTGCATAACGAAGATTGAGCCTTTCAGAAGCACTGTGACCTTCTTTCCATTGTGAACATGTTTGTGCTATTGGATAGTATAAAACATCTCATGTGGAATTCCCCAAAGAACAACAAGAACTAAACTCATCCAAAGGCACCTCAGAAGGAAACTAAGAAAAAGAAAAAAAAAAAAATCATTATCTTGTGCTGAGAATCATTACAGCGATAATTGCTTTGGCAGGATACAACCTGAGAGTGCCACACCTGAAACATACTCAATTCAGTAAACCAAGAAGTTCTCTCTTGCTTGGCTTACCTCTCCCCAAGGCACGAACCTCTGCTCTACCTCCGAGCCCAGCCAGGCCCCTTGCTCAGAGAGAGCACAAAGCTGCCCACCCTGCACACTAGCCAAAGCACAACGGCTCTCTCCAATACTTTCCTAAGCAGCACCACGTTAATCCACTTTATTCTCCTCCTGAAAGGGCTGATAATGTTGAGCAGCTGTTGCTCACTTGATACCTGGCACAGACCAGTTAGGGCCTGACAAGTCTCTCCCCTCCCACCACTGCCCCAAACCCAGGCTTCAATGTGCCATTCTAAACCCAGATAGTTCTCCCCAACCTGTTTCAAAGACTGGCACAGAGTATTTCTGTAGGACTGGAATGAATCTGAACTTCAAGCTTACCTACAACCCTCAGCCATACCTGTACGCTACTCTTTCAGACGTGCTCATTTGTACCAATACAAGCAAAGCCAGAACTGAAGAACCACCTCAGGCACCAATAAATACTGGTACTTCCACAGCACTTCACAGAGCCAGGGAGCTGAGAAATCGGACATGAAGAGAGACCAGAGAATGATGTTATACCCAAAGACTTGAGAAAATACGTCTCTTCCACTTTTCTTAATATGAATCAGTGCATACAAGCTTCAGCTTTTCAGATTTAGCTCAAAGATGAGCACGTACTAACTGTAGAGCTGTTGCTTTCCCGACCTCTAAAGGACAAAAAATTGCACTGAGCGTTCCAGGATTCAAATATGCAATCTCAAACAAGGCTTTAGACTATCTGTCATTCACACTTAACATATACCATGAAGTCATTCTTTCAGCCTCTAGATATCACAATTACTAATCTCTGCAGAGTAAGCTATTTAGCCATATAACTCCTATTTTAAAAATACACAGCTCCTTTGAATTTGAAATGTTCATAGCCTTGAGAAGAGGGCTCATAATTGTGCTCCAAAGTAAGTGCTCAAACCTCCAAATCTGGTATTCAAAACATTCAAAAACTACAAATGTATTTAAAATGTATTACCTTTATTTTAATTTCCACTACTCTTTGACACATTTCTCTGCCTTAAGGCCATTTATACTTTTGTTGTGTGCTCTTATAACTCACTCATATTTCAAATCCTTTCGCACTATCTCCTTCTGAGAGAAAGTCATGGATGTGTCCTCTACAAGATAATCCTACAGGTACTCAGTCTAATTAAAAATATATAATGTTGTCATTCTAGGGTCTCAGGCACTTTGTTTATAATTTTCTTTTCTTGGAGAACACTCTCTTTTTCTGGAGGGAATCCAAGAGACCACTGAACCATTTCTGATAAGCAGCCTATGAAAACAATCCAACACTTTCAGTATATGAGCTAAATGTAGAATCTGAGTAAGTTGGTTGTGGTTACTAACAAATAGTTATTTCTCTGGGAGAACACAGGCAGACTACTCTCTCATGCAACTGGGAAAGAAGTGGACAGACTGTTCAAAATCCTAAAAGGTAACAGCAAAACAGGCACACGTGTGGAAAAAGCCACCTTTACAGAAGGCTGCATAAAGGATTAGGCCCCGTCTGGTGCTTAAAGAACACTCAACTGCAATCTAAGACAGGCTTTGGGCTGGGGAATTTAATCCTGCTGAGCACACAGCCAGTTCTAGAAGGACCAATATTTTACATAGGCTATGGCATGTAAATTTTTCTAATTAACATTCATTTTAGATGTGTGGAAGTTTATGCTGGAGGAAGGCAATATATCTAAAGTACTGAAGACACAATTTTACCAGAAAAGTACAGCTTGTCTGGAGAGACAAACACAGGAATTTTAGCTGTTTGGGCTTTTTTTTCCCCTCACTTCTGCTAAAGCATGTAACAAGCACATGGTATGAAGTTTAGGATAAAGCAATGTCTAAAACATTGCCTTCCCTTGTGACTCCAATCTAAAGACATTGTTAGAGCAGAAGCTTGTACCTGCTCAGGCTTGATCACTACCCAGAAGGCCACTCAAGAGTAGACTAGTCTTCCTATCCTCTAAGCAGAAGGAAAAGATTATTCTTCATTGTATTTCTTCCTGTTCTTTGCTGCTAATATGGTCACAGTATTCATAGAATTATCAAATGGTTAAGGTTGGAAGGGACCTTGAAGATCATCTAGTTCCTCCCACTAAGCCAGGTTGCTCAAAGCCCTTGAACACTTCCAGGGATGGGGCATCCACAGTCTCCTTGGGCAATCTGTTCCAGTGCTTCACCACTCTCATGGTGAAGAATATTTTCCTTATATCTAATCTAAATTTACCCTCTTGAAGTTTCAGGCCATTGCCTCTTGTCCTATCACTACAGGCCCTTGTAAAAGGCCCTTCTGCAGCTTTCCTGTAGGGCCCTTTCAAGTATTGGAAGGCTGCTATTAGGTGACCCTGGAGCCTTCTTTTCTCCAAGCTGAATAACCCCAGCTCCCTCAGCCTGTCCTCATAGCAGAGGTCCTCCAGCCCTCTAATCATCTTTGTGGCCCTCCTCTGGACCCGCTCCAGTAGATCCATGTCCTTTTTGTACTGTGGGCTCCAGAACTGGACGCAGTACTCCAGGTGGGGCCTCACCAGAGCAGAGCAGAGGCGTAGAATTACGTCCCTCAACCTGCTGGTCACACACTTTTGATACAGCCCAGAACACGGTTCACTTTTTGGGCTGCAAGTGCACACTGCCAGCTCATGCTGAGCACCTAGTCAACTAACATACCCAAGTCCTTCTCCTCAGTCCCTCTCCTGCTCCCAGTCTGCTCTCTGCCCAGCCTGTACTTGTGCTTGGAATTGCCTTGAGCCAGGTGCAGGACCTTACACTCGGCCTTGTTGAACTTCATGAGGTTGGCCTGGGCCCACCTCTCAAGCCTGTCAAGGTCCCTCTGGATGGCATCCCATACCTCCAGCATGTCAACCACTCTGGAGTTTGGTGTCATTGGCAAACCTGCTGAGGGTGCACTCTATCCCACTGTCCATGTCACCGACCAAGACGTTAAACAGCACTGGTCCCAGTACTGATCCTTGCGGGCTGCCACTCATCACGCGTCTCCACCTGGATAATGAGTCAAGGTGCTTTACTGATAAAGAGGGAGATACACAGTCCACACCAGAGAGAAAAGTATTAAAATGCAAAAAGAGTTACTCCCTCTCAGGCCTGAAAAACAGAGAAAAGAAGCTGATAGATGAGAGGTTGGCAAACACAACCAACCAGTCCACAAGGAGGCAGAGAGAGCTCACTGTCTCACTGCGCTCACTCATGGCACCAGACACAAACAGCTTTCAAACACTACTAACCTGATCAGGATTTGAACTAATGACCTGTATCCCATTAACAAAACCCTGAACCATTTAGAGCCCTCGGGGAAATCTAGGGTTAAGCAATTTCAGCTCCTGAGGTGGCTCAGACAATAATGAATTTATAAAAACACAATTGCTGTGGTGATCTGCTAACCTGGCAAACAGTTACAGACCTGGGCACAATGTCTACTATACAGGTGTTTGCTGTACATCCACTAGAAGAATGGTAAAACCTGCTAATAAACATATCAGAGAAAACAGTAAAATGGCACCTCAAGTCTTCACAGGTCTCCATACCCAAATATAAAGAATCAAAAGTTTGTTCATCCTGTCACATATAGAATAATAAGTGCCAGTTATGTCAGAGGGTCACTGACTCCTCTGTGCATTCTGCCATGGCTTCCATGAGAGTGTTTCCCTATATAACCCAGGACCATACAGAACTCTTAGAGGCTCTATTCAGAGTGTCTGTTCATCAGGAATCACCATAATTAATCTGGCCATGGTCACAGGACTTTTGTTGCATAGCTACAACCCAATCTTGAATGTATTTGGAAAAGTTACAGGCCCATCCCTAACATACACATATTGCACTGAATCCCACAATAGCGTAACTAAATGACAGATATGTCATTCCAGGACAGGCTTAAAAAGAATAACAGATGTTTCAGCACTTAATATTCATCTCAACAATACATAATGATTTACAATGAGGAAAAAAAGAGAGCCTGTCTCTCTGTCATGCACCAATACTACCTACACTGAAACAAGGGAAGGGGGAAGCAAACCACAGCCAACCAACTGACCACAATAGCACATAGACATGGCTCCAGCAAAACAGAAAGTTCACTTTCAAGTTTCCACTGCAATAAATATGGTAACTTCCTTTGTGAAGGAGAGAAGAGAGGGTGGGAATCACCCCCCAAAAAAGTGTGTCAAGGGCCAGGAATATATCTAGTCACATTCAAAAGGACCATGGGTACGAACACTGGAGTAAAGTCTTCCTTTTAGGCAACTGTCCTCTGTCATCCAAAGCTGAAAAGAAAGCAATGGTGACAAAAGGCAAGCAGAAAAAGACTAAGAGGGTAAAATTGGACATCTGGTAGAGAGGAGGAGAGGGAGACGCACCAGAATCATTAAAAAATAATGAAACAACATGGATGTACACAAGCACTGATGTAAAAACACAGACAAGCAATGAAGAGGAGCAATGTACTGCTGGAACTGGTGAAAGACGAGAGAGATGGGGAAAGCAGAGCTGGGTTGGGCAGAGAAGGAAAGGACAAATCATCTGGCAGCAGGAAATAAAGTAGAGGGCTTCTAATAGCTGGACTGTAAGCTTCAAGATCAAAAGAAATCCTTCCCCTGCCCCCCCTAAAAAAAAAAAAAAAAAATAAGAGAGAAGAACAAATATCTGAGTTACTATGTACTGTTTTATCACACTTTGTGACAGCAACATGCAAATACTAAGCAGCCTGAAGAAAGTACACATATCAAAACATATCAAGACTCTGGGTTTCTGATGTTATGTGGACAACCAGATAAAGATATAACAGCAAATACATTATGGTTTTGAAAGGTTTAAAATCTTCCATGTTTTGGGCTAAATGCCAACCACTAGGGATGGCACTGGAAATTTCCCTATGAGCAGATGATTTCACAATTCTTAACAAAGACATCTGGTATCTCCACTGTAGCTTCCAGATGGGCACATGGACAAGGTCAGTCCAGTACAACACTTACAACATTTCCTGGGAAGAAAAACCCATGTGGGTTTGAAAACAAGCCACCACTCCAAGAGGTGGAACCACTGCTCACTCACATGTGTGAGTCACAGGTGGACTCCAGAGCAGAGTAATTTTGAAGAAGTATCTTGTGCAAGTCACATTTGCAGGCAGGATCAAGGCTTCATGGTAAGGGAGCAGATACAATGGCAAAACTAACATTAGGTCATGAGTACTTCTAACCTGCAACCAGGAATATAGAATTTTCATCTATCACAGCAATCTCAGGAAACATTATCTGAGTGTAGATTGGATGGGCCACTGGTAGAGAGATCTGAGGTCCAGCACAGCTTACTTCCCAGCTCCAGCCCAGTACCGCAGTTCAAGCAGTTCCACCCGTACTGCTTTCACAGCAGCTGAGACTTAGAGAGAGCCGGATGATTTTCGCTTTGTGCAGAGCCCTAGCCGTAAAATTCTGTTGGTAACGAAGACAGTGGTGTGCTTCCAGAACAAGGGGAGAAGAGTGGAGAGGAAAGCTAATGGTTCCACAGCGATTCAGCAGAGCTCCAGGGTTATCCGTTTGTCTGCATCTCTGTATTTACCCTCTAGCACTCCAGGTACCTTGCAATCAAAATCCCTCTGCTACCCAAAATATTCCAGCCCATCACCAGTCTGTATAACAGGATAACTAAAGTTTGGTCAGTTTGACTAGTAAGAACCAAATTTAGATCAAACTCACAGAAACACACAATGCATATACACACTGATTGTTCTCCAAAGCTGCACAGTTATTTCTCATTTGTGAGCCACAGTCAGCACAACCCTCACTGGTTTTACCATTCCCCAACTTTGGAAGAACATGTAGTTACCCTTCGTGTCCTGGCACACTCACTCACCGACAGGACAGCTTTAGCGCCTCCCTGTGATGCAGCAGTACAACACTACTCCAATTTTTCAGGTGATCACCCACCACCAAGCAACTCACTGCCTCAACATCCTGGAGGTCATTTTGCAGCTAGGCCAAAATCTTTTGTCAGGGGTATTCGATTTGCCTTGGTGTACCCAGTCCTCTTATTTGTTTCCTCACTGCCACTTCCATCTTACCAACAAAAACAAAGATACCAGCCTACACCTCCCAGACAGTGGCCCTGGTGACTTTCTAATTTTCATCAAGGAATGTTGACCAAAGGAACAGCCAAATAGGAGGTGCTTATTTCTAGAAAGTTTTGTGTAGCATGGTCGCTGATATCCATTACACACTCCAACCTCTCAAGGATTTCGGTCTCAAATGTACTGTCTAATAAAGAGCAGAGCATCAGCACAGTTTAGCCCTTGGGAATTGTCTTAACATAACCATTACAGAGCCACAAATATTAAGTCAGCAAGACTCACAAATGAAGCTGTTGTCAGCAGCAAGGTTTTCCAGTAGAGTGAAGCCAAGCTTTAAGCTGCTCAAACATAGTCCTGCGATCTACAGAACCAGACTGCTTGGTTCTGTCCCTGTGTCGGACCCATGAGCTTTGCTGTGGTTGCAACCAATAACCTTCACGGAGGTGTCAGAGCACATCCATGTACAACACGCACAGCCTGCACATAAGCCTTTCATATTCTCCAGTTTGTGTCCCTTTTCTAACAGTTGCCTCTTTCCTCAGATGCATCTTGTTTAAAAATTATCAGAGGTCTTTGAGACAAGGATCCCATTAAAAGGTGGAATTTCCAGCTGAGTAATACACTTCTGTAGAAACAATAAGATGACAAAAGATCGTATACTGCAATTTTTTTGCCTCCTGCATTCTACTGAACATAGTCAGGCTCACCCGTCAAAAGAGGAAGAGGCGTCACAGCGCACAAAATAGGAGCGAAGAAACACACGTCACAGTGGTACAGATATGGAAAAACAGTCACCAGAAAGGATGACTGTGTGTCAAACCTGAAAACTGAGAGGTACGGGACTTCATCAGGCAGGTTGTGGGGAAGCAGTAGGCTGCTTCGGCAGAGGAGGTGGACTAGACGATCTTTCGAGATCCCTTCCAACTCCGAACACTCTGTGTTTGAAACACCAAAGGTCGCAGGTTCGATTCCCGTTCGGTTCTCACATGTTGCCTGACCTAGTCGAGAGGTGGCATCCCTGCTCATGACAGGGAGGTTGGATTAAAATGATCTCTAAGGTCCCTTCCAGCCTAGGCCATTCTATGATTCTATGATTCCATTCTGGAGCTCCTGGGCCAGTCACTAGAGGGAGCGATACCCAACACTGGGCCAGGCTTGTGTTCCGTGGGCACCCTTCCTTCCTTCCCTCCCTCCCTCCCTGCCCAGCTCCCGTGCCAAGAATCAATGGCTAACCGGCGCAGGAGCCCTGATCAGAGAAACACAGTTTTTCTAGAAGCCAGAAAAAACCCTCAGAAAACTCATCAAAAATTAAGTCATAAAGAGGCACATCTTCTAACCTTATGGGACAGGGAAATTTGCCTCCTGTTTCTGCCAAATTTCCTGGAAGTCAACCCCAGTATGTTCTGTTGGAAACAGGCCAAATCTAAGGACACTATTTTCTCATCTGTTTAACGGTCTTTCCAACAACGTTACCTTTCTGACAAGATCATCATGCTACAGTTAATCCACATGGAAAAAACACTCTGAACATCTGCTTGTAGTCTCCCATGCTCACACTTCTGGAATCTCTCAACTACTGACTCTCTTTGTAGCATAAAGGTGCCATTGTTCTCAGACCTTCACCCAAGGAAGTACAAGTCAAAACTCATGGAAAGGGAACATCAGCCAGTTCTGAGAGTAATCAGTGAAGCTGCCTGCATCCACTGGAACACGAATCTTCAGTGACACCACACAGCTGTAACCCAGACGAGAGGAAACAACTGACAAACGGGTCTGCAGAAGCCAGGTCTCACCATCACATGAAGCTCTGCAAAACTGGAAGTAAAAGATGGAGCCGCTCACAGCCAATATCTCATTTTCTCTGGCATCCCCCGACACATACAGCTCTGCTTTTGACCATCTCGCCCTCCTTGGTTCTTTTCAAAACTGCTGCAGAATCTTTCTCTAGAATGATACTACTTTGTAGCCTAATACTCACAGGACTGATGGGTTTTAGAGTATTGTAAAGATCACAACACTTCCTTACAGGGACAGCAATAACATGGAACTAGTGTAGCTAAAGAAACTTGAGTATAAAGCTGCTGTGTGACCGGGTATGTCCCTTTAAAAGACACAAACACTTAGGAAATTCACTTCTCTGTTAGGAAATTCACTTCCCTGGCGAAGAAAAACAATTAAGGGTAAAGCTTGAGAGACCGTGTTACAGTGTTAATGAAAGAAACTGCAGAATTAAGATCTGGTATTGAAGAGGGACAAACCAAAACATCTTGCATTGAGTTGACTCCAAAGAGAGACATGCTGAAGTTAAATTGTAACAAGGCGCATATTTAAAATGGTTTAAAATGGCAAACTGAGAAGATGTGAGGAAATACTGAGAAATAAGCTTACAAGAGAAAACAGCCTCCCCCCTCAGAAATGTAATCTGGAATTTTACCATGGATAATAAAACAAAGAGTGTCTTTTTTTAACATGGACAGTTTGCTTTAATACTATAATAAACAAACTATGCATGTTCTTTCAGAGAGAGGCAGAAACCTCAATGGGAAGAGACTCACTTAAAGTATACACAACTAACCTAAGAAAGTCAGTCACTAAACCAACCTAATTCAAAGCATACAAAGATAAACATCTCCTTTCAGGCAAGGCAACAACCTATCTGTATCCTTTCACTTTCCTTCTGAATAAAAGACTGTAAAGGCCCAGCTTTGTTATTTTCAATTCCTAAACGACATTGTTTTACCTAAGAAAGCACACATTTGCCGTTTAGAATCATCATCCTAGGAACAATAACCAAATATCTGTTATTACATGGGAATAAAAAATAAAATCTGAGACAAGCCTTTTGCTCAGCTAAGCTGGGGAGTGGTATGGGCTGAAAAGCCATGGAGAACAACTGAAATGCAGATGTTTTATTCTTACTGGCACTGCATCGGTTCAGCCAAGCCTTTCAGCCAGTGAATGCCTGTGACATAATTTAAACAGAAAGCTTTAATAACGGAAGGCACTATTTTCCAAAATTTGAAACCTCTTTCCAATAAAATCAAAAGGATTAATTATTTGGGGAAAAAAAAACCAAAACCACAAAAAGAAAAACCCCACACATGGTGATTCCAGCTCTTCTTGCTACTTTTATACATAGTTTCTGTTAAGCTTTCCTCAAATGTTTTATGTTTTGTTCAAACATATTGTTTTGCTAATCATAGCTTTTGCTGTGTTTACTTGAGGCTTATTGGAGGGGGTGGTAACGGGTTGGTTTTTAACCTGTAGCAGGATTTAATATCCCTTCCTACTTGTTAACAGAAACTTCTTATGAACAATAACATTGAAACCTGAAAGTGTCACTAAAAACACCAACTGTATGTTCACCTGAGCAGAAATATGAAGAAAAGATCGTGGTATACAGATTTTTCCACCCCCAAAAAACCTTATTAAGTATATAATGCAATTAGCACCTCTGCAGTAGAGTCTGATTTGGCAGTTTTAATCAGACCGCCTCCCAGTACAGTCAGGGCTGCTGGGTGACACTTGAGATCTGAAGAGTGTGGGTAAAAATAACCTCTGTTCAACAAGACATGATGAACACCAGACAGCTGAGTCACCTTTAAAACCAGTTTTGATTGGAAAGAATTACTGAAGAGGGGATTGAAGGATTCAAAAAAAAATCTGTCCAGAATGTATCTTTCATTGAATGTTCAGTACCGTAAACCCTGAGCTTCCTTTCGATTGCTGCCACTGACTAACATCAATACACAGTGCTCAGTCACCTCTGGGAAACCTCAGCTTCGTGTAGAGAAACAACTTTGAATAACACTTCAGCTCCCTTTAAAAAGTGTAATTTCTAAGCACCCGTTTTTTATTCAGCATCAACCATTACTATTTATGAAGGCTCCCAGTATTATCAGCGAAATCAAAGATGAGTCAGGCCCCAAATCTGCCAGTGAACACATCCAATCTGTGGAGCTCACGGATGTTTTGTGAGACAACTCTAACAGCACAGAAAGTTTACTCGTACATCAGACACTCATTCAACTGCAAACTAAACAAGCCAGTGGGGAAATACTACAAGTTCATGGGAGTGCAGTGATGTAACCGAAACCCTGGGAGAGAAAGTGTTTCAGGAAGACTTTCGCACTGACTTGCAGGTTGAGCCTTTACTTTGGAAACTTTCCCTCAAGATTTTTTTTAAAAAGGAGAATCAGCACCGAGACGGCAGGAAAGCAAAACGCTTGGCAAACACGCAAACGGGAAGGCCGGCTACTGCCCCTTTCCCAGCCCCAGCGGGAAAGGGAAAACAAGGGCTCCCGTGGAGGGGAGGAGGGAGCGGGCAGAGCTCGCACAGCCGCAGCCCGTTCCTCAGCAAGCAGGGAAGTTTCCCAAAACGCGGAAAAAAAAAATTAAAAAATCCCCGCGCCTTAAGCGACCGCTTCAGAGCGCCCTAAAGAGAAAAACTAAACAAACAAACGAGCCAAGGCACACCGCTACTGCCCGCGATTCGCCGTGGGGAGCCCCGACCGGAGCGGACCGCGCTGTCCCGGGCAGGGCAGGGCCGCCCCGCCGCGACCCCCACGCGTGGCGGGGCGGGCAGGGAGAGGAGTAACCCACGGCAGGTGGAGGCGGGCGGGCCGGCAAAGGAAGGGATGGGGGGTGCTTTTTGAAGGCTGACGGGGAGGCAGCGGCCCGGGGAGAGGACAGGGGCTGCCCGCGGAGCGGGGAAAGGGCCGGAGCGGGGGCGGGTTGGCGGCAGGGCGCCGGCGGAGGCAGGTCGGGCAGCCCGCGGCGGGGAGGGGGAGCGGAGGCAGCCGGGGCGGGGAAGGTGAGGGGGAGGGGGGTGGCATCGCCGCACTCACAGGCGAGTCGTAGGAGAAGGCACACTCCGTCTTGTAGACCCGGTCCCCTGACTTGGGCACCCGGATCGTGGGCATGTAGGGGACGAGCAGCTCGCCCAGGTCGCCGGCGGCCATCTGCGCATCGCCGCCGCCGAAGAGCGCGGCCCGCTGCATGCTCGCTCCCTCGCTCGGTTCCCTCCCGCCGGCCGGCCGACGGCGAGCGGGCAGAGCGAGGGCAGGGGAGGCGGAGGGCAGCCGAGCCCAGGGCAGGGCGCGGCGGCGGGAGCCGGGCCCGAGGGAGGGGAGGGGGGAGGGAAGATGCTATTTTTAATCCAATGGCAGCGGGAGCGGCACCAGCTGCGGCGGCGGCGGCACTCGGGGGGTCCCGGGGAGGGAGGGGCAGGTCGGCAGCGGGGGGTCCGCCGGGAGCAGCCCGCCCGCCCGCCCCCCCCCCGGCTGCCGCCGCCGCCGCCGCCGCCACCGCCTCGGTCCGTCCCTGGGCGGCGGGCGCCGAGAGGTGCCTGCGGGGGCGGCGGCTGCCCGGAGGCGATTCCCGCTCCGCGCGCGTGCCCGCGGGCGGCCGTTAGGTGGCGCGCGGCCGCTCCGCTTCCCCGCCGAGGCCCCGCGGGCGGCAGCCGGGGAGGGGCGGGAAGTGATGGGAGGGGGTGACAAGGAGGGGGGTGATGGGGCGGTGCCCGGGCAGGTCCCGCCGCCCCGGGCCGGAGGGGAGGGGCGCGACCCCTCTAAAACTGCGTTTTACCCGGGAACCTTCGTTCTCTTGGGAGGACGGGGGCTTCGTCCCCTGGTGTCCCCGCGTTAGCTCGGAGCAGGGTTCCCGGGGACCTGTGACGCTCCGCCGCAGGCTCTGTTGTTCATTGTTTGAGCCATTAAACACCACGCAGATACACACGGATTTAATTCTCAGCTGTAACTTCACGTGCCTAAAATGAGCCGTCTGACGGCGAAGTCCCCGACCTATGATCACGGGCGGCGCGGTGCCCGGTGGGGACAGATGTCTCCCGGCGCGTCCGAGCGAGCCGGTCACGGCCCCGCTATAGACGGCGCTGGCGGTGTCGTGTGTCGCGTGTCGGTGTCGTGTGTCGGCCCCTGCCCCCGCGGCGTGTAGCCCGGGTGGGCGCGGAGGGGCGAGTGCCGGCACGGAGCGGGCTCTCGGCCGCCCTGGAATCCAGATTTCATGTCCTGAGGGTCCACATCCTCACCTTAAAATGAGCATTTTTTGGAGGGGGGGGGGTCCTGCGTTTTTCTTTGCTTTTCACTTCGAAAGAATGCTGCCAAGGGAAGGAAGAATAGAGCAAACTAACTGAGTGAAATCATATTTTTTCAAGAATATTAGTAACTATTGCATATGCCGGACAGCAGCAAGATTAAAGAAATGACTGATCCATTTAAAATGAAGCTGTTCAACGCAGATGAACAGCTTTCCACCTGTAGTCCACAATCTATCCAAGGATTCATTGATCACTTCCAAGCAGGTGATGGGACTTTTGCTAGAACCACCTTCTATCTCAAGACCTAAAGTTTTAAATGGTAGCTCGAGTAAAATCTATTAACAACAGAACTGAAAAATGATTGTGTATCCAGCTATGAAGGAACAGGCTGTGAGAGTGAGCAGATCAGCACTCTCTGTTCTCAGCAATTTTTCCAGCAAAAAAAAAACCACCTTTGAGAACAGTGTGAAATACCGAGGGCAGAATAAGATGTCAGTGCAACGGCCTTAGACTTACTTGAGACCAATCTTTATATCAAAGACTTGTAAGCGTTGTTGGATGCTGGATAAAAACCAGAAATTAATTCAGGGTCAACGGACAGATTTATTTTAACTGAGAAGGGACTTTTTAATGGCTTCTCTTATGATTAACTCAGCATTTATAAACAATCAGAGCCATAATAAGACATGCCAGCCATCTAACCTGAAAGATTGATTCAAACAAAAAGGACAAGTCAAAGCACTGATACAAAATCAATCAGAGTCTTTCTAACATTTGGCAGTGCTAGGAAAGAGCAAACGAGGCTGTATTTGCTTAAAATAGTCTGTGCAATGTTGCTTAAAGAAAAAATTGTGTGTCTAATAGTTTGAAAGACAAGATGATGAGGGGTTATTAAAGGACTTGGGCCTACTGTCTTGGATACAGCCAGATAGTTTAGGGTCATAAACTACAAGAGGCACTTTCCATCACTCTCTTGAGGCATTTAAAACCAGAGGAGTACCACCACGGCCGGGAGAACCTGAGGAAACGCGTCCCTCTGGTGGCAAAAGGCTGCCAGACACAGAAAGTATCCTCAATATTCCTACATAGCAACTGTCAAAAAGTGGTGTAGAAAAATTAACTGTACAGTTCTGCATATGCATAGCAGGCATGTCCTCAGGTGCAATTTGCCTTATGTAGTTCTTAATTTGATCTTGGTTAACAATGGCTGCACGGCACATTTCCACTTGGATTTTTATATAAACTCTCTCGGTTTGCTTTCTTAATTCCACTTCACCCTGGGAAAGCCTTATCCTAAATGTTACCAGAAAGGTTTACCCTTTTCATTTCCAAAATCACTTATGTGGCCTCTCTAGGCTAAATGCATTGGGAGAATAAAGTTTTACGTTTTCATCTTGAGACGTTGCTGTCAAGACTTAAATTTTTATGTATTAAAAGTTGTGTAATCACGCAGCAGAAGACTGCATCCCTCTTCACCCAGCACTAATAAGATGATCCATAAAACCCATTAACTAAGGTCAATCTCTATCATTCCCCCTGGCTGGTCTTTACTCTTCAGCCAGCTAGAAATCCTTCTGTAACAACCTTCAGTAAGAAGATTCCTCTTTTTCCCTTTCTCATGTTACTAAGCCTGTTACAGGAAATAGAAAGCTTTCTAAAAAGAATATCAATAATAATATTGCTAAAAATGCTAGATGTACAACAGTTACTAGCAAAATACTTAAGTCCACTGGGATTCATCTTGAGTTTTACATGACAGTGCCTAAACTTTAGCCTAGGAACTGTGGGGATATTTCCAGGAGTACATGAAAGATTTAGGCTTATAAAATCCCCTAAAAAGCATAAATCATGAATTAATATGCACCACACACTTTTTAATGTTTAAGAACCTTTGCTTTGCTTTCTACTCCTACACCAGACAGCGTAGATCGTCACAGGTCTAGGCAAGCACTTCTGTCTTAATTCTGCCTTCTGAAAACACAGGAGATACCCCACATAATAAATTTTGAGACTATCCTTCCCACAACTACCGGGCATGCAATTCTCCATGTCACTAGATGCATATTTAAAACATCAACATTATGTGACAATGGTAGATAACCCCTCAAGAGTTTTCTAAGATATTAACATATTACTGAGCACTGACTGTGTTTTCCGTCAATGAAGATCCTTTCTGCCACAAAAGGAGTACACGGCTCCATTTGACATCTATTACCATTTAGAATTGGAAGCACATACCATAGCAGAAGTACCTTTTAAACATTGTTTAAACTGGTGACAAAACTAATAAAAGAAGAGCAGCATGGCTGACACTATGAGGGAGAAAGGGTATTAACAGATATCTAAAGAGAGAAACTTTTGAGATAATGGAGAGAAAATGACAGCAGATGTCGAACAATAAGCAAGTTGAAAAGGTACTGAAAGATAAGCTCAACTACAAGTAATGAGAAAGAGTTTGTCTCAAGTGGTAGATTTAATCCTAACATTCCAAAGATCTGAAGGTATTTTTCTTAGTTCATCTTCCACAAATTACATCACACAAGGCACTGTAAAACAGAAAGATCTTACAGTTTCCTGTACCTTTCATTTAAATCTTTAAATAGTAGAAATCACATGATAAAGACCAATATGACCAACTTGTTTCACAAAGCCCATTCTACATTGATGTTCTGGAGAAAAGGAGTACCTTGGCAACTGACATAAGGCATTTTCTCTTGGTTAACAAATTTTAAGAGCTATATAAAGCTTAACTGCCACACAGTTTCTTTCAAGTTACCAGAATCAACACAAACATTGTTTATTTTTATTAATATCCATCAGTGAACAGCAGGATGTATATTACATAGCTCAGTCACAATTTGTCAGTATGCATTTAAGACTGTGCATACTGTCTTAAAACTGTTTAATTGTCCGGCGTGGATTTCATAGAATTGTCAACAAGATTTTTATCAGGTGATGGGTAATGATACCAAGGTCCGTCTCCCCTGTGTCTCATCAGTCTGCGTGCCTCCATCTCCATCAGCCTAAAAAACCAAGAGCAACGGACACACTCAACATGAAGCTCAGTGGTTTTGATCGTACGCGTATTGATGTTTAACATCAGGGCATTACTGACAACAGCAGTAAGTTTAGCATCTACGGTTGACAAATACCACCAAAACATAGGCAAAACCAAAATATATCTTTTGCAAAGAAAGATTCAACCAGATAATCCTCGAGGTCTCTTCCAACCTGGTACTGTATGAAAATATGAAGGGTTCAACTAAAACATGAGCTATTACATTCTCCTATTTCTTTTTTTTTTTCAGCAAGTCATCTCACAAAAGAGTAATAAAAATACTTGCAGGAGTTCTGTCACAGGTTCTGGGCTAGTAAGGGGTTAGACAGTTTTGATGCAGCTTTGAGCTAAAAATGAACAGGAGCAAGAAAAACAGAAATAAATGTGATGGTAGAAGGAGCTACACTGTCTTGGTCCCAGTAGCAACAGTTGACAAAACTCAGACTTTCTTCTACCAGCACAGTTTATTCTGAGTAACTACAGAATAAACTCAGTAACATTGATGTCGTGGCTGTCCACAAAATTTTCAACAGCAACAAGGAACACAGATCAGTTCTGTAAACTGTCATTTAGCTACTCGATTAAGCTACGAGCATTAGCAGAGGCAAGAAAGAGCTGCCTCTTTTCTGACTCGGGAAGACAGAGCTATACCTTTATAAATCTGAACACTTTTGAAGAGACACTGTTGATTTACGAGACTGCCCTTGGATCATTCTGGTTTGGGCAATCTCCAGGGACTACAGACACCCTGACTTCCACTTTGGCAGCAGGCAGCGCAGCAGGCACCCAGGGTCAAGCGATATATGAATAAGCATATATTGGCATCCAACTCGGTATGTTAAGCAACACAGAAGAGTCAACAACAGTATATATTAATATTCTAAACCCCTCAATTACACAACATACCTCAGTTCAGCTTTCTTTGCTTCAACATCAAGCAAAGCCATCTGTTGCTCATAGCCCTTTTCAGGGGGGTCAAAGACGTAACGAGCAATCCAGCGAGTTATAGGGTGCTGGAAAATATAAAAGCAGAGATTATTCGTGCAATTTCCAAGTAGAAATGTCATCATAATTACATCATTTTGCATGTTCCCAGTAAACAGGTCATCGACACTATGGGTGCTGCCATTCAAATCGTAACAGTAAAGCTGTTCTACTTAACTACTTGTAAGATCAGAATCCTAAAAACCTGTATTTCTTTTGCCATTTTTAATGCCAAGATAACCTGCAGACAACTATTCTGTACCAAAATTAAAAGTTAACGAAAGACATGCGACTTATTTTTTTTCTGTTGAAATAAAGCCTCTTAAACTGCCACTGTAATCACAGAAATGTACTCAAAACCTCTAACTGTAATCAGTAACATTTTCAAGTTTTGCTTCCACACAGAGGTCATTTCCCTAGGGACAAAAGTTTAAAGGGGTTCTAACAGTTATAATAGTACTGCTGAATTCAGTTACTTCCTGTCAAAACTCCCAAAGTGCTTACAGCAAGAAGCCAGGGACTAATTTTAAGGAAATACAATGAAATAAAAATAACCTTGAGCTTCTGATTGTAAAAATCTTATATTGTAGATATAAAAGCATGTGTGATGTTGGACTTTGAAACAATGCTAGCAAACAATACAAAAGAAAGTAATGTCATTTTAAGCTTCAGTATCTTAAGATGTTGCAGTTCCAGAGCAAGAGACAAAGACAAAACCTGCATGCTAAGAATAAAGAGAACAGAAGATTGTTCTTACTATTTAGGAATATTATAAAAGAATTCTTGGAATGTAGCTTCAGCAGATTATTTGCACGGAGTTACAGATCATTTGCATCTACTTTTGTCAATAAACACATTTCCTACAGCGACATGCATGTTCCACAAAGCTTAAAAAAAAGCAAGTTCACCAAAATCACTATTGCATGATTTGAGGTCTATTACACTGATATCCAAAGGCGGAGATATGGCCATCCTCATTAACATACTCCCCACATTTTACTCCCAGAAGCATCACCAGGTGGAATGCTGTCCGTAACATGCCGCGCTTTTAAACATTACACTCACTTTGTAGTATTCCCAGTACTCTGGAACATAACCTTCAGGAATCTCTGCAAGTTCAGCTTCACCTGACAAGGAAAGGAGGGGAGGAACATATAATTCAAGTTATTTAATTTTTTAACTACCTTATATTCTTGCCTTTCACATTAGGAAAAGATCATTATTTGACGTGGAGGGTACTTAATCCCTCAATCTGAGCCCTGTTCAGAAAAATGGGATTTGTAATATTTCCAGACACTTCACACTGCATGAACATAGCTCACAGACCTCAAGCCATACCACAAAAAGGGGAAATGGGCAATACAGATGAAATAACTAAGATAAAATCCACAGAAATGCCCTTTAGAGTATAGGAGCTGAAAGCATGGATTTTTTTCCCTAATTTCTTAATTAAATTAATTCCATATTATTACAGTAGCAGATCTGAAACATATATTGCCAAGTGAAGTTTTGGGGGTTTCGTTAGATAAAAAAGTGACAGCCGCAGTGTATGCAGACTTCATAAAGTAGTACGTAAAATAAGGTAACACACACTCCGCATTTGAAAACAAACAAACTGTTCTGTAAACCTCACTGATGTTCAAAAGACTGTCAAAAGATGGATTTTCTTCCATTTTTAGAACAGAGTAAAGCTTTTTTTTTTTAAAAAAAAAAAATCAGCAACTACAGAGCAATAAAAATACCGGGAACATCATCTATGTGCTTATACAATATTGCTATAACTGTTAGGGCTGTTTCATGGTCTTCCACAAATGTCTTCTTAAAAGACATCTTTTTTTCTATCCAGCACGCTTAGTTTGCATTTAAGAGCTGCAACTGTGTACGGAGCTTAGTCATGACAGATCACTTACCAATGAAGATGTTGACATATGTTATGAACAGTGCCACCGGTATGCCCGTCAGAAATACATAGAATCTCTGTGTGGGGGATAAAAAGAACCGGTGTGGGAAACGCAAGAGCGTGACAAAATTTACATGAGGTTAGTCTGAAAAGGAGGTAACAGCCAATAACAATTCTCAGAGTTGCATTCATAGATCAGATAGGGATGTTGCAATGGCTGCTTAAAATGCGTTCATTAACAAACTAGAGTACAGAAAGAGCCACGCTGTGTCAGTCCCTGAGCCTCTTAAGTTCAGCTTTTGATCTCCCGCAGAGGTCAGTCTCGGCAGAAGGAGACAGTGATGCTTTCCCTGAGCGCTGCCTCAGCATCTCGTGATGACCGGCTTCAGCATTTAATGGTGATGAGGCACTAAGACCAGTGCAATATAATCCAACACGAATACAGCCACCGCCGGCTTGGGTAACTGGGGAAGGCAGATAAAAGAAGCCTGATCATATGAACTCCCTGTTGCCCATCGTAATAGGCTTTATCTCAAACCCAGCTTTTCAGGGCTTGAACTCAGGTCAGGCTTCCTAAGTCTAATCTCTAGCATTAATGGTTTAGGTAACTGAAGGCAGACCCTGCAGAAGAATAGCCTAAATTGCGCATATACAAACACAGACATAAATTAATGCTGAAGCAGCATTCTTAACTTTTAAGTACCTATCACAATCTTTGCCAGTGAGCCAGTATTTTACTTCATCTGGTCCTGATTTTATAACACACTGCAAAAAATTCTTTAGGAGGAGGAATGGAAATTCCTGTTTATGTGTTTACCGCCAACCACATTTCAGATGCTGTCACAGAAACAATACAGAAATCACAGACCCTTTCACACTGTTTGCAAGGGATGTGTTATACCGAATGCAATAATTTTAACTCACCAACAAGTTCAGAAATCGAGTATCATAAAAACTCGTTGCCTTGATAATAAACATTCGCTTCCCATGGCCGCTGCTATATCGTACAGGAGCTGAAAATTGAACTGAACTGTTAAGGGGACTGTGCCAGGATAAGGTCAACAACGTGGGAGAGTTAAAAAAAAAAATACACAGCAACGACTGAGTAGTTACAAGATGGTTTTCTGGAGGATATCAATGTTGCTAAAAGCCTGCCTGAACTGATTTCCTATTTAGCTTATAACTTTACACAGAGACCAATTGCTAGCCGCAAGTCCCAGCCAATAAATCACTGAGCGCTGTTATGCGGGAGCCAAGGAAAGTCACGGGCCCGCGTGTCCGGGAGCCCGCCCTCCCGCCCGCTCCCACCCAGCTCTGCCCGTGAAATGAACTTCTCCGGGAAACCGAGACGCACCTCGAACCCCTTCGGGGGATTTTCCTGCGCCCTCAGCGGGTTTCCCACCCCCGCTCGTCCCCAGAGGAGCCGCAGCAGCCCAGCCCAACCCGGCTCCCGGCCCCGGCCCCGGCCCGGCGACCGCCCTGAGGCGCGTCCCCGCCTCGCACCGGCCGAACCCCCCGCGCCCCTCTGTCCCCTCCGGAGGGCACCGCTCCTGCGCTCCCCAAGGTCATCCCGCCCCTGGCGCGGCCACCCGCCTCGTTCCCGCCGCCCAGGCCCTACCGAGGGTGCCGGGGAGGCGGGCGGCCCCGGCGAGCCCGGGCAGGGAAGGGCGGCCCGCCGCGCCGCTCGCCGCCCGCCGAGCTGCCCAGGCAGCGGCTGCCCGGAGGAGCAGGCTCATGGCCGCCATGGCTGGGACTGGCACGGGGGCGGGGCCGGCGTCGCCACTCTCCGCGGCGGGGGGAAGCCAGGCGGCCGCCATCTTGGAAAAGGGCAGGGCCGTCACGCTCCTTCCGGCGGCCTCGCGGGCCGCGGGGCATGGCGGGAGGGGCGGCGGGGTCATGGCGGCCGCCATGGCGATGGCCGCCGTGTGCCGGCGCTTCACGGGCGCGCTGCGGCTGTCAGGAGCGCGGCCGGGCCCGGCGGCTGCCGGCATCCCCGGGTGGGCACCGGGGCGGGGGAGGCAGAGGCTCGGGAGCTGGAGGGGGGCCGCAGCGCGGTTCCCGGGGGCGGGGAGAGCCGCCCTGCGCGTTCCGGTGTTCATCTGCGGGCCCCGCGCCCTTGTGAACGGTGGCCGAGTGTTATTTTTCCTGCCGTGTACAGTTTCCCCTTCAAATCTTATGCAGGTTGACCCTGAACCTGTTCCACAAGAACCTGTCGAAAGCGGAGCCCCTCGCTCAGGCGGAGTTCCTGCACACCTCTGTGTCTCGGAGAGGCCTGGAGGAGTTTTTTGATGATCCGAGAAACTGGGGAGAGAAAACAGTGAAGTCCGGTGAGTTGTGTTGAGCGTTTCCAGGAGTGATCTTTGAGCCGCTTGTGCTCAGTGGAAATTGTTCTGCGTTATAGGAAGTAGTTGTAGTTATGTAAGATGTATTTTTTGTATGTATGCGTGTGTATATATACTTGTGCTTTTTGTGCCTGTTTATTTTTTCTGTGTATTCTGCATTTACGTAAAAAAATAGTTACTATGCAGCAGAACGTTTTGCTGTACATGGTCTGCCTTGCTCTCAAGTGAGACTGTATCACAGAACAGATGTTCTGTGATGAAATACACGGTTCTATTGAAGAAAAATACTTCAGTGTAAAGATTAATCTTATATACTTCTGTACTTAAAGATTCATCTTATACACTAATATACTTAAAGATTCATCTTACATACTTATATACATCTTATTTTATATGTAAAGTTCCCAGCGTTTTACAAATAAACAGTACGTGTAATTGCCCTTCTGATGTGCCTTCACAGCAAAGCTGAATACCCACAAGGATAATGTTCTAAGCAGCAGTATTTTTTAAACGGTGATCTTTGCTTTGTTGAGTCAGCTGAGCCTGTAAATAGAAGCACTTTTTTTTCTTTCAGAATAAGAGAACTTTGTCCTATTATACTGATTTAGGTTTTGTTGTTGTTTCTTTACAGGGAATGCATGGAATATAAAGCAGCTAAGGGGCAAGAGCAGTGAGGATTTGCACAAACTTTGGTGAGTAAGTTTTACTGAAGTAGCTTCTCTTCTTTCAGAGCAGCTCTGCAGTTTCAGTAGTGTGGCTGGTGAACTTGTAAGCCAGGAAATTTAGTTTGCCGTACAGCTCCGCACGCTTCTGCCAGCTTTGGGCTTGGAGCTGCCCAGTTCTGGTACAGCTCGGAATACAAAAGCTGTACAGCAGGAGGTTGTGCGATAGCAACGAGCTGTGTCCGGTACGAAGAGGCCGAGTTTGAGCATTCTGGGGGTTGTTTGAGCTGCAGGACAGACGTGGTGGTAAGTGACCTCTGGTGGGACTAAAATTAGATTGGGTTGCTCAGCTCTGCACCCATTCCAATTTTGTGAAAGTCTCTCAGGTGGGAAATCGCATCACCACTCTAGGCAGCCTGTGCCAGGGCTAAACCAGTACTTAATGGTTTTTTCCTTGCCATATCGTGTCCTTTTGCTGTGCATCTGTAAGCAGATTCTGGCTCTGTCCAGGTAATGGAAGACTGCTTAGTGTTCTTAGCTGCCTTTATTCCAGGGTAAACTGCCTTAATCCCTCAGCCTCTCCTAAAATGTCCTGTGCATCAGCCCTCCCCACCTCTATGGGGCTTTTGCCAGTTGGTCAGGATCTTTTTGCTTCTTTATACAAAACCAGCAGGTGTAGGATGTGGGATTATAGGTCGGACAACTGTGCTCTAGCCAGCAGGGTAGCGAGTGAATAATTGCTAATGCATCCAGGAATAATTTTTGAAGTCCTGTGCTTTCTGATCTAGGTATGTCCTACTGAAGGAAAAAAACATGCTTTTAACTTTAGAGCAAGAATCAAAACGACAGCTCAAGCCTATGCCAAGTCCAGAACGATTAGAAAAGGTAACTTTTTTGTATAGCTAAAAGCATGACTCTCTAAGTAAAATTGCTGAGTGAAAAATGACGTGTTTGTAATCTTGTTAGAGAACTTCTTAGAAATCATTTATAATTTTAGTGTTTGTACAAACACAGTGCTTGAGCAACATAATGGGAAAGGCCTCTCCACCTGTTCTATAATGTTAAGAAATACTTTACTTTCTTCATGCCCTGAAACTGCACTAAAGGATTTCTAGAAACTTCCTGGTAAAAACTTAAGTGTTATCTCTATCCTTACCCTCTGTACCCTTTTTTTTAGCTACTTAACTGTTGCCAACTCCTTGTCTCTGACACTGTCTGCTCCAAACTTGTGCCCTTTGGTTCTTTGCTGACCTCACTTTTGTCATTCCCTCCTTCTTTTGCATTATTGCAATTCTGCCACTAATTTATTAAATTCCCCCCTTGGTATCTTTCCCATTGAAAACTTCATTTACTTATAAATCAACTGTTGTCTCTATGCTTATGTCTCATAGATGAAAATCTCTGCCTTCACCGGCCAGTTAAATAGTCCAGACATCAGAGATATTCTCAGATAGCCCCCTGTTTATCCTAATTAATTTGGGAAAACATGACCTTTACAATGCTTATCTCAATTTCTTTGTATAGTTAATAAGTTAATATAGTTAGTAATACTGTTATTTAGACACGCACATCTGCAGCTGCATTATGATCTCTTTTTTTTGCATCAGACATGAATTTTTTGGTCTCCTACTCTTGTCGTTTCATACTGTACCTACAAGATAGTGAAGATCCAATTAAAAATCTCCTCTGGGTCTCCTAGCGTACCTTTTTCTAGCTCATTGTAATAGTTTCTCAAGTGTTTTTTGTGATTGTAATTCTGAACAGTATTTTCTGCTTAGTCCTGTCTACACATTCAGCAATTACAGATCACAGCAGAACTTGTTTGGGGCAGGAACGTAAGTGGCCCCAACACTTCAAAATTCAAGTTGAACTAATTGCCTGTTTTGTTTTGGCTGAAGTCCAAGAAAAGTAGAAGTCAAAGAACAGTGAAATGCTAGGACTGCACCAAGACAAAACACCACAATCATCTTATTAAAAATAGCTCTAGCAGCTTCCCACAACATGTAATGTATTGTCATGTGTAACATGTGTTACCGTAGTATTATGAGATGGACATGACTAAATTTACACCTTCAACTCAGTTGTCATAGTTTGGTCAAGGCAGCTTTCTCATCAGCCAACAGGCATTACTGAGGCTGTGGCCAGGCTCCACAGTGAAAACTAGAATAACAGCCAGTACCAACCATCTGACAGGAGTCCATACAGCTTGTCCTCTGTCTGTTTCTCCTCCTTCCTTCCCGCCCCTGCCTCAGCTTTCTCTACATCTAGCATCAGCATTAGATCTGGCTTGATGTATTAGCGAGCTAGTTTTCAGTGAAATATCAGACCGTCACTTATTTCATATCTGTTCTCCTTATAAGTGAGGTTTTTAAAACACCTGTTCTTTACTGTCCTATTACACAGGACCAATTCAGCTGTTTCACTCAGACCACAGCTGTGAGGTTACTCCTAGTGTTTTACGTTTCCTTTCCCTTCAAATTTTGTCTTGGATGTTAATTTAAGGTCTTTTGTCAGAAATGTGTTTTGTTGGCCCATCCTGAAACTATTTCCTCTTTCCAGGTACAAAAGTCTATGAAAAATATAGATTTAGTTGTCAAAGAAAGAGAAGTTGCTCTGAGGCTTTTACAAACTGGCCATGAAAAACCAGTACCTGGCGAGTGGAGACATGACTTCTTAGGACGCACCTACTGGTATGGAAAAGACTTTTGTTTTTTGATACGTGTGAATTTTTTCTTGTGCTTTTTCTCTTTACCAGAAAATCTTCATCTTGTATAGAAAAAAAGATGTTTTCGGGTCAGTAGTCTGGTGGTTCTTGAGGTCTGTGGTTTAGTGTGGTTATAATTGTTGCTAAATAATTCACTGGCATACTCTACCATTAATTATAACAAAATTAGTTCTGTGTAACTAATATGATTTCAGTACTGAGAGGATATCTACTGTAGTGTGTGTGACACACAAATGAACTAGGCAGTACTGTTCAAGTTGAACCATCCAGACTTCCCTAGTTTTAATGCAAAATCCACATATTATGGGACAAGCAGCCAGGGTACTGGATGAGACCTCATAAACGGTGGCATTCCTTACTAGTCCTGACAGCTATTTAACTTACTTTGAAGCTTCTACCTTTGGAATTATTTATTGTCCAGGTACTTTCAATAATCTCTAATTTCAGGTGATGACACTGAAGGCTCCTGGCAGGACCTGCTATTTCATTAATCAGTATTTTGCCCTTGTCATATTGGCATTTCAAGCACTTATTACAGTACTGAGCTCTGTTAACAGTGTAGATACCAGGTCACACACAATTTTCAATTGTTACCCATTTTTTTACCCATTTTTTTACCCATTAAATATAAATCAGCAGAGTACTAAATGCTGTAACCACTAGACTTACATCTCTAGGGATAAAGCTTCTTTCTGCTTGGAAGCATCATCCACAAAGAAGGGTTTGCCCATATATTTGGAAGTCTGGTCCCCAGCACGGGGAAGGGGCAGACCATGTGAAGTGGTCTTTAAGCAGAAACTCCACAATACACAGAGTAGTAGGTCCTACACAGTCTGGATGCACTGGAGCCTGTAGGTATGTCTGCATAAGCCATCTGTGCAGCCCATATGCGAGAGCAACCCCAAACAGAACTAACAGAGTCTGTATTTAGAGGGAAAGACTTATGTTCAGGCAGATCTGCGCTTGACATGACACTCTAACACTGGCATTCAAAAGAAGACAGTAGTAGAAGCAAAAGTCTCATCACGCACAGTTTGTTCACATCAGCTTTTGAAAGTTTCCTACTGAAGGAGTAACTTTAAAATATAAATGCAAAAGAATCACTCTCTGTACTGGGCCCCCTTTTCAAACATCTGCAGTTTTTAGAGCAAGACTACTTTCTACAGAAAGATGCTGAGCAACATAGGAGATGTAGTTTAAAAACCAAGGCAGCAATAGAGCTGAAAGTAAATACTCCTGTACAAATTCTGTGATCTGCCACTCAGACTACTTTATCACTGTACTGTGACCAAGTGTAGTTGGTGGAATCCAAGAATGAAGACAAAAAGTCTATGTTCTATAACCACTTTTACCTGTCTCTAACAGGTACAGCTATAAGGAATGGCCAATACCATGGCACTTGAACAAAAAACACAAAAAGAAGAAATTCTATTATTTACCTCATGTGGATCGCTTCATCAGGTAAGTAGTTTTTTTTAACACTGATAGTTATTTTCCGATCTGTTCCTCTGTTCTCCTTATTCCTCTTTGCAAGGAAAAAACAGTAGTGATGTAGTTTTTACAGCTAGCAGACTAAAATGAAGGCTTTTTTAAATTACAGCTTGCTGTTTCTTTTTGCTGTTCTCATCTTAGTTAAGAGACTTGGTTATCTATGAAGATGTAAAAGATGTAAAAGAAACTTACATGCAGACTACTTAAGATCCTCCTAGAGGCTGAATTTGTATAGAATTTAAAAATAGAAGGAAAAGTTGGCTTTGCAGGCATATTTGCTGATTGAAAACAAGTTAATACTGAAGTTGCTAATGACTAATAGCTTCTATTTCATTGGGGTGGGATGAGCTCATTAGGTCATTACAAGCTATTGAGAAATTAACCATAGTAACTTCTTTATTTCAGGCTCAGAATTGAAAAATCTTTACGTGCAAGGGCAAGAAGGAGAAACCTAGAGAGGACGAGGCAGAAGGTCTTGGAAAGGAAGTTCCCTCACCTTGCTGTAAAGTCTCAGAGCCAGTAACATGCTCAAAGAGTGCCGGAAGCAATCGGTCAAGTTTCTTTGACTGGAACATGAAACAAATTCTGAAAACGGCAAACAATTCGACTGAGCATTCCTGGGAGTCTCCATCTTTTCTTTTTAATCCCACATTTGACCTAAATTAAACTTGTGATCTGTAATTAAAAAGCAGCTTTGGTACATAACTCTAATCCTAACAGTTGTTTCTAGAAATATCTGAAAAATGGCCTAAAAGTGAGCCATACATTAACAGTGAAAAGCAGTAACTGACTGCCAGATGAAGGCATAAAGTGTAGCAATAATATTTACTGGTTTAGTTTAACAAATTTGCTTTAAAAGCAGACAGAAACATGAGAGCCTCTGAAGCTCACACACTAGCCTTTGTTCCCCGAGCATCTGAGTTACAGATGTGTGTCCCTGAAGTTACAGGTGCTTTCTGCGCAAAAGTCTGGAGAAATGGGCTCTTCAGTCTGCTACAAGGAACATTTTCCGTGCTTTTAAGTCTGGCTTGTTAGAAAGCATGAAAATACCTAGCATGTGAACTTGTAACAATGCAGTGTTTACACCTAGATTTCTAGACACCTGTGACAAATGCTAACATTTGTGCAATTTTTTTGCAGTGTACAAAATATTTGGAGGACTGGTAAGAGCTTTCTATGAAACTGAAGTAGAAGGGTACTGCAACTGCTCTCAGGTGGTCGTAAGCAGCTACTTTATGAAAGCTTTTTACCTTCAGATGGCATTGTGTAGAAATTTAGAATGAAGTCACAAGTACCAGTCTTTCAGGAAGCAAATGTGCTGTGCAATGTAATCAGATAAAACTGGAAACTCCAAAAGAACCAGAACTGTAGGAGATATGTTTATCTCCATCATCTTGGCCTTTAGTTATTCCTCTGCATCACACAAAATACTCATTTCTTCCAGCAGAACCTTTACAGTGGTAAGAAAACGCCAGAAAGTGTTTTGCTTTCCATATGCTGCTACAACATTCACAGATACTACCATTGTACTGCAATTCTTAAGATACACAGAAAAGTTGATTAGACAAAACGAAACCTAAGTGCATGACACAAGGAAAGTTTAATCTGCATAGTCAGTTGGTGAAGAGAAACAAAAAAAGCCTCCTTTTTTATCTTTACCTCTAGCTACAAGCTGTCCTGTCACTCTTAATACTTCACTGATGCCACAGTAACTTTGGAAAGCATGACTCACTGTGGTGTGCTAAGACACAAGTTCAGTTGACATTCCACTTGAATGGAAACTAGACCAAGTTTTTTTTCTCCCAGTACAACAATAAAGCTGGTGACTTACATCTCCTATTGTAGCTGACTTAAGTTTGCCTCATTTTGTGGCAGAAATACGGTTTGTCAACTGCTTTGAAAATCTGGGGCAAGCAACTTTGTCTCAACAGCAACTAATGTTTATGATAAGACAAAACCAGGCTGTTTGGATAAATTACTTTATTGTTTGGAGGTAATGTGAAACTGTTTTCAACTAGAGGCCTCATCATTATTTACCCACAAGATCTTTTAGGATATGAAAAATGTAGCAGTGCTGTTAACATTATTTGTTTTGTTTGGTATATTTTTTAGATCAGTTAAATGCTATTTGGTTTCCTATAGCTTTTAAGAGAAGGAGCAGAACTTCATTGTATCCCTGTACAGAACATCACACAGTTCTAAGTTAAGTAGAGCTTAACAGTAACATAGAGCTGTATCCTGACAGCCAGTTCCTGCTGGGGGGGGGGGGGGGTGGTGGTGTGGAAATCATCCTACTTCCTCTGACCCTGAGTGCGCACTCCCCATGCAAAACACAGGCACTTACTGACCCTGCTCCGAGTCAGCCACGGGAGCTCTACCAGCAATAAACGAGGAGTGACTCCCCTTGGAGTTACAGCTCCCCATAAAAATGTCAAGCCACATCCTGAGGTCTTCTATGACTATTCTCCTGGTTTTGGACAATCCTTTGTCTTAACTTCCCTGGCTCAAACAAGTTTGTTTTGCTTCTGACCTACGTCACAAAGGCATTATGCATGTTCTTAGAAATCAGGTGGAAAGCACAGATTGCTTACTGAAATGAAATTGCTCCATAATAGAAAATTAGCAAACCAGTGCTTAATATAACATTCATTATATGGAATGTTAAAAAACTTTGAGACAGTAAAAGTTTACAGTGAGCTGAGTCACCTAGACTAAATACAAACTTTTCAAAACGGAAGAGTAACTTTCTCTGCAAGTACTCACAAAGTTGCTCAAGTACAAAAGACTAAAATTTATTTTTTTAAGATATAAGTAAGAGCAATTTAAGGCCAAGTTACCAGCAAGGAAGACTAATATGTAAAAGTACACAAGAGATTTTTAATAAATTTGCAGGGGCATTTGCAAGGTTCTGCCTCTATTAGCTAACCTGTAAAGCTGTTCCCAGGAAAAGATACTAGAGAAAATAGATATTTATACAAAACTATAAAATGCTTGTTACATGAATTATTGCTTTACAAGGGATGTAAACGTCCTTTTTCTATGATAGTACCTTTTAGGTCTCTCAATATTCCTAAGGTCTGTTAAAATGGAACTTGATTTCTGCAAAAAATCCAATATAAACTTCCTACAAAAGAGTCCATCCCATTCCTGAGTATACTAAAGCTATAAAACAGGAGCACTGAGCAGGCATCAGTTTTCACAGTAAGAGGTTTAAGGACATTTTCTTTCTACACACTGCTTCCCTCCTTCTTCATATTCTTGTTTAGAAATCCACATCTGTTGAAAAGTACCCTACAAAACAAACAACCAAACAAAAACAATTAAAGGAAAACCAAGTAAGTCTTTACATTAAATGAGCTAAGAAGACTTCGCCTGCTTCACTACCTTTCCCTTGGAGTTTTATATTGCTAGCAATTAAAGGCAGAAAGTTGCAGTACCAAAGTGCCCCTTTCCCATACTGCTAAATTAATCCCCTCAAACGCTTTCAGTACTCAATAACTTCTAGAATTCAGCTCAGGAATATGATGCAGAAGCAGGTTTGCTACTTTCATGGCGTACTACATACATAGTTTTTAGGCATTGTATTTCAAGCCTGCACCTTGCCGTTAAATGTGGCAAAGCATTTATAGATTGGAAATGCTCATTTTGTGTTGGTTTTTTGACTAAATTCTCTTCACCTTACCACAAGCACAGACAAGATTATGATTGCTCTGCAAACTCCACAACGCACACTTATGTGGAATTGGATTTTTGGGGTGACAGTGCTGCTTAACGCAGCAACACAGGTTTACTAACCAAAGAAGCCAAAATTGAACCACCGATCCAGGAGCTGAACCTCCGCTCCACCGTTGTGTTGTTCGCTATCAACTTCAGGCGCATGCTCTGAACAGAAAGGGAGGCAAAAGGAAAAGAACAATCAGACAAATTCTAGATTGGTGACCTTTAGGGACAAGAGAAGGGCAGCACAAAGAACTTGGTGTATATAACAACATGCAGGTGAAAAAGGTCAATTTTCTTAAACTTGAAATAATGCTCATCAGCCCTGTACTTAGAATTCAAGAAGGGCCACAGTGGAACAGAACATGTGTGGCTTTTATCTTGCCTCCCAACAGTAAGCAGTAGCAAATGCTTAAAACTAGAAATAGGGCAGGTAGAGAGCAATAATGCAGCACATACTGTCATCTCTAACACCAGGCTACTTAAAATGCCCACTTGGACTAAAACATCCAACACCACTGAACTTAATTCATCCAGTCCTTTTTGGACCCATTCATTCCTTTTGCTTTTAAAATGCTTTGTAGCAATAAAATTTTTGAATTTCAATGGGTCGCACCTCAGCTATTATAACCAGTAGCGAGTCACTACCCTTCTTAATTTCTCATAACTTTCATGATTTCAGAGCTGCTACAAATAGAACATTTTTTTCTTGAATATGAATATTCAAGAAACATCATAAGCTATGTGTGCTCTCAAAAACACAGGTGCAAGGAATAAATACTTTCTTCGACATTAAGTGATTTAAAAAGAAAACACCAGGATGTTAAATCACCAGGTTTTATCTACGAGTAGGTTGTCTGTAGAATCCAGGAAGAACAACTGCCATGACAAAGTGGCAAGATCTCAGGCAGAACCACTGAATGTGCCTCAAGTTAGCAACACTTCAGAAGAGAGGCCATCAAGGGAAATGCTTAGGGATAATGACAGAACTTAGAATCACAATCTGAAAGCAGGAATGGAGAAGTAAAACATTCAGAAAGCAGTTATCTGCTGGAATTGACTTCTTAAGAACCTTTCAAGACTTCTTTTGCTTCATTAGAGAAAGAGATCTATTACACCACAGAAATCTCTTCAGCTGTTGGATTTGTAACAAAGCCAAAGCTATGACGTGTGCTTGTGCATTTGTGGCAGAATAGAAAAATGGTAACTCTGTGCAGTAATTTAAAGAGGTATTTTACCGGGGGAGTTTTCTGAGACAGCTCTCTGTTCAATCTGTCTGTGAAACTCTGTATTAGAGTGTTTCCTCCTGCTACAATCACGCTGCCATAGAGGCCCTAAAAAGAGAATAAGCAACCTAAAATATTAACTCTGAAATCATTCTGAAAACAATTGTTTCACAGGATAAGAGAAGAATGGCACACAAATACATACAATCAACAGCAATATTACATTACCTGATGCCAATAGTATTACCCCTCCCCATCCACTTGAAAAAAATATTTCAAGACAGCTTAATAATAAACTATACTAGAAAAACGGAAGCTATGTGAGTCATGTTTCTAAATGATTTCACAGAGAACCCTACACCTCCATACTGTTGGGTTTTCTTAGAGCTGGATGTTCCAAACAAAACGGAAAACCCTGCAGCACCAACAGTTCTCAATCTCACTAACTGTAGTTGTGAACACAAACCATAGCCTAGCCTATTAAGGTGCCTGACACATCAGTTAAGAGGAAAAAAATTTTGAAACAACCCCCATACAGTCCATGTCAAACCTGAATATTTTCAAATAGACACCACTGTCTAGTTGGAACATAATTTCAGAAAGAAAGATTCCTTTTAAAACTTTTCTTCTTTCCACTTTCTACAAAAGTTCTGTATGATTGGTTATGTCTAGAAAGTGTAACTGCTGTGCCCAAAAATCTGAACATAACGCTCAAACTTATGAACATGAAATGCTCATCTGAAATCAATCCAATGCATACTATGCAGTGTCAGCCACAAAATCTGGACATCAGCTAATTAAATACGTAGAAACCATAAATAAAAGTAAAAAGTCCTGATTTAGCATTTGGTAAGACAAAACAGTAATTGTACATATTCTTATATAAAAATATCTAATACTTATAGGATTATTCTAATGTGTGTATGATTATTCTTGAAAATCCACATTTCTTCAACAGTGCTCTAGTTCCAAAAAATTATATCAGCACAAAAATATCTATGCCTTAAAATAACACATCTGACTAACACTTACCGGCCTGATGTCTATATCACACATTCCAACGCTTGTTGTGACAACGTGGCTCACACCCAACATCGTGTTACCAGATAAACCCTAGAATTAAAATTAGTAAGCTACACATCATGGCTTCAAAAGAGCAAGGCATACAAAAGCTCTAAGTGAGCTGAATTTACAAGTATTACTAGAGAGGGAGCTTAGTATTTTTTAGGTGAGGAAAAAGAAAAAAAGTAGTAAGTTCCTCTTTTTCCATTCTGCTCATCACCACCCATATGGAACTACATTTCATCCTTTGCTTGCCCAACCCCAGTACAAACAGAGGCAAATCCTACTCCCCAAGAGAATCACACAGTACAAACGCATATGTACCAATCATGGAATGAACACCACACAAAAGGAAGCCACGGGATAATCTAGTAATTTAAAGCCTTATAATTACAACATATCACAGTTGGTTTACCTTTACATTAGAAGGGTCAAACAATCCCTCGGGAATTTTTAAACGTTCAGCACCAAAGTCACAGTTATAACCGTTGGGGAACTCGTAATGAACTGTTGGCATCTGTGCTGCTACCCTGGAGCACCAGTCAGAAAAATCATATTAAAGTGCATTATAAACAGAATGTTAAGTTATCCAAGTAGCATTACATTTTTCAATGGGAATACTGTGATTGATATGATTTACACTTTCAATAATATTTTTTATCACTTCATGTATATTGTAATATTAATAAATAAATATCACCTGGACGTACACTGTATTTCTACTTGCAGAAATAAAGCTTTTATCTAAAAACTTATCCTGTTACAAAACTAGCCTACAACAGTGAACAGGCTAAGCGCCCCATGCACAACTGAAAATTAATTTTACAAGAAGGAAAACAGTGACGTACTGTTCATCATAGGTTGAATCCGATACTTGGAGGACAGAAGCTTGGAAGTCTTGAATGACACACTATGGAGTTAAGAATAATATGGTTATAAAAGAATTTGAGTCTAGAATTTTACAGAATTTATAGAATTGATACTGACTTCTTAAAAGATTTTTCTAGTTATTCACAAGGAAAACCTGATACGCTTGCAAACAAAACTTCCTTATGGGATGCCTAGGGGAGTTTTAGAGTGGGAGAAATGACCGACTTACATTACACATGTAGTTGTGCCAAGACCTAGTGACCTGGGGTAACTTCTCTTTTCTCTTCCAATTTGCTGGTGACCCCTCACGAACTGCCTCCTGAGGTCGTAGGAAACATGATCATCAGTTAACTGGCTAAGCCTCTTCCCAAGCAAACCTTACTAAAAAAAAAAGTTACTTTCTCACCTTTGAAGCAATCATATATGGAGGAATTATCTCTATGTTCATTTCCTGAAACAACTCCCGGCACTGCATAGTAATAAAGTCTCCTGCAAGTGGTGATTTTACAATACCTAAAAGACAAAAACAAACAAACAAAAGAAAAAAAAAAATCACCAAAAACCAAACCTCCCGCACCAACTTAGAAAGCACTGAAATCACAAACAAAGTCTCCCAACTAAAATATTTGTCATTGAATACTGGTAAGGGTGGGGGTTTTTTTCCCTTATTTAAGAAGATTGAATTTTGTTGGGTTTTAAATCTGTGTAAAAGCAGTGAAGGAAAAAAAAAAGCTAACTTGACCTTGATACTTTAACACTGTTACCCATGAAAATTTTTACCTTGCTGAAGTACATATCCATCATGCACTGGAATAGCAGTGGTATGTGTTGCTCCACTATCCAAAATGAGACCTGTAGATCTCCCATTAGCAAAACTAGCCACAATGAGTCAGGAAAATACTGTAACTTTCACTTCAGGGGAAAAAAAAAAAAAAAAAAAAAAAGAAAATGTTGCGATACAATTAGAGCATAACTAGGAATGAGGACCCCAACGTGTTACTCCTTGGCTCTACAAAAGAATTTGCCATTTTTCAGTGCGTATCTTCTGAAATGGCATCTCACAGAGAGAACAGCATTTAACTTCCACCTGTGAACTAATTTCTGCTTTGGACATACAAAGGTGAGACTCCACATCAACACGATGCAGCAAGCTCTAAGTACATCCAACTCATTTAGACTCCGAGGTTGAAAACACGTTATTAGTTTAAAATAATTACAAATATTCCTCCTAAGGCTATGGGAACTTCAAGCTCCAATTACTGTATTTAGTAGTCTGGACAACACCATTTCAGGTGTGTAATATTCTTACCCATGGTATACAATGGGAAGAAAATTAAAAGAAAGCAAAAAAGAAGGATGTTGCCTCCAAGGAAAACAGTCAAGATTAGGAGAACTTCAAAACTGCACTCCAAAGCTTTAAAGTTCAGAAATGGAATTTGTTTACTTCCTCCTTAGATGTTTATGGAAAAAATAATTTGAAATAAGTTAGATGTGCTGTTATACTAGGAATTGCCTAGAATAAGTTTATCGTAATTTCCTGGGAAGGAAAAAAAAAACCCGTGAAACATTCCAAAGGATACGCAGTTAGAACAGCAGTTTTACACAAGAAAAAAGCAGGGATGTTGTAGTGTTCAAACATCAATTCAGTCAGTTTTTCACGCTTTGCCCTAGTATTCCACTAGAAGAAAAAAAATAAAACAAACCACAAGTAAGTGACCACAGGGAAGATACATTTATCTTGAGTCACTAGAACAGACTAAAAGAATGCCATAAATCCTATCAAAATTCTATAGACAGATTTCTATTAATTTACTTCTTTAGAAGCCTTTTTTTATTCCAATTCTGCAATACATTAATGCTTACCTGTGACACAGAGTTAAGTGATATACACTTTTACTGTTACAACAGATTTCTTTACGCTTCTACAGCTCTTCCAGTGTCAGCCTCAAAGAACTCTCTAAAACAAGTAACATGCCCATTTTACAAAGGGAAAGATACATGAAATAACTTGCCCAGTTGAAAGAAAAATAAATCCAGATTTTCCTGTTTCCAAGGTATCTTCCTACAGTTCTACTGTACTTATGATTAAGCCACTATTATATATAAATATTCTACATGTTACTGAAAATAATTTTTTTTCCAAGCCAATTCGTTAGAGTAAGATTAGTTCACTAAGAAGAATTTTAATGGGAACCTCTACTCAGACACCCACAAAGCTACCAAATATAAAATAACCATTGCAAATTCACCCATACTCCACAAGTTACAATGCAACACAAGGGAATAATGAAAATTCTTTCCATAAGATTTTATTAATGAAAAGTATACCTGTTGTATGGCATGTCTACCTTTTGTATTTTGACTTTAAGATCTGCCCTTCAAACACTAAGTATTTTTAAATGACAGAAACCTTATCCACATTTTTTTCCAGAAATTTGTATTCATCTACCTCACAGGGCCATTTACAGAAGTGAAGACAGAAAAATTATAACTTCTCTACTAAAAAAATTATTCTCTGCCATGTAATATTAGTTGTAAAGCTGAATGAAGCAACAAGCTTTCAATGCCATTTTATTATGTATTAAGTAAAAGTTAATACAACACCCAAACATCTTTTTGCTTTTACTCTAGGCACTAGAGTGAGATTTATTTATTTTCCATTTTGTGAATTTTTTTGTAAGTGAAAAATTATTTACTATGTGATAACACAACTCATGCAAACTATTTCAAATCGTTTTCCTTCTTAGAAATTTTTCTTAAATGCACTCTTTCCAGAACATGGCAAAGTATTTTAAATGCGTTATTTCCGTAGTTAAGTTTTCACACTTGTAACATACAAGACAACGTCAGACTTGTCCACGACTAATGTTTGTAGAGTCAGCAAGAAGATACAGTTAAGACTTTTCAAAATACAAAGCTGCTTTTACTCACTGGTGCTTCGGACATAAGGACAGGATGCAAACTTGCTTCAGACTTAATATGCATCTTGTAAGTGTGATCCAAAATTGCCTGGAAACTATCCCAGTCTTCAACTGCAACAACATTGAAGTGAGCAGACTAGTTACGTCTAAGTTTTGTTCTATTTCTTGAACATATAAATGTCTTCCAACGCTTTATTTTGTGTAAAGCTCTTTAGCTAAGAGCTATCCTCAGCAGGCACACACTTCCTTTAGTAGGTCTGCAGAATTCTCCCCCTTTACAATCGTCATGATCAAAACACTTCAAGAATTATGCCCAAAATCCACCAACACTGTAAACAAGCCATACTTTACACAGTTTGTAAATTTCCAGATCATACATAGCATCTGTCTACATGAAAGCTATGACTTTTTGCAGCCTAGCGATGTCATTTTAAAACCAGGTAGAAAAGGACAGAGCACCATACTCATTCCATTTTTCAAGGGTGAAATGGCCTCCATGTTTTCCCTTGGGACTCTCAGGGCATTGGTGTCTATGTAGTAAGTCGGGCCCCCTTGTTTGCCTTTGTCACCATCTATCTCCATCAGAGTGCTGCCATTGTCCCTGTCCAGCACCACACCGATGGCGGTCGGAAAATCAACCTGTCAGGCAAAAGGTACACAGTATATGAAAATTATCTATGTCTTCTGGGGGTTTTTTGCTCATAAAATTCAGAACTTTCCTTATACAATACAGTCAGAACAAAAAAACATGTGCACACTCTGAAAGCTTGTAACTAAAAAAAAAAAACCCAACCAAAGAACCCTAAAGCATCAATTCATGTTGCATTTCCATTGAGTGACAGATTCTCACCTTTGGACAGTCCTCGCCTGCATAGCCTGCTCTCACCGTATACGAGCCAATGTCAAAAACAAGAGCCCCAACTTCATCTGAAAAGATTGTTAAGAAAGAGGTAGTGAATGGTTATGACTCTACTAAAATATTGACCTTTCCCCACCGTCTATTTCGCTTGCGGAAGGAGAAAAGCAAGTCAAGGCATCATTTTCAAGGCAAGGATAGACTTCTCTATTCAGAACTCCAGTTACCTGGAGTTGAACTATTAGGAGACTAGTAACAGTTGAACTATTAGGAGACTGCTGATAGGCTTGAACTAGGATATTGCAATACCTCCCTTCAGCATAAGTGAAAGGGGAATTTCAACAAAAAAAGCAACATGGCTGTATCTGTACAGATTACAAGACAGAGCTTTGGAGAAGTGCTAACGTAAGAGTCACACAGAGCCAGGTGAGCCCAGATCTCCCGGGGGTGATCATAATTAGACAGGTGGGCCTGAACACACCAGCTCGGTCAGCGAAGGCGGCCACGCCACTGAGTGCCTTCACCCTTGAGGGGCCAGATCCTCACTGAGGTGGCTCTGCAAGCCCCCAGGAAAACCAGACTCTGAAACAAAACACCTGGACTTCAGTGCCCACAGCAGGGCATGCGGGAGCGCTCTGGGAGGAAACTACAGCCCCGTTCCCAACACGCGGCGTCTTCTCGGGCCACGCCGCACCTGAGCGGCGCTGCCCGGCCCAGGGTCACGGCTTGGCCGGTCTCCCGGGGGAAGAAGCATCTCAGCGAAACGAGGCCAGCGGGAGCACAAACAAGGCCTGCCGCCGCCTCCTCTTCCTCACGCACGCTGCCACCCGGGTCCTAAGAAACGCGGCGGCCAGCCAGGCAGGCTCCGGCTCCGCTGGGAGCTGCGGGAGGGCCGGGCCGCGTCCTTCCCCCCCGCGCCCGCGCTGGGGCCCTGAGGGAGCGCCGGGGAGGCGGGAGGCGCGCGGGAGAGGCTCGCGCGCGCCGCCTCACGGGACGGCGCCCGGCTCAACGGTCGCGGGGCGGGGAAGGGGGGAGGGGAGGGCGGGCGACCGGGACGGCACCGGACTCACCTCCCCCGTACACGCCGCCGCTCATGGCTGCCGCTGGGCCCGCGCCGCGCTGCTCGGCCCCGGTGTCCGCCGGCTCCTTCCCCTCGGCGATCCGGCAACAATAGCGCCTTTGCCCCGCTCTCCGCCGGCCGCTCAACCTAACCTGCAGGGCCGCTGCCTTCCCGCCAATAGCAGCGCCGCTGCCGCTCGCCCACCCATCACGCAGCTCCCCCGCCGAGCCGCCCCTCGAACGTAAGGGCCAATCCCGAGCGGCGGGAGGCGGGGGTTGTGTCGCGGTCAGCGAATCGTGAGGCAGGAAGCGAAGGGCGGGCAAGAGGCAACAAGCGTAGGTGCAGCGTGCGAGCGGCGGTGAGAGTGGCGAGGCGGGGAGGGGTGAGGAGAGACGAGCGGTCCGGGCCGGGCAGAGTGGCGGAGGTGGGGCCGGCTGCGAGGAAGGGTCACTTGGGAGTCCTGAGGGGCCGTGGGGTGGGCTTGCTGCCGCGTGGGGGATCGCGGAGGAGCGGGGCGCGTCGAGAACTCCGGGGGGTCGGGCGAGAGTTCCTGCAGCGGGGCCCTCCCTCGGCCCTTCTGCTGCTGCTGTCACGGCTCCTGCGGGGTCTTCCGCCGAGAATAAAACCTGCGTACAACAAGTCTGTCTTCATGTCCCAGCTTGTGTTGGTCTGTTCTCGCTTGGGGCACCTCGGACCGTGAGCCCTGGGGCTGGCTGGTCCGGGCTTGGGATTTGCCAGCGCCCCGGGCCTGTACGTGGGGTTTCAGGTGGCCTTGTCTGGTGTCAGGGCTCTCCCCCAAACCTGATGTTTATCAGAACAATCAAAGAGGGGGAGCTATAAAGTTGTAGGAATTAAAGGAAACAAAAAAGAGGAGACCTCGGGTGTAACCGGCATTTAACATTAAAGAAAATTAAACTCCTTAACTAGGGAGTATGGGACCTGGATTAAAGTACAAGCATTCCTGGTGTGCACCTTTCCGAATTCCTGTGGGAGGCTTTTTTCGGAGGGGGTGAGGAGCTGGTTTGGTGGGTGAGTTCTGTGTGTGACGTGCTATATCGCTTTTCAAGTTCACGTGAGATGTGTAACTTATTTCCGTAACACCGTAGTATCGACCTCCAAGTGATTAGATTCAGCCATCACAATAGAATGATATTTTATTTATTACCTTTGCATCTACCTGGAAAGTGTTACATAGCGTAATGCGTGATCTTAATAGCATTTAATTATTGAACTGTAAATATTGAACTGTAAATAATAAAGTGTTTCATGTGTTTTCACCATAAGACAAAAATTAGTGGCATGAGTCTTGCTTTGTCTTATTTAGATAGAGAGTTCAGGACTTCCTCCAAAGTTTTGTTGTTTTTCCAAGTTGCTACTTAAGTTTCAATTTTATCTCCTGATCAGTGAGGTAAGAAGAGAGATAAAATTTATGTTTGGTACACCCGGTAGTTTTATTAAGGAATTTTGTAAAACTGTTGTGAATAGAATAGATTCCTACAGATTTCACCAAATTTTACGCTAGTGAAGGTGAAAAGCAGCCTAGATGTGTGTGTTTGAACTACAGCTCCCAAGATGCTCCAGTTAACGTTAGTCTAGTGACTGGCATCCCCCCTTTAACTCTCGTCCTGAATCAAAACACAGGAAAATAGTAAAATACAACAGTAAGGGACGACCAGTTCCATGGGGTTTTTTAAGCACAAGTATGAAAATATCAAGAGGTGATTTGACTCAGTAACTCCCAAGGACAAGAAATTTAATATGACACGCAGTTTGATTCTCTGTTTCTTCGATGAGCAAACTTCATCATTTTATCACACAATTAAGAAATCTGAAGTTTTTACATAAGTTATAATACGATACAACTACAAAATATAGGTGGAAGATATAAATACTGTTGTTTCACTAACTATGCTTCCTATATCAGTATACCTTGATTTTGCATTATGGAATCTTTTAAAGTCAGTGTGTTGTCATGATTTCCAGTATGTGGCACTAATACTCAAGGTAGAGTTGTTTGAGGAGGAGGAATTAATTACAGATGGGAAAAGCAGTTCAGGAAATTTGGAATTACAATGACAGAGGATCTTTAAGTCCTGCTTGTACTCTTATTTTGTAGTAATGGTTCATTGTATTCGTGTGATAATTGACACTTTAAGGCAGATCCTGCTCCCTGCACGAGAGCTGCAAGCCAGAAACAAACACAGCATTCTGCTGCTTTATTTTTCTTCAGTACTTCTTCAACACAGAAGAATTCCTGGCGATGCCGACAGAAAATGTGTGGCAGAGTAAAGAGGCTTGTGGCTGTGTGAGGCACGGGGAGCGGGCGTGCCTGTGCCTGACTCATCTGCACTGCTCCAGTGGCTGATCCAGATGGATAGTAAGAACTGCAAGGTAATGGGCACTGGAAGTCATGCTGATATCTAGAAGCCTCAGGATTTGACAAGCATAAGGAAATAAAGCCAAATCTGTGTAATCCTCAAGAAGCCTGGAGGATATGGGGAAGAAAATTTGGTCTGACAACTGTCTAGGTCTCCCTTTTCTCTGCCTTGCACTTTGATAGGTATTTAAGTGAGTGGAAAGTGTGTAGAACATAATCTCTGTGGTTTGATAACATTTTACAGTGACACTGCTTTACAGCCGTGTGGATAACTCTGTGAAGTTCAATGCACAAAAGAAACAGACTCCAGGCATTTTTTTTTTTCAGCAGAGTCCAACCTTGCTTGAAAAGATGCAAACCTGGGACTATTTCAGTGAATTCCTGTGTATCGTCTTATGTTCACCTAAGAGCAGATGAAATCTAAGAGTTTTGCCACCACTGTGCATACCATACCCAAATGCTTTTGGTTTGGATCTGTTGTGGATTTTTTTGCTTAGTTTCCTCACTAGTAAGGATTATAAAATCAAAGCAGATAGAAACAATGAATGTGTTTTATCTAGGTTCCCATATTGGTACAAATGGCCATAGTATCACGGCAGGAGGTGCAGGTGTAGGTATAATGAAGGCTGTGTGCTTTTCATGAATATTACAAACTGATTTACTGTATGTGACATTGTGTATAGTAACTCTAGAGCCAGACACTAACATAAACTGTGCACAGGAATAAACAGAAGAATCATTTTAGAAGTGAGACATGAATCAAGACACCGAATGATGATGGTTACTAGTACGAAAAATGTAATTTTCATCAGGGATAGTCTGGAGATCTGAAGATCTGAGTCTGGAGATCCTGATGCTTGCTTTGAGGTTTTTAAAACTTCAGTAAAATTTGTTTCAAGCAAGTGCCTTCACCTTTTTGGAAATATAAAGCAATGTGTAAAGCGATGTATATGTCAAGCCAAAACTGAACAGAATGCTTTTTTGTTTCTTGACAAGCCGCACTTCCCCACTGGGTGGCTGATGGCCTGATTCTTTTGAGTGGTGCCATACACCTGCCAGTCAGTCTCCCAGACTGCAGTGCCAGCTTTTAGACGTGGCAGCAAACTGGCTGTGATAATGGGTTATTCATAATGTCTGTGTTCCTCCTTGTTTCTTGATTGCAAAATACATGTTAAGGTTTTTGGTTTTCTTATTTTCAAAAGAGGTCTTGAGTGCTTATGTGAACTAAAAAAGTCTCTGTAGATGAAAAAGCAAAATAATCATTAATATTTATTCACGCCAGAGTTTTGCATGACCTTTCAACTTAACCACTTTCTTTGCTCAAGTACTTGGGTGCTTTGCCAATTTTAATACTTCTGTTCCTTGCAGGGATGCCGTGAGTATAAATATGCTATTGTCCTCCTTCTGCAGAGAACGACCTGGAACACAAACTAAATGTTAAGCCTCACTAAGAGTCCTTATCGCTACATCTGACCTTTAGGTTCTTACCTCAGACTGGATCCAAGCACTGAGAGACACCTTAAACCTGGATTTGTGACAGCATAACCACTACAGAGGATGTTTGGGCTTAGTGGACATAAATGCTGAGGAGAGGAGATGTATCTGAAATCTGCCTGTGACTCCAGCAAGGCAGTCGTGGAGATAGATGTTTCAGAATCTTCTTTTGGAGCTGGTGTGTTTAACTTGCCCTTTTGTAAAACACCCATGTCTCACTCTTATTTTAGAAGATGATTTGAGGAAGAGGTGATAGTGCTGTTAATATACAGTCAATTTTCCCTCACCAATAGAGGGCCTGATGAGTTTTTGGAGAGGGGGAAAAAAAAAAAAAGAACACTTGCTGAAATTCCAGCTGACTGACTGGAATAACAGTAGCTAGAATACACTGGAGAATGGGGAAATAAAGCACAGAATATTAGCGCCGCTTTATTGTTCTGAACTGTAAGTGATACTTTTGAAAACAAATTGGAGGTCTCCGGACCAGTTTCCTTGTTTAGCACGGGCATAGTATGAATTTGCAGAGCTGGCTAGTCTAGATGAAGGTGGCACAGCAATATTTGCCTGGAACTGGCTCTGAGGTACCAAGTCTGCTGGGCTAAGCCAGCCCGAGCCAGGTCTGAGTCGCCTGTATTGCTCTTCTGAAATGAGTCTCTTGTGCACATATGTCTCATTTGGCTCAGATCTGGCAGAACTTACTGTTTCAGGCTTAGTGTTTGGTCTGTAGTCACTTTGGATTCTTGCAGGGCTTATTTGCTTGGCAGCTGGACCAAACCTGACCTGTCTCGATACCTCTCATCTGCAGAAACAAAGCTACTTACAGCTGGGAAGCCAGCCTGGCCTGATAAACAGAAGATCTTTGAGTCAGCTGAGCCTTACCGTTCTATGAGGCATTTTCTCCCCTGCGCTTCCCGCTGCTACGATGGAAATTTGGCTATAATAGCTGAGCAGGTAGCACAGAGTACAGATCTCCTGTTTCTTGGTCAGATGCTCTGTCTTCAGCCTCACAAGGTTCAAATTCCTATTCCCAACTTTCCCGGAAGGTGCTGTGTTGCCTCACTAGCAGTTTCAAACTGTGATACCACGCAGCTAAGAATCATGGCTCTGTGCAGCCAGAGGTGAGAAATCCCAAAGGAGAACCTGCTAATTAACCTACTCCTCTCAGAGAGAAAAGCCCCGACTCCCATTTCTGCATATGCATTCTTCGTTGGGTAAAATAAGGCAGTCTTGGGAGTCGAGCTGTAAGGGCGTGCGAATCAACGATCTTACAGGAGTCGTGACGCTTCTTATGTTACCTTTTTGGAGCCAGGTTAGGCTTGGAGCCTTGACCAGTTTTACTCTAGAAAGCTATTTTCACTTGGCATATGGAAATGTTTGCTGGGAAGGGGAGGTTTTGGTGTAACTGTGTCTATTCTGCGCAATGTTTGTTTTACCACCAGGAGAGGGCACAGGCAAAGCTGGGGCAGAGACACTGGCAATCAGTGTGTGTAGCAGGTTTTGGACTACAAACTAGAGCAGCATTGTTTCTCCTGGGTTTCAAAAAACAAAGTAGTGCCTTGATTTTCTAGATTTGCATTAATACATATGACAAAAAAAAGAGATTGTTATAAACTTAAATAGTAGGGAGGAAAAATAATAGTGTATTTGTTGGGTGGGCATGTTTGTAAAGAGATTGTCACTTTTTTCCTGAATTCATTCAGGTCATTACTATGATGAGTATGTACTTGATCATCCCAACTGAGCAGGTAGAGCAATGCAGTTGCAGTGCAGCTAGAAGTCTGATGCAGAAAAGGGTGTGTTTTTATTCAGGAGACATTGATTTATATGGAGGAGCTTAGGATTGCAGTACTTTATCTGAAGATTTATTCACAGAAAATCTGAATTCTGAGGCAGTCACGCTATTACTGCTCAGAAGTATCAGGTGCTGCATTACAGCCCCAGCACACATCTGTATTAATATGCTTCACTTTAAAAAGTCATTGGAGTGGTAGATAAGATCTTTGCATTACTTGATGATTGTTGAAATTGCTGTAGCAGATAAGGTCATGGCATTTTAAGTAACTGTTATAAGAATTCTGGTTTTTAAATCACATGCAAATTTATAATCTCTTTTTCTTCCACTTGTGTGGTTTTCTTTCTCCGATTCTTCCCTCTCACCACGTTTACACTGGCACAGTGTCTTTTATTTCAGTGCAGCAGAATTGTAGCCAAGAAGTGCATCAGGCCCAAGACATCTTTCTTGGAAGTGAGATTGAGAGGAATCACTGTTTCCAAGTGTTGTTAGGAAAAGATGTGGTACAGCGCAGAACTTGACAAGATCTGCAGATGACGAGCTTTACTTGAGTCCTGATATATCAGCTTATGTGTGTGGGTAGTCTCCATTATTTACTCCTTTATAGGAAAATTAGCTGCAGCATGGGTAATACTGGCTAGGAAGGAGCTTAAGGATGCTCTTTCTCACAGGGCATAAACAGTGTATAAGAGCACCACTCCATGACAGTCATGGTATTTTGCATTTATTAATTTCCTGAACATTTTAACTATAGAAGGCTTTCGGGGGAGAGTTTTATTATCAGTGATGGTACTTGTTTACTTAGAACAATCAAGACAAATAGAGATAGAAAACTGTCTAGCACTGTGGGATGTTTGTGGTAGGGGAGAATTAATGTGAGCAAGTCTCGTGTATTTTTAAGCTAGTGCTTTTAGGAAATCAGGCTTATGCTACCTTTTTGATTGCTTCCACAGATGATAAAGTTGCAGCATAAGCTATATTATATTAGCTGACAACAGGTAATCCGTCTAGAACACAGACTGCATGAATATCTTTATCCTAGTAAGAGCTTTGATCAGAATTTTTTGCTTTTTGAGACACATGAAAGAATCCAAACATGAAACACAAGTGGAGGCCTTTTAAGATACATTTCTCAAAAGCTGCTTATTTTCAATGGCTTGTTTCTATTCTGCCTTAAAGTTGTAATCACAATTTCTCTAAGTGTGTACTAGCACTTTCATGCTTGCTGGTGCTAGCACAGGGATAGCCAGTCCTAGGCACCTAAGATCTATATTGCTTACTGGAAGTTCTAGTGTTGCACTGATCCTGAGGCTTCTGTGGCACCTACCAGGTACGTGGGTCAGTTGACTTGGTAGCTGGTGGTTAATCTGAACTACCAGTAAGTCAGCATCACCATCATTTTCGGCCCGTTCGACCTTGCCCTGTCTTGTGTTGGAGTGCTTGGACTTGCCACTGTCCTCTCTGCTCTACTCCAGTTTTCCTGCCCCAGGGTTCCCAAATTAAGGTGCCTGTCACTTATTGGAATATTTTGGCACGTAGTTTATGAGGTCAGGAGAGACTGATCCGAGTTGCAGAGGTGCTAGATGAGAAATGCTGGAACTGGAGAGAAGATGGAGTGAGAGCAATGAATTCCTGGGTTTGGATACGTCTGTGTTAAAGGGCAGACCGTGCCCATAAATATGATTAAAATTGAGTACTAAAGGATACTAACAGCAGTGTGTTCATATTCAGATATTTGCATTTTCTGAATGTTAGAACTGTTCATTCCTTAGTTGATCTCATGGAATTTCACTGTAATAATGTTCCCAGTTAAAGCCAAATCATGGGAAAGCCAGAGAACGCTGAGAGCCTTTAGTTTCTTCTCCTAAGGAATGTTGTTTTCTTTCAACACAGACATCCTTGACATCAGCTAGTCTAGCTGCAATATCGCTAATGGAGAGGCGCAAGGACACTAATAATGGGTTTGGCATCATTTGACAAGGCACACGTCTGTCCTCTAGAAGGACAGAGAAAGAAAGGAAAATGATTTTGCTTACTCAACAGTGTATTGTTCAGAATCATATTCATAGCTGAGGAAACAAAAGTCATCATTCACACATTTCTGATGTTTACATGGCCTTTATAGAAATCATAGAATCACAGAATCATAGAATCAATAGGGTTGGAAAAGACCTCAGAGATCATCAAGTCCAAATGGTATGTTCTGATAGTTGGAGGATTTATTATTTTCTATAACTGTCTGGCATATAGTGCATTGGGCCTGCTAAAACCTGAGCTTGTTTTCTCCAGCTAAAGAAAAGGTTGGAGGAGCCATGCCTAAGAGGAAGGACAGAACTTCCAAAGTACGGAGAAAGCCAGTCTTTTATGCCAGATGACTGTTTAAATGGCTGGATTCTCCAACAAGATGTATTTCACAAGCGTTTAAATGATTGGTCCAGAAACATGCTGGAGACTTTTAATTCCCACTGATGAGAGTGAGCTGATCCTTTCCTGGGATGAATCACTTCGAATAAAATCAATAAATGCCTACTTATCAGATGATTCCTGTCTCCAACCTTTTTTTAATACACTGACCAGTTTTTGATTTAATTTCCTAATGTATTGGCAAAATTTATCCGTGTATGGAAGGGATTCTTTAATGATTGGCAACCCAGTTTTCCATCAGGCACTACATATGTTAGACTCAGCGGCATGGCTGACACTATGTCACAAAATGGATATAAGATTCTGTCATTGTCCCTCTTCCTAGGACTCCGCTAGGATCCTTGTTCCCTGACTGCAGCTCTGCACCAGTGTCTTCCCCTTCTTCCCATTCACTGACTGGATTTGTCCCCGTTCTGCTGCCCAGAACATTCACATGAGTCAAGCTCGCATGCTGAGACAAAAGCAAGTTGTTGGGGTTGGATATGATGAAGAGAGATGAAGGTTTTAAGACCATCTGTTTGCAAAAACACAGAAAGTTTTTGTATATTTAAAAATACTCTTTGGGCTTCTATCTAATAACATTTCATACAAAGTCTGTCCGTGACTGACCCCATTTGTTCCTAAAAAGCAAGTTTGGGAGTACTGATGGTAATATTTTTTGTTCAGTTGTGGTAATGAGTGGAAGATAAGTGGAACATTTGTAGTTGAATCTAAATTTCTGCAAAGGATAAGTGCAAACAAATGAGAAGTTGGATCTGGACCATCAAAGAGAAGATTTGTGGAAAGCACAGAGCATGCATTGGCCATCTATGTATTGGTGAACTTTGCCTTCTGTGGTTTCTAAACACAAGATAATGCTTGGTGTCAGGAAAAATGTCGTATCAGAGGTAATGTTACACTGAGGCTTCACTTTGCTCAGATTGAGATATTTCTGTCAATTATAACCCAGCAGAACATTTGCTAGTATGATGTTGCCAGAGTTTAAATAATTAAAAATGAATTGTCTCCATCAAGTAAATAAAGTACATCTAATGGAGCATTATCTTTTGAATGTCCTTTCTGTTCATGACTTGTTTGGTCGTAAAATTCAGTCACCTGCAACGTCTCATTCAGCCTTTTTGGAAGATTGTTGTGATACAGGCGTCCTGCCTTCTTGCCGAGTGCTGGGGGATAGTAGATTTTGAAATAATAAAAATGAAGCCCTTTCTAATATAAGCCTTTGCAGTGATAGCACTGAAAGCCCTTTTAAAGCATTTAGTCTTTATCCACATTGTACTGCTGGGGAAACATTTTGTGAGAACTCATCCAACAAGCTGGTAGTACAGCTGTGCTGAGTAACTTGAGTCTCCTTAAATCTCAGCTTACTGACATCGTCAGGAGGGCGAAAGGGGGCTGCTGATGTAGTTACATTTTCATTCAGGTAGATGGTGATTCTGTATGGACCTAACACTCAGAATGGAAGCAAGTGGGGAAAAAGAACCACTGAAGAGACTTGTCTTCCCTCTTGCTCTCTGCTTCCGAATGGTAGAGCTGGACAAGGTTCAGTGAAATCTCCAGCCTGACCAGCAGCAGCCAGAGGGTAAGGCTCACTCAGGCTCGGTGTCAGCAGGCTGCTTCCAGGGCCGAGAAGCAACACAGCGAAGTCACGCCTTTGCCACGCCCGGCCCTGGCGGGCTGTGTGTGTTGCTCAGTCTGTAAGGAAACCCCAGTATTCCAGGGCAAGTGTTCTGGTGAAGATTTTTCTTTTACGTCTGCTCCATTACTTGAAGAAGTAGTGCAGGAACTTCTCTGTACCATCATCAGGTCAGAGTCTTCCTTCTGTTACACTTAGAAAAATCGTATTTCTACCAGGATTTCATTGGTAGAAATGTGTACACTGTGCTTAATACTCTAATTCTTCCTTTATAGTTTGTTTGCTCTTGAAGGAACTGGGTGTAATTTTTTTAACTTACATGGTGGCAAAGTTTCTTGCCTTTATTCTTGCATAAACAAGCTGGACTTCTAAAGCCTGTCTATCCAAGGACACCTAAATTTGAATGCATCTAAATTTCAATGAGGGCTAGATTTTACTCCAGAAGGTTTTAACTGATACATTTAGGCACCTAGGTACGGAAATACCGTAGCTGCTGCTGCTGGCTACTTCTATTTCATTTCAGGTTTGAAGTGGGGAGGGGTTCAAATACATCCAATGTGTTTTCGTCAGGAGTTCAGCATGAAACTCAGTTGTCATGGCAGAGCCATTCCCATCCAACTTTTAGATAATAGCTAAGTGGTTATTGCAGCTACCTCAATTCACTTACATTCTCAGTTCTTATTTAATCTCTGAGAACCGTGCCCTTTCCTTTAGGTTATAAGATGATCTGAGTGGTTATGCTTTCCAGTATGCTCTTTGAAAGCTGGATTATGTGCATTTAGGAATCTAGAAATCCCGACCTCCAAAGAAGAGCAAGTAAAACGATGCGTGATCCTGAATTGTAATTGGTAACATCTACAAGCAGGGGTGGAAGATGCTTTTCTCGGGTTTTGTACCCAGAATTCCTTCAGTTTCGCTACATGGTGTAAAGAAGAGTGGTGCTAAAGAATCTCAAAGCAGACTTCCTTTCCATATTGCCTGTGATTTTTTCCATCTCATTGTGGAGGAGCTGGCCACACCCAGATTTCTCTAGCTCCGTGACGTGCACAGCGTAGTGTGGTCAAGTGCACTGCGATCATGCTGTGCAAAAACAACAAAATGCTTCTTATTTTGTTCTTTGGTGTTTGGGTAGGATCATGTCTTCTTCAGGCAGAGTATAGTTTTCTGTCACACTAAATACAACTGGTAATGTGTTTGTTTCTAATGACAAACACAAGAACTCTTGTACAATTTGTGCAAATGCGTTGTTAGGGAAAAATGAGGGTATGAGAGCTAATGTGCATAAATATAATAATAAATAACTTTACGTAACAATAAAGTGAAGAGCATTGATGAAAAAATGCATCCCCTCTTGTCTGAATACCACTGTGAGCCATTTTACAGGGAAATTTTAACAGTGTTGAAAAAAGAATGAAATCAGTGTCTGAATTATTAAAATCATCGGAAACCAATTTGCTTCAGTTAAAGACTTAAAGATGCTCCCAATGCTTTGATTAAGGAAAAAATTGGAAAGTTTTTTATTCACCTCAGCAGGCGTCTCTGCAAAATGGAAGGTCCCTTGTGCTCCTCTGAAGCCATTTAATGCATATGTGAGCGTGGATTCGCAGAACTATCTATAATGCATATAGTGCTTTCTGCTCTCAGTGGCTTTTTTCCCACTCTCTTTACGTCATTTGCCATTTGTGAGGGTTGCCAGGGTAATGACCAATCATCCCTGGAGAGATGCCTGCTAGTAAGGACAAGATAGGCTTTCTCTTTTTTGGTATTCTGCAGTATGTATTTGAGAGCTATTCTAGCATCAAGATTGCAGAACTTTTGCTTAGTTAGTAGGGAGTGAAAGTTTACAGAGTATGAAATAACAGCTTACAATTATTGAGGTAAGTAGAAGATTTTTCTTGTCTATTTTATTAACAGCTCTGTCTAGATTTATTCAAATCATTGAGCATCATTGCCATTTTTTGTTGCTATACGTGTAGCTGACCTTGAAATTAGTAGTAGCAGAGAGGTTTTGCCTAATTTGAACAATGAAATCTTAGTCGTGCTGCATACACAGCAGATCAGGATTTTATTCTATTTGTAATTACGAATCCTACAGCCTTTCTCACCACTACATTCTCCATATACATCCACTCATCCCAAAAATATTTTCGGACGAATTAATTAAAAACAAAAAAAAAGCCCCAGTGTGTTGTAATGCAGATTACAAAGCATTAACTGTGGTTGCCTCTAAGGCAAATGGGAAGTTCTGAATAGTCTTCATTGTACTGAATGTATATAATAGGCCACATCAACTGGAAACTGAAAATCCAGAGTTAAGCCCTATCCTATAAGATGTTAAAGATGTTGGACTCTTGCTAGATTTAGATTTTTTCTGTTAAATAGACACTTGGAGGCTCAGAGGCTAACTCTTTGCTCACCTGTGAGCAGTCAGAAAATAGAGTCTCCAGATTGCAGAATTTTTTTTCTGGAACTGATCCTATCAGTGGAATGTGGTGGTGATAAGTGCCTCGTGGAATTGGCCTGAATTTTGTTCTTTTGCACATAAATAATGCATAGGATAGGAGGCCAAAATACCCATTCAGAAGTTCCCAATGACCTCAGAAGTTTCTGTGAAGTATTTGTGTGTGATCTGGGTTATGAGACATATAACTGAAGTGGTTTTGGAGTGGGCTGGGATTTTTGTTGTTGTTATTTGAAATGAACTACAATGAACTACGTTGGAATTATTTTGAGTCAAGAGCATATTTGTTGGTTCACTCCCCTGTTTGTGTGCCAGCTGCCTGGGAGAAAGGGGCAATTGATGCGGTTGTTGTATTGGTTTTTTGCAGATTTGTTAAGGTATCAAAGTTGAAAATATGAACTGTCTCACCAAAATTATAGTTTGCTGCTTAATGTATTTGCACCTACACGTGTAAAGCACATCCTGGCAATGTTACATGTTGTGATGGGCATGACATATATTAACCGGAATAAAGCACACATATTTATTTCGTTCTGTTTCCTGCTTATTGCAAATACATGCAGAGCGTGAGTTAGACTCACACTTTTCCCCAGGAAATATATATTTGGGGCATTTAATTTAGCATGATAAATCCCAGTTGCTAAATTTCGGATGTTGCTGTGTTTCCAGATGTGTTTATGATTGCTTTGCATTATCAAAACAACTGGAGCATAGCAGCGAGTGTCAATGTGTATGTATGAGAGAGAATTCGAGTGACAATTTTAGTCTGAGGTGAAAACGATCTTTTCATCAGGCTGCTGAGAAAATATGTTTGTTCAGAAAGTAGACCTATTTCCTCTTTCTAAAAATTGTTACTGTTTTTCTGACATCTGTGTTCTGGCTATCATTTTTAAGGAGTTCAAGATACAAATAATATTAAATGTTTATACTGGAGGAAAAAAAACCCAGTAAGCTCAAAGAAAATGTATCATTATCTTATGTTCTTAGTTTATAATAATTCCATACGATTCCACCATTTTTAGTAACCTGGGAAGCAAAGCCACAAAAATATCATTTTGTATTCTTCTGTGTGATGTCTTATGACAGAAAAATAACATGATGACGACTAGATAAGGCGTGTTAATTGGTAAAGTAGGCTTTAAAATGAGAGCTTCAGAGGTTAACCTTTCTGAGAAGACGGTGGGTAGCAAGCCTCAGTCTTTATCTCTCTGTTTACCTTCTTCCTGTCTATCTGCTTCTCCATCTCTCTCTTTCCCATTTGAAAGTGCTCTGTGACTGTATTATGCAGAGAATCGCATTTACTCTCAGCCAGTGGGACAGAGAGCCTGAAGCTGAGAGGAGGAGAAGGGAATGGAGCCTGCAGTGCACGTTGTTCACAGTCTGATGTTTGCCAACAATTGGGGCAAGGTCTTTGTGGCTCAGAGGAGCGATGCAGGAGATGGGCAATTCTGCAGCAACTAGTCTGAGAAATCAGGAGGCAAATGGACTGAGAGTAGTGAAGAAAAGCTTATGAGGTTAGGTGGAACCAAGTGGTTTTAGCAGTGCTCATCCTGGGAAGGCAGGAAACTCACCCGAGTGTCTGAGAGCTTCAGGGAGCAGGCTAGGAAGCGACAGGGCTCCTGGAGCATCTCCACGAAGCTGGTGTGCAGGGTTTGGGATGGTAAAGCAGGAGGATGAGCTGGATAGAGACAGACACTGAAGAGATACAGTATTTACACGTGACACAGTGTAAGTGCTCTTGAGCAATGTGACCCTTTTCATGCCATGTCTATTGCTGGAAACTTCAGAGTGGTGAAATCCAGTTGTTTATCTCCTACTTGTGAACACAGAAAAGAGGAAGAATTAACCACAAATTGATCCACTGACGAAAAGTCAGGTTTCAGTTCAAAATGGAAAAGTGTGGCACAGGGTGGAGAATGAGATGTTCACACTTGGGAAGTCAGGTCAGGACAACAAAAGAGAAGCCGTTCTTGTTCTAGAAAGTTGGTGACATGCTGGAGAAGTGCGAGAATATATGAAAGCATTCAGTAATCCAAACTCCTCATCCTTTCAGAAACAGAAGGCTAAAAATAAATTAAGGTGAATAATAATTGAGTGAATGATAGTTTCTAAACATAGTGTATGACAAAGCAAATGATTGTTGGTGATGGTATTAGTGCTGTCACTGCACTGGACAGCTCAGCCTGAGCTGTGGCCTTTGCTGTCAGAGGTTAATTCTCCTGAGACCTGGTTGATTATTTTATCTGATAGGTGTCATCTCTCCATGATCTGGCATTACCTTTTTTATTGGGGTTTTTTTTTATTTGTTTTTTTTTTATGAACAATGTCTCTCTTAAAGGAATACCATGAGTTTTGATTCGTGACTGTAGTGAGTAATGAGACCATCTGATGAAAAATTTTTTAATTCATTTCTATCTAACCCAGCTCCTATGGTTTAGTATTTTGTTGCTGTTTTTTGGAATCCAACCTGTTACTGCATTACCCAGGCCTGACTGTCCACTACTGTGAATAGGCACACCTCGATTACCTCTGGGATCTGGTATGATGACTCTCAAACTCTGGTGTGAAATTGTAAAATGTGTGTATGTAGAGTGTTAGAGAAATAATTTAATTGCATGAACTTAGTTAAAGTGACACCAGAAGGCAGAGGAATAGTTACAATATAAATGTCTGGTTTTAAATTGCCAGTTATTGGCATTTTTTAAGAAGAGTGGTGAAGAAGTGCCTTATCATCTAAAGCTGCAGTCCAGGAACACAGTAAAGGCACACAGAAGGAAAGTTACTGTTATTTGACCAGAAGGATGCATAGTTAGGAAAGACTGAAAAATATATTACAGTACTTTTCAACATCAGGTTCATGTTAAGGTTAACTTGGAGCAAGTAATTAGAGAGAAGGTGTCTTGCGGTTTAAAACAGAAGTGTTTGTCTGAAAATGGGAATTTTAAAGCACTTTACTAAAAGCTTTCAATTTATACTTTTAGTTCTATTTTTAAATGATTTAGCTTGAGCTTCATTGCACATCTGTAGGTTCTTAAGTTTCAAAGAGGCATAGATGTTTTTGAACATCGGATCACTTATTCTGGAGTTGTTATATACTTACTGTATGATGTTGGACAACTTCATTAAACGCTTTAGGGCTTCCTTCTTCCTGTGTGTAAGCTGGGAATAAGTAGCACTCACAAGACTATGGACATTATCTGTTGTTCTTTGAGTGGTGTTCTGAGCAATCATGTTGTTCAGAGCCTAGTTACTTGGATATGCAAAGTACCGCAACACCCAGCCCTCTGAGATCGCCCAGTTCGTCTTGTTTTTCTATTGTAGTTACAAGGTCAAGTTCAAATAATCCGTATGATTATAAGAGCTTGTATGAAAAACTTTCCTGGAGAGCAACATCTGTTATCTGGTGGCAATAGTGACTCAAAGGAGCTCTCTGGGAAGAGAATTGTCTGTCTCACATGAACAGGATGACTCAGTAGTTCACATTTGGAAAGAGAAACATTCTCCAGGCCTTACAAACGTGATTCTGGAGACTCATTACATGCATTATTACATGCTTTTGTGACACAGTGCAACGTGAATGGTTTCTGGCAGCCATGATCCTGTCTTCCCCAGAAGCAGAAGCGATACCAAACCATCTGCAGTGCCGGTGCTGCAGACCCGCTCTCATTCCTCTCCGATTCCTCAGCAGCAACGCATGCGGCTCTCATTCCACACACCGGGTAATAAAGCTGAGTAAGGGCTGTAACAGCCAAGGACCCCAACAGCTGCTGAAGTGCCAGAGCCTTACCAGTCCGGACACGGGTTATCTTGTATAAACTATCCTGTAGCATGATAGGACTCTGCCACACATGTACCTGCTTATCGGTAAGCGTTTAAAAGCTGCAGTTAACTTGTTTAGAGAAATTATATTATGCTGATGGGTATTATGGGCTATGGGCATGCGCTTCAAATTTCACAAAGATTTAATTTTATTTCCCCTTTTATCTAAAAGTTAAGTCAAATTCAGCCTTCCTATGACGTGACTGACCTTGCTGCTTCAGACCTACAAATCAAAGTAGCCTTATATCTTCACCTAGGAGAGGCACCCTACCTTAATGCGGTGTTGGTTGATGACTGCCGTTTGCTTCAACAGAAACTACACAACTGACTACGTAGGGGTGTTCCAGCCCTGTCTGCTTTCATGTGTGTATCTTGCAAACATCGCCCCATACAAAAAAAACTACTCGTAGATGCTATGTAGTAACATTATGTGAGATGCTATAAAACTGAAATACTGTACAGCTTAATTGAGTGCAATTCCTATTGCCTTCGATGGGTGTTTTATTCAATTAGGGACTGCAGAATTTATATCATTGCCTTTGGCTTACATCATTGCAAATATTATTGACACTTATAAAGCTTTCAGGGATCTTTCAGGCTTTTAGTCCACAAATTGACTGCAATGTGAAAGTCTTGCTCAGGGGTAAGAGTACTTATATCCATCTCATCTTTCATTTACTTATTCTTGAGTCTTTTTGTGCTATTCCTTTGGGAGTACTCTTATAAAATATGCAATTTAACAAAGAGGGGGAAAGTAGGGTTGTCTCGGTATACCAAGATTCCAGTTTCTTTTTTGCACATTAGAACTATGCATTTCTTATTTTCTTGCCTAAAATGTAGAAGTGAATCTGATTAATTTTAATTCTCATAAAATGACAAAATTAAGGCACAGCAAATTTAGAATGAATATTGAGGAAAATTAACATTTTCCCGGGGCGAGCATGGATACAGTGCTTGAAACTTTGAAACTACGCTGGTTGGAGCTGCAGAAATTTTAACAAAAAGAACTGACCTGCTTTGGTGAGAAGGGGCTGGATGGCTTAAAAGAGTTTTTACCTTTCTAATCTGCATGCCGTATAAAGCCAGTGCCTGTGTTGGTCTGGATGAGTAGTACAAGCAGGTCTTGTGTAACGTAATTGTGACCACTCACGCTCTGATCACCGCAGGAATCCGAACAGGATAGAGCCCTTATGCTGGCTCTGCCTTAGGCCCAGAGAGATATGGAAAACAGTTTCTGTTCTTTTCCATTCAGTGCTTTGGGGAAACCCAGTGAGTAAATAATTTCTCCTATAGTGCGTGTAATTACAATTAATCATAGAATCATAGAATGGCCTGGGCTGGAAGGCCTACTTCTTATCTAGAATCAGCAATGAAACATCTAGAATATATATATATATGTATATGAAAGCAAGTGAAAACAAAAGAGTTTGGTAGGGATGGGCACAAGCACTTTCATGACATGCAGTGTAGAAATCTGATTGCATTTCAGGCAATATATTCTTACTATAGATCTTCCTCAAAAAATCTGCAGAAAGAGCTGGGGAAAGTCGCATATATACACATGAATATTTTTAGGTCTGTTTAGTAAAATTTAAGAAATTTGTCTGTGGGAAAGTTGATAGACATCCTGGCTAGAACACTAACAATTTAATTCTGTTATCTTTGGTGGAGTCAAGCTGGACTTAAAAAGAGGCAGCCTCCTTGTAGAAGGCTTTTTTTTAATTATTTTTTCTTGCAACAGATACCACAATAAATGTTATCTGTCAGGGAGAGAAACAGGCTATTTAAATTCAGGCAGCATAGCATCTTCAGGCAGAAGGGCTATTTTTAACTTCAGATGTAGCTTAATTTAGAAACTGAGTAGTTGAAGTCCCTTTTTTTTTTTTCCCCCCCACTCCTCTGACTGGAGATTTTTTATAATGATTCTAGATATCCTTGTGTGAAGATACTGAACAGAATAAAAAATACATTATCCTGAGCTTCAAGGTCGTGAAAACACACATCTAAACAAAGCACCTTTGCGGCAATGTTGTCATACACGTGTAAATGCAGAGATTGGATTAGACTGAAGCACTATTTTGCAAGCATAAGGGCCACTTTGGCAATTTGCCAGGAGGTTGCATGTAGTTTTTATACCCATTTCTGCAAGATCTTACCCAGATCTGCATTGTTTTATGGAGGAAGTGCTATAATTGTGTACAGCCCTACACAACACACGATAAAGAGAGTGTAAATTTCAGTGCTTCCTAAGGGAGAAACATTGATGAGAAAACCGACAATGATTCCCTGCATTGATTTTTCCAGCTTCTTGTATGTGCCTTTGTGTGTAAGTTATTCACAAGAACCGAGAAACTCGTCTTCTTGCAGAAGATATGCAGAATTAAGAATTGCAGATTTGACTCTATTAACTGATTACAGGCTTTTTAATGTATTCAGATTCAGAATATGAAAAAATTCCCTCACAAATGGAAGTGCTTCCAAGATGGCTTGTTTCAGGGTTCTTGCATAATTGCATACTCTATGTCACTCAACAGTTATCTATTGAATTGCAATAGCATTGCAGCATAGAACTCAATTCTAGCTGAATTTTATAGTTTACCTGCTCAAGCTCAGCCCAAAGCGATTCTGAAAGCTATTCTAGTTGCATAACAATAACAAAAGCAGACACGTGCCATTGCGACAGTAATAATTGGGTTATTAATAAGCTGAATGTGACATGGAAAAGTTGGCTCTATTTCTGAGCATCATGACACGTTCGCCATTAACTCTTAAGCACACACAACTTCTTACAGTTTCTGAAATTTTGCTTAAATAGTTGAGCATTTGGTTCACATACAGAAAAAGATAACTTCTTCCGTAGCTACCTAAAATCCTGCAATTATAAGTGAAAGCTTCTACTGCCATTTATTCTTTAACTTATGACAGCTAAAATTAGAGGCTTTCATTCCATTGTTTTTATACACAGGGTAGCATGGTGTAATGTAGTGAGAACATCACAAAACAGGATGGGAATTTGAAATTATAATCATTAATGTTCAGTGGAGGTTAAAAAGAAATATCGTCTAGAGCTGGACTACTCCTGAATTGCCCGCTTTGGATGGAGTTTCTTTCATCTTCCTCTTAAACATTTGTTTTGGGGGAAGTTCCTTTCCCCGGCTACTTTGTGTGTGGAGGGAACGCTGGAGTTAGCATAGAAGCTGTTAGAGCCATTAGGCTCTGCTCAGGGGACTCCCTAATTCTCTGCTGGCCAGACAAACCTGAAATAAGGCTGAATTTAGTCTCTGGGACGCATTGTAGTAGTGCTATCAGACTAGGAAACTCACTGTGATGCATGGTTTGTATTGGGAATGTGAATTCAAAGCCCTTTTTTAAAGAGGATTTTCTTTATAATAAAGCAGATATATTGCACCAATATTTGCTGAAGTGCTTCGACTTGAGAAAGAGAATGTGTTTTTCTCATCAAAGGCTTGGTCTGAAGCCTGTAGCAAAAGAAACATTCAGCACATCTACTTTCTTGTTTGAGGTATGCTGCTATGCTGTCAGGAGGCAGGATTCAGATTACCTGTTAAAGAGGTTTAAAAAAAGATTAAAAACCATCTGAAAGGAGCAGTGAGGTTGTAAAGAAAAAGATGAAATCTTGTGAAATTGAGGGTAATATTTTTAGTCTTACAGAAAGACAGGATATACTTTAAATACATTTCTGAATGACTTTATAAAATCTAATCAGCTTGAAATTATTTATATCTGCTTTGTTTTCATTCAGTTTGTAGTAAAGAGGTAAACAACTGTTTTGAGAGCAAACAGTAATTCTATTTTCAGGCATTCTAACTCTTAAATAGAATGCAGCTATGAAGAATTAGGGTGACACATAGATGATAAGGCTTAGACTTCGAGTTTCAAGTAAAGCTAGGGTTTCTTATAGAACAGCACTAAAATACTCTGAATTGCCAGTTTAGGTCAAACTCTTCTGGTGAGATTATAATTATAAGCACAAGTAAAGCTGAACTAGAAAACTGACAACTTTGGGTTCTGGATCCAACCTAATGATAATAATTAGTTCTTATTTAGAAGTTTTCATCCACAGATCTCCCAGTGTTTTATAATTAAGGTCAATACCATGGCCTTATTTTACAGAAACAGAAGCACAGGAAAGGAAGTGAATACCTAAGATCCATGAGCAGCTAGGTACAGACCTAGGAATTGACGCAGATCTTGTAACTCGGGTCCAGGTTTCATGTTCTCCCCATCTATCAAACCAAAGCAATATTTCTGTTTTTCATCATGGCTTAGACTTGAATTTCTAGTAGTGTTTCAGATGGTGATGATATAATCCAGAAATGAAATTTAAGAAGCCCAAGCAAACAACACCCTGGCTCGTATTTTTCTACCTTGTGGTCTCCTACAAAATTCTTGCCTAAATACCCAGATAGATTTGCATCCCAGAAACATGAGTAATCCAAGCAGGCATTCAGGTGCTACCCTGCTGAGAACAACAGAAAAGCCTGTGTAGGAGGATGACTGGATAGAATCCCAGCAGGGCTTCGTGAGCAGCCCCCTGAGGGGGGCTCAGCACCGTGCAAACTCTTCGCTGTGTCTCCAGAGGGACTCAGATACAGATTCCTGACTATCTGGTGCTCTGCTGTATATTGTCTTTACCCTTTTATAAATGCTTAGCCTGACAGATTCCACGTTTTCATTGTAAAGTGGCTGCTGGGCAGCTGGGGAAGTCTTCTGCAGGCATTTACATTTCTGTGACCTCCCCAAGAGACACTGACATCTGCTCTGTAACGAAGCGAGCCTGCTTTCCCTCTGCTTTTCCTCCTCTAGGCTGCCAGCTATTGTGACAGGGTCACTTGTAAAAGACTTGGCAGTGGTCCACGCTGTAACCTGCAGCTGGATCCAGACCTGATGTGTCCGGTAGGGTCTCTGAGAGAGATGGAACCAAGCTGCTGGAGCTTCCCAGATCCGTGACGACACTCTCTGCTGTCTATCTGCATAGTCTACGTAGACTGTTTCCACTGGCAGGGAATCACATGCATAATGAACTGACTCCTCCATAAGAATTCTGTTATAATTTTCCACTTTAAAAAGTTTAAGTCTTCTCTTCCGTGACACTTGTTGTTACAGATGTTTTTCACTCAGCAAAGAAAACATATCAGTGTTCTCCATGCCCACAAATCACAGGAGGAAGGATGTGCGGTAGACGGGAGTTTTTATTACCAATAGGCTGTCTTCTCAGAAATGGGAAGTTGATTTTATCGAAATGTGACAAATCACAAGAAGTAAATAAATTGATATTCAACTGGAATACAGCAGACTGCAACAGTCATACTGTGTATCTAATTATAAAAATACAATATGCTATGCCTGTATAGAAATTTTCACACATTAGTAAGTAAACATTTCACAAACATGCATAGGCATCATCATCCCATGTTATACGGACAGAGACATCTTTCATCCTGGAGAAAATGGTCATAGATGAGGTACTAAAACCAGTTAAATTTAAGAATGCGTGCTGTCTAGAGGGTATCAAAGACTGAGATGCTGTTTTGACATGCAAACAACCAGATGTATCAGAACAGGAAAGAGTGTGGTTGAACCACTTAGTGCTCTATAAAATCTGCTACTTCTAGCTTCAGCAAAATTTGTGAAAGTAATAGAACTGGAGTGCAGAAACACAGGGAAAAAAGGCGTGTAAGGCAGTTCCTATTGCCTAACCTTACACACCCAACACAGGTGCCTAAATGAGGAAGACAAATTTTCCTGGGCTATTGAGGCATTAAATGCTTCTGTACTTCTGAACATCTTCTGACATTCTTTCAGAAAGTAATTCACAATCCAGAAGTACAGCTTCTGCTCTGAAGCACCTCGAGAGGAGCCTGATGCTCTTCACTGATTAGGCAGGAGGCTTAGGTAAACTAAGTGCCTGCCTTAAACCCCTGAGCTAGGTATTAAACTTAAGCAGTGGTAAAACTCCAGTCCATGCAGGGTCACTGCAAGGACAACTTTGTACCTAGGACTACAACCTAATCTCAATAATGTTCTTTCCTTGCATGTCATCACCTTCATTTCCCCCTCGGACTTCTCTTTCTGTTCTTTATGTGACATTCAGATCTCATGTGCGGAGGCTGAATAGTTTGTCTGAAAGACAAAGGAAGTCAATGGAAGAGGTACCTTAGATCTGTGCATTGCATTTGTAATCAAATCTAAAGTCAGACTCAAGGACTTTTCTATTTTCCTTCCTAGAGATGGGAGGTTATTTCTCTAATCAGGATTGGCTTTCGTAAAAGTCCTTGGCAAAATCATAAATTGTGCTGTTTAGTTCAGTAAGATCTGTGAAAAAATAGAGAAAAGTTCATAATCGAAACAAGAGCAATGGCTTTTGTGCCATATCGGATTTAATAAGAAAGCAGTATCTACCTGGAAAGGAATATACGTAATTTCTGGCTTTTCATTAAAATTAATGCAAATTTTTAATTCAAAAAGGAATAACATTTTTTTGTGGTTAAAAGTACCTTATTTCGAATGTTGTTACTGAAGATTTTTCATGCAAGGCCTAGCTTCAGAAGATCTATTGAATATTCTGTCCTTTGCGTCAGACTTGCAGCACTATTAACACTTTTCATGTTTCTCTGTTGCACTTGTCTTGTTTAATACGAGACAAGAAGCCATGTGGGTGACAGCTCTATACCAACAAATCTTTACAGACAGATGCTACTATCTGATCCTGATACTCACTGTATGTTTTACTTAGTGCTGCAACTGTGGCTTAAAAATGTAAGCCCCAGCTTTTTTTCCTGTATATTTCTGCACTGAAAAAGCCTGTTCTGATTTAAGACAGGAAACTTGTGTTACCCTAAAAGGAGCAGGGGCATAATGACATTAATATGTTTTGTGGTGCGAGGAAGGATTTCTTCCTTTTGGCTGACGTTCATCACCAGTTGTTGCACAAGCATTCACCATACCTAAATAAAATAGTAAGAAGAAACTTCCTCCTCGTATTAAGAGGCCCTTTACACAGAGAAGATCAAATTCAGCTGATAATGTCACCAGGAAGTATGTGCAATATTTAAAATCAGATCGACAGGGTAAACACTCGGACAGCGAGGCGCGCAGCTGCGGTGACGGTCAGTCCTGTGGCTGGGCGCTGGATCCAGGGGTACAGGAGGGTTCCTGGAGCCAGGGACACCCTAGAAGAGCAGAAAGCCCTGCCGGGAGCTGGCAGCTCTCATGAGAGAGGCTGGCACGGCTTGGACCTCACCAGGAGCAACCACAGGAGACTGGGTTGGCCCCAGGCAGCGCTTGCGAGCAGGGATCGAGAGGGCACCGCAGTTTGCGTGGGTAAGGGACGTGCACCCTGCTTGTGGGCCCATGGGCCAGAGAAGTGCTCAAGGTCTCTGCCGTCATGATGGGTACTTGCCTCAGAGTTAAAACCAGTGTTTCTACAGAGAAAGCTCCTGAGGTGTCTGATCTTTTAACCCAGATGGAACTGCTAAGAAGGAGATTTCAGTACAGGTGTTAGGTGACAACCCTTCTCCTGGAGAAAAGGTAAGTATCTGCAAAAGATGAGCCCAGGGTGATGATCTGTTGCATCAGGTGGCTGAGTTGCAGGAAACAATTTAAAGGCTGCACAGTATTAGAGGCGCCAAGACAGAGATAAGTGGTTTCATGCTGCTGTGGCAGACACCACAGAGAATGAGACACCTTGGACCCTGGTCATCCACAAAAGCAGGACTCTGCTTCAGTCCTCACCCTTCAACATTACAACCAAAAGCAGAGATGGAGCCCACCTGTCTAGAAGAGGAAGGGGAATCTTGGGTAGCAGGCAACCAACTGGGGAATAAGCCAGGCCAACTAGAGCAGCCACAGATGTTCCTTAGCTGCCTCCCAAGATGAGAACCAGAAGACTAACCGCCTCAACTGTGTGCGTACCAACACAGGCAGCCTGGGGGACATCGGGAGGAACTGGAGCTCTGTGCCTAGTCAGAAAGTTACGATATCGTGGGAATAACTGAGACATGATAGGACGACTCACACGACTGGAGGATCATGATGGTTGACTATGGACTGTTTCATAAAGACAGGCAGAGAAGAAGCAGAGTTCCACCAAGTTCCTGGAATGTGTAGAGGACTTCCTCGTGCAAATGTTCTATGTGCCAATCAGGAATGAGGCACTGCTGGTCTTTCTACCTGCAAGCCAAGAAAACCTGCTTTGTAATATCTGAGTTAGTGACAGCCTTGGCTGCAGTGATCACAATGTTGTGGAGTCTGGGATCCTGCTGAGCACATGGAAAAGACAGAGGGTAATGGGTACAAGTTACTCCTGGGGAGATTCCAGTTAACCACAAAAGGAAAATTTTTCCAACAAACAGCTGTTGGAATAATCTCCTCAGGAAGTGGTGGAGTGCCCAACGTTGGACACTTCTAAAGATTAAGCTGGACAGGGTGCTGGGCTGTCTTGTCAAGACCATGTTTTTCCCAGAAAAGGTTGGACCAGATGATCCAAGCTTCCAACCTGATTTTCTATGATTCTACTATATTGCTGGAGAAGAAAAAAAATAGCTGTTTGCTCAGAAATGATGTTACAAATTTCAGGACAGACTCACCGGATAAAGTTTTTACCGCCATATGATCAGTGTTAGATTTAGGAATTACAGGAAGGAATCTGAAAAAACCCTTTTTGTGCTGCATGCCACAAAGCCATTCTGAAACCTTGTTCTTAGACTGACTCGAAAATGGCTTAGTGAAGGGCCAGTTAGTGGACATATATATTACACGAAATATGTTAAAAAACAATTTCACTTTAACCAAAGGATGAAATGGGAATATGTTAATTCTTTTCTGTAATTTGATTGTTTGATGTTTAGTTCTGGTGTGAGCAGGTCCTTTTTCATTGTCCTTTTTGGTTGTGAGGTCAGTTGATTAACCAGATCATCTGTGGTCCTGGTTCTACAGTACTGCATAATACAGAGGAAAAAGAAATAGCTTCATTTAAAATAAAAATTAAAAACAGGGAGCAGAGATGTCCTCAGCCAGAAAATCAGGAAATTAAATCCCTCATACTTAGCATAGAATAGCAAAGTCAAAATGGGTATATACTCTCAAAACTGAAAAATTAGGAGTTGAACAAGGAAACAGTTGTTTATGCAGTATGGTAATTCAGTCTTGGAGATGACAAAAGAAGAAAGCCAAGTTTTCATTTAGGAATCTGAGTATTATTTCCTTGAATATGCAAACAAGAGCAAATATGTGTAAAAAATTGGACTAAAAGAAAATCTCAAGGGAAAGAGCACAAGGACAAACAAAGAGATGGTTTAAATGTATAAAGCAAGCCCTGTTCAGTGAACCGCTAAAACATTTGTACAAAATGAGCAAAATGGTAGCAAAGACAATTAAAGGGAAATGCATTTTAAAATTGTAGCAAGTAGACTTTAACTTCTAAATATAACTACTGTAATAAATGACCTTGAGAAGTTATACATAGAGAAATGTCATGAATTCAGTGGAAAAATACACTAACACTGTTCGGAGGTGTGTGTTTTGTGGCAAGAAAGTTTCCGTTTCCCTGATGCATATTCATAAACAATGAATTAATCCACACCCTTAAAATACATGCAACCTATATCTGTGTTGGGGCTCAACTCTTCTAATGCCAAAGAAAATATACACACATACAAAACTGCTCATTACACCATTGTTAAACTTTACTATTCTTTTCAGCCTTTTCCTCAGTATTTTTTCTTCTTTTTTTACATACTTTTTGACCATGAGGACAGAATAAGCAATCAGTTACAAAAATGTTCTTCTCTAGGCCAAACTCTTGGTGAGCAGCATGCCTCCACGTCCCCAGGCCGACTACTGTGTCATCCCGTTATTTCTGGTGCCAGCAGTTCCTCTGGACTTGTCTGATGTGGGTGCTCCTACCCTGTGATTTATAACGAGCCTTTCAGCTGCATTTAGACAGACTCTTTAAGTGTCCCTCTTTGACGTCAGCTCAGCTTTGGGGACTAGTTGGTATTTTTCATGTGACTGATAACAGGAGGTTTCCTGATGCAGCCTTTCAAAGGAACGGGCAAAAAGCAGCACAGCATGATTCTCTAGGGGACGTCGTCTTTGATACTTGAAAGGGACCTTTTCATCTTGGGCTTGGAGAGGCTGCGCGCCCAATATGCTAAGGAGATTTAGAACATCCTTGCTTAGAATTTTTGCCTCAGGAGATTATTGTCTGATAGTTAAGAATGAACAAAATCCAAGGTAAATTCTAAGCGGTTAATTGTTCAAGTGTGTTTAGGGAGAGAAGGGAAAACTGTTAATAAAGAGATATTCCTGAATGAAAATCTCAGATGCAATTTCGTCAGTAACTGGTATTCCTGCTTAGGTCGCTGTGTCAATACTTGCCATTTGCTTAAGCAACTGGTACAACTTGAGCGCACCTACAAAACACGGTGTATTGTACCGCGTATAAAATTTGTATTTAGTGTGAAATAAGAAGGAAGTGGGATGCCTCACACGAAGGCTGGGATACAGATTAACAGTTTGGTAGCTGTGACCCACATATCGAATGTTTAGCCTCAGTTATCAGTAGAGTTGATGAGTGCGATGATAATTCTATCATGCGAATTATGATGATGCACTAGAAATTACAGCTGCTGGCATGGAAGCAAAACTTGCTGGTAAGACAAATTTAGATGATGCAGATAATTTCCAGAATACTGAAGAAACTGCAGTAATGCGAGGTTTGTAGTGAGTCTCATTTTTTGCTTTGTTTTCTTGGGGTTCTTTGGGAAGTTGGGGATTTTTGTTTGTTTGCTGGCTTGTTTTTTTCCCTGTGACTGAAAACAGCAAGTATGGACCTATTCTGGAATAAAATACAGCACTGCTTCATCACCGATAGATCATAATGCTCAATACATTTCAATATTGTAACTCATTTTTTTTTAGGAATAATAAAAGTGAGCTTCATCCACTTAAATTCCTGTAACTGATACTGCATGGGAAATTTTTCTTGAATTTGGGAGTGATGGTGGTGAACACAAGAATTGTGAGCTGGCGGAAGTGCTGACTAAAAGCAACATTCAAAAGAAAGTGAGAAGGCTGAGGAAATGTTACCAGTAGTGTGTCTCTGGGGTTAGTCTTGGGACCTGTTGTATTTTATGTATTTACAGGTGATGGAGGTGAAATTCCTAGATAAGACAAAGTTGGGAGGTACTGCCAAGGCTAAGGGAGACTGGGTTATTGTTCAAAAAAAGATTTAAACTAAGCTTTTTACTAGCTTGCAGGTAATGTCTTGTAAGTAAATATTGTATTGTACAAAACCATACATTTTGGGTTTCGTAATAACTTCATGTATAACCTGGGGCTTAATGAGCTAGAAGAGAGGTGGAAACAAATCTGAGTGTACTTGTCATGGGAAGGGTGAATATGATTAGACAATCATAGAATCATAGAAAGGCTTGAGTTGGAAGGGACCATAAAGATCACCTGATTCCAACTCCTCTGCTATGGGCAGGGACATCTAGAGGGACATCTAGAGGGACGTCTCCCTCTAGACTAGGTTGCTCAAAGCCCCATCCAACCTGGCCATGGACACTTCCAGGGAAGAGGCACCCACAACTCCTCTGGGCAACCCGTTCCACTGTCTCAGCACCCTCGTAGTGAAGAACTTCTTCCTAATGTCTAAATGGGATATAATTATGGAAGAAAACATAATGCAATCCTTCAAGGTGAGGGAGGAAATATTGGTACCATCTTAACAAGGGGTATTAACTCATTGTGAGTATTTCTACAGTTGTGTTTAACTATCCTCAGACAAATTAACTTAAAACTGAGGATGAGCAAGGAAATGAAGCTCCATCTTCTGAAGGGCAATTAGAAGTACCTCATATACTCAACCAAATGGAGGTTTCTAGGGTGGTGAATCACTAAACATACTGGGAGCAAATATCGATAAATGGATAGGTTCATTGTCTGTGATCACTCAGTCCTTAGCCTCTCTGCTGAGATCGCTAACAAAGTTGCCACTGGTCACCTGTTCGCTAGTTTTCTTTTGTGATGTGGATAGTTGACTGGTGTTACTTCCAAAAGTCCACATAAGGATTGCCAGTGAAGACTACGTTTTCATTAGTACTGTAAAAAGTATTCAGCAGCCTTAATAAATGCATGTCGTTTGTTCAAATCTTGGCTACAGATTACTTACAAAAGAATGAACTATTCTTTATTCGAGATCTTACTGAACTTCCTCCTCTTTGGTCTTTTGAACTCGGCTCTGGTGGTGTCACTCGCTTACCCTCGCCTAATGAGCCAGCTCACCACGATGACAGCTGCTGCTGTCTGGTTTTGACTTTAGAGAGCTCCGCAAGTGCGAAGCGTGATGACATCATGCTCCCTAGGGTGTCAGTTATTAGCTGCTAAAAATAGTTACAGGCAAACACAGAACAGAAAAATCAAATGTCTGTTTAAGCCACTAGTGAATGGGAAGGTAAAGAGACAGAGCTCAGCTGAGGGGCTTTTTTATTTAAACTCAAGGGCAGCAACGCTGGACTGCAATCCTGGCAAATGTTGCAGGTGATGCTTTAGGACTCATGAGCTGGGAGAGCCCCAGAGAGAAGTTCATCCCTGGTGCAATTCCAAAACTGTCATGGTAAGTGAGTTTCTTGTGTTTATTTCCCACTGGTTAGGTTATCTGATCTGAGTAATCTGTGTTTTGCAGTTCTTATTGTAACTATGGGATTCACAGCACGAGAATGATGTCAGTGTTACTGCCAGTATAATCACTGTTCTGTTAAAAAAAATAAAAGATAAAGCAAGATTCGTATTGTAAAATGAAGTGTTCAAAAGTTAAGAAATAATGTACAGTAAAAACTATATGCAGGTATAAATGGTGTCTCCAGTCTTCAAGTTCAGCAAAGTACCTGCTCACCATCTGTTCTGGGACTATTCTGTACAAATTCTTTTGGCACCACTCATGACATTTAGGCTTTGACTACAAGACAAAGCCAAGACAGGCTTGAAGACAGAGGTCCCATTTTTGGCCTTTAACTTAATTCCAGTTTTGTAACTTAGAATTCTGTTTAATGTTTCTGTGGTACTAGCAAGGTGTTTCAGATATCAGGCTGCTGCAAATTAAAGCTGATCTAGTAAAGAAAAGACATAAATACTGAAGGAATATAACATGAAAGTTAAGATTAATGTAGGACTGGGTGTCTCACAACCTTTGAAAATCTCATCCTGGGCTTTTTATACTAATTAGGCCATGGACAGAAATGCTCAAGTAGGTTTATCAGTGTCAGAAGATTTTCTAACCTGAGCTACTCATAACAGTGTTTTCTACACTTCTGAAGTTGCTGCCTAAGGGCAGGCAGGAGTCGAAGTATAAAGCTGTGGCTCTTGAGACAAACGCCAGAGATTCTCCTTCCAGGTTACAAATGCTAACCCATGGGCCCCAAACTCCCTTGGCCAAAGTATAACCTTTTCCTCTCCCATTCGGAGTCACCTGCAGCAGCTTCACAGTGATTCAAAAACATCAGAAATCACTTGTAACCAGTACAGGTCCCCTTAGCAGGGAGAACAACCTGTTCTCCCTCCAACTTTTGCAGCCTGGACCCAAACCTCCTGGTCTCCTGTTTGCAGCCGGTACAAGAGCTCAAACCACAAGTCTGCTGATCCTACCAAGCCTGACTCACGTCTCTCCCTGGCAGCAGCCTTCCCCAGGGGGAACGAAGAGCTTGATGGATGTTGTACGGCAGGTTATCAGAGTGCCTGCTAATGAAGCAACAGATCCATTACAGTGTTTATCCGTTTTGCGAGATCCAATTCCAGGAACTTCGTGAAGTATCAAATAGTTTGATTTTACCCTGTGCTCATCCTGTAAAAGATGATGTCTCAAAGAGATATTCCCATCCTATCATTATTTCCTTGTGCTGATTCATCTGTGTTCAAGATTGTTTAGAGGCAGAATTTGATTCTGCCTTGTCGCTTATAATGTTTTTTGTAAATCTGTTTTATAATTGCCATGGATGAGGCTGAAGAATCCCTGGGTCTTTCGCTTGCAGGGTGTGACATGCAAAGTAGAAGTTTTTCTTGCAGATCAGAAGGCAGGGGAGTGACGTAGGAATTATTGTGTGAAATTACATTGTCTCTGTTATGTAGGAATTCAGGCAGTGATTGTGATAGTCCCTTTTGTCCTTTAAAAATGAGAATTTATGACTCAAAAGGTTCTCCTCTGTCAGTCACAAAAATTTTACTATTACAATGAATCTTATTTTTAATGGTATAATATCCTGTCCTTTTAGTTGCAAGTATGATCTTTTGAATGCAAACTGATTTACAGGCATTTTCTTCAGTCTGCAAAACAGACACACACAAAAAATAGAAGAAAGCCTATATTCTGCAGTGGTGGCTAGAGGGGCAAAATATAATAAAACCTCCTTATTGAATATTTTTTTCTTTTTGCATGAGTTTGTGAGATATATGTTATTTAGGAAGAGGACTATTTTAAGGTGATTTCTTAAAATTACCTGGAGGAGAGGTGTCTGATAGAGAATGATAATAAGAAATAGAAATACAGGGAAGTTTTTACAACATAAAATGCCTGATAATTTTAGCGGGTAGCCAACTTCTTGCTTAGAAAGATTTCCTGCTGCATTAAATTTTCCTTACTGTATCCCCCAGAAGGCTGAAGGTTCTTATCTCCTGCACACAATGCAGCAACGCCCTTATTTTGTAGTAGCGAATGATTTTTCCATTCACAAGCTGTTTCAGTATTCCAGAGCATCTCACTGCTCTAGCATGCATTTATCTGATTTTCAAGCAATTTATTCAAAACCGGATTATTCTCTGTTGGTTTGGGGGATACCATCAGGGAAAAGGGCACATGCAGGAGCACAGGCAACTGAGACCTTTTTGTCTGCTTAATGCTTTCGCTGGTCGCCTTGACACTGATTATAATGCCGATAGAATAAACTACCCTCAGCAAAACACGATTTCCTGCTGGAATGCTGGCAAAGTAGTGCTGACATTACATACATCTATAGGTGATGCCACTATTCTAGCATGTTCTCTTTTCAAGGTTAAACCACTCAGCAAGAGGTGGAACTACCTGAGCCTCAGGTCTGACTTTAGCTGAGCATTGAAACCCTTGTGCTATGCTTTTTGTGTGCAAATAGATTTGCTGGGGATGGAAATGACCTCAATTTAAGTAGAATCAGTGTGGAAAACTGATTGGTGAAATGTGAATGGATCTACCTGTTTTATGTAGAAAATCTAAGGATGGTGGACCTAAATAATCAATAAAATTAGGGTAAAAGTCTTTGCAGAACACCTGTGAAAGTACGTATTTATGAGGTTTATGTATCCCAAGCTAGATCACACTGAGATAATGGACAATTCAATAAAACACATGCCTAGAATGTATTTAGATCCTATAGCAGGAGGCCGAGTCCAGACAGATTCAGACTTGAAATGAGGCATATGTGTCTGTTAGTGTGGGTCGTTAAACCTGAGCACATCTGGACAAGAAGCACGTGATATTTCACATGCATAGTAAATTGAGGGTGTGTCTGCATAAGGCGTCACATCTGTAATGTGAATTAACATTGACAAGTTAAAGGATCTGATGTAGCAACTACTTAGGGAATATGGTTGACTCTGTTGCTATAAAATGTCAGACTAAAAGATTAGAATACTCTCTCTGTCCGGAAAACACATAAGTCTATAGCAATAGCTCTGTCCTATATGTGCACAGCAGACAGAGAACAAGAAAAGGTTTTCATTCTACCACATAAGAAGATATTAATGGCACTGTCTCACGACGAATTTTCACATGATTAGATTGTTAGATTGTGTCAAATCTTGGCTTGTCACCACATTAAAGTGAAATTCCAAGATTGTCTAATATGTAAGTTTGTGAGACAGAATCCTTATCCCCAGAAATAGTGTTGTCAGTGGTGCTGTTTGTTTGAATTAAAGCTGCAGATTGGATCTAGTCATTGATGCTGATCTCAACTTTATGTAGGACATAAATTGAATACATTACATTTTCTAACACGCCAGGCCAGCATCCTCTGACGCAGATACCAGAGCTGAAGTAAATGGGAGCAGGCAGTGTTTTCCAGCCTGAGGTGTCAGACCATTAGAAATTTCAAGTTCCTAAATGAAAATGTAGTACAGATAGTCAAGTTGAAAGATGCTTCAAAAATGTATCCAATATATCTCAAATATATATCCGAAGATGTATATTATTCTGACAACACTCTGGAATCAGCTATTACTGCTGACACTGTGCCAACCCGGCAAAGGAGTCTTTTGATGTATTTCAAGAAACATGTAAGCTCAGTGTCCTGTAACTGCATCCGTAACCACCAGCCTCTCAGGAAAAAACTTGAGAAGGCTGTTTTCTTGTTTTTTAGTCGTTAGCTTCACACTCTTGTGCCTTCCTTCCTCTCTAAGCTTCCTTTTTGTGAAGATGAAACCTAGTGATGCAGTGTTTGCCTATAGGCGTCCTTTTTCCTGTGAACATAGAGAACCCTGAAGAACAAATAAACTGTTTAAGTTGCTGATCCTGCATGTTTGCAAATTCATTGGGAGATTTGGCTCACATGTAAGGACACAAGGATCCGGCTCCTAGGGAATAAACGTCAAAGAACATGAAAAGAAAAGCCTTAGTAGGCACTGGGACTATAAAAACAAAGAGTGCTTCCAAACTGCAATAGTGAAAACCACTGGGAAATGTGGAATAGTCTGACAGAAGCAATAAGAATGATAGTTCTGAGTCAGGCACTGAATCAGGGGGGAAAAAAAAAAAAAAGCTTGATCCAAGTGAATTAAAGCCACTTATATTCCTGGAAATGAATTATTTCCGTTTTATCAAACAAGGAAAAAAAGACAAAGAGGTTAAGAATGTAATTATATATTGCAGAACGAACTTCTGTCTCACAGGCTTACGTTCAGGGTACTAACCAAAACTCTGACACACTGACTGACTTTCTGTAGTGAGCCTCGGCAGCGTTGCCTGCACTGCCTATTTACTTTTCAGTACTTCCTCTTGGAGACTTTCTTTTAGTCTGTGTTCTCAGCAGGCTTTTAGAAGAAGCTCTGGGTATTCATTTGTGTCCAGAATAAACAGCACAGTACTGTCCTGCCTACTGTGCATAAGCTCTCTCCTTCCCTTGTAAATTTACAAATATTGCAGAAAACCAAAATGATCACAGAAATAGTGTTTTGTTAAACAGTCACTCAAAACTAGCGCTGAGGACTTGGTTCCTTGCTTTGCCGATGAATTCAAGCATACCAGATACTTACTTTACTATTTATGTCATGAAAGCCATCAAGGAAGTGCTGAAGCCTGTGAACCATCTCCCCCCTTCCCTAGCTTGGGCTGAGAATATTTTCATCCCATTCATCTCTGCAGAGATGTCTGAAGACTGTTGCAGAGTATCTGGTTTCAGTGCACACTGATGTTTTGCCAGTCATATGTCATGAGGGAGCACACTCCCACTGGTATGAACGGTATGACCATGAAAGAAGGCAAACAGTGGCTGCTTTATGTCCTCCAGAAGATGGAGAGGAGTTAGAGGGAGTATGGTTTTGCGCACTGCCTTTCAGGGCCTTGCTCATCAGTTGCGCAACACCGCTGAATTTGTTTCCTAGCATTTCCAAATGAAATTGAATCAAGGTTGTAAACCAGAAAATGGTATTCATAACACTTTGTTCACTGATGATGACAGACATACTGTAAAATGCTAAAACAGAGATCAGCCGCAATTAGTCTATAAAGAACCTAATCACCAATATGAATTTGGCAACCAGGATTTCAAGTAGTACTCACTAAGAATGTCTTTTCTTGTTGATTTTGTTGATGGAAATAATTGCATTAAGATTCAATAACTCATAAAACTGTGTAATTTCATAACAAAAATCCATTTACTTCTGAATGCATTTAGGTTGCTGCACTGAACATACCTGGACTCCAGTTAAGAATGACAGAGACCCTCTTGGTGACTGAAGGGTCTCTGTCATTCTTAATTGGCTGATGAGTAGAAAAGGACTGGAGCAATTTCCCACAGACTTTTTTCTGGCTCTCGTGGTGTGATAACCCGAAGTAGATAAGAAGTAGATATATCACAGACACCACTGCGTTAAATTAACCAGGGGATAATTAAGATTACAAAAACAACCCCAAAACCTTTATGGGGTTGCAAGCAGCATTATTTCTCGTTATCCCCCCAAAAGTTTATTTCTCGCTATTTCCCTTGAGAGAAAAATTTAAAAATGGCTCTATTATGGGATGAGGACAGCCCAACAGACAGCCAGAAAAAGCACTCTGGGAACTAGCGTGGCCAGCTGGAGCCCGGCCAGTCTGACTGTGACTGGTGATCCCCTAAAACAAAACTGCAGAGCAGAAGGTGCTGCCCGCTGCCGCGGCAGGAAACATCCCTGGCAGGTGCCCCCGAGAGAAGGCAGCGATAGCCGGGTGTGAGGAGGGAAGACCAGGCAAGATGGGTGGGACTGAAAGAAAAACAGGAAGGGGAACAGCAGGAAAAGGAGTGAATCTTTATTTTGTGTGCTGAAAAGATGAAACCGCGTTGTACTGTTGCGGTGTTTGAAAGTACATTTTGTCTTAGGACCTGACTCTCCTTCTGCCAGTTTAAGCCATCAGTTTAATCCAGAGTGATGCAAATAAACATCAGCCCCTTGCTTGCCTACTCGTACAGGTACCCATTTGTTTTGGATACTTGCTTTTTAGCACAGTAGAGAACCAACAATGCTAAAACACCGTATGTTCTGCTGTGTCAAGGGAACCAGCAGGCACTGTAGCCATGTCACTAAATCACATTACAACTCTTGGTCTAATAACATTTGTATAGATCTCCAGCTCTCCACCATTTGTCACTAATCAGAGTGGTCTGAAAGATAATCACGCAGGGACGTTATCCCATTCAATGTTCTTTCCCTCTACCTTAGCTAATTAATCATTTCCATGATGCACACAGAAGCCAGCATATCCTGACTTCCCCAATTCCTTTTGCTATCTTAATTTTTCTGTCTTTTAGCAGAAATAACTGAGAGATCAATGAGGTTATTGTGCCAAGTCTATTGCTCAACTCCCCGGTTTCCTGTTGCGGTGGGATCTGGCAGGAAACTTGAAGAAATCCAAAGAACAGCCAAACCTCTTCTCATACTTGCTCTGAGAGGCCTACCCTGCCTGTGAAACAGAGACAGTTAAACATGATTTAACTTTAAAAGAATAATATGTTTTTATTACAGTATGCCTCATCCCAACGGAGACAATGTTAGGGTTGATATGCCACCGAGTGCTCTTGTTTTCCCTTTCTGTTTTAGCAATGCAAAAAAAGAAAAAAAAAAAAAAAAGCAAATTCTCTTCCCTGTTAAGAGGTGCTTGAATCTGCAATGAATTTCATGAAGTGAATGGAAAGTGAATGGAATTGTTTAGGATTTTAATCACTGTAGCAGTAGGATTTGACCAGCCATCTTCAAACCACTGTATTTATTCTTAAGCTTCAAAATGTTATATTAACAATTTAAACAATCGTAGGGAATATCCTGTTATATTGACCTTAAAAATGTTATTAAACATAGTAAACGCAAAATTTCCTTGCTAAAATGGAAAGATGAAATGCTCAGTCACTTAGAGCTTCATAGGGTAACCATTAGGAAAACAGCTCGTTTGCAAATGTAGCTGTCAAACTGACAGGCTGCAAAAGAGAGATTCACAGGTATTCGGTAGCTACAAAGGATCAAGATGATCCAGTTTCATCAGACCATCAGAGAGGGAGACTTGAATTTGTTGAATTCAAATAATTTTTTTCTGTTTGCTCACTTAGGCTGGACCTAACCACAGCTTCATAAGAAATTAATAATAAACTTTTGAGCTGTTACTCATTCCAAGATGACACTGAACATCAAATAGCTGTCAATTAGAAGGTGGCAGGCACTTGAATAAAAATGCAACTGCCTTTTTTGAGAGATGCTTTCGGTTGATCACAACCAATTCAACGTAAGATACAATTCTCTGCAAGTGCAGAGAGCAGCTAATTCTGGCAATTTCCTTATGGCGGTTTTTTCCAGGGATATTTGATGTAAGAAAATGTCTCTGAAAATAAGCTGTGGATGCACGCATGAGGATCTAGAAGTCTTTTCTGAAAAAGACACCTCTGTGTCTGCTATAGTTTAGATGAGATTGCGTAACTATTGATTCCTGACCCTTTGTCCCTGTCTGTCACACAGCTCCACCGCTCTAAACCAGCTTTTTATTCTTTGGAGTAGAGGAAACCTTCGTTTCATTCCACATGCTTGTTAATGTATTTGCTAAGCTCTTTGGGACTTCTCTGCTGAGGTGCTACTGCTCTGCCGATTGACATTCAGCATGGGCAGGCAGGGCAGGCCAAGGAAAGAAGCAAGATGCCAGAAATGAACACAACCCTTCAATTTTTGAGTTCTTATTCCAAATGTCTTTGAATCAGCAGCTCCGGGCTCTTCCCAGCTCTTGAAGGAATGCCAGTTCAGTGCAGTGAGTGAATAAGGTGTGTGCGGGGGCGACTGCTTCTCTGTGAGTTGTGAGAAGCTTTATTTTAAAAAGTGCCTTTTTTTTTTTTTTGCTAGCATTACAGAGGTTTGAATGGTTCAGAGGAGCTGGTAATGGTTTACGGAGGCTTTCTTGTTTGTGGCCTCTTGCCCAGTCAAGTGTAGCCCAGGTCATTAGTGACTAGAAACTGTTACCATGTTAACACAATGTGATGGGCGATGTGAACCGTGCCTGAGTCCAGTTTCTAGCAGAAGAAAGCATCACAGCAACCAGTATTGCCACTGTCCCTAACTGACTCCCTCGCAAGTGAGGGGGATGGAGCTGTGCCAGCAGGTTCACTCGGGGCAGAGCTGAGCCAAGGCAGGCGGCCGAGTGCCGCTGCGGCAACCTTCCTCCACTGCTGCTCAGCCTTCCCTTCTCTTCCCTTCCCTTCCCGGCAAGGAGAGAGCGTTAGCCTGCGAAGCTGTCATGCTGATGCTTTTCCCAGCATTGAAATGACACAGGGCAAAAACAGGCAAGCGAAATGAACACAAAGAAGGAGCACCTTGGCTAAGGAGCGCTGATACTTCTGGTAAAAGATGCACAGAAGAGCATGAATGGTTTCATTCAGAGTTTTGGACCAAAGCCCTGTGTATATGAGGGAAATCATTAACACACCATTAGCAGTCATGCATTAAAATGGAAATTACTTCTTTATTGTAATCTCTAGTTTTATTTTATAATGTTTTTACTGTTTCTGGTTTGTGTTTTGCTAATTCAGACTCTCACACTGGTCATTTTTCCTTTGCTTATATTTCATTTCACTCCTTTGTTCGCTCATTTATTCTTCCATCTGCAAAGCTCTCGTTGGGTAACTTGCTTGGCAATAAGGGTAGAAAGCAGGCAGGTGGGCAGGCAATCTGAATTCTGATTTTGGCTTTGCCACTGGTTGCTCGGCAAGCTGTTTACACCACTCTGTGCCTTACTTTCCCACAGAAAGAGACTCATAGTCGAAGAACAGTTTAAGATCTTTGACAGAAAAAGAACTGTTCATCAACTAGTACTATTTACTGAAGGAAAACACAAAGGAAACCAAGGATTTTATTTCACATGCTCTTTAAAGTGTGTATGAGTTGATTCAGCCCAGTAAGCCTCTGTTCTTCGCTTTTCTTTCCTGAATTAGGTCTAAATGTTGAGTCATCGTCAATGGACACATCTGAACCACTATAGATACCTCTAGATTCTAGAATTCCTTCTGCCCATTTAACAGATGTGATATGTAAGTAGCAAATCCTAGTCACTAGTGAAACACAGTTACAGTACAGATCTGAACTGGCACAGCATGTTGATCTTCAATGTTCTCTCTATTCCCGACCCCCCTAATTTAATTTGGACAAAGTGTCCATCAACTACACCTGGAGGTTAGTTTAAATTGTAGAACTGAGGAGTAACCAGCCTTTGCCGCCTTTACTGTGCTGCAACTGTGACTCGCTGAGTTCAATCCCTAGTTCATTTACCGTTTGTCACCAAAGCATTCGCCAGGGTGACACCCAAGAGCTTGGTATTCTGCAGCCTGCAATTAGCAGTGCTCAACCGTGGGCGATGGGACAGTATCGGGGTTACGTACAGCGAGGTGTGGCTGTGGAAACCCATTCGTTTCTCGGTGGCGACTACACATACCAAAAAAATATTACGCCTCATTTTCTAAGATATTGGGTAGCCATGGAGTGCAAGAATCTTTCGTTAAAAATCTGAAAAGTAGCTTGATTCTGTTGTGATTGGAAAAAGGCTTATATTTGTAAGAATTTCTAAAACTCATTAATGGACCTGATCGTGCTTCAGAAAGTTGGCTTCCTGTCTGTTCCATAAAAGGGTCAAACAATCTCTGAACAGACTGAACAAAATAATACTTTTTTAATGCTTCTTTATTCCTAATTCCACACTCTTTTACTACCCATGCCAGTTACTGAATGCTTTATTCACGTTTCCTTTTTAGTCTCCATTCATTCCACTTTATACTTGGAACACAACTTTAATGTACAATATGATCTTCATTTGTTGGAGAAGTAACTGAAAACTCACAAAAAGTGACCTCTTGCTGTTCTGTGTGCAGCTAGCTAATCCTTGTTTGCTCCCTATCGCACACACTGTAAAATTCTTGGGGTTTAGGTTAGGTTAGGTATACAGTAAAGTAATTGTAATCTCCAAAGCCAGATCTAGAAAATACCATTCGTAACAGTCAGAAGAGCTTTTTGCCTGACAAGGGTTGGGAGATTTTTCAAACCGGGATTTAAAGAGGGATCTTCGTTGTTTCTGCCCCTCCCATCTGCTGTTCTCTGCAGCTGAAAATGGGGCAGAAAGCCAACACCATGACATTTGAGCAGACAGCAGTTTATGGAAGCGCCTATTACAATTCCACACCCTCACCCTTAGTAGAAAGGAGCCTTCTCCCTGGCCATTTCAAGCAAAGTTGCTGCCACAGAGTTAGAGCTGACGTGAGGCTTCATCCCCTGAGCCTTGGAGTTGTAGGCAGACTTACATTTTTCTACGTAGGATTTAAATACAGATTCCCCTTCCTCTGCTTACTCACTCCTCTCCCCCTCCAGAACCAATCAAAAGAATTTTCAAAACATGCCATATAGCGTTTTCTCAGCCCTCGTGTGCCATTATTGCAAGTGGATTGGACTGCAGCATCAGAGAATGTGCAGAAGCACAGGGATTTATATGAGCATTGCCTTTTGCCCCACTCAGTGATGTTAAACATTGGTGACATAGCTTGCAAATTAGAGGAAGCACGTGAAACCCGCTACTGATCTCTTGGTGTTGCAACTGGTCTTCAAAGGGAACAGGACAGATCAAGTGGCTTTTCCAGCCTGTTTGATTTTTGCTGCTGTTCTTTTATGATTAGTACTTCTAGTGGTTTCAGGAATATCCTTCATCGTTTTGTCTGAAAGAAATATGAATAGAGATTATTCATAAATACATGCATATATGTGGGCCATACATAAAGCATCTATGCATATATATCCACTCCTCTTTCTTCTATTTAAATAGCACTTGGTGATTGTTCAGTTCTCTTGAAAGGATGAGTCACCTGGCTCACTCTGAAATCAGGAATCTAGTCTCAAAACTGTAGCTACACAACAACCCAACTGTGTAGCCTGATCAGTTATTTTACCAGACCTCAAAAAGTAAATGCACTCTTTGACATCCACTGTTTCTTCAGTCTCCTAAAGAACAAGGAAAATATTATTACTGTTTCTCCTTACATTCTTTTTCCTTGATTTTTTGTTTGAATTAAATATTAGAGAATAAGCATGTGGATATAAGGGGAACTGAACTATTCTGGATTTGCAGCCCCGGATGCTGAAGTTCACTGTTCCTTGATAGTACAAAGCACTAGTAAAACACAACGAGGATATTCCCCTCCACCCACTCAATTAAACAGTGATCCGAAGACTGGGTCACAGTGGGGAGCAGCTCGTGCAGTCCCCATACACATTCTTTCTTGGACTTGCAGAGAGATGCTTACACAACGTGAACTGAGCTGCCACCTTAGATGCATCTCCTGTGGGGCATCAGCTGGTGTGCAGAGAGATCACTGCTCCTCGGTGCTGTGGAAGGTCACCCCTGTGTAGGCAGAGCCACTGACAGAATGACAAAAGATGATCTGTCATGCGGCTGAGCCATTGGAGGGTTCTTGAAATGAATGAATGCTAGATATTGGTAAGAATGAAAAGAGGAAACTGGTGGTAAAGCAGTAAAACGTTTGCTGTCATATTAGGAATGAATTGAGGAAGGGGTATCTGAAGGTGGAAGTGCTTTCCCATCATGTATATAGAATGTGAAGGTGATATGTGCTTACCACAGTAATTAAAATATATCAGTAAATTAAGTGAAGTTTAAGTCTCTGGCCCTTCATGAGGCTTGAATAAAGAATCATGTGAGATTCCTCACTTATTAGTAAGGGGTTAATCACCATTTTAATTCCTAGATCTGAAGAGAAAGATGGAAGTGTAAGGGGAAGGAGATGCAGATTAGCATGTCTCACCTGATAGCTGCGTGGATTGCAGCAGCAGAATTGCAGTCAGACATAAACAAAGAATGAGGACAAAGCAAAAGAAAAGTGTAGATACTGCAGGAGAAGCCTGATTTAACCAATGAAAAAAAAATGATGAAAGGAAACCAGCATTGCCTTACAGAGGTGTCAAGAAAGTGGATAATTTAATTCCGAAGTCTGAATGAGCCATTTATTTTTTTCTTTTGTTTCCTTTTGAGTTAGTCAAAGGGGGTGATGTGCTTCAATCACATTAGTGGAGGGGATTCCCTCTGGATCTTTGTCTCTTAGTTATCTGGGTGTTTGTTTGTGGTTTTTGTTTAGTTTGTTGGATTTTTTTGCTTTAACTTGTCTCCTGAACAAACACTACTTCATGTACATCCTGAAGTGTTTTGGAAAGGAATTAGATAATGGGCTGATGAAATGTGGAGCCTTTTTAGAATATGAAAAGTACGAGGCTGACAATGAACTCGGCATTTCTCTGGAACCAAGAAAAGACATGCATAGTCTTTAGTGGTATTTTTAGCCATTTAGATTATATGTGTGCTTGTCCATCTTTATGCCTTTTGGTTTCAGCCTCTGCCAAGACTGGAGAGTTTTTTTATAAAATGTCTCATTGCTTCACTGCTCTAACATGCAGTATTTCACAAGATTGCCATCAACAGAGTGTTTAGAGTGCTGGTGGAACTATCTTGGCTAAGGTTTTCAGTTACAGCTGAATCAGCACAATCTCTGAACAGGTTCCCTTCCTCTACCTTCCCTTTGGAGATGGTTCAGACTCATCGGGCAGGAATCCAAGCATTGAGGGCCTCCAATGCAATTTAATCTATCAGAAGCCGAAGTTGCTGTGTTGGCTGTAGTAACTCATAATTCAAAGAGAACATGTTTGAGAAACTGATCTAGGTATTGATTTTTAAAACTCATCTGGCACCATATCTCAACATTTCTCTTTCAGTGCAGAACAAATTGATTCCTTATATAAATTCTAAAATAATATGAAGCATATTGCTGAGCCAGGCTGGACAGGGATTTGGGCAACCTGGTCTCATGGAAGACGTCCCTGCCCATGGCAGGGGGGCGAGATGACCTCTAAGGTCTCTTGCAACCCAAACCATTCTAGGATTTTATGATCCTATGAACTGGCATACAAATAGCCTCATTAGGGGTAGCTCTGATTTTCCAGAGAACGGCTTTGCATATGAAACCAGTAATTGGAAGCAAAACTGTATAAAAACTGGTTGTAAAATATCGCCAGGATCAGGACTGGGGATTTCTATTTCATTTGGAATTCAAAACTTTTTCATAAATGACTAAGACTACACAATGGGTGAGAAAGGAGAGGCAATTTCTTTTATTTGTATTGGTTGGTCTAAGAAAAGATATTCTTCCTTGCAAGCTTCACTTTGCTGTTAGCTTTGGACCACCACAGCTGCAGCAATGCCACTCCTGCAAGATGAGTCCCCCTGCTGAGAACCATGTCCTGCGTCCTTCCATTTTCCAGTCTGCAACTGAAGAAACTTCCTTGTCTCCCAAATGACTCATGAGGATAAATTATGTAATTCTTATAAAATGTTTTAATTTGCTCCACTGGGGGGGACAAAGAGTGGTAATTTCACATGTAACTACCTAAATACCATCGGAACTTTTCCAGGGCTTTGCTTACTGTCTGTTATTTTCCAGAGCTGTTTCAAAACAGAAGACGAGAAATGATGTGCTCATTCTGGGACCGTATCTTGTCAGTAAATCACTACTCAAGAGTTCTGAAGATTGAATTAAGAAAAACATAAGGGAAGAAGCACAGTTTAAGGGAGATCCTTCTGCCAATTTCTCCCTTTTATAAAAAGTTAAGCTACTGATGTAGTGACTCTGAGAAATTTATTTTCATCTTCAAGTATGGTCCAACAAAATCAAATGCACAAACCCATTCCTTGTTGATTTTTGCTATGGGATCACTCATTAAATGCAAAGTAAACATACTGCTGAATCCCATCTGTCCTTTGGATAAACGGAGGACAGGTGTACAGCAGTGCAGGAAAGCACAACATAGACTTTGCAACCAGGACAAAGCTATTAAAAGAATAGGTTTGAGCCAGTTAAGGGAGGTGCATAAATGTTTTTTAAAACTGATTTAAGGTAAGCAGTGAGCTGTCTCATTACAGTATGTACGGCACGGCCCAGTACGTACCATTGGCACTGAGCCATGTATCAGTAATACACTAATAGCTCAAGGATTGCTTTAACCACAGTAGTTATGATAATCAGGTGAAATATTTTAGAAAAGTCTTGAGACTTCATGGTGGGGATGGTGTGGTAGACCTGTGCTGAGGACATGGGTGATGCATTTGTCCCAATATCTTCACCATCAGAGATCTGACAGGGCTGCTTTGCGTTGGCTGTGCTGAGGCAGTGACTGCCACAGGTGTCCCCGCAGCATCAAGGTCAGTGGAGCAGGCGAGATTTAGAGAAGGTGAGGCCAGAACATCCTACAAAATCGCTATCCCGTATGTTCTCAGGTCTCACATCGGCTCTCACTGTGGTTTGGCGATTTGATCGTAATTTGAGCATCGGACACGGATGGGCAGAGAGAACCACACCGAGACCGATACACCCTTGGCAACCAGGCTGGGATGGTCTCTCTGCTTCCCACACGCCAGCAGAGGGTATATACATCGTTAAGGGATGCAGGATCGCAGCTTTGTGAAGGATACCCGAGATTCGAGTACCCGTTCACACACATCCCCTCCACCTCGTCACTGACCTGCCAAGTTCAGTGGTTACTCCCGGCTACTAAACAGAGAGAAACGGGGCAGCCCGCCGGGCGCTGACGGCGAGATGCGACTCTGGCTGATCAGCTCCACAGAGAACAGGGCTGCTCGCACGGAGGCCGCTGAAAACGCAGAGTTGGGGCCTCACCTGGTGTCACGACACCTACAAGCAGCTCCACAGGGTCCCCAGCCCGCACCTCCCGGCCAGGCCGGGTCCTCGCCCAGGCCGCTCCCGCGGGGCGCTGGGGCCGCCCAAGACCTTCGGCTGGTCGGGAGCCAAAAGCCTTCGCGGGAAACGCGCCGCTCCCCGCGGAACGGGCAGCTTCTGGCCACCGCTGCGCCGGCGGTGCCGGACACACCCGCGCACCGGCCGCCCCGCGGGACGCCGTGTGCTCCGCCAGCCCGCCCGCCCTGCCCTGCCCTGCCCTGCCCTGCGGCGAGAGTCATCGCCGCCCGGCTCGGCGGCCGCACAGGCTTCACCCCGCCGCCCGGTGCCGCCGGGCTCTGGGGCGCTCACACGAGGCTTCCGCGGGTATCGCGGCTGCCCCGCACCCAACCGGCTGCGGCCGAGGGGGCCCCGTCCGGCTCCGCCGCTGCAGGGCTGGGCTGCGGGACCTCCGGGGCGCTGTCCCTTTAAGCGCTCTGACGTCAGCGCTGCGCAGCCATGGCAACGGCCCGTCACGTTGGCTGGGTCCATGCGGGAGGGGGAGGAGCTCCTCCCGCCGCGACCGAGCGCCATGGAGGCGGCGGCTCGGTGACACCCGCTCGGACCGTTACCCGGCGGCGGCCAGCCCCCAGGTATTTCCCGCCCGGGCCGCGGGGGATGCCCACGGAGCCGGGTTCCCGCCGGCGGGGGGCGAAGTCCTGCCGCCGGGCGGCTCTGCCCATTACACCCACCCACTCCCGGGGCTCAGCGGGGCCGCCCCAGGGCGGCGGCTGGTTCTGCGGGGCGGTCGGCGGCGCTCCCTCCCCGCCCGGGATCCAGGGAGCCTCGGCCGGGCGGGGGGCGGCGGCCCGGCCGGGCTGTGGGGCGGGAGGGGAGGGGGCGCGGGCCTCACTTCCTGGTCCGGCGGCAGCGCCGGCCGCCCCCGCGCCGCGCTCGGCCGCACGCGGGGCGGAGAGGGGCGGCGGCCTCCCGGAAGGTCGCAGCGCGCCGCCCGCTGGGGCTGCCCTGCTCGGTCCGCGGAGACCGGGGACGCGCTCGGCGCGGAGCTCGCCGCGCCCGGGGAGCACCAGGACGGCGGCGGGAAGCCCCGGCGCCCCGCGGCGCCCCGCCCCTCCCCGCCGCCGCGCCCCCGCAGACCCCGGCGGGGCCGCCCGGGAGCGTCGCAGCCGCCCCGCGCCCGCCGGCCGCCGCCCCGCCCCTCCCCTCCCGGGCGGCCCCATCCCGCGGGCGAGGAGGGGGGGAAGTCATGGGCGGCACCACCGCGCCGCAGCGCGGAGGGGGGGAGAGGGGGCGGTGCTCGGCGGGGAGAGCCCAGCCGCAGCGGGGGTGAGCGCCGAGGCGACCGCGGGCGTCGCCGCCAGCAGCGGCCTCAGCCCGGCCGGTAGCGCCGCTGCGACCCCGCCGCAGGTAACGCCGGGGCCGCGCCTTCCGCCGGGGCGAAGGGGGCCCGCCGGGGCGCCGCCCTGAGGCGGCGGAGGGGTGAGGGGCGCGGTCCCGCCTCGGGATGGCGAGTGCAGGGGTCCGCCGGAGCGGTCTCTGCCCCGGGAGGGCTGAGCGGGATCGCCGGCTCCCCGCTTTCCCCCGACCCGGAGCGCGGGCATGCCGCCGCGCCGCGCCCGGCCTCCGCGGGGAAGGGTGGTGCCGGGGCAGGGCGAGGCTGCCGCCGCCTCGGAGGGACTCCCCGGCGGTGGTGCCGGGGCGGAAGGGAGGGGCTGGCCCTGCCGGCCTTTCCCCGGGGCGGGGGGCGAGGAGCGGGACGGGCGGCCTCCCGCCGCTGCGAGGTGTGGGAGCAGCCGCGGGTGTGGGTGGTGTCGGGGCCGAGGTGCCCGTTGCCGCCGGGGAGTCGCCCCCGGGGCGGGCCGGGCGCGGGCAGCGGTGGGCTGGCGGCGGAGCAGGCACGCCGGGCTGTTCGGGGAGTTCCTGCCATCCCGACCGCGTCAGCTCGCCCGGGGGTTGGATTTAAAAGTCTGTACGGCTGGCAGCAACAGGCAGTTTCCAGGTTTGAGGAATATGTAGGGAAACTTCTTCTTATTTATTTCTGTAACGATCTAGAACTTGTTTGGGCTCTGGCACTCCCTAAATTCATCAGTGACTTGCGTGCATCGCGTGAGTGTTGTGACAAGGGTAAATCTGATGGTTTTCCCCTCCCCGTCTTCAGGAAAAGTGCAAAGTCATTAGATGCTTTTTGTGTCATACTTTGTAGTTATTGCTGATTTCCGCACCCAGATTATTATTCATTTATTTTGCAAAATGTGCTTCTTTTTTTTTTTAAAAAAAAACCCACAAGAACTCTGTGCTTATAGCTGAGGTTATCAGCTTCTTTATTTTTCAGTTTGGTCTCTGTTGGAAATTGTGAGAAGCATCCCAATTGCTTAAACCTGGTAGACAACACGTTTACTTTATGCTGTAAGACTGTCAGAATTAATGCAAAATAAGCCACTGATCTGCTCCTTCCTGTTAATTATATGGTTTGGGAATAGATGTGTTGTCTTTTATTAGACTGGCTATTACAGCTTGGAAAATACATAGTTTTCCAGGCTGGTTTTCAGTCCTGAAATAGGAGCATGGTAAGTCTCAAAGCTAAGTATGAGTTGATGGAAAAATTGCTTAGAGTTTAATTGGATTATATATGATCACTTTCTGAAACAAATGAATAGTAGCTATTCTCTGCTAGGTAGAGAATATTTGGAAATGAAGGGAAAAGAGTGGCAAGATGATCTCAAGACAGGAAGCAGGTAACCAACGCTAAAACCTGCCATAAAAGCATTGGGAGAGACGAAAACTGTAGTTTTCCAAGTCTGGTGGGTTTTATGTATTCAGGGGAGTTCTGTGTTCTAGTTTGGTCTCTGAATTGAAAAATCCCTGGTTTCTACTGAGAAGCTGAACTGAGAGATGGGAGCGATTGGTCTGTGAGAATCGGTTCCCTGGTGCTCTCTGGGTGCTTTTGCTCCTACCAGTTATCAGCACCAGCTCCTTCTGGTTCGTAGGAGTTGCTGTGCCTCACCTACAAAGTTAAGCTCAAGAGCCTTTGATGCAATTTCCAGAAATTGATACGCTTACCTGAGTATAAATAGGGGATCTGGAGGTTTTTTGTAGTTCTTGTGGGTAGTAGAGGGAGTATCGGGGCACGTGAGCCTGCAAAGTCATTCGAGTGTGCAGAGGAAAGCAGCTCTCTGGCTTCTACTAGAAATGCTGGAAGTGATGTAAGAGGTGGTCACTAATCTGACACTTAAATGACAGATATAGTAGGTGTAATTACTGGTTATAACAAGTTGGGGAAAGCCTGAAGTAGTGTTAATAGGAGTAGTAAGTGTATCAACAAATTAAAATGAAACAAACCACATGACAAACCCTTACAATGCTGAAAGGCTTTTAATGGGATGGGAATCTTCAGTGGGTTTTTGCAATGTTTGTTTGTGATTTTTAAGCACGATAGCTGTGGTGAAGTTAATTTGCGCTTGCAAAGAGCAGGCTGATTTTATCTTGGAAGAAGGGGGCTAGGGAAAAGAGCGAGATGATAAATACGTGGGTGTGTCTAATACACAGAATCACAGAATTGTTGAGGCTGGAAAAGACCTCTGAGATCATCAAGTCCAGCCTATGACCCAACACCACCACATCGGTCAGACCACGACACTAAGTGCCACATCCAGCCTCTCCTTAAACAGGCAAAACACAGGCAGTATTGAATTGTGTATTCTTTAAAATTAGCAGGTTTTACAGTGGATGGTGTGGATGAGTTAAACAGATTTAATATCTGAGAACAAAGGCTATAATAGTAATGTATAATAATATTTGTCATCTGTTTATCATGTGAAAAAATGGAGTTTCAGGTTCCAGGAGTCTTTTCTTGTGTATTGTGTGTTGTTTGCGTGGTGCTCTGTCTCTTCAGCCCTTTCCCAAGTGCTTGAAAAGTTGGTCTTGATAGACTGCTCAGGTCATTTAAATCTTAAGTGGAAGATTGTTGGCTGTGAATGTCATCAGTTGTATTTATGTTGGATAATGGAAGTTTCAACTGTATCTTCGTGTTGCTTAGTTAAGTACTAATGTATCTAGTGTTTAATTTGTACAAGTATTTTGATTTTCCAGACAGTTTCTAAAGAAAAACCTGGGACTCAAAAACCTTATAGGAAAACCTTACAAATATATTTTTGAATACAGAACTGTGCATAGTTCTCTCCTAGACCATTTTGCAACTTTTAAAAATGCCACAAAATTTATGAATATATTATTTTGAAGATGAAGTAAGAAATAAATGTAACAAAATGCAATATGCAGTGCAATGTAGATCTTCAGTTACTGTCTTCTCTGTCGGAGTCAGAAATTAAGACTCCTGTGCCACAGAAGACAGGGGCATTTGATATGGTGATTTTTTTCCTTTTTTTTTTTTTTATCTTGGGAGTCACTTTAAATGATCTCATCAACCTAGTAAGAAATTCAAAATCTCTGAGCCGGATGTGTGCAGTGCTTGCTCAAGGAATGTAAATACTTAGGGACAATGATAATGCAGTGATTGTGTTTTGTACTTAATACTGTCTGAGAATATCAATGCTCAGATTAATGCAATTCCCAAGTGCCTGGAACTTGCTGATTAGAAAGCGTGCGTGGTATTGCTAATCAAGAAAATATTATTTAGGTTCCACCAAAATTTTTCTCTCCTCTAGCTGGATGCAGACCTGTCACTTATTTCATCTTGTGAAATGTGTAATTAAATTTAGTTCTTATTGTTTTGCTCTTGTATGAAACCTCCGTGTTTTGCAACCCAGTGTTTTGTAATAGAATTTATGTGAAAGATGCTAAACAGAACTGAAGCAAATGATCAGGAAAAACATGAGCGAGTGCTGTTCTCTCAAGGTTGTGGTTTCACACCTCATCGTAGGGCAGAGAGCTTTGTGGAGCTTTCTAGATAACACGAGGCAGCGCTATACAAAGGCTGCAGCTTTAATTAAAAAAAAAAAATCTATACCGTTTAGGACTGTGTGAGTGTGTTCAGCAGTGTGTGAGCAGTGAAACAGTCCGTCTTTGCCGGGAGCCTGAAACAAAAGACCAAGAGGTGAACTTCTTGATGTTTTGAATAGCTGTCACCTTGCGTGCCGTCAGTGGTCTGGTTTTTATGAATTGCTGTAGTTAGTGTAGGGGAAATACCATAGTGAGAACTGAGCTGAAGGCTTGTAACGACCAGAATTGAAGCAAATATGGATGGACATTGACTAGCAAATCATTGTGCTATTCAGTGGAGACAGTTTCATTTCCTTTAAGATGTCTTGCCTTCCAAAAGTACGTGAAATGCTGACGTACAGCAAAACAAATTCTGCTTCAGTTACTGTAACTCTTGCATTCTGTTGCCTCCTGAAAGGACTTAAACTGGAGAGGAGGGGAAAGATAGAAGTGCCTGACTGTAATGTAGAGCAAAAGACAGTTTCAGTTTCCACTTATTACATAAAAGTAGTTGTTTGAAGGCAAAATAGGTTTGCCGAGTTGCAGAAACTGTAGCTCTCCCTTCTTTCTTACGTTAGATCTCAAACAAATATTAATCATATGGATTTTCAGCGTGAGCCAAGTGTTTGAGTCATTGTGAAGCCTGCTGTTTTGAAACATTAAAAGAGCTGAGTAATGTTAAGATTAAAATTATTCTAAGATTTTAATTTTCAAATGGTGGGGCACCAAAATAGCCTCATCAAATCAATCCCAGGGTTGAATGTGCTTTTTAAATGAAATTGAATATCTTGGAGCTGCACTTGCTGACAAGCTTGGCATCTTGGACAAGAACAAATAACCTTCTCGCAGTCAGCAGTGGAACTCTTGGACCCGTTGGGTCTGTTTCCACAGCGCAGTTATCGGTTCCGGGGGTCAGCACCTGGTCTAACACAGAGCGCCCGGTCTTTTTCAGGATAAGATGATAATTTGAATTACGTTGCGTTGACTTTTGTATGAAATTTGCTACCTTGTGTATTGTGGGTTTTGTTGTTTTTTTTTTTTATCACAGTGATTATTTCTAACATAAATTGCACTTGTGTCATTTTGTGGTTATATATTAAAAGGCAATTTATGTGGTATTTGTACAAATTTAAAGTGTTGCATTAAAATTTAAGATGCTTATTTGTGATCTATTGTTAAAACACGTGATATTTAAAATTGATTAAAAGAAATACTTTATCTGAGTGTTTTTCTGGTGGCTCTTTCTGTCCTGACTGATTGCTTTAAGTAATTGTTCACGTAAACCAATTTTATCCCTAGTTTGGAAAAAGAAGACATTTTCCTTCCTTCAGGTTCTTGATTTAAATTTAGCTTAGTTGTTATTGAGCTGAAAGAAATATTCAGATTGTATATATAGATGCTATGCTTGTCAAAATCTGATTTAACACACAGTAAATTTAGAGCCTCAGTGTATCGAGTGCCTTTGATCAGTTTTGGTGGTTTGACTTAAAGATCTTGACAGTGCAACGCAGTGTCAGAGTGCTAAAAAATTAATAAATCTGTGGTATATTAGATTTTAGAGAGGCTTATTCTATGAAGGTTTTTTCTCCCTTGAAATTATAGGTTGTGTTTAACCGAGTGTATTTACCTTGTGTTGCTGTGTGAGAATTCAGACTGGAGTCCTTCCCTTTCCTTGGGCTGTTGGTGATGGGGAGGAAAGGTTCTAAGAGCTAATCAAGTTTTGTAGCAATGTCGACATTAGGTACAATAGGCAGAGTTCAAAAAAATGGCCCAGCAAAATTTCCAAGAAGGCGTTAAGTCTAGATTCCCTAGAATTTCAAGAAACTAATCACGATGTTAGCACCATTTTCCTTCCGCTGGATCAGTAGGAAGGACGTCGCGGGAGTTTTGGGTTCTCCCAACAATGTGAGGGGAGAAGAGCAGCGGTGTTTCAGCGTGTGATAGAATGTTAACAAATATCTCTTTTTGATCTGACTTGTGGGGCAAGAAACTTCTCAGCTGTGGTTGCTCTTTCTCGCAGTGTGGATACAAGGTGGCTAAATAAGAAAACAAAGGATGGAGAACGAGGTGACCAGGAAGTAAAACTACAGTTTTGAGTACTACAAACTCAGCCTTAATCTCTAAGATACACAGTAGGAAAGGGGAAAGCCCTATTTTGTCTTAGAAGCAGTCCAGAAGAGGGAGATGGATTTTTTTTTTTGGTGTGTATGTGTGCCACAGGATGAAAGTGTGATACAGATCCCCAGACTTTAGGAAAAGCAGCTCCTGGGGAAGGTGAGGCAGCTGGAGACAGGAAGGCATTCAGGCAACTTTTTTGCTCTCGTCTGTTAGTTTGTTACAAATGCAAATAGATGGGCATCAAAAGCCAAACATGCACTTTAGAAAGAAATGAAGAGAAGAAAATTGACTTTTCCTAGTGGCGTTTCTTTAGAAGCTTGGGCAATTTTCTGTTCTCAATCTCTACAGAAGCCTTGTGGGCCTGAAATGCTGACCTTCATAGCAATTTTGACAAGATGACAGCTGAAAGGCCAACATCCTAAGCAAACAGGTAAATTGCCTGAGAGTTTCATCCATGTGGCTAATGTTTGCCTTTTCACTAAGTCATGTATCGTTTTGGTTCGTGCTTAGCTTCTGGAAGCAGGAATTTAAGAATATTTAGTCGTTTTTACTAAACTTTCAGTCACAATTGCTGAGAAAAACCTCCAACACAGTGTGAGCATATCCCAAAGGTTAAATCTGAAAGGCAAGAAGAGTGTCTGCTCTTTGGTGAAGGCTAGAAGCAGAGGTGATGGGCTTAGCTAGGTTGATGTTGACCCAGCTGACTTTGCCAGAGATATGTAGGAAGTATTTACAGGAGCAGAAGTTTCAGTGGGTTGGAAAGACAACCTCCAGCAGAGCAGGCTGTGGAGCCACAGGCTCTCTTGTGGCCACGGCGCCTGGCAAATACATTTCTGGCTGTAACCTTGGGCTTTGTCTCCACAGGGGAATGGTACTATTTATAACCTAGTGAGTGTCACTTCTTCACAGGATAGTTCTCCTATTTAAAAAAAAAAGAAAATAAAAAAGACACTTTGGGGAAAACAATTTATAGTGGGAGTCTTACACTTCGTTCCTTCAGAATTTTGTTTCTCTTCCATTGCTTTCAGTTGGAAACTTCATCTAGACTTGTTTTCCTTCTAGTAGCCAGGTAGGTAATTTCTGACTTTTGGCCACTGTACTCTGTATATTTATGTAACCTGGATATTTTTATTTTTTTTTGCAAGTGTGAAGTGCAGTGATAAATAGTGCTTTAACATGATATATTCCTTAAATATTTGGCAGAGTTTCTTTTTTTTAATAAGTGATCGTTTGAAAACAGGGGTTACTGCATGAGAAGCATCAAAAGAATTTGTGGTTTGATATATCAATGTCATCACCAGTGGTACCTGAAGTAGTTACAAAGCCTATATAAACTTAATCCCATACTTGCAGTGGAAGGGATGTAAAATAGTATTTGGGTTTTTCACTTTTTTTTGTGGGATTTTGAATCATTCAGTGGTTCTCTGTAGAGAACATTTTTTTTTGTTTTAAAGAGCTATGATAATACACATCTCAAAGCAAAAAATAAATAAATTTAAAAAGCTTAGTAAAGTAGCCTCAACTCTAGTCTGGAAAAGGACTTATTTTTTGTGGCTTAGAATCACAAATAACTGACCAGAGATGTATCGTGAACCGAAAGCAAAGCTAAAATTAGACCTGAGGGCAATAGTTCTGTCTGATCTTTGGGTGATGGGTATAAAAAAGCAAATGTTTATATTCCCTTGTTTTCTTATGAAGGAGTACAGCTGTATGCTAAATGTTACAGCTGCATAATTATGTGAACTGCATAATGCCTCGCTGTAACGTGGGTACCAAGGGAGTATGTGTGTGGTGCTGAATGGTGAGGAGGAGGGAAGGGTGCTGAAGACTATGTATAGATCAAATGCTTTTTTTTTTTTTCTCTCCCGAGCTGGTGATAGATTTGAAAGGATGCAATGTGTACGCGTAACTGGTACTGCTGGGCTTTCGGCTCCTGAAGTGTGTAAGAATGCTCCACTCTGAAAAACTGTCAGCCAGAAATTATTTCAGTCAAGAGAACAGTTTTCTTAACTGAATTGAAGCACTTCTCCTGTAGACAGTTTCTGTTAACGTGCTTCTTCTCCACTAACTTTAAACCTGAAATTATCTGTGTACTTAGTGCCTTTTATGCATACTCAGAAAACAGGTGGCTGCTTAAATAATCTTTTGTGCATGTAGATGCCAGACCAGATTTTATATGCAGAGCTACTTGGCCCCACAGGGTGCAAGGGCACATCGGTAAATGTCAGTGTACCAGCCCCTTAAAAAAGTCTGAAATCAAACCTGTGTAGAGACAGGCTTAAATGTAAGTGGTCTTTCAAAATGACTTTGAGTTGTCACTCTGTGGTACACTTTTCTTAGCAAAACTGGGCGTAGCTGGGTATTTGAGGAGGCAAATAACATAGTATGTCAGCTTCGTTGGTGTGTGTCCACCTGTCTGTCCCCAAGGAAGGAATTGGACTGGAACCATCTCTGTCTTGTTACTTAAGGTTATATTCTTTTGCTTTGTTAAGATATTTCTTGCCACTTCTTACATGTTTCGAATTGCAAAACTGATAGTAATTTGTTCTGTGAAGGGAGTGTCCTGTGGTCAGTGAACCAGGTTTTCACTGGAGAATCGTTACGATAGTTACTGAAGACAACATCATCTGAATTGCACATGAAGTTCTGTTTGCAGGGACTGTGATAAAAATAAATCTGTGCCTATGTACCAAAACGTTTTGACCTGGAAACGAACATAATGAATATAAGATGCAAGAATGTTACTTTTGGAAAAATCACCCTTTTGGACTGTGAAATATTCATGACTTTCAAAAATTCCTTCCTTCCTGTGCTTTTTTCAGCCTTGTGCTTAACGCTGAATATTTTTTTTATTTCCCCTTTCCCTGGCTTTAGAATCTACTGTGTGTAGGCAAAGAAGAGTAGGGACTTTATGTGTGTGTTTTATGAATGTACTTGGCTTACTTGGACTTTAGGTTCGGTTTTAGAAATTAACTCTCATATCTCTGAACTTAAGACACTGGTCTAGTGATCTGTCAGCTTGTATGAAGAAGGTAAAAGTTTGAAGTCACTGAGCATTTTTTAGTAGTAAACTTAATAAGACTTACTTCATGAATTTCTAAGCTGTAATTTTGCTTGTCTATTTTGTGACAGCTGTTAACAAGGTCAGTATTTGTTGGCCTGTTTGTCTGCCACAGCAACTGTGATCAGACGAGTCGGCAAACGTAGCGCTGCATCGTGCTCCGTTCCGAGCGGTTGCCGCATGGGCTCGCGCTCTCGTTTGCCAGCCGGGCACGCACAGGGTCGGCGGCGCTGGTGGAATGGCAGTGACTTCTGAACCCAGCAGTTCCTCTGCCAGATGTGTGCAAGCTGCTGCTTTTTCTGCTCTCAGTTAATGAGAAATGCTGAAGATTGACGCTTTTTGGTACCGACGTCTGGAGGCGAATGCAGATACCTCTATTTATCTGACTCAAACTACTTCTGTTAATAATGCCAGGTAGTTGTGGTGGTAAATACAAACATTTTTGTGGCAATAAATGAAATAACTTTCAAATAAAGTTATATTAAAATCACAAGTGAAGTAGCCGTGTGTGTACGGCACACGTTTCTATTCTTTATGGTGTGCAGGGTTCGAGGTGCTTTGGCGGAGGAAGGAAGGAGCAACATCGTTGACTTGAAACTGCTTCTGCCACACAGTTTGTGATGTAACTGCAGGGGGCAAGTTGGCACACTGAGAGGCAACACTACTTTCATACCGCACTGATTCCTTGCGACCTCTCCTTTCCAACCATACATGCAGTTTTGAGCATGGACGTTCCTTACACGTTTCCTTAAAGTTGGGGATAGTGTCTGTTAGAGAAATGGGCGTTTAAGTAAGTTCTGCTAGTACCCTTCCTCTTGAGAGGCGTTGGTTGATTATTTCCTGTTTTTGTACCAAAGCTATAATGGCGATGTATCACTTTAAAACCCTTCCAAAATGTGCAGAAGCGCAACAATAGCGCTGACCTCAGCGAGGGGGGTCACACCCAGGCTGCTTCCTGTTTTCTTCTTGGGGAGGCCCTGAACATGGGACAACTCTCCTTCCATGTGCCTGCAGACTCAGAAATCAGAGTGACAAGTAACTCCATCTTAAAAATAAAATAAATAATAATAAAAAAACAGTAAGGAAAAGCTTCGGTTAGGGTTTCCAGGTTTCTTTTCTAAATGGTAACGATTTTATTTATTTTGAATGAACCGTTATTCACTTTCTTTACTGAAACAGCGGAGATGTTCTGCAGCTAATACACCCCTCAAAAGTATGCGTTAAAGATACAGAAAGGAAGGAGATGTGTTGAAGGGGGTTGAGAGGAGAGAGGGAAAGGAAGAGCAAAGTACACAGCGGCGCAATTACAGCCCTTTTAGACTGTTATTTTAACTTACGCCTTTCTGCTCAGATTTAAGTGTTAGTTGACCAACATAAAAGCTCCTTGTTGTGTTGTCTTTGTTTGTTGATGCAGTACAGCTACACATCAAAACACAGAATTCTCAGGAAAATGAATAGCTGCTAGAGTCTCTGTGAGAGATGGAGGAAAGATAACGCAGAGTCAAGGTACAGTCAAAAAAGGCATCAAAAAAGGCATTAAATGTTTAGTTTTCCTCAGTGAAGAGCTGAGTGTGTTTGATACTCAAACAGCTCTACAGTAATAAATATTCCAACTAAAATACCTTTTATATATGAAGGTATGTAACTACAGTACAGCATTAATGCATTTCTTTTAAGTGGCTGTTGTGCAGGCAGAAATTTCATTTTGTGTAGGGCTTTGTCCGCAATGCCAAATTTTGATTATTAGTTCTTGAAAATGTCAAATTCACTCCCTTCAGACTGTAAGCATTAAAAGCTCTCAATTTTTTTCTTCTCTATTCATGACTTTGAGGAGACATAATTGACCGGGTAAAGCTGCTGATGTCTTGATTAGTGTCACTAGATGTGGAAATATTTTATCGAAATCTTGCTGGGTGCATCCTGGATGTATGAAATATCAGTCTGTGTAACTTTACGCAAGTGACTTCAGCATATTAAAGGTTTTGTGGACTGAAGCCTCAGAGTGAGTTACCTCTATAGCTCCCTAGATCTCTGTCTGGAGTCTTTCTTGGTATCTTTTTTTCCATATTTAGTAAAGCATTCTCATTAACATTCCTTATGTTTAGCCACCTGTGTGATCACTAGTAGGGACGATCACATGAAAGCTACGTGAAAACCTCTCTTACCTTCTGCTGCTTGATCATTTGTGAGATCTTACTGCATACGAGTTAAAAAGCTGAGGTTGATATGTATAGATATTTTTTGATACAAAATAAAATTCTTGCCTCAGTAATTCTTTAGACAATAACTCTGAAGAATCTGGTCAGAGTATTCTTTCTACAGTCCATTTAATGTCCATATGTTTGGCACAAAAATAGCAAGGCTTTGTTGTGGGGACGGGGGTATTTACACTTCCAGTAATTTTTTTGTCTCCTGTATATATGGTGATTTTACATGGGAATAAGCTAAGCTTGCCAAGGCAAGTGAACATCCTTAGCATCCTAGTTTTGTAAACTGTAATTTCTGAGACAGAGGTGGCTCTGCTTTGCCAAACTAAAGGTTCCTGTCACTACATGCCTGACAATTCTCCTTTGAGTAATCTGCCAAACATCAGCCTGTTTCCTGGCTTCCCAGAGCTCTCGGCCCCTGCGCCAGCTTCCCACTCTGGGCCATGGGGTTGGCAGGTCCCCGTGTGATGAACTCCCTGCATCTCAGCTTGTGTGAGTGCTGTGTCCTGCCCTGCTGTGGGCTGGGGTGTTGTGGAGGTCTTGGGCTGGATAAATTTTCTGAAATTGTGTCCTCAGTCCATTTGGAGTGAGTTTTTTGCAGAGAAAATTGTGTTTTTCCAGCCACAGTGTTCCCAGTCCACAGGTTGCAGAGAAAGAACAGTTGAGACAAGAACCTGTGGTAATTTGTCACTGCCTGCCCATGTAATGGAGAATTAAACTCTTAGCAAATGATGCTGCTACTGAATCGGGAATAGTGTAAAGGGTAATTTATCTGCGGAGTGCTCAAGCCTGCCAGTGGCTTTCCTGACACTAGATATTCTGTGAATCTGACTTAGTTAATTATTTTGCCTCGGGAGGCACTTTATTTTGGTATCGGTAAATTCACTTGTACAAGTCCGCTGAGGAAAAATCGCGCTGCGGCGCGGTTCCGCCTACAAATGACATTGCTTTTCTGAGGGCAGAGATGTGCCGCTTTGGTTACGCGGTGGGTACTGCTCGCAGCGAGCTCCCTGTATTGTTGAATCTGATGGGAAGCATCTCGTGTCCTTGACCCCCTTTCCTAATCGCTTGGGTGTCCTGCAGCGGCACAGCCCCTGGCTACCCATGGTATTAAAAGTTCTTCCCCTTCGTGTTGCTCATCCCCTTGAGGCCCCTTTGCAGTAGCAGGTGGTTTTCGTAGTGTGTCATGCACATCGTGAATTGCATTTAAGAGAAGCACCTGTCTCCATCAGAGTTTCCACCTGTAAATGTTGAAAAGCAGATACCAGTAGTTTTCTTCATTTGAGGTAACTCAGAATGTTTTTTTTTCTTTTATTATTTTATTTTAATAAGTCATGGCAATAGGCATTATGATACCTCTGGTCTCCCAAGATGTCAGGAGGAATCCTGACTCTCTCTCTGCCCACAGAGGTGGAAGAGCTGATGGCTTTGCTTCGTGCAGGGCCGAGAGCGATGCAACTGGGCTCCTGGGGAAGTTCCTGTTCAGAACACAGAATTTTCTGGGCTGTGGAGCAGTGCTTTTTCCCAAGTGTAGTATTTTGATCTGCCTGGAGGGAGAAAGAACAAAAACATGTTCTTAGTAACCTAGTACAGATTAGAGTTGAATCCACTGACGTTTGCATTAATTTGTTTTATGAGGAAAAATTTGCTATACAGAAATGACCTCTGTTCTTTGCGGTCCCTGCAAGACCCACCGAGGCAGTCCCAGCATTTAATCTGATAAAAAACAAGTTGTTTTTTATCTGGTGCCTGGTAGCATTGGCAAGTGGCACACTTCAACGCTGTGGTGATGACCCGCTTCTCTGCATTGGGGACGGGGTTGTAGGATGCAGCCTCTGCTTTGCCCTTGCTGCCAGCCCTCCCAGTTCTGTGCCCATACTGTGCTTCACTGGTCACCTCACGGGGGCACATGGATCCAATATGACAGCAAGTAGGTCTAGTCTGGATCATGGTCTATGTGCATAACTACATCTTGGCTGCAGATTTCTCTTTGCCTCTCTTTAACTGTATTGCTGTAGCATCAGAAGCATTAAAACTGACGCAGACGTATCCACGTGTGCAAGTTCCAAGCACGTTGCTTGTCTCCCTGCGTTGCTGTCGCGAGCGTGGCATCACCGCGACGCTCACACAGCGATGTGACAGGAGCTCAGAGATGCTGCTGGCAGTTAGTGTGAATCGGGAAAGGCATCCGGGAGAGCTTCCTCCCTACCCACTCAACTTCTGTAATTTCCTGTGGGCACCTTGAAATAGTGCTTACAAAAAATAATAAATTCCAAGTGGAAGCATCTTGCTCGTGGTTCTGCTGAATACTTTATGGCGGATGCTCATCTGAACGCGGGAGCAGTTGTGTTGGGAGCTGCAGCCAGGCAGTACAACAGGGAGCGTTAAATATGCCTCAGTTTAGTAGTTAAACTGTGCACTTTGTTTACTGCAGTGTCCCCGTGTTTATATCTAGCTTAAGAATATCTAAAAGCTTTCTCTTCAGCTGCTGAGAACTGGACAGGAACTTTAATGCTTGAAGCTAGAATAATCCAGTTCTAAAATGAATCTGGGTTTTGTAGAAATGCTCGCTGCCTTGGAGGGCATTTGTATTCATTGAGGCATGGCTTGACCTTGAAGCACTGACACGTTTTTGCTGAGCAATAATGCCAATGACTTTGCAAATTTAGAACATCCCAATGTTTCTAGGACTTATCAACTACAAAAGAATTTACTACTTTCAAAAAAGTGTGAAATATCGTTGTCCTTTAATTTGCTTAGGAATTAATTTTTAAGCTAAAGGCAGGTGGGTGAGAAGGCTTTTGAAGGTCTGTGTAGGAACTTGTGCAGGTACAACAACCTGAAGCTGTGAAGCTGAACGGCTGTTTAGCTGCTGGTGCAACTTGGCACGGAAATGGCATCAATGCTGAAGAGTACCGACAGGCATGACACTGAAGTCATTAGCACTGACCTTATGGTTAGAGGGCTGAATGGCCATTGATGGTCTTTGAGTGCCAATGCAATGCTACAGCTGATTTTCTAATACTCTCACAGTTTTACCTGTCAATAAAAAAACCGTAACTTCAGCTACTGGTGACCAACCGCACGTGCTTCCACTGGAATAGTGATGTCACTTGCTTCAGGATCATTTATTCTGTGTTGAAGTTACTGTTCACAAAGCACTGAAGTGTGTGGCCCGTCACAGGGCAGAAGCTGACTTCTCAGAAAATTAGGGATACATCAACTTCACTGTTAGGAATCTTTATCTTCTGTTAAAAATAGCGTGCAAGACTACTGAAATGTTGGCAGGCGTCGGGGCTGGGTTGCTTTAGAGGTTTGAGTCCATTGTTTTGTCTGTTTTGCTTCTGTGTACGTTCTAGAAGAAGACAGGGAAACCATTTTAAAAAGGATAATTTGACACTGTCAGAACTGAAAGGTCTAGTATTCCAATCCAATATATTAAGATTATGATTAAACTTGATAGTCTATAAAGGCATGCAATCAGCCTGCATGCTAACGTGATATTTTTAATGCTTGATTTTTTTTTTGAATTGGGCATTAGTCTTGATGACTTTATATTTTATGCCCTCTGTGCGTTAAGCAATATTAAATAGTCTGGGCTTGTGGAATAGGAAGATGATGGTAAATGAAGTAGTCTCCTAGAGTATTCGCAAATGAATTATAATGTTGTAGTTGACCAGTGCATGGATTTAAGGAGGGGAAAGGTGTGAACTTCATGGTTTGCTTGTGTGTAGCTGAAAATACTACTTAGACCTTCTGCACCACCACTGTGCTCTTACCAGTTAGGATGTATTTTGATCTGGAGATAAACCCATTTGTGTACGTTTGTAAGTTTATTCTGAAATTGGCTTTGCAGTGACATCCATGGAAAGCACGGAGGTGCGGGTTGAAAGGAAGACAGAGGGTAATCAGTGAAGATACACTTCTCTGGAGTAACAAGTTTTTGTAGTTCTCAAACACTTGTGCAAGCTCTTAGTCTGAGTATGATTATCTCACTCTTAAGTTACTTTGAAGCAAAACTTTTCACTCTTTACATCTACGAAGTGCCGTGTTTTATAATCTTCCAGAGTCTGTCTTTCCGAGCGTATCGCTGCTGAACTGCAAAGAACTGGGAGCTAGACCAAGTAAAGGGAGTTCCCTAGGGGTCTACAACTTACCAGGCACACTATGACCTCTCTTTACTTCTCTTTTTGACCATTCTTTGGTGGACTAAATTGGGGGGCCACTACTGTATTGTCTCTCGTGCTTAAAAAAAAGCTTAGTGTAATGTTATGAATCGGTTTTCTCCCCACTTCTTCCCTCCCTCTATTTTTGGTTGTGAGCAGTCACCTGGCTTCCATCTTCCTTCTTCTAGAAGCTAGAAGTGTTTTGGGCAATTTAGGTGATGTAGTGGGACCACCGCTGCCACCTTTGCAGGGTACTTTTTCTATTGTGAAAAAAAATACAAATGAATTCCCAGCTTCTTCTTGAGTGAGCTACTACCAGCCTATTTGACTTCCATGGCAAGAGTATTGAAGTCTCCGTGTGTGTGAATGGACGTAAGAGGTGTCTGTGGGGGTGGGTGCGCGGCAGCACTGCTGTACCGGGGGGTGAAGACAAGAATTGATCTGAGGAAACTTCTCAACACGGATGCAAAATCCGGTTGGAGAAAATTACTAACTTGAAAGTGGGCTTGCATGTGGTCTTACTGTTTATTGATCCTTTTATTAAGGTTGCTTTGAATCCTTGTTCAGGCAAGAACTGCTTCAGGCCGCTGTGGGCGATACCAGCACGAGGATGCTTTTAGGGATGGTTTGGCCTTTCCTGGCCCTTCTCACTCTGTGGGTGCCTTTTAAATGGGTCATAGAATCGTAGAACAGTTCAGGCTGGAAAAGACCCTTGGGATCATCGAGCCCAACCATTAACCCTACACTACAAGTTCACCCCTAAACCATCTCACCCAACACCACATCTAAGCGACACTTAAACACATCCAGGGATTGCGACTCAACCACCTCCCCAGGCAGTCTGTTCCAGTGTCTGACCACTCTTTCCGTGAAGAATTTCTTCCTAATGTCCAGCCTAAACTTGCCCTGTTGCAACTTGAACCCACTCCCCCTGGTTCTGTCCCTAATGACCTGTGAGAAGAAACCAGCACCAACCTCTCTACAATGTCCTTTCAAGTAATTGTAGAGCGTGATGAGGTCCCCCCTCAGCCTCCTCTTCCTTAAACTGAACAGTCCCAGCTCCCTCAATTGCTCCTCGTAAGGTCTGTTCTCCAGGCCCTTCACCAGCTTTGTTGCCCTTTTCTGCACTCGCTCCAACACCTCGAGATCTCTCTTATATTGAGGTGCCGAACACAATACTCAAGGTGTGGCCTCACCAGTGCTGAGTATGGGGGGACGTGTCGTGCCTTGCCCAGGAAGAATATAGAAGAAAGTTGTAGAAAATCTACTATTGCAGCTGTAGTCCAGGGCTAAATTTTTTTATCTTTCAATAAAATAAAAACCATTTTGGATGTGCAAAGGTGCTTGTGTGGTGAATTAAGGTGACCACTGTAGTCTTTGCTCTCTGTTGCCATCTTGGGGTGAAGAGGGACAGAGGATTCTGGGTGGGTGAGAGGACTGGCACTACCAATGCCTTCAGGAACAGTTTTTTAAAGTTCAGCGAGTGGTTCTGTTGACAGTTGCTTCTGTACTTAGAGTATACTTCATTTAATTCAGGAGTTGAAAGATCTTAGGTCTGGCCAAATTTATTTTGTGCGCCGTATACTAAAAGGAATATCTGTTTGGAAGCCTTTCTAAAGGCAGAATAAATATATATATATAGTTTTGTGGGGGTTTTGCTTTGTTTTTTTGTAAAGAGGAGAAAGTGGTACGGAAACTTATTTTTCTTTCCTCTTGTTGACAGGTTTTCTTCACCGGTGGAGTGTGAGAAATAGAGGCTGGGGAAGATGAGTGAGCTGGAACAGTTACGGCAGGAGGCAGAGCAGCTGCGAAATCAAATCAGAGTAAGAGCTGCTAGTTGCTTATTTTCTGTGGTAATGTTCCTCTTTTAAAGAAATAAAGTCTAAACATCACATCTATTGCTCCTGTTTAAGTTGTACAGAGCTTAAAATATTTTCATAATATTTTTTAGAAGACAGAAAAGTAACCCAATTGTATAGTGAAATGCATTCATAATACGTATTGAACAAAACATTTTATTTCCTGTTGAAGTTTGCTGTATTTTGTTACTATGGTGTATGTGTGTATGCAAGCTTTTTATTTTAGATTTTTTTTAAAAAATGGAGAATCAAGTAGACTTGACAAATCGGGGTTAAGGTGTTGGAGAAACTTGTTTCTGGGCTAGAAGTGACCACCGCGCTGCCACTCTTGATAAGCATGTGGGTCAAAGCATGGAGAGTGAGAGAAGACCTACCAGGCGTGGATGCCATTTCTATGAGCCCTGTTTCTTTGCTTCCTCCTGTATTTATTTTTCTGAGAATGTGGATTCCTTCATATGTGCTAATTTTGTGTTGAAATTACTCATTGAAGATAAACCCACTATGAGCTGTCATGCCCAAAGCCAGTTTCCCAGGAATCTGTTGCAACACGCCTGCGTGTTTCAGTGATGCGGTTTTCGGCAGTGAGAAAAGTACAAAGTGTAACGAAGATCTCTGAAGTCTGTTTATTCTTCATCAAAATTGCCTTTTTCTAAACACGAACCTGACTGATCTGGAAATGCCTTGTTTACAAACATTCCTATCACCTTAGAGTGCACGTTTCTTAGATTATCTTGCACACACACGGGCTTTCTTAGCACGGCACCTGCTGCTGGCAGCAGTTGTTCTGTGCTGCTCTGCTGCTTAGGGCTATCGACCACTCCCTGTAAACACACCGTGTGTTGGTGGGTGTGTGTTGGGGGCAAATGTTGCTTTTTTGGCTGCTCAGTCGCTGCCATCCAAGGAGAGCTCTGGGTCCTGCCCTTCTCGCTTCATGTGGGGATTGGTCTGTGCTGAGGCACTGGGCAGCCCTTCTAGCAGCTCTGCAGAGGAAAGCTTTTGAAATACTTTTTTTCTTAAGTTTAAGCTTCGTTGCGGCATTGCACAGGTAAAAGGTTGTCTTCGTTCAGTCTTTGCGGTGAGTCAGGTTGCACACAAGATTGGGTCGTGTGAAGAAAGAAATACCGGGCAAGTAAGAGAGCTGGGCTGTGTTGCAGGAATGTTTGCTTTCTTAGCTCTGGAGCATAAAAATCTGATTGGCCTTTTGTACAGGGACTCCGTTTTGTGGCTTTAGGTCGATTTAACATTTCCCTTGTAACTCTTATCGCCCAAACTTGTAAGTGGATCCATACGGAGGAAGTTGAGAAACCCCGGCTGTTGCTGCTGGCGGCTTTTCTCTCGACATTGGCGGTTAGCGTTTGCCTCTTCACATCTGGATTCGGGGTTGGATACCTTCTGCTTAATTTTAACATCAGATTAATATGCAATTCATGCTCCTGATGACTTAATTTCCAAGTAACTTTCTGACTGAATAATTCAGTTCGTGTTTGTATAGGTGAATATCTTGCTTATTGAATCGCTGCAGAGTTTTCTTTCTGAATAAGAAATTTGTTTGGGAAGGGTAAGAGGGTACATACAGGATCTTAAAAAATAGTTTTTTTAGTGTCTGGAATATCCAGTGGTCTAGTAATTTTCAGGGATTATTTCTGATGCACTTCTAAAAAGAGGTGAGGTCACTTAACAGCATCTGATGTTTTATATATAGCTAGCAGTTTGCTATCTTAATTGTTTACAACTCTTGAGTTTTGCCTGATATTTTCTCTAACAGTCCCCCAAAATCGGCATTGTGCATAGAAGTGAGTTCCAGGTAAGACTGTACCTAGCAACTACCTCAGGCGGAATAAACTGGGCATCAGTTTCCCAATAGGCTTTTTATAGTCTGCAGTGTTTTAGAAATGGTTAATGATCTTTTAATTTATATATAAATATTTATTTTTTTACAGTTTCTAGGTGATGTGAGTACCTTTGCCCTCCCCGTGCAGTTGCTAAAGCTGGAGCTTTGTTCTGTACACAGACTATGCTGGAGGGATAAAATAAGACTGCATGAATTTTTAGTGCAGGAAGTGTGAAACATCAGTGAACAATGAACTGTTGGCTGCCAGGGTGGTGGCTTTATGGTTCAAATCGATTCCTGGTTCTGTGTATAATAAAAGTTCCCATGTGATGCATGTCCTCACTCGGAGAAGTGAAATTCAGGATACGATTTTTGGATGTGCTGCATACTTGGCACTGTCATTTGAAATTAAATGACATTTTGAAGAAATAAGACATTCTATTTTAAAAATACGTATAATTCAGGGGAGGAAATAAATCTCTGTGTGTACTAGGAAATAGTGGGGGCTACAAAACGATCAATGGCTTTTCCTCACAAATTCTGCATTTTCCACTGCACAAACTGAGAAAAACGTACAATTACATAGCGGAGTTTTTTTTTATGTGGGACACTAATGATTCTGTTACAGTGATGCGTATGTAGAAATGACAGTTCAAATGTGAGAATTAAAGTAGCCTGTTGAAACTTTGCTAGTCCTGCAACTTTGACAATCATATGGCAAGTATTAGACAGCCTCGAGTATAGCTGGTGCTAATAACTCTTTCTTTAAGAAAAATTGCTTTGTTTCGTTCGGACTGCGTTCAGAATTCATCTTATGTTGAACATCTTCAAGTGTTTCAGCTAAACTAAACAATTGAGGTTGTTTAAAATCCAGCGTGTTTCTTCCTGTGGGTGAAATAAGTCCCGAGTGCTAGGGGATTTGCCGCTTTGGTATTTTAAACCCCTCCTGATTCCAGACGTCAACATTTTATAAATATTTCTACAGTTCAGACATTTTAAAAATAAGTTGGGATGACTTAATCCGCTCTCAGGCTCGCTCTCTGGGAGGAAAGCTATAAAGGGTGGTCAAAATAAACACTGAATTGTTAAGGTTGCAACATCAAGTAACTTTCAAGCAAGAGCTTGAAAAAATAAGATCCTGGTCTGAGTGTGTTGATGTGCTTCTAAAATGTGTAACTAAGTATTTCCTTTCCTCCTCTCAAAGAGGACGTTAGGATTAGTGTACGGATTGAGTGCCTCCTTGGGGTGGGGGACACACAAATTCGTGGTGAAGAAAGCCACCTGTCCTTTGTGGGACGCCTCCTTCATTGCACACAGAAATTGGAAGAAATCACCGGGAGTTAGAGAGGCTCTCCTGGCTGGTCCTTCAAAGCTGCCGTTGATAGTTTTATCTTGTGCTTTAGAGTTCCTGTCTAATTTTAAGCCAATTATTTTAAACCATGCTTCTCAGAAGTGGTTGCTGACGGCGTGCCTATTTTTGTTTTTCGGAGTCGGGAGCCCGAGTTGCAGAGGCACGGTGCAATCGCAGTTGTAACCAAAACCAGGTTTTGCAAAATCGAAGTGTTGCAAGCCGGGCTCAGTGGTGCTCGCCTGTCAGGTGTCCAGCCTGTTACGCAGATCGTACAAATGAAAGCCAAGTCTGTTTTCTGAATAATATGCAGAAAGTAAGTCGTTCCTGATGGAGTCTGAAATAACAAAGGAAAGAGGGGGTATCTGTATGGAGCCCTGAGCACCATCCACACCGTGAAATGAATGAGGGCGTTACCCGAGTATTTCTTTTCCTTCCTTTTGTATGAAATGTGTGAGCGGTTGGAGCTCCGCTCAGTCAGCTCTGTCCTGCTCTCCAGACCCTGCCTCTCCCAACCAGCACGGACCCACCTGCGATGCCCAGGGCGTCACTGGGGCAGGAGCCTCGCGTAGCGCGGAGCTGGCTAATTAACGGTGTGCACTCTCTGGTTGCTTTTTCAGGTGGCCGAGTCCCTCCCTTGGTGCTCAGCGCACCCTGAGCGAGCGCAGCCCCGCCGGGGAAGGAGCGCGGGGCAGAGGGTAGGCGCTGGGACTTGAGGATGGCTCCCGACACCTTTGAATCACATTTTTTTGAGAGAGGGAGATTCAAAGGTTGCTGGGGCACAGCCCTAATTAAGTCCCTCTTCCTCCACTGCCCCCCTAGCCTGTGTGCCCGTGCTTTAGGTTCCTTGAACAACAAAACAGTCAGGGGGACAGAAAGCATATTGGCTTGTAAGTTGTTAGCGGGTTGTGGCTTTTTGTGTGGTGAAGTCGAGCTTCAGAGCTGTTTTTCCTTAAAGTCGTTTTTCCTTTAGATGTTTTCTCTCAACTGATGCTCAGTGTTGCTTTTTACATTCAGATTGTTCCGCTTTTTTGTTTCAGGATGCAAGGAAAGCATGTAGTGACACAACTCTTGCTCAGGTATGTTCTTGATTCTGTCCGTGGGCTGCTACTTGGTATACGAAAAAATCAAAATCCTTACAATTTATGTTTGCAACATGTTCCTGTTTCACTTTATTCTGTCAGTTACTAAAGAAGCCTTTGGAAATGGGCTGTGTATTTATCCAATTATTTAAAACAAAGTAAAACAACCCCACCAAAACCCCAAACAAATAAAGCAGAAGAAAAAACCCAAACAGCCAAGAAAACCTGCCACCGTCTTAATGGGTCCTGCTTCCAGTTTGCCTTTTAAATAGAGTGTGTTTATTTTGTTTAGTATATTTGGAAAGACTTAATGAATGTCTTTTAACTGTGTTTTGGGAACAAAGGTATTTTGCATTTAAAGTTCTGCCAGGCTTTAAAAAGTAACGTTGTCGTAAATATTGGGGGATTTTCTTCCACACGTTTTGATTGAAAACATTCAGATTTGATAATCTGAAATAGCCTCAGTATTACGTAGTATTATTTTTTAAAAACTCTCTGATATTTCAGGTATAGCCATGGTGAAGCGTGTTAATGTATCTTCTGTGGAATCTGTTTTCTTCAGGATTGCACGAACCTAATCCTGGGTTGCACGCTGAATATTTTTTTGTGTTTGTTTTTTTTTTTTAATGTTGCACACTTGAATAGATTATTTTCTGTCAAAGTTCAAAGATACTTCGTTATCTTGTGTGTTAAAAGTAGTTCTCAGTATCTCAGGGCTTTGTTTTAATTTATTTTTAGATCACAACAAGTCTGGACTCAGTGGGTCGGATTCAAATGCGAACAAGGCGCACGCTTAGAGGTCACTTGGCCAAAATCTACGCTATGCACTGGGGATCTGACTCGAGGTTTGTACGAGTGACCCTGAAACGCTCTGCTTACGGGTTGGAAATCGGATTGTCCGCTTGAGAATTAACGTCAGGTTTTGGGAGCCTTATGCTGTGGTGTCGGTGCCCTTGCAGAGGGTCACAGACCACGGCTCTGGTGGGTTTTTTTCTCTTCTTAAAACTGGCTTGGATCGCAGAGCAGTAACAGAGGAGTCTTGCTTGGAAGGAGAGGTACTTTGCTTGTTCTTACCACAGACATTTTGCCTTTTACTTCGTTTAGTTCTAACTAAGGTCTTTGAGTCTATTTAAGCAGAGGTCAGTGTGTGGTGAGGCATGTTTTTGGATTGATGCACACTGTTTTCCAAGACATTGAATAACTATGTAACTTCTGTGATAACAGAGACTTAAAAACTTTATGGACAAATTTTATTTCATTGAAAAAAAGATCCTTGTACATAGGAGGAAAACTTCCTTATCTTCTAGGATACAGGATGGTTAAAATATTAGTGTATGAGAAATAAAAGCAGCTATGGACAGATTTCATAAAATATGTTTTTGGTATGGTTTTGTCCATTGTTAATCGTGAGTCCCTGTGGACACGTGATTCTTCGGTCAGGTAATACATAGATCTCTGCAGACTTTTTCCAGCAAATGCCTCCCTCCTGTTCTTGCCCCTCCACCCCCCAAAAAAAAAGAAAGTAAAAAAGGAAAGTAGTAAAGAAATCATGAAATATCTGCATCACTTGGTAATCATGCATGGTGTATGTCTATTTTGAGAGTTTTATTGTTTGTTTTATATTAACATATTTTACTTTGTGTTTATGTTTAGGCTACTAGTCAGTGCTTCTCAAGATGGAAAATTAATTATTTGGGATAGTTATACAACAAATAAGGTAGAGTTATTTTTAATCCATGTCAATAATTCATGCCTAATTTGTGTGTTCGAGGGGGCTCATTTTATCTGTGGTTGCAACACAAGAAGCGGGGGTCTTTCTCTAATTCAGTTGTAATCTTTTTTTTTTTTTAATTTCATGACTAGCTGATTACTGGTGATACATTGTAGGTTGTGTCTCAGAAGCCGCAGTTCTACATAATATATAACATTTTCACTCTAATTTGCTAGTGCAGTAGCTCACAGCTGTTGCTGTCTGCCGGTGTGGTGTTGCTTCTGAAACTAACTTGGTTTTAAACTGTAGAAATACACAACCTCGGAATTTATAGGAGTACTTTGCTTTTGAGGGCAGAGAAAGGAGGAGGAAAAAGAAAAGGAAAAAAATAGAAAGCTGTTAAATGAGAAACGCTTAGGTAGTGTGTGGAATTTGGATTGCTTCTGCAAACTGTCCACTTACCATGGGTACAACCTTCCTATTTTATAACCTGTAGTTCAGAGATGTAGGAGAATTGGACAAAGTAGTTTCAGTGGAATAAACAGATGGTGTCAATGTTTAAGTACCAAATAGCTTTGCCGTTAAATAACGTCGTACTGATGTTCTTCATACCTGCCTGGGGGACTACTGGTACTTTCCATCCTAGTAAGTGTGAATATGAAATCGTTTGTAATATGTTTTGAAATCAAAATACTGAAACTTAAGACACACGACCTCCTTGGTGCGTGAAATCTGCTGCAATTCATTAACTGATGCAGATGACCACAAACGGAGCCACCGCGTGCCGTGGCGTTCACGAGCTGTGTCCTGCTCCCGCAGATGCACGCCATTCCCCTGAGATCCTCCTGGGTGATGACTTGCGCCTACGCGCCCTCCGGGAACTACGTTGCCTGCGGCGGATTGGACAACATCTGCTCCATATACAACTTAAAAACCAGAGAGGGCAACGTGAGAGTGAGCCGGGAGTTGCCAGGACATACAGGTGAGCCACGTGCTTCCTTCATCTCTGAGGTGGTTTTTATTATTGCACCAAATGAAACAATTTCACCTTGAGGTGTGTGGTGAGCTGCGAAATAGTTCTGCTGGTTACGAACTAGCTGTGGGAGAACTCCAATCGCTGCTCTTGGATTTTAAACTTCAGTTACTACTGCTGGGTCTGAAACTAATGTGACTGTTTTGATTTTAGGATACTTGTCCTGTTGTCGCTTTCTAGATGACAACCAAATTGTCACTAGCTCAGGAGACACCACTTGGTGAGTTTTTGAGCTTTTTTCCCGCTTTTCCTTTCCTTTCCCTCTCCAGTGCCTTAATTTGTATTTAAAACTTAAACTCTCAAATAACCCCATGCACTGTGTTAATGTTGTCACTTTATCTGCAGCGCTTTGTGGGATATTGAAACTGGTCAACAGACCACCACATTCACTGGGCATACTGGCGATGTGATGAGTCTCTCCCTGAGTCCGGATATGAGGACTTTTGTTTCGGGTGCCTGTGATGCCTCCTCAAAGCTTTGGGATATTCGAGATGGAATGTGCAGGCAGTCGTTCACAGGACACGTGTCAGATATTAATGCAGTTTGTGTAAGTGATCATTTGTATTTCCACATGGGGAGAAAGGGGCAGGATAAAAGCTATATTTGCATGAATTCCAATACGAGCTTATAGCTACTGTTACCTTGATTTAATATCAATTACTTTGTTGGGGTAGAGACTGTAAAATTGTATGTAACAAAGGAGGTTGTCTGATGACTTATCATCTAGTTTATAACTGACTTACTATTACCATTATCTGTAACACATTGAAGTGTTCTTGGAATAGTTTCAGCTGTGGTTTTGTTCAGTAGCTGAGTCCTTCCTTCTTTTAAGAAGCAAAGAATTGGGGAGGGAAACTTTTTGCGGTGCGACAATGTGATAAAACTGAAAATTGTAGGTGAGTGTGATATATCAAGAGGGAGCAAACCAGCCAAGCATCCTCATCCTCGGGTTTTTTGTTGAACGAAAGTGCGCTTGACGTTTTCTATTGAAAAGAGCATTCAGCAAAATATTCTGGAAGGCAAAGTTAAAATCGGTACGTAGGTTGAATATTCATCTCTGGAATCAGTTTGTAATATTTATAAACTGGATGATATTTCCTCTCTCTCATAGTAACACTATGTTCTGATCCGCAAGATACAAGCTCTGATAAATAGGGAATGAAATCTAAGTCTAAGCTGCATCTGTTTTTGATAAACATAAAAAGTTACGAAGGCTGAGAAAATACCAAAAGCATGACCAGTAGAAAAATGCAGTTCCTATACTTAGACCTGAATCCTGAGATGCGTCGAGCTCTCGTCGTTGCCATGTCAATCACTGTGGCTGTTGTGCTCTGAACTGGAGTAGATGAGAGTTTTGGTTTTGCTTTTTTTGGGGGGGGAGAGTGGGAAATGGAATTGCTTGCTTGCAATCTTCTGTCTTGGCTGAGCCAACCTGGCTGGCCAGCTCAGGACAGAACATCCTGTATCGCTGCTTCGCCCGGGTCTTCCCGGCCCACAGCCAGGATGCACATAACGGCGTTTGGCTTCATTTTGTAGGAGTTCATTGCATCCTTTTTGACTCCTGTTACAGAGCACACAGGAGCTGTCTGGGTAAAATTCCAGTCATTCTGGTGTTACCAATACTATTCTAGAAGTGTTTTGTGGCATAGCTGTGCATATGTGTTTTTTTAACTTGAAGATTTATATTTTAGATTACGTACTTCTGCCTGTATCTGATCACCCCAGCAAAAGAATCCTGTGATGTTTTTGAAATAACACAGGAACGGTGTATTCTTCTGGTGTCAAACTCTTCTCTCTTAATCTAAACCTTCCAGTTTTTCCCTAATGGACACGCGTTTGCCACTGGATCCGACGACGCCACTTGCCGACTCTTTGACCTCCGAGCCGATCAGGAATTAATGATGTATTCGCACGACAACATCATCTGCGGGATCACTTCTGTAGCCTTCTCAAAAAGCGGTCGCCTTTTGCTAGCGGGTTATGACGACTTCAACTGCAACGTGTGGGATACCCTGAAAGGGGAGAGGGCGGGTGAGTACACGTCACTGCAGCGAGCTGAAGTTTCCCAGTGCCTTAGCAGGAGATGAATACCCAAAATCTGTGCGAAGTGCAGACCTGGGTCATTGCCAGTGCTCTCGCTGATGTTAGGAGATCTGCTTGCTTCCTTTTAACACTGTTTTCTGTAGGAATGACATCCTTTCCTTTCATTGCATTTGGTTAGGTCTTCCCGTTGCTACGTTGCGTTACAGTTTCAGCTGTATGAGGTGTGGAGAAATGCTCCAAGTCGGGGAAATACTCCCGTTCTTGGGTATTGGCCATTACGTGCCTGTGTGCTGGGAGATACCAGCTCCTGGGGCTGAGGAACAGCCTCCAGAGTGACAGAAAATGTATTCTGCTCAAGTATATGAAATGAAGGAATGAAAAATCACGCGTTTGCGTTGACTTTTGCATCTGTCAGAGGAAGCAATTCGGATAGCAGCAAGTTACAGTAGTCTTTTTGCTTTGGGGACCACAAATTCCAGGGAGGGGAAGTGGAACATGTCTGGTCCCCGAATTGGGCACTTCTGTCAGGACTGACAGCGTGTTCATAGCATAGCTGTGTCTGTCTCATTTTATACAGTAATTTAAGTGATGGGGCCTGATTCAGTTCTGAACCTTGGTTCTGCTGTTCAGACTGAAAATACTTTTTTTTTTTCTGAAGGGTTGTGGACAGGCTGAGTTTTAACTGACCTGGGCATGGTACTGTGGGGGAGCAGAATGGGCAGAAGGAAAGCAAAACCCAAGTGGGAAGAGGCAGGGTGCAGTGCTGCTTTTCTAAGTCTGGCACATTGTGTGGGGGATTTTTCATCTTCAGAAAATAGGAAGCTCAAGGTAGTTCCTGTATCCAGGGCATTGTCAGAAGACATCACGTTTGATTTTGGAAGTCCTCTATGGCTGAACCTGTGGATGGCATTGCTGAAAATGGGGAAAAACATCCCTGATTTTGGGGCAGAAAGGACAGGTCGTGAGGGCAGAGAGAAAAATGCATGTATTTTCCAAAAAAAAACCCCGTGCATGTATGTTTGAAAACCTTGCAGTGGAGTTTCTTGGTGTGGTTGTTGTGATGTACCTAATTCTTCAGGGTAAAGAAAAAGGATGATTAGATTCTGCATTGCGATTTTTTTTTTTTTTAGCACATTGGAAGACTTTGGTGGGAGAACAGAGTAACAGCTGAAGTCCTTGGCATACCAACCTTCTGGGAATATTAACTTTTGTTGCTTCTTCTTTTGCAGGTGTTCTTGCTGGCCACGACAACCGTGTCAGCTGTTTAGGTGTTACTGATGACGGCATGGCTGTAGCTACAGGGTCTTGGGACAGTTTTCTCAGAATCTGGAATTAACTGGGAGCCAAACATGTACATTCTCCATTTGAGATCTGGAGAGATCAATGCTGCAGCCTATAGCTGTGAAATAACATTTCTACCTTGTATTTGCAGGTGAAGTTTTTCTATTCACTGATTATTACACAAAAAGGCTTTCTGTAAACTAGAAAAAAAAAAATCAAGTGAAGAAATATGGGAGGGGGGAAGAATCACTGACTTTTTAAAAGGGGCCAGCACACATAATCATGGTGACCGACAAACTAAGAGCCAGTCTTTTTGTATTCGGTGGTTTGGTTAGATTGTCCTTGAAGGGTTTTTGCTTGTGCTCAGTCTGCTAATCTTGTACTTTTTTTTTTTTTTGTACATAACAGAATATACACATTATAGCAGCCAATCATGTAACATTTGTCTGTATGTAAAGAAATACGTTTGCATTTTTTAAGGAACTACATTTATAGCTTTGCTTTTAACCCAAGATGTCACTTCTGAGTTTTGTAGTGGATGAACTAGATCGCCGTTTTAAATGTTTTTGTGGATTTACTGTAGATAAAAGTGAAGCCAATGGTCTGTATGTGTTTTTATAATGGAAGGCATTTGAATTTTTTTTTAAAGGCCCTGGAGACTCCCAGTTAATACCTACCGCCTTATTCACTCACTTCTTGACCTGCTTGCCTATTTTTAATCATGGGGGTTCTTCTTAAAGCCAGTGGTTCCTGGTTCATCCATTGGCAGTTGTGGCCTCCAAACACCAAGGAGTTAATGCCAGGCAGACTTGCAACAACAGCAGAAATGATTGAAAAATAAAGTAAAATTAGTGAAAAAAAATAAGAAAAAAAGAGAAAAAAATCTGGTTCCAGAAGTATTAGCTTCCTGCTGCAGCTTTTCGCATCAGTTATTCCACGCAGTCCTTGGGAATGGAAGCCAAGTGACCGGCACTGCTGTTGTTGAGCAGCCGAGTGCTTTTCCTTTTGACAGTTCAGCTCGAAGTAAACGAGGTGGTTTTGGCCCATCGCAGGCTCCGGCTGATTTGCACGAACGGGATGATTCGGCGCGAGGCCCCGTGCGTGTGCAGGAAGCGGTTGCGTTTGCAAAGCTTGCTCGGTGACCGCCATCAGCTGAGAAATTCGGGAGGACTTTGCTTAAATTCCTAAAGGAGATTTAAATGTGCAGTTAATCACCTGTAATCCTCCTCCAAGTGAGGGGCTTGCCAAAGCGTGCCACAACCAAAAGCGCCTGTCAGTTACGTGCAGTGTGAATTAGAAAAGGAATTGTGTAACTTACCATGAACCAAATAACCTTACGTACCTGTGTGACCCTTTCAAACTTCATCCTAGAAACTTGGCCACTTGCTTGTCTCCTGTGGTCGCAGAGCTCCGGACCATGGCGGCAGCTTATCGGCTGCTGATGGTTCTGCAGCCCTGTCACTGTAAATAGCCATTGCCCCTCCCGCTCCTGATTTTGTTCTCATTTTGGTGTCAGTTGCTTACAAATGGTAGGTTCCGATCAAGTACAGTTGAGTGTAGATACAGGAAACTCGAGTGACTGACGCCCGTGTGAAACTCCCCGGGACGGTCGCTGAACTCGTTGGTGCCTGGCGGCCGGCGCTCGCCGTGGGTGTGCTCTGGGGAACCTGAACGGCTGTGGCGGTTTTGGGAAGGGGAATTAAGTCTATTGGCTTCTCTTAAGTGACTTATTTCAAAGACATGTGAATTTTTAAATCATGGGGTTGGAAGAGGGAATGTCCATCTGCCCTCGTCTGAAGTTTTATGGGGAGTCTGGGTATCTCTGGGTCAGGTGGTCAATATAAGTGCCCAATGTCTTGTAATACACCAAAACAGATTTGTGGCCAAGGTGACTCTTTGTTGAGTTTTTGACATTTGTCATCCTAAATTTCAGTATTTCCAGACTGTGCCTGTAAACTTGCCATGTTCGTAATGGTGAAGCTACCAATAAATGTACCGATCACAGTAAATTCACTTCTTTAAAGAAAAAAACAAAATGCGCATCTTGCGCTGGAGGAGTTTGTGGTTACTGACAGCAGACTGTGGTGTAGGACCAAAACGCCGCTATGTTGTACGTCACGGGAATTCCTCAGCGTTTTGCTTTGTCATCTGTCTGCTTTGACAGAACTGTTACAGAATTCTTGTTACTCTCTGAAGTGACCAGCTCTTTGGGATCTTGCAGACTCAGTTTATTTTTTTTTTAAGTGGTGCACTTGATTATTTTTTTTAACTCACAGCTGCCTTGAGTGAATCATTCTGGAAATTTGTTACTAAGGAATTTTAAGAAAATATTCTTTTTTCTAAAAAATTTTTTTTTCATGGAAGTGTGTTTTGAACCGATTTCCTGGTCAGCACCTTTGCGAAGACAGGTGCCATTTTTACATTCTGGTATTAAAACTAGTTTCTACTTGTAAAACTCCAAAAAAACCCCACCCAATTTTACAAATGTATATAACTTATCTTAAAAGTTCAGGTAGACTGTAAATGTGGCAGTGGCTCTCGTAGAGGCATTACTGCAAATAATTTCCCTATTGTTTGATGGGCGATTGTCTGTTGGATTCAGCTGCTTTTAAAATAAATAATGCCAACTTCGTGCTGATGAGGTTTCCAAAAGCATCAGGCCAACACCTGCCGTGTTTTGCTCCTCTGGTAACTGATGCCTGCGGGGCCACGGGGTCCCGTGGAGGCTCCTTCTGCCCGGGGAAGCTCGGAAAGAGTCTGAGCGCGGTGGGGAAACAGCGTCTGCTGCTTCTTGGGAACATACGGAGAGCTTGTGATACACCCTGCCAAGGTGATGTTTGCTGTGTAATTACTGTCCTGGATATAGTTTAGATTTATTTTCAAGCCCACAGGTTTAATGTAACACGTGGCTGTTACATGGGGCCAAATAACGATCTTGCATGGGCTCTGTGGTATTTCATGTTTTTTTAAACATGACGTTTCAAGATTGATGCCCTTACTAAAACGGATGTGATTTTAATGATAGAAGCTCAAACTCCTCTTAATATGAGGAAGGTAATGAAATTACCCTTCATAGGGTTTTTTTCTCAAAGGCTTTGTTTCCAGCTTTGAATCTCAAAGGAAGGGTATGTACCTGTAGCTTAATGTGGGCTCAAGTGCACGGCTTGTGCGATTTCTAACCATGCACCGCGCCAGCGCTCGCTTACGCAGCAGATTTTGCAGCACAAGTGGGTACACTTTAACCTGTCGTTAGAAGTTTGTTGCAGAACTGCATCACTATCTGAATTTCAAATAACTTGTGTAATTTCAGAAGTGGAGTAACTAAGAGCGTCGTGCCAAAACATTGGCAGGGTGTGATGCTTTCCCAGCCGCTCTTCTCAACAGTCAGCCAGCTACGGCTTGGGAAGGGGAGCTGTGTGCTTGGTGGAACAACATTTATTTCATTCAGGTATAGTTTTTTGTTCGCGTTTTCTAATATTGATTTAACTTTGCAATAGAGAACACTCATCAGGCAAGCATCCAGCTTGGGCTTGTTCCCGTGTAGACTCGGACATCCGGGTACTGGTAGAGAGAGATTGATGGAGAGTCTGGAAACCACAGAAAAGCTTCTCCTTGGCACCGTGCCGGCATACGCTCGCTTACTCCGGTAACATGGGCCTGTTTCCGTCTGTCTCCAGACCTTTTTATCTTCCAAACATCACTGTCCTCTGTCTTGAGAAACTGCAGACGTGTCGCGGTGTCTGGCAGAGCGCGATAGTTTCGCGTATCGACAGCACCACAGACCGTTCCAAACGGAACGTGGATTGGATTAGGGTTCCCCCCGCGCCGAAGGAGAGGGCCTGGCCTTGCCTGGGCGAAGCTGAAGGGCTGTAAGAGCTGGTCCTGGTGCGCTGACTGTACTGCATGGGTCGGAAATAGTTAACTCGTTAACGCTCAGTTAGTGTAACCGCTGTCCCACAGTGAAGTTCACATGACTTTAAGGTGGTATGAAAACATTGTGAAAAAACATTCCAAGAGTGCTTAGTCTTTTCTTCTTCCTCGAGGACACTGTCACCTCCACTAGGTTTAGTGCTGTGCTTTAAGATGTTGGTGAGAGTTTTGGCTAATTCAGCTAGTTGGTATAAATGGTCGTGTAGCAGAATGACTGATTTTTTGAGATAGCATTTCCTGTAAAAGTAATTAAGCATGGGTTGATGGTGCACTTTGTATACAGTAACCTGGCATGCATGCTGGTAAACTACTTCCTACACGTCAGAGGCACCACGAGCCTTTTTATCCAATTGCTGGTTATGTAAAATACATGCAGAATGTTAATGCAGTGTTGTTATGGTAAATGTGTGAACAGTGTTACTAATTGATATAACTGATAACAGATTACATGTGCCTGACATTCTTATACCACACAGTATGTTTAGGTTTTAACTAATATGGACTTCGGTGGAATAGTCTTAGGTATGTCAAGCCTTTGTTTTACTTACACGATGGTGCTCTATTTGTGTTTTTTTTTCTTTTTTTTTTCTTTTTTTAAAGAAAAGAAATAAAAGCATCTGAACACTTGTAGTACATATTACGTCCAAAGGAGTCCAAAACGAAATGCTTCTAAACATGCTTGATTTTAATTTGCCTTTTAGTTTACAGCATTTCTCATCAGCTAGTTTTTTGGGTTTTGTTTTTTTTTAACTTGTTGCTGACTACTTTGGAAAACTTCAGTAATGTTACCAATTATGAAGTGATTCTGCACTGCCTTTGGATTGTGTATGTATTCAGAAACAGTCTTAAAGCTTTTATTTAAGCTATTAAAAAAACCAGGGACTTGTGCCATTTGTTCTTTAACAGTGCTGTTGTAAAAAAGACTTCCCTGTGAAAAAAAAAAAATCACTTGCTATGAACTCTGTTTATAGCTTTTTTTTTCCACGATGGATCTTTTTCTTTGTATTTGTACAGTGGCTCAGTGAAAGATGTTGCCATGAGTTGATATTGTAACCAATAAACAAGTGCTTTTAACCAGACTCTCTCACTTGTGTATGTTTAATTAGAGCGGTAACGAGTCCTGTCCCCGGCCTGGAGCTCAGGCTTCTTCCCGTGACACCGAACGCGCACAGACCAGCCCGACCCAGAGAAGCTCCTCCTTGGAGCTGGGTCAGTGAACTGTTGGGTGTGCGTCTTAAAAATGTTACACAAGTAGACTGCCCTTACAACCAAATAATTAAGGTGATTTTTTTTTTCTTTTTCCGAAGCAGTGTGTTTTCTGCCTGAGAAAGGCAGGGGGTGTATCCATGCTGTAGTGACGTGGGCTGGAAAGAAACCCACCCACCACCCTACACTCATTCATTCTTGGTATCAGAATTGCTGTTACACTCCGTTAAGGGGCAGACACCTTCACATCCTTTGTTTTTTGGCTGTAGCATGAATTATTTTCTCCAGCTGAAAACATTTAATTGCTCACTGCTACTGTACTGAGTGCCCAGCTTGCTTGTCTGTGCAGGAAGATGATTTTTTTTAATTCCACTTCACCAGTTCTCTCCTGTATTGGACACGTCTGGAGGAGAGCTCTGCAACAAGTTCTCACCTTTGAGACAGCTGCCAAATAACTGACTAGAGCAAAGGGGTAGTAGCTTTTTTAATAAATAACTGTAGAACACATGCATGTCAAGTTTTATCTTCTTGATACAATGTCCATAAAAATGCTCCAGAAAAAGAGCATTCATACACATCTGTAACCTCTGCACAAGGAGGCTGGGCTGTTACTTGGTTTTGTATTTCACGGTTTCCCTCAAAAACTTCGAGCCGCCTCATGCACACCGCTACTGGAAGTTCCAATAGAGCCATGCTTGTGCTAGCAAAGTCAAACAAACACCAAAATACATGTGGCGAAACCAGCGTTCTTAGTTTTCAAACCCTTCGCTGCCTCTAGCATTACATTTTACATCTATTTCCCTTTAAGGTAGCCCTTACTGGAAAGTAGCAAATCCCAGCATCTCAGTCTTGAAGTTGAATATTTCATTTAGTCATGTTAACACTTTCATAAAAATATATAAATATTCTGAAAAGGTTTTCTCTTTTAAAATAAGCTATTTTTAAAAAGTCTAGCTAGAAAAAAGTGTTAAATGATTGCAGATGGCAACAGCAAAAACTTTTTTTTTTAAAGAGGCTTTGCATTGCTGGAGGTGAGCAAAGGTAGAACTACTCCAAGCCACCTGTGTTAGGTCCCACCTTGAAGAGCTCTGGTCTGCAGCAGAACCGAGGGGCTGCTCAGGATATTGCACAAGTTAGAACTCAAACCCAGCCTCTCCCTCCTCTGTGAACCCAGCAGCAGGAGCTCAAGGTCCAGCCTGGCACCCAAAAATGGTGCCGAGCCCAGTGGTGCCGAGCTCAGCCCTGGGCCTGGACTCTACCCTGGGGGCAGCGACAAACCTGTAGCCCTCCTGAACGTGGGTTCAAGTCAGGCTCTCCTGGGCAAGTGACCGTTTCACCACTTCTTTACTAACTGCAAGAAGTCTGACAAGCTTGTTGCAATAGGTTTATTTTTACTTTGTGCATGCCACCTTGTCTAAATGCTGTAGGCAGACGGGAAACTATAGAGCCGACTGGATTTCATTAGCGAACGCTCTGCAGTTTGCTGTCGTCCTTCCCTTCCAGCTGAGGAAGAGGAACTGCTGCCCAACCCAATTCTACTTGCTTTCAAAACAAGTCAAGAGTCCTCTCCCCATGCTAGAGCTTATACTTCCCTCCATTAAACAAAAAAAGCACGGGCATGAAAAAGCAACATCCTCCATCCCTGGCTAATTCTTAAGCAACTGGAAACAGGAGACAGTGGGAACTGTGATAAGTTCTCTCTCCCTGCATAAACTCCTGGATGCCAGGAAGTGAGACTTGCCACTGCTAAATACTAATGAAAACTGATAAGATTTGGGTCTTTATTGTCAAGTGCCCAAAGAAATTTAGTGTTTAAAGGTAACTTTTAACCCAAAACCTGCAAAACAAATGTAACGCTCAGAGTACCACAGCTCTTCAGTTTGGTTCACCATCAGAATCCAAGTTTTACAATAATTAATAAATGTAATCAAAGTAACATTTAAAATATGAATCATTTCATGTGACTCCACAGAGAAGTGTCATCTGTAAAATTTCTACTTTGTCCTACAAAGGTTCACCGGGAAAGTTAGCAACGATGTTTTATTTACTCTTTTGAAGAAACTGTTTTGTAAAGCGATCTAGTTCATTCTCAAGCTGAATGGCTTTATTTCTGTAAAACAAACAAAAGCAACAGATTTACTTCAATGCAGGAACATCATAGGGAAGGTAGAATCAACAATTTCTATTCCTCTACTGAAACCCACAGCACTAAGAAAGCCAAGAGGCAGCCAGTGGCCAGGGCGGGCTCACAGCAGGGGGAAAGGAACAGGAGGCTGAGGCTGCTCCCGAGTCCCGAACCCACCAACTGCCAGCAGTTCCTCACTGTAAACACCTGCTACTGGAACTGAAAGAAAAATGCTCCTGCACTGAATGCCTCACCCCTGTACAGCTGCTCTCATCTTCTCCTTGGGAAGGTGCCGCCCTCGTTTACCCACAGAAGGTGAGCGTTCTTAGGTGAGCCATCTCTCCCATGTAATAGAGAGATAAAAGTAAAGATCATCCAAGAAAGAGTATTTTTGGAGCTCTGCTCATTCACCTAGGTAGAAGCGCACACTGATTTAACTCAACCAGAGCTGTTCAGCTGCAGGGGAAAGAGCACAGGTGGTGCTGCATCCCATCCCACATCCCCGCCTGCCCCACTCCAACTTGTAAGGAACAGCGAGCACCGATCTCGCGGAATTTGCTTGCGGCCAGTCGCACCCAGACTTACCTCAGCTGCTTGGAGTTGCTCTGTATGTTCTCCAGCTGATCTATCTCTTTGGAAAGCCTGGCAATTTCTACTTCCAGGTTTTTCTGGGTGATATCTACCTGCTGACACAGCCGAGCAAAGGTAGTGGCCATTTCCCTAAAGGAAAAACAAGTTTGTAATCTGGTTTACAGAAGCGTCTGCTACAAAAAAAATAATTAAGAAAAATAAAGTAATAAAAATCATGTGGCATTGCTGTGTGCAGTAGAACACAGTAATCAGTCTCCAGCTGGCAAGAGATTACAGAATAGCAGAAAGCAGGAGAATTATGTTTTTTAAATTAAAAAAGAAACCTTAAGCATACAAAATGCACCTCAGTCTATACAAACATCACATCTGGCAATTTTTCATTGAGCACCAACAGGTACAAGTCTGAGATGGGGCCTGTGGTGGTAACATGAGCAGCCACGTGCTCCCCCTTCCTGTGCGGCACCCAGCACCCAGCGCCCGGGGAAGGGGAGTGCTCTGCAGGGCGAGGAGAGCCCCAGACTTGCTGAGGCACCCGATCCTACTTCGCCTCCTCAGCCATGTGCTCCCAACCTGAGTTCCAAGACTCCTCCTTACACCAAGGGAGAAAAACACCCAGTTACCACCCCAGGCCAGCAACCAGGCTGTCCCACAGGAGAGGAGGGGACATCTCTCCTCTCTACTTCACCTCACTGGAGCATTGGTTTGAGTCCAGCCTCCTCCATGTCCTCACAGAGACACACAGCGGCTGGACACGGGGATGATTCTCTTTCCTCTGCTGAAGCTGAACTCTGTATTAGTAAGGTATTCCCTGGGCTACACGGGAGAGGTGTTCTGCACCCTGGTGGTTAGAGGTCTCATTTAAGATTATTTTCTGAAATAATAATTTAATCAAAACAAACTGTTTCAACAGGAGAGGCTGTGGGAGACAATAATCCAGACATTAATTGGCAGAGAAAGGTGGAAAAGTATTTGGGAAACAGACACACAAAAACGTAACAGTTCAGAAAGGCTCCTAAGTTCCTCTCCTGTGGTGCACAAGAGCCAGGACTGGGTGCTCAGAGCTCGCCCAGACCAACCCTTGGGGCAGAACAGGCCCTCACTGCCACTGAAGTGATGGGGCTGCTCAATGCCCATCCAAACCAGAGCAATTCCAGCCAACTCCCACATCTTCAGAGCAAGGTGCTGGACAAAGCCAGTCTACACCTGGAGACTCGCACACGCACACACAGTAGAATATATTGACTTTGGGTGGCAATTTCAAACTCTCTCAAAAACTCCCTCGTACGAAATGCCCAGGGACACTAAAGCTGCCTTCCCACCTCACAGCCAGCCAGTTCCCACTCCCAGGAGGCCACAGTTCCCCACTGACAGGGCTTTCCTCTCCTAGTGAGGGGAAACACCCAGGTGACACTTACTGCTGCACCTGATGGCTGCAATTAGCACTCGTAAGACTGACGATCATCTGCAGCTTTTCAGTGGCATAGTTTACAAACTGCTGTTTGAAGGCTCTCTCCTTTGCTTTCGTGGTCCAAGTTAGTCTCTCATAAAGATATAACAACCCATACATGCTTAAGGACAGAGAGATGAGTTTCCAGCCTACCGTTCTCCAAATCTGAAAAAGAGGATTCTTTGTTAGCTTAAGTGCATTGCCCTAGGGAGTAAAATATAACACCACCTTTTTTTTAAAAAAAAAAAAGTCATCTGCATGGTCCTTTCACCAGATTAGTTTAAGAAAATATATTACTTCCACAGTATTATTGCAGAGCAATACATTTATATTCCAATGAGCTGGTACCCCCGTGGCATGGAGAATATGCAGGTCACTGCTTTTTAAGGAAGAAGGAAGGAGAAAGCAAAGCTGCTGCTAAACCCAAACTGCATGAGGCACCATCAAATCACTCACTTACTTCAGAAGCTGAACACAGACGTGTCATAGGGAATATGCCCAACTATTTTCAGAGTAATTAGGCTAATTTCCTCACTACAAGCTGACTGCAGGTATCTAGGGTACCACACACGCTCATCCAACCCAGCGTTCTTATGCCCCTTGCACGCTGCACCCCAAACAGGAAAGACCAGGTTTACTCTTTGCCATCACTTCTAGCACAGTGAATGTTGCTACTGCTACTTGCCACTCCGCCAACAACGATGATGCTCATAGAGGTCCGTGATGTCAGCGAAGCTAAACTCATTACCAAAGGAACCATAAAATCATCGTGCGATACGTTCTCTGGAGTTACGGCAGGAAGGCTGGCGGCAGACGGGGTGGTAGCTAAAGGACGAGGGATCTAGAAAAGTGGAATATGGCAGCCTGAGTACAAAGCATTAAGGAACTACACAGCACACTGGGTTGATTTTTATCTTCATATATTCAGGGTTTGATTTGCTTAAAGGAAATTCTTCAGCACTGAAATCTGAACAACGCCCTTGACAAGCAGTGGAGGTTTTGATGGTTCCTTGCCCAGCAGGGGACTGGGTTAGAATAAGGGTTCTACACGGGACTGGCTCTGCTCTAAGGATCCAAAAGCTACAAGTGAAAAAGTTACCCAAAGGGTTCAATCTAAAGGAAAACAAAACTCAGGTAGCAGCTGCAGAAAATTTAGGAAAGGTTTTATGTTCCATTATAACCCTGAATATAATCCAATAAAAACAACACTCACCAAAAAACCATTTCATGCAAAGGGACTAGGGGAAAGTAGCAGCAAGCATGTAACCAGTAAATGAAATACAGTACAAACCACTATCTTCTCATTGAAATACAGGAAAAAAATCAGTATCTTCTCATCAAGGTAAAACAAGGCACTTAATGTCACTCTACTGTCTGAGGCACTCACTTGTATGTTTGGATCTGCTAGTCCGAATAGTATTTTCTGGGCTTGTTTAGGACCCAAGAAACGGTTTACAAGTGAAGACCATCCCAAGGAAAAGTGGAACATAATATCCTCTTGAAAATCTGCACACAGGCTGTGACAGTTCAGATCATAGCTAAGGTCAAACCTCCTGCAGGGAATCAGCAAGTGGAGCTGATTCTGAGCACCAGAAGGCAACAACGGTTTCAGATTTTCTAGAAATAAAACAGAATAGTAAAGGTGAGTTAATGTTAAAAACTTTACAGCACATTTGCAAGCAGCATCCTTGCATTGCTGAGCAGCCCTATGAACTACAAGAATCTGAACGGACAGATTTGGTTTATTTTTTTTTTTTTGTTTGCTCTGATAAAACAGTCACACAAAATCAACTTGGAGAAAGCACTGCTGGAAAAAATGGTCAAATTAACTGAAAGGCCTCTATCAGTGGTTAAAAGATAAGGATGGAGTAAGAAAAAGTTAGTTTATCCAGTAGTTCTGTGGTGCCGTACAGAAAATACATTATTGCACAAGATGACAGAAGGCTTTATGTAATTCATAGAATCACAGAATGGCCTAGGCTGGAAGGGACCTCAGAGATCATCTAATCCAACCTCCCCGTCACAGGCAGGGACGCCTCTCAGCTAGACCAGGCTACTCAAGGCTCTGTCCAACCTGGCCTTGAACAGGTTGGGGCATCCACAGCTTCTCTGGGCAATTTATTCCAGAGTCTTGCCACCCTCGTACTGAAGAATTTCTTCCTAAAATCTAATCTAAATCTATTCTCCTTCAATTTAAACCCATTCCCCCTTGTCCTATCAGTAAAAGTCCCTCCCCAGCCTTCCTGCAGGTTCCCTTCAGGCATTGGAAGGCAGCTCTTAGGTCTCCCCAGAGTCTTCTCTTCTCCAGGCTGAACAACTCCAGCTCCCTCAGCCTGTCCTCACAGCAGAGGTGCTCCAGCTCCTGATTCCATGATCTTGCTCTGGATCTTTTATTACCAGAAACAGATCAGAAGAGAGGCATGCGTATGCAATTAAGTTATTGCTTACTTAAAAAAAAAAAAAAAGAAAAGAAAAATGGAGTGCACAAGTACTTTGTGAAAATATCCTGTTTTGTGCTCAGAATCTGGAGGGATCTAGGGAGGGGATTATGCTGCAGAAACACCATCTAGCAATTAATGCATTTCATACACCTGTTATGGAAGCCAAAAGCTGAAATGGGTTTATGAAAGGATTCCCTAAGTTTCCCAGATGACGGGTCCATTACTACTTGCTGAAGCCATTAATCCAGCTGCAGTGTCCTGGCTCAGAAGTCCCTAAATCGGGGACGGATCGGTGTATTTACCCTGGTTCGTTACTCTTTTCCCCAAGCATCTGTTACTGGATAATATCAGAGACAGGCTACTAGGCTGAGCAGACACTCAGGATCTAGGATGGCTTTTCCTTTATCAATTTATAGTGTAAAGATTAAATCACAATCCAAAAGCAAACCCTTTCAAAAACAAGTTTTCTTTAATTGTCTTCCTCTAAACAAAAAGTCTTAATGTACCCCTCTCCTCATCTTACCAATCATCTCCTGCTGCGACTGATGCATTGACTGATTGACTTCGTTGGTACAACGATCAGCCAGGTTCCTTCCCAAACCGTCTTCGATGTGTTTGTTCAGTTCCTGAAGTTTTATAAAGAATATATGCTCATAAACTTGTATTTATTTCATCAATTATACAGAGCAGAAATATGTCAAACGCTAAGCATTGTTATCTACAGTTGGAAGAAAAGTTACCATGGAAATGCCATGCTTTTCAGTCGTACACCGTGGCTGAAAACCTAATTAGGAAGGATTTCACTGGGACTGGAATCATTAAAAGGCACAGGGAAAAGTCTGTATTTTCAATAAACCGTGACACCGAGAAGCCTATCACTGCCGTGCTGCTCTGCAAAGCCTTCACTGATGTTACCTGCTGGGAGCCAACCCCACTGCTCTGCGCAAAGAAAACCGTCCCAGCAGCTCCCACCGAGGTCTGCGCTGGGTGTCTGCAGAGCTGGGCCACCACAGACTGTCCCGAAAATGCAGCTCCTGGCTGCTCAACAAGGCCGAGGCAGGGGGGAGGCACTGCGGCCATTCCTTGGCAGCAAACTCTGCGATTCAGAGGCAAATGCTTAGCAGGTGTATGCTTATTTAAAATACTCTGAGGAGGAATTTATAGAGGTTCAATAAAAACTACTTTTCCCATCTAAAAAAAAATAATCCAAAAGCCCACAAAGTGTTGGGTATTTGCAAGCTCATTCTAGTTTTCAATGTCTTTCATTTAGGAGTAGCGAAAATTGTTTATATAAGGTCTTTTTTTATTAAACATGAAGGCCACAAATCAGGATATCAGTTTCAGTAACTACTCTAGTAAAAACAGTTGAAACAAAAATTTATTTCTTCCCATAAATGAAGTAGAAAATATTTCCAACCTTTTCCAGTCTTAGGTAGACAGAGATATTCATATGCCAGAAAGCAAAAATCCTCCAATGTTTAAACAAAGTGCCACACAAAATGCTACACAAATTACGAAAATACAGAAGTAGAAATTAAAGAGCCAGGCTTCAAACCATTCGAGAAAACTTACTGTCTTATAAAGCTTCAATACTTGAGGAGAAGGGTGAAAATCTGAATAAAATTCATCAACTAAAACCGAAAGTCGACAGATCTCATCAGTCATGGCAGAGGAGACCTGGAAGAACGCAGTAAACACATCAAATGTTTCTCCTGCCTTTTCCAGCCAGAGTGCAAGCTGACCACCGCACTGAGGCGGTTCCTGTGACAAACTTACCTGGCAATCAGGAAGGAATGCCATTTTGAAGGCTTGCTTTTTTTTTTTTAATATTGGGAAAGGAACATATTAGGCATTTCAAACGTACTTCGCAAGATGGGTGGGCACCTACAGGAGCTGCCTTACAGAAGAGACAACACTCGAATCTGGGAGATTCTTCACGCTGCCATTACTTACTTTATTTTCTACTTCCTCAGTAACACGTTTGATTTTTTCCTTAGTATCTTCCGTCAAAATGTTCAGCTGATTTCGAACAAAGTCCAGCCTATCCTTCTGATCTTCCCGCTCTTCCATTGACTGGACTCTAACAGAGCAGAAAGGAAATTGCCATCACCAGCAGGAATTCTTCCAGGAGTGAAACAAACCCCACGACTGGGCACCGATCGCCCAGCCGAGGGTTTACTGAGCAGCCCCAGAAGAACACAAAGTGACCCTGGCCGCACAGCGACTGCAGCGCAGGTGGGAAATGCACAGGAGCATTTAAAGGCTGCGCTGGTGAACAGAACTCAATTTACTGGGTTTTGATGTATTTACAAAACCAGCATTTGAAGCTGGAATTGTTAGGACCGTGCATAATTACAACTGAAAAATCAAGGGGAATCAGGGGCCTCTAATACTTAATCCATCCTGATTTAAGTATTAAAAATAAATCTGATCCAACTGTCTGACTGCTGCTCACCAGCACCACTCAACCACTCCTTAACAGTGACACAGCTCTGATGACCTGGCAAGGCAAAGGGGAAGCAGGAGAAACTAACCTTGCCACAAACAACTCTCTTCAGAAGCCCTTGACACCTATCATTTCAGTAACTGTCACTTAAGATCTAAAGCAGTTACATGTTGAAAGGCCAGTGGAAACAGCAAACAGCAATTCAGATTAAGAGGGGTCACTAGGCAGGTTTTGGCAGGTCAAATGACAGAAAGAAGTAGGATATCAGAATGTTTTCAAACACTTCACAGCATGTTTTCATAGGGTCTGACAACAAGAGACAAGTCAGTAGGCAAACACGCAGTTTGTAAAGCTGATTTATGCGGGAAGGTGAGTGTGTTTGACAGGCACAGTGGAGTCTGTTGAAACATATACTATTAACAGACACAGAAAGTAGATGGACGGAAAGGATTAAACATGACAGCAAGTTCACCGTGTGCAAGAGGGAAAAGAGGCAGCAACAAAAGTGAGGAAAATAAACACACATATGGAAACCTCAAAGGATATACGGAACTATGAGACAGAGTACATGAGCTGCTATCATTAGCACTAAAAGGATTACATGAGCAAAAAGAGAATAAAGGTATTTCAGGATACAATCTGAAAAGTGCCAGAGGCCAAGCCTCTGTCAGCTCGGGCTCTTTTCACCCCTGACATATTCTAACTTTAACACTAACATTAAAGTGTCTACATCCTCCCATTTGTTTTCTCAGTGTTAACAAAAAAATGAGGTAAAGCAGGCCCAGAAACCACCTGAAATGCTGGACATAGAATAATTAACATTTCAAATATTTCTGAAAAAAGATTTGAAAGCCCACAGACTGCCTCTGTAGCTGTATGTGAGTACCGAGGAACACCGAACGAAGTAAATCAAGATCCCTGCACACAAGTCACAGACCAAGGACGAGACTGAGCAGTGCAAGTGAACAGCAGTACGACCGACACACCACAGGAATTCTCCATTTCTTACCAAGTGAATTTTAAAGTCCACAACGGCCCATGAAAATCACCATCACAGAAACGGCTCCTCAGAGGGTCTGGATAAATCAAAGCCAGCCAGCCCTCCAGTCAACCTACCTTTTCTCTGCTGCTGCCACGTTTATGGCGTCCATAATGTTTTTCACAGTATCTATTATCTGTTTAGCTCTGATAGTGTGCTGTTCAAACTTGGTTTTCACGGCTGACTGCGAGATACACTCCTGCGAGGGGCCCAAGCCACAACACATTACTGCAATTCCATGCCAACACATTCAGGAATTTCACTGTCAGAAAGCCCATGCTGCTAATTTTACCATGAACTTAAACCAAAGGGAAATAAAAGGGGAGAAAGTAACATAGAAACTAAAAGACAACAGAACTGAAATCTCAAACAAGTTTGTAGCAGCAAATCTGTACCTTCATGTTCATCCACAGTAATGTGCATAGGTTTTTATTCTTTTAAAATAATTAATAGTGTAAAGAAAAAAGAAAATTCAGATGAATACATAAGACAAATCTACCTTTTCAGAAAATTTTCCAAACTATCTCTTGGGAATTACAAATGTCTAACATGAATGCTGGCAATATTGCCTGGCTTGAGTTTTCCTTGTTGTAATACACACTCAGTTCGAAGAAGTGACTTGTCAATAAAATTTCACATGCTTATGTCAAAATTAACCATCCAGGACCAAAATATACAATTAGGAATAAGAAGCAAGCATTATCTCACAGGATTAAAAAAAAAGTTGTTGAGTAGTCCTTCAAATATTAGCTTATTTCAGATTATTGAAGTGTCAGGTGAATGAGCAGAGAAGGCTCTGAGGTAACATTTTCTAATCAACCTTCAATCTTGAATACTGTACAGCAATTCAGAACCTACAGGACACTGGTTGGAGAGATATAAAATGCTCAACTTGGGCAATAGCAAATCAGCTGTGAGAAACCACAAATTAAGACTTTGATTTTTTTCAAGCAACTGCACACCCTGAGTAACGTAGCCAATCAGATGCTGTTGGGATTCAATCTGCACTAAGTCACCACAAAGTACCAACATCTTCTGTGTTTGAGGGGAAGAAAGCAAGCAACTAGCTTCCTTACATCAGATCGACAGGTTTTTTATATTGTTCTTGATCTCTGGATGCACCTGCACAGAGCAGGCTTAGGTCGCTTTTAAAAGATTTGTCTGCGACCTCAGCATATGCTGAAATGCCAAATTTCAGCTCCCTAAAAAATAACAGATCAAAACAAAATAAACAAAATGGGTAAAAGATATTCCCTGTTCCTCGATGAAGCAGATCTAGAAATCAGCAATGAAAGGCCAGAGTTTCATAAATATCAGCACATTGTAAGAGCTAGACTAGACACAGAGGAAAGAGTCTTCCCAGCATTAGTGTGCGGTAGGTAAGAGGACGACAGCCACAACACAATCAGAAAATCCAAGTTAGAGCACTAGGAAAAACACAAAGGTTAGTTAAACCACTGGGAAAGATAAGAGGGGGACAGCAGCAGTTTTTGCTGTTAGTCTGTAAGTACTTACTGAAACAAGGAGAAAAGGTACAAACGGTGTAACCAAAACCAGTTACCTTCCAGCCCGCTTCCAGTATAGCAAACCAGTCTTTAAGCACGGTTTACTACGTTCCCGTGCAGCGCTAGAGGAGGGCTCTGCAGCAGTGTGCTACTTCAGGCGCTCTTATTCACGCCAAATAACAGCCAGAATTACTGTTCCGTGCCGTCTCCCTCCTCCACTCCTCCCCAGATCATTTCCGTTACCAGTTTTTGGAAGAAACTTGGCAAACACAACCAACCCGAGGCACGCGGGGTTTGGTTTTATGTAGAATATCCCCTAGGGATTACTGCACACAGGATGCTGTGCACGCACTTCGTTCTGACAAGGCGTTTCTACACACCTCATTGTAAAATTTCAGAAGAAAGATACAGAGACTATCTTCTGTTATTCCACACTATAAAAATTCAGAATTGATTCACTAACTTAACCCTTTCCTTTAAGGCTGCAAATCTTTTTTTACTTTGTTGTAATGCAGCTGACACACAGAGTAACATCACTTTTTGAAGCTACTACATGAATCTCTACAACCTTAATTTCACCACTGCTTACAAGTGCTTCTAGTAAAGCCTGGACCAGTTTTTCTTTTAGCAACTTTAATCACCCCGTGCTTTGCAGAAAAAAACACATTATATTTATTTTTGCAATGTCTTTTGCCCTCACACAGAAATCCACATAGAAGTAGTTATGAACTTTTCAAAAATGGCCCAAATTTTTCCCTTACCACAACAAACCAGTACTGCTGGGTTGTTTCCTTTTTAGATTCTAGCTATACTGAGCTCATACCAGTCCTGGGATGAACTGGCTTTCCCATGAGGGAACTGATACTAAAATCAGGAATGTGGAAGTACTGGAGAAGTAACGGTTCCTCTTCTCACCTCACAGGGAAAAGAGGAAGAAGCTGCCCGATTTTAGTGAGGACAAAAGCCGGGGTGAGAGAATCCAGAAGGAGCAAAACCAGAAGACAGAGCCCGTGGGAACATGGAACACATGGATGGGTTTATAAATGAGGTGACAAAAAGCTTAGAGACATAAACTGGACCAAACAGCACGAGAGGTGTTTGGAAAGTTTGAGCGGGGCACCTGAGCAGGGACAAGGAGCTAAAGGCCAGGCAGGGCTGAGGCAGGGAAGGGGTCAGTGTCCGACCAGGACAGACAGAAGCCTCTGAGCTCTCGTCCCTTCCTTTTTTCACAGACCGGAGCGGAACCCAAGAGTCTCGCAGCTCTTCTGCCAGGGAACAGAGCAAACGCAAAGTGCTTTAGCCAGAAGTGCTCAGGCTGTACTCGTGGCTACAGAGCATCCAAATTTGGTCTTGCAGGGCATAAAGTGTGGTATCCAGTAGGATTTTATTCCCAGACTGAACACAGAAAAATCAACCTGGTGTACAACATTTGTCATTAATGTATGGGCTGGTACAGCCTAGTGCTGGTAAACACAGCTGATGACAACAGTCTGCTGATGTCAGCTACTTTATCAGCCCAAGTGACAGTAATTCGAGTATTGGATCTGAAGATTTCAGATCTGGTGAACCACTGAAGTATCAGCCTTGCTTTAAAAGGCAATAAAATGTCATTAGAAATTAGGAAATGGCCCACAAAACCTGAATGTGAAAGAGGCTGCAACACCAGACACTCACAATTTAAATTGCTTTGGCAATCTTAATCTAGCACACACTGTCATGCTCCAAGCGATGTGATCTCACTCCTTTTCAAAGCCATTCTCTACAATTGCAGGATGAAGCATGGCTGAGCAGGGAAAAGCATTACAGAATCCACTCTCACCGCTGGAGCAGGAAGGTTTGCAACAAATGAAACGGATAATGTGAAAGGAGAAAAAGGCTGTTTAAAGGCTATTGAGTGCTGTCACAGGTTGGGTTTTTGTCCCTGCCCCTGCCAGGGGAACTTGTCATGGCTGTGACCTTGTGATGGATGCTTCTCGTCCTGGTGGCCAGCTCAAGACTGTGATGTCTGACTGACAGATGTGCTGAACACTTACAGCATCACCTCATTTAATAAGTAATATGTCCATCTTAATCTTGAAATGTCCTAGGCATTGAGTGCTTAAGCGCAATTGTAGGAGATTTTGTCAAAAAAGCTCTCGGTACAGCACATAACAAAATATGTTACAGAACAGCAACAGATTTAGAAACTTAATTTCCACTTTTTTTCCTACTGGTTGAAAGTTTCCTACTATAATTCTAAGGAGACAAATTACAAACAAAAACGCATGTTTGGCTGCAGCTTGTGACACAACCAAGAAATTTCATGTCTCATGGACTCAGGCCTTGCCAATATTCTGAACCATTATCTGTCATAAGAGTGTGGATAAGGATTAAATTTAAACTTTAGTCTGGCATTTTCTTGCTTTTGCAAGACTGAATCAAGGTGTTATTTTAACACCTTTTCATACACACATGATTACCTAACTCAGTTTTGCTGAGGTCAAACGGGCTTGTTGTAATGCAAGAAGAAATACTTTTTCAGAGGCAGTTTCATTTTTTTTTCCAATATCCCAAACAAGTAATTGCTGGTTGAAGCACACGAGAGCAGTCTTGAGCATCTGCTGTATACACACTACAGCCACTGTGCAGGCTTATGTCGCATGAAATATGCCGACACATACCACACAAAACCATCAAGGCATATCCAAAATACTTTCTTAAGATAATCGGGAATGGTTTTAATTAACAGAAATTATCAAATTCACCATGACAAATGGATCCTATCACAAAGAAATTACTTGTCTAGACAGTCCAACTTCTGAAGAAACTGTGAATTCGAACTATGAATACAGGTAAACAGAGTGAAAGATTCTGTACAGCAACAAGAATGCAAAAATAGTGTTAGTGTTCAGAGTATCAGAGTTAAGAGGTAGATAATGGTGATAATTTCAAAACTCCGGCTTTAAAAATGCAAGTAAATATTTAGAGTGAAAGCAACAAAGCAAAACTTCTCACTGTGTCCTGAACTACAATAACTAATTACAACTTCAGAACAAAATGAGGGTTACTATATAGCAAACATGTCACCAGCTCGTGGTTCTAAGTGATAAACTCCTTCCTAAGAGCATCATCTCTTTTTAGATAGACTATATTCACACTGAGGTCTCAAAAATTAGCTGAGACCAGTTTTGGTCCTTTCCCTCACTGAACAATATTTCTTTTTCCAACAACTACCTGCTACTGAAGGTGAGAACTGATGAACAGAGTGCACAGATAAGGTAAAGCTGTCACACAGTTTGAATACATTGCATTCCTCCACCTGTTAACATGGGTAATGTTCAGTAAAATCAAGCTAAGAATAAGCAAAAGGTACCTTTGTATTAAAAAACAGGCAGTTTAAAAAGCTCATCATAGATACCTCAAATATCTGCTCAAAATGCTGAAATTCCTGCAGTCTTGTTTGAAATCCTTCAGCAAGTGCTCCACCTGTGAAACATAACAGACCATAAGGGCCAGCACAATACCTCACAGCAGAGACCGTATCTTTAATATTTTTGTTTATCAGGTTTTACAATATTTTTCTGTATTTGAGGAAAAGCAAGAGCTCCTACACACCACCCTCTGGCATTCCTTGGGCCTTCTGTCTCCTGGCACTCAAAACTTCTTTTGCCGAGACAAAAAAGATGCGATTCCTTGCTTCCACAGGATCAATAACTTTGAGCTCATCGACCAGAAAAGTCAGGCAGCGCTCCATGTGCTGCTTACGCACCTGAGGAGAAGGTAAAAAGCTCATCAGAAAAACGCAAAAATTGAGCCGTCATCAAATCAGCGCATCGGAGTCAGAAACAGATGCTGGTGAAGCCCCTTAGACAGTAGATGCCTTGTAACCCTACTGATGCAACAGCTGCTTTTAACCATTTAAACAGCCCTGGAAGCAAGAACACCTTTTTTCCTACAACTATTGACATAAGCTTGTCACCACTGGAATGATCTGAGGAGCACAGTGATCTGCTACCATCTAATGCTGCGCTCTGCCAGCTACTCTACACGTGTACGTGTACAGTCTGCACCCTCAGGCTGCATGACCACTACAGAAATAAAAGGCAATACTAATTACATTTAAAACAAGCTTAGCTGTTGGGGAAGAAGCTTCTAAACATGTTTCCCATTGTATTGTTTTTAAAAAAAAATCAACCCAAATAAGAGCCATCAAGTCACTCACATCTTCCATGTATTCTGGTTCTGACGCAGAGGCATCCCATCTATTGTTCAAGATGAAGATGTTTGGCTTGGAAAGTCGTTCGTTTACTTTATGGAAAAAATGTTTTTCCTAAGAATTAAAGCACAAACAGAGAAATCCCCAGACATCCAAACCAGAGTCACGCATTTTTCTGTAACAGATTCTGAAGCTTATCCAGCTTTTTAAAAGTTTATTAAAAAGAATTATTTAGTGTTAAAACTCAGAGATACCCAACACAAAAAAGGTTTATGATAGTTTAAAAGTCAAATGTCTTAAAACCAGTGTCAATGCTAAATGTCAAAGACAGTGCAAGCTTCTCTAAAAATAGGTACAAATACAAACTAAGAAAATTTCCAAAACAAATAGTTAAGAAAACACTGGAAAATAAAGTCTATTTTTCTATAAATCTGACATCATTCACTGTCTTTTTTTAACTCCTCCTTTCACTCTCCTTATCACAAAACTTCATCTCCTTTGATACTTCTAGTCCTCTATTAAATTTGTTTTCAATCATATGACATTCAAAATATTGCTGGAGAAGAGAGGAAAGGAAAAAGAACATGACACGACTGTATCTGCCCATTTTGGTTTTTTACCTCAGACACCTGGCTAGAACAGAGAAGTCTGCCTTATTCAAGCTACCAAGATGCTCCTGGTCACCCTGTCAAACCTGGTCTTTGCATCCAGGAAAAACACTTTCTAACTGTATTCTTCACCTTGGCAACATCAGCTCGAACTACAGACAAGTTACTGCTTCTGTATGAGGATGTCTGGCTTAAGCCACAAGGAAAAATGTAACTGCTGAATGTTTTAACTTTAAAAATAAAGACATGCCTGTACCTGAAAATGTATTGAGGTCCCTTGCCTGTACCCACCACCCATCACTGCTGCTTTCATAATGGGAAAGTCATGATGAGTGAATCCCCACTCAGCACAGCTGAAAGAGGAGAGATCTCTGTGCTGCCATAAGCTTTCCCAATCTGCAGCAGGACACGAGCACATCCTCTGGGTCAGAACACTGCAGATACTTGAATCTCCAGCAGTTGGGGAGCAAGCATGCATAAACAAGATACTGTCACAGAAATAAGAACTTTTTCTGAAGAGAATTCGTGAGAGGACATTAGAAAAATCACGTTTTTGCAAAAAAAAAAAAAATAAATCTGTGGCTGTGTAGCAGCTGCGAAGTGTTCTCAAATCTGTCTGGTAATAGGTAAAAAAAAAAAAAGCCTAAGGACGATAAGAACGTATTTATGCTCTACCTGAAGGATAAAATTTGTTTAGAATAAGAAAGATATTACCATTTGCCACAATGCAAAGCAAAATACAGCTCTATCAGGCTGAAAAAATTAGAAAGGACAAAGAGTGAGCGAGCTGTTTATTGTGCCTAAGTCTCAATCAGAATCAAGATCTAATTTTTTTCTCTCCAGTATCCACCCTGGACACTGTGGTTTACAAATTTTGATAATTACAAAGTGCCCAGAGTTGAGTGAGGATTTATAGGCACAGCAACTAAAAAACCTCAGCGAGACTTTAATGCTTGAAACAAATTGCAAGACTAACCTATTTCTACTTAGCAGCTTTCCACAATGCCCGACAAGGTATAAAGTTTGGCCAAAAATCCCATTAAAAAGCAGAGGAGCATGTCTGTGACTGGGTGTTTAGGATCAGACAAGTACAAAGTTAATAGAATCTTCCTGTAGACATAAAGTCTATTCATCTTTCCCGCATATTTATCATTCATTACACCAAACTGGAATCCGGCACACAGCCCTATTGTTTTTGTGTTCCCGTGCAATAATGAGATATTCACTGAAACCCCAATCTTTTTCCTTTTTTAATTAAAAAACCCAAACTAACTATGGTATGCACATAGTATAAACAACTTCTAGACTGCCTCCATACCAAAAGCCAAAAAGTGCCCCTTGTGAGATAACAGAGAAGAAAACACAAAGTTGTGCCAAATCCTCTCCTTGCCTTGGATGTTGTCAGAATTTTCCTTTTCTTCCCTTTACATCACAACTCTCTCATATTTGAGTCTGTGTGGTTTCAGCTCAATAGATGGAATATAATGCTTATAAACTCATTTTATGTTCTTCTCAGGTTTCTACCAAACTATCCTAATTTACTAGAAAGAAAGGAAATACTGTCTTTGTACATTCAATTCTTTATTGTATCAAAATTTGCTTCAATAATTAGGAAGTTCAAACAGTGCATGTCAGAACTATACTCTGAACAACTTACTTATCTACAGTAAACTTAAAAGTCTTCCAAGAGATTTCTCAGTAGCATCATACTACAACCTGGCCATCAGACTTTCAATAACTTAGAAAACTTCTATTGTCTGCATTCACAAACTGGAGATTACTAAAAGCATAAGCAAATTTCTGGTCTTTTATCGTGAATATCACAACAGCTCCTTTGGCCACCTTGCATGCTGCCCTTCTACAATTCTATGACATTTAGGCTGCAAGGTATACAGAAGCCTTCTTTCTCTTAAAACGAGGCTTTTTACAGTAAAGGTGTTAAAAGAACTTGGCTCTCCATTTTGCACCGAACCATGCACCAAGAACGCTTATGCTCGCACCTGCTTCAGAAAAAACACAGTCCAAGGAGGGGAACCTGTAGCACTTGTCCTCCCTTTGTATCGAGGGAATTCACTCACTGACAAGACGAGCACACATGAGGAATAAGACAGAAATTCAACTTCTTTCACCTGTTTTGTGTGTTTTACTCAACTTCTGGCTATGGTATCTGGGATGCTCAAGTCGGAGTAAGCAAAGCTGACAAGAAACTTGGTTCTCCTCTCCCTGGGAAGGAATATCCGCTGTTTCTTGCCTCCCACCCCCAAATCCTATTCACAAGATCTAAATGCAACAATTCATGCGATTTTCAGCAAAGGTCTGTGAGAAGCCATTTCAGTTCTGGAGCTGCTGGATATTTAAAGGAAAAAGTAACAGAAAATCATTGCACTTCATACCGTGTTCATGAGAGTTGACTCAGAGTTGGCGACCAAGACAAACACGTCGGCATCTAAGCAGAATTTGTCAATCCAGCTGTCCAGTTCTGTAGTGACATCTGTGCCAGGGCTGTTGAGAATAAAACCCATAAACTTGTATTTACGCAGCAAAGGAGCATTTCATTTTTATAAACTGAAAAGCATAGAGTGGGATTGCCTAAGGGCTTTGTAGGAAGACACAAAGGCTGATGCATACCTTAAGCTTAAGGCAAACACAGCAAAAGCCAAGCACCATTTAGAATTTATCAGTCACTCACTCATCAGACCATCTACTCATTCCAAAATGCAATTGCTAACGAATAAGTATGCAGATCATAATTGCCAAGAAAAGTCACAGGTATCCATCAGAAATCCAGGCTGTGTCACAGAACACTCCCTTTCCCTACATCCCAAGTTTTAGATTTCAATCAAAAAGGACAGCTGTTCACAAAATATTTTTTCCATTAATAAAGGTCTACTTTAAAATGATATGCTATGCAAGCTGTGCACAGAAACTAAAATGATGTTAAAACTACAGTGTTGTCAGTTTCTAAAAAATTCAGTATGAGCATTAGGTCAAGTTTGAAACTTCTCAATTATAATCAAGTTTACTTAACAGTAAAAAGGTTATCTTCTCCTTCCCAGTACCTGCTCTCTCAGAATCCAGGCTGTTTTCTTCTCCCTTTACATTTCACTTTTAGGAACCAAGACTGTTTAGATCAAATTGTCCCTTATACTGTATTTACATAAAGATCCCTTCTGGGCTTGCACACGTGTCTGAAGAGACAGCACAACTGCACAAGCTCGGAAGCCCAGCAGTGCGTCAAACTAACGAGCCCCTGCACCAGTCGGGCTGGCTTTCTCAAACTACATTAATACACATTAAGTATAGATCACCTAACAGTTTGAAAAAATACTACCAGGTCATACACCTCAGTGGCCAGGAATACAGGCACTTGATGCAGACAAAGCAACAGCTTTCAGAATAATTTAAATACACAAACAATAGGAAATGCCAGCCCAAAACACAGGCACACACGGTCAACAGTCACAATTACGTTTTGAGGTCACCCGTTACTTGGACATGTAGGCACTGCAACTCTTATCAGAACCTTTTAAAAATGAAGCCCAGACTGGTTACACTCCATGTGATCAGTCCGAAGCATTTAAAGATGGCAAATGGGCAAAAGGTTGTTGCCACAACAACCCTATTCACACTTCCACGCTGTTGTTTTAAAGGCAGAAGTATCCTCAACCAAAAGTTCGTCCCTTATTCAGCTCAATCACAAGACACTTGAGTGTTCCAACTGTTACAAGGCCAAAATCAGCAGGGTGGCTACAGGCAGCAGTATATACAAAAGAACAAACTCTCACAAAAAGAACAAAAAGCTTTTCAATAATTTTGCAGCCTAACAACCAAACACAATCAATGAGTGAACTGGTCTCTTTTTTAAACATGATAATGGCTAATTTATTTAAGAAGTATTTACTAAAACAGAAAACATACCTGTCCACTAAAACCAAATCATCTCTCAGCAGGGCACACTTTGACTTGGGCCAAAAGACGTGGACAAGACAGCCAGCTTTCAAATCTTTATCCATGTGAAGTGCATGAGCAAGCTGATTGACTGTCTATAAAGAGCATGATGAGAAAAAAAATATGAATAGGTATCACAAACAGGTCTGTAAAGCAGTCTAATTTTGTTCTCAAGCAAACATGGACACGATCTATCTTGAACATGATAACAGCTCATACTTCCTTCTGATGACTATATGTCTTTTTTTCATATTTTTTTAAGCTCTTAGACTTGTCAGCATTGAAGGAAAGAACAAGTTGTGCCTTTTAACTCAGACAGGAGTTTCTTCGGAGCCAGAGTGGTATTCTCTACACAGGGCTAGTGTGTGTGATACTGAGTGTCATTGTGAACTTGCCTCAGAGGTTTAACGTATCAACGTGAGCAGTTAAACAAGCTAAGCAACATAAGGCTCATTACAAGTAAGAGAAGTTATTCTCAGCCCTGTAAAAATAAATCACTCAATATACGCTACGTGACACACATTCATTGTTTCTCTGAAATATCCAAGAAAAACTGCAACTGTTTCAGTTTGTTGGTTATTCCCTTGTAAATAACGACTTAAAAATGCAGAATGGGTTAGCCTTTTGTTAGGCTTGACACGTCATTAGAAGACAGATCTTTTGAGAAACAGTTACTGTGAAAAGTAGCTTTAATCATTCAAAAAAATGTACCTTGACACTTTTCTTTTCATCTGATCCTTCTGTCATAAGATAAGCCTTATCTCCATCTGTCCCTTCCACGCTGAGGAAGCAGTTGGTTGTATGGCCAATCCCACTAGGAAGTACCTTATCCCACAGCATCGCATTAATGACTGAACTTTTCCCGCTACTTGTTCTAGAGGGGTAGAAATAGAAAAGCACTTGGAGCACAGCAGCATCAAATATACCTTTGTCTTGGACCGAATGCACCCCTGTTTAATTGCATCAGACCCACATACTACAAGTTCTTCCTGGTGGTAGTGCTTCAAGCCAGTAGAGCCTAGCTTGCCAGAAAAGAACAGGGAGCACAAGAAAAGTTCATCTGAACAGCAATTCCAAAATTCTTTCCTGGTATCAGTACTGAGTATCCAACCAAGAAAATCTACTTTCATTCACGTAACACACGCTGGCTCAACAAGCCCAACCTGTACTGGTAAGTATCCTTTACCTGGGATACCTCAACCTGTATAAGAAATTTGTAAAAGACAACAATTCCACATTCCAGGTCACAGCAAGCCTGAAGGAATTCCAGGGATGCTGGAAGAGGACACCAGAAGAATACTGAACATGAGGGGCAGGGAAGGACTACCCTCTATGGTAGCAATCAAGGATGACATCTTAAAATGCTGATGAAATTATCATCTCAGCAACTTAACCTGCCTTTAGAGGAACACCTGATCTTTACCAGTCAGAAAGGAACTATTGCTTCTGATGGAGTCTTCCAGGCATGAGACAAAAGGAGCCCTCAGATATGCTTCAAAGCATCGCTGTCTGGGAATTCTCACCACAGCCAGCAAGGACAGCTGAGAAGAATTTAATGGATAATAATCTCAACTGAATGAAGAACCACAGAGTAAGATCTGAAATAATGTGAAAAAAGCCCTCACATTTATTTCTTGTGCATAATCCTTCAAACGTAAATGCTGTCTCTAATAATGAAGCTTAGTCTTGTCCCTATTTCAGAAGGAAGAAGTAGATAAATTAACCAGAACCCTGTTGATTAAAAGGAACTGGCTCAAGATTCCACAAGAACTTGAAGTTCTCAGCAATGTCCTACTTCGCACTAACTCCCCACCCCTCACCCATAAATATTTAACTATTACACAACAGTATAAAGTTACACAGACAAATTCATTTTTAAGCTACTTCTTCTGGAACAAGTTCAGTGCTCACTGTACAACAGTTTACAAATTTAATCAGAATGTCAGATGGAGAGTTAAATTCTCCTTTTCCTGCTCTGAACTTTGCAAAAGCAACTTTTATCACACATCACAGCTTGTGGTAAGCATATTCAGCTTTTAACTCTGTGAAATACCAAGGCTAAGATAGAACTTAATTTCTTTACTTCAGATCCTTTTATGGTTTTTTCCTTAAATAACTGAACTATTTTTAGCAAAATGAAGAGAAGGTCACTGTCGCACACATCTTTTTCCAATACTATTGCAGAATTTTTGCAACTAAAACATGAAGATTCATACTCCATAAAAAATATGTAACCACATGCTTAAATTTAAGCACAGAAAAATCAATGTTCCTGAAGGAAAGTGGACTATAAGACCCCAGACTAAGCAGGCACATAAAAGCATTTGAAAACACTAGAACCACAGTGTCTTAGAAGAACTTGACTATTTTATAGCCAGCTTCATATTTGGTAAGGCAAGATTTTCAACATCTTTCTACACCCTCCAACTTGTATAGGAACAGAATGGCACAACGTTAGGAATGCAGATATTTATTGGAAGTGTTAAGACCCAACAAAAAATCTCTCACTAAAACTTAAGACTTTTCTCCTAAGGTGAGAATGAAATGCAAAACACAACACATATAAGCACAGACACACAAAACCTCAGTGCTTTGGGACTATCCATCCGACAGCATCTCTTTAGAATACTTCTTACCTGCTAACACATTTCATGTGCAACAAATACCTTTCTTTCTAATTCCCTTTTTTTCCTGCCGCAAAAAGTAGCTGAGATGATCACATGCTGATCAAAGTTAAAAACCTTACAATACTGAAAATATTTTTTTTCTTCAGAACAGAAGTTAATTTAAATCACCCAGAACTTTGGATGTGCTATCGAAATACTCAAAAGGTTTGACACTTAGTCTGTGATAATATCACCGAGAACTTTGAACTAGATTTCTTCCTAATCAGTGATTCAGGAAAGCAAAATTTCACAGCTTCACTCAGGTTGACCCATAAGCAACACAGTACATTGCTACTGTTACCCTACATAATCATCACACAGATCTATCAGGCTAACGGTACAATCAACACGGGAACTGTCTCTATTTTATTTCAGCTGCTCATATAAGGAAATATAAACAGCTCAAAGTTTAGTTTTCCAGTACTTGTGATGAAACACTAAAGTTCCCAACAGCAACAGTCCAGAAAAAACAAAGATATTAAACTAACAAAACCACCACATTAAAAAAAGAAAAACCTAATTTCCAGAAAAGTCCAAATTCTAGAGAAGATGATGACAAACTCAGACCTTCCAAAGTCAAGTAACAGATCTATACAGGGTAATTATTTTAAAAATATTATAAAAGAAAAACATGTAGCAAGACATACACAATTCATCTGCAGTCACAAAGCAAAATTACGCTAAAGAAATAGCATCAATTAGGTAAGAGCAAACATGGGTTTTATGTACCGTATTTCAAACAATATTTCTACGATGAAGCCCTAATTCCAGTGTATTTGAATTAGAAATATGGACACTAAGCCCTGCAAAAGAAGAAAAAAAAAAAAAAAAAAATCAAGTTTTGGTAATTCCATTCATTACCTGCCAAAAAATGCCACCTTCATGTGTCTTCGTGAAAGCACCTCACCGATGACTGCTAACTTATTTTTATATGCCTGTATTTTTCCTAGTTCATCTTCTGTTGCTACGTGTTCAAGCTCTGGGTTCCTGTATGTTGCTACACATAGAAAAAGAATAACATAAAAGCAATCACATACAGAGTACATGCTCCAGGATGCAAGATGCAGATTATCAGTACTCCAATTGCCAACAAAGATCTGTGTAAATTTTAATTACACAGTGGTAAGAAAATACAACAAACAAAATCTCACTGATAACAGCCCCCGTGATTTGACAGCTCCACCACAAGCACTTTGAAAATCATGACATAAATCATTGTGGTTGGATCCACAAGCTAAGTGCTGGATTTGATAACCCTGTGAACACAGCCCGCCGTGCCTCGCTCTCTGCGACACCTGTCTCCCTCACAAAGGGAGGCTGGGAGCTCTCAGGGATGCATGAGCTGGGCTGGGCTCTCTTCTTCCCCGCAGAGCTCACCAGGGTGATAAGCAACCGACTCCATGTACCTCCACATCGCTAAAACTTCTGTGGGTGTAACCAGTGGTTCTGTGCATTACACCACGCTGAGCTACTTTCCTACTGAATAATGGGAGAACCTGTTCTTCCTTTCCTCTATGCAAAAGAAACCACAACAGTAAACGCTGGTTAAGCTTTCACCCGCATGGAAAGGAGCCCAGGCCACCAGCCCAAGCAACGCAATCAGCTTTTCACATACGTAACTATGTAACTATTCTAGGCAATCCTGCTAGCTGAAGCTGAAAAAAAACAACATCAAATGAAGAATGCAACTATTCCTGAAGGTGTGTTTTTACACAGTGTCTTGATATATATCCTGATGTACAGCGTGCTTCCCTAAAACATGTTCAAAGCAACTGACAAGAGCCGAAAGCCAACCTTCCACAAAAGTTGCTCCCTCAGTGACATAGTCCAGCAGCTGGTCGAAGATGGCAGTGATGGTCTTTTTAGCCAGCACGAAGTGCTTCAGTGGGGAGACGGCTGCTTCTGCCATGATGCCACTACAAGGAAAGTTACATTAAAGTCACCGGAACACCCGCACACGTGAAGGGACGCACACTTCTCACCCAGTCATTTAAAAGAAAAAAAAAAAACCAAGACACCCAAACCAAAACCCCAAACCCCGAGGAACGCCGGCGAGCTCAGTCAGGCCGGCTTTAGTACCTCTTGTCCTCAGCACCGGCCCCGGCAGCGGCTCATGAACCTCGGGGACAGCTTTAAACCGACCTGGTGCGGTCCGGCCCCGAAACACGAGACTTTTCCCCCTCACAAAACGCGACTCACAACCTCCCCGCCACCGCCCGGAGATCAGCGCCGTCCCCTGGGCCCGGCGGGGACGGGCCCGCGGCTCCCTCTCGGCCGCCCCGGCAGGCCCTGCCCCCCGCCGCCACCCGGGGGAGGCGCCGCGGAGCCCGCCCGACGCTGAGGGGACGCCGGGGACCCGAGGCTTCAGCGCGGCGGCCTCGGAGGGGTCAGGCCGCAGGAGGCCCTGCCCGCCCCCGCTCACTTACAGAGCCCCGGCTCGCTCCGCCGTTACCCAGCAACGGCCGCGCCGCCGCCGCCTCCCTCCTCCTGTCCCGCCGCCGCCGGGACGGGGGCGGCATCACTTCCGCTTCCGCCTCGCCTCGCTCCCGCACGCGCCCGGGCAGTCGGGGGGGGGAGGGGGGCGCCCGCCATGTTTAGTGAGGGCCGCCAGGGCCGGGGCGGCGCGGCCGCCATCTGCGGCGAGGGCAGGGGACGAGCCGGGGGAGGCGGCGCGGCCCGTCGCGAAATGGAGACGGGAAATGCCCGCCCGTCCCGGGGAGCGGAGCGGGACGGGCTCCCCGGGGCGGCTGGGGAGGCCCGGGAGGGGGGAAGGTGTCGGCCCCGCGGCCTTCGGGGGGAACTGCAAGAAAGACGAGGGAGCGCGAGTCCGGGTTCCCGTGTGGTGTCAGCACCGGGGTTTAATCGAGGTCAGCTCAAATGACAAGTTAAAAAGCGCTGGTAATTCATACATTGGATACAAGAGCATAAGGGAACAGCCACAAACAAAGTCAATGACACTTCACGGCGCTACAGAGAACACGTCACCCGAGAGCTGCTGAAGTTCTTGCAATAATTCACGGGATTTACAATCTGTTTCGAAGACCACAGAACCTTCCCTGCGGAAAAGTTCTTGTGCTCAGTAACAAACGTGATGGGGAAAGCTGAAACGCACGGCGCACATCCAAAGGCTGGGAAGTCTGAAAAAGAATCCAATTTCAATTCCAAACACCTCCCAAACCCCGCTCATGGTTTTGTGCAGCTTCTGGTCAGGGCGCTGTTCCTCAGGGAGATGAACCTCGCGGGTACCAGCGTAAGGAACAAACAAGTTGACACCCTTAGTATCTGAGAGGAAACAATAACCCTGGTGTACACCTGATTGCTACAGTCAGTGTCTCTCACTCCAGGCGAAGATGAACCCCTGAGGCTGCAGGGTTAGAGACCGACCGAGGGCTCTGGCAGGACCAGACCAGCCGCACCCACGCGCTCTCAGTTCCCCCCCGGCACAGCCCTGCCAGAGCACTGACCCTCCTCTGACACGCTTCACATAAATAAACCCAACTCTCATCCTCCCTTCCAGGGGAACACCACACTGTCCTTGGCCAGTTCAGGCAGCCCTTTTGGCCCTCCAACCCCTAGAAAGGCTCCACCCATTATCTATTTTTTCTACCACCTCATCTCTTTCTTGTTTTAGCACCACGCTGACCATGCGGTAGCTGATACCCGACTTGTGTTCCCGCTAAGGTAAGATGAGATGAGCTACTCCTGTATGTTTCCATACTTAACTACACTTCCATTGTTAATGACACTATTGCTATCATTTTAAGCCAGCCAGGATGGATGTGCTCGAAATAAGAAATCAGCAAGGCTACCACATTGTCATTTTCTATACAAGAGACTACTAAAATACAGTTGGGACACCATCAGGTTGCCCTTTTCAATGACTACACAGGAGATTTGGTGGTAAATCAGCGTTTCAGAAGGACAAAAACCGTCTGGCCTCCTACAAAGAAATACACATGATCTGCTTCATAGTAGACTTTCCAGAAATACTTCCCTAGAAATTAGATCTTCAAAAGCTGACTACATCCAACCAACCTTTATCCTTAGCTTTAAAGATCAAATGCCAAGGCCCTTGCACACCTTGAAGCTGATAACACCAAATCTCACCGATGAAGAAATGTTTTATACATTAATTATATCTATAAAAAGCTTGCATTACACAATGCTGCATTACAAATTTATAATCAATGCAGAAAGAAATGTAAACTCCATCACTAATTCATGGGCAATTTCACCCTGGTAACTAGCACAATCCAAATGACCTCCATTTTTATCTCTCCAAATATTTACTCAAATACAGCTACAGGATGAACTGTAAAAATTCATTTCTAATGATTCTAATGACAGGACAGCACTATCTACTCTGAACAGATGTGTGACATCATTTGAAAGTGATTAAAGTTAGTAAAATCTTTGTACTGTACCAGTGTATGAAGCTAGTATATAGGAGAATTTTAAAATGTACAGAATTAAAATAACAGTCCTCAAATTACTAGCAGTGGAGAGCTAATTATAAATATACAGAATTACAATAGTAGTATTATATAGACTAATGGAGGCTTGTTCTAAGTAAGGTTGGTGACATACATCACCTCAGGGAGAGATAAATTAGGATTTTAGGTAAGAAAATCACACTTTGTACATTCTTAGCTGGATCACAAATTCCTTTACAATTACTCCTTAAAACATGATCCAATGTACACACAAACAATGTGTCCCTCCGTGGCGCATGAAATGATAGGAACCGAAGGAGAAAAAAACCCACATGTGGGAGGTCTGTAGTAAACGTGTGGAAGAGATGGTTGTTGAATAGTTCCACAGACAGGAGTCGACATTAAACGCTCAACAAAGCAAGCGAAGGATGAGGTCAGAGAGGTACTCCAAGAAACAAACAGGACAATTTAAAAAGCTTATCAAGAGTACGAGGTGGGAAATGCAGGTTGCTATGTGAATTTGGAGATATCCATGCCTGGAACTTCTTGGAACGCCCTTATCTTTGGCAGGTTCGTGCACTTGGCTAAACATCAGCACAATGACTGGCTGCCACAGAGGGTAACCCGAGCTGGAAATGCCACTGGCACCACAACGTGTAACCTAAGCAGAGCTACACGTCGCCTTGCTCTTTGTCCCTTTTTGAACTTGAGAGAGCCCGTCTTGTGCAGTAGACGTGAAAGTGCAGAATGACCAACAGAACTGCCATCACGACATGCACTGGCTCCCACTGTCCCTCCCCCCTAAAATCTGATCCCTCACACACTGTAAATGTGATTATTCCTACTGAAACCCCTAGGTAAGGAAATTCACAACACCAAGTTGTTACACATGCTGATACAAAGATGAAAACATTAGAATTGTACAATTGCTGTTAAAACTGTATTTAATATCACGTCAGTGACTGGAAATTAATTCCAATTCTAGCAAACTGATCACAGGGAAAGAAAGTAATCACGCTGTCTCATGTATCTGAAGATGACTTAGAAGATCTTTTTCATTTCCAAACCTCATTAAACAATCAGTACATTTATGAGGCAAATCTGCTGAATGCCTGAAATCCAAGTGAGTTTTAAGGTCTTCAATCTGTCCTGTCGAGTATTCACAGTACTGACACAAATAAATCCCTTCAGATAAATGAGAGCTTAAATGCTTGCAATATTCCAACATACCTGAAAAGCCCTTCCCACAGTCATCACAAACATGAGGGAATATTTTGGTGTGTTCAATAGCTACGTGCCTGTTGACATTCGTATGCAGCCTGCTCCTAAAGCCGCACACCTGGCACACAAAGAAGTTTTTGCATTTGTCAAAGCTGATTTTGTTTATGAGACTGTACTGTCCACGCTCCTTGTTGTTATAGCTGTCGCTGAGCTCTATCAGTCGACACGCGTGTTCGTTCACCACGTGGCTATGCAGATCTTCCGGATCGTTCGTTTCATGCTCACAGAACTGACACAAATACTGCTCGTCACAGCTGTGCTCCTGGAAGTGCAGGTACAGCTCGCTGCTCGAGGAGAACTGCACATCGCACTGCTCGCACCAGTAAAGGTGGTCGTTGAAGTGTGTGTCTGCTATGTGCTGACTCAGATTCTCAAATATCACCGTCTTGTAATCGCAGTATTTACAGATGTACGGATCCTCCTCATGTAGTTTTACGTGTTCGATGAGCTGCACTTTGCTGGAGAAGCTTTCTTTACAGACTTTACAGACGTGAGCGTCTGTACACGTCTTATGCTTTAGGATCATGTGCTGCTTTAAATCGGAGAAGTACTTGCTGTTAAACTCACAGAGCTCACACTTGTATAAGCCACTGCTGTTGGCTCGCAGCAAAGGCCATTTCTGCTGAGCTGTGATATTCAAAGCCTGGTTCTTCTCAAAGATTTTACAGGTTTCCAGAGGGATTTCCTCTAGGTCTTCAGCTTCTAGCTTCTCGGGTGACACAGTTTGCGTTTCTATATCGTGAACTTCTACAGCATTCACTTCAGTTGTAGAAATTTCCACGGTTTGAATATCTAGAGGTTTCTCTTCTTCTGTGGGGCTGTCACTGAATATAGGTGAATCACACAAGTCTCTGCACACTCCATTATTAGTACCTTTATCTGCAAGAGAAAACAGATAATAAATTAAAGAATAATAAATAAATAAATAGAAAATAGATAAAAAAGAATCCTGCAAAACACTTGGGTCCACATTTAACTTTTCAGTTAGTTGCAGCAGCTTACAAATGCAAAAAGCAGTTCTTTTCCCCCAGCCAGACTATGCTTTATGTTCAACAAACAAATGAGTAACGTAAACTACAAATCCTTCACCTCTTCTGTCAAAGCAACAAAGTTATGTTAGAAGCCAGCACCCCTAAGCCGAGAATTCACACTGACCTTTACCTCTGTCCTTCTTTTTAGGGTCTATGTAGTGCATCCCCACGTTTGAGTGTGACCCACTCCACTGAGAAGTCCCAGCGTGCACTGGACTCCCATCATCATCTGTGTCTAGGCTCTGCGCAGGACTGTGGAATCTACCTGCAAAGATAAAGAGAAGGATCATCTTGTCACCATTTGTCCAGATTGGCATCATCCTGATTATCTGATTTAACCATAAACCTTACTTACTTATTCTAGTTGCAGAAAATTGTTTTTTTTAATACTAATCACATCATAACCTACATTAAGAAAAGTAATAATAGGTACAGAAGACAACAAAAGAATTCAGAAGGTGGCAACTGTCTTTAAAATTTGAGAAAAAAATAGTTGATTGTACTGGAAAAAACTTTAAATCCTTAAATTTTATATTTGAAAGACAAAAATAAATTGTAAATATTTCTGGACACACATTTTAAAATACAATGCTTTCTAAGGCTTCTAGAAACTTGCTGGCTAATTTACTAGAGTGAAAAGAAAAATAAATATAATAAAAATCCATCCTCATATTTACTTTGCCAAACTTTACATCCCCTAGTGGATGTTTTATAAGTGGGCGTTTTCCGTAAGTACAAGTTCACTGTAATTGCTGGTACACTCCACCTGAACTCTATTATTTACACAGCTTTATATTACCAAACTAGAGGATATTTTGATAAAGAAGTCTGATCACCATTATAAATATTGTAAAATTGAAGGACCTTTTTTTCGCCATTGCTCCTACTTTGAAAATTGTATTTCAATTGTCACAACCAACCTTCCACCAGCCTAGGGCATATCAGATCACAACGATGCTCAGGAGTCACTCACTACCTATTTTGTATTCTATTCTATGAATAGGAGCATGACGCAATAAAGAACAGCAGAAAAAGACCCCACAACACAGTCTTACCTCTGTTCTCAGAGAACTTTATATCTGGCTGTTTCATAGAACAGACGCTGTAACAGTGGTCAGAAAAGATTCCGCTGTTGTCTATGTATTTGGTTGCACCTGAAGAATCTAAAACAAAACCCCAAAGAGTTTTAGTATCAACATATTGCTGTAGCTACATATATATTAAATGTTCACCGGAATTCTCTTCACCAGCCACGTTTTTACTTCTTGTGTTGGGAGAATTCTGTCCTGGCCTGATAACACACCTGTTGATTTACAACTTTCAGCTGCTGTGCTGATGTCTGGAGCACCAGACACAATCATTCGCAAACTCTTCTCCCCCACAAGACAGTCATAGAACAGTTTGTTCAGTGCGGAATATTTCTGGCCATCCCCACACCAACTTTTACAAAATTCCTCCCCTTGTGTGTCATTAGAATCATATTCAGTTTATAGCTTGAGCAAATCTCACCATTTGCTGGGAGTACAGAACAAGACTGTTGAGATGCACTGACTGGAAGTGGCCTAACAATGGAGCACACTTTTGGACCAAGATTTCTTATCCCACCCTTTATGTTACTGATTTTCCACATATTAGCACATGCGGTCCCTTACCATAAAGTAATTATTCTGAGAAAAAATAAACTCCGTAGTGTACATAACTGAAACTTTAGACTGACCTGAATATCGAGAAGGATGTAGAGTCTTCCTTTTCCTCTTTTTTGGATGTTCATTCATTCTGAGGTCTAAAATGAATTATAAAGTAAAAATATTCAAGAATTAGACTCGTATCTAGCTTATCATTAATGACTTGATGAAATAATACACGTTTTGAAAACCTGAGCATTAAATACAAGAAGGTTTTTCCTATTCCACTTTCTCGCCCCCTGGCCCATTATGTGACAGTTAAGAACACATTAAATGCACACAACCACTGAAGTCTAGTTTCATATTCCTGCCCCGAACACTTAAAAGAGACAGGTCAGGACTCCAGGCACTCAAGTGCTCAGTGTAACCTGCGACGCAGTTCTCTAGCACCGTTGCCTTTTGTCAGAGACCGGGTATTCTGAGCCAGAGTCCTTCAGAGAAAGCGCTAATGTTGAAAACAGTAACAAAAGTCATGGCCTCTTACCTAAACCCTAGCCTCTTCAGTATCGGCAAGCAGAGCAGCTAAGCAGCTGATGGATGTACAGCTTCCAGATGTAGGGAATACATCAGCTCCAGCGGTTTTTCATCTATGGAGTGACAGCATTTTAAATCATTTTAAAAGCTGAGCATGAAATAACAAAAACAGGATCAGGTACACAAGCATTACAAAGAATAATGCTACAGAAATTGAAGCTAGAAAACAACATGGGAAGTTGACGTTAATTTTGGTTTGGAGTACCAAAATTAATCAGGTGGGTGCATTAGGGTATTTATTTTCCTTTTGCCCCAGGTTAGTTGCTTTTGCTGTATCTGGCAGCATGTAAAAGTACTTGGAGACAACAGGAAAAATATTTGAGCTATGTATTGACCCAAACACTTTGAAGAGCTACAAACGTGTAATCTGATGTGCTTTACTGTAACAATGGAGCACAGACAGGCCCAGGATCTTCTAAAGCCAATGCCATCCACCGGAGGTGAAAGCAAGGGAAAAAAAGGCCCTTCAGGAGATGAAATAGTTTTAATTTAAGGGGAGAATAACACACACACACACAAAATTACGTGATATCGTGGTCTAGAAGTATCAAATACCTTCCTGACTGCGAGGGAAGCACCCTGCACTCGGCTGTGCTGACGGGAACAGCGAGCTTTGTCCCGGGTGACGCGGCTCAACCTTTTCTCTGGGGCGCCACTGCCGCCCGCTCTCCCCGGGGGCTCCCCCCGGGCCATGGCTCCCGCGGTCACGGCAAAGGCTCCGAACACCGAGGGCGCGGAGCTCCCGCCGAGCCGGCCGCGGCCTGCGCGGAGGCCGGAGCGGGGAACCGCGGGCGGGAGAGCGGCCAACGCGCCGCTCCGCCCCCCTCGACAGGCCCCGGCCCCGGCGGGCGAGCCGCGGGCGGCCGCAGGCGCGGAGCCGCGGGCAGGGGCGAGGCCGCGGCCACGCTCCGGCGGCGAGGAGAGGGCCCGTCCCGGAGGCGCCGCAGGCCCGGCCCCGCCTCGGCGGCGGGAGAGGCGCTGCGGGGCGTGAGTCCGTCCTCGCTGCCTTCGCCGGGCCCCGGGGGCGGCGGGCAGGCCCCTCGCCTCAGTACGAGCTTCAAATGGCGCCGGGGCGAGGGGTAAGATGGGGGCGGGGGGGCGGTCAGCGGCGGGCAGGCCGCGCCCGGCGGGGTCAATGGCTGGAGGGAGGCGGGCGCCGGCGGAGCCGCGGGGGGCAGCCCGGGGCCACACGGGCCACGCCGGCGGCCGCTCCCATCCTGCGTGGCCGCCGGGACTCACCTTCCGCTCCGCGCCCAGCGACGGGGCCGCGGCCGCCTTCGGAGCCGGCGCTCCCCGCGGGGGAAGGGGCGGGGCCGGGCCGGGCCGAGCGCGGCGGCGGCCGCAGACACAGACACGGCGCCCCCTGGCGGCCCCGCTGAGGCCTCCCGACCCCCGCCCGTCGCCACAGCGACCTCGGCGGGAGGCCCAAAACAAGCCTTTCGCTTACACACGATCCCTCCTCCGCGAGGTTCGCCCGCGCCTTTCCACAGACCGGCTTTGTTCGGGGCCGGTAACGCGTCTGCAAACACGTAATTCGGGTTAGAGCGGGCCGGCGGCTGCCCGCGCCCCGGCAACGTTCGTATTTCAACCCGAGTATTTCATATCCAAGCCCGAACCTCCTAAAGTACGAATCTACTTTTTGTATCAGTTTAACATCTCTCTCCTAAAGGGGCAGTATATGCAGATCAATGTAACACAAGGACCAGAGAAGTAAAAACGAGCAACGCTGAAAATTTTCCAAATTGATAATCACAAAAAAAAAATAAATCTCCCCTTTCTGCTCCCTCCCTCTTCATTTTTTTTTAATGCCACAGAAAAGAGCAATAATTTATATTTCTTCACAAAGCAGACTACTTCAAAGAGCGTCTTATTATGTTTCACAAGTAGATCAACGTTGCAGTGACTTGGTGTGATGACTTAGATCACGGTATTTTACCAAGCATTTCATTCATTGGGCATTTCTGGCCTGGCTTAGCCTGAAGTTACCTTATTTTAAGGTCAAGCTTTCAATTAGCAGAGAATCTACATTCCTAATGCAGTTGCTCCACTGAACAGAAAAAAAAAAATACCCTGCTTCTGGTCTCAGTTTTATCAATTAGTTAAAAGTTGAGAATGGACTTTGTTTATAAACTCCTACCTTTTAGCCTTTGTCCTGAAAGTTGGAATCGCATCTCTAGGGTGACGTGATTTTGTTAGAGCCACATAGAAAGAGCTTCATTCTGCGATCACACAGAAGTTCGATGGTAAGCAGCATGAATATAACTAAAGGTATCCTTTCGAAGGCACGCTACTGCAAAACTAATTGCAAGTAGTGCTATCTGTTACCTCCTGATCTGAATTACCGATCAAGGAAGATCCTGGTATCCCAGCTCAGTTTGTTCTCTGCTGTTTACTCCAGCCACAGGAGCTGAGGTTGCTCCAGGACAGCTTGTGTTAAAGTTCTCATAACTTGGCTATAGCCATACAGATGGATGGATGCCCTGATGTTTCTCACTATATTCACCAAAATGTTTTCCACGTAACTATTTGAAAAAAAAAAAAAAGCATTTTCCCTAGTTCCCATCGGAGGGCAGTAACGAGAAGTTCAAATCCCTAATTTGCCAAGGGAAAAGAAAAAAAAACCCAACCCTTTGCTTTTAATTCAGTCCTGCTTGGCGAGACAAGCTCAGGCTAACCAAAACCCTATACATCTTCTGTACCTTTTAACTGATTTCTTCTCCGTACAAAGCAGCACAGCCCAGCATCACCAACATCAGATAAAAACACAAGACTTTGGGTGAAAGGAAAACATCTGAGGAGGACTCCCTTTGAAGCCACAGATGCAGTTCAAAGTGACAGGCATCAAACAGCAGGATCAATGCTTTAGAGAAGTCTTAAGTGAATCTCGTTTTCTAAACAACCACGTGCCTGGGATGTTGACAGCTTGGGGTCAGGTTTTAACGACTCAGAACCCAACTGGACATATTGAAAAGCCCATGTGATACCTTATTGTTTAAATTATGTTCATTTTAATTAGCAGGGCTGTATTCTCACCAAAACAAGAACGGAATAAACCATTTCTTCAATGAAAGCGGTAAGCATAGCTCATGATAATAACCTTTGCTGAAGGCAGATTCGTTAATGTTTAAAAAGACACATGGGAGGTTGTGAGGTATCTTGTCCAGCATCGGTTTTCTTGCTCTTTTGTTACATGGGTTGATTTTGGATTGAGTCTTTCCAATGCAGGTTGGAAACGAGACTGACTTCTCAGCATAAGATCAGGAAGGCTCATTGAGATTCCCATGTTACAGCAAACTGCCCACGTTGCAAATCTTTCAATGCTGTTTCAGCAGCATTGGTTTTGTATGTTTTCCACAGTTTTTTTGATGCTTTAGTGATTGAGACTTAGAACTACCACAAAATCACACCATAGTAATGGCTGTAAAGTCTAGAATTTGCATTTGAACAAGAACTTATGATCCCCTCCTCCCTGAACCATCCTGTGCATTCAAAACGCAGTACCAATCACTTGTAAACCAATTCATAGTTACTAGAAAAGGTAAAACTCCCACTGTAATAAACAGAAGTTTAATCTGTTAGTTCAGGTTACTTAACTAGCTACTTCAAAATCACTAGCCATACTTTGATTCATTGTCTCCAGACTAGAGCTCCGCTTCAAAAATAAACATAAAAGGATAATGATGTCAACCTTTTATTATGGAGCTTGATCCAACGTAGACTGAGCATCTGCTGGAAAAGCATCTAGCTTTTCAAAGCTAGGCAGTGGTGATCTGAAACAATTCACCAGTATACATAGTTTAGAGCTTATGGGGGACAAAGATCTGTAGAAGTGACCTGACTAAACCCCTCATTTCCCTCATCTCTCCAAAAGCCTGAAATTCTCAGCAAGAGAACTCAAATCTCTCCATCTTAAAGAGCTTGCCAGCAACTGAAGTCCAAAGTAGACCATCACGTCCACAGAAGCAATTCCGTTGCAGTTTCACACTTATCAGTGAGTAACTTCTCAAATGTGATTTATCACTCTTTCAAAATTATTATTGGATACAAAAATACAACCTGGTTTGTTTGGTTTGGGTTTTGCTTTTGCTTTTAAATATAGTTTCCGTAATGAATGCATAAAGGGCTATTTTTCAAAAACAACATAGATTGATTTAGCAGGCACTTAGGAACCATCCAGCTGAAACACTTCAATAACATCTGCTTTCCTATCACAACTTTTACAGCCCACATCTAAAAAGTTACCAATTCTGAGGCTCAACATATACAAACACCACACGCATCTAGGACTTCCCACCCATAAATAATGCAAATTCTATTTCTGTTCCCCCCAAATTAAATGATGCATGTTTCTATCTCCTTTCTTCTAACCTTTTTTTGAGAGCAGAGCTGCAACACCAAATCACGCCCCCAAGACCGAAGATTCCTTAAATTCTCACTTCAGAATTCACAAGCGTACCAACCATATTATTTTAATTGTTAGTATATACATTAACACTCAAAAGTGTGATAAAAACCGAAAGTAGGTTTTTTTTTTAATAAACAGCATGTGATACAGACCATAAAGATAAATAAAAAGCAGACTTTTTACAGTTTCCCATGAACATGAACTACAATAAGTATCATAGGCCAAAGTTTTGTTACTTGAATAGCACAGCAGAAGGGATTAAAATAGGTTGCATGGGGTATTTTTTTGTTTTGTTTCGTTTTTTTAAAAAAAGAAAGTACTGCAAGACTATTCTCAGTAAGACAACACATGCACCTTGCTGCATCTTGGATACTTTTTTGGCCCATTATTACTAAAAAACGTCTTGCTTTCCAACTACTTTACCACAGGACCTTTATCACGGAATGACATACACATGGCGACATCCCTCCCCACCCCACCCCCAGTAGTGGTTATTTCAAAGATAATTGTCTCATTTCTAAAAGATATTTTAAGCACTAGTGGATGTTTTTACTCTCCTGATGCAGACACGTAACTGCTACCACCTTCGAAGTTACATATAAGCAGCAAGAGATTACACCCTCCCGGGCTCTATTTATCCAAAATGACAACAGGATCCTGAGCTGCCTCAGGAAGAGCAACACCAGTGGGTGGAGGGAGGTGAGCCTCCATCCCGCCCCTCTGCTCGGGTCTGGGTCCAGGGCTGGGCACCCCACTATGGGCCAGACACGGATGTACTGGAACCGGTCCAGGGAAGGGCTGTGAAGATGATGGATAGGAGTGGAGGCTGAGAGAGGTGGGATCGTTTAGCCGGGTGAGCAGAAAGCTCAGGGGGCATCTTGTCAACATATATAAATACTTGATGGAGAAGAGTAAAGACAGGCTCTTCTCAGGGCTGCCCACCGAAAGGACATTAGGCAATGAAAGAGAAGAAAATACATATAAATATCAAGGAAAAAAAACCTTCTACTGTGGACTCTTCATTCTGGGACAGACTCTAAAGTCAAGTGAACCATGTCCTGGGCAACCTGCTCTAGCTGGCTCTCCTTTGAACGGGGTGGCTGGACGAGCCTATCTCCAAAGGCCTCGGCCAACCTCAGCGATTCTGTGAGAATTCTAGCAGTTGTGGTGCCAGTTGCAATGACAGGAATACTTTCAAAATTTCAAGTTTGAGAATACATGACATCCGACTGCAGCCATATAGATTTTAAATCCTTTTTTCCACTGGGGAAGTGGACTTTTGAAAGTGTATGTGGATATTCACAGTTAAAACTTGCAGAAGTTCAAGGACGCAAGGGGAAAGGATGATACCCCCGTATGATTAACTACACGTTTGTCTTCACAAGAGAAGATGAAGAATTTGGACCACAGCAGCTGTAAGACCAGAGGAAAATTAATCTCTTCCTTTTCTTTCCCCTACTCCAAATGAAATAGCAAGACAGCTTCCAACAGCCTGGGTCAGTTGGTAATTCAGGATACAGAACACTACTAATAAAGCCTGGAAATAGCTTAAAAGTAGTTAAACCAAAGAAACGAGGCAGAAGAAGATTGCAGTTATGCATACCTATGTTTTGGCTCTCAAAGATTTAACTGAATTACAACAGATGTAAGATTCTTAGGAGAAACAACTTCTGCTTGAGTTAGGCTTTCTGTAACTCCAGCAATACAAGTCAGGTTTAACTGATTAATCTTATTACTGGAACAGGTTCCTTACAAAATTGACAAAGTTACACTGAACTAAATGGTTCCTAAACCAGTTTCATAGCTACTGTGGATCTGGCACCAGAATTTCAGAAACAGTCAAGACAGAATAGTGTATTTTTGGTTTCCTTATGCCAAAGGAATATTGCATCATATGCAGAAGTGACAATAAGGACACTTAAACTTAAGACAGGTTTCCACAAACCAATGCAGATGCTAGCTTCAAAGTACAGGCTGAGCATTGCTTCAATTGACCTTCTCTTATAAATATTTTATGTTGTTCTTATGGTACAGGCATGATGCTTTTTAGGGGAGAGGCTTGCTGGAGAGAGAAGGGAAGAGACAGGGATGGAGGGATCCACCTCTGGCTGCTTAGAGTCAGGAGTTCTAATACAGTAAGACCTCATACTTTTAAGAGTCTCTTCCATAACGGTCAGAAGTCAAGAATACTGTGCTGCAAGCCAAGAACAACTCTTTTTCCTGAGTGTAGGTTCAACAAGTAAGTCTTTATACTATGAAAAAGTAGGAAGAGGAAGCATTTAAGCTAGCAAGCAATAAAAATTCTGTAAGTCTCAAGAATGGAAGTAACTGCAGACAAGATCACACTAGGTATGAATTGGGAGAGCTGGACAGGCTCGTTAATAAAGACTGTTTCAGAGTAAAATGGTCAGGCGTTTAGCTGGGCTGCTAGTAAACATTCCTCTCATTTAACAGAACACCTTTCATACTGAGTCACATGAATAAGCAATCTGAAACTTCAATACACATACAGTCTAGTTCTGATTTCATACGCTGTTGGGAATCCAGAGTGATTCTGAAGTCTGTCACATCAGCATAAAGTGAAAACACAACTTCTCAAAGACCAGAGCACTTACGGATTTGGTTAGTGCATGGAGATAGAGAACTTCTATATCCAGTTTCCAGTTGGCTTCCCTTCATTAACATGGAAGTAAAAAATAAAACAAAACAAAAACCCCATCCCAGAACCCACCCCAACTGCAGGGGCAGTGAGTTACACATCATTTTGGACAGATAGAGCCTTACCTAAATTGAGACAATTTTCGGCACGAAAAAAAGATACAAATGCATTACTTGTATGAAACGTGTATTGCAAAATTAAGTTGGGTTTCAACAATCTGCAACAACATCCACAGCTATATAGTATTAAAAAAAACCAAGTGTGGTGGTTCTTCCATTCAAGTAAAACTAAGAGAAAGAAGTTAAAAAATAAAATAAAATCTCAGAAGCAGCAAGTTACAATTCTTTCTGTAATACCACACCATTTTCATTAACTTGAAGCATTTTCAAGATGTCAAAGACATCAACAAAATTATAATTTCAAGTGGCTTTTTCTTTTGATACTTGTTTTTTGAATGGGTCCAGCCCAGGTCTGCAACCTGTACAGACATCCAAGAGAGGAGGAATTCACAATTATTAAGAACAGACATTTGAACACGCCAGTTATAAAACGACAAAGTAAAGAAAATACCTTCAAACTGTCAAGAAACATGGGCTACTGACCGCTGAAGGGGATTTACTATTTTACATAAAAGTTGGGAAAAAAAGCAAACCAAAAACAAACCACCAACAGCGAGGTCGTCAAAGTCCTCTACAAGCTGGGTATTTTCTATATGGCCTGTAATATGCAAGCTCATATCTTGTCCACTCAATGCCAAACCACCATCAATTTTGGGTTTATTTAAATGTTTTGGGTTTTGGTTTTTTTTTTTTTAAATTGTTCCACCTAGGAAACTCTATTACTGCACCCGTTCAGAACAGAAAAGGGTGCATATATAAGTCAATACAGGTGCTTTTTCTGCTACCTTTAGGGAAGCAAGGGATACGTTTTTAAGAAGAACTACTCAGCAGCAGCCTGCTCTGTCATTAAATCAAACATTGGTTCACAGTTGAAAAAGCTACTGGTTTTAAACTTGTATTTCACCAAATCACCATTTAGTAATGCTTTGTAATAACACATATGGACCAACCCTGGGCTCCTTACTCTGGCAGTCCTACTACGAAGTTTTGCAGGAGGAAGGTGCTCGAATTCAATGCAAGCTCAAACCAAACTACTTAGTGTTTTCTGCAGCTGATGCTCAGAACATTTTCATATCTGCATGAAGGGCAAATAGTTAAAAAATAAAAATGCAGATTTCCAAGCAATCTAGAAAAAAAAAATCTAGAGCTCAGTTACGGGTGCTTTCACAGTCTGTAAGCAGATCCTTCTGATGCCGAGAACAGATGACATCCTCTCATTTACACCACTGTCAGTAAATAGGACCTCCCCTATCTGCAGTGAAGTGCCATCAGCACAAAACTGGCACAACAGGATCAGGTAATTAGGATTCAACACTCTAAAGCTGAAAAAGGATTATTTATTTTTCCTGAAACACTGGCATAATTTTTTTTCAAATGCCCATCCTGGTTATGGTAAGAACAACTACTTAAAGGCCATGAGCTTCTACTTTTTTTTTTTTTTTTAATTTAAAGGCTATAATTATCCCAAATCACATTATGTCTATATCAGTATGAAGCTTCCTTTCTTTTACTATTTGATGTTTATAACTTATATAGCTTGTGCACAGCATTTAGTCGCAGTAACTTTTTGAAACAAGCCTGATTCCTCATACCTTTCTGTCTGTGCAAAAAGGGGTGCAGAACACTGGATGCTTGAACTGAAAGACATTTATACTTATATTTACAGAAGTAAAAGGCTGGAAAGGGGCAAAGCACAAAAGTTGGGCCGATAACATCTGCTAAATCTAATGGATCTTTTCATCCAGGCTGGAAGAGGCTGACCATCTCTTAGGTAAGTGAGGTAAAGCATTGCTTCAATACCAGATAAATAAGAATAATATAGCACCTAATGTGGTATTTGTGCACCAGTTTTACTCAGGTAAATTAAGAGTTACAGCCAAAAGGGTTTCAGATCGTGAACTAAGTTTCAATTTAAACTAAGCCATGTTTTAAAAGAGCTAAACCATTAGTGTATTGACTGCAAAGTAATACATGCAAGGGTAATTTTGCTCTAGAAAGCATGACCAAGGTTAGCAGGAGTTAAAACGTTCATACGAACAAAAAGGAATATGTAACAGTCAATAAAGAGAGTAATGGGAAGTCTCTTGGACTACTCCAAAATACTTAGTAGAACTAAGGAAATAAAACTTCACATTGTCCATACTATTCTTGGAACTTCTGTAGTTTTCAAAAAAACAGACTCCCCCCCACATCATCAAGTATCCACGTGTGCAGTACCCAACTGCGGGATCTCGACTATGAAAGTGTCTTGAAAGACCAAAGTCTTGGCTTTATCATCCCCAAAATCTTTCACAACGTAATTGATTGCACATCTTTAATATATTACAATTTGCTAAATGAAGCCACCCACTCATTACCTCATCAGTACAGCCTGCACAAAGTACAGTTTATTTATATACTTATATTCTAACCTAACACTAGCTGTCAGCACATTTTATATTACATGTGGTATTGCACTTTCTGAGTGGCACCTCAGTGCATGTTTGCAAGTGAACGAGCTGAACCCCCAAAAGCCCCAAACCTTTGGAATTCACTCCAAGTGCTGCCAATCTGGCAAGTTTAAAAAGGTAGGGTGAACATCACCCTTGGAATCATGGGCTTCACTAATTCAAAAAGAAAAAAAGAATCTGTTTAACAATTAGAAAAACAGTCCTACCTGAAGTTGTGCATAAGGGCAATCTGAAATCCTCAGTACTCTGAACAGTTTCAAAAAGTGGTGCCAATTTAACTGATTGCACACATCGTAATTGTGTTAGGAGGACAACAACTAGATTTACAAATATATATTACACGCACACAAAACAGACAGAGCTATAAAATGTTTGGTAACTCCACATGCTTTGAGCTAGCCAATGTATCTGCCGTACGTTGAACTGCTTATTACCGATCATATTGAAAATCTAAATTGCTATTTCGGATGTATCTGTTACTGGGTTAAACAACCACTTCCAAAGGAAGGAGGAGGAGGAGAAATGGTGGACCTGAAGATTGAGGGTTTAAATGTTATGTTCCTTGAATAGCCAGCATATCACTTCAGTAATGTGAAGAGTGATGCCCAAAAATTTTTGAAGAGACTTAGGCCAAGTTCACCTCTGGCATTAGTGGGTGGGTGTGCCACCACTTCAGTGGTACTTGTGTCCTCTTTCACCAGGGTTGAATTTGGTCCTAGGAGTATATCTCGTCACCTTCAGTGACATTAATGGGAACGGGAGTCTTGGACAGATAGAACTGGGCTGCAAAATTAAAAGAGTGAATATTGGACAAATCATGTAAATAAAGAATATATATTAATAATAGTTCCTATTATATAAATAGCCTTTATAAAAAAATAATCTTTCAATAACTTTAATAACTCACCTTTCTTTAGGTTCTGGAAAACATGTATGAAAAGAATCTATTCAGTTCAAGTTAGATTAAAGCAAACCTAAGATGAACACTACAACTCTCTGTTGCACTAAACCCAATTCTAACCATTCAATTTCCAGGTTAGTCAGTTTTTGGGGATGATGAGGAGTTTCTCTGGGAAGGTATGAATTGCACCCCTAGAAATACTGAGCAGAAGAAACACTATACAGAATGGGCCAATTTCCTACTGCTTTCAGAAACTGTGCAGATGATGGACCCAGAAATCAAAAGGGTCATCTAAATCCTGTAAATGTTAATGCCTCTGAGCACATTTAAAAGGCACTGTCCTCTCACAATTGGTTTTAGATCTCTGAGCTTAAAACTCCCTCCCTTCAGACCATGCTGCACTTAAATAGTCGCTTTCCACTCCTCTCAATCCAGCACAGTCTCTACTTGCTGTACCAGATCTAAGGTAACACGTGATGGACTCTACGTTCATGCTAGCACTATTTTCTCTTTCCTTCTAATTTATCCTATCAAATGAGAAAAGGAAACATTCTTCCGATTTTACCTTTTTGGGCTTAAGGCATAACATGAAGTCACATATCATACTAAAGCTTATTTTTTTGAAGTGTACAATTTTAGTGCTATCTGAAACCCTGTTTTGCATTATTTTTGGACAGCTGTCTGAACAGTTCATGTCTTTTCCTGCCATAAATTCTAATGTTGTTTATGGTTTGTGCAATTCCTATGCAACCAGTCTTTGCTGCTAACGGGTATTAACAGTGCAGTACCCACAAAGCGGGCTATCAGTTCTTGTTTTCTTTGCTTTCATTTCAGTTCAAAGCATGTTGCTTTATTGTGTGGAAGATCCAGTCCATTTTTGTTGTCCAGCCACCATGGTGAGCATCATTCATTTGCTTCATGAAGTACTCAAGAGCTTCCTGCTCAGTTTTGTCCAATGCAAGGGTCTTTCGAATGTATGCAATATCATCAAAGGACTGCAGTTCTGGCATTCCTGAGCCAAGCATCATGGAGAAAAGGTTTATGAAGAGATTGGCATGCTGCCGAATTGCTAGATAAGCCTTATAACACATCTCCTGAAACCTGGAAGAGACATGTGGGGAAAAAAGTGAGAAAAAAATGTTTAGTGTATTTTCCTATCAGATGCATATTACTTCATCACCTCCAAAACAGTTTTCAGGTAACTGCACACTAAAAACGGAGACACATTTAGTCTCATAAGAACACCATAATGTTGCTGAGAAAACGTACTCAACTTCCTACTTAGGATTATCTTCAGTTCTGCAAGAATTAGTGGTGGTCAGACTAACAGCCAAACTGAAGATGGCCTTTCTAGCCTTAAGCCTCACTTGCAATTCACACAAGGATTTAACATGAGCTTGTGGCAGTTCACAGAGGCCATATTTCAGATTTCAAAGCGCATTTCCTGACATACTGCTGCAACCAGTGCTCTCCTGGTTACCACCAGAGATGCACCTCTAGTGTAGTTTTTGAGGACGGTAGCTGTTGCTCTTTCAATACTCTGCAAAATGCACTGAAGACAGGCATTTGCTGTATCACAGCATTGGGTGACAAATGCCCATTTACACCAAAATCACTAACTTCATTTGGGTTAAGGAAAAGAAGTGCAAAAAAGTTTCACTGCAGCATTCACACAAACACTATAACTTGAAATCCCCTACACAATGAAATTAAGATTAAAACTGAAACCTTGCAAACACTGTATCTCTAGAAAGACAGATATTAAGAACAACTACAGCAACAGACTCTTAAATGTATTATTATTATTTTAAAGTTCTACTTTCTTAGTAGGTTCTGCAGAATGTCACAAACTACACAGGCCAGCTGAAGAGCTGATATCACAACAGCCAGAGGAGAGAGAGTGAGCAGTAAGGCTCTGATGTGCATTACACCCAACATTTCAGAATTCCCAGTTTTTTGCAGTTAAAAAAATCCTCTTGGGATTGTATAAGTGTTAAATAAAAAAAAAAATTCAGATATTTAAAAATTGGTTTTTATTTACCTTTATTCACATGTGTGTTAACTCTGCAAAGTTGAAGTGAGGTTTCCTGAACCAAAGCCCATGTAAGCACTAAGATCACCTACTGATTTACACGTGGGTGGCTGATCTTCAGCTAAAGAATTAGCAAGCCAATTAAAATACTACTTTTCAGTTCAAAGGTCTAATTATTAAAGGTCACCAGTAGTAAAATGCATTTTAGGTACAAATACTCTTGAAGTTAAATGCTTAAAAAAGGCTCACCTTTCAAACTCCCTCGTTTTGGTACATTCTTGGGCTCCTTTACTAATCACTATTAAAAAGTCTTGCGTTAAGACAAATGGCACACGCTCTCTTTTGTAACCAAATTTTTTCTTCTTGTGATCAAGGAAGTGCCCAAAGTCAATGTGAAACAGCTTGGGAAGACGGAAGAGTAGTTTAAGGTTAGTAATTCCTTGTTTAAATGATGTTGTAGTAAAATTGATAATTTACTTATAGTTCAGATAGATTTTTTTTATTTTGAAAAATGTATCTTACTTGTCCATCATCTTTCACCATGATGTTACTATTGTGGCGATCGCCAATGCCCAGTATAAAGGTAGCAACACAGTAGCCGGCACAAGAACGTGTAAACAAGTCAATGGCTGCATCATACCTATTAGAAACAAACAAAATTCAGACGTTTTCATACCAATATCCTAATAACGCAAAAGTGCAGATTTTATTTTTCTCTTCCTCATTAAAGAAGAGAAAATTTCTCTCAGTTAAGCCATTCCTGGGCTTTAACACTTTATCCAAGTAAGGAAGAAATTCAGCATACTCTGAAAACAGCAGCGCTTAGATCACAGAACAGTAAATTAACTATTAAATTGACCCTCTTTTGAAGGCCAGCAGTTTCCATTTTGATGAGCTACTGTTAAAATACAGACTTGAGCCATATCTATGTTCTACATGCAAGTTATGCCTTACTGCTGAGAAGCCAGACAACCACTCAAACTCATTAGAAAAGCTACCAGCAGGAATACTAAGCAATCAAGGGCAGGGAAAAAAAAACACACACACAAAAAAAAAAAACCCAAACCACAAAAAACCCCCACAAAATAAAAGAAACGGACATAACTTTCCACTTGATGAACTTCAGTTCTCTTGAAGTTCCCATCAAAAAGAGTACATGAACAAGAAAAACAAGCAACAGGAAATCTCACATTTCTCCTTTGTTCTTGTCCTTGAGCCACTGATGCAACGTATGGCTGTTGAACTGCAACGCTCCTTTCAGGCCTCCTTTACACTGAATCTGCATGATCGTGTGCGAGCTCCTCACTACCTCAATGAGTCCCACACAGTCACCGATAGACAAACAACCATACGGCAACATCCTGCAAGACCAAAGTTTGGGTTTTTTTTAGGTAAAGGTGTGATTTGGAGGTCAAAGACAAACAGTGAGATCCAGCTATTTTCTTAAGGACATGGAATACAATTTGGACTGTTAGACTTTCTGTACCACACAGACATACAGTTTAGTGGCCTTAGTGTGGGATAAGCCGCAATTTCTAGATCCTTAAAATTTATTTTTTTTTTGCCCAGTAGTGCAATCTGTAGCTCCCTCAAGAAACGGAATCCATCAGCTGCCTCATCCTCCACGCTCATCTCAGTCTTTCAGTACAGCAGACTGACAGCTCAGAGTTTTCTGTTTCTAATCAGCCTGTCACACCATACTCACGCAACTCTAACACTGTGCTGCCTCTTTTAGAAGAGTGGTGGCAAGAAGTGGAAGAAGATGTATTTTTTCACATTTCCACAGCTGGCTACTTTGAGACACGGGCTCTGAACTGTAACTCTGCAAACTTCCTGGACAAAGCTGCAATTCTGTCACTCCTTACAGTACTAGAGACAAAATAGTTTCCCGAATGCCTGGGAGATGGGGTAAACCAATAGGTCTTTTTTTGTTGTTTTTTTTTCCCTAGATGATGAGGAAATGAGGACTGGAGGTGCAATGAACATACTTGGTTTGACAGCACAGGGGCAGCTCTGTTATGCCACCACCTAAAAAGCTTCTGAACAGCAAACACATATTTGGAAGCGCAACCTGTCTAGCATCAGTTTTCCAGAAACAGAATCGTTCATACCAACTGGCATTCTGCAGAAGCTCCTGCACCCACAGACTATTTAGAGGTGGAAAAGCTGCATGCACATCAGACTGGGTAATACGGACTGAAATAAAAATACCGACTACAAAGAGTCATCGCTCAACAGCACTGCAAGTTTGGCAATTGGTTCAAAGCAAATCCTACAGACCCCACGAGCAGACTCTAGTGGGGCTAGTGTGTGTTAGCTCTTACACCCACTTCTGCTCTGTAGAACCCTTATACCCACTTGAATAAGATTTCAGCTTTTTTCAAATGGGATCTTATCTTTACATAGTTCAGTAGTTTAGCTAACTGGACGTTATTAAAAAAAACAACAGTAAGAAATAGCTCCAACACATACAAAAATGCCTATTTATAGCCTTGCATTTATTACACTTGGGAGAACAGAAGCAATCTCTGGCAACAAACAAACACCAAACCCATTAAAAACAGTATTGCCTGAGAACGACCTCTAATGCTTACCGAAGATCGAGACCCTGATTTTGCCAGATGTTTTCCATAATTCTAATTATCTGAAGTGTCAGCATGTCCTGACGCAAGTCTGGAATAGTCAAATACACAGAGATTGCAAATTTCGTAACCCCAGAACAGTTTGTTAAATCTTATTTTACTTTCCCCCCAAAAAGTAAGTCTAAAGAAATGAGGCTTGTATAGTTTAGTGTAGGTTTTTTCTTAACAGAGAAAAACAGATTTTAAACAGTTGAGAAATAATATAAACTTGTGGTGGCTATTTCAAAGCTATTGAAAAATATACACTAAAAACATGACAATGGAATTATAGATTACACATCTATAATGTCTTGAAGATATATTCAAGTAAAAAAATCTCAAAAGGATTAAATAGTACCATGTTCCACTTTAACATGCTGAGTATTTTAGAACATACACAGTTTGTACATGACAGACAAATAGTTATTTGTGCATGGTTAATTTTTGAAGAAAATTGCTTTGCTCCGGTGATTTTTTTTTTCCCCTCCAATATTTTATATTGTATATTTATCTCCAGTATTTTATATGCTTAAAAAGATACTGAACAGGTTAGAAAAATAAACAGATATTTAGCTTCTGGATTACACTTATCTTTCCTTACCATCTCCATTTTTAAAGATTATCTCATTGTTCTGAAATAACAATTCAGACATAATATCTGGGTTTTCCCAGTTCAACCACAGGGGCCTTTTTGCAGATGACATTATCCTGCACTCCTCAAGCCTATAAGAAAAGATAAGGTTTCTATGAAATAGGCACAATTTGATTCTCATACCATGTTTCTGTAATAGGACTACGTTCTCTGCGTTTTCTTCAAAGTCACTGAACTAATATCGAATTAGAGACGCACAGGCAACCAACAATCAATCACTTCTAGTTTCAGCTTCAAACTTAAATCAGTAAGTGCAATGTTAGCCATTGGCTAAGCCCCCCCAAAAAGCTGGCTATATTGTACATTTTCCACTGGCAGTTCCTTACAAATGGAAAAAGGACTGCAGTTCCTGTCACCTTAAAGGAACAGCAAACTGTCACGTTCCGTAAGTTGTTAAAACTACCTCACTCCGTTACTCGGCTACAAATTTTATTCAGTTAACTTTGAAGATACTAACATTTAGTATGCTAACATTTAACACTGTTAATGTTGATATTACTAAGCATTTACTCAAACATCTAGCCAAATTTCAAAACTGAAGACAATACCGAAGATTTCCCAGTTGATGCGCAGGATTAAGGGGAGAGATAAAACCTTGTAGAGCATCCATAAAATCTGGCCGTCTCATTTGTTCAACAAGAAACTTCATCTGTACCTGATAAATAATCACACATTCCAGTTCTGAGAACACTAATTACACATCAATGAAGGTAAGTATTAAGAGTTTAGCTTTGGTTTTAGAGCAGGGTTTTGCACAGTTCCAACACAAGCAACTCCACCACATATTACACAAACAAACCCTTAACATTATTCTATTGCCTTGAGAAGCAGACAATGGCAACGCACAGAGAAAGTATTTCAACTTCTATGATAACACGCTATCTACTGAAGTTAGCATTAATTATTTTCTAATTAATAAAGTAAGACAGTTCAAAGTAATCCCTGTGACTCAACAGCAACAGTTTTGGTATGTGGACAGCTCATAATACCTTCTGGGTCTCATCTTTTTTTTCCTGCTTGAGAATATCTGTGAGGTTAATCAACTTCTCCATAGCCTCCACCTGCCTGCTCAGATGCTTTAGGTACATTCCACACGCTCGACAATAGGACTCCAGAAGTAAACCAAACCTCTGACTTACAGTTTTATTGTGCATTTCAGACCTACACAGAGAGGAAGAACAGTTACAGCTTAAAGACAAAGACTACTTAGAGGTCCCAAAATGATGCTACACCTGTAACATCTTCCTGAGGGCTCCTTCTTTTCACGTAAGTAACTTGTACTGACCTCCCAAATCTCATCTCATTTTGGCTGGGCTGATCAGACACAGTAGCATTTGCAACTACTTCTGCACAGAGTTTATATGCTTTTCCCCGACTCCTTCTTGCTCCATCCTGTCCTTTTCTACCCCACGCTTCCCAGAAAGTCTGTAGGAAACCTCAAGCTCTCAATCCAAGTTTCAGATTTCTTTGCCAAGAGCAAAGCTAGCCTGTTTCGTTTTCTCCTTGTCTCATTTAGCCAATCCCAGGCTGTGACCCCTCTAGTTTCCTTGTGCTTTCCTACTGTGTCTTTGCACACATGCCCTCCAACAAGCTGATGAGGCAACTTACTCCATCATCCTTGATGATTACCAAGGGAAGTAGAAAAACACCACCACAAAGATTCCTTGATCCTGTTTCTGTGTCTGATAACACTTAGAACAGCAGTTTTAGGTAAGACCTAGCTACAATCCAGTATGCTGTAGGGTGATTTATGCTCAGCTTTCTCAACATTAGGAATGAAAATGCTCATGTTACACTTCATAAGGAAGCAGAGGGTAAGAAATACAAGACTAAGTTTCTATTACTAACTAGCTTCTGAAACTGCAAAAGATGACTTCTATTACCAAAATATGCATTCAAACTCTTAACCAATATAAAACAAACTTTAAGTGGTAATCTTTTCCTAAAAAAAAAAAAAAACCCAGACATTTAGCATGCCAAATGCTGTTGGAATATCTAATTGTTTACAGTTAACAGGAAACTCACCACCCCTTAACATGACATTAAGCTTACTTTAAATGCCAAAAGAAGAAGTGTCCTATCCTTTGATTGGTCAGTGCCTTCTTGAGTAAAAATCTCACAAGCTGATTATCCAAATACTGTTCATATTTCAGAACCTAGTTAAGGATGAAGAGAAAATAAAAAAAATAATCAGCTGCCATCAATATGCAGATTACAGGCAGTTCAATAAAAAACGATCTGTTTTACACTCAAGTTTGTAGAATGACCAATCTTGGTATTAATACTGGCATGTGTTAGGATCTGAACAGTATCTGCCAACAGCACATCGGCTGTCTCTATTTCAGGAACTCGCCATCTGATGCTTCCGTTACTGTTACCAAATATTTTAGCCTCAACTTGCTCAAAATTTTGAGAAGATGCTTTTGCTCATACTTCCCCATATGTTAGGACAGCTGAAATAGCTGCCTGTTCCAGTTGGTAGAACAGTTCTGCATCTCTGCAGAATTTTGGCATTTAACATCAACACGCGAAGCCACAGCACTACAGAGAATGATCCTACTAAATAACCCACAGGGCAAACAGATACTTGATGACCCCTTTTGCACATTCTCTTAACTTTTGTTTTATTTGAAGCCCCTGTGATCACTGAACATACACAAGACATCAAGTATACCAAACCATGTTACATACCTGTACTAGCTGAATTAAGTACTGAGACAGTTTGTCATCTGTCAAAGACTTCTCCAGGCACCGAACTGCAAAAGCTCGCACCATTGGATCTGGATAATTACAGTCCAAAAGCTCCATTGCTTGCTCTGGCTTGATTGAAGGCCAATCTTTTACCAAACAGTACATCTGTGGACAAAAAATCCAAGCACATTACACATTTGCATTGATTAGGAAGAACTTGTTAGAAGGGACCATCAGACACAGACTGCATCTGAGTAGAAGCTGTTTAATCAGCAGCCCTCTCTCAATAAACAACGTGGTATTAGTTGCCAGCTGACTTTGTTATTTTATTCAGTAGAGAAGTAATGAAAACAAAACTTAACCTATAACTGCAATTGACAATCAGCAACATAACAAGGATTCAAGTAATGTCACCAAGAGGAAATCTCAAGACTCAGCCTGAGCTGAAAACATCCTAAACTATGGGCCAGACTGGTCAATTACAGTGGCAACTTGAATCATCTTAAGTTTTCATTCAATTTATCATGCACACATAACACATTTTTAACTTTCAGAATGGTTTTTTTGTTGTTTTTTTTTTTTAAATAGCATATTTTAAAGTTTCTTCAAAACTTAAATCTTATCCAGTGGTATATGTTACCTGAGCTACTTCATCTCTAGAATTCCACTTAACAGACAAAAGTAATTTGGGCAGAATTTCTGGAGTATTCACACAATAGTGTCTGCAAAAGAAAAAAAAAAGGGTAAAATATCATTTTTGCTTCAATAGCCATCTATGTCCCCTCAGTCTTGCACCTTTTTCTTCCTTTGCCAGCAGAATCCAACTGACATTATAAGGTGGTGTTAGGATCCACGTGTGAAGGTGAGACTGCAGCAATGCTGAAAATGTAAAATACTTCAACAACTATTGTCCATGGGCTTGTGCAACAAGGCACACAATGCAGAACACTTTTCAAGCCTTTTAGAAAAGAACACAAAATAAGGAAAAGGGAGCAAAACCCACAGCAGTCATGGCAAATTCTGAGTGAATGGAATGAAGTCTGACTGTGACAAGACGGGTGGGGTTTTTTTTTTTTTAAATACCTGTGGCTCCAGAGGAAGTCCTTCTCTTGCTCAGTGATTTCAGACAAAGGATCTCGTGTACAGATGGCTCGAAGTTGCTCCTTGTCACTTTCTCTTAATTCATTATCTCTAGCTATTCTGTTACTCTGCAGAGGAAAAGCGTCCAGTTAACCCTCCGTGCATTTCCTTCTCCTGTCGTACAACATACATCAAGTATTCGAGCAGTACAGCAACGTACACAGTCTGTCACATAATACTATCGTCTTGTTTCCTTTTTTTATAACCGAGGACTTAGAATTTAAAAAGAGAGATGGAAGACTAGATTTCCTTTCTATAACTGCTTTTAGTCAGTATTGGGACAAGAAGAGGTACATTTCGACTAAACCAGCTGTGTGGAGAAATCTCAGCATCTGACGAACAACACAAAAATGAAACAGGTCATTTCCATCTTCAGTTCTGAGATTGCAGAGAGCTGCTGAAAGGAGTGAAAAAAAAATCAAAAGTGAAAAAGCAGAATATGGAGGATGAAGCCAGGTAAATAAGAGGTAGGACACTGTATGAAAGTGAGTAAGAGGAAGACTGGAAAACATTAACCAGAATTAGCGTAAGATACTCCCCAAAGAGAACAGAAAAAGAAGCTGTACTCACTAAAATTAATTTTTCTAGGACTTCATTTATTAGAACTAGCTTAGACCAATGGCAGAGGTATTGAAACTACTACTCAATTTCTCACAGCTCATGTGCCCAATTCAATTTTTCTCCTATATTTTCCATTTCTCAGTTCATTTAACAGTTGGGGTTTTTTTGCAAAGCAGCATATAAATGATGCAGCCTGAGGTTTCAACTACAGACTTGCTTGTACTGCGAAAAAGAGAAATCTTAAGCAGCTTACATTATTGCCTTTTGTATAAAATACAACTGTAATAGCCAAGTTTGACACTTAAGATTAATCTTATCTCAAAAATTCTACAAGAGTTTTTATAGTGGACTCACATTTTTACACCTGTGTGATACCTACTACTACAAAAGAATAAACCCAACTCTTTTCCAAGTTCAAATTGTTTCAACTGTAGAACCAGATTATTTGACCTCCTGTTCTGCTCTTTCCCCAGGCAATTTCTACTGAGCCCATTAAACAAGACAATAAGAATGAACTGAGTTTTTGCCTTCAACAAATCTGGCAGACATTTTCAACTGGTTCAACTAGTACTTCAAAACAGGAATATGTGCATGTATTTTAAAGAAAGTCTCTTCAATGCATCTAGCTTTAAAATATATATGGAGAAAAAAAGACCAACCACAACAACCCAAAAATCAAGCTGTAGAGGAGAACAATCTGAAATTTCCAGGTAGGAGATCAAGGCACCCTCTAAAAGGTAAGGTGGAGTTATTTCTAAGAACATGCAATCTGTCAGGTTATACCACTCGGTATCTATTTCAGACTGAGCTCTCTACATTATCTTTAATTACATAAACTATGCGGTTTTTGTTAAAAAAAAAAATTATAAAGCATAAGTTGATCATTACTTTGTCACTGGAGTAAGAGCTTATTCTCCCACCATTTTCTATTTTTGCCTACGCATGGAACCAAACGACGAGTTGAGCATATTTATACATGCCCAGGTAACAGGCTGTGTTATAGCAAAGGAATGTTATTTACCAAGAAGCCAGCTGTCCTTAAACATTTATTAAGAACCCTGCAGCAGCTCAGTCACAGGCTATACCAGAAGTAGGTATGCCACTCTGTGACGGACTCCCTGTAGAGTATCAAGAGAAATCAAATGCCTACAGTCCTTTGTTCAAGGTATGTTGAGATGAGACTGTCATAAATATCATCAGAATGCCCAAACTGGAAGCTTACTAACACCCACGCACTTTTTGGCGCAGTGAAACTTTCCGCCCCGAGATGACTCTTCACACAGACCACAAAGCTCTCTCAGGGAAACTCGCAAGTCTTTGAACCAGCCTCCAGAAGAAAACGTAAAACATACCAACTCGCTTCGCAGCCTTGTCTTTAAATACATAACACACTTAGCTTTGCTGTTTTTCTTTTTCCCCTTTTCATCATGACCAAGTGCTTTTATGAAAGCTCCAAACCTCACCAGAAAGCTGAACATCAACGTGCAGGTTCTCTTCATGGAAGAGGGGAGGCAAAGAACAACACTCACTTGTGCCAATCATTTCTCTTAAAATTCCCTGTACTTATGGTCATAACTAGCCCGTTAAACAGCCAGTAAAGAGTTATAAGCACCTTTGGGTTACACAAGAATTCTGTGATACCTCTAAACATGAAATTGCAACAAAGAAAAAACAGTAGCACTGAAAAATTACAGCTTTTGAAAAGGCAAACTACGTAGTTTAGACATCAGAATTAGCCGTATAAAAATGTCAAAAATGTTTTAACAGTTTACACAGTAAGACAGGGTTGGGGGGGTTTTGGTTTTTTTTTTTTTTTTTTTGTTTGGGTTTTTTTTAAGTGTTTTGCTTGGTCAGTGAAGTATTAGGTCAGTTTACTGGCAATATAAAGAGAATATATTACTCAGTTTGCTCAACACAAAACAAAAAGAAAAAATTGACTTGTTAGTTTAACAATGAAACAGGATGTAAGGAAAAAAAAAGTTTTCTTTATCACCAATAATAGTACTGAGTAAAATAAATAATTAAAGTAGTAAATAACACTTTCATAGATTAGTAGTTAATCTTGGAAGGGGAGTTTGCCTTACCAGCCCTGCATAGCTGTAGTTAAACCCCAGTTCACGTGATATAGTCCAGTTGGCATGTTCTTCGATCACTGTCATGTCTGGAAACTTCACGGGATTGCTAAACCAATCAAATTCCAGCTCTAAACATGGAGTTTCCTATGTAAAGAGAATTTAAATTATTTCTTCTGTTGAATGATACTAATTAGAAAACAGCATATTTTGAAAATGTACTCGTAAGAAGCAAGCTGGCAGGCAAGTCCTTACCTTATTTGGGTTTGACCCAGTAACACCAATAGGATTCAACAAATCCTCCAGCCCATGAGGTACTGCCCAAAGATTCAAAGCCATTTTCCCAGACACAAGAGTGTCTGTGTAATCAAACATGTTTATATTTCCCCAAGCCAATGGACAGTGCTCCTTCAAAAGATGAAAAGGTGATTTTTCAGTGTCATTTGTTAATTACTACAGAGTGAGTCAGAAGAAACAACATTTTCACCGCAGAGCAAGTTGTTACATTCCCAGATCAGCAGGTTGCGGAAGCTGTACCATTTTTCTGTAAATGACTGCCATGACATCATTTTGCCAAATGATATCAAAGCACTTGCTAACACGTGTTAACATCTTCCCCACATCAAAATAAATCAAGATGACGGAGAGAGGTTGTTCTTGATAGAGAGACTTTTGACCAAAGCCTGCACTGACAGAACAATGGGCAACACTTTTAAAGAAAGACAACAGGTTTAGATTGGTCATAAGAAATAATTTTTATTTTTAAATAATAACTGTGGTCAGACACTGGAACAGGTTGCCCAGAGAAGTTGTGGATGTCCCATCATTGGGAATGTTCAATGTTAGGTTGGAGCAACCTAATCTAGTGAAAGATGTCCCTGCTCATGGCAGAGGTGGTTAGAACTAGATTATCTTTGAGGTCCCTTCCAACCCAAACCATTCTCTAAGATTTGTAAACCTGTCTGTATACAAAAAACCCAAAACTATATAGTACCTGTGACATACACTCAAACTCAGAATGTAATGATGCTGGTGGCTAGAACTAGATGCTTTATGTAGATCCACAAAAATTACTATCTGAGATCTTGCATCAAATGCTAAAGCAGCAGCAGTTTTCTTTACTTAAAAAGTCAAGTCTAAATTCAAGTATGAATATTGCCCCTTTCTTATAGCTAGGGAAATAATATATGGGTTTAGAAACTCGAGCTTAAAGGCACTTGCCCCTCAAAACACTAACACTGATCTTTGTTTCTGACACTAGAATACAGACATGTTTACAGCGTTGAATGGATAAGCTTTTTTCCATGTCTTCCACGTGACAAAAAAGCGGTAGTCTCAATAAGAAATAACAAATGAAAATCCTCTATTTTAAATCAAAAGCAAATCAGACATTGCACTAAGACTCACTGCCAGGACAGCATTCACCAAATATCTTCCCAAACTTGACTTTAGCAGTCAGTACACTGACTTCATGAGTGTTTTAAAGCCATGAAGTACTCTACCTCTTTAGCACCCTTTCGGCCTTTAACAGAACAGATAGAAAGGCAGAGCCGAGCAGCACGTGGAAGATCAGGGATGTACATGTCATACAACAGCCATTCATTCCATCTGTGAGATTTAAAAGCAGAATAAAACCAGGTTAAAGGAGAGCACAGAGATGACTGCATTCAATCAACAGTTACACTAAAAAGCATTTTTTACATTCCTGCCTAAACTGTCTATGTGCATAAAGAGGACACTTTCTTAGCAAAAGAGGGTCCTCCTACACGTATTTGACCACATGTACTTCTTTTGCGAATGGAAACTTCTGCAAGGAGTCATCTGGCACCAGCACTGTTTAAAAAAGCCACACTAGGCACAATTCCTGCAAACTTAGTAATCGAGTCAGTCGCCTTCAGTCTTGTGAACCTACTGACTGCAACTGTCACACAGGTATAACCTAAAGATAATGGATTTACGTATGTGCTTTAATTCAGGGAGAAAAAGCAAGCGGGGAAAAAAGTGGCATCACTTTCAGAACTCAACTAAATTTGAACTGCTGGAAAATAAGATAACTGCAAGATGGGAACACAGAAATTGAACAAAGAAATCCAAAGCAATATTCCTAACTCAAATATTCTATCTACCACATTACTTAAAACACAAGTTGGTTCTACAAGAACATGTATTTCGCTTTCATTAACTTCTCTTGGTAGACTTGATCTCTCATTTGATAACTGTATTTTTGAAGTGGATCTTCCACATATAGGTTGTTTTCCTAAGCATATTGCCATGCTGAATTTTCTCAGTTGGAAGAAGAAACAGCTTCCGAGGACACCATTAATTTTTGCAGTGTGTCTGTAGCAACCAAGAGCAGAGTTTTGCAAAGAAATAATTGTCCATCTCTAAGAATGAAGAAACTGGCAGATAAACTTCACTTTTCTTAAACGTTCATTTAATATAAATACAGATCTGTGTGACCATATTTGTGTTATCAAGCCATACCCTTCACCATGTTTCCAAGATGATTTTTTAAAACAGCTTAAGTATTGGTTCAAGTACAACTGTATTTGGGGCAACTCAGAGAGAGGCTACTTTCAACAACTATGTATATTATTAGGCCTTCTAATTATAAAACCTGATCATATTCACAGAAAATGTACTGACAAAACCAAGTTTCAAAACATATGAGTATGACATGAAGTCAGACAGAAAACACAAGTCAAGAATTACTTCTGAACACCTCCTTTGCATCTAATCCTAGCAGATGCTGAAATTTCACACCTCATTAGTCAAAGTTACAGGAACATTTTTTTAGGTACTTGTTTCATATGAGCATATATAAACATATTGAGAACTTCTTTTTGCATTTTTAAGTTCATGTGATTTATTTTTCCAGATAATATTCACAGTAGGTCAACTCTCCTGAGAATAATCAGCCCAGATCTGGCAATGGAAGATCACTTCCCATGTCAGCAAATGACACCCATCACTCCACACTCAGTGGTCCTGCTTTAGGGCACACTGCACAACCTCACCAAAGCAAATCCGCAGATTACATGACATCACACTGCCTCATGTTGAAAGTGAAACCTGAATCTGTGAATCAAACACCTGCTATTGACCCACAGATTAAAAAAAAAAAGCTCCATCACCCAGAGCTACGCTCATTTCAGAAGATCAGTCACTGGAGTTTGAGGCAACTGTAAACGCACGTATAAATCAGATCTGCTCAGACCTGTTACATGCAAGGCAAAATCTTTGTGTTTGAACTCGATTTTATTTATAATATACAGATATGTAAAAAAATTTTTTTTACAAGTCTTAAGGTAAGGAATTCCCAGCAAGGAGCTCTACCTGAATAATGGCTACATTGAGCCTTTGCTCCTTCAGGGCTATAATTTACGACACCCTGGAAGCCAAGTTCTCTACAGTCATTCAAGCATTTATCTCACCTGGGATTCGAACAAGGTACCCTCTGAGTATTCACATTGTCACACAAAGGTTCCCCTCCGTGGTAGATACCTGTTCTAACATAGATCTGAAAATAATGTTGATGTTAGTACTGTCTTTGAAATGTTACTATAAACAAATGTTTTCACTGATATTGTGTACCATGATTACAACATATTAGCCTTTCATTTTCATCAAACAAGAAACCAAAACTGAAAACCAAATGGTCCCATCACTCCCTAACCCAAGTACATTCGTGTCCTGTAAGGTGTGAAGTGTACCCTTCTAGAAAAAACATTTTCACCTCTTTCATCATTAATGGCAAAACTAGTTCTTACCAAAAAAACCCCACAGCAACAAACTTGAAACAAACACTAAAACCACCCCTGGAAACTTATTTTCAGTTTCTTCCTGGGCCAAAATAGAGTGAAAGAAGAGACCAAGCAAATTCTGAGGAAGTTTGAGAACCAGACTTGTAGCAGGACTTCAATGGGATTGAACCCTACCTGCCTTTTCTCCTTAATCTCCCCATACCTCCCTTCGCAAAAACAAAGATAGCAGCACGCTATCCAGCATCCCCTCATCAAACGCGTTGCCAATTACTGTAATAAATTCTTAAACACAATAATTATTTAGAATATAAATAAGATGCGGTTTGGTTTTTTTAATCCATGACATATCTGGCTGAAGGGAACTATGCAAATTGAATCCTGTTCCTATCACGCAGAAAACTTAGCTAAATACCACAAACTCACTTTTGAAGTAATATAAAAAAAAGTCTTCAGATGCTGAAATATGGCTGTATTTTTTAGAACTGAATACTTATATCTAAATAGCAAAGTGGCCTAATTTTCTAACATGTTAAATAACACTTCCAATGTAAACACAAAGCAGAAAACTCAGGAGGGAAACCACGAGTTGCGACAAACCACACACCATTCACCTAACCTTGTCTATGTCTCTGATGTTCACATTTACGTAGGTGGCACAGAGGATTCTTATTCTGAGCGCGCTGTTTATAGTCCAGAGGGATTTGGCTGTAGCTTCACCATTCATGTAGGGTGTAGCTGTAGAGATGCGCCTGGAGTAGGACGGCATCGTAAAGGTGTCCAGGGGCAGCTGGGTATACAGGCTTTCCTTCGCCATCAGCATCAGGTTGGGCATGCGACCAAGCATTATACAGCTTCGTATATACTGCAAGTGAAAAAAACCAAACCAACACCAAAACTCAAAATTCAGAATGCTTTCAAAGTTTACACTCTCAGTATCTATGCTTAGAAATATTCAGGACAACGGAAAAGGGTAAAGAGCTTATTGTTGTCCCTGTATGTACACCCTTTAGGGCGTTCATAGTTGTAGCACTCAATAGCTTAAATACGTTGTTGGGCAGGACTGCACAGCAGCGCTTCGTACAGATTTGGAGACACAAATAACATGTACAGCAGCGGAAGACTGAACTGGAGATAGGCAACAGAGCTGACAAAACAACAAGTCGGGTTTCTTGCCTTAGCTCCAACACAGTGCGGCACAAACAACGCAGGCTGCTTCCGGATTAGAGCTGCTCCTGGAAGCAGCTCAGCTGCTTTTGCACGGCGCTGCCGTACCAGCCTGCTGCGCGGACTGGCACGGGTGACACCACGCGCTCATTTTTGCTTCAGCTGTGCTTGTTCCCTGACGCTCAGCACTGAACCTGACAGACCCCAGTTGTACACCCGGATAGCGTCCATTCAGGACGGAGCGCCGAGAGCATTTAGTCTGGCAACACTACCCCAAAATACCACGCGGCAAGACACGTCCAGCCCCGGAATGTAATTAGCAAGCTCTTTTGAGGCACAGTAAAGGCACAGCAGATACTTCTGAAGAAACCACGCTAGATCAAATAGGCCCAGCGTTTGATCTTGAGATGACTGTGCAGAATTATTCATGTATGCCTGCACTTGTTCCCCAGCTCGTACAGAACAGAGCTGCTTTTCCCATTACTCAGGATCCCCCAGCCCTCTTCTCTCCCTTGCTGCTCTGGAGAGCAAATCGTCAACCATTTTAGACGAAGGCATGGAAGCTGTTTATTACAACAAAGCATTCCTCAAAGAGGAAGCAGCAGCAGTCTGTCAGGAAATCTATAGGGTAACATTGTTGTCTGCTCAGATGCTCTTCTCTCAGCAGTTCTGTCTCACACAGCACTAACGAAACCCAGGCAATGAAGGATAGCCAGCCACAAAAAAAGATTTAACAACCATTTATGTAGAGCTCAAAGTTTATCATTCCTTTAATAAGATCAAAAAATGTAAAGATGTAACAGGAAAACACACTTTAGATTTTTTTTCCACCCCCGAAGGGAGGGACAAGATTCATAGTTGCAATGGTTGCCTCATAAGTAAACATCTGATTGAATTTCCTTTCATATTACACCAACCCCATTCAAGCGTAACTCATCACCATCAGAAATCTAGCATAGTTTTGAAAGTACCTAAAACTGATTTATCACTAATGTTAGAGGCAAAATACTTCATTCAAGGAATAAAAAAAAATTACACCAGTAGTGTAAATTCTAGCTTAAAATACCTTTTCTCCTCACCTCTCTTCTGAAGCACATACAGCAACATATATGCATACTGCACTCACGCACCAGCCAATTAGTGTAAAGACACATACATTCTTACTTCCTGCATTTTGGATTAATTTAATGAAAAAGCAAGTCAGTCAAAATTAATCCAAATTTGAGACAAATTTGTGATCATTTGAGTGCATTTCGGAATAAACTCATTATGTTACTCACCTTATACTGGCTCAGTGGATGCTTTTCTAGCAAGTATTCATCACAGCCACACACTTTTAAAATATACTTGCCCTGATACTCCAAGACACAAAGTTTCAGTTGTTCAGATGACAGCAACATGCTTCGTGTTTTCTTCCTAATTGCTTCAGCAATAACTTGCTCAGGTACACAGTCATGATTGATTTTTAAGGTGTATTTCTGCTTATCATTGTTTGGTGAGACTATTACCCAGATCACCACTATAATTTGCCCTGGAAGAAATGCAAAACAATGTTAGGCCTATCATTTTCAACATTGTTTCAAAACAAACCAACCAACCAACCACCAAAACCCCCAAACTAACAACTCCCCCACCTGCCCCCAACACAGACAATTGTTTCCAGTACTACTGAACAGGCAGACAAGATTCACAACCCAAACTGACAGGGGGTTCCTAACTTCTGCAAGGAACTAGGTGTGCTCAGTTTATTTTTAACTGTAGTGTAGATTCAAACTTTTATACCTTGCAATTAAGAATATTTTTAATAACTGAATACCACTATATAGCCTTCAAGAAAACAGCAGTAACTACTTAATATTTGAGGACCGCAACATAACTCAGCATCATTTTAATTCCAGAAATCTGAATATCAGAGAAAAGAAAAATGTGAAGCCAACAACCTGTTTCTGCCCATTAAAAGTCATCTCTATCAAGTTATATTCCAAGATTTAGTTACTAAAAAAAATATCATTAAGTGTTGTCTTCCTTTTGAATCTACCTGCTATCGAGAAAGTTATTCTAAATAACTCGAGGTGCAAGATATTGCTAGAATGTACTAAATACAGCACATAAAACAGTGACTCACCTAAGTCACCAGCTGTACTCTTTGATTTCTATCACTGAAAAGCAAATTATGTTTCTCCTGTAAATATTTATCTTACCTTTATCTAGTTTGTTGTATATGTGTTTGGGTAGCTCAGGTGAAGACTCGATATTTGGAGGACAGACATATAAAGCTCTACTATGTGGTGCATTGGCATCTCGAAGATCCACTGCTTCTTTACAAACATTAAGAATATTTCTCCTGAAGTCTTGTACTTCTGGATCCTTAACCATGTCAAATTCACACACGGGCATGCCAATAGCAAAACCTACAGCATTGAAGAAGCATGAGGAAATAATTGTAACTGACAATTAAAGCTAAAGAGTCCTTCTATCAGTGACAGTAAAAGCATGCTCTAAGCAAAACACAACTGAAGATACCCGTGTTAACCTCTGGCTTCTACTTGTGTACATATTGTTTTACTTCATTCAGGAACAACTCAGTTCTTAAGTGCACTCAGCAGTCACAAAAAACTGTTAGAAGACAGGTGTACATTCACTGAAGATCCTGAAGCCTTAAATCACCCCTCCCACAGCTAACGCTCCTCCTGGAGGAAAAGTACCAATAGTAAACTTCCTTTGAAGTCAGCACAAAGTTTCAGAGAAGAGCTGTGAAGTCTGATTTTTTTCTAAAACCCTGTCAGGATTATTGGTAGCTGTTAGGACCATAATCAACTTTGCTTACAACTGAATGACAGCTATTTGATTTTTCTGATGCTATTTAAATACGTGACAAGCGCTCCATGAGATACTGAACTTAGCTCTTTGGCACAGAGTTATGTAATGAAAGTCCCTTTCTCTCAGGTCCTGTGTCTCTGATGTAATTCCATTTACTTTAATGAAATTACCTGCATAAATAATTATTTACACAAATGTTCAAATGGAAGCTTTCAACTGTCCTGTTGCATGGTTAGCTCACCACTGTTGTCCCTGTTTTGACAGGTTAAGCTTTACGAAACAGAAGTTTATGTACGATACATTCATAATAATTAAATAATTTAACAATTAGGAACACCCCAGAACAAGTATTTCCAGTTGACAAGACTCTGCCAGTGCAACGCACATCTCTTAGCAACTGACAGGGTGTAGGTATGCTTGTACTGCCTCAACTTAAACACTTCACCCAGACACTGGAACACACATTAGCCTCCCTGGGCATTTTCAGAGGATAATAGAAAACGACAATCTACAACGAATTTGTCTCACCTCTGCCCTTCCTCCTTGAGGTGGTTTTGTTTCCCCCCCATGCTCTTCTTGTAGGCAAGAGGAAGCAAAAAACCTCAAATAAACCAACCCACCTTATTTCTGAGATTTTACTGTGTAAGCAAGATAGAGCAGTATTAAAATGTGTCCTATCACAAATATGAATTGAGATTTTACCATTCTGTAAACTTCAACAGAAATGAAGACTAACTTCCCAAACAATAGAACAGGCATCGTTCTAATAACGAGAAATCCTGCTAGTAAGAGACAAGTAAAAAATATCCTCTAAGCCTCATACAACTACAAACATGTTCAAGGCAAAGACTTCACCTGTGAATGAAAGAATAGCAAAAATAAATTAAATCACAATTTACAAATGTCTGCTTTATGATGATCAACATGTTCAGACATTTGGTGCAACAACTGACAGTTATGAAACGCAAACTCTGACAGATGCAGGTAACAAACATAACCCATTTCAATTCTGTGGTTTGTATTTTGAAAAAAAAAAGCCAGTCAAACACATCAGCTATGTTTAAATAATCTCACCTATTTCTCTATTAAGGATCTTTTCTTCTCTGTTACCTACTGGTTCAATGACTTTTAGAAAAGGCTGAAATAGTCGCAGGTCACAAAGTCTCCGTGTTTCATCAAAAAAATTCTTCTCTTTCTGCTTCTTGTGTAACACTTACAAAAATGTAAGAAGATTCATCCTGAAGGAGCTGATAGAGAGGGTACTTCCTCGCTTCTTTAAAGAGTTCGTGTTTAATAGTCAGTAAGGTGGCCTCACGGAGGCATTCTAGAGTCACTATCATTCCATTTGGGAGAAGACACTCCACAAGGATCCTCGGGGGCATCAAGTGGATGCCCCATAGCTCGCCAGATGATGGTCGTGGAGGCATTTTTAAGTCTTTAGATAGCTTAGTACTGGAAGTTTTTCAAGCAGTGATTCGTAGAAGTAAACCTAAGTAAAAATCAGAAATTTAAATATTAATACACAGAAGTCACAAGGAATCTCAGATAAAATTGTTTAAATATCACTTATAATTGTAGATGAATGCTCATGGCTGCATTTTACACACATAAAAAGAAAGACTTGATAAAACTGATGTCTAATGAATCTGTATTTGATTTAAATGTCTACTCAAATCAAATCGTTAGTAGCAGAATCACGTCAGTTTGGAAAAATAAATGCCAATATACAGACAGACGTAAAAATAAAGGATTAGTTTATTTACCTGAAGTTTATAATTTATTATTAGAACACTTAAAAGCAGCATGAGGGATGAAAATATTTAAATTATTATTACAATAATTTTTAAGCAAATCTCAAGTCCATCTCTTCACATTTTTAATCTGGAAAGAGAAACATGTACTATCATTTGGATGAGATACAAACCATCACCTCTGCTCAGTTTAGCCATAATGACACTCCCATTTATTTATTTAAAACCTTTTTCTCATCTCGAATCTATTAAGGGTTGAAACACCACTACCACAACAGTTTTAAGTATCTACTCACACTGCCAACAACGCATTTTTTTCCATGAATGAGACAGAAGAACTGAGTTCCATTAACATTTTTCCAGCTGGGCTTGTTTTATTTCGGATCAATTCCCTGTCCTAGTTCCTTTCGGCACCGGCATTAATATCTTTGCCAAGCCAAAGGAAAGGAGAGGAGCACGTGTCTGACCTTCTAGTGGTGCTGCCTTATGCCAGCTTGGAGCAGGTACAAGAAAAATTGTATCTGGACAGAGCAGGGATGTCTTATAGCCCAGCGGCCAAGAGCAGGTGCCAAAGAGCAGAAGTACGCAGGCACACAGGGATATATCATCAATAAACTCTCCTAATCACCACCTATCTTTAATTTCCTTAACCAGAGGCAATGTTTATGTATTTGTGAAAGAAATCCATCATGAACTACTGAGTTTGAGAACTCACAGACAAGGCTCTTGACATTCTGTGACAAGAGTGAAGAACATTCTGTGTTACAAAACAGTTGCTTTTCTTCATTCAGAAGCCTGCTCCTTTCACTTCATATCCTAGATTTCTTGTAACAAAACCAAGTTCTTCACCTTTGCATTAATTTCTCTTAATTTTACAGCAATCCATCAAGTCCTCCTCACTACTAATTTTCCATAATAGTCCCAGATTTAGTCCTTTAGGCCAAAAGTAATTCTGTATTTTTTGTCAATCTTCATCATCATCTCTGTATCTCTTCCACCCTACTATATTTTGCAAGGTAGAGACCGAACAACCATATCTGCATTCAAGGTCCAAAGCGAGGCTATTTATACAGTGACACGATATTTCCTACTGCTTTCTTAATAGGTGGCTTTTTTGACTGCCACTGAGCAACGAGGCATTTTCACTGAACTGCACACCTTAGACCCAAATTCTCACGGCAGAACATAAGGTACTGCAAAAACCATCATATGTTATGCAAATCTCAAAGAGCGCATTACTTACACTTAGCCCGTAATTTCATTAACTTCAGGAAGTACATTATGGGGGGGGTAATACCAACAGACATCTAAAGAGCAGTCCATCGTCCATCACACCTCCTCCATTAACCAAGTGGCCTGAAAGCATCGGGCTAGGAACTACCAGGCTACTCTTCTAAAGCCATTCTTAGTCACCTTTTAAGCCAAGAACCCTCTTAGGACTGCCCCTCTATCTTAGCTTCTTAAAAACAGAAAGGAGGGGGAAAACCTCAAACCGACAGCTTCTGTTTCGTCAGCCCTCTGAAAGCTCTCACTGGGGAAAAAGCAATGAATGTTATGCTTGCTCTTTGCTCAGCAAGTTTTTAAAATATATATATATTTGTATATGCATTAAATATATAACAGTATAAATAGAAAAAATACATATATGTTTAAAAACAACATCATGATCCTCATTTCTGCACTGGTATTTATTTTCTGAGAAGCCACGGAATCGGTTTTCTGAGAAGTTTTCTTCCAAGTACATTCAGAAACTGCTGTTGCCACACTTCAGTTCTTAAAAAGAAGCATTAGAATGAAAATGACACTCTCCCAAATCCACTGCTTCCTAAGCAACTCTGAGTAGCAATAGGGTTGTCTTCTTTAATCCTTCCTTTGTAGTTGTAGTTCGGGCTTTTAAAAATATCAACGTGAGTATGAAAGCGCCACTGCGAGCTCAGAAAAACACTCTTCTACTAACACCTCATGCATTATTTAGAAGGGCTTTGCAACTGACTTCTTTTTAAAAAAGAGCTTAAAAAAGCTATTTCATTTTCCTCGTTGCAATAGTCTCAGTGAGAAGATGCTGAAGTGGAAAGTTCTAACCATAGTCATGGCGCATTTGAAGAGTCAAACTTGGAAAGCTCACCAGTTACAAAACATTACAAACGAACCCAAATAACACCACTTAAATAACTGGGAGAAATCTATATTACCAGTAACTAACCTCAGTTTACAGATAAAAAGTACCCAGATGGTCACATCAGACAAAGCATGAACGAAATTCCCTGTCCATACTGCTGAATCACATGCGTGTTTATATTTCTTAATTACAAGCATAGGCAGAAGCACATCACTGTTAAGGCATATACCAGCACTAAAAAACAAAACAAAACCAAGAAAACCTCAAGAACATGCAGTTCTAAGAACTTTTCTGTCCAAACATACAAACAATGATAATGTAAGATGGACCATGATGAAATCAAACACAGACTGAGTTTATACCAGCAGTCTATACCAGACAGTCCCACAATCCTGTGGAGGTTCTGATGGGGAAGCAAGAGCCCGCCCGCTCCCTGCCCAACAGGGCGTGTGCTCTCCTGCTTCACCTGCCTGGCACCGGGGCTCCCCGAGCCAGCTCTTTGCCCAGTCAGAGCGACTCAAGTGGCAGAGAACTCCGCACTTTTCCTTTCCTGCGTCAGTTTCCGCTGCTTTAGCTGCCCCACTGACATCACAACGGAGTCAGATGAACGCCAGGGTCAAATGGTCCCAAAAAGGACACCCCCAAAATCTACACTCTTTTTAGAGCAGTTGCACCAAGATACCAGCTTCTGTTTTAAACTGGGATACAGACACGTACTGGAATGGTGCGTATAGTCATCCTGCGTGCACACCGATTTTAGGTGCACATGTAAGCACGCCTCCAGGGCTTGGATTTGGAAAGCAAAAATGTAAACACAAACAGTTCTGAAGTATAGTTGGCAGCTTGTGTTTCTGTGTACACTTTCAAATCTGGAAGGCTGCCTGGAATAAATAGAATCAATTATGTTCTTCGACAGTAAAAGGACTATAATTTTAAGATAATTCTAGAGACATGTTATTTAAATCCAACTAAGGGTACATGCAAAGACTTCAAATGAACACCACATCACACCTGCAATCCCTGACCTTCCACAGCCACCTTAAACCTGCTTCCCCCTGCCAAAAGCTCTGAAACACCACAGATGGTCTGAAAGGCAGAACTCAAAGACACCCAAAAACCCCCAAACTGCATTTTCAACTCACTACAGCCTTCCTGATCCATTCAGCACCTTCTCCATGACTAACCTTGCTGAGCACCCAACTTAGACAGAATCAAATTTTGAAGTTAAAGTACCTCCCAAAATACCAACTCCTACTTGCTTCCAGATACATTTATCATATTAATACTAATGTACATAATCTATTTTCTTATAGGACAGAAATCACCTATAATCTGATATAGCTGATATAGTCCTTTATTTAGAACAATGGATTCCAAGTTCAGAAAATTTGGGGTTGGTAAACTCTTAAGACAGTTTTATCATCTCACAACACTGAACTGTGCAGAACTGCAGCAGCATGGTTAACTCCATTTCATTCTATTGAATATTTTATTACAAGTTACAGCTTATAACTGTTTTTCTAATGCCTTCCTGACAACATACAAACATGTTAGCTATGAAAAGGTTTATATGAGACTACCAAAGTTTGCTGCTATTTCTGAAAAGAATTCTTACCCCTAGGGGAATAGAGCTCAACGAGGGAGAAATTCAGTTAAGAATTGTACTGTGAGAGAGCTAACATTGGTTCCTAACATTAGTACTCAAAGAATTCATAATTTATGCAAACTAAGCTTGAAACAAATTAACTTGAGTCAAAAAACCACATCTATTTCCCCCTAAAGACATGTGAAGCTACTGCAGTCGTTTTCATCACACTTGTACACAAGTCCTGTGCATCTATAGCTCAGCAGGACACCCCGGCATAATTTTTTCTGTAAGGGGTTTTTATGCACTAACATTTTGCCAGAAGAATCTCAAGCAGGAGTGTCGCTGACCTAAGTTTTACACGTCTTGCTAAAAGGAAGGACTGCTACCCTTCAGTACAGATGGAATCTACGTTTCAGAAAAGGGCAAACAAGAAATGACCTTTCATGAGCTCTTCTATCGGAAAATACGGAGAATCTTTCCTTGCTAAGAGAACACTCACTTTTACATATTAAATGAATTGATTTGCACTGTCTAGAGGTTCCTTACAAACATTCTACTGACTCTACACAGACAGCAATATTCTGCAACTAAGATACACATACACATATAAATGTATACAAAACCACAGTTAACTTCAAAGACTTTTTTCGCTGTTTTGTAAGTTATCTGTGAGCATGGGATGCTTATGCAAAGAGGCACACGTCCCAGTGATTGAGAGAGAACTGAATAACTTGGCATTGCCATAAACATCAGCTAGTGTTTAAAAAAAATATAAAATCAAAGGATAGACTAAACAGTCAACACAATTTTAGCAGTCCGTACTTGAAACTGAACTAGTCATTCAGTAAGCTGCTACACTTTAACTGAAGTCCATTAATTCGTCCAGTCACAAGACAAATCCCATTACATTACTTCACAGGCAGGACATAGCAATGCTTTCTAATAATTTGCAGTATCTTTGGCATCAAAGAGCTGCTCACTAGGATTTGTCTAGATGAGATTTCCTTGCCAGGTAGAAGTTTCCTCTAGACTCTCAGCATTGACTTAAGAAAAAGTCCTCTACTCCTTAAACAATCCAATCATGTTTACAGATTCCACTTTACTGCACACTCGTGTGTCAGTTATAGGATTTTTCTATCAAACTGACAGAAGTATCAATTACATGCATACCCCCAAATAAGGTTTTTCAACTTCTGTGGAACCCCAAAACCAAAAAGTTATGGAGGAAAATAAAAAAAAATTCTGAGGCAAAAGCAACAGTTCTGAGAATGCAGGGCATTCTAAATTTCATAAAACCCAAAACATTTTGCTCTCATCTTCAGACACATCAGGCACTCCAAAACTCACCACGAAGAAAACCGGGTAGAATTGCCCTTCTAGTTCTGCTGCTGTCCAAACCTGCTGTGTGGTGACAGCAAGACTGCCCCAGACTAGATATTTTCAGTTCTGTCCTTTTGTTCTTCCTGCTTGCCAAGCTGGCATTCTTCCAAAATCCAGAAAGACTAGTACAAAGATGTCTGAAATTGTCCTCTATGAAAACATCTTTACACACAGACTTGAACAGTAGAAATACTGCTTTGTTTAGAATAAAAAGCAGGAGACTGTTGTACTGCAGTTATGTTTTCTTATCTCTTACATATTACTTCCATCCTTATTTCACGGAAAAGGCGCAGATACACAGAATCGCTTATCAGATCACAAACAGCAGCTCAAGGCAAACAAACAAACAAACAGGAGGATGTAACACTGTCAAAAACACATCTTGGCACTCGGTTTCCTTCTGAAAAAGGCAAGCAGTTCCAAGGAGTACCCATTTTATTCGTAGTTACCTAAAGTATTGCCCAAGAGGCAACACATGTCGTCTGTTACTGAAAAAATACACAATCAAACACATGAACCAAAAACAAGATTAACAGTTTGAAAAGGTTTACTGGAGTTTTGGGGTTTTTTTCCCCTTCAAGTGAAGCAAAAGACTTTTGTAAATTCTTATTTTCAAATCCCTTTGCTCGCCCTCCGCTATCTACTCAGGCTTATTGTTTATAGCTTCACTCACTATCTGGGAGCCATGAAAACAAGATCACAAGGAAGAAACATTTACGCGTTGCTGGTGACCCCTACAACTTCCACTACAACTGTGCTTTTTCCCTAGGGATCCCATGACACGCCAAGAGCAGAACGTCTGTCCTAGAACATTTTCTTCCAGTTACAAGGCAGAATTCTTTCTCTCTGTTAAACAAAGGAAAGCCTGAAATGAAATCTTTTTAGTCTGAAATAATTCAGTAATTCCATTTCTAGCTTCGCCTCAAAGGATTTTATTATTTATAGAAGACTGGTAGTCATAAAGCACAACAAAGAATTAGAACAACAAGGCATCTACAGCTTCACGTATCTGCTTACTCATTATTTCAACTAATAGCTTGGCTTGCTATGTAGCAGGATCAGAATTACTGTCCCACCTGGCCCTGTTCTGGTTGGAGCTGTTCCTCCACAGCTAGATATGAACTCTGAACCTCAGCAAGCAGCACTCAAATTCTTTCAAGCTCTTTAAATCAAAAGCCTTAAAGTTTGGCAACAAAATCAGAGCAATGTGACATTTCTTAGCAGTAGAAATGAGGTTTTCCTCTGGTTACATATTTTTCTTTAATATTCTATTTTACACGGGTGACAAACATTTTTTATATGAACACCAGAAAGAACATGAAGTAAAAGCACACCACAAACCAGATTCCTCTCCTTGCGACAAATACTAAAGGCCTCAATGTCAAGCCTTTGCATGTGGAAATATTCTACTTTTAGAAATTAGTGCAAGACTATGTAGGCGAAGAGATTACTCCAGAATGTCATTCGTGAAACTAGATTAGACAGGTAACAAATGCTGAATATACACAGAAAAACTCAATTCCACCTTAAATAATGCTGTTTACTTTCCCTTCAATGTTTCTTCCCATCCTCCCACCTTCCTGGGATATTTGGAACCCAGACAGTAAACAGGATCTTTAAAAACAGGAAGCGCAGGCACACAGACAAGGACAAGGAGCGGAGCAGAGTGAATCCAGGTGCTGTGCCCTCTCGTCTAGTCTGAATCCTCACCAAACGCAAGGAGCTCTGCAGCAGAGCTGTAGCTCAGGTACCAGCCGTGCTGATCTCCCCAGGCATGTCACTTTTGTCACTTTGGCTTTTAGCAGTCACTCTGCTGCAGCAAGATGAACCTCCAGCGGTACTGACACTTCCTCTCCCACTGTCTGTACCTAGAAAGGCAGGGAAAGATCCGTGATAAAACCCCAGAGGTGTTGCAGCCCTCACACCGCGACACTTGCTTCTCCGGCTGAGAGCCCCGAGCACCAGGATTGAACCTTTGCATCTGTCCAGAGGGTTCCATCTACAACGTGCACCTCACCAGCTCTTCTCGACAGAAGACACAGAGAAAAACAGGTGTTCATTAGAAAATCTGACTGAGATCCAGCCCACTTCTGTTTATTAATTTACACCCATCTTTACTCAAAAGATCCACCCTGTAAGCTCTTCCTTTACTAACCAGCAGCTGAAAAAGACACCAGAGACTGACTGACAGCATATTGTCCTTCCCACATTACATTTCTTATGATGATCGAGTTGAAGGGTTTGTCCTGTACTAAATTACTCCAGAACCTGGAAGCAACTAATGTGTAAAGAAAAAGTTCTGGAATGGCAGTAAGCAGTAGTATTTTTGCAACTTTGCAGGTTTTTTTAATATTGAACATTCAACTGAAAGACATAAGTTTCTGTTTCATAATCCAAACATATATTCTTTCCACTTATTCTATCTTAACTGACTTCTGCAGGCTAACGGGATTTATAGAAGCACAGACTTACTGAAAAAATTCATTATCTTTTATTTACTGGCAAATATAGGATGGGAAATAAGCAATCACATGCCTCACCAAAAGCCATGGATGTAGGTTTGTTTTTTTTTTCTTTAAGCTCCTAAGCCCAAAAAAAAGAAACAATACATTCTTCATTGAAGCATTCTTTAACTCCCTTTTAAAAACCATTTTTTGAAAAAAGGAAGTTTGGGGTAGAGTTAACATAGAGGCACAGTCTCCGTAATGAAAACTTGCAGTTCTGCAGCTAAACGCTCTTGCCCTATAAAAGGCCAAAATTAACATTGCTCTTAGCAAACTGTCCTGTACAAAGACATGTGGAACAAAACAGCAGGCAAACAAATCCATTTGCTTGCAAACCCTTCCCTGCAGAAGCAGTTGCCTACTTCTACACAACTTATAATCACAAGAAAACACGACAGCTTTTCAAGAGTCAGTCAGAAATAACTGAGTACTACTCTCTAGCAGACTTGTTTGTGATACGCAGTCAATGGTGATTAACTAAATATTTATTTAGCAGTAGATGATAACCCTGCTGAAAGGTAAGCACCAACAGTTTTCCATAAAATGTTATCAACAGACCTTTATTTAATCCAGCAGCAGACCAAGGCTGCCCTGCTTCCCCCCACACTGAGTGCGTCGGTGGCACGGGGGATACGATTCAGCTGCAAAGCACCTGGCACTACTAAAGCAGGTTTCACCTCCCAAAAGGTCACAGATCACCTGGGGGAACTGCACCCAAGGTCATCAGAAAACCAGGTCTTCAACACGAAACAAAATTCTTGACCGAATGACTGATTTTGTAAGCATGTTTGACTGCTTTACATAACTTACAAAGAAAATAAAGTTTCTCTGAAACCTTAAGGAGTGTAGGTTTATTCTTGTTCAAGCTGTTTACTCTCCTTCAACAGGACCTTTTTCAGCATTAAACCTGTAAATGCAGAGTCAACCGTCATGTCTTGAGACATACATATATTTGCATTTGTGTTCAAGAAGTACAAACAAACATGATTCACTGTGACTATGTATGTTATTAGGTCCTGCATGCTTCAGCCTGAAGTATAAAACCAGCTATGGTAAACTGTGACAAATGGTTCTTCAGCATGTTTAATCAAATGTTTATCATTTCTGCACATACCCTTTAGAAGCATCTGCTCTGCGATCCCCATGTTGTGCAAACACGAAAGCATGATTTCAAGCGTGGGGCTACGGAGACATTAAGCTTGTTGTTAGTGCCTCTCTTTTTCCCATACGCTTCAAGCTGCTACCCAAACTGTTCCTCTAATGAGGTCACGGTAGCAGCAATTTGTAATTACTAGATGTGAAAGAAATGGCTAGTATTTGCCTAAACAGATAATGTCTGCAACCAGCATGAACTTTCCAAAGAATGTTACATAAGCTCATAGGTATTTAAACAGTGAATACCAGCAGCACCTCCACAATAAAGATTTCCCAACTTCCCAGCTCGGAAAGCTCACTTTAATATCCAGATTAAACACTTTGCGACCAAGGCGCGTGCCGCCTGCTACTACAATTAGAGCTGTGAAAGACAGAGACACTAAAAAGACAGATCTTTATTTAAAAAAAAAAAGGCAAAAAGATGCTGGCAGTAGTCAGTCACTGCTATTAAGAGAACTTTACACATCTGCACAAACAAGGAAGTGTTTTTAATACAGGGTTCTCTGGAAACATTTTGTTAATGTTTTTGTAGGTGCGTGTATATTAAAAAAAGAAACGAAAGCAGTTTTCGGCCCGGTAAAAGTTTAAGCCTGGGATAGAAGAGAAGACCACAAAAGTTCTGGATTTAATTTCAACCCATAAGAAACACCAATTAGGGAAGCATGACTATATTGTAAATCATCTTTTTTGTTGTTTAAATAAATAATCTGCTCACATATCAGGACAGCAAGATATTAGCAGCTTTAATAATGGTTACACCTCTCATATCACCTTGCAGTTTCTTGTGATACTATCCCATCTGTTGACGTACAGTGAAAGTCTTGGAAAAAGGTGATGAAAGAAGAGTTGAAGAGCTGGATTTCAAAGTAATTTGACGTCACATTTAAGAACAGTTTCCACAGTCAAAAACAGGTTTTGCCATCCTTTTCTTCATGTATCGACTCTGCTCTTTCACTGCTCGTTGGCTTCTGTTTTCGTCCTTTATTGCTTGGTGGTAGTTATGCCATGTTCCCCTAGACATCAAAACATTCCAAGCTGGAGGTATCTAAGACGAAGGCAGTGCTGCTGAGCAATGATAACACCTTCAGTGCTTTAACCCCCAGTTCAGAGCAAGTTGAAGAAAAGTTATTAGAATTTTACTAACCACAACCTTGGTAAGCAGTTAAACATGAGAAGGACAGTTACCTTCTCAATTAAAACCAACTTGAAGTGCTTTCTTTTAACTAGCAAACACCAAAAAATTCACATAACTGGTTACATTCACCTACAACAACAGCATTTCAGTTTCATGTATCACTATTTTACACTAAAACACAAACATAACTGATTATAAATCGATCTTTGTAACAAGCTTGCTAGACTAAAAGGGTCACTCACAGGCACCTTATTTGGACACATCCCCAATTATATACCACAATCAAAACTAGTCAAGATGGCGGGATGATGGGGAAAAATTAGCTCTCTCACTTAGACACTAGAGGTCTTCTTGGGACAAGTGCTCTTCTACAGTACTTAACATCAAAATCTAAGGAGATCTCGGAGCTGACAGCATGAAAATTGCAAGAAGATAATACACAATATATTAATCACTTTCCTCCTACCAGTGGAGACTGCCTTGATAAACTGGTAAGTGGAACTGGTTGTTCAACATTCACATAAAACTATCAGAAGGTAGAAGAGCAATTTTCAGTTTTATTAGCATCGCTTTCACTTTTATAATCCATCCACAACATTTCACAGAATCACAGAATGTTAGAGGTTGGAAGGGACCTCAAAGATCATCTAGTCCAACCCCCCTGCCAGAGCAGGATCACCTACAGTAGAGCGCACAGGAACGCGTCCAGGCGGGTTTTGAATATCTCCAGAGAAGGAGACTCCACAACCTCCCTGGGCAGCCTGTTCCAGTGCTCGGTCACCCTCACAGTAAAAAAGTTTTTCCTCATATTTTTATGGAACCTCCTGTGTTCCAGCTTATATCCATTGCCCCTTGTCCTGCCAGTGGACGCCACTGAAAAGAGCCTGGCTCCATCCTCCTGACACTCCCCCTTGACATATTTATAAACATTAATGAGGTCACCCCTCAGCCTCCTCTTCTCCAAGCTAAAGAGACCCAGCTCCTCCAGCCTTTCCTCACAAGGGAGATGCTCCACTCCCTTCACCATCTTTGTGGTTCTGCACTGAACTCTCTCAAGCAGTTCCCTGTCTCTCTTGAGCTGAGAGGCCCAGAACTGGACACAATATTCCAGATGTGGCCTCACCAGGGCAGAGTAGAGGGGCAGGAGGACCTCTCTTGACCTACTTGCTACTCCCCTTCTAACACACCCCAGGATGCCATTGGCCTTCTTGGCCACGAGGGCACATTGCTGGCTCATGGTCATCCTGCTGTCCACTAGAACCCCCAGGTCCCTTTCCCCTGTGCTGCTCTCCAGCAGGGCAGTCCCCAACCTATATTGGCACATGGGGTTATTCTTTCCCAAGTGCAAAACTCTACACTTGCCCTTGTTGAACTTCATCAGATTTCTCTCCACCCAGCCCTCCAGCCTGTCCAGGTCTCTCTGAATGGCTGCACAGCTGACTATTCTGTTAAGAGCCGGGAACATAAATACAAATATGAAGAATAAGTGGTATGTTTTATAATCTAAGCAGTTTAATGACCACAACAAACATATTTTAGTGTGCTTAGAATCAAAGTTTTTATTTCTCTTTTCCCAAAGGGAGCTGGCTCTATCTAGAAACTTCTCCTTATGGTAGCACCATTGACTTAAATATTTTAAGCTGTGCCCATAGTCAAGAGGCAAGTTCATGTTTTCCAGCCTTCATGAAAAGTAACTTAATGGCACAAGCACCAATGCTAAGTAATAACACACCTCATCACACAAACCATTTCTGTTGAGTTTAAGAAGTAATTTATCTCTACTTTGCTTGCTTGGTAAAGTAGTCTTTACTCTCTGCTCATTCATATTACTTTTTGATTGTATTTTCAAGTACTCAGTGTTTAGTTTGCCTACATCTCTGCAGAGATCAGTTTCCTCACTTTTTAGCAAGTCAGATAAAGTCCTAAGGCACAGAAAACTCTGTTCTATTAGACACAGATCACAGAACAGGCAGGTGTTTCTACTCATGGTCAGTTAGTCTCAGATGAAATGCTGGATCTTGAAGATTTTCTTTCCAGTAACATTGAAGACTTATTGATGTTCAAGAACTTGTTCCTTTGTTGACTGCTAACAGCTATAATAAGGCACGAGGTTGCAGCAAGGAGTAATTTTGCTCACAGATTTAGTGTCCCCTGCAAGGATCCACAGCTAAACAGCTGATCATTTAAGCCACTTTTGCAAGAGAACAAATGCAATCTTAGCAGAAAATCCATGCTTCTGGAAGGACCATGACCCAAGTTACCAGCAAGAGTTAAACATCAGGAACAGCCTTGGAACATATTGGGCAAGAGTCATTCATCACCATTAACTGACACACTAAGCCCTGGCAAAAGACTGACTAATTAGTATGGAAATAAAAAAAAACAGTTAAGTCTCAACATTGGGTAAGTTTTTTTAACATATTGTACAATTTAGAAGGCAGGCTTCCAGTTTTCTTTATTTTCTGTTTGAACCTTGAGAGAAAACACCCAAGGGATGTTTCTCTACATTTCTCTGACTTAGAAGAGCGTCATAATGTACAGCCAATAACATGACTCAGCTCTCTCGAAATCCCAGGGAGCTTTTACAATAAGTCTTTGTCAATTCAGTAAGTCTCCTGTTTTCGACAAATATGCTTTGCGGTTCACAATTCTCAACAGCTACATTCGCAAGCACTTTAATTGCAGCTGCAATCTGTAAATAAGACTGCCAAGTATTCCTATGCAAAATTCATGTAAGTTAATTTAAGGAAATTCGTTAGTGGGTAGGCCCCCCCAAAACCTCACCAAAAAAAAAAGTATCTTTGAGATACATCTAACTTTCTACCAGTAAAAAGCAATGGGGCACGAAACGAGATCGGTGAACGTTAAGTTCTGTTTGACATAATTATTCCTAAACTAGACTGCAGTAGTTGTCACTTCCATTGCAAAAGCTTCTCCATTCATGCTGCCTCCTTCAACTGCACAGGAGTTAGCTGCTTGATTTGATTTTTTTTCCCCCCCGATTCTAGACTTCAGATGTTTGAATATAGTTTTAGGAAAAAAAAAAAGGCTATAAATATTCCCAGTGAGCGTACTTGGTCAGTTATGCCTACTAGGTGCTTCTATTCCCTGCTTTACTGGCTTTAAGAAAAGAAACAAACGCTCTTACTAGAGACCAAGTGATGATGTCCGCTGTCCCTCACATTTCGTGTTTGAAAAACACAGGCTTCTTAGACTGTCTTTTTCAAAATCTGCATCCAGAGTTAACTTGAAAGAGATTTCTTCTAGAGTTGAATTGTAAAGGCTATTTAAAATAAAACAACATACTGGCTGCAAAATCCTTAAATACAGCTTAGATCAAGCTGACAGATTCAGAATTACATACTCTGTACCCACTCTCCTGCACTTCCGTTTGGCCACAAGTTAACTCACAGGATTTATAAAAATTCCCCAACCCCCCCTTTTAAGAAAAAAATAATTCAATTTCCTCTACCCTTGGTCCTGTGTTGGTTTTTTTTGTTCATTTGTCTGGTTTTGTTTTTGTTGTTGTGTGGGGTTCTTTTTAAAGTTAATACTACAGCAATGCTGCAGAAAAACAATAGTTAATACTTCAGAGCATTATTTCATTTAACACTCCATTAACCATTCGGAAATAGATTTATAGAATAAATTCACTTGGAAAGAAACCTCCAGAGGTTATCTAGACCAACTCTGTACTCAGAACAATTCACAGTGTCCAAATAAATATCAAAGGAAACAAATCTATTTTATCTCTCCACAGCTCACATTTGGATTAAGATACTACAAAGAGAAACTTGTAACAGAATTCTTTGCCACGACACATTCAACTTGAAGGGCAAAAGAGAATTCCCATCCAGTTTTAGCATAAATATTTTTGTGGTCTCTTCTAGCCACAGCTACAATTTCAGACAGACATCATCACTTGAAGCAGCTGGATGTCTGGCTTTTTAAAAGGATGAGACAAAACTCCCATAAGCATGGAATGCATCGCATAAAAAGCTGCAGAAACCTCAACGCACCCTACCTCACCTTATACTACAAGCCACAAGTCTTCTTCTTCAGTTAGCCAAAGGATAAACTCTCATTCCTTCCCTAATGCTCCCCCTCCAACTCAGTCACGCACACTGAAAATGCATTTTTCCCTTAACTGGGAGATTTTAAGTAGTAAGACAAAACTTAGTTTTACAATGGTATTTTAGCATGGAAAGGCTAATTTTGCAGTACAACTCCCATCACAAATCACAGTCAGTTTCCTCCAGTATCAAAGGCTTAAAAAAAATATCAAATTTTAGCTTCCTCTCACCCAAACACATTTTTCATATCTGTTAACAACCTTTGTTAATTGTCATTATATATACCCAACTATGCAAAGCAAGCCTACATATGACAGCCACCTACAAGGCGCTAGTATTTCTTACACTATTTGAAATCAATGCAGCATCATCACCTCAATTTCCTTTCCCCCAAAACAGGCAATAAAAGCAACAGCCTTCTATTTGGAAGTGACAGATATTTGCAAGGCAAGCATTCCTGCTACCCACAGAATTTGCACCAGAAGTCTAGAAGACTAAATAATAAAGGAGCTTTTTAAGACAGTTTTTGTAGATGAAATGTCAACCTTAGGGTTGTTGCCCAGCCATTCATAGACAACTCTAATGTCTTTCCAAGTTAAAATTAGGATGATCATCAAGGCTGTTCAAAATTGCATTACACATAACCAAGCCATTAAAAAGTACACTATGTATTTGAATCTGAGGAACAATTGTGATCAAGAAGTCTATTTTCGAAAGGACAGCGACCTTTAAAGGTGTCATTTTCTTCCAGTAACTGGAAACCTCTCATCATATACTTGGTCTTGTGAGATAGCACAATAGTAAAGTGTGAAACCCTTGCTTGTGTTTGAAATTCCTATTCGAAAGCTTCCAGCAACTTAAAAAGTGAGTTATCCAGGAAGAAGTATCCCCCATTTCCTTCCAGAAAGCAGGAATAGGTTGATTGTCACAGACACAGTTAACTAAGTATTGAACTATTTTATGACTTCCAGTAAAGCACAACTGCTTTGTAAACAGCTCAGCTATACCAGCTTTCCCAAAGAATACTCCTGGGAGGGCAGGAGTAGGGGTGAACCACAAACAACAAAATAAAAACCTACCACTCAGCGTCATTATTCATGCAAGTAAATTGCAACAAGAAACAAAGTAACCTTAGCAGCATATTTGTTACGAATGGCATCGAGTTAACACTGATGAAATGCAGGGTATTTGCTCCAGTCAAATTTGAACTGCAGCTCTCAGGCTGCCATATTTATTGTCTTAATGAAAAAGCAGAATCTTTCATGGATCACATAAGGAATTGTGTGGTTTCATAAATTCCTCTATAAACCCCACGAGCTTGCTTCATGTGTGGTTTGTCTATGTGATGACATTGGCTAAAATATGCTAACAAATAACTAACCACTCTGGAAAAGTTTCCCCAGTGTTATTGCTTGAAAATGAAGTTATTTGTTACATTCAGCCAGGACTTCAGAATAGTAGTCAAACCATTAAATCCCATTACCCAGAGTACTGGAATATTCCTAGGAACTAATGATGTTTACGCAGAACAAGAGGTGGACTTTGATTATTACACTGCATTATAGAATTGCAGCATTGAAGCAATTGAAGCAACAAGTATGCGAACACCTGTATATGAGAACACCTGTATAAATTAAACACGAGGTGGAATTAAAGAATGATTCAGACCATGACAGGAAAATCTCTAACTTTATCCAATGTGACGAATTTGAAAGCCTGCTACAGCTTAAAGCGGGAATGTGAGGATACAAGTAACTAACAGAACAGAGTCTGGATTTATTCTATTAAGTACTACAAAAATCCAGACTCAGTTCAGTTTACCACCCCCTTCAAGTCTGCTGCACAATGCCCATAACTGCACAATCAGGTCAAGCAAAGTTTTATAGTCCATACTGCCTGCTTTTAAACACACAACTTTCCTTATACTTGTTCTGCATACGCACTGTTTGTAAAGTAATCTCCGTCCAATCACGTTTTTAAAGTCAACAAGAAAAGAGTTACAGAGAAGTAAGGAAAAAAAAAAAAAGAAACCTATCAGTTACAGTAGCAGAAGTTCCAGGTCTGCAAACAGCAAGAAAAGCCCCAAAGGAAAACAAACATGCAGTTTGTAGTAGATCGGCCAAAGCTTTGTTAGCATTCAGTCTCCTAGAAAATACTCAAGTATTGGCAAGAAACAGCAGTTTCCTATTTCACATCAATAGAAACAGATCTCTGCGTAGTAGGAGACAACAAAGAAGTTTTTGCAGGTAGCACAGGCGTGACACGGCCGCGGCAAGAGGAGCGCAGCGGGGAGAGGAGCCCGCACCGCCCGGCCCGGCTCACGGCCGGCGGGAAGGGGCTCTCGCTCCCCCACCACCAGCCGGCCCAGCCCCAAGCTCACACCCGCCCCATCCCAACAACTCCCCCGACACGCTCGGAGATCGCAGCCGTGTTTCGCGGGTGGGGAGACCCGCGCTCCAAAGCGACGAGCCGCTACGGCTTCTCCCAGCCCGCGTCCCTCCGAGGGGCGACCCACAAGCCCGGGCTGGGCAGGGGAACGCCTTGGGGCTCTCCCAGCCCAGGGGAGCCCCTCTGACACCCCCAGCCCCCGCCGTCACTTCTCCATCGGCCACCCTAGGGTCGCGCTTCCCGCTTCTTCACGAAGAGCCCACAGAGAGCGGCGCTGCCCTCCGCCACCGCCCGGAAAATAACCCCGACCCCCTCCGCGGCCGGTACGGCGGGAAAGGGGGGCCAGGAGCCCCCCTCCCGCCCCCTCGCCCCGACTCACTCACCTCACAGGCGCGGCCTCCCGCCTCCGGGCCGGCCCGCAGCCACCGCCCCGCCGGGCAGGGCTGGGCCGGGCAGCGCCCCCGCAGCGCTCGCAGCCCCTCCGGCCGCCCCTGCTGTGCGTCCGTAACGGGGTGACCCTGTGCGTCCCGTGCGTGTCCCCCGCCTCCCTCCTCCTCCTCCTCCTCCTCCTCCAGGCGCTGACGGAAGCGGCACCGGCAGCCGCCGCGCCTCTCCCGGGAAAGCCGCCTCCCTCCCGGGCAATAACAGGAAGGGAGCGGGGCGCTGACCCCGGATGGGGATGGCGGCCGCCCGACGGAACTGGAACTGCGCGGGGGGAGGAAAGGCGATGGCAGCACTGCGCCTGCGCAACGCCGGGAGACGTCGCGGGGGGGGGGGGGGCGACGGGACGTACCGTGACGTCACCGCGCGGAGTGACATCACACCGCGGGGCGCCCGCCTGCGCCTTGCTACTTCCGGTAAGGGTGACGTAACGAGCGCGAGAGTCAATTGCAGGTTCCGCGGTCAGAAACAGGCGGTGCCGGAGCACGAAAAGGATTCAGCGACCTCCTGCGAAACCGCACCCGGAGCAGAGAGCGTACGTGGAGCAACTTTTCAACCGCGACGCCAAAAAAGCTCCTTCTAACGGCCGCGCCTTTCTGTGAGGCCGTTTCGCAGGAAGGCAGCCCCGCAGAGCCGGCAGCTCGCTGGCACGGCAGGCAGGAACCAGCGTGGCCTCCGGTGGGGCCGGCTCACACGCCCCCCGCGGGGCCGCGACGGGAGTGGGGCAGCCGCTGGCGTCACGGCAGCCCACTGGAGGCAGGAGCCGACCCTTCGCCCGGCGAAGAAGCCGACCCGCTCGGTAGCACCGGTGAGCGGGAGTCCCGCATCCCGGGATACCGCGATGCGGCGCAGGCCCCGCCCCCGGCACGGGTTCCGCCCCCGGCACAAGCCCCGCCTCCCGGCGCAGGCTCCGCCCCCGGCACGAGTTCCGACCCGGGCACAGGCCCCGCCTCCCCGGCACAGGCCCCGCCTCCCCGGCGCAGGTCTCGCCCCGGCGCGGTGCCGTCACTTCCTGCAGCTGGTCCCGGCCGTGCCCGCCGGCCCCGCTCCTTGCCGGGGCCTCGGGCAGCGCTGAAGTGACGCGGAGGCGGGGCGGGGTTGCCCGGCGAGGGCCGGTAGGTGCCCGGGCGGGGGGGAGGACACGGGGCAGGGCCCCGGCGGGTGGGGGCACCGGGTTCCTTGGGGGGGCTGACGGCGTTGCCGCCGCGCTGGGGGGTGCGGGGCTTTAAGCGGGGCGGTGACGCGGCTGCCTCTTCTCTGCCGCTCCTTCGTGCTGCTTTTATTTCTGCGCTTCCCAGAATGCGTGTTGCCACCTCGAATTCCTGCCCAGGTTGCAGTTATTCCACGGTCAGGGGTACCAGGGCTTTTTTTTTTTTCCTTTCCCCCTTTTCCTTAGACTCCGCCACCAAGGGTGCAAGGGACGCAGCTTTGCAGGAACGTCTGCTCGGATGCCAGGACTCAGGCCGTGCTTGCTGGTACCCGCTGATGTAAGAGACCTGTTTCTGGGTTGCTAAACAACCTTATCAGCAGAGGGTCGGTGGGCCCCGAATTGCGTGTGAATTGCGTTTGCATTTGCTGCCTTTGCTCCCTACGACATTATAAAGCGATCCTGACTTTCAGGAGGCAAGTTCTTTGGGCCTAGTCTATGGCCAAAGGTAAACTTTCTGACAGAGTTAGGTTATGTGATGTCAGTGTTTTGCGACACAAGTGGACTTGCAAAGAAATGCTTGCTGCCTTAAAAAAGACAACCCCACAACAAACTGAAACCCACCACCCCGTTTATTGTTTTCATAAATATATGTTGTTAGTTGTCTCTGGTGTGTTTCAAAGCTAATTCAGGTGGGAACACACAGCATGCAGATGCCTGCCTGTGGCCAAGGAAGCTCACATTGTGTATGTGCCTTCCCCACCGAATGGAGCTCAGATGTGAGGCTGTACTGGTTCCTTTCCCAGAAGGGTGCTGCTCACAGCTGTGGAGCTTGTTCCCTGTTGTCTGTGCTACCAGCAGAGCCTGGATGATGCTGGTATTTGGGGCATGGAGGCTCATTCTCCTCCTTCAGTAGTGCCCTTGGGATGCACCAGCCTGAAGGTAGTGAGGAGTCAGGGTGCAGGGATATCTTAGCCCATAGTGTGTGTAGGGAGAGGCACGGCTGAGACCTCAGAGACAGTCTTGAGGCAGGTTGTCTCCTCTGCTTGTCCTGGAGTGCTGAAGGTCCTTACACTGTCGCGGACTGTGCTGTGCTAAGTCCTTGGTGATGGAGGTTGCTTATTCCTTTGCTGCTTTGTAATGTAAAGATTTTGCAGCTTGTCATGTGAAAGGAAAGGAGGAGTCAAAGATGTCATGTTACCTCTTCCTGGACAGGATATCTGTAGCAACCAGCAGTGGAAGGTTAAAGGGGAATGTACATAAGATGAGTTTGAATGATTTTTTTTTTCTTTTAAATAACATCTGTAAGAAAAAAAGCAACGTAATTTGAAGAATTTCAGAGTTGCATGTCAGGTCAAGAAGTTTTAGTTTTAAAATTGCCCATGCAGCCTGAGTTCTATCTTAAGACTACTGTTTACTTAAAGAAACACTAAATGACTTTACAGTTAAAGATTGTTCTAAGAATATTACATAATACCTTTTCTCCTGTGAATGCAGAACCTGTAAGCACTGTGTCCTGTCTTGTCTGTGGCTAATCCCGTCTGTGACACTTGCATATGGAAGACTTGATGCAAAAAACATTCATGCGAAATTAAGCGGATAGATCCTGACTGCCATTTACTGTAGATCTCTTTATATTTCTCTATGAAGTATTTAGCTATAGTTTACTCCCATTTTAAGGTAGAAGACCCATTATGGGGATGTAGTAAAACTCTAAGAGTGGATGGCATGCTTACCTGCTTACAGAGTTCATCTAAACTGCCTTGATAGGTCAGCATTATGATATATTTAATCATCACGAATATGAACTTGTTCTGTCTGTATCCCTGCTAATAATTAGACTGTCTGCAGAGTTCTGCCTGAGGAAACTAAAGGTACCAAATCTTTTTCCATAGTTCTGTTTAACCAGGAACATGTATTCTGGAAGCTGGAGAGAGGCTAGGTAACACGGCAGAATTTACACTGCTGATGGGTGATTTGTACCCCACCATTCCTGTTCCCCCTCTTCCTTCTTTGTGGTGGATTCCTTTTTGTCTTTAGTTAGTTTTCATGATAATAGTTTTGATTTTGGTTTTATGGTGGTGGCATGTTGGGAGCCTTGGTAGTAGAGGGCTATTTGAAACCATGAAGACTCCTGGTGGCTCTATTACTGTCTTAAAATCTTGTCCACAAGGCAATGCATGCTTCTCTTTTCTCTTTTTTTCTTTACCTTTAGTCACTAGTAATAACTGAACTGCCTCCAAACTTGTATTATTTGGAAGTCTATTTTTAGAGGTAAACATTTCTGAAATGCTTGTGCCCCTGCAGCACTTTAGTCCCACTGATTTTCTTTTCTTTCTTTTTTTTTTTTTAATTATTTTTAATTTTTCCTCATAGAACATAGACCTCTCTGGGGCCAGGCTTTAAAAGGTAATACAGTACCTAAAAATGCAGGCATCAACTGGGATTTTCCAGAGCTTGAATGTAGCAAGGTATTTATCTCCTGCTAATTTTAGCAGATCTGAAATCCAGAAGTTATCCCAGATAAATACTATCTGCTTCTTCAAGTTCCTAAATGCCTTTGAAGGCAAATTGTGTTTTCAAAGGCAACTTAGGAACAAAATTGCTATGTAGCATTTAATTTACCTTTCCCTAATTTTCCGGAAGTGTTATTTTAAAATGTAGATGTGGCTCATTATTTGCTTAACAAATGAACAAATCCCATAGCGTAAACATCGTTGCTACCAATGCAGCTGTAGCTGAAGTGATCCGCAAATGCCAAGATAATGCTTTTTCTGGATCCCAGTGTAGCAGCGAACAGGATTTGTTATGATAAGAACCTAATAAGAAATTAACAGAAGTAGCTGTGCCTTAATTCATAATATCACTGATCTGCGTTGGTTTAGGAATATTCATCCCAGGCTTTAGATGTGATTTATAAACTTTAATTAAATAAGCCTCTCAGACCCCCTTGCTGGGAATCTAGTGTTAATTCTAAGAACCTGAGTTAATTGAGCCGTAATTGAATAAAGGTTAATATGGCATAAACTCTCCATTCTGCAGAAGAAGATACAGCTTTAAATGTTGCATTGGTTGTAGTTCGTAAAGGTAACATGAGAAATAGCTCAAGGTCATTTAACAAGACCATGGAAGAGAAGGCTTGGGAGCTGACTGCGTAGAACAAGGTGTGATCCCGTTGATTCTCACTCTTTGCTTTTTGTTGATTTATGTGAGAAAAGTTAACTGCAGAGTATCTTTCCTCAGGAAGGTCTCTGTGAATATTTGAAGAACGTATCTCTGTGTGTGCATGTATTTTATATCTGCTGATCTATTAAAAAAAATCTGCTTTGAAATGATTGGATTCTTTTTAAGTCATCAGTAGCAGTAATACATTATCATATTTATCACAGAAGGTGTGGAGCTGGAAGGGACCTTTAAAAGTCGTCTAGTCCAGCTGGGTCTGGGAGTGTGAGCTGGTTCTTAAGCTGTCAGACAAGGATGGGGCTAAGGGCTCTATCTCTCCCGTTCCCATCAACTGAGCTGTAGGTGCTGCCGATGTTGTACATCACATCCTCTAGCAGGTGTGGGTGTGCATGCTGTGGGTCAGGTACTGTGAGTGGTTAGGAGTCTTCACCTGTGCAGGAGGGAGCCATGGGGTGCTAACAACTACATTTTGGACTTCGATATACTTTATACGTACCTATCTTTTAATCTGTCCCTGGCTGTCTGCAATGCTGCTGTTCCTGTGAGGTAAAGTGTTATAAACTGACTTCATCCTGCTTGGCATTGTGAAGAGGCTTAAAGTAGAGGTAATGAAGTTACAGCTTTGGAATTGTGTCCTGGATTGTAGGTGTTCCTGTTAGCACTGCTTATTTTAGCATTTGTATCTCTCTGGTCTAGATCTGAAGACGACTCCTCATCCTTCACAAGTAGCATGCTCACAGTCTCCCTGGCCAATGATTCTTCTACAGCAAGCAGGAGTTCTTCCTCATCCTGAGAAGCCTTCATCCCTTCCTATGTCAGTGGCTACAAGGCCAAGAGCCAGCTCACCACTGTCCCCACCAAAATCTGTAGAACTGGGGCCTTCCTTTCATCACAGGCAAGAAGAAGAGCTTGCAAAGGTGGTGGAGCAGGATCCTATGCTGGAAGAACTATGTAAGCCTCTGTGCTGTAAGCTTTGCAATGTCACTCTGAATTCAGCACAGCAGGCCCAGGCTCATTACCAGGTAAGGTGGGCAGGAGACATGGCATCCAGGGCTGCTGCATCTGCAGCTCGTGTAGACAAACCTGTGTCAGCACATGCTCTGCCAGTAGCGTTGCTGTGGTAGCACAGAGCGAAGCGTGGGCCAGCACACGAGGACTGTCTTAGCTTCTCAAGGGAGTTTGAAGTTCCTTGTTGAGGTGGCTGCACACCAGCAGCAGCAGTTGAGTTAGATCATCTGAAGCTACACCTCTGCACCATCTGATGGACTGGAAGCTGTGGCTAGAACTGCTCTGTATACGTGTCATCACCCTGCTTGATTTTGCTGTTTGTCCAGATGTGCTGCAGTGCTTTCATTTAAGGTGTCATCACTGGAGCATGTTGTGAAAGCTTTGACCACAGGGACAGAGAGGTAATAGCAAGATGGCACAGGTGAAAAAACAGACACTGGTAATTTTTTTCTTTATTTTATGCAATCTGTTTTCCACCTGTACACTCATCCGATAAAACAGAACTTCTGATTCCACAGATGTGATTTTGTAAGGCCCAGACAGATGTTTTCTGCTGGATCCAGCAGCTCAGTTAGGCAGCCATGTGTTTGTTTTTGCCTCCTTCGTAAGGTTATGCACACAACAGATCTGCTCATGGGACCATTTGTGCAAGCTTTCTCACCTGCTTTGGACAGCATCAGCTGAGCTACCTCAGACCAAATTAATTTTGTTCAAGCTGGTCTGGTTGACTTGTCTGAAATAGGGTAGGGACTATTTGCATATGATTCTCTGCTGAGAGATGCAATATGTTATAGTCTTTTATTACTCCGTTTTAATAGTACCCTTTCTTATTAGTGCTTTTCTTATTAGTGCTGTTCTTTCTTATTAGTGCTTTATTTGTGTGAGATGTCGAGATAATAACTTTTGCCACCAAAGGGATGGTTGTCCGTGTCCTCAGGACACCAGACCCAGCTCTCAGATGTGCTGTTGGCCTGAAAAAGTGATATTATGCCAGTGAAGGAATAGGTTGCATTAGTGTTACACTTCAGCACCCAATTTCTGCAGTATTTCTGCCGTGAGGGTACGAAAGTGCATGTATAGTACAGAACTTGCATCTATGCATATGCCTTACTATGTATCCATGATGCATATATGTACTCTCCTGTACCATCATCAGATTTTCAAAACAACAGTAAGTACTATAGTATATGTTTTCCAAGAGAAAATAAAATGTGAAGCAGGGTTTTTTAGGTTCAATGTCATGTTTTAACTCATGCTTGCAAGCTTGTGAGAAGAAGAGTGTGCTTAGACTTATCAAAAAGCTATGCAAAGCAGTTCACGTTTCATGTTTAAGAACCAAAGTGCTAGTTTTCAGTGAAACGACTCTAAGGGAAACGCACTGAGGAACTAAATATAGACTTACCAACTTGAGAAAAACAGTTGCAAGTGAGGCCCAATCATGCTAGGCGATGAGCATTTTAGAGAAAGGGGGGGATGCCAACATCTCTCAGTTCCAAAGCTGTTATTTTGTGAATGACAGCTCCTTTACCTGAGGTACCATCTTCAGTGGCCACTCTCTCACTTTGGTTTCTGGATCTTTTTCCTTTAAGTGTGAGATGCTACTATTAGGACAGCAATTAATTTGGCTTCTCTTTTCAGGGTAAAAACCACAGTAAGAAACTCCGAAATTACTATGCTGCCAATAGCTGTCCGGCACCTGCCAGAATGAGTAATGTGGTTGAGCCTGCCCCACCTCAGGTTGTCTCCCTTCCAGCTCAGGTAAGACATGGGAAGGTGACTGAGATCATGCTACTAAACCCCTGAAAGTATAACTAGAGCTCACGCTTTGAGGATTACCACAGGAGCTGGGAAGGAGTTTTCCTTGTGATGGCACAGGATGATGGAAATGGCCTGTTCTGAGCTGTTTGCTTTCCTTTGAAGATGCAGATATTGATCTGCCCGTGCAGCAGAATATTGGACTTGAAATGTTCTATTTCTGCACGGTAAATACTTTGATTCCTAGGTAAGCCCGATGTGCCACTGATTATGATTATTTAAGGGCAGGTATAAAACGGCATTGCTGGAGCTGGATTTGGACACGAGGGTGTGGCATCCACTCTGCTCAGTCATCCCTCCATTGTGTGAGGGAAGCCTACATGGAAAAAGTGCTTAGGTGCTCCTACGCCCATTGCCCAGGGCTGTTGGCTAATTCCTCTATTGTTACTCCTTTTGAAGTGCTCATTCCTGTGTGTAGGGTGGATGGATTGTTCCCTCAGTGATCCAGATTAATTCTGTGTTGGGCACATTAGAGGCAAAAGAGATGATATTTTGCTTTTTTCATCTAGAATTTGTCATTTTTGATTGTTGTGGGACTTAACAGCTAACCTGGCTCTTGCCTGTGGCTGTGCAGGGAACCACAGCTAGGCTGCAGGGATAGAAGCTGGACCTGTCGTTTCCCAAAGCTTAAACCTTTGTTTGTAGAAAAGCAAAGAGTGTTTGCCGTAAGTGGCAAACTCTTACACATGCAATCAGAGTCCTCAGAGCGGGAGGCAGTCCCATGTAAACTAACTTTGTAGCTTACAAAGCTGAACCGAGAGGACATGGGGTCCAGTCCTAGATAACGGCATATGGGTGTTTTACCTGCTAGATTATCTGTTGCTGGTTTTAATGGAGAAGATGATCCATGGCAATCAAAAGACCATGCTGGGGCCACATGAGGATTCATGTTGTAACACAGAAGTCAGAACTGCGTGCATGTGGTTATAAGCTTGAACAGGATCGAAGGAGATGTGAAAGCAGCTCAGCTTGGCAAGTGCTGCAGTGACATGGCTGTATGAATCACTGCTGCTGCACTGTTTACAAAGCACTTTTCTCTGGGTGAGACATGCTGAGGAGACATGCTTGCTGCCTCAGTCAGTGTGTGGCCTGACTAGACCAGCAAGGTATCCTTCATATGGCAGGAGCTACTTACATGAGGCTGGGTCCTTCCTTTGAAGTCTTGATCCAGGTGTTCTCCTACCTGAAGGGTAAGGATCAGAAGTCTGAGAGCTTTGCTGTTGGGTTGTTTGTGAGGTTTTTTTTACCTCTTAGTGTTAGAGAGCTGTGTAGAGACAGGATACTGTGGAGAGATTAGGTACACTGTGAATAGGAGAGAGGAGCACCTTTCCCTTTCAGTGGGGCTCCCTCAGTGTGAAATTCACTATTCATCAGCTCCCAGCAGTCTGAAGTAGAGAAGTTAAATCATTGCTGTGAGGTAAACAAACCTCTGAGGTACAGGGGGGTTGTTCGGATTGTGCATACCTCTCCAACTGAGGCCAGGGATTTGTGTACATATGGAGGGATTTGCAGATTCTCCTGCAGGCTGAGGCAGAGAAAATGAAGTTCTTGTAAGAACAGTTTTCGAGCACTTGAGAGTGTCCTAACTCATATGCTCTAATTCCAGCTCTCACTGCCTGATGAAGATGATACCAGTCTGAGTCCCTATGATTCAGATATTCCAACGATTTAACTTTCTTGTGTTTCACATGCTGTCTCTCCCTTTGCTGCTAGATGGGATCCAGTAAACCAGGTGGCCGAGTGATCTTGGCCACAGAGAATGATTACTGCAAGCTTTGTGATGCCTCATTTAGTTCTCCGGCTGTGGCACAGGCTCACTACCAAGGGAAAAATCATGCCAAACGGCTGCGTCTTGCAGAAGCACAGAATAACTCATTCTCGTAGGTATTGTTCAACTTCACGCTCAGGCTGAAAGCATGTGGCAGTGTCTCTGGCAGTGTTTTTCTCAGAAAACTCTGAATCACCACTGTTCATATTTGTGTAATCTTCAGGGATGCATCAGAACTAGGCAAACGAAGGGCAAGGAAAGAAGGGAATGAATATAAGATGATGCAGAACAGAAGAAATATGTATACAGTTCAAAACAACACAGGTAACTGGGAGCTTTCATCTGTTCTGGAGTTTGAATAATAATAATAATAATAATGGTAATAATAAACAGGCTTGGTTTTCTTCTGGTTTTTTTTTCCCAGCTGCTAAGGTTGCTTTGTTTTGTCAGCCTGCTTGTTAGCTCAGTTTCTCAGTTTGTAACTTAATTTACCATCTGCCTGTCCCTAAGGCTGCCCGAAGTGGTGACAGTTTTCCTGCTTAATTTTGTTGGCAAGTGGCCAGGTGCTTTGACTCCTGTAGCACATCAACCTGTACTTGCACTCCTATGACCAGAATGAGAGAACATGTTAGCCTCCTTCTAAGACCATCTGTTCCTAGAGCACAGTCCTTCCTCAGGTGATAGTAAAGACGCAAAGTTTGTACCTATGATTTAAAGCATGTTTTATATTGTCTAGCCCAGCATCTGTTTCTGTTTTTCATTTTAAGTTATGTTACGAGCACATATTAGCTGAAACCCTGATTCATGGCAAAGCTTGGTTTAATTGTGTCGTTTCTAACCATTGTCACGTGGAGAAGATAAATCTTTTGAAGGTCTATTAAATACCATTTTGTGATAATCTGAAATGGAGGCAGCTTGTTCTAACCAAAAGACTGCTCTAATTCTGGAACTGAAAGGTTAAGAAAAAAAAAAGAATTGATTCATCACTCTAAATTATTAGACTCCTAATTTTCAAAGCCCTGTTGGTTCTTAATAAGACTGGGAAACAAAGCCCACTCTACTGCTTTAGAAAATACTGGCAAGTACTGCTCCCCTGTGTGCTACACCCCTCTAACTCTGAATCTCAGCTGACAAGTCACGTGGGGAAATAAGGTTCAGACTAATAAGTCGCAGAATCTAATCTTTGGCTGCTTTTTGATCATTCGTTGGACGTAGAAGTTGTCACTGAGCTGCCTCAAGCTTTATTTCTTATAGATAAAACAGACTTTTCTCTTGACTCCTCAGGTCCCTACTTCAATCCCCGCTCACGCCAGAGGATTCCTCGGGATCTGGCCATGTGCGTCACCCCCAGTGGCCAGTTCTACTGCTCCATGTGCAACGCTGGCGCCAGCGAGGAGATGGAGTTCAGACAGCACTTAGAAAGCAAACAGCATAAGAGCAAGGTGTCCGAACAGCGGTATAGGAACGAGATGGAGAACCTAGGCTATGTACAATGACGCGCCACCCTTGGTAGTAGTTTGCAAATAGAGCAGCTTGTCTCTCGCCTGCTGTTTGCCACATGCCCTGCTTTATGCTCCATTTGATAGGAGTATGCTCTCGAGCTATACATGTAACACCTGCAAACTCAGTGGTATGGTTAGACTTTTTTTCTATCGTAGTTGGCAGGATGACGCTGTGCAGGACATGAAGTGTTTTTGGTGTTTGTTTGCTAATTATCTAAGGCTCTTCATTGTATTGAGTGGCGGGGAGGACTTTGTCTTCTCCCCAGCCTTCTGCATGAATATGCAAAGTCCAAGAAGTGCTGGGAACTTCTGTGGTTCTACCACACGGGTGGACCATGTGCAAAGCCCGCTCCCCTCTTTGCCTACCACAGAGCAGTGCTCCAGAATGCTTCCTTACAGCAGACTGAATCGCTGGGCAGCATGTAAAAGAGGGGCAGGAATGGGGCCAGTGAATGCGTGAATTAGGTGGTGTTCTTGTCCACAAATTGCTGCTCATAGCCCCCATTACAGCCCAGAGTAGGTTCTTTCCACATCCTTGTAGAAAGGCTGTGCATACCTCTCCTCTGTGGAGGGTCTTGCCTCTTGCTGTTTCCTCTGCGATGCAGATTTCATTCTGAACATCTGACATTGCCTATCAGCTGATTAGCCCCATCCAGAAATACTCTCATCTACCAGCTGACGATGAAAAGAGATTCTCGGTGTTGTGGGTTGGGCACCTCAGCGCACCATGGGTGTAGCCCATCTCCCTGAAGAGATCTGTGGGAATCTCAGCAACTTAATGCCACTGAGCAGGAAGGCAAACCTGCTCAGATGATCTGCGCTCTGCTCTGATTCTGCCTTAGACTGCGTGGGGTTGAGAATATGAGGGTTGGGAGGAGTGGTCAGCTGTAATTTCTTTGCATACTGATGTAGGAGAGAGCAAGTGTTGTCTCTGGCCTGCAGCTCTGTTCCTCTGGGAGAGCAGCACTGTCAGGACCCTGGGGAGCAGATCTCAGTGTCTCGCTTCTGTGCCATTCCCTGGACAAAGCCCAGTGGGTATTACAGAGGAGAGCTTAAATGCTCCCTTGGACTACAGCTACCAATATTGCATGAATTTTTCCCCCTCTTTCTTTTCCCATCTCAGGATGGGTTTTAATTCCATTCCTCGATGTGAACTTCACTGTTTTAGGGACCATCAAAAATTTGAAGTTAGGTAGGATGTAAATGTCAGGGGTGATGGTTGTTTGAGCAACAGCTTTTTGGACATGCAGAAGTATTCACAAAACTTGTTAGTCAACTTTGTAACTATAGACAAACTCAAAGGGTGTGAGTCTGATTTTCCTTAGCAAAAGTAGAAAGGGCACAAAGAGCAGAAGTAGGGCTGATGTTTATTTTTCTGCTTATTTGGGTAGATGCGAGGCTGTAATTGGAATTCAATTCACAGTGTTCCTAAAACATTGGCCTCAGTGGCAAGTGAAGTGTGTAAATAACCTCTGTTGGACCTGATTCACTGCTGGGCTGCTACAGCTGAACGCTGGTACAGCGCCTCTGACTTCAGTGGTGTTTGTAGAGGGAATAAAGGAGGCATCATGGCTTGTCTCTCTCTCCTGTTGAGGCAGTACGTTGAATTAGATGCAGCTCCATTGGTCTCAGTAGCATTTTGCCAGGGATAAATTTTATGTAGAACCTAATGTTGAAGGTAGCTCCTCCACCCCCTTTTTTGCCATTCTGATCCCGTCTCTTGCATTCCAGAAGGACTTTCCGCTTGCCTTAAAAAATGAGTAAACTAACAAAAAATCCAAATAGTTCTTATTCATCTTTCTAGTCCACCTCAAAAGGGTTTGTTGCACTGGCTACTCCTCAGAGTATTGGAATCTTTAGCTACCTGAGCATCAGGTAGCCGTAAAACCTTAACTCAGCCTTCCTAAATCTAGACAAGGTGAGCTCTTGCACAGTAGTCAGGAGCAACCCCCTACATGATTCTGTTCTGATCTTGCGCTGCAGATCCAGGCAGAGCAGCAGACATCCTCTTGAATGAGATTCCCTCCCCTCCTTTGTGAAAAGCTCGGTTAAATAGGGTTTGTGCACTAGAGCATGTTGGAAGGCATGAGGACAGGTGCCCAGGTTGCAAAGCACTAAGAGCAGTTTCGACAGCCTGTAAGTCTTTTTCTTCTGTGCTTTCGTGCCCCTGGCTCACCCTGTGTGCAACCTTGAGGAACATTCCCCTTGTAAAAATCTCTCATCAGCCTTTTCCCCTCACATTTTGCAGTCAAAGAAGGGCTCTGGTTTTCTCCATGTCCTGTATTTTGTTTTGTTAGTCTGACACTACTGTGCCAGGACAGAGGGAGTCAGATGAGTCTTACCACAATGTGCTTTACCCGAATGATCCATTCATGATGGTTAAACATCCCCATTCCTGAAAATTAAAGCCAGGCGTTTCCCACAGGCTGCATTTAGTAGCAGTAAAACAACGCTTTGGTAAGTATGAGCTGGAGGAGCTGTAGGTAGTGGTGTTCTCTATCTTATTGCGAGGGCCAAGAAGGCTTTTTTGTCTGCTTTCATGTGTCCCAAAAATCAGCTGTTCACCGCTTTGCTTTGGTTGCTGCTCCTACTCCCAGCCCAGTGATCTGCTCCTCATTTGGCATTTTCAGTGACTGCCAGAGGTGTCAAAACTCACACAGTGGGTGTAAAGCAGACAGTGAGATTCAGGCAAAAAGAGTAGGACAGGTGTCCTGCTGGGAGAAGCAGCTGAGACTCACCTTGTCTCAGTGCTCTGTTTATGACTCTTGCCTACAAGTAACCAAAGTTTTCCTCTCCCTCTTCAGCATCGATGAACAGTTTGTGATCTCCCCACTCTCCCTCCAGCACAGAAATCCTTGATTGTGAAGAGAAAACAGCCCCACCTCACTAATATCGTTAGGGTTCAGGCCAACCCAGACTCATACTTGTCACCGTGAGAAACTGGGTGGATCCTAATTTTATATGTTTTTGTAAAAGCTGTTCTCCAAATCGGTGTTCAAATCATATATTGAAAATACATCCTGGCCAAACCCTATTTGACATAGATGGGCTGAGGAGAATACTGTAGAGCTATAGTACCGTTTTCGAGACCTAATGAATCTTTTTCTTGTGTTAAACAAAGTACCAGACACAAGAAACAGAACTTCTGTGAAGCTGTCACATTGGCCAGTAGGTTAATGACCTTTGCTGCTAGAAACAAAATATAAATCAATGTGTTCATATTTATTTTACTGTGCTGACCACTAATTGATTTGTTAATATTTAAGGCATTTGTAGGTTGTTTTCGTTTAAATAGGAAATTCTAAGTCGCACTTTGCTTTTGGATTGGAACAGATATTTATTGTATTTGTGAAAATGTTTTCACTCCAATATATGTATTGTTTTCTTTCCCTTGATGCAAAAAAAAAACCCCAACACCCAAACATCAAAACGCACCCCAAAACAAAAAAACCCAAACAACACAACAGTTCCAACCAGTGGGTCGTCTTTGTTTCTTTTCATGCCAAACAAAATGGGGATTTCTTTGCAACTCACTCTTGAATGTCCATTTCTATTTTATTTTTTTCCTTCAGTGGTTCCTTTGGTAACTTGGGATGATATTTTTAGAGACACATGAAGTTCATGCTACATTTAAGCATTTGTTTTACGGCAAGGAATGTGGAATCCATGTATTTGTGAGGAGTATGAAAGTGGTACTATTTTGTTTGTATTCAGCATTAGCTGTTATTTAGCGTTCTGCCCTAATGAGTAAATGTGTTATAATCTTACCTAACATTGGTCTATTTTTGACTTTTTGCTTTCTTCATGTACATCAAAAGGAACCCTGGAAACCTTTGTGGAGTTGCTTAGGATGGTCATCGATGTAACAAAATGCAGATTTTTTTCTGTGTAGCTGCTTGTCTTTTTTCCTTTCCTAGACACCCATTATGGGGCTTTAGAAAGGAAAGCTATTGCCATAGGCACAGATTCATATTTTAGCTTACTAATGCATGATGTCCTTTTGCTACATTACTGAAGTAATATTTTCACTGTAGCCAATGGGAATCCTGCCCAAGCTGGGAGCAAATAAAATATCCTGGCTAAATAAATTATGTTGGCTAGTGCCAGACAAGGTACACTGCTAAAATTTGTCTTTTACTCCTGTGTTTGGGTTACAATGCTCTTAAGGTTTTGCTTTTTGAGGAACGTGTGTTTGGTTCTGTAAGGATTTGGTCCTGCTCCAGCTAAAATAGTTTGAAGTACCTTGACTTTAGTTGAGTAGGAGCAAGCCTTGAAACCCTTCAGGGATTTCATACTGCTGATGTTTTCTCATATATGTGTTTTTGGGTTTTTAAATTTTACAACCATATATACAAGGATGCTCTGGATGAGATGGACATGAGATGCTGATTGTGGAAAAACAAATGCTGTATTGCCAAAGGATTAACAGCAAATGGAGAAGTATGGACCTGGTTTCTTTAAAGTTAGTGGCTAAGCTCCTGTTGTCATGAGCTGGGCTGGCTTCTTTACCATCTGCATGAATTTGGAAGTGAAAATAAAATATACTTTCAAATAAATATGGTCAAAGAGTAGTTCTGGGAATCTCTCCTTTAAAAATGTGTTGCAACTAAAATGGTATCTTTTTATCTGAGGTATCTGCAGGTGGAGGCAGGACTATGGCTTTTGAAAAATAAAATCAGTTTTTCAGTCTGTTTTGCAGGGGAAAATTTCCTTCTGCATCTGTCCAGCAACATCATTCACAAGTGCTTTGAACATATTTCATCTAGAGCTTTCTTGTCAGGTTGGTTTTGTACATTTGTCCTTTCTTTATATTGAACTGACCCCATGAGGAAATAGGTGATGAAAATGATATTTTTTTTCTTCTTCAGTATGTAATAAATCATCTTGCTCTTATCATTTTACAGCCTTAGTGTTTGGTATTGCCGCTGCTCCTGATATGCCTGGACTATGCATGACTGAATTGATTTTAGCCCAGCGTTGAGTGCAACCATGGGAGCAATATGTTTTAATACACTGATAAAGGAGTATAGTCAAGTGTAGAATTTGTTACTCTGGAGGGTGCCAGTTTACTTTCAACTGTTGCCAAAAGCCAGCTGATTTCTCCCTCTGAGCTGTCGTGGCTTCTGGAGGGATTGGGAGCACTCAGCATCCTGCAGGATGGGAAGCAGAAGTTCTGGGAAGGGCTCTATTTCCAGCTGTGCTTTCCCCTCGGGTAGACATCACAAACTCTCCAAAAGCCCCAGGGCTGAACCGTGAATCGCCTTTCAACTCTGTGACTGCAAGAAGGTGAGGACAAGCTCAGCCTGGTACTTACGTTTGCATGTTTCTTGCCAGTGTGCTCCTTCCTTTTTTCGTTACTTGAGGGCTCCAGAAGAGCATATGCTTATGCAGTGTAAATGACTTTCCAAACAGAAAGGAAGTTCTGAACAGAAGCCTCGAAGCAGAGGAAGTCTGGGGTTTGCTGTGTTCAACTTGGGTAAGAGAAAAACATTGCCCTTCCTTGGTGCTGCAGCCGCACTCTTAGTGCCGTGAGCTGCTGACCTCAAGGGCAGCATCCTGGTGGCACACGTAAGATCGTTGCGGTGTGTGGCTGCTGCTGACACACAGCTCTGAGTTTATAAACTGTGCACGGACACATCCCTGCTCACTCCCTTGTCCTGTTATTCCAGGCACTGAACCATTACAGAGAGTAGTGACACTGTACTGAAATTGTCCTGATTTACCTTTTTGTTGGGCTGAGAGCTGCCTCAGTGCTTATGAGAATTCTGTGCTAACAACGAAATGCAGGAAGCATTATGTGTTCTCGTTTATAGTAAATAGAATTGTAAAAAACCTTAATGTTAAATCTCACCCCAGCCCTTCCTTGCCTTATGCCTATGCAGACTGTGTTACTTTCAGTCATCCTGGAAACCAGAGAGGAGCGAACCTCTACAGAGCAGCATATCCCTGTTACCAGACGATAAAGCACTGCCTTTATAATACTCGTATGTGGTAACTGTATTCTAGTTCAATTCTGTAGCAGCTTAGTACGGCCGAACCATAGTGACACGCAAAGATACCTGAGCAACCAGATTCAGATTCGCAGGCATTTGTTAAATTAGGCAGCAAATAAAATAACATTAAAAAAAAATAATCTAAGACCAATTGTATGATTTGAAAGCATAAATTACTGTGGACACCAGCTGTAGTGCAGGTAAGACCGTGCTGGGGAAGGGATTTGAAGCAAAAAGGGCCAGTGAAAATTGAAGCTGGGAAAAATGGTTTGCCTGTGCCCGGGACTGGCAGCTTGTGGGCGAAGCCAGCGCACACACACACATCCCCCCACACACCCATGTACACCCCCCTCTTCTCTGTAGGTCAGGCCACCAGGCTATAAGAAGCCTGAGGGAGAACAGGGTGAGAAAACAGTGGGTGCATGTGCTCCCGTGGTTGCCACAACTGCCTGCAGATCCCTGCACACAGAGTGAAAGCAGTGGTCACCACCCTCCTGACTGACCTAGTCATGGTTGCTACTAGGCTGAAAGCCACTGCCAGAAGAAATGTGGGGACCCAGACAGTGCTACAGCGCAGGCACGTGGCTGTGCAGACCCCTGGCTGCAGGGAGTCCTTTAAGTGTAGTGATGATGAGATCGAGAGTGTCGGGATTAGGTTCAGGGGCAAGGCCAATAAAGCCGATGTTGCTGTGGCAGCCTGCTGCAGACCTTCCAACCAGAGCAGCGAGGTGGATGAAGCGTTCAACAAGCACTTGGGAGAAGCCTTGTGGTCACTTGCTATTGTTCTCGTGGGGGACTTCAGCTTCCCAGGTATCAGCTGGAGTTACAGCACAGAAGAGAGGGAACAATCTAGGAGGTTCCTGAAGTGGGTGGAGGATAACTTCCTCACACAGCTGGTAAGTGAACCGACCAGGGAAGGCTCCTTGATGGACCTCCTGTTTGTGAACAGAGAGGGTCTTGTGGAGGATGTGGCAGATGGAGGCTGTTCAGGGAACAGTGACCATGAAATTATTAAGTTCTCTATTCTCAGAGATGTTAGGAAGGGGGACAGCAAAACTGCCACTTTGGACTTCTGACTTTGACTTGTTTAGGAGGTTACTTGATAGAATTCCTTGGGAGTCAGTTTTGAAGGGTATAGGAGTCCAGGAAGGCTGGACGCTTTTTAAGAAGGAAGTGTTACAGCACAGGAGCAGGCTGTCCCCATGTGCCGTAAGATGAGCTGGCGGCAAAGAAGACCAGCCTGGCTGAATAGGGAAATTTGACCGAAAATCAAGGAAAAAAGGAGAGTTTATGGCCTCTGGAAGAAGGGGCAGGCCACTCATTATGAGTACAAGAATATTGTTAGGTTATGCAGGGAGGTAATTAGAAGGTCCAAAGCCCGGCTAGAAATTAATCTGCCTTCAGAGGTAAAGGATAGCAAGAAAAGTTTCTATAAATACATTAACAACAAGAGAAAGACCAGGGAGAGCCAGAATCTCCTACTAGACCCAGGAGGAAATATGGTAACCAAAGATGAGGGTAAGGCTGAGGTGCTTAATGCCTTCTTTGTGTCAGTCTTTAGCAATAGAAACACCTGTGCTGAGGGAAGCCAGCCCCCCAAGCCAGGAGATGAGGGCCTGGAGCAAAATGTCCCCCCACAATCCAGGAGGAGATGATCAGTGACCTGCTGCTCTACCTGACCTGCTGCCGCCCATCGATGTGCATAAATCTATGGGGCCAGGTGGGATTCATCCCCAAGTGCTGAGAGAACTGGCAGGGGGGCTCACCAAGCCACTGTCCATCATTTATCAGCAGTCCTGGCTGATGGGGGGAGGTTCCAGCTGATTGGAATTTGGCCAATATATCGGTTTATGAAGGGCAGGTCCTGTTTAACAAATTTGATCTCCTTCTATGACAGGGTGACCTGCTGTATTGGATTTGCTTGGCCAGATTTTGGTGGCAGGGGGGCTGTAGGAGTGGCTTCTGCAATGAAGCTGCTAGAAGATTCTCCTAGGTCTGATAGAGCCAATGCCAGCCAGCTCTGAAGAGGGACCTGCCACTGGCCAAGGCTGAGCCTGTCAGTAAAATGATAGGAGAAGAACACCTCTGTGAAAACATATTTAAGAAATGGGGAAAAAAGAACTGTACCACAACAGCTGGCTCAGAGATGGGGCAGTGAGAATACGTGAAGACAACAAGGTCAGTGAAGAAGGCGGGGGGAAGGATGCACTCCAGGCGCCAGAGCAGAGAGTCCCCTGGGTCCATGGTGAAGCGAGTTGTCCCTCTGCAGCCCATGGGCGGAGTGTAGATGTCCACCTGTAGCCTGTGGAGGACCCCACGCCGAGTGGGCGGATGCCTGAAGGGAGCTGTGGCCCATGGGAAGCCTGTGCTGGAGCAGGTCGCTGCCAGAACCTGTAGCCCGTGGAAGGGAGGAATGCCCACGCTGGAGCAGGTTGGCTGGTGGGACTTCTGGGACACTGTGGGGGACTCACGCTGGAGCAGTTTCCCCTGAAGGACTGCGCCTCAGACTCATGTTGGGGCAGATAGCCCCTCGCGAGGTGTCTTGTGTTGGGCAGTTTGTGATGAATTGCCCTTCATGGGACGACTCGTGCTGGAGAAGAGAGTGTGAAGCTTGTCTCCCGTGAGAGGGACCCCACAATGGCCCTGGGAAAGTGTGAAGAGTCCTCCCCTGGAGTGAAGAAGTGGTGGAACCAACGTTGGATGAACTGACCATAATGCCCATTCCCTGTCCCACCACGCCACTCGGGGGGAGGAGGTGGAGAAACTGGGATTGATGTTGAGCCCGGGAAGAAGGGAGGGATGGGGGGAATGGTGTTTTTTCTTTTAAGATCTGTGTATTTTTCTTATTTCTCACTGCTCTTCTCTGATTTGTTCTTTTAATAAATCTAACTCATTTCCCCAAAAATTGAGTCTCTTTTGCCTGGGACAGTAAACACAGGTGATCTCCCTGTCCTTATCTCAAACCTTGAGTTCTTCAATATATTTTCTCCCCGTGTCAAGCAGAGAAGGGAGGGTGAGAGAGCTGCTGTGTGGGCACCTGGCCACCAGCCAGGGTCAAACCACAAGACCTGCTCGCTCGCTGGATGAAGGAAAGACCCTGGATGTTGTCACCCTGACTTTAGTAAGGCATTCGACACATCTTTGGCAGATGTTTGCTGTATATATAAAGATGTCAGAAAAGTATTAATCTAAGGTTTGATTCTCAATAGCAAGGTACAAAGAGGTACTGTGACTGGAAGAATGAGACATTGGGTTATAAGAAGAAATGAACGCAGTCATGCGATAAATGAAATACACTGCATTTGTTGTGTCTGTGGAATTTTATGCAGGAATGCAGTACTTACCTGAAGAAGCCGGACTATGTACATAACAAAATGCAATGAGACCAATAAAGTGAAAAACACACGTGAGCCTGTATATTGCCCTGGGGTTTAAAAGATGAAATGTAGGTATGAAGAAAACCTGTGAAAACTCAAATGGCAAAATCCCCATGCACTGGAAGAGATGATGATGATGATGTGTGGGTTAACACGTAATATTTTGGGGAGCCTGTAAAGAATACTTCAGACTTCAGGGACTTGTCAAACTTCTCCGCTTTGACCTGCCATGTATGTGTGCACACACGTGAAGCAATCCTGTCAAGGACTCTTTCTCCTTAGTATTATCCGCCGTTTATAAGAGACCATTTTCCAGTAGCTTCTTGTTGTAGCCACCTCTAACGCTGTTTGCAGTATCTCGGCAGCAGATTAGGGAATGGCCAAACTACTGAGTATGTGGGAGTCCTTCACAAGTACCTCGTGTTTATGAAAGTCTTTGAGCACCTGATACTCATGCAGCAATGACACTTGGACAATATTTGAATTAGTGGGTCCAAATTCAGACAGAAGAAAAATACCATTCATCTCCAGACTATTGCATTGATTTACGTCAGGTGGAATTATGGGCTGCTGTACGTTCTGCTGATCTCTCTATCAGCTTGCACCAAAGTTCCCAGGCATGAGAAGTGGATTTTCTCATGCCTCCTCTGATGACCAGCTTCTGTGACTATGTCCTTGGGGGTCTGTTTATGACTACTCTGTCTTTGGTTTATCTTGTCACACAGTTATCGAAATGTAATTAATAGGACAGCTTTTATAATGCTTGTTTAACAATTTTGATTTAGAGCTTCTTCACTGGTCTGAAGCACAGATTTATATTATGCAAGTCCCAAATAATTTCTAATGAATGCTAGTGAAAAATAAAAAGAAAAATGTTAATAGAGCAATGTAAATAAACAGAAGACAGATGTTTCAAGGTGGCAGTGACTTCAGGGTCATGAATTTCGATGGAAATTTTGCCACTCCTTTGAGGGCTCAGCTTCTGAGAACCACAGAGCCCCCAGCCCCAGGGACACCTGCGATGCAAAAGGCACCCAAAGGAGAGCACGGCGCTGCACCAGCATTGGCTCCTGGAGAACTTTCAAATTTGGCCCCACCCTGGCCCATGACCCTGTGGTCATGAATTCTGACTGAAATTTGGCCGCCACTTTGAGGACTCGGAGTTGTCCTTGGGGCTAGGGACTCTGTGGTTCTCGGATGCCCAGCCCTCAAAGTCACGGCAAAATTTCCGTCAAAATTCATGACCGTGGCATCCTGAAAAGGGTTGAAATTCGAAAGTTCTCAAAAAGACAACGTTAGTGCAGCGCCGTGCTCTCCTCTGGATACCTTTTGCATCACAGTTGTCCTTGGGGCTGGGGGCTCCTTTTGCATTTCATTAAAATCTTTTTTAATCTACATCCTTTACATTTTGTAGCAATGGTTCGGTGCATTACCGTGTTTATTTTCTTTGCTGCTTAAAACTAGAGCATAGTACGCTTATTGTTTTCACTAAATGCATTACTTCATTGCCCAGGTGGTGCACGGGGACAGCTGTGCCTGTGGGGAGGGGAGGATGGATCAGGTGGTCCCAATGGACTAATCATGGTACACCCCCGCCCCCCCACCATGGTGCTTAGGATATAAGAGCTCCTGGGAAGAGCCCCAGGGATGTTTTGGTGGCTGCTGTGCCAGGAGGGTTGCTGCAGGCTGTTCCTCATCTGCCTTTGTGTTCCCACACTGCAGAGGAGCCCTGTGCCACGGGACAGGTTGTCTTTCTCTGCCCCCCTACCCTGGTGGCAGCGGCACAACTTCTTTTCTGTTTCTTTTGGGGTGTCCTAGGGCTGTCAGTTGTGCTGGCCCTGCTCAGTCAGAGGTTTCCTGTCCAGCAGAAGGGGATCAAGTTCTAAGAATTTGTGGGGAAAACTGTGTGGGTATTTGTTTCTTCTGGCAAAGATCAAGCTCTCTGTGGGATTGCTTGTTCTCAAGGACCTGGCAGTGTTTGGTGGGTGATAATGAGACATTGTGAGGTTTCATGTCTGCTATAAGGAAACTTAAACCTGGGCAGAATTATCTGATTTATATCTTCTAATACGAATCGTGACATAATGATAACAGTGTTTATTGTGTTTCAGGAAAATGTAACAGTGTTACCTGAGCAAGTCTCACGGTGTGACACCCGATAACTTCCTGCAAGTGAACCTGCCACCTTTATCATATCTTCTCCTATGCCCTGAGAGACTGCTGTGATAGATGAAACCCACAATGACGACCCCAAGTAGTTAAAGTTTTCTCTATATAAATATTTAGAAGCTCATTTTGTGTCTGATGTAAATGATATGGAATAAGGGGTACAATGTCCTATTGTCAGCTAAGCGGAACCAATTCTGTCCAGTGTTTTCTACTTTTGAGCTCAGTCTTTTCTGAGAGGCTGCACTTTTTGAGTTAGCAGTATGTGTATGCAGATAGTGTCTGCGCCTCGTAAAGATAGTGCCTGATGCTGACCATTAGTGCCAGAGGTGGGGATCCCGAAGGGCTCTGGCTGACACTTATTCCTGTATTGACCAGTGCTGTTTCTGGGTCTTGCATGCCACTGTGGGCTTGCTGGGAAGTCAAGGGGTAACAGGGCAGTAGCAGTTTTTCCCTCTTAGGATGGATGGACAGATCAGCCAACCAACAGTAGTATTTCATTTGCATTTCAGGAGTATTCCATATGTCATATTAAGTATAAAGCTGATGAATCATGGGGTTTAATGCCTCTTCTTTAATGGCTGGAATGTGGGGAGGTTTCTATGTTTTTGTTTTTTTTTTTACCTTTGATGCTCACCCTGTGTTCCTCAATCTGGCGCCCCGTTTTGCGTGGCAGTGCCCTGCTTTAGTGTTTTAGGTCTCTTGTTGTGTAGCGTCGCCTTTTGTCCCATAAATTTGCATCCTGTTGTATACTGTGATGTAGCGTCACCTCTAGTTGTGTAGCATAACGTGGCAACACCTCCTGTCACGTGGCATCGCCTCCAGTCTCTTGACATCGTGTAGCGTGGCCTCTTGTTGCGTAGCATAATGTAGGGTTGCCCCTCATTGCATCACTTTGCCTCTTGTTGTGCAGCATTGTATCTTGTCGAGTAGCGTAACATAGCGCCCCCACTTGTCCTCTAGCATAATGTAGCATCGTCTCCTGTCGCGTGGTGTTACGTAGCGTATTCTCTTGTCATGTAGCATAATGTAGTGACGTCTCGCATTGTGTAGCATCGCCTCTTGTTGCGTAGCATATCCTGGCATCGTCTCCTGTTGTGTGGCATAAAGTGACATTGCCTCCTGTTGCACGGCGTCGTGTAGCGTGGCATCTTGTCGTATCTTGTCATGTCGCCCACTGTCCTGCAGTGTAATGTAGTGTTGTGTCACGTCGCTTGGCGTCGTGTATCATGGCCTCTTATGTAGTGTAACATAGTGACGCCTCAAGTCATGTAGCGTTGCCTCTTGTCATGTTGCGTAACATAATGTAGTGTCTCCTCTTGTCATGTACCATAATGTAGCATCGCCTCCAATCGTGTGGCCTCACCCCCTGTCGTGTGGCATCATGTAGCGTGGCCTCTTGTCATGTAGTGTAATGTACCGTTGTCCCTTATTGCGTCATGTCACCTCTTGTCATGTAGTGATGCCTCTTGTCGTGTAGTGTTGCGTAGTGTTGTGTGACATTCTCTATTGTCACGTAAGCGATGCCTCTTCTTGCACCAGAAGTGTTTACGTGTGCCGCATGCATACACCTTGGGGTTTTAATAGCTGGCTCACAAGAGATTAAAGGCAGAAATATGACATTTTATTAAAGCAAACATATCAATACGCCTACCATGATAAAATGATCTAGTTTTCTTCAGACACAAGTTTCTGTTCAGTTATACCTTTGAAATTCCTTGAGGGCACCCTATTATTCACTTTCCTCAGCAGAGAGCAGCTGCAAATGGTTTCCAGTTTTCAAAGAGTGTTGCCTGGTTATTCTTTACTGTCAAAATGAAGAAAAGCATAAAAGTTAAGTCAATAAAGTAATACAAAATGTTTAATATATAAATTCAAGAATGAAGGATTAACCATTAAGTACTTACAGTAGCTATTTCAGCCAGGAAGAAAACAAAAACATTTCCCTTGAAACATATTAACACTCCCTGTAAACAATATTCTTTCTTGAAATATATGATCTTTCCTAGTGCTCTCCATACACACAGCATTTTTCTTATATTCACTTTACTTTCACTGATATGCAGCTCGGTTCCTCAGGAAAGGGTGTTTAGAGCCCCTTCCTCTGACGCACTGAAAAAAGTGTGTTCTCTTATTCCATTCCCCTTCACAAATACACCCAACCTTCAGCTTTAGATCTTAAAATCCTTTCCTCATCTGAGTCTCATGACCTGTTCTAGCTGCTGACGTGCCGCCACTGTTCCAGCCACAGTCAAGTGCTGAGCATAAAATTGATCTCATCTGAGCTGGTGATATCTACATTTATGTACAGCACATGAAACAACACACTGCCCTGCTGCATTTAGCAAAACTGTACGTTTAAAAATCACAGTTATCTCAACATCTAAGCCTTAATCAAAGACAGGGTGACCGCTTATACTGAGCGCTGCCCGCACATCCTGCGGCACAGAAGATGGAGAACATGGTCGGATTTTAAGGAAAGAAGAAACTCTCTCTTTCCTGGGTGTGCTCAGCCACCAGCTTTTCCTCAAGTGATGAACGTGAAGGCAAGGTGTTGTGTGGGGGGAAGAAAGATCGTAGGGAAGCTGTCTATGCATTCTAAACTGCCAGGTGTATTGAGCTGAAGCTCCCAAAAGCCAGCGTTAGGAGTACACACAGGGTCAGAACCTGAGACTCCAGAGCCTCAACACAACCCAAAACACAACCTACAATCTGAAGGCGAGTTGTAGCTTGCTTGAAGCAATTGCATTGTTAGAGTTCATGACTAAAATGATTCAAAGATACGGGTGGTGGAATTAGAAGGTGAGTTTTGTGTGTACTGAATTTTGCATGTAAAGGCACACTTGCTGATCGCTTTAGTTAGATCGCCACCAGAGTTTTGGGGAAGGCAACATTATAGAGAAACACTGCCAAGGAAAGTCAAAGTGGCCATGGTCTGGAAAAATAACCCCAAAAATAGTAAGTAATATCACCACTAAATCAAAATCCTTTGGTTGGGGAAAACACTTTCTAAAAAGCACAGCAGATCTCAGCTCAGATAATTCAGATGACTAACACTAACGCATGCAGATCCACTTTTAGGTGTAGCAACTCTAAAAGGCTGAGAGAGACTGTAAGAATGGGGTCCATTGTATACATAATTCAAAAGGACAACTATATTCAAACTTTAGACACAAGTGTCTAAATACAGAGACATACGGACATATAATAAAATTTCTAGTTATCTGGGAGACTGGAATTCTCACTTCACTAACTGCCTGCGGAAGGCAGTGAGTCTATGTTAACAAATACATAAATCAGAGATCATAAGTCACATATCAAAAAATTTTTTTGGAATACTGCATTAAATACAGGGAACTGTGGGATTCTATTGTTAGTGCATGTTCTGAAGCCATACCAAAATACTTGATTGTGTTTTGTTCATGCATATCAATAAACAACTTGAACAACCTTTTTGAAGTGATGCTCCAATGGTGCTCTGAAGAATGGGAAGATACTTCTGCATCCTCCGCTGGTCACTGTCATCTCACACCAGGTGTACAGCAGTCAATGAGCTGAAAGGAACTCTGCATTAATAGGCTAAAGCAAGGCCAAAAGTGGAAGGTGATCTAGACCACTACACACAGATGGATGTTTGCAACAGAGGAAGCTCCAGAAGCAAAACACAGGATGTGGTTGGGAGGCAAATAGACAAAACAATAACAAAAGCAAGGCAGATTTAGCAGTGATGTGTGGCATTAATGAGTTATGTATGGTCTCTAACGGGAATGGAATAAGATTGTACGAGACTTACTAATGGAGCCATATGAAAACTTAAAGGCAAACCTGAGATTAAGGGTCAGATAAAACTAGGTGTGATGTAGAACTGTGCACCTGAGCTCATCATCCAAAGATCCTCTTACAGACAGTGAGCATTTAGCCATGAAGTAGCACACAATTTCACAGAAACGCATCCTGTCATAGTTCTTACTGTAACTTCTGCTCTTTACACAACATAGTAGAAAAGAAGTGCCCAGCACACAGATGTGACAATATAGCTGTGTTCAAAAGTAGCTTCTGTACCTTTACTTATCTTCTTCAAGACATGTTAAACACTGTATATGCTGAAAAAGATGTAAGACTAGGAACCAATGTCCATCAACCATTTCTGAAAATTTTCTACTTGGACTTCTCTATCCTGTATGAAATCTATTGGTCAGACATGAGTACTCATGATTGTTTTGTATGTTTGTTTTTTATGAAACACATTCTTTTTTTCTGGGTAAGGCTTCAGTGAGCTCTAGCTAAAAGCTAGATTACATCCCTTAAACCATATTGTTGGCATCTAATTTATGCCCACAAATTTATTTCTTACAGGACATTTTCCTTACTAAGGGACATTAGAGAAATAAGAAGCTTCCTATACTGATGGAAAATGTGTCAGATCTGCTGTAGTGTGTTTGATAGGATTTATTGTGGTAAGCAGCAGAAACTCTTTATATTTAAATTGTATGCCACTGCCAATCGGACCACATCCATCTGTGAAAACAACAGTACTAGTTCTACTGCTGTCTAAATCAAAATGGAGCTGTCACAGAATACTTCTGAAGATTGTTTTATTCTTAGGTATTTACTACAACCAATATACACTTCTTAGTGCATTCTATATGTATTTACTGTTACTTGGCAGATGGCCATTCCCAAGGATGGCAAGAGTTTGAATAGTTTGTCCATGTTTGGGCTTCCTCGCCCCCCTTCCCTTCTATCCCCTCCTATTCTTTATGGTGACACACCTTTACACTACATGTACCATTTGGTACAAAAGCCCCAGATCCTGGAGTACTGTTTGAACTTTTCTCATTTTCAAGCCAATCTCATGGTTTGGGAGGGTATGGACTGATATGTGAATTCAGACTGTGGAGCAGCGTTGACAGGGATGTTGCACTGCATTAGATGCTACGTATGTCAAGGCAGCCCTGAATAGGTAATAATGTAAGTCCATGTAAGAAACTTTTAGGACCCTAATAAAATTCTCCTAAAACATTTTTGGAAGTTGATACAGCATAGTTCAATTTTGATAAATGCCATTTTAGCTTGTCTTCTATATTAAGGATTTATGTTCTTTGCCTCTGCAGCAAACCATGAGGTCCAATTCAGAGAGAACACGAGTTCCTTCTTGATATTCAGTGGATTATCCCTGTTTTAACACACATTTGATAGGAGAAGCAAATCTCTAACACGTAGGATGTACCAGATACTGAACCATACTAACTTTAAACATAACCTATTGCATTCCTTTTTTTATATACTTCCCAACCACAGCAGAAGCACTTGTAATGGAAGAGAACATTCACAAACTGAAACATCTCAGGGGGAAGCACAATTTTACATGGTGGTGCTCTACTCTAAGCTCTCTTCCATCAGCCATATAAAGCCTAAGAGAAACTGCTTATTTTCCAGGAATATTCACTTCACTGACTCTTGTAGAAAATCATCTAGAGCCATCCAGATAAAGGGTGACATCTTGATCACACATTGACACATTACATTGCATCCCATCTTCTCAAATCATAAATGAAAAGAGTGGCTGCATTCCACAGTCTCTGAATTCTTTCAAGACAGCTCAGCAATCTACAGGTGAAAGGTAGGATAAATTATTACAGGAGACTTCTCAGCATGGCTGCTCCAAATCGAATTCTGTCAAATAATTTTTAACTTTGTTTGATTTGCGCTCAGTGTCTGTGTTTTTTTGCTTACCTATAGCACAGGGTCTCCTTGACTTCCATTCCTTTCCTTTTCAGTATCTCTGCTCATAAACTTTTGTTTTCCCAACATCATGTATGTGTAGGAATATTAAAAAAAAAAAAAAACAAAACTAGATCCGGTAGCTTGGTGACTTGTATTTCATAGTTGCCTGAAAAAAACCCACCAACCTAGTAAGCGTGGTAGGAACCTCAAAGAAATGAGAAAAAGACAGGAAGTTCAATAATCTTGCAAGAAGCAAAAATATGATGTTTGGTCTAAGTACTCTCCCTGAGGTGTTTTATTGTTGTAAGAGACACATCACACAAACTCTGTGTCTAATGGCTCCTACAATATACTTTGTAAGAGTAATGACTATAACTTAAAAAGCTGGGCAGAGACAAGACTTGAGCAGTAAAAGAGAAAAAAAGGAATAGAAATATTAATGAAGAGAAATAAATGACAGCGAAAAAGATGACACAGACACAAATGGAAATCATGCAAATTAAGAAAAGGGATAGTATAAATAAATGAATCCACAGTAAATGCTGACAGTATTAATGGGGATTGCTGCTGGAATAGTGCCTAGGGTGTCCAGTGCAGGGTCTCATTGCATTAAGCACGGCATTGCATTGCATGAACAAATACCGGACCCGGATGACACACAAGTATCTTGAGTGTGCGCAATAGATGGATATGTGGACAAGCAGAGATAAAGAGAGGGAACACAAGGTAACAAGTAAGATAAACTTGTCCATAAGCCACGACACTTTCTCATAACAGCATTAGGACACCATGTCTTAAATCAAGACAATGCCTTTGAAGTTAGCGAGAGAAGGCAACACTGGCTTTGTTACCACGATCAGAAATGCAAGTTAAAAAATATGCATTCTAGTTGTCAAGACTGTTGCCATATAATTAGTGTACATAGTCTGTACCCAAATGAAGCAGAACTCCCTTGGAAGCTTATTACGTCCTAATATATACCCAGCACATCTATACATACAGCTGTGGTCTGACCCATCCTTGCATTTCTTAGCAGCTGTGAGCTGTGTGAAGATCAATGCTAATCTAGATTAACAATGTGTCTTCAGAAATCTGTCCCACATATTAGACACTAGGCAATGTATGAAAGGACTCCAGGGTGATGTAACCATCTCTCTGTCAAGAAACCTGTCAGGAGGAGAGGTACCACTCCACACCTCCACAGCCACCCTGAGCTTCTAGTGCCTCTCTTGATGTTTTGCTCATGTGCAGTCTCCAACGCTTCCTTCAAAGCTGCAGGTATGTGGCTACATGTTACGTTTTAACAACCATTGTCATATCTGTTGTGCTGGTACCAGGCCAGCACATGGCCCACCTAAAGGACAAGGGCTTAACCCAGCCCTGTTCCATTTCGCCTTTGTGGGAAGAGAGCACAGGGGAAGGCACCGTCTGTTCGACCGTGTGTAGTTATCCCTGAGCCTCCTGCATCCTGCCTCTTGTCCAGGACTGTGGTAGATCAGCCTCAAGGGAAGGCTAGTTCAAACTATCAGCAGTACGGCTCAGGTTTTATTAGACATTATTTCAAGGGTGTAATTGCAAATGTGGCAGCCGAATGTCCAGTATGTGTATTTGGACTGCGGGACTGGCAAAAGCCAGACTGGTATTATCCACTGCTGCCCCTCCATTTATGCCGCCTCAGTTTAGTCTACAACTTTCCAGAGCAATTCCTTGCACTAAGCTGGGGTTGCCTGAACTGCCTACATCAGAACTAAAGATTGCAGTCCCCTGATTCTGCTAGGGTACAACCTTTGTTGCCAGTCTCAAGCTACATGTTTCATAGAGAAACCCATCATCTCAATGCTGCAGTGCCACAGTGAAATTATAAATGTTTAAACGTCTTCCTGGAGACAGGCTGAGGTCACCCTATGCTCAGCAGGTGCTGCTGAAGATGATCTAGATTTCCTCCAGAAGGAAATGAAGCTGTGTCACATCACACAGGAGCATCACTTACATTTGGCATTTCAGATAAAACTCAATGTTCTACAATTACAGTGTCGGATGGCTGGCAGCAGTTTTGCCAGACAAATACCACGTGTCTTTCCCAGAAGGATTCAATCTTTAATATTGTTTTGATGCTGGAGGCTTTTCCAATTTCTGTTTATTAGAAATGACTTATCTATGCTGGAAGTGCTGCCTTCAACTCAATACAGCCCGTGCTGTGGAAGAATCATAGCTGCAGCATTTTGCTTGCACGGAGCTGCTGTGTGACCAAAGCAAACTGCCACCTTGCAGAAATTAAGCCTTTGAAGGGCCAGACGTGTGTTAGCTCTTCATCTGCTTTGTGTTCTTTGAGGCTGTTTCTAGTTTCACTTTTACACTCCCAACATTTCCCTGCAGTCTCAGCAATAGGTTTCCAGGCTCTGAAAGTCAAACGGTGGGCGTGGAAGTCCTGTGGAAGGGAAAGCCAAACAGGATCTGTGGGATGCTGGGGCTGTGCTGGTCCAGAACCAGGCTGAGGAGGGGTACATCCACCCTGTTCTACTCATCTTTTTTCTACCTTTATGTTATTACCTTTTTGAAAATCAACTGCAGTGAAGGTTCTTGTTATGAAGTTAAAGTGGTGATGAAATGCAGTATTTTGAGGGGGCAATCTTGTTCATTTGCAGTACATGTACAAAGGCAGGTGCCCTGGGTCCAGGCAGGCTCTATTACTTCGAAAAAATTTCCCAGTACACAGCAAGAGGCCAGTTTTGAACAGCATCCTCCTGCCCAGCTTTCCTTCTGAGCAGAGAATGGGGGGCAGCTCTTTGCTCCAACTTCACATATTCAAGCCACTGCTTTTTCTTCAGTGGGATCTTGGTGAACCCGTGACCTTTATCTGTCTCAGGGGCATCCTGCCTGTCCTTCTGGGGAAAGACCAAGTGTGGTGTGACTGGTTTCATTGCTATTTTATAAGGGTATAAATAATATACAAGGTGTGATACATGAGTGGCAAATCTGACTGTGCTGAACGTTCACACAAATGCAGTGAGGCACTTGATTCTTCTTTTAAGGGCTTTTACTGGGCAGCTCAGGCATTTTTCTGATGCATTTTATGGGGCAGAGGAGACAAGTGAGCAATCATGTTGTGAGATCACAAGTCACCCTCCTGAAATGCTGTAACAAGCGTTTAATCGTTGTCCTCTGGAGGAATGGCTGTAGTAACTGAAAAAAATTGAGAACAATACAGAACCAAGATCAGTGTTGGAAGAAATGGGTTACAGCAACTCATAATTGCAAAAATAACTGGTATTAGTTAGTACCTACCTCCCTGGGCTCTTTTTTTCCCATGTACCTGTTGGTCCAGCTGCTTTGCTGTGGGCTGTGATGTGCTGCTTGGGAAGCACCAACCAGCCTCACACCCGTTGTAGATACACGCTGTGGTTTCCTGACTGACTACAAAAAAAAAACCCCAAAAAACCAAACAAACCAAAAACAAGAGTGAAATTTTCAAGTCTTACAACCCCTTAGAAGACCATATGTTTTCATGTGTTTGAGCCTTCTGGATGCAGAAGTCCCATCAGTCTTCTGCCGGGTGGAGGATCTGAAGGAGGGGCGGTTGCAGAGGTGCCTTGCTGGTGGCTCCTGCGTGTCCCTGGAGCTGTCAGCATGCAGTTGTCCCTCGAAAGGTGTGTGGGATGGGATGTCTGCGCCCACATCCATGCACCAGTGTCAGTCTGTCCTGACGTCTGTACTGCCTCAGCTCAGGCAAGCTCTCCTATGCTGTGATCACACCTCCTGATGGCACTGCAGACATACTTTTAGAAATCCCAAACAATCCCCTCCTTAGGCCCGTATGTCAAGCTCTTATTTAATGTTGCCCCATTCTCAGAGGTTTTAAGAAAGGTGGCAGTGCTTTATCGGTATTGGTTTGTTGTTTTGAGGCAGGCAAAGTGATGGTATTTTATTTTGGTTTCCACAGCACACATGCCAGGATTTCAACCGGTGGTAATGTCCCCTGGAAACAGGAGAGGGCAGCTGCTTTTTGAGAAATGAAGAGTGCATCGACTATTTTTGAGAATGAAAAAGCAGTCACTCAGACCTAGCTGAAAGGGCTTTTTTTTTTCCTTTTTTTTTTTCATGAATGAATAAAAATAGCACTGTATTACAGGGCCCATGCTAGTGTAATTAGTGTATAAAATAGCTGGACCCTCATCACCTTCCACAGAGTCCCTGGGCTGCGTCTGGCAAAATTAGATTCTTTGCAATTTTATTGCAATGTAATTAAAAAGTAACCAAGGGAATATGGAACTCAGCCTTCGGAGATGTTTAACATCAGACATAACAAAAAGCATTCAGCAGCTCACTGCGTTAATAGCCAGTTTCTTTGTTTACTGCACAAACAGGAAAAAAATATTGCAGTGAATTGTCACTCTGTATGTACGGAAGGATATGGAGAAATCAGACATAGTAAAGTGTTTTTCAGCTCTGTATATTTTTTGGTTGAAAGATGTTTACGTTTTCTTGAAATTTCAACCTTGCATTGAAAGAGGTGTTTAACAAATGCATAAATTCCAAAACAAAACACCCTTCTGGAGTGAAACCTTTCTTTATGATCCAAAATAAGGCATTTTGTGACTTCTTAATTTTTCAAGCTTCAATTTCCAATATAAACCGTTACTCAAGTTTGAGAGGATTTTATCTTGCAGTTAAGCCCATTCAAATCCATATTTCCTGGCAAATATTTAACTGGAAACCCTGGTGAGTAGCCCTGAGCCCTGAATCGAGGCCCAGAGCAGCCCCACTCGGGCAGCAGCACCATCCTGCCTCACTGCCTAAGCCTGTACAGCTATTTTTCAGGGCAGGCAGACTGCACGTGGGTAGTGTAGCCTTGCAGTACAAGGTGACCAGCTCTCACGTAAGGAATTTCCCTGATCTGCTTTACAACATGGTGCCTGTTCCCTCTCCAAAACTAACAACCCCCTCTTTTGTATTTGGCTTCAGTAAGGAACATGGGAAAAGCAAATTGTCTTTTTTTTTTTTTTAAATAGCTTTGAGGCAGAAACAATTAGAGACCCTCTGTAATGAAACAGTACTGGCTGAAAGAGTAACCCAAAAAGACAACTACTCTTCTGATGCAGAAAATAATGAGGCCTGCCCTAAACTTTTAATCAGGAACTCAACTTTTATTTGCAGCTCCTGACAAGGATAGCATTCCTTAATAATGCTTCTGACAGTTCCAAACTCCTGAAATTAATATGAGAGCAACGAGAATTTAATGGAAGCACTAATTACAAATGCCGGAATTATTCTGCTGCAATTCAAAACCTCTGATGTGGAGAAACTCTTAGCACGGATGGGCTGTCATCTAATTTCTGTGAAGTTCTGCTGTGAAAGGTGACCCTGGCTTTATGCACCTTCATTCTGCAAGATGTGGGCATCCTTCCCTTGCGTTGACTTCCACACTTTGCAAAGAATTAGGATGCAAGCAATTAATTCCTCTTGCTCCGGAGACTGTACTACTCATACCGCTCATGCGTGCCATTCCCTCTATTTCCCCTCTCATGATTAGTCATAATGTCCTGGACTGGCAGGCGTGCATCTTCTAAAAATGCTAATTGATTATGCAGGTGGATTAAAGCCAGATGGCTGTAGCAGTTTGCACCCAGGTAGCCACCTCTGTGGCAGAAACAGCTGAACTGCTCATGGAAACAGCTCCTGCTTCACTGTGTTTTGTAGTATAATTTATTAGGAAAACTGCTACCAACAATTTGATGCCACTTCACATGGTTACTCAGGTACTGGTAGTGTAAAGGATGGAGGTAGAGGCCAGGCAGCCTCTAGGAGATGTGAGGGAAGAATGATTCACAGGGAGGAGTTGCCTCAGTCTTTAATCCGCCCGTACTCCTGAGTGAGCATCCCCAAAATCACAGATCTCTGGAAAAGTGATTTGGCATGATCAGAGGACCTACTCATGCCTTTCTCCAGAGCCATCTTTCACCCTGGGCTTCTTCCGAAGCTCACAGAGGTGACCCTACCAGGTCCCTGGGTCGCAGTGGGCTGTGGGAGGTCCCACACCACAGGTCCCACACTGTCTCCACACCACAGAGCAGGTGACTATTCCCAGGGCACTCTGTGCTGGTGAGCTGCATCCTTGCCAGGTGACCTGGCTTTTTGGAGCTTTTGCAGTGATGCCACAAGATTGCTGCTGTCCCAAGGAGATGCTCTAGGCACCCAGAATAAGTCTGTTATCATCCTTCCAAAGTTTTACCAAAGTTTTATTGGGTTTTTGAGGGCTGGTTACATAGCAGCAAGCCCACACTGTCCTCCTTGCATATCCTGAAACTGCTCTATCTGGCTGTTTAAGAGCTCAAGAGATCAAGAATTAAGTTTGAAGGCTTTAAAGGGAGAGCTTTGATTTCTGACTACTAATTAGAGGTCGTAGTAAGTCACAGACTGAGGGGCTGAATGTGAATCTTCCCCAAAACATGACCAACTTCTAATCTGTGTGACTGTTTTCCTGCCTCTTTTACAGCCAACTGTGAAACCTGATTTTTGATATTAATTCCAACTGTTGAATGGCATTAGATGATTCATCTCATCTATTAATACAAAAAGTAATACCATTTTCTGCTTTGTGCATAATGCCTTTTGAGAAATAGATGAAGACATAAGGGACATCGAAGAATTATTTAATCTAAGCTTTTTTTCTTCAATCCTGTATTTTTTCACTTTATTGAATGATTACACTCCGGTTCCTTCCCCAGTTACTCTGAAGATGGTGCACAGACACAGGAGCCATCTTAACCTGCTCCATTGCCCTTCTCTCAAGAAAAGGATGTGCATCTTTTATCAAAAAGTAATAAATGTCTCGATATAATGGAGGTAAGAAAAGGAGGGGAAAACCAAGAAGCTGGTTTCACTATGTTCTGTTAGTAAGCCAAAGCCACTACTATTAAAATGCCAGGACGAGCATTGAAAATCGAAGTGTGGTCTCGATGATTCAGCCAAGAAACCTCATTTGGCCAAAGAGGTGGCTTGGAGATTTTCTACCTTAGCTGGTCAATGTTCAGCGAGTCATGTGCATAAATACAAATGTTCCTGGGAAACACTGCGGTGAATCACTATGCTCTGGCAATAAAGATGAAGAAGTTTTTGTTGTTGTGGTAATACTTGGCATGTGATGCGAATTTTGCAGCTGAAAGACGATGGCCAGTTTTATGGATTTTTGAGCACTTATTACATTGTGAGGACCTTGGCAGAATGGAATTTGAACACCCCTTCTCTCCTCCCCTGCCCCTCTGCTATTAAGGAAGGGAGCAGTAGATCAAAGATGAATTGAGAGATGTAAAAATGCCAATCAAGAGAAGTCTTATGGCATTAAATTTTGGGGAAGGGTGTTTGTAAACCTAATACTTCCTTCCAAATACCACTGTAAAATAACGTTCTCTACATTTCCCTGAAATCATGGACCACATGAATGTGAATGCCAAGCTGGTGCTTGGGCTGAACTCTCCCCAAATCTTGTCTCCATGTCTGTATGTGGGTTCTGTGAATAAATACATATCCAGACTGTTTCCTCTTGGCTTGCTCCTCTCTTTCTTATTTTTTTGCTGTATTTGACAGTAATTTACTGTCCTTTGTTGAGTCCAAGCTCACTGGGCTGTGACCGTTTATATCATATTTGCACAGCAGCTGCTGTGGTGGTCCCCATCCCCACAAGAGATGGAAGGAGGGCACCCTGTGCTTTCACTTCATGGAAGCTCAGTCTTTGCCTTTTCATTGTGCTAGGTGTTGAAGAACTAGCCAGTACTATCAGAGAAGGCTGACTCAACTCATACTAAAGCTACTAAAAGTAAAGAATTTTTTACTAAAAATAAAAAAAAAAATTAGGTGCTGTGAGTTGGGGGAGAATGACATTTTACCTGAGCATCTTTGAAGTGTCCATATAGCTTAGTGGAAGGTGGCCTCCTAACAAATTCATATTTGTTGTTTGCCACGGTTTTTAAGTGCTGTTATAACAATGGCAAATTATACAGAAGGAAATGAATTATCTTCCTGGGACTGTAAACAGGAAAGTCCTTTCTCCTTTAGTGCGGTTCTCACTGCTGTTACAGGTTTATCAAGAAGAGGCTGCATTTTTCTCAGCACATTATTGTAGTTATTTTCCCTGGTGCTGACAGCACCCTCAGTACTTTCTAATTATTTAGTAAATGTGCAAGAGCCTGGTCTGTCTCCCATTAAATCAATAACTATCTTCTTTAATTAGCGTTCAAATTACAATCAGTCTCTTAACATTACTATCAGTTAGGCACAGCATGGCCATTCCGTGAATCCTTTGAGGTGAGCTGGGTCTGCAGAAGCCAGGTGGGATCCTGAACGGGAGCCAGACCCCAGGGATTTGGCTGCACCTACTGATGGTCACAGGCTCTCTGAAATTCTCCTGGAGGAGGAGGATGCTCTCCTGAAACAAGGGACCCAGCACAGCTGGTTTAATTGCTCTGTTCCGATCAAAAGAACAACTTGAAAGCGTCAGAAATTGAATTGTACCCACAGAAAAGGGAGCCTTCCCTCCTTTTTCCTCTGTGCTGGATTGCCGAGGGCTGTAGTGACCTTGGCACATGGTGAACTTTTGCCAAGAGCTGGGCTGGGGCCCAGAAATTGAGCTGTGCAGGTTTCCAAGGCCAATTACAGCACATGGGAGCGAAGGAGAGCTGGCTCGGATGCTGTGGCTTGGAAAGCCAGTGCATAGCAACTCTGGGTTTACTCTGCTCCAAGCCCAGTACATCAAGAAATTGAGGTAGATGTTGAGGAGGTACAAAGGGAGTTTGCGATGATTGATGTGTCATCATGACTCCTCCAGTGTACCTGACAAGTGGGACGCAGGACGGTGCAATGCAGCCACCGGGGACTGCAGCTTGTGTTTGCTGTGCAAGATTATTTATTCAGATTTGGGATCAGAAGTATCTGTAGTACTTCAGTCAAAAAAGAGAAAGAGAAAAAAAAAAAAAAAAAAGAAAGAATGTGTTTTGATTAAGTTAAATCTCAGAACAGAACTGGCTCCCTGCTGACTTTACCAAGGTTTGCTGAAATTTAGCTTATCAGCACATGGTGATATTTGCTAGCAAAACACACTAAGTGTTGTAAACCAAAGCACATGGGGCTGTTACAAACCTCCTGTGCCTTAGAACAGAAAAGTGCCTAGCACTGGCAATTTTCTCATAATATCCCTCCCCAATCTAATAGAGACTATCCTCTGCAAATATCTGTTTTCATCTATGAACACGCAGGCTGCCACCTCTTTTTCTCTGACCACAAACCCTATGTTACATTCACTCTGTTTAAACTCCTGCCATTCTTTTAGACTGCTGCCTTGCACAGCCGTGTGGTACATTTGAATTAATTCTGTACACGGCAAACCAAGGCAGACAGAAACCTGTGCTTTGCCCTGGGTCCTGTAGATTAATGTGGGAATGGGGACTATTTCCACTTGGATCCCAGACATCTATACTTCATCTCCTCCCTCCCTTTCCTTTATCTGAGTCAACAGAAAACTCTCCTGGCAAGGACAGCAGTTGTACATGCAGAGAAGTGACCTTTAGTCACTTTTTTGTTTCTTCAGTGAGCATCTGGAAGCAGGAGCGTAGCTAGTGCCACACTGCCAGAGAATGTTCTAGGACTTCCAGGAGCTGGTCTGTGGAGGTAAGACACGCAGCTTTGGACTAGAATGAAGTTATTAGCACTGATTCAGAGACAGAAGTATTTAAAGGTGACAGAAGGTGCCTGTGTTGCTTCTGGAGAGGACTCTCACTCTTGCTTATATTAACCTCTTTGCTGCATATTGAAGGACAAGCCCCAGACACCCCAGCACTGTTCAGTGTGGAAAACGTCAGTAAATATTGATGGAACCAGAGCTTTTCTCTCGGCATGGGGAACATCAGCTGCCAGAAAATACTACCGTGATGCCCAGACACCACTGCACCTGGACCCTTAGCCAGGACTACCTGCTGCAGCAGGAGATGGGGTTTGAAGGAAGAAGGGGAACAGACCCCCCCCCCCCCCCCCCCATCTCCACCTCCCTGCCATCTTCTTTATTCATTTACATCTCAGGACGAGGTTTGAGTTATCTAGATGTGCTAGCTCAGTGAAACTTCAGTTTCTTCTCTTAACTGCTCCGATAATCTCACCTCTGCTGCCTTTTGAAAATAGAAAAAGCCATGCAGATAAAATGGACTGTTTTGATGAGTATCTTTGAGCTTTTCAGCTCTTTCTTTGCTTCACATCACAGAAAACTTCAGAAGTTCACCTCAGCACCTGAAGCACTGATTTGAATTTACATTAATTTCAGACACTACAAAGTAATTTCCTAATAGCTGAGAGCATTGTTAATGCTTCTCCTTTTTTTGAAATAAAGAATGAAGGAAAGAGTCTAAAAGAAATCCATATATTGTACATAATAACAATTCACAGTAAAGCAAATACCCTTAATGTCCCAATGAAAGTTCTTGCAATAAAAGATACACAGTTCTCTCTCTGGCTGTTAATTCTTATTTCACACTTTTTATCTGCTGAGCTTTTCAATTTTCTGAGCAAGATGAGAAAAATGAAACTGCGGTGCCCAGTACTCAGGAGCATGAGTAGTCTCATCGAAGAATTTCCTCTCTAACCTTGGACAATTCCCCGCCTGTCATGGCTAAGGTGGGGGAGAGGGGAAATCCTCGTCCTGAATAGGATTTTCCAGTTACATCTCAAGGTCTGGTGGGGAGGTTCCAGAGGAGAACTTTAAAGGGAGGTCACTTAAAAAACCAAAATTGTGATATATATTCTGATTAAAAGGTCATAATTCTGTTTTTTTTTGTTTTTTTTTTTTTTTTTGAGCTTGGAAAACTGAAAAATGTCTTTGTTTAACAGCAATGTACTTGTCCCCGTTGGAATAAGAATGAAGATTAATCCTCAGTCGTGCTGGGAAAGACTTAGCTTTGGAATGACTGTTACAGTGATTTTAAATTAACATACACAGCACGCAGAGCAAATTCTTTTCCTCTGAGTGTGTCCACTCTGCGCACTTTTTACCACAATTTAATTGGCTGCCAATTAATGTAAAGTAGTCACACATTTTTGAGGGCTAGTATGGATGCTTTCCCACATTAATCTGTAAGTTGGCTGATAATTAATCTGAGATATCTCTCCTCATCAACCCCAGAGATAGTTTTACCTATCAGATATGAGACACTTGTTACTAAAAAATCAATTATATCTTAATTTGAAACAGCTGAGGAGCAGTGTTTAATTGGTTACATGCTGTATGCTGTGGACAACTGACTTTCATATAGACAGGGATTTGAGTGGTCTGAGTTATATATTTATCTTTGCTGTCGAGTTTGCAAATTGTCTTGGGAAATCATTTGCTCCTTTGTGCTTCTTTTCTGATCTCCCTAACATCAACAAAAGAGAATGAAAAATACTGTATCAAAGTTAAGTGTGGGTTTTTTTTTTTCTAGCCAAAGAAATCTCAAAAAAATGAAGCAAAATATTTCTCTCCGGATATTCCTTCAACCTGAAGTTATTTGTGACTTTCTTCATCAGGGACATGGACAGTGGTATTGAATGCACCCTCAGCAACTTTGCTGATGACACCAGGCTGTGTGGGGTGACTGACACCCTGGAGGGTAGGGATGCCATCCAGAGGGACCTCGACAGGCTGGAGAGGTGGGCCCAGGCCAACCTCATGAAGTTCGAGGCCAAGTGCAAGGTCCTCCATCTGGGTAGGGGCAATCCCAAGCACCAATATAGGCTGGGCAGTGACTGGCTTGAGAGCAGCCTTGAAGAAAAGGACTTGGGGGTACTGGTGGATGAGAAGCTCAACATGAGCCGTCAGTGACACCTGCAACCCAGAAAGCCAGTCGTGTCCTGGGCTGCATCAAAGGGTGCGTGGCCAGCAGGTCGAGGGAGGTGATTCTTCCCTTCTACTCCACTCTTGTGAGACCCCACCTGGAGTGCTGTGTCCAGTTCTGGAGCCCAGAGCACAAGAAAGATACGGACGTGCTGGAGCGTGTCCAGAGAAGGGCCATGAGGATGATCAGAGGGCTGGAGCACCTCTCCTATGAAGACAGACTGAGAGAGTTGGGGTTGTTCGGTCTGCAGAAAAGAAGGTTCCGAGGACACCTTATTGTGGCCTTCCAGTATCTCAAGAGGGCTACAAGAAAGGTGGTGAGGAGCTTGTTAGGATGTCGGGTAATGACAGGACTAGAGGGACTGAAGCTAGAGATGGATCAGTTCAGATTGGATGTTTGGAAGAAGTTCTTCCCCATGAGGATGGTGAGACACTGGCACAGGTTGCCCAGAGAGAGGGTGGAAGCCCCATCCCTGGAAGTTTTTAAGGCCAGGCTGGATGGGGCTCCGGGCAACCTGGTCTAGTGGGGAGATGTCCCTGCCCATAGAGGGGGAATTGAAACTAGATGATCTTTAAGGTCCCTTCCAACCCTGACAATTCTATGATTCTATGACTCTTTAAAAAAAAAAAAAAAGAAAGCATTTTGAGACAAGCCAGACCTCCGCAAAGCTGTTCTTGCCTGCATCTGGTTCATATGTCATCACTTGCAACTGCATGAAGTGAATACATTTCTGCATTACATGACATTTTCCCTTCACTCTGTGCACAGACACATGGTAATGTCAAGCTTGCTACAGGCAAAGACTCTGTTACTTTCACTGTTTTCTTCTCTTGTCTCGCAGAGACACCCTGTCACCCACAGGAAAAGCATTATCGCTCTGTGCAGTTGTCCGGCATCTCCGCATGGCGCAGCCGGGTGCCAGAGCTGCGCTGGGCGAGGTTGGTACGCACAGGGCCGCGAGCAGGTTCTTATAAATGCCAGAAACATGCATTTCGGGTCTCATCTCCTTTCTGAGGGAGGGCAGCCACCTCCTCACAGCTGCTTAAAGATGGAAAATATCCACTCTGCTAGCTAGTAACAGTGGTTGAGCCAAGCCAGTTCCTGAGAGAGATAAAAAAGAGCTGGCAGAGCCTTCTGCTTTCTGTTGGTAACCACCCCGCCTCCCAAAGTGCTGTGACTCACGCTCAGATCCTGAACAACAACGGACGTGTTGCCCAGTGCTGTTGTGACAGATGCTGCGGAAACCATTGAGGCCTCTTTTCTTTGCCTAATCAAAGCAAAATATTTAAGCAAGGGAGACCAAATGGCTTATTCTCCTCCTAGGACCCTTGTTGAATCAATTCCTCAGGACTTGCATCAATGCTTCAATGACTAAGTCTGCTGGGCCCCCAAAGCTTAGCAAATGTCTCAGAATTGGGGTGTTGTAGGCAGGTTCCGCAGAGTTCGGGGACCACAGGCTGGACTGAGCTGGCCAACCTTCCCAGTTCAGCTACACCAAGTATATACTGGTCATACCTGGGGGGAGTACAGTGTCTGGAGCTGATGCTGCAACACAGGCAGCAAGGGCATTCACAGACCTCCCCACCTCCCAATAAACAATAATAAAAAAGCTGTTATCCTTCACCTGCAAGGATTAGCTTCAGCTTTGTTATTTCCCCCCACTTGGTGTCAAAGTCCCTCAAATCCTGTAGATACCACTGTGGCTTAAGGAAGGGAAACTTCTGCCAGGCTGATGTAAGATAAGCCCCTGTACAAACATTGAAAGTGTCTTAATCAAAGTCAGTAAGTGCCAGAACAAAATGAATTGAACTTTAGGGGGAAAAATAGCTTTTCTTTTTAAGAAATGTGGATACTGTCTATTGATTTTTTTTTCTTTACTCAGGATTTTTCAGTGAATCCATAAAGCAACGTTCTTGGAAATAAATGGACCACATATTATGCACATTCATTTAAACCCAGCAGATCTATTTAAAAAGAATAGGAGCTGATTGAGTTAGCTTTCTGTAATTGAAAAAGGCCTTGGCTATACCAGTCTTTTTTCAAAGTAATTTATCTGCTTGAAAGTTGGATTATCAGCTGTAGTTAAACTTCATTCTGCTTTCAAGATGCTTGTTTTGTGTCTCCAGTGTAGGCTTTTCCTAAACCATCTTGAGCTCAACTTTTTGCCTAAGCTTGCACAAACTTTAGTGCATGAAATTAGGACTAGGGGTGAAACCTGCTGCTCGTCCAGTCTAACCTCAGCCCTGGGCCCATGGCAGTGGATGATGGTGCAACCCAGGCAGCTCCTGGGAAACAGTCCTTGGTAAATAAGTGATACCAAGGTAGAGCATAAGCTGAGAGGAATTCTGCTTTTTTAGCAAGGATATTTATTTCATATTCAGTTACATTTCTTGAACCTACAGGTTTCCACATCCTATTGCCCCTTTTACCTCGGGTCTGAACAGATACATAAACTATGCAAAGAGGCAGAATAGCTTTTGAACTTGTAAAATCACTCTCTCCTTTCCCCATCGTATTCTTACAGAGAGCACAGCATCCCCATATCTGTCACTACCACTTGTCTTCTGTCTCCTCAGTGAGTTTTCTTCCCCACCACCACACGTCTTGGATGTTAGCAGTCCTATTGCCCACTTGCTTCCCTTTGACATTCTCCTTCTCAGATAGAGGTTAAGCCTGAGAAAAAACCACCCAGAGAATCCTCTTTCCTTTCCGCCTACTGACAGGAATCAGTGAGTGGCTCCCATGAGCAGGGCTGGGAGCAGGGGGGGTCAGTGCTCAGGGCACAGTCCCAAGCCCCATGCAATGATAACAGGGGAAACTGACAGCTCAACAGCCCAGAGGACACACTTTGATGTCACGAGAACATCATCAGCTCTTCATTTTCACCCATGTTAGCTTGGGCTGGCTCAGAGGGAGGTGGCACCCTGCTCCCCTCCTGCATTAGTCAGATCTGCCCTCTGGTGAGAGAAAAGCAGAGTGAGGGCCCTGGGCTGTAACCCCCAAGGAATATCGAGGTGTCCCAGAAGCACAACTCAAACCATGGTCACACCAGCAGAAATTGTCTGGGATGTCAGTGTCACCCACCCGAGCAAGGAGCTGGGATGTACATGCCCTCAAAATTTTTAACAGTGACATCATTTTGTAAGTGAGGATGCAGGAAAAAAAGCTGATACCACATCCTCAGCCCCAGAGAGTGACACCAGTCCTTAAACTTTGAGTGAAGCCAAGACAAGCCATGATACCTACAAATCAGGCCAAACAAAACCAAATCAGCAGCTGCTTTGTTGGTTGTCCCCTTGCTTGCAGAGAGGACCGCAAAGCCTGGGTGGAAGGTGCAGGAAAGCTGCCCAGCCCACAGTGGCCACACTGGGCTGTCCCCAGCAGTGCCAGATCCTGGGTGAGGTCTGCAAGACATGCCGACATGGGTGTGCTGCCAGAACCTGACAGCAGTTTTCCTGATTTGTAGCCTTGGCAGAGGAAAAGCATTCAGAAATCAATATTAGTGGATTTTAAATGAAGTACTAAATTATCTCACCTTCAGTCGTAGTGGGTTTACTCCAGAATGATTCCTACAAAAGATTTACTGTTTTTCAATGCAAAGAAACATGTGGTGAGTACAGCATTACAAATCCCACTTTCGGAGAAGAAGAAGAAATAGGAAACTGTAACAATCACCTCTCCATCCCCAAATCTGTGTCAAGACCTCCATATTTACCTCACAGAGAGGTTCTGGTGAACGTGTCATGGTATGACATAATTTGTAGAGTAAAACCTTCTGTATTACTGCTGCATGTGGCATAAATACACTAATGATATACATCAGATGTGGTGAGTTTATAAATATATGAAGAGAGAATGAACTGCAAATTGTTTTTCGTTTTGGCTGTGGGGCCAGGTGCCAGTAGATTTAATCAATGCACACTTACACATTAGTGTAATGTGAGTGAATCTTTTTTATACTAGGAGAGAAACACCTGTGATAGAAAAACAGCAATATAAATACCTCATCATTTCAGCCACAGCTGCTCTGTGGCTCTTGTGCTGAATTCTAAGAGATAGCAAAACCTGTAATCATTTCCCTCTTCTGCAGCTCATAGCCAAAACATAATTATAGTGAAACACCAAGCTTTGCAAAAAGAAAGAGATGAAATCATGACCTCTAGCACCATCCTCAGGGTGTGCTGAGGGCAGGATGACGTTGAGGATGGCAGTACCCCCCCATGGAAATGAGCACCCTAGAAGGAACAGCACCCAGACCGTGGGGGAATGAAATTATACTCTAGAAGAAGTTCTATGGTGAGGCCCTAATGCCCCACACATCAGCCAGAAGCAAAAGTGAACACACACACATAGCCAAGGACAGAGCCTAAATTCAACAGCTGGACCAATGATCAGGGACGTGCGGGTGGGGTCCCAGGTGAGGATGATGAGGGTGCTTAAAGCCTATTGGGGCACTCAAGGTCCCACACTTTATAAGTACCAGAGTGGAGAGCAGACCTTTATTTTGAAGGTTTCAGTCTTGTCTTCAACAAGAGCTTTGTCTCCTGCTTCCTGGCGGTTCTCCTTGGAGATGTGCTCTACTATGGCAAGTCTAAGCAAACTTAGAGTCTTATGTGCTTTCATCTGGAGCTCTTAATGCTGCTGTGCTATGGCTGTGGTCAGAGAGGGGGCTGCTGGTGGAAAGGGTCTTCTGATAGTGCTTCAAGGAAGATACACAGTTCTTAATAGGGTTTTGTAGCTTTTGGTTTGACTCAGTCAGCTATTGCAAAAAAGCCTAGGTAAGGATGGCCCAGCCAGCCTGGTAGATATCTGGGCAGTCAAGAGGCACTCCTTGGAAAGTTATGTCTGCTTACTAATGAAGAAAATAACAGAGGGGTTACAATCTGTTTGTCTATGGCCTTTTGTTAGATGCATTTGTCTGTATCTAACTGTTATGAGGAAGGTATGGCCTGCTAGAGTTGTGTGGGTGAACTGCTAGCTCTGGGTGTGTGGGGACCAGCACTTGTCTCTGGGTGCCACCAGAGATGTAGGTGAAGACTGAGCTCTAGGTGCGTGATAACGGATGGCCAGATTGTCATAGACAAGTGTCTGTGACGCTGGTGGTAGTACCCTAGTGTTGACCTCATTCTCTCCATCTATGTGTGGGTGTGGATGGTGTGGAAAGAGTCGAATTTGCAATTGAAGGAGAATTTTGAGCTTTTTCTGAAATCTATCTGTGATTTGGGCTCTCTAGTCCATACTGGGAGGTGATGGCATCAGCAGACACTTGGTGGCAAATGCTGGGCTGTCTGTGGAGCTGTGGGCAGCTTCTTGTTGGAAGCTGCTTGCCCCATCCCAGTTTGGCCTGAACCAGATGTTCATCCCTTAGGCTTGCTATCTTGCACTTTTTCCTCCTTTCATGTGGCAAATAGCTCCCACCTGTGAAAGTCAAAAACATTTGGTCATGAGTGTAATTTTACACCAGTGCATTTCTCCTTAAGCTTAGAAAGAGTCGGACTCCATACTGCGATGCACACATTTTATCTAGTAATTAAAGGCTCTTATCACACCAAGCTCTGGTTTAAAAATAGTTCACAATTCCCCCTGGACTAAAGAAGGAAATCGTCATCCTTAAGCAATGTGTGATAGAGAAGCTTATGCATTTTCCATTGCTTCTGAGAGCTCGGTGGAGAGCCCTTTTCCAAGGAGGGCTGCAGAAAGGAATCTGGAGAGACAAAGTCAGTGGGAGAGAGGGGGGAGGAAGGAAAAAACTACAGCAAACAAAATATTCTTCTCTTTGGAGTACCTTTTTTTTTTAAAATTTGGCATCCCAGCTGGATGGGTATGGAAAGATACCTTTAGTGAGAAGGGGTAGAAGGAGCAGGGGACGAAGTTTTACTCCAGCTTAAAGCAATCCACTGTGAAGTGTGCAGGCAGGCTGGCAATGCCAGTGTCCCTCTGGGCTTGGTGGTGGTGTTTTTGGAGTTCTTTCCTACAAGGGCCCCTAGCCTCCCTTGCTACTAATTTAGCTTAAGAAAATCTGCTGTGCTGAATGAGGAAATGGGTGAGTTTTGCAACAAGAGAAATCTGCCTTCCACCTTACCCTCCATAGCCCAGGGCATCCTCTGAGGGGTCCCTGAAATGTTTCTTGCCCAGTGTCTGAAAAACACCAGCATCTCTGTGCGGAGTATCCATAGTGCTCTGGTGGGGAGCCCAATCCAAGAGTACAGTCAAAGACTAGAACCGGGCATTTGTTTCTTTTCTATTAATTCAGCTTGACAATATAATAAGGGGAAGGTGACCCCATGTGCTGGAGGTGTCAAAGGTGATGCATGGCTGGGATGGGCTGTGTGTGAGGAAGGAGCTCTCCTCCAGCCCTCCCTGCACACCTCCTCCCTGCACACATCACCCAAATTACAGGCACAGCTGTTCCAGCACCAATTAGTCATGTGATGTTTGAAACATCAAATATTCTCTCCCTGCTTATCAACGCTGTAATTATGGCCTGTCAGGGTTTTATGTTCTCCTTAAAATAAACATCCAAATGTTCATGTTAACCCTTCAGCCCTCAGCTGCAGCGGGATTTTGGGGCAGCTGATGGGGTAAGCAAGGACCACAGGGCCTCTGTTTGGGGAAAAATGGGGAGAAGGGCAGTGACTTGCACCAGAAATGCTGTGCCAAGGCCAGGATTAGGGCCTAAGCTCTTAACTAGCTATTCAAAGGCTTTCATAATGTTTCCTCCTTTGGTGTATGTGTGATGTTATGAATGTACGGAAGCTTCCTTGGCTATGGCAAAGTTTTGGAGCATCCTGGGCAGAATTGATAACTTTTTTTTTTTTTTGAGAATATCCCTTTTTACCCCATGGGACATGGGTGTTTTTTTCTGTGTAATCAAAGTTTTACAAGAAAGAATCACACTTTAAGGGAGTTTGCTTTAATTTTGTTTAGTAAAAGCCAGTTTACTTTTGATCTGTGAGCCAAAGATATTCTTGCTTTCAGTTTACAAAAACATGGGATAAAAACTAAAAGGTTCAATTTTTTTTTGAGAAAAAGAAAAATCCTTTTTGCAATTTCACACATGGAAAGAGGTCTACTTTGTTTTTTCAACTGCCTGCAGCCTGAGTCTGCACTAGTGCTAGCTGATGGCAGGGGTGTAATGCTGGGTGTGCTACGAAATCTTTGACTGGGCAGGGGCTGTGGAGACTTTGTACGCTCCATTTTGGTGGCCAGACAGGTCCTGTGCACTGCACCACTTGCAGCTCCTCAAGCTTTTACCCTGCTGTGAGGGGTGCTGTGAAGGCAAGGAAGCTTTGAGGTGCTTTGGAGTCGCAAGGGGGAGAGGTCAAGCTTTGCTGAACTGCATGTAGTAGCTTACAGCTGCTGCAGGCTGAATTTTAAGGTACAAATTATCTGGGTCATCTCTCCCAGGCCACCTCTGCTTTCTTTGTGGGATGAGCTTGGCAACCTGTGCTCAAGAAAGACCCTGGGCTATGTTGGCTTGGGAGCAAGGGGCACTGACACAGCCAGCCCTGGGAAACCTGCCCTGCTCCCACCTCGGGAGGTGCTGAGGTCTTTGGCTGCTGTTTGGACTTTGAACTCCCCACTAAATTCACCCCAAACAACTGATTAAGTAAATGAGGAGAGAGGGGCTGCAAGAGATGTCACATATGGCCAGAGGCTCTGGTGGACCCAGCTCTGTTCTCCCCGTCTCAGTGACCTTTTTCTCTCCACTTTTCACACCTCCATCAGCTTTGCTCTGCAGCATTTTTTTTGGAAAGTTGAAACTATACAGTGCCCGCAGTTAAGAGTAGTGATGTGCAAGCTTAGGTGTTTTCATTATTGTCTACTGCGGCTTAATGACCTAAACTTCTTGAACACCTTTGATAAGTTGGCTGAGGTATATAGATCAAATTCCTGGAGTTTCTGCTGTGAAGGGCTCTTGGGGATGAGCGATGAAGCAGCTAATCTCCAGCTCTCGGGGCCTGGGGCATGTTGCAGTGACATGAGGCATCACAGCCCAGCTCGTGTAGAAGTCCTGCGCTATGGGTGCAGCTTCACATCTGCCTCTGCAGCAAATGTCAGTGTAAAGCAGAGAAGAAAGGTGGAGGGATTGGCTTGGACCAAGAGAAGCTCAACTATGTCCTATGGGTGTCCCATGGGCCTTTCATTACCCAATTTTATGTTGGCTTTGTGATTGCTTATTTCTCGAAGGGCAGAGCTTGCTGCTGGTTTGCATCTTGAATGGCAGTACTAATCCAGTGTGATGTTGCAACTGTTCAGCGACAGTCATCCAACTTGTACTTTTGCATCCATCTATTACAAAAAAAAAAAGAAAAGAAAAGCGGTAGCTTCATTATTTATAAGAATATTTTAAGAATTTAAATTTTCAAAGAACTTTTTTCCTACTATCTATTATTTTGCCTTTGAAGGATAATGTTTTGAAAATTGGCTTTTCCTCTGGGAGCCGTGTTGGCTCCTGCCTCATGCTGTCTGTTGATCAGGTCTGGAGGATGAGCTCTTGCACAGGTCTCTGGAGTCCAGAAGCTGTGGAGGGTATGCTGCCAAGGAGGGCTCTCAGTGTCTTGGCGCAGGCTGACAGGCTCAGCCCAAACAGCGAGGCTGTTGAGCAAATGTTCCTCTGCTTCTGAAAGGCTATCAACCATTCAGGAGCTGAATTTGGAGGATGGCTGTAGTGTAGCATCTAAAAATGCTGGCTGTAACACGTCCCTGCTCTTTTAAGCTCCTCAAAAACCTGCATTTTCTATGTGTCTGGTATTTCAAAGGCAATTCAGTGAGGCAGAGCAGGTCTTCAGCCATCCAATTACCCGAGTTTGCACCGTGATATGAGCTGAGCATGGCAGCCTGTATTTTGAAATATTCACAGAAGTTGCAGCTCCAAAAAGACATGGGCAAATTGAGACTCTAAGGACACAAACTCAGCATCAGGCTTTGAAAATGGACTTCTAAGAGAAATACATATTACCCATTGTCTGAGGACAGTGTGTCTCAGTTTCCCCTCTTGGATGGGCCAACTCAACTCTCCACTGGCCCTGGTACATGATGCTCTACCCCTCGTGTCCTCACAGCACTCTGCTCCCCTGGGACCCACAGACAGTTGAAACAACCCAGTTCAGCTCCCAAACCCAGAACATTTCTCAGCCTTCGATCTCTTTCCCTGCTGAGCTGTTATTGCTGCAGACTTTGCTTCATGCCAAAACCAATTGCCCTTGACGAAGCCAAGTGCAAGTCCTTCAGGTCTCCAAGTCTCCTGGGCTGAATACAGCAGACATTTCCCTGGTCTCTCCACTGTGCTTTTGTAACTACCACATCCCTGAGTTTCCAAATTCTTGCCCTGTGCCTGATAGCTGTGTGTGAAGGGTTGTTCCAAGCACGAAATACCTGCTCAGAGCCTGGATTTTATTGCTCTGTGCAACAGTCTAGTTTGTGCTTTCAATGTGACAGTTCAGGCTAGTGTGAACCCCGCAGTTGGATGATGTCTTGTTTTGACACCAAAATGGCATTTGATTTGTTTATAATAGAAAATAAATCAAACCAAGAAATATGCTACTTGGAATTGCAAACAGAAAATTCTCATCTGAAGAGTTAGAATAAAATGTTATTGATACTGTCAATCCACTTTGGAATTTTTGGGATAAGAAATACTATTATCTGATAGAAATATATTTTGCTGAAAAATCAGTTACTGTTGATTCTGTGAATAATATCTCAGGCACCTGTAGAAAGGCATGTCACTGGGAAAGCCTCTCAATGTTTGTGCATGAGGGCACAGCTGCTCCTGTACTGCTAGAGTGCTCCAGCCCGGGGCTAAGGGTACAACCCTGCACAAGCAGAGGGTGGCACCCGGAGGAGGCAGAGACTGGCACCTTTGGGTCTCTTGCTGCTGTTCTCTGGCACTGACTGCTGTCATCTCACTCACTCTTTGGATGAGACCAGCCCTTTCTCTGGGCCTCAGCTTTTACAACACTGTGATTTGACACAGGAAAACTCCCACTGCCAAATCCCTGCTCAGAGTGCTACATTTGGACAGTGTTTTTCTTTTTCTCTCTCACCATGTGAGAGCTGTGTCAGTATCAATATGCAGAAGCTTGATCTCATGCAAACCACCCAACCTCTTCAAGCTCAGCAGTGCTGTCCTTGCTGGTGCCTCGCGCAGGGCAGGGGTGAGGTGACAGCAGTGGGTGGCACTGGTGTGGCTCAGCTGTGAAATGAGTTGCCTAATCTCAGCTCTGGACCTTCTTATTCATAACTCCCCAGTCCAGCTTGACAAACCTGGATCTTATAGCTGCTGGTGTGTCCTTAGACAACCAAGGATAGCAAGGATGCTCTTATCAGTGCTCGTCCCTTACAAGGCACAGACAAACTTGTGCTGGCTGCTGCTGGCAGGTACACAATTAACCTTGCTAATCAGCAGCTCTCTGAGGAAGGAACTGTACTGCTCCTGCAGGGAATCCTTTTTTTACTTCAGGTTGATTGAGATTCATGTGCTTCAACATTTTAGCATTCCCCTGCTAAGAGTGTCAGGTCTGGCTGTGGAGCAGGAGGGATTTTTTCCTCTGCCAGAGCAAGACAGAATTACTCTGGAAGCTGGTATCTCTCTGCCAATCTGATCTAGGCTGGGAGCTGCTGGAATGCTTAATAACACTTCAGGAAACAGAGGGAAAGGAAGAGAACGGGTGAAAAAAATCTCCAGGGAAAAGCATCAAGTGAACTGAAGTAGCAGAGAGAAAATGAGATTCAAAGTGGGATTTTGTGGAGCCTGGGAGGTTGGCTGGACTGTGCTGTCAGCTGCTCCCATGGGCCCAAGTCTAATGTGGGTCCTGCTAACTTATGTGGTAATTTAAAACCCAAAGATAAACTGAGTTCGAGAGTGTTAGTGTCTGTCCCAAATGTACAGAGCAGGAGGGAAAAGCCATGACTTCAGTTGTTCACTGCCAAAGAGTGGATGCTGCCTGGTGAACCCCTTGGCAGGACCCAGCACTGGCAGGAGGAGAGTGGTTGGACTTTGGTGGATGTTGTATTAGGTTTTAAAAGCAAAACGTTGCCCAAAACCTGGATGTATTAAATTTGGAACTTCTTATTAGTCATTTTTCCAGAAAACACCTTGCACAGGGGAACATTTTTTTTTAGCTGCATCATGATTAGTTGCAAACCCCTTCTGCAAGACAGACCTACATTTTGCTGACTTGAGCCACCTTTCAGAAGTGAAAGTGAGTCCCCACATTTGTGTAAGAAGGACCTTCCACTCATAAGCACAAGCATATGCATTTATAGGCTATATTTGTGCAAGGAAATGCACTACAACTTTTAAAGGCTGTCCTTGTGCCAGCCCATCTCAAAAAAAAACCCCATCTGAACATGCAGATGCAGAGCTCCATCTCTCTAGAGTGCTGGTTCAAGGCATTACTGGTGCCTCTGTTTCACCATCCTCAGCACTGTGGGCAGGAGCACAGCTCTGTGTCCTCTGCTTGATCCTCCAGTTTGGCTGTGGCCTGAGAGATGCTCTCTCTCTTTATTTAACAAAATTATTACTCTAAGATATTTCTCCCTAGCTGAATTTAACAGTTTAAACAGCCCAATTAAAAGGCTAACAAAAAGTCCTTAGGGCGCTGCCTTTCATCACTGATGAGAAGATGAGTGCTGTACAAACAGATTGCAGAGATATGACAAATAGCATTGAAAATAGACCCCAGAAATAAAAAGGGAAGGAAAATTTTCCCAAGCAAATATCTCCCTACCCTCTATGTGTTACCCCAAGCAAGCCTGGCACAACACCACTGCCCTGAGTACCTGGGGTGTGCCCTTCGCTGCTGGGTTAGAATTGCTTCATTGTGGATGATGGATCGTAAAGAGATTTTGTGGTTGAACCCTGTGCAGTTCCCATCCTGCAGGGATGAAAAGCATTCTGAGACCCAAGCAGCCTCATCTTTCAGGCTGTGAAGGGTGTTTTTTTTTTTACTAGAAAATCAGCAATAAAGTTGCCTCTGGGGCTCATACTTTGGTAAATGTAAGATAGCTTTAGCTGTGTGTGTCAAGGCTCAGCTCTACTCGACCCTGTAAAATCAAAGCAGAAGATGACTTCATGGAACTAGTTGATCTTTAAGGTCTCTTCCAACCCAAACCATTCTATTATTCATGGCCACAGAGCTTATGGTGTGTGATGGGAGATCCCAGATAGACACTACTGGGCATGGGGAACAAACAATTGATACTGGCTAGCACTGGAGAGACGAAAACTCTACTGTAGGACAATTTTCTCTATCACTGAGCTGTTCTGTCAGCGGGAGCTCCTGGGCTCCCATGAAATTTTGCTAGTTTTAGGTTTTTTTTCAGTATCCTGCTTCCTTCTTTTTGCAACAGCCTTCTGAACTATGAAGCCAGCAGCAGGATTTGTACTTCTGAGGCACTCTGAGCCCAAGTGCGATTATGTGTGAAGGGTGAGGCTCAGGTCCAGCCTGAAACCCACAGTCAGGAGGACACAGAAAATTCTTGAACTCCTATGCAGTCCATGTCTTAGTGTGCACCTAGACTGTCTCATCTTCCATAGAACTGTGTAATAGTGAGAAGGTAAATGTGGTTTGTACTCTTTGCAGTTCAAAAAGATTAAGTATTTGCACTTTGCATATGCTTATTTCCTTCCCAAGAAAAAGGAGATGCTGTGCAGTGCAAATGTGTTACGCACTGAGGTTGTATTAATTCTTTTTTTCCTATGCTGAAGACACTCTGAAGTAACTGAACAGGATGTCTGCCAGATTCAAACCAAATGTTAAAAAAATAAGGTGAAGTCACTAAAAACAAGGACCAGTGAGAAAGCCTGTTACACCACCTCCACTGTCTGTGAAGCAGTAGTCACCAGGGGAAAAAGTTTTGAAACAAGCCAGGTAAGTCAATTAGTTTTGCTTCATTTCTTCCTGACTGTTGCTTTGCCTTATCATGTTTCACCACGTTTTGCTGGAATATGATGATGTGCACCATGGTTGCTGCCAGCTGACAAGTGATGGTAAATCCGGGTGGACACTCATGACTAATTGTGGAGATTTTCTAGGAAGAATCGTCCGTGACGGGAATAGGACTTGATCTATCTCTGGGGCTTATGACCAGTTCTAACTTTTTCAAGTGCGCAAACACCCTGATCTTTGGCCTGGCATATGAGTAAGACCAGGGTGAACTGGAGGAATATGGTCTCTGATGGATATAAAATCTCTGTGGCAATAGATTTTTATTTGAGGAATAACCAGAGCGAGAAGTTTCAGGGAAAATCTGCTTGCCGGTCTCATTCTTATTTGCTCTGCCTTGAAACAAGTCACCAGACCCTTCTGGGGAGAGGTGGGGCAGTCAGCCTATGCAGGCTCCTGGAGCAGGGCTGTGGGAGGGGACCACCCCTTTACTGGGGATCCCTTCGGGTATGGAGGGTGGTTTGGTGACATGTCATTAGGCTGGTGGCAACCATCCAGAGCAAAGAGGTGAATTCAGCCCTGGTGCAGGGCACTGTGAAGGGGAGCTAGTGGAGGCTTCTGTCCTGCAGGACTTCTTGGGCTTTTGCTGCAATGGAGTTAAAAACCTAAAGTGAACCGACCCTGCTTCCCAGGTGCCAGAAATGTCTGAAGATGATCAATTTGGAGATGTCAAAATATTTTCTTCAAGTTGTTTTTGGCAGGACCTGACCTGCTTGGGCTCTGCACTGCTTAAAGCAGAGCCTGGTATTTGCAATTGTGCCAGCCTGGCGGTTTAAGCAATGCATGACAGAGATGAGTAGGAAAAGGATCTGCAGGATTTTGGGGAAAGGGATGCTCTCAGTCATCCCCCTCTAAATCAATCCTTGCCACCCTCACAGGCATCACTCAGTGTCCTCCTCTGAAGGACATCAGACGTCTCCCTCTCCCATCGTTCCTCTGACTGTAAGGTGCCTTGGTTGCAAACCTACCCTGGGTGCCTCGTAGCTAATTTTACATGATGCTCTGACATGTAAAACCAGCTTAATCTGAGTGTCTGTTGGTCCACCTCTGAGCTGGGCTGCTCGGGGGTTGTGTGGCTCTCTCTGGATGGAGCTGCTTTGTTCCTGGACAGGGAGATGAACAGCTCTGCTGGCAGAGCAGCATTTGGCAGAGGTGCAATAAGGCATTGAGGACACACATTGAACAACAAGGGTTAAAAAAAGATGTTGAAGAATGACTCTAAATGTCATTTGTCTGGGGCAGGGCCAGGACTCCTGTGGAAAATGGTATTTCAGTGTATAGTTAGAGCCTGTATGATAATGTGTATATGCAAGCAATGCTGCATGGAGGCTATTCAGGCAGTTCTATTTCTGGCATTTTGTAACTTCTGAGTACTTGCTTTTGCAACCTGAATAATGTTCTTTTAAGTGTAGAGTTTGGGTGGGTTTTTTTAGGCTGTAATTATAATCTTGTTCTACATAATTGAACAACGTTGGGGCAGGAGAATTTTATCCAAGGCTGGAAGTAACTGTCAGGCTGCTCATTAAACAGCTGAGATGACGTGGGGGAAGGACAGAGGTGCCTGTCTCCAGTCACATAATGGAGAAGATGACAAGCCCACCAATGGGTGTGCACCCAGTGCCTCTGCAGTGGGTGGGATGGCTTGTGAGCTCAGGACAATGGCTCTGCTATTGCCATGCTGCAAATGACTGCATGTGGGGGACAAAGGCCATCAACAAGATATCTGTGCCACAGATGCAGAAGAAAGAAGTGGCTATTTGGGGCTCACTCGATGCCACATGCCTGATGGCATGCCCAGGGTGGACTGCTACCTCCTGTCCCACACTTGGTGTGAGGTGCAAAAGCTTTGAGGGTTATCTCAGGCATGGGGCAGCAGGGTTTGGGGAAAGGAGGTGTGATTCAGCCCAACAGAAGTGTTAGCAGCCAGCAACTGCACGAGAGGGCCCTGGATGATTCTTCCTCACAGTCCCCTGTGGGGACCTTTGAGTCCCTTGTCGTGATAGGTCCATAGCAAGCAAGCTGCTGGTGGTGATGACCAGCAAGTCAAAGGGCTGGTGACGCCAAAACCTCCTTGCTCAAGCATCTGAATTTGGGTTAGTGCTGACCCAGTTTACTTGACTCTGATGATGGGAAGTGGATAGCATTTTGGCTTTGCTTCTCCTGCTTTCCTGTATGTGTTGATTGACATGGCCAAGCTCCTACCTGGAGGAAGGCCAGAAGGGGTGGAAGGGGACTCTGAAAAGGTACAAGGCAACAATGAATTTCCTAGATCATTAATTTGCTATTTGCAGCCAGAATGTTATTGGCTCGAGATGGAGGACTGCCAGAGACAGCAGCAGAAATCTGGGACTGCAGATGTTTTCCCTTCTTAAGGTGACTCCTCAGCAGCACAGAGCTCATGGCAGGACACCAGAAAAGCTGGAGCAATGAGTGCCTCTCAAATTCCTGTACACAGTGTCCACAGAACCACGGCGGCTCAGGAGTTGGCACCACTTGCTGTCAGGGCAGGGATACTCAGAACTGCCCAGGCTTCCATGTTCCTCTGTGACATGGGCTGCAGTCCCTTGTGCCTGGCTCAGGATTTATCTGCTGGTTGGAGATATCATGTAAAGCCTTCCTGGTTTTGACAGGAGAGAATTCTAATGAGAGTTCCAATTTTGATGCTCCTTAACATGGTGAAAGCATCCTAGATAGCTCTGCCCGGTGTCCTCCATAGAATCATCATGGCTAGACTTTGGGAATGAAGATATGAGAAGGGCTCTACCCACACTTGCTACAAGCGCGCTGATGGCTAAAAAGGCCGATGCGGGATAGGCAAGTCTGGTTGCAAAAGGCACAGCGGAAAGTCTCCTTAGGTGGTATTGGCGAGGAATGGATCTTTCTGCATTGTCTTTTCTCCTCGAGACTAATTCTACATGCGTTCTCAAAGGAGGTAGCAGCGTTATGGATGGTGTGTTTCCAAGTCTCCCAACTGGAGGCCAGAGTGGATCACTGATGGTAGTCAATATGGCCAAAACTGAGGTATTGTTTCAGAGAGTCCTTGTAGTATTTGGGGCTCCTCTGCTGCGGCAGCCGGTGGCGAGTTCACCACAGAGAGAAACCTTAGGGAGGTGGTGATCCTCCATCCTGGAGACGTGCCCTGCCCAGCGCAGCTGCGTCCTCAGCAGCACGGCCTCAATACTGGTGACCCCTGCCTGTTCAAGGACAGTAACGTTAGTCACGTAGTCAGTCCAGTGGGTGTTTAGAATTGCATGGAGGCAGCGCTGATGGAAGTGTTCGAGGAGTTGCAGGTGGTGGGGGTAGATGACCCATGATTCAGACCCATACAAAAGAATAGACAGTACAATGGCTCTGTAGACACTGATCTTTGTACTTCAGGTGTTTATTGCACCAGACTCTTTTATGGAGTTTTCCAAAAGCTCTGTATGCCTTTGCTAACCTGTTGTCTATCTCTTTGTCAGTCTTACCATCCTAGGAAATGATACTTCCTAGCTAGAATACTTTGAGTTAAAAGAGTGAAAAATGGAGTGTGGTGGAGTATTAGCAGAAAATTAGGTTTTTAAATGAGGTTAATCAAATTCTGCACTCACAGCCAACTCCATCACAGCTGCTGGCTTGGCTCCTATTCATTGAACAAGACCTGTACTCAGGATACTTTCCTGCCAGGTGTTGGGATGTCTTTCCCCAAAAGCCACTGGGTGCCGCCATCCCCAGAGTCCAGCCCAGCATTTCTGCTGCCCTCTGTGAGGGTTTTGCAGTGTTTGCATCCCTCCTCACCTCCTGCTCAGGTAGTGGGACCCAGGTCTGATGGTTTATAGTGGTGCCTCTGGTGATCACTGTGGGGATGTACCATGAGGGAACCTGAGCAGTTGAACGTCCAGCCCCAAAGAAGCCAAGTATCTTGGTGCTCGGTAATGCAACATGTCTCAAAGGCAGCTGATCCTGTATGTCCACAGTCTGCTACAGAGGAGGAGGTCTGTCTTCAAATTCTTGGTTTTGATGAACAGTGGAGAAAAAAATTACCAGGTGCACCCTTTGGGTCAGCAGAGTCGTGCCGGAAACTTTTCCATTGCAAATTTCTGCAATATGATTTTTGGGCTTTGCTTGGCACAAACCACATTGACATAGAACTCACTGGTAAGTTAATGATGCTGCCCAAGACCTGCTATGAGCGAATGTGAGCAGTGAGCGTAAGTGTGGGCAGCTCCACTGCCGGAGAAAGTCCTTGGTTTTGATCCAGTATCAATTCACTTGGTGCTTGAATCCTGATCTGTCTGAAATCAGCGGAGGTTTGGCTGCTGATCTCAGTGGACCAAGGGCAGATGTCTAGACTGGATGCTCCGTTTCCTTGAAATTTATTATTTTGTTTGTTTGCTTTTGGTTTGACACCGAATACTTAAAACTCTGAGCATCTGGTTGAGTGGGATTAATAAACAGTTACTCCTCGAGAAGTAGGGATTTGTGAAGGGCTATGTAATCCTAGGCATTATTTCCAAACAGGGCACGCCACCTGCACCTGCCTTTGGGCATACCTCCAGGGACAGGTCTGTTGGCAGGAGAGCAATTTGTAGCTAGACCAAGGGCTGTATCCTGGCTGGTCACACCGCAAGGCCCAGCGCTGCCCATGCAGAGCAAGCCCCCTGGATGTCTCATGCCCCGGGAAACCCCTGTGTGGAAGCAGATGATCCTTTCTCCTGAGCAAAGCAGAACATCCCGTTTACTCATGTTTGCTATTTATGTTTTTTTGGCTGTATGCTTTCCCCACTTCTTCAGTCTAATAGAAACCTTGGACTAATGGGACTTTCCCATGACAGTTTACATGCTATGAAATAACACGTTCTGTGACAGATCTCCTGGCCTGTATTTTGCTGTCGGGTGGGAGATAATGTCTAACTCTTGAAGACTGAGACCCAGCACCTCCTCTGTGCGGGGGGTGGGAGCCAGCATGTGCTGGGGAGGGAGGACAGGATGGGCGTGGGGAGAAATGTGCTGCTGCTGGGACTGGCTTGCTTTCCAGACAGTCCTTAAGCATATGGCAATGTGGTGCAGAGGAAGCAGCAAATAATGACACCAGGACTCCCTCTGTGTTGGATTTTGCAACCTTCTGCAGCTTCAGCAAACTCCCCTTGTATTGTTCAGCTGTCTGGCTGTATTAATGGCTTTGAACTCTTGCTTGCAAGGGGAGTGATTAAGGTGTTGCCGCTTGCTCATCAGACTTTGCTTCCTACTTAATGTGATGAATATGACAGAGCTTACGTGCATGGCGATTAAAACTGTGTCTTCAATGTGGAAGGGTTTCAAAGTGCTCTTCCTTTTTGCCTGCTTGAATTTTGGGTCTGGAGTTGCCCAAGCACAACAGATCCTTTGCTTGTGATCTGGGGTTAAGTGTGCAGGCGGATGGGTATTGAAAAGTGCTTTTGTGAGTGAATACAGAATAGCAGCCTCAGTTATGCAGAAGAATAACCAGGCTGGAGACTGACAGAGATCATGGAAACTTTCACCTTCATATACATTATCAAGTGATAGGTTTCAAAATCCACCTTAGGAGAGTTTCTTGAACTTTTTAGCCTGAGTTGCATGGGAAGCATGTTTTTAATTCCACAACATTTTAGCTGTGATTTTCCTATCCTGCATTTAGGGTAAGAAATGAAAATCCTCACATTTTTCTGCAAACTGGAAAACTTTTTTTAAAAAATAAATTTGGTATATGAAAAGATTTCCTCGGTAGGATAGTGGCAGATCATTCCATTCAGATTTAAATAGTTTATATATTTTTTCTTCAAACTAAAACAACTTTTGGGGAAAAAAAGTGTATTAGAAATGGTGTCTTTAAAAATGAAGCTAGTTTGTGGCAAACTGGATGACAAAAGCAGTGTTTCATCAGTTTTCTAACATTTTTCTTGGAGGACACTCCTGGAAAAAAACAACTTAATGCTGGGGTTTTTTTTTTTTATTTGTTTAATTTTACAACCTGTAGCAGTGGCTGATCCTGTTGCACTGTAGCAGAGGGGGTGAACATACCTGCTTCCCTAAATCTGACCTGCCTGACTCCTGGAGATGTTTCTATGTTTCACCTGTTTTTCTTTACCTTCCAAAGCAAACAAATCTTTTCTGTGTATCGGATAAGAAACTTGATTCCCCATGTCTGCTTATCTGTTTTATGAGCCATTTGCTGCTCTTCTGCCTTGAAATGGTATTGCTGGACAGAGAGAGCTTGAAGAGCATTTTAGAATGAGCATCTCTTATTCCCTCTATATTACAATAAAATCACTTGGCAATGAAGCACACTAAATTCTCACCTGAATAAATGTAGTTCAGATAAAAATATATACTCACCTATGTGCTCCCTGTACTGAAATAGAGGGCTATAAAAAGTAGACAGACTTGTATGGAGGATTCTGCTAATATTGACACATTTTTTTCAGTGTTCAGAGAAACTTAATTCATCTAAAGTCTGGTGTGAATTCACCTGGCAGGATTTCCGAATTTTGTTTCTTTTTTAGATCATTTTGAAGGCTGAAAACATCTTTTGTGTGATATGAGGTGCCTCCTAATTTAGTAGCCCTTAGAGTCTGAGGTAGCTGCTGTGCTTTGCTTTACTCATAGTTATGAACAGTGATGTTCTCAGAGGTGATGGTCACCCCAGCGTGGCTGGAGCCCGGAGCTGGTTACGTCTGTGAGACTGATTCTGCACTTTGCTGGTGGATGAGAAAAATGGAAGAAAGGAAATGTATTGCTTGTCAGCCTCAGAAAAACCCTAAATGCTCAAAATATCAAACTAAATTGCGGATAGTTTTGCTTCATGTCAGAGGAACTATTATATTTTTCAAGCTTTCCTAATAACAAACCCACCCCCACCCCTGGCTTTTGAAAGGCGACATCAATTCAAATTGAAAAATGGAAACATCTTGTTTTCAAAACACTGAAACAAAATAATTGGTGTTTACCCTTCCTTTTCACTCTTTGCTGCACAACGAAAAACAATTTGGCAAAGTTTGTATTCAGTTGCAAGATGTTTGGGTACACCAGAAACTGCGCCTGGTTTCTTTCTGCAAAATCAAGTGTTGGAAAATGATGAGTGTTCATTGGAGCAGAAAAGTGAGGGTGTTTTTTTTCCCCAAATCTTTGATAGATGATGAGCAGCACAGCGGCTAATGGAGAGCTGATGCCACTGTGCTCAAATGCTGAGTCTATGGAACAAATTGTCTTGCTGCAAAGATTTTGGTTCAATCCACTTGAATGGCTGCAGCTATTTTAATTAAGAGCACGACTGTATGAGAAGGGAAATTAGCTGAGCGGTTTCTAAGGTGGTATTACCTTCAAATTGCTGTTCCCTTTGGAGGTCACACTAGTACAGCTGTATTGCTGTGAGGTCACAGCTTTCATACTCAAACAAGTGGAGATGTCTGCTTGGACCCAGCTTGTACCAACCAGCTCTTTCTCAGCAGCTTCTTCCATTGAACTTTTCTGTGGCTGGGGATGAGGATGAGGAGGCAAAGCCAGCAGCATCCCCAGCCTTGTCTTGGGAGTTCAGGACTTCATTCTCTTTCTGTCTGTCAAGTTTGAAATCACTGCATTTGTCTTCCTGATGAGCAGGCTCTCGTGCTTCCTGAGCCCTTTCTCCTTTCTGTACTCACCTCCACGACACACCAGAGTTGGGTGCACTTGTGTTCTGGGTATTTTTTCCGAAATAAAGTGATGCCTTTTCAGTTAGAAAAGCTGAATCAAACTAAGCTCTCCATTGTCCTACCTGGTGACATTTACTAAGTCTCCTGCAAGGTGCCAAGTTTCAGAATATTATGGCAGGGATGTTGACACTTCAGATTCAGATTTAGATGTTCCAGAATAGAAATAAGACCTGACATAAATGATTTAATTAAGAAAACAACTATTTAATAAGGCCATGTGAATTTACCACTTATGCATGCTTTAAATCCCACAAGAGTGCCTCTCATAGGCTCATAATGCCTGTGAACACTCCACTGCCATTTTCATATCACTCCATTCTGGGGTTTTGCAGCACTGGGTGGATCCCTGCTGTCCCCAGTCCCCAGCTGAGACATCGAGAGGTGAAATGTGTGTGCTGGGAAGAGTCAGCACCAGTCTCAGAAACAGGACAGATTCGCCCGATCACTGAGTTTCACTACCAAGTATTTAATTTGAGATGACTACAGGAACATCAGTTCCTTTTGCAGGGGATAAATGTGATATTAAGATGAAGGTAGAGAAAGAAATAACACAGGCAAACACCCCCACTGAAACACGACCTCTCTTTGGGGCGGCAGTTGTCAAAAATTGCTTTTGCAATGGTAACGCTTCAGTAGGGGGTTAACTGTGTGAAATGATCGGATGGATAATTCCCTTTAAAATTATTGTTTTACCTCACCCCATCCAATTACTCGAGTTGTTTTGCTACCCTACAGATCTCTCCGTTAATGTCAACAAAATGATTACAGACTGCAACAGCGTCAAGATGTTTCACCCACAGGAGCAGTGAAATGTTTATGGCGCAACGTGTTGAAAGCGGTGTTTGATGTCTAAATGTCAGGAACAATCAGCTTCCCTGTCACCAGAACCAAAACGCATAAAAGCAGGTGCCGAAAATGTCACACGCACAACCAAAGAGCTACTTCATCATCATGTAAACAGTAATGGCGTAAAAAAGCCACCGCAGCTCTTTAGTGATGCCGTGTATCACTTCTGATTTGTGAATTGCCATCAGCAACACGGTTCTTCCTTTGGCACCAGTGACCGAGGTGGTGGTGGTGAGATGGGTGTAGGATGATTGAGGATGGCACGACTGCACAGAGATCAAGGCTCCCTGTTTGAGAATGAAATCAAATTTATAAAGGATGAAGAGGTATCCTGAAACTGCTTGGGCCATCTAGAAATGGGTCATGATTCCTCCTCAGCTGTAAGGCTCAGGGAACTTGTACCTAGACACCTCTCTTCTCAGCCAAACCTGCAGAATAAGGTTTTGTGGCAATGATTAGCATTTGCAGCCCCTCATGTCGTGGGTACCAGGTGAGGAATCCCCATGTCCCTGCATGGTGACACCACCAAAACTGTGGAGAGCCCTGTGCCTGTGCAGCAGAGCATGAGGTGCAGCGGGGCTGGGCTCCCCCATGTCTGTCCCCCCATCCCTGCTGGCACGGGAGGGGAGTCACGCTCTCTGCTGGTGGCTGGATAAAGGTTGCTCTCAGTCCACCAAAGAGTTTGCGACTCCGGTCTCATAGATACCAAGGGTGCCTGGATTTGCTGATGACAGTTTCTGCAGATCCCAGAGTGGTTAAACCCCATGTTTTGCAAATAAATCTCTACAAATTCCCCGTTGCACCAGCACTCCTCATTTCTTGTTGAAAGAAGGTACAAAGAAAAGTCTGATGAAACCAGCCAGATCTGAAGGCAGAAGATACTGAAATCTAGAAGGTTTAATTTAATATTTTTATTATGTATTTTTGGAGCCCTGATTATACCCTCACCCTCCAGGAATTTATTTACCTAAAGAAAATTATAGTACTGATTACAAGATTGCAGGTTCATTTTCACTGCCGAGAACTTTTTCTTTTTTTTTTTTTAACAGCTCACATTACACTTGCATGACTTGTAAAGTTTTGTAACATCTTGAAATTTTTAATGCTACGTTGCAGAAAGGTACTTATATATAGATATGAACAAGGCAGAATACTTGATTTGCAGTATTTTTGAGGGGAAAAGAGTTAGTTTCTTGATTTGAATTGGCCTGTAAATGGTTTCTTTGATCTATTGGATAGTGAGTTCACCGGGTGCTCACAGGAGCTGCCTTGCATTTGTCCTTCAGTCTGGGTGCAAAGGGAGAAACTGTGAGAGGTTGTCTTTAAAACATAAGAAAGAATGCAGGGGAATAAAAATAAATTATGCAGAAATTGTGACTATACCGTGCATGAAATTATACTGGCAAGATCCCTGCGGTAAATATTTAACAGATCGGACATCTTAGTCAATCTCAGTTTTTCCAATAAATCATTGCACCTGGGCCTTTTAAATCATAATTCACGTCAGCCAGCACTGCACACCGAGGTAAGGTCAGGAGACATTTCCAGATGTATTATGACGATTATCTAACAATTCAGTTAATAGAGACATAGAACTGGATGAGCTTTTTGTCAATTCCGATGTCACAGCAACAGAGACCTTTTGACTGAAACAACATCATGAATATTGGATAAGATCCTGCAGTGCTGCTGCTCCATGTTATGATATTATCCGAGGATGAAGGTTATAAATACATGAATTATACTCTTCACTTTCCAGTGGGTAAAAACAAAGAAAAAACAATCCCATAATCAAGTTCCAATACACAACTAGATATAATATAACTTTTTCTTTATATATATATATCTGTATATATATCAAGTAAAAAAATCTAAAATAGTTGGAAGTAAAAAATGAAAAAATAGCTGATTGTGTTACTTTTTTTCTTTACAGTGACATGGTAGCAAATACAAGACAAATGAGTAATAAACCTTTACATAAGGAGTTCTGGTCCCATCTCCATGAACAGGGCTCATACTAGAATAGAAAATGGAACAAAATGATTTTTGTTTTCTTTTTGGCTACAGCTTCTGCAAGTGACAAAGATGATGTTGGTAAGACGAAGGAAATTATAACACTAAATAACATAAGACTCCAAGTGACCTTAAACACCACAGGGTAGAATTTACTTCTGAACCAGGGGAGCAAACACAAAGCATCACCAAATCCTACTGAGGCTGAAAATACTGTATGCTTATCCTGGCCTCAGAATGCATCCCTTTTGTGCCATCTTGCCATAAAATACCCTCTCAAACTCTTTTTCTTTTGTTGTTGTTGTTTTTTTTTCCTTTTTTTCTCCTTGTAACCAATAGTAAAAAAGCAAAGCAACAAATCCATTGACTGGACTGATCCAGAGATGAGACCTCAGTGATGCACAAGTGATCGACTGCCCTTTGTCCAGCGGTGAATTTTCCCCGGAATCCTTTACATTAAAAATGTCAATTGACAAAGCTTGGCAACTGGTCACACTGAGTCCTATTTTGGCTGTAGAAAACAAAAAGTACTAGTGTCAGCATAAAACAGAATCATATAGACAGTCAACACAAAACAGTATTTTTTTCAGTTGTCTGCATAATAATAACATCATGTTTGCATATAGAACAGCTTTTGCATTATTGCTCTACTTATAAGAACATAGTAAGGAACTTATAACAGACTTGCACATTACAAACTTAAGGTTCTTTGGTGAAGAATGAGAAAACAGTATTTTCATTGTAATTGAATCTCAGAAGTTTTCGGGTTTGCTTCTTTTATCTGTTGATCCTTTGGATTCTCTCACAGAGGAGGGAAAGGTATTGAGTCAGCTTCACCATCGCAACGATGGCGACCCCACCGATCATCATGCAGGTGGGCCAGAAGAGAGAGTGGAACAGCACGTTGGAGCTGTACAGTTTGGTTAATATCACGTTCTTCTGAACACCTTCAGGGTCGTAGAAGCAGGAGAAGCGTTGGTATTTTCTGAAGTTTTCCATCACGACGTTCACCATTGACATGGATTCCTCGTAATTCTTGCCGCACTTGGGTATGTATGAACACTGGGAAGAAATCAGAGGGAGAAAAATGCATCTTCAAACCACATACAGTGTCTGTTTTCAGGTGGCAAACAGGAAAATCTCAAAATGATTATGCTTTTCATAATGCAAGTGGAATACTATTAAGCTATTAAATAAATTTATCACAGACAAAACTCAATATTTTGCACATCTACAGAATTTCCCATTGGAGAATCTCCAAGTGCTGTACAAACATTAATGCTTTAATCTGCACAGCAGCCTCGTGAGATAGGTGAATATATTATTATTGCTAATTTACACATGCAAAAATGGAACTGATGAAGTACCTCTTCATCTTAAGTGGCACGCATATGCTCGCAGTTAGATGGGTAATTGACTCTCTGTAAATACAAATCTCGTAGTTCAGATCTCACTTGGATTGGATCAAAGTGATCACAGTGGGAGCAGGAGTTCAGTTCAGCCATAGAGGAGAAGAGTGATGAGAGACCTTTATACACATTTTCCCTTGGGGGTAATACCTTGATTAGGGACAATTAGGTAGTCTGAGACAAAATGCACTTTTACTACTGACAATCCAGAAGCCCTTCGTTCAACCTCTAGCTGATGATCAGCCTGTCTACCAGGCTGGCTTTTAGTCTCCTTCTTTGCTCTTGACCCCAGCTTAAGTCCAACAGTTCCTTCATTCTGAAGATGTTACCTGAAGTTCAGTCTGACACAAAGAAAAGAAGGTTCGGGGATGGATCTAACACAGTTTCAATTTAGCATTTCTGAAGAACACTAAAGGAAAATTTATTTTAAAGTTAAAAAAAACAGCTTATGGAGTCCATACATTGAAGATATTCCATAGAGCATGCAGGACAGTGGCCCTGGGCTGTGCTGACCATTCCCTGCAAAGATCTAGCCTGTGGTAGTGGGCAGACACGCCAGAGTTGACCTAAAGCAGAAACACCTGAATTTTCTGCTGCTGCTACTGGTCTGAAAGAGAATTGATGGGAGCATCCCAAGGCCCCTCATTCCTTCCTGTCTTCTAGACACTTACGCCACTGCAGACCTGAAGATTTTCTACACCTGCACAAGATTTTGATTGAACTCCCTACCTAGGCACAAACTACCTCAGGAGGGGTGGAGATTGCTGCTTAGTGTCTCATTGAACGTGCATGGGGGGACCCAGCAGGTCACCGCTCCCTCGCAGCTGTGGGTGGTCATGGGTCCCCAGCACGCTCCCTGCCTGCACCGCTGAGCCTCCGTGTCCTGGGTGAGCACCCAGAGCAGCTCCAGGTAATTTAATGACAGAAAGTGCAAAAGAAAATAGATATTTTGAATAAAATAATGTGACCTATGGCTTTTGATTATAACTGGTTCAATGTATATACTTTGTAAATTTCTTTTTCATCACTATGCTGTGACTTTTTTTGTAGCATACTGTGACAAATCTCTAGTCCTAATAATGGTCAAAGGATTAACCTCAGAACAGGATTTGATTGATTCATTGGCAAGTTTATTAGCACAGAATATGGTTTGAAGCGCGGCAGAAAGATTGTCTGGCATTAGCAGACTGGAGCATTAAGGGTAGAGCATGGCAGTGCTGCCACTATGAATATTTCATAGAGCTCTAGAAATGAGAGATGGAAAATATCAGAGCAGCAATATCTCATCCATCTTCCTGCTGGTGCAGGTCTGCTCCCTCCAGCATATTCTCTTGCACTCTGCCCAGCTTTGTCTTAAATGTCCAAAGCCGCAAGCCCTCTTCCAGTGTCTATGACTCTTTAATAGGTCATAATCTAATAAGTAGGGGAAATTTCTCAGTGAAACGTACCTCATCTTCTTGTACTAAATTATGTGCTTTCACTGTTGTAACAGGAATATTTCCAGTTGAAATTTTTGTTTTGGTTTGGTTTGGTTTTCTTACAGCTTTGGTACTACACATTTTTGTTTCTTGAAGTCCCATTAAGTATTCTGATGGAGGCGATTAACTGAGGACTTGGCCACTCTTGCCACGTTCCAGCTGTTCCCCCTTCACAGAAAGCAGCAGGCATGTAAAAGCCCAAATGACAACAGGTTTCTGGAGTCAAAGTTTGCAGAAATGTCCCAAGAGTGCAGTGGGGAGAGGTCTTCCTACAAGTCCAAATATTTTCCTAGCATTTTCAGAGGCTGAAGCAGAACTTGAGCTGTTGCATCCTACATCTCGTGGCACAGAGCCACCAGCTCATGAAGTGAGGGCTAGGGAGTGTGAAGCTGTGAAATGCAGTTGTGCAATGGAGGTTGATTTACTTTGCCTTTCAGCCAGGCTCCTTGTGCTGAAACTGTCTCTCTCTCCAGGCTATGGTCTCCCACGCTCTCTCCAAGGTGTGGATGTCCTTTACTCCATGTGTTATCTGCCTCGTTCCAGTTCTCCCAAGCTCCTGGAGGTGTCTCAGCCTTAGCTCTGAGGAGCTCCCCCCCTCGAGGACTCTGTGTGTGTGTTAAGTTGTGGTTACGAGGTGCTCCTGGCCTCTTTCCATGCCTCGGCTTCCCTGCGAGATCCCAGGAGTAGAACAGGGCTGGTTCTGCCCTGTCACAACTGTTGTTGATGAACAAGTAAGTAGACTTGGATAACAGGATGTTTTGATGTTTTCTTTGTTTTGATCTTCTTTTATTTTTCTCTGATATCTGGCAGGGAATTTTATACCCACAATTGTTATGCTGTACCTGTGAATGTAGACAACTAAATCTGTGCTGTGCTATTACACCTCTGCACTGTCAAACACTTGAAAATCTGCAAACCTGGAAGTAAACAACGTCTGGCTCTACCTCAGGTGAGGATTCTGGTAAAGGTGCTTCTAATTTAAAGGACAGGATAGGGAGGCTCTCTGAACTACCTCTGGACACTTCCAATGGAGATCACAGCATCTCCAGGCAAGCTGGGGCCTTTTCATTTAAATCAGTGACATTACACTGAAAGTGCTATTGCCAGCAAAAAAATCCATTTGAGGCTGGGCAGTGAAATACATGATTCTCCTCATATGTGTGCGTTTGGGGTTTGTGTCCATGCTGAGGCTGGAAACTTTGACAAGATTTGCTGTGACAGCCTTTGTGAAAAAATGTCAGGATGTCTCTTTACTTCTCTTTTGGAAAGTGCAACAGGTTGGAACCGAGGGCTGAAGGAGGAGCTTTGTGTTCTGTTTTGGCTTGATACTGATTCCTGCATGCTGAATTCTCCACTCTCAGCCCAGAAGACGGTCTGCTGGGAACTGCAAGAGGCGAACTTCTCCCTGGGCTATAATCACCTGAACCTTCAGTGGGAAACCGTGAGATCCCCGTCATTTCTGAGTCTCGGGCAGGTTTAGCTGCCATAACAGTGATTAAAGCCTGTTTGTTATCTCACTTATGGAGCATGGATATAAATCAGAAGTAGCTCTGATGACACAAGAGTCAGAATGATATAGAATGAGATCAAAATGAAGAACTGCTTTAACTACCACAGCCCTCGCTTAGGGTGACAGCCTGGCTCTGTGGTCCAAGTGAGAGGGGCCACTGGCCAATTTACCTCTCCCAGAGGCTGTTACAGACTCTGACAGTGGAGGAAGAAAAGTGTAGCCATAAAAGTATTTAAGCCACTACGGGTGTAGTATTGAAAATGATCTGGACATGTCCTAAAGGCTAGAGATAAATACCTACAGCCAGAGCAATGAAAATCCATGAAAAAGTCTTGTGTGCTTCCCTGGGAAGGAGTCAAGCACCTCGGCTGATATCCACTTACTTACTGCTGATTCCCACGCTGCGCATCCCTGTGTAAATTGCAGCTGCATGTTACTGCACCTTGTGGGCTGACAGCGAGGTTAGACAGCAAGTCTCTTAGATGAATCATTGTTTAAAATCAGAGGGCATTTTGCTCCATCCGCACTAGCTGTCAGGGAGAAGAGAGAGATGGGCTCCAGGTGCTGCCCTGTGTGCACAGGGCTGCTCAGCCAGGCGGGGAGGCTGGCAGGGGGGTGCTGACCTCTTGAAGGTCACTGATGGTGGCTTCGAAGGGTAAGTACCACACTCTGCAACACATCCCAGGTAATGTCAAGGCTCGGTAAGCCAGGGATGGCTTGTTGTTTTTTATTTGGCAAGGAGAAAGATGGGAAATGCAGACCTGAGTAGGTGGATGGAGGGAGACAGCTAACAAGCAGCTGGAGCATCACAGAACCAGCCATGCTCAGGGCTGCTTGTCCCATGGCACAGGGCCACTTTCTGGCCCGGGGAGAGGGACTGCCTGTCCAGGGAGCTGAGATGGTTTGTGCTGATTGGAGCTTGGAGTCTCTGCAGAGCCTCGCCAGGCATGAAAAGACAGGTATTTTACACATACTGAAAACCTTCCATTCAAAACTGCATTTGGATTCAGGTCACATAGCCAGTAGCATGTCAGGAAAACCTAGGAATCCTCCCGAGAGCAGAGCTTAACCTGTAAAACAACCTTGGACTGGAGAAGTATTAACTGTGCCTACATTAAATTAAGAGGAAGCGGCATCTGGGAGAATTTCAAAGTCCATTTCAGCCAGCAAAAATCATCAACAACAGAATGTGGAGATTTGTGCTGAATCTCTTGATTTAGTTGAATCCACTGGAGCGCAGAGACTGATCTGATCTATTTTAATCAAGTTGCAGCATGAGCTCACTGAACTTTGCTTCTGCCCCAGCAAGAGAAAGTGGGGTCTGTCCTGATACCCGCTGCCCAAACAGCGAGTGCCTCCTTTCTGCACTGACGCTCAACAGGACAGGAGGATGGGGGTACTCTTCTCCATTTCAGACTTCAGATCCAAAGGATTTTGTCTCTCAGCCCCAGGAGCTAATTATCCAGCAGAATACTCAGCCTGGTGCAACCACGCCGTGCTTTGACTAATTTTAATATCGCTTCATCTTAATATGCGGAAGTAATTTGGTCTACTGAGCTGCTGCCATAAATAGAAACCCAATAGGTTACGTTGTCAGCAGCTTGAACCAGGGCTGGGCTGTTACTGGCTGCACTCTGCCACGCACCTGTAGTTTGGGGTTCAGTGACCTTGGATAACTAAGTAGTTAAACCAAATCTGGAGTTTGTAAGTCTAATGACTTAGCAGCATCCTCGCATTCCTTGGTACCCAGGAGCTGTAGATATGAGGAAAGGAAGGTGGGGAGGAAGAGGTTTCTTGTTCAGATCCTGCCTTGCTGCATGGAGGGAGCAGCCACTGCAGAGACGGTCGCTTGTCTGGGTGTGGTGTCCAGCACTGTGTCGGCCCCACAGCTGGGACTGCGGGACGGCGGGGAGGTGCCGTCTGTGCCTGCACTGCACTAATTAGAGCCTCCAGACACGAGCTGTCTCCACCCCACCTGCATGGAGTTACACTGGGTTTTGTACTCATTGAAGCAGAGAGAATTCTTCTTCTGCGGATTAGTTTAAAGTATTTTTTTTTTTTCTGTTCAGTGTCTGGAATCAGAGAAATGGTGCAAGAAAGATGAGCTGATTCCTGAGCGTATACATACCCCAAAGCCAGGCCTTTTATTTTAATGTTGCTGCTTTTGTCTCAACAGTCCCTGTCCAGCAAAATTCCAGCATATTTGCACCATCCACAGGGGTAATTGCTGTGCCTTGACCCCAGCAGCACAGTTGACCTCAGAAGAGATGCTCAAGGCACAGAGTTTGTCACCAAAGATTGAGATGGAGACACGTCTGCTGTGGGACACGGGGTTCTCATCTCTCCCCATCGGCTTGCTTGGCCCCTCAACAATAAGGCCGTTTTAATTCTTACCACCATGGGTGCTCCGTGAAACATCACTAGGGTGTTCGCGGTCAGAGTCGTACCAGGGTGGGAAGTCACTTGTCTGCAGCTCCAGGAGAATATCGACACGACAAGCACTCAGCGCCAGCCCGCATCCCTGGAGCACTTGTAAAAGATGAGGGAGGCTCCAGCCACTGGGGGATGCCACTCTGTGTGGGATGAGCTGTAGGGATGGAGGTGGAAAGCTGTTCCCTCCAGAGATCTGAGCTCAGTTTGTGCACTGATTTCTGCTTTCTCTGCTCTGTATTTACCAGTGAGATGGGAGCTGGAAACCTTATATTGCTTTAAAATGAGGAATGGGTATAACAAGGTGAGCAGCCCTCCAGAAACCCCTTTAGGAAGAAATTTTTTTCTGCGTTCCTACCTCAGAATTAATTTTCATTGTTTCCTCAGTGTGGTAAAGCAGAAGCTTCTGGCCAGAAGAGGTGAGATTAACGTACACCTGGAGGCAGGGGTACTGGGAGATTTTCCAGCAGTCTGGACCGCAGCTAAATGAGCAGTTGAACGTTTCTGTGATGGATGCATTGAGAAGCGAGCACTGAGTCTCTTCTGTCCAGACACTAAGTAGGAAAAAAAAGGAGATGTTAGAGCATGGTGATAATGGACATTATTGCACTAAACACAGCTCAGGGTTTCCATGAGGTATACACCAGGCGGCGTCTTGCGGGAGATGGTAAATGTTGCAGGGCTTTGAGAAAAATCTGAACTTTCTCACATCTCACATTGCAGAGAGCACATTACTTTGCAGTACCCAAAGTTTGTGCTCTGAGCACAGAAATACCCGATTCATTTACATCTCTGTATGAATGAAAAAGAATTGTCGAACTTTTAGTCTGCAGAAGGTATATTTGAAACCAAAGGGAGTTGGCAGAAATATTAGAGAACAAAACGGAGCAGCCTGCCTGGAGGAGAGCACAACACACACAGTGCTGCATGATGGGGGACCCTGGGCCAGGACTTGATGGTTAAGCACCAAGTCCAGTCCAATTTAAAGTGAAGGCTGGGAGGACAGCTTTAAATTACCAGGGTACATGTGCTCATATGCATGAAAATGCGGTATCGCCCAAGCAGTATTGCAGGGAGCTCTACCTGCAAAAAGGCTTTTTCTAGTGGCAGCTCACTCAGTTTTGTAAGCTGAGACAGCGGTTGTAATCATTCTGAGGATTTCAGCTTATCTCGAATTCACCAGAGGCTAAAACTGGAACAACGGAGCCTGGGTGTGCATTGGTAATATTCATTCGGGTGTCTTGCATGTATTTAAAAATCTACGGCTGTATTTTCCTTAGGGAAAAGAGCAGGAGCAAGGGCACACTGAGGGCTCTGTGGAAAGCCCTTTGTGGGCTGGGGAAAAGGTTTCATCCCGGGGCTGCTGCCCTCTCTCCCCCTCTCAGTCCCTCAGCTCACACCCAGGGCTGCTGTCCTACCTCTCGCCAGGAACGGGCTGAGGGTCTGCTCGCCCCTCGCCAGACCTACCAAAGACTTTACATGGTAAGTGATATCAAAGATTTCTGACTAATTCCCCTGGTTTTTTACTTTGGTGATAATTCTACTTGTATATTCCATTTTACATTTTTATTACATTATGCTATGATTTCTGTGGGGAAATCAAGTGAAAGGGTTTTTTTTTCCCCTTCCAGGCAGTATTTCGTTAGAGGGGTATTGCTGTCTATAAAGAACACCCCCTAAGGAGATGTGGCTGTGTGAAGAGAAGCGACAGCAAAGACTCCTGGGCTGTCTTCTCCTCACTTTCACCCCTCTGACTGCTGTTCTATTCATGCATGGGGGTAATAAAATAACACCTACCTAAAACAGACTTGTGAAGATGGAATATTTGGTACTTTGTAGGTGCTTCAATACCTTCCAGCAATTTTTCACATAGTTTGCAATATAAATCATCTCTTTGCATGTGAGCAATTTTGACCTTAGCAGCCTCTGCAATTGACCCTGATACTGCTGAAAGGTCTGGGAAAGCAATTTGGATAAGCAAATGCTCCTGTATACTTAATAGATCTTGATCTCTTGTTTTCAAAATCTAAACTTTGCCTGGATTTAAAGAAGGACAAATACCTTTATCTCACAAATATGATGCTGCAAATCAGTACAGCTCATCCTCGGGCATCGCCACTTTTTCTTTATCATTGCAGGGTCAAGAAGGAATATCTTCCTGCAAGTGCACCAATATAATTGAGGATGTTCATACCAGGTAACTGTAGGCACTTATTGTACATACCTGAAGAAGAAGCCTGTGGTGGGTAAGTCAAGACATGCCAGGTATGGGCTGCTGTCTCAGCTTGGTTTGGGGTGTGACTGACTAATGTTTTGATCCCATTATGCATTTTTCATTCCCTTAACTCCAGTGATCAGGGCAGAAAAAACACTGCTGACAGTCTTATTACAGTCTGGGCTGGGTTTTAAATAGGGCTGGTGAGTGAAGACTGATTTCAAATGCTGCTAATGAATCAAAGGCCAAGCTTTCTGCTCTATGGCAGAGCAGGAATCCAGAGAAGGCCTGAGAAAAATTAAGAGCAGTGCGGTAATGATGAAAGATGATCTCTCACTTTCAGCAAATTACTGTGTTTCAGCAGGATTTCACTTGTTAAAATGAAAGTAATAACCTACATGGAAAACTACATGCTACAAAGCAGCTTGATTTCATTCCCAAATTAATTCTCCATTCTTCATTTGGAAGAACGTTGTTTCTCAAGGCTGTTAAATATTTTTGCAGTTTTCCTCTGAGTTTGGGCTTTGCAGCAACAGCCCCTGAGAAGCTTACGGGGTTCAGCAGACAGCCAGCCAGCTGATATGGTTATTATACTGCTGTTAAACTGTGGCAAGTCTAAAGCCTATGGATCAAGATATCCTCAAACAGGGATCTAATTCCTCTCTCACTTATCCTGGGATTACTCAGCTTGCTTTCACTGTAGTTATGCCTAATTTACGCTGGGGTAAGGAAGTGAACAACCAGGCCCACGTTGACCAAAGGAAAAAATATAAAACTTTAATAAAATAAGTCAAAAGTGTTAGCTCTGTGGAAGTCAATTAGAGAGGAGAGCGTGAGATCAGGGTAACCATCATGAAATTACCTTTGCATGTATGACCGCAGCAGGGTGATTCCCAGGAGAAAGTACATCATGATCGAGCACACCATCATGGCCAGCCCGAGGAGTATGGCCCGGTCTTCTCCGGCTTTTAGGGCTGTGACTGTTTTCCTTTTGTCCAGTAGATCATGATCCCTGATTTTTTGGTAAATATTTCTGAGGTTGAAAATAATACATTCTTATGTGAAGTTCATATTTAATCAACGAAGCCTCTACAGGGTGGGTAGTTCCACCTCCATACCCATCTCATGGGAGAGAAAGGTTTAAAGGTCCTCAGGTGTCCTTTTTCATCGGATTCACTCTGACCTGGTGGAAACTTATTCATCTCCAAAACAAATTACAGCCATTTCTGAAAAGGTAAAACCCTCTTATAACAAATACAAAGATTAGATATTTGTGCCAGCTCAGTAAATCCTGCTTTGGTATAGCTTCATTGGCTAACTGAATTATACTGTAGGTGAATTTGACCTGTCAGTGCCATCTTAGGCCACCAGAAGATGTTTAGATATGAGGTGTCTTTTCTTCAGTTGAATATGGTAACAGGTCTTCTGTTACCGTACGTAGAAAACAAGCTAAAGAAAGTCGTCAGTAAAATTATCTGAAAGGACCACATTCATTTTTGATTCCCTACAGGCTAGTGGTTTGGGTAATTTTCCGCCCTGAGTGTGACTCAAAGCTCATGAAACACTATGGGGATTTTGCAATTGATTTCTGTGGGTTTTTTTGATTGGGAGCTTATTTACTTTATTTATAAAATAGCTTTGTGGAAGTCCAGTTACTCATTACAGTGAAAACCCTCACAGAAAATTATCCACCAGAGCTATTTGTTCTGGGATTTAAAAAAAAAAAGAAAAAAAGGAGATACAACAAACCATTCCCCCTTCAGCAGAGAGTCCTTTGCATTTTCTAACAGTAAGTCCTTCTTTCATCTCCAACCCTTTGATGATTCAATGGGTCATGAGGACACAATGGTGAAGAAGGAAATATTTGAGTACATTTCAAACACACTCAAACTTTGTGGGTTTAAAATGTACTTACAGACCTGAGGCTGGTCAAAATCTCCTGTGTTTTCTGTTACAGTTCTTTAGAATCATCCAGGCAGCACCCGAAGCATGTGAACCGCACACCTCTGAGCCCTGGCACCACCATAACATGGACATAGTAGTACACGTGGAGGAAGTTCCTCTTCTACTGTCTGCAAAATGGCAGGTGAGCAATATCAACATCACTTTGGGCTCTAGCAAACCCACCACTCATTTAAGCTGAAACCAGCAAGTTTCACTCAACCTCGGAAAAAAGCATTGTGTCAGACCAAGCGTGTAACTTAACGTTCACTAAAGAGAAATAGGGTTAAGACAGATGTAAAACCATACATAAACACAGTAGGAATGAGAGAATAGGTTTAATCATAAACTCCCTGAAACTGGAATTGACTTTGAGATTCAGTGATGAGTGATGAGTCATAGTCAGGACAAGCACATATGGTGTGTGGTTCTACAGCAAAAAACTTGCTTGGATGGCACTGCAGTCAATAGTCTACCTAAGACCCCTTGAGGTTTCTTCATCCAACTGTAATTTATATCTTTAGATGTCCATGGTTTCTCTTCAAACCCATCCTTTAAAGCTTGTCAATGTTTTCCTAGTTGAAATGAAATGGTAATTCAGCCTGTCAAAATTTTCTCTGGTGTTCGGGAGAAAAAATGTGTTGTGAACTGGCAGATGCAATTGCCTTCAAAGAAGTAATGTAGAGTAATAATCTAACGTTACTTTTCTATTATTATTTATCAAACTGTATTTAACTCTGAGAGCTGCTATTAGGATTTGCATTGCTCCCAAATGGAAGCAGGCAGGAAGGCAAAGATTGTCAAGCAGTTCCAGAACATTAACTGATCACACGGCATAACTTATGTCAGTGCGTAGACATAAAGCAGACACAGTGCAATCACTCACTGCTGTCATCAGAGCAACTAGGACATAAAAGGGATACAAATGGACAATTTAAAAACAAATACCTAATTGAGAAGGGTCACAAATAATTCCCATGGGGCCTTGAGCCAAGAAACGTGTAATGAGAGGTAAAAAAAGAGTGAGACGAAGGGTATGTTGTAGAAATGATCTATCTGGCAGGTGACTGGCAAAGGGGAAGGCGTGTGGTGACCACCTGCCAGGTGGATCTCCCATGCTCGCCTGCCAGAGTAAATAAAGATAAACACAGCTCTGCCCCTCAGTCGTTCAGTTGCTCTTTTGCAAATATTTGTTATTCAAAGCTCAAAACAACAGAGAAGTGGTAGCCTGGTCCACCTCGCTGAGGGTGCAGTCAGTCTGGTAACACACGCTGAGCTGCGCAGTGTCACTAGGAGACACACTGAGTAACCCTCCCCGTTCCTCCTCCTCTTCCTCCTCTTCCTTCCTGCTGTGCCTGAATCAGGGAGGTGCCAACTTTCTCTGTATGATACTGGGAGCGTATGCTATTACCAGACCTCATATTCTTGCCCTGAAGAGCCCCATTTTTGGGGGACATGTTTACATTATGCAGAATGTTTTGCCGCTAAGAGAGCAGCTGGAACAGCAGCGGTGGCCGACACATGTGTGTGTCCTCCTCCATGGCAGGGGTTTGCGTAGGTGTGAACTTTTGCCATAGCCCAGGGAGCTCTTTTTGCTTGGTGAGCTACAAGAGGGCCGTGCTTAGCCAGCTGATTTTGGATGCTGGGGCTGCACAGCCGCAATTAGCTGACTGCTGTGGTGTGCTTAAGTACCCATCGCTCTATCTCAGTCACCTAGGTCACTCTATCTCACACTTGTGATTACCTGTGATAACTCCCTAAATATGACACCGAGAGGGGCTGTTGGTTTTTAAAGAAGTCTCAGCTGTCAGAACGTGGGGTTTCTCTGCCCTGCACAAAGAAGTTTAATCGAAAGCAAGCCTGCAAGGACAAAAGGTCTTTGCTCCCTTGATGGTTTCCAAACTGAAAGTCTCTCCTGCTAAATCACCACATTGCTTTTGCCATACTGCTCAGAGGATACAAGCTGGCTGCTCTGCCCGGGCTCAGCTGCCAGTGAGGAAATCTCAGCCATGACCATGCCTGCTGCGGACGGAGCAGAGATTTCCCTCTCTGTATCTCTCAGCACAGCAGCAGCGCAGGGATTCCTCTGCAATGTGGTCAGCAGCTTCTCACATGATCTCCAGAGCAAAGCTTAGGGAGGACCTATGTGATGAAATTAGGCAGCCCAGGTGATGTTAGCCTGAGCCCGAGACAGCCAAGCAGAGTTGCAATGCCGGTCTGAGCCCACAAGTCTTAATGAGAAGTTCTGTCTTCTGTATAGTTGACGATATTTGCTGCAGCCAAGACCTTTATTCGCTGTCATGAGGTACGTGACCTTTTAGAACTCGTTTATGTGAAGGATGAGACATACCAACTTGTTCTGTGCTCTGCTGGCACAGGACTGCTCTGCAGCTCTGGGGATGTTATTAATTTGTTGGCATGTATTAGGAATGGTCCTGTACACAGAGAGTTGGCAACCAGGTACTGCCTCATAGAGCAGGAGAGGCTAAAGTCACACATATTCTGACCCAGTGCAACAATTCTTATTGCACTCAAAAATAGATAGTTCTAGGAGTTCTGCAAAGAGCATCAAGTTTCTTCACTGAAAATCTGCGATAACCAGGCACCTGTAATTACTTATCTTCTTTTTTTTTTTTTTTAAATAAACACAGATTACCTACCCTCAAAATCCTTCCCATGCAAATTGACCATGCTGTGGAGCTGAGGCAGATGTTGCCTTCTCTGGCACTGCGCAGTCATGAGGCTTGTCAAACGGGGATACCTGCCTGCCTGAATTATTCAGAGTGACTTTGAACTCACATTCTCTGATATCACAGTTGTTACGCAGATGTCACTCAAATTACTTCAGTTTGAGGTGTTTACTGATATCAGAAATCCTTGAGTGCAAGATCCTCCTGTATCTTACTTGCAGAGACTTTTTGGCTCAGAAGGCAATTTCTTTACATTTTTTCTTTATAGGGTCTATTTAACTGCATCAGTTTTTGTTATCAGAGCCATGGAAAAAGGAAATGTCTCTGGAGCTCTCACAGAAGTCTTAGTGATGGTTGTAGAAGGATTCCTATCAATATGAACAGATTCCGTTTACTCAATTCCTTCCCTCCTCCCCACCAAACTGAACCAAACCAGCGCTTTCTTTTTCCAAGCTTACAATGCTGTGGAAACTCTAATCGACAGCTGAGAAAGAGTGAGGGCTTAACTAGGTTTCTGAAGCATAAAAAGGGGCAGTTGGGGAATGGTAGATGTCTAAACCAGCAATGAAATGCACACATTGTGGGCTCGATCCTGCAAAAACAAATGCCTGAAAGAAAACTTTCCCCCAAGAGAAGGCGATTCCTCCACAGCAAGAGAATCCATTGCTGCACAGCTTGTTATCACAGCACAATCCCTCAAAAGTCCGTGGTTGTTACATGTGTTAGATGACAAGTTTGCTGCTCCACATGACAATCTTCCTGTCTGAAGTTTAAAGAACACAAATTCCTAGAAAAGGGTCATTTAAGGGAAGCAGTTTCTCTAGAACATGCTGCCTGTTTGATGTAGTGATGCTGCTGACCTTAAACATGTTAAAATCACTGCCAGACACTGGCAGACAGATGAGTTTTTCCCACCAGCAACACTTTCTTTGTGTTCACACCTCTCTCCTACAGCCCTGAGACTGCGGTCAGCACTCTCTTATTTCTATTTTCTCTTCCTCCCTTTCCTTCCTGCACTTTATTAATTACTCACAGGGTACGAACAGCTCCTTCTGTGTGGCTCCACAGAGCCATCTGGGAAACAAGACCACCTGAAGGCTTGAAAAGGCACCCGAGATTACCACAGCTGGTGTGCAGGTACAGAGGTACCTTTCCCTACCTCCCTATTTCTGCTGGCAGGCAGAGGTGAGCTCTGCCCAGGGTTTAAGCTGACCAGACACTGGTGAGCCATCAGCCCAAGTTAGTAAGTCCCACTGAAAAGCATGGTATGAGTTGAAGGCCATGCTAATCAGGAGCACATGGCTCTCAGCCAGCCCAGAGTGTGGGCAGATATCTCCTCTGGGTGTCTAACCTTGGACCATCCTGTCCATGACAGTGTTTTAATGCAGAAGAACATTAGCCTGGGGAAAATTCAATTAAAGAGGAGACTTGCAGAAGTATACGAGGCAGTTAGATAACCAGCTCCAGCTGAAAGTCTATGGAAACCTGCTGCCAAGATGTCCTTTGGGGTTTCAGAATATCTGTTTGGGATCAGATTATGAAGAGCTGAACACCTATGCAGCCTTTGCAGAGAAGTTCAGCAAATGGGCCAATTCTCCAAAGAAACTTGGTCTCCTGAGGGCAGCTCTGCTGCCTGAACTCACGAGCACATTTTCTCAAGCAGATGCAAAAGTAACGTCTCATTAGAATAACTGAAGAGTATGTTTTGTTAATTGGCGTTGTAGATACCTTGACCTTCGTTTTTGTTTCACGAGTCTGATTTTTTTGTGATTATTTTTAATAGAGACTGCAAGGGGAACTGAAGGAGAGGAGACAAGAGTGGGAAGGGGGAAAGGAAAGAAAAGAAAGGGAAATGTGTCTGGTTGTGACAAGCTGTCCAGCAAATCTCACTAGAAAGGAGAGAGATTTTGGAAGGATGAGTCTGAGCATTACTGACAATTGTTCTTTCATCAGTGATATTTTACATCTTTCATTCCCAATAGAGTGCTGCTTTTGTCTGTGCACTTAAAACCTCTCCTTCCCCTTCCTTCTGTGTAATTCCTTGCTCCCCTGGGAGATCTAGTAAATCCTTTATTCCTCTGTCTCTTTCAGCCTATTCCCTCCAGCAACACCCCTTAAGTGAGCTGGTGGGCTAACAGCTCACTTTCAAGACACTTGTCATCCCCTGGTTATCGTGCAATGTGTTGCGCACACGCTTGTCCTCACACAAACATGCATATAAACATCAAACATCTCTGACAGCTGGATGCATCATCCAGATGTGTAAAAGGCTTGCAGGGCAATGGTCTGACTGGGGAAGAGGAGGCACCATGTGTGCATGGTCTGGAGGGGCCAATGGCTGGAAGCAGGGTGCCTGCAAAAGGCATGAAGACTTCACAGAAGTTGGAGCTGTGCTGAAAACCTGGGGCTGGGGATTAACATGCGTTTCAATGCACAATGTGTGTGTGCTGACCTTGGAGATGGTCACAGTGTGTTGCTGATGTCCTGGGAGCAAGGAAGACTTTGGACCTGGCTCTGGCATTGTCCCTCCACTCTGTTTTGGCTTGGCACGTTAACCCTGGCACTCATCGGCTGGTCCTTGTGTCAGTGGAGCAGCAGCCAACAGGGTTGAGAGGCAAGAGGTGGACACCCTTTGCATCTCTCCTACTTCTCTAGTGCTGCTATCGAAATGAAGCTACAGGCCACACTCCTAAAGATCCAAAACTGTAAGAGACAATCAGCATAGATGCCGTTTACCTTTTCTCATCATGTCTGTAAGATGTAGAGCTCCGGCCACTGGTCCAAATAAACATTTTAGAGGGTTGCCCAGTGTTGGCTTTGCTCGCTGCAGTGGGACGGTGGAAGGACCTGGGGGAAGAGGGATAATTTTTGTCACTGCCCATCCAACGTGGCAGACCACCTTATATCCAGCATCAAATCCCCTGTGGTCATGCCCAGCGTGCTCTGAAGATGGACCATTTGTTAGCTCAAGGTGAGATGTAAAATAATAGGGATGACAGATCAGCATGTGGGAATGAAGGTTAAACCCCATCAGCCCCACTGGTAAAATGTGATCCTGGCTAATCAGGCTTAGCTCTGCTCCCCATTGCAAAGGGTTTGCACCGTGGACAAGAAATCATTGGCAGTTTAAGAAAAGGTAATGGCTGCATCCAATGCTGTCATGGCAGGATTTCTGGGGACCAAGTGGCTGTTGTTTAAGCACATACATGTTCATTACAGTTTTTTGGTTGTACTGCGGCACTCAGCAAAGTGAGGCTCTCAGGGAAGGTGTCTGAATGAGGCACAAGTATGAGATATAAATGCAGCATTTTGTGGAAACGTAACTGATGTGACAAACATGTCTTTTACCAGGGAGAATTTACTGTCCCAAGGCTGTTTGGTCAGACCAGCTAGATTTCTGCCCAGGGGCTTCCTTGTTTCACAACAGAGTATGAGACCTGCTGCCTTCTCTCAGGTTCTCAGGGTCTTCTGAACAGGGGAAAAGTCTGAGCAGTTTCATTTTGAGAACTGAATTTGAACCCTGTACTTCAATTATGTTTCATAGAATCAGAAATACAGAGTTACAAGGATCACAAAAAGTGTTGCTGCTCTCTTGCCCTGATTCAAGACACATTCACCTATGTTACCTGTGTTATACCTAACAGATTCTGATTACTCTAGATCAACCAAATGTGAACAACCAGCTTTCCAGATGGCAACTTCACTGCTGTTTCTGGAAGCACAGGCTGTATTGGACCTGTTAGTGGGGCTACAGCTCCCCTCACAGCTCCTCTTAATCTGCTCCTGGTTTTAGTGAGGTTCAGTTAAAATCTCGGTCTCTGGAAATTAGGCTCTTCCTAGAGAGGGATGTATTTTGCATTATTTCATGGCACAGCAGTTTGTGCTTTTACTACATTCAGAGAAAGGAAAAAAAAAATATTCCAGATACCAAATACTTCAATATCAGTTTCTTATGCACTGGTGGCCATTCTTTAGCTTACTGAAAGATAAACCTGACTGTTGATGCTGTCAGCAGAGAAGGCATGTGAATTCCTCAGTGTTCCTCATATGAAAAAGTCTGTAATGTCACTATCTACATAATCATGCAAAGTGCTAATTTCAATATTTGCATAGTGGTGAGCCTGGGAGAATACTTAAATCCTGTAGAGGTGGCTGTAGGGAAAGACTGACATGGACAGGAGCCAAAATCCATCCATACGCAGACAGGCTGATGGGTGCCAAGGGACTGGCCTCTCCATCTGGAGTCAGTCCAGAGCCCCACCACAGGGGCCATGATGCAGACCGAGGCCAAACTCACACCCCAGTTGGGCAGCTGGCTGGGCAAACTGGCCAAACATGTTTCCCCATCACCTCCTCCCTGCCTGGGTCCTGCTGCCATGCTTAGAGATGCTGGCTTGGGGCTGGGAATTGCAGGCAGGGACCTGGCTTGAGATAGGAGATGGAAATATTTGACGAAGCTTCTGTGCTGCATTCATGCACAACAAATGAGACAAGAAGCAAATGGTCCAAAAGAAGGGAAGCAGAAGGAGGAGAGTTTCCCCCAGCCCTTTCTCTGACTCTGTGGTCCTCACTGCAGCTCTGGGAGCCAAGAAAGATTCTTTTCTTTTCTTACAGCCACTGTAGTTAAGTATTAGAGAATAAACAAGAAGACAAAGTACTTCCTCACTGAAGTAACTGTAGTTTAAAAGGTGAAATAGCATCTGCCAGAATCTAATCAGCACAGCCAGCAAATAAGAAGTGGTTTTATAGTGATATTGGCCAGAAATTTGGGTTGCAGGACCTTGGGTCTGACCCTCACTCTGGGACGTAAATTAGTACCCACGCTACCTCAGGCAGCATGACATCGACCAGCAAGCCTGCACCGAAGGAGCTGGTGTTTCTGAATCGTGCAGTTCAGGAAGGCTCAGAGCAACTGTCCAAAGGCCTGGAGGTCACTTTGGATACTGGGCTGAGACCTGTCCCAGGCTGAGTCCCTTAGTGCTGAGAAATAAAATTATATTTTTGCCACTACACCCTTTAGGATGTCACACATGAGCTGCATGACAGGAAAGCGTATCTGGCTGTGCTGTCACAGCCTGAGTGGTCCCAGAGCCAGCAGGAGATGGTGGTGAACACCGTTACAGAGGCTGTTCTTAATTAAGCAAAACTTGGGCATGCGTTAGAGGTGATCAGCAGCTTCTGCTGTCTGCCAGAGTCTACAGGGACACCTGGGTAGGATTGCCTGGGTAGGGAGGCAGATTTGCAAGCTCTAGAGCAAATTCAGGGTGAAGAGCTGGGCGAGAGAGATCTATCCCACCAAGAGGATACGAGAGGAGAAAAAGGGGTGTCTCTCTTCCCTGACTTCCAAAGTCAGAGGATTTCAGGCTCCGTTATAGTGCCAGTGCCCTGGAGCAGTCCATATGTGATAGCATTAATGCTGCCTGCTTCATTAGTTGGGCAATCTAAGCTAACCATTGCTATTTAACACACAATTGCACACCTAATTTTGTGTAAAATTGTAACACTGATGACATCACTGCAGCCATTCCAGAGGTGAGATGTAAGCAACTAAAGTCCATGATTCCTTTGGGCCAGGATTAGCTGTAAGGTAAGAGCCTTTTGTGGAACAGTAACAACACAAAGTCCCCAAGACACTTCTCTGAAGGCTTCTGCAAGACTTGTAACCTGAAATGGTTACAACCTACATGACCATGTCCTGCCACATCAGGTCAGTTAGCAAACTCCCATGCCATTCTCTTCCCCTGAGTTAATCCCAAGGCAGGACTGTGAAGCCTTTTCCTCTTCCCTCTCCCATCTCTCCTTTCTGAGAAAACAGGAAACAGTCCTTCCTCAGGACTACCTTTTTTTTTTTTTTTTTCCCATTGCTTCTCTGAGTCAGCTACTGGTATCATATTTTTATCATGCAACAAGTAATCAGCCTGTAAAACTCACTACTGCAGTAAAAGTGGATTGCACTATTGCTTGAATAGATGAGCACCTGACATCATGACAATACCTGTTAAAAACAGTTTAGAAGAGGTGCTTCGAGCTGCTTTTTGACAGCCAGGAGTCTGTAGGGGATATTAATATCGGGAAGATTACCAGCAAAGCGCTGTACTTGATGTGACTTTTCTAGAGTAAGGATGCTGGGTTGGAGTCTGGGTTTTCTACTTGACTTTGCCTGAACCTTGCTGTCTCCTTTATCATTGTGGCATCAACACGGATGTCTATTGATGCAGTTGCCACAGAGACAGGCAAGCTTTGTTTTTTACAAAACATGTCTGGTTCTTTGCTTTTGGGTCTATTCTGAAGAAGAGAGAAATATTCTGAATGAGAGAGAAATGCACAATAAAAATTGTACAAACCCTTGCAAAAACATGTACTGCTGTGCCCAGAGCATGTCACTGCTCTGCACTGGCCAGGGAACAGCTCTGAGGGCCCAGGATGCTGACACAGTAGTTCTGCTCAGGGCTGACCCACTCCTCCTCTCTTTCCCCATTCTTATTCTCTTCTGGTGAGTTTTATAGAACTTGGTGGAAAACTTGATGACGTTTCCACTTTTTCAACCATTACAAAATGAAGACTTGAAATAGTTCTTAAAAGAACTACTGTGCCCCATCCTAAGGAGTGTCAACATGTTCACCCAAGAGTAACCACTTCAGAGAGGACTCCAGTGTGAAGAAAACATGCTGAGTCCCCATTTGATTCAAATTGCTCAAAAAAAGATGTAATTATGAAGGTAAATCTCAAAATCCCTTAGCTGGTACCTTGGCAACTGTATCATGCACCCTTTGTTCTCACTTTTACACTGGGCTGCCTATTTTCCTTCCTGAGGCTTTAGTTTATGTCCCAATTGGTATGAAATGCCCCCTACCTATAGGTCACCACATCTGTGAATGGCCAGAGAAGGATATTGCAGACTATGTTTTTAGATGGAAAGCTGGGTTTTATATGTGTGCTTATTTGTAATTGCCTCTGTCTGTGTTAATCATAGGGTTTCTGAGACCTTGCAGGATCATTTATGGCACCAAACTAATGAGCTTTGCTCCCCTTATGGCATTTAATTTCCTGGACAATGTGACCACAGTAAAAAGAAGAGCACTTGCATTAATGTTGCCTCATAAAAGACACCAAGTCATCAAAAGCCAACAAAAGCTAAACATTCATCTAAAGATATATTCACTGACCTCTTAAGCTTTGTCTGAATACACCCATGTCCTACACTGTCCACACTTCCAAGTGCTTTGGATGTTTCATCCCAAGATTTCCCAGCTAGAGGATTAATTTGAACCCTGAGGCAGTTTCCTGCGAGCCCTGAAGTTTTTCTGCTAGCCCATGTAAATCTCTCCCTGTGCCACAATATGGTGGTGAGTGCCACTTTTTGGACAGGCAGGGAGGCTGCTGTTGAGTGATGGGAGATGTTTGGACACTCTCATGGCTGGAGAGACATTTTTGAGGTGTTCCCATCCACTGTCAGCCTTGGGAAAAGGAAGAGTCTGAAACCAGGCATCAAAGGCAACCTGTAAGGGGACAATGGTTCACTTTGAGGTGAATTTACTGAATATTGTACTTTATGCTCCAATAGGTCTTACTCACGTCTGTGTCTGATGATAGTATGTTTTCCTATGGCTTTGCTGAGCCAGAAAACAGGGAGAAGTATTGTGTGATGAAGGATGGGAGAATAAATAAAATGGCCTGCTGGATTTCTGATGTAAAGTGTAGCCTGTCTGCCAGGTCATCTGGCATTCAGGTGCCTTAGTGCATGAAGAGTTTCTCAGACAGAACGGTGGAGGTAACAGCCGTACGAAGATGCTCCTGTCTGATTCAGGAGATAATCCAGGGGAGTTTTTAGTTCGAGTTTTGCAGAAATATAAGAGCTCGACACAGGGCTTAAACTAATGCCTGAAATATCTAACTCCCAAGTATGGTCCGTGGCAACATGAAAAGGTGGATGGAAACAGAGCAACACCAGGGAGGCGATGAGGAGAAACTCAACTGGGTGGTAAAAAATGAGCAGGCATCTGCGTGGCTCCCTGGGAGTCTCCATCTGAGCACAGTGTTTGGTTGCCCTAACCCCACTTGTCTGCAGCCATAACAGAAGAACAGTAAGCGTGGACCAAGAAAAACAGCAATAAGCTAACTCATAAAAGAAATGCATCTGCATTAGCAGAAGACAGTTACCACTTAGGGAACATTTAATGCTCTGACAGCAGCAACACTAAATTGTGAAGCAGCAACAGCAATATCAAATGGTGTATTTCTGCCTCGTGACCGTACTCTGCTGTATCGCAAGCTAATGGGCACAGTGCAGGACGGAGGGACATAAATAACTGTTCTCGTTGGTGCATCTCAGGAGCTGCGGCTGCACTAACTGACTAATCCAACGGGCAGATGACCTTGAATTTGGGGTTCCTCATTATGGCAAGGAGAAAATGGACAATGGGCAGCTGGTGTGAACACACTGACAAGAGTTTAGGAAGGCTGATGGCTAATGATGCTTCATTAATGAATTCGCTGCTATTTCTGGCCCTTCTCCTAAATCTCCCCAGAGCTTAGAGATGAGCTCTTCATCTAGTTTTTGAGTTGAATGAGGGAGACACACTGGATCCAGGGTGGTCTTTCTGGGCCCCCATGGCACAGGCATGTCTAGGACACTCCATGTCCAAAGGAAGAGGAGAACAGAGTGACAACTGAAGCGATCACAAGGAAGTGCAGCTTAGCTATCTGTGGAACACAACGACATTTGCATTCATTTTCAAAGGTAAAATATCTTTTAATTTCAAGTCATCTTTTATAATTGTTAATTGCCTCTTTCCAATATGTAGAGGAATAAGAGAGATATTCAGAAAGGCTGAGGTAGCTATACCTCTTTGCTATATGACAACATGCAACATATTCACACTTTGAAACTAAATATTCCAAAGTAATCTCTAAAGCTTCCAAGTTTCCAGCTCATGATGTTTTATTTCCAGTGCTGGCTTTCTGTGTTTTGAAAAAACTGTCAGGTCTTGCCATTAAATGATGTCTCTCATCCCTAGGCTTAACGCTTTCCCAAGAGCTATCTTCCCAGTACAAATTTAAGTAACCCACACAGCATGGTTGTAGACTTTATAGTCTTTATTCTTTCTGATCTCTTCAACCTTAACTTCCTTCTCTGCCTTTTTTTTTTTTTTTCCCCGGTGCCTCCTCCAAATATTACTATCCCCATGGTGTACCTGGCAGAGGACACATTCAGGCTATCTCCAGGTAGCAGAACATCTAGTGAAGAGCCCTTATTACCATCCCCATGTTTTGGTGCTGGTGAGTTGCAATCCAAGTATGAGACAATGCCTCTTAATTGCTGGGGATCAATGCTTGTGAGGAACAGCTGAGGATAATTGTCCCCTTTGCCTGTCAGGACTCTGTGAAGATTTTTAACATTCTCTGCCGAATCTGCATTTATGTAGCAAGTGACACACTGGGCAAGCACTATATTCATCATCTCAGCTGTTCCCTGGCTTTGCAGAAGGGCACAACCTGCCTGAAAAAACAGCTGGCTTTGGGAGGGGGATGCAGCAGTGGCAAGTGCTGGGTGGACCTCCTTCAACATGCCCCTAGTCAGCGGAGCCAAGAGAGTTTGATGGGGAGATCTGTCCTGCCAAAGGCCAGGTAACATTGCACTGATGAGGAAGGATCCTGGGGGTGAGAATGAAGGCAGTGAAAGTGCTGCACTACATCACCTGATGCTCTCCTTTAAATTTTAGCACAGTTCTCTGCAATTCCAGAGGTATATATCACCTCAGATGCTGCACTGTACCAGAAGAGTTATGTGGCCCTGGGTCAGGCTGGCTGGCTAAGAGCATGTGGGTGGCAGTGGAGCTGCTCAGTGTCTTGTGACTATGCCATGATAAACCCAGTGGGAAATGGAGACAGCGCGAAAGAAAGAAAACGTAAGTGGAGGCTCACTGCTGCATTGCTCCTCCACTCCCAGGGCTGGGAGGTGTTTCCAGTTTTGGCTCCATGGTGAAGCCAGCCTCTTTGGTAGTCATTAAGAGGGAATGACCTTCTACCCAGCTGAGATTTTGTGGGCACCCACTTAACCAGATCTTAGAAGAGGCTTGTTTGGATACTAGAAAAATTATGTTTAAGGATAATTGTTTGCGCCGTGGGAGCTGGACACCTCTGACTATGCTGAAGTGAAGTGGCTTCTAATCTCAGTCATATGTCCCTGCACCACTGTCATGTCAGGGCCCTGTGATTTACACCCCAAAGTGTGAAGCAACAAGGTGTTGGCACTGCGATTTTACAGGTGATGAACAGAGGCACAGAGGCCACTGAGACTTGGCCAAAGACTCCCAGGAAGTCTGTGGTGGATGTAGTGGAGAAAAAAGCCTAAAAAATGGTAGGCAATTACCTTCAACCCAGAGAGGAGGGAGGGACGGTGGTAAGACACATACAGATCCCTTTGTCAGAGAGCAAAGGTGGGGACTTGTTTTGGGGAAGCTCCAAGCTCCGTCTGTGGGGACATCCCCTCCAGCTCTGCCTTTGTGCAGCTGTGCTTTGGCTTTACACCCCTCCAGAGAAGACCTGATCTGAGAAGTACACGGCTTTTAAATATCCCTGAAGAGAGTGTTTCTTTTCAGAAAAGCAGTGCTAAAACCTTGATGGTGTGTCTGTGGGTGGGAGCACAGGGAGGAGAAGGGTGATGCGCTGCTGGGGACAGGGAGGGCACCAGCAGCCCTTAGGGAAGCCACAAAGGAGAAGCAGATCACACAAATGATGTGGCTGCAGAGAGAGGGCAGAGAAAGATAACCAGATGCAAAGCAGCACCCAAAGGAAAAGCACAAACAGGCAGGGCAGATACAGCAGGAGCGTTTTTTCTCCCACCTAATTCCTTGAGCGGGTCAATCATATTTTATCTCCTTTGAGTCAGTCCCCGTGCCATTGAGAGCACCAGCTGGAACAAAGCAAAGGCAGAGGCGAGCTAAAACTACTGCCCAGCGGGAAGTGAATGCTCTGGCACTATTTATTTTTGAGTCCACATTTGGATTAGCTGTAAAGAGCTGTGTGGATAAGCAAGCAGGCAATTACAGCTGGGACGTGCTGCTCATGAATGGAAACAGCTCCAATCTGCTCAGGACATATTGAAATTCTAATTCAGTTAGATTCCTTTAGTTACAGCGCTCATCACAAACACTAAAAGAGATGGGATTAAAAAATAAATACAACTCTTGTGTTGCCTTTGGTCTGCCTTCTCTCGTCCCCTTTGCCCTCTCCCCAGTTTTAGCTATTGTTTGACTTTATTTTCTATGGCAAAATACATCAGTCTGCATTTACTCTCCTTGTTAATTTTTATGAGGATCTATCAGACTGCAGCTGGCCGAACCAGGCACTGCTAATGGGTGGGCAGCCAGCAGGAATACTAGGAGGCTTCCCATGTCACATCTTACTAAAGACTGTTACCCAGAGACATCTGTTCCTCCTGCAAAAGTGCTGCAGGTGAGGTGCAGAACAAGGAGGCGATTTTTGCAAGCTCTTCTCTCTCTTCATCCTTGACTGAGACCAGTGCTCAAGTCCACCATCCTGCTTTGTTCCCCCAGTAAGCAGGTTGGCTTCCTGCTTTGGGTATTGGCGTAAAACTACTTTGGTGTTGAAGACAACTGCTTCTGAACTGAGTTCTGCAGGTAAGTTAGGAAAAGATCTGATCCAAAACAGCGGCCAAGGAAGAGGACCAGGAGTGCTGGATCAGCCCTTCTGGTGTGACCTGGCAGTCCAGGCAAATTATTTAAATACATGTTGTCTGATTTTCCCTGGCTGTCAACAAAAGGTTTTATATTAAATCTGCTGGTGTATGCAAGGAACAATTAGTTGAGATCTAAATATCTGAGATCACCAGATAGAAGGAATGAGAGGAGCATGAGTTCAGGTCTCCAGCTGCCTGGCAGTTGTGCTTCAGGACCAGTCTCTTGGGTCTGCTGAAGGACCTCTGAACACAGAGGGACATCTGCAGACAGGTTGTGAATAGTGTTGACCACGTCAGCTCAGATATGGCTATGGCAGACACTGGGTAGAGATTAATTGCCTCCCTTGAAACTCAGAAATGGGTTTGATAGGGAAAGACAGATATAATAGCTCCATTCTGTGAGTATGTCTGAAGCACAGAACTGTGAAATAAGCACCTCTGTGGTAGAAGCAGTTTGGCTCTCATGAACATCTTTCCTCTTTGTCGTATTACAAAAGGGTAAATTTTGCAGCATAAACACTCTGTGGTGGCTCCTCATCCTTTCAAGACAGACTTCACCATCTGTAGCTCTTAGTTGAATATTATCCGTTGTATGTCAAACTCACAGAACAGAATTTTGTGCCCAACTGCTGTAGAAAAACACCAGAAATATTTTTTTTTTCATGCAGAAAATCCATGTAATTTTCACAGAATTTAATATTTTAAGTGTGCTTATTTTTTTCATATGCAGTTCTGTAGAGGCAGCCACCTATTGGCTACTGAATCTAAGTTGTGGTACCATACGGCTACATCTCCATGGTCCTCTGAACTCATGCATGTGCTCTGTGGAGATCCCTGTTTGCTTTGCCCACAAGTAGGGATCTCCAAGTCAGATACTAAAGACAGAAATCTACTGCCTGATTGGAAAAATCCTAATTTCTACACAGAAGGTGCATGCCCTAGAGAACAGTTTTTGGCATAGGAAGAAGGAAACATTTCTAATGGATTCATTTGTAGCTAGGGCAAATATCAAATCCAACCCGACGAGCAAGACTTGGAGAGAGTTGGAAATTAAGTGGGTTAAAATAAGGTAGAGGATTAGAAAGACAGGGAACACAAGATAAAAGATAATAGCGATGTGCACACACGAGAGAGATTCGGAATGGCTGCATATTGCAGAAAGGTAGTAATGAAATCTACAGAAGTACTGGCATGAAGTGGTGGAGTCAATGAGTCAAATGACTACTGAAACGAGGCTGATGAGACAGGCTTAGTACAGTGCTGCACCAGTCTATTAGGTCAAAAATCAGTGTAAGCACTAAATCACCTGCTTTGTGGATGAGTTTTGCAGATTTAACCTCCTTAGAAAACCAGTAGTTTGAGAGCTCGTGAATGTCTTTATAGATGTGTTGTTGTAACATACTTTTTAGCATAAAACCAATTTTTGAGAGTCGGGAAAAAAATAATGAGAAAGAACAAAAGCAAAGTCTCTATAAGAGAGAACAGTGTACATACGCCCTCTATGCAGTTTTGAACCAGCAAAGAGAACAAAATCTCTGCAGTCCTCTGAGGTCAGCAGAACACTCCGAACAGTGAAAGGGCCATGTCCGTAAAACAAAAATCCGATGTATTTTGGTCTCATTACTGGTCTAGAAATGAAAACAATAGTAGGAGCAGGCACAGACACTTTCATTCCTCATATGGCAATAATCTATATTAATTACAGCAAACGTCCAGCTTCGAACAATGTCACTGCAGTGCCTATTACTGTTGAAGAGTATTGAGTTTCCAAGGAGGTGAATGTCTTTTTCTCTCCCTAATCATGATTACTTGGCTTAGTACTTGGGCTAAGCTTTCATTTAACCAAGATAAATGGATATTTCCAAAACCAGTGAGTTAACACTATGCATCACATTGTTACTCTCTTCTCAGATTTCTTGCCTCATGTGCTATTTTATTCAGCTGCTAAACACAAATAACAATAAGAATAGAAAGGATGAGCTGTCCAGGATCTCATATGGATTAAAGATCAAAAAATAAATAAATCTGGTTTTGACTCATTACTTCATCCTATTCTGTGCTAGCATTTTCCCTCAATTGACATAAAATAGCAACATTACTTTGTCCTATAATTTCCCTTTCTTGAAACATGAGTGCCCACACCACATTTTTGCAGCCACCACCAGCCTATCTGACTAATATTTTGTTGCTTTCTATTTGGAATCCTTATTTATCATTTAAGCTTATGTGCCAGTACTGTAGGTTAACATTCAGGAGGGCAGATGGGGAATTAGAAGCAAAACTTCTGTCAGTGATAACAGGACTTCCATGCTTCATTTCCCACAGGGCACAGTGAATGTTTTCAACAGTTCTGGGTGATGCTGCCTTAAGGAAGGGGTGGCAGCAAAGCTGTGCGCTGGCAAAGCTGAAATTGTTGGGATGTAGGAATAGATTTTTGTTTGCTGGGCCATTTGTGGGAAGCTATTTTGTAGTAGTTCCTGGAAGATACCCATCTCAGTTTGAAGTTCAAGTACAAAATAGCTGGCAAGAATTGACTTTCTAGCAAAACCAGTGAGAGGTCTGCCACAGAACAGCTTCTCCTACACAGGCAGATTCACCTGAGCACATCGCTGCCCAGCGATCTGGTTTTGGATCATCAGGGCATGCTGCAGATGTAGAATTCCTAACTCAAGTCCCTAAACTCCACAAATCCCATTATTTCAACACCCATCCTGCTCCCAGCTCCGCTGCTTTGCTGCTGGGGGGAACGGCAAGGCTGTGAATGGGCACCCGAGGGAAGGTGGGTGGCTTTCTTCCCACGTCCCACAGATCCTTGCACGGTAATGGTGGTGCCCAGGCCATGCCATGGTGACGTCCACAAGTGTTGTACCCTTTGTCAGGGAAAAAAAGCTCTCATTTTTCTCAATCAAAGGGCAGCTCCATACACCGTCCCCTTTCACGTGCTCAAGGGAAGCCACCTGGTGTGGTAGGGACTGGGACTTTCAGTACAAAGGACTTCACAAAATGGGAGGTGGTTCATCTGCTGTAGGCACTAAACTCCTCACTGTCAAGGAGTGACAGTCAGATGAACACCCCATCTCCGTCTTGGAGAGACTCCCCAGGTGGAGAGCACCGTGGGACCAATTATCCCCATACTCTGTGGGCTTTGCTCTGAGCAGCACGAAACTGTCAGAACCAAGAGAGAATTCAGTGTCCTAGCACACCAACCTGTCACACAGGTGATTAAAAGCAGATTCTAGCTGCTAAAACGTGCACTGATGACACACTAGAGGCCAGCCCAGAGAAAAAGCACTTGCCCCTACTCTTGAGTGTCATGCGGATGGGATTTGTTCAAATAATTACCACCTGTGGGGTCTTTTTGTATAACATGTCCATCACCTGGCCAGCCTCCACCCAACAAGAAAAAGCTTTTACTAAGCATTTGATACTGCCACTAATGAAACAAGGAAATAAATGTTGAAAACCGGGATGTGTGGGCTCCATAGAAAGAATACCTGTATTCTGTATATCTGTATATTCCGTATATCTGTAATAGTAGAGAATACCTGTATTCTCTACTTTTTAGGACAGTTTAACAATTGCCTCATAATTTTCACTCTTTTTGATGCTTTTATGAAAGCTCTTTCTGCCTCTGTCTCTCCTAAGAATCCCTGAGCCTCAGTAATCATGTGAATTACATTCAAATCAAAATGCAGAAAAGCTGTGTTTTCACATTGACCTTGAAATCTTGAAGGCCATTTCCACCTCCCACAGGATACAGTGGGCGTGTATCTCATTATAAAGGTGCTTTAGAGGCTAGTTTGTGACTGAGGAGGGCTGCTAAGGTAAGTTTAACCCAAAATGTTTCTCATGTGTAGGTATTATCAAGATACTATCTTGCAATTAAAAGCTGGTATTTCAATTTTTCTCTTTATTTAGGTTAATTTAAGCAAATATACCTGTGGGGAAAACTTAAGGTCCCGTAACACCAGGCAGGTGAAATGAACTGGCTCTGTTGTAATACTTGTGTGCTTGCTGTAATGCAGTGTAGCAGGTAAATAAAAGCTAGTAGTCTTCCTCCTAATATGTTCAGAGGGCTTTTCTCCATACTGATTTGAGAGGAGTAATTCAATTACAGAAAATATTATCAGAGGCTGCTGTAACATGGACTGCATTTGTATTTCTTCAGGTGTGAAATGTAACTTCCAGTCCCACCTGCTCCTCTTTCTTACACTGTAAATGGTGCTGTGAATTCCACAGCCTGGCTTTTTCATTCTTTTAAAGCTGATGTACCAGCTTAATGAAGTCTATCATTTCAGTGCTCTTTGATATGTACTTCAGAAGAGCCTGGGCACTTGATTCTCGTTTTATTTACATCAGTGAGGTCAGGGACTGAAGGCAGAAGCAAGTGAAGGGGTAGGGCAATGCCACAGAACCTGTCAGCACCACAGCAAAGGCATTTCTTCACTTTGCTCTGTTCCCTTGGGAAATCCTAACAGCTGGACTAATACTGGATGTAATTGAAGAAATACTCCCTTTAAACTAGCATGAAGTTCAGTATCTAAATATAATCCCTGCTGAAAGAATGCTCTAAACCTAAATTTTGACCTTCAAGACAGCAAAAAAAAAAGATTTTCAGTAGCTGTAAAGATTTAAAAAATGATGTGGAACATTTTGTCCACTAGTAGTTTTTTGTTTTCTTCATACTGTTTGTATTTATTTTTACCTTTTGCTACAATGGAAATTCAAGGAAATTCAAGTCCAATATTCAATCAAAGTCAAACATTTTATCACTTTTCCATTCAAATGCCTAAGTCAGATGTTTAAAATGTGACACCAGCGGCACTGAGAGTAGTGAATATACAAGAACATGGAAAATCAACCTTTTCCACTATAGCCCAAGGAAGTATCTTTTCGTTCTTTTTTTCTTTACTTCGGTAGAATCATTCACTGTCAGAACGTGTTGCTCTCAAAATTGATCTGCTATTGGTTTCCTAGGCTATTGGAAAATGTTGCTACCAGAGTATTTCAGTTGTCAGAGCGCTTCCCAGTCAGATCAGTTTGCTGGTACCAAGTTCTGAGCTTGTGGCAGGAGCCCTGCTAGCAAAAGGATTTGCCAATTTGGAATTGGCAATTTGACTCCTCCCACTGAGGTGTCAGGAAAAGCAGGTTTTTTTAATCCAGAAGGTGGAAAGCTGGAGTGGAACTGGAGTGACCATTGCTCTGCTCCTTTCCAGCTTACTTTTATGCCCCTAGGAATTTTGCTTTTCTTCTACCACCACCTTGTAAGTTTTTGCTTCCCTCACAACTGCAACAATGCTTTTGGCTGTCACTCCCTTCTGGGGCTTTCTAGTCCCTGGCTTGGTCTGACATGAAGGTGACCATAGGGTGACAGAAGATGCTCGCTCAGTCCGTTGCTACTGTCAGTCCTACCATGGGATGCCAACACTGGCATTAAGGTGGTGGGAGAGAAAGATTTGACTAGGAGACAGAACACCCACTTCTGCAAGTTTTGATGCACAAAATTAATTCCTGTGGGGTGTGCAAATACTGGGCATTGGCCACTGAGCAAAGGTAACCACGTGTGGGTTCTTACACCGTGTTCCCTGCAGTAAATACAAAGCAGTCGACTGACCTGCAAAGTCAGGTTGGCTCCAGGAGTGCTCTGACCCCACTTTCTGCTCACCTTTGAAAGAGCATCTCCCAAAGTGTTGGCTTGGCAGTACCTGGAGGAGTGCTAGCAGCTACTGTGATAACTGACAGAATTTCCTAAGTATCTGTATTTTCACTTCTATGGGACACATGGAGCTGATCTAGGAGAACTTCATTTGACAGCTATGACACAATCGCAGTGGAAAGCAGCGCTGGAAGGCCACCCGTGGATTTCAGCAGATCAGATCCCCTGTAGTTAAACTAAATGTCATTGCACCGTACACAGCTGCTGATTTCAGGTTTGCTAATTTGTAAAACAATGTGAAGAAGATGCTGCAGTTGTGAGCAGAGCAGCTGAATTATAGGTACTTAAGCAGCACTGTAGGGGTATGAATTCTGTTTATTGCACAAACCTGCCTCTATAATTAATAGAAATAGTAACATTTCCTTGCACTGTTTTCATTAATTCAGACTGATATCTTTGTGAGATCAGAATGGATAAAGAAACACAACTTTGGAAGAACAGGAGGACTTTATTGGCTTTCCAGCATCAGTCCAGGTCTTCTTCTTCAATGTGCAAGGAACAACATTACCAGCCATGCTCTGCGTGTAACAGACCATCTGTCACTGTAATTGTAAAGATCCAAACTTCCCCAGTTGTCTGCCTAAACTGAACGCTATGAAATGCATTATAAAACCTCAAGAAGTAGCCACAGTCAGTCCAAAGTCTGCTTAAACATCTGCAGCTCTCTAACACCAATGCCAGCACCTCCCAATAAAAACTGGCTTCAGGGTTTACCTAACAAGCTGCAAACGATCTGAACAGCCATGTCTTCTTTAGCAGGAGTTTTATAGGCCTTTTTCCCTCTCTTCGGAGGCATAAACATATCAAGGCTTAGAAATGCGTTTTATTTATCTCAGTAGTATAGCACGATATTGTTCCCACAGAAGCACTGGTGATACTATATCATGGTAGAGAGGAGGGCACTTCATGGAACATGAACTAGCTTAACCATGGCTGGTGAAAACTGAAGTATAATTTGGGCATTATTTTATTATTTTGGATGCTTTGGGTATTGGAAGCAAGGGGTTTTCAGAAAGGAGCATGAAAACCAGACAGCTATGCAAGAGGCTTTTCACATCTCCCTGTGGAAATATTTGCCCCCCAGTCTCACTCCTCTCAGGGTCAGAGGCACAGGAATAGGTATGTCAGAGATGACTTATCTTACAAATGATTCACTGAAAAAAATATTAATCTTAATAGCTTTCTGACATAAAGTACATACTGACCATTGAACCACCCTGCCTAAGGAGGGCCTTGTATTGATATGATGCCTTAGCCAAACGTAATACGATTAAGTGATTGGACTTCATTATGTATATTGACATGGTGTCAGTGACAATTTCCATTCTCCTCATTATTTCTATAAATAAAGTCACCTGCCATAATTAGAAAATATGAATGTGCTAAGACCTCCATTAATTCTTCCCCATGTTAATCTAAGAGCTGGGCAGATGTTTATTAATGCCTTGTTACACTGCGTTCATCAGCTGTTACCAAGAATAGAAAGGCTGAGACCTGATCTCACGCTGAAGGTTAAATAAAAGCAGATCTGGCTAAATCCTGGCTTTTGGTTGTACTTTTTGACAATATCTTGTTTAATTTTTTATCAAATTGTTTTTTAGACCTTTAACTTCTCTCTCTCTCTTTCATCACCCCTTTGGACCACATGTGAAACTCAGCAGCATTCCTCTCCTTCCAGGATTTAGTTCAGCAGTGCTTTAGCTGCATCCTGATGTTTGGTTTGACTTCAGTGGAGCTGAATTACATCAGCCTGTGACTTGCTCTCTGTTTCTCCTTCCTGGAAGGTATTTAAGGAGCAGTGATGCAGGGTGAAAGCCCAGGTCCCCCCCATTCAGTGCCCAACACCCACTGATGGGTGATTGGTGATGGGTATGAGAAACAGTGGGTGCTGATGAACCCACAGCAAGCCATGATGGGCACTGTCAACAGCCTGTGGGACCTCATGCATCCTCCCAGTATCCTGCAGTCGGCAAGTTTCAAGTCCAACTACTGTCCCAAGACACCTCCCATTGTCACCTTCACTGGGTCTTCTGCCAAGAACCTCCACAATTTCATTACGTTCTCTGTCAAAGTACTTTTCCCTGTTTCTTTTAAACCTTGTGCTCCATAACCTGAGGTCCTGATCTTCCTCTCTTTTCCTATTTGTCTGGTGTTTTCTGTCTCATCCCACACTCTGTTCTTTCTCACTACCTGGATCTGTCCTCTCAGCACTTATTGCTTGGCTTCAGTGTCGCTCAGGGCACCTCTGTCTGCTTTGGCAGTACCGTGTTGACTTGTACCAGCAAAGCAGCTGTCCTGAGACCTCTGCAATCACAGGAGATGCTTGGCTTCATCTGTGTCTATGTGGCTGTATCAAGGAACTCTGAAGTTCAGGCTGATGCCAAACTCCTGCTTGCTCACGTTCCCGGTGTGGTGCCTATGGGGAGAAGCCAACTGATGTACAAACAATGCTGATTCACATCAGATGTTCAGAGAAGCAGTGCACAGTATATATGTTTGGTTTACTGCATTGCCACTGCAATGGAGCCTCTTTTCTTATTTTAGTAAAAGTTTAAATCTTGCTGGCAAAACCTGATGGACTTCTCCTGAAGAACTCAGCCTTCCAGGCTAAACCAATTTTTTTTTTTTTTCAGCTGATAATTATTGTGATTTTTTGCAAGCTCTTAGTATTTTCATATACACTGAAGTGGATGAGATGAAATTGTACATGTCTTGTGACTTTTTCTCCCCAGAATACTGAGCTTCTGCCCTTCCTCATTTAAAGCCAAGCAAAGCATGGCTGTTCATGACTGGTATTTACTTTGTAGAGTAAAATGTAATGCACTCAAATGGGTGAGGCAGCGCTTGATCTGAACCTGCCTTTATATTTTTGAGTGAGTCACACCTGAAATGAAACTAGAGCATGATGTGAGTTGTCCCGGGCTGGAGCTGGCCTTTCTTTACCGCTTATTGCAGCGCTGAACAGTTGGGGCTCCTGTACTTCATCAGGCCTCGAAGGAGAATTTAAATAATATTTTCAATATTAAGGCTGTCCACACTACAGTGTAGGATACGCATGACCGAGTCAGTCACCAGCCTAAATCCTGAGCTGATGAACTGGTTGATATGTACTTTGAAAGACTGGAAGTGGTGGCCCGCCCATCCCATGCCCTGCCAGCTTAAGAGGCAACCAAGGCAGGTGAAAACCCAGCTCAGCAAACCCAAAAAACAGGGTTCATGTCAAAAATTCTCTTGACCTTAAAATCCAACATGAGTGCAAAGTTAGACTGTCCAGCCATGGAAAACACACGTACGCAGATATCCGTGCTGCTCCTATACTCTCTCCTGAGCTACTGTTATTTCAATAACAATGCTTGTTTTGTACAAAGTCATTTAAAATTCATATATTTTTTTAAAAAATGAAAAAAATATGTCACTTCCACCTCCATCTAGACTTTGCCCATCTCCTTTGAGCCAGATGCTGCTTGTCTATTCTTGTTTGAAATTATCCACTTACTTTTTGCACTGTCTTTCCCTTTCGTGGAATTGCCTTTGCAGAAATGCACGTAAACAGCTATTCTTTGGGTCAGCATTTCAATTAGTTTTAAACTGTACATTTCTATTTCCTGGGTCTCTATTATTATTTACATTGAATCTTTTTCTAGAGTGTTTGCATTGATTCCAGTAACTGTCTTGGGTGCTTATCTGTATAAGTAGATCAATAGCTTTTGGACTGCAGTTTCTGAAGCAAGAGACTGAGAGGCTGCTTCAAATCTGAAACCTTCTGTACTGAATTTATTAATACAGCAAGCTATTACAAATGTATGATCCATAAAATTGCTTTAATCCCATGTTAAAGGAAGTGGATTTTGTACCTTTTATTCCTGGCTAGCTGTATTTTAGTAATTTCCAATCTTACACCTCCTTTTTCCACTACAGACACCCTCAGTTCGTCAGGGAAAAGGACACTACCGATGTCATGATGATACTCTTTCCAGAGTGGTCACGGTTGGCTTAGTTGCTGGTTCCAGCAGAGAAGTGTGTGTGGATCATCTTGGTCTCCTCCAATGGACTAATCTAACGGGAGGATCTAATAGGAATCAATCTCCTGTGTCAAATGAGAGATGCTTTCTTCTCTTAAACTGCAGTAAGACCAAACCCTCCTCTAGTCTGATCTGAATTTAAATCAGGCACAAACTAAGACTTTCATTTCTATTTCTAGCATGCTCAGGGAAAGACCTCTTTGCACTGTCTTCCTCCAAGCCAATTTTGGGCTAAGTGAAAAAACATAGTTTCACAGAGTCTCTGTGTGAAGCCACCAGGAACACAGGAAGATAGCAGTGTAGCAAGATAAGGGGGATTAAGATTACTTTTGGGATTTTTAAGAAATAAGAGGTGAAAAAGTTAATAGAAGTCTCAGCCAGAAGACATTGCTAGGACCTGCAAAAAGTGATAGACCAAGACAGTTGGGTGCACAGCAGCTGTGTTGTATGAAATAGCACTGCATGGCATCACATGGCTGCCCTTTTCCACGTATATGGAAGTCTGCTGAATTCCACAGGGATGATGACATGGAGCCTTTAGGAGTTATGGGTAACAAAGCTGATCATTGCCAGCTGATGTGTGCAATAAAGAAGCATCTGAAGTACAATGAACTGGCCATCAGTGAGATGATGACTTGGAACACAACGGCACAGTTATTGCAGGATGGGCAGCGTCTCTCTTGTTAACTCTTCCTGGATCCCTCTGAGGATGAGCCTAGGATTCCTGTGTGGGGTCTGCCTGTTGATTACACCTCATTTAAGAAGGTCTGATATTTGCTTCCCACCAACTTGTGACTTTTCCGGGCTAGTTTGGTTCTTGTTTAGCGCAGGAAACAGCTCTGGCACAAACATAGGGGTACTTCCTGTGCTTGAGATCAAGAACAGCACTTATTGAGAATTTGCTGGTTTTGTTGTGGAAATTAGATGTTCCTTCAATTGTAATTGCAAGTTTGAGTAGAATATTCTGTAGAGACAATGACAGCCATGATAATCCAAATCCAGTGGAGGCCTGATCCAGCTTGTATTGAAGCTGGTGAAGTATTTCTATGGTACTTAATGGACATTGGCCTCAGCCTCAAAAGAGTGCACTTCAGATTGAACTTCTCTGCTTTTGCAAGGATCTTATTAGATTTGCAGAGTTGGTATTAGATTTGCTCAGCGGTACGAGGACATTACTATTCTGTTAAATTACTTTTTCAGTTAATAGTATATTCTTTTCTGCAAGGATTTTTCTTTAAGTCCTTTTTACCTGTTTGCCTTCAGCCAGTTTGGGAATTCATTCTCGCTTTCTTCCTTGAACTACTACACATCATTATCTTGCAGGATTAAACAGCTCTCATCCACTTCTCAAATGAGTGCTCTGTATGCTTAACTTTATTTTTTTTCCTTGGGTAGGGAGTCTCTTTCTTATTGGTGGAAGCAAACTCAGAAGAGCCTCGTGAATTACGAGGAAGCCTAACTCAAAATAGGTTCATGACCCCACATTCTTCCAGGGCAAGGCTCAGCACCGACTTCTGGGAAAGCCCTCCTCATACCTTAGCCTTTTCTAACACAACATACAGATACACTTCATGAGTCCGTTCCTACCAAAACAAATCTCCGAGATCAGAACTGTATTATATTATTTGTAGCATTTACACTGGTAATACTAGCAGCATGCTAAGTGCCTTGGAGAGGTGTTGGAAGACAAAGCCCCTGCCTAAAGAGCTTAATATTCATATTTTATTCAAAATAAAAAATATCCATACTTCAAGTCTGAAACATACCGGATTAAAAAGGCTTTTCTCCTTAAATTGGCTCACAGAATTATAACCCCCTGAGGGGAGTGAAGTGGGCAGCTGTGGAAGGAAAGGAGCCAGCACAAAGTGACTTTCAACTGCCTCATCCGGAGATGCACTTTGAGCCCCAGCCTGGGGTCCTTACAGATACTTTAATCCCTGGGAGCCCAGCTGGGATCAGAGGGGGACAGATCCGCAGTCCCTCCTTGTGCAGCCTCATGCCATCTGGGATGGAGGAACCGGGGTGGTGTGACGGGAACGCAGCCTTCGGATCTGCCTGTTCAAGTGGCAGCTCTCGCTACCGCAACAAAATTGGATCGCTCTTCCTTTTTGTCAGGACTCAAGAGTGTATGATGCTGAGTTCCTCCGTTCCGATTGCTGTGCACAGATAGCGATATTCCCCATATTTTGCCACAGCACAATTATTTGCTACTTCTATGCTCAGCGTGTCACAATGTCAACATTCCTTGCAAAATATATTACATTATTTAGAAACTAAATCATAATAGCATATGAGGAAATCTTTCGGAAAAGGTTATATTTCTGTATCAGAGATACTTGAAGTTTAGGGGAAGTAGGATACTTTTGCTATAAAGGACAACAGTGAGAGTGAAATGGAGCATGGAGCTCAGGAAGGCAGCAGTGAATGCGACTAACGTTTTTGAGGAGAGGAAGGCAGACCCACCATTACACCTTGTTGATGGTTGAGAAGCAAAGCTGACACGAGTTTTGAAGCCATAAGTTCCACATTGTTACAGAATTTTAATGTGTTTCCACATGAGTGATAGTCACTACTGGAAAATTAGGATTAGCAAATGAGTAAATTAAATGGAAAATTGGGCAAAGAGATTTGAAAGTAGACATGCTTCAGGGTTTTGCCCTCCAAGGTTGTTTGTTTTCGGTTTTTTTCAATAGTCTGTAAATTCTTATTGGATTTGAAATTGTTTCCGCTACAGATACTAGAGATTTTGCAAGGAAATCTGCTGGGGTTATAGAAAAACAGTAACAGAACAACAACAGAAGAAACGTAGGTTGAAAGTGATACAGTTTTGACTTAATGATCTCTCTTTTGTGAAATGCTCGTCACAGAAAATATCTGGGCTTCATTCCTGGCCACAACTCAATGACAAAAACACTAAACACAAATCTCGCTGAGCCACTCCCCATCCTTAACAAAATGTCTGTTGCACAGGAGGGTTAATTATTTCTGAAACTCAAGCAAGATATGATGAAAACTGCCCAGATAGACACAGGACATAAATAACCCTGTGGTTATCACCCAAAGGTGGCAGGTAAAGGAGATGGGTTCGCGGTGGACTCCGGGGTACAATAATGTACCCGAGCACCTGCACCGGAGCACCCTGCCAAACGCTCTGAGCTAAATCCCCTTCTGAACAATGGCACTTTAATTAACACAGGAGCCGGGATGCTGTGCAACCCAGCCTGGTGCTGACACTGAAATGAACCAGACAGCTCCAAAATATGAGAAATGGAAAAAGCAATAGAACATTAGTAAAAGAAAACAGCAGGTTGTGCGTAGCCCCGATGACTTTGGCAGTATATTGTCTTTTCCAGAAAGATCTGGAAGATTTGACATTTTTCTCATTGGTTCTCAAGGAACATTGCAAGAGTATTAGAGATAGGAGAAGAGAGATGCAAAGCAGCCCGATAACTTACCGCGATAGTACCTACCGAGTCAAAATTACACCCAAGGCTTCCCTCTCCAATTTGTGAGGTTAGATCACGCTGATTTTATCAGCAAGGTTATTTTAGCACCCATGCTTAATCCAAAATCTAGTCTGATATTTGTTTAGGAGATTTGAGTAATCTCTTTAAGAGAATTAACAAAGGCTGAAGTCCTAAGGAGCAATCTCCTCTCAGCCCTGTCTGAAGCATAAGGATTTGAGGTCAAAGCTAAGTGAAGGGTTTTTTTTTTTAAGGCAGTGTGGAAACAAATGAAATCCTCTTTAGAGCCAGTCAGGTTATGGAGAATGGAGGCACAGAGCCTGCAGATGATTTTAGTTGGGTTTTGGGTTCAGTTGTCTGGCTGCCCTGGCGGCAACCAGCGGTGTGCTGCATGATGCCATAGTATTGATAACACGATATGCAAAGGGGCTTGCTTTGCTAGGTTTCCCCCCCGAGCCACATACACCTGCAGTCAAACAACACATGAATATTTTGCTGCCTTTTCCAACGTCACCGTATGCTGCCTGTTGGTCCTTCACCATACAGCCCTGGCCCTGGAGCGGTGTGATGGGAGCTAACTTCTAGTTAAGGAAGCTAATAGGAAAATTCAGTGAAACAGTGGTACTCAGCTGCCAAGCTGTTAAATCTTCAGTAAGTCTTAGTTCACAAATCAGTTGTCATTTTTTTTTTTAAAAATGATTAGAAAGATAATCAGTAGATATGAAGTCAACTATTCACTTGAGGCTCTTGGGTTGAATTTCAGGAAGGGTTTCGAAGAATTGGCTGTGAATTCTTGCATCCAAAGCTACTCTGTGGTCTGGTTGTTGGATGGATCTGAACTATATCATTTCTACATGTTCTCATCTGAGAATATGTAGCTGACATTACATAAGATTAGCCCTTCTCTTGCAGACAGGTCCAAGAAAATAATGAGAATCCCACAAAAGCAGTGTTCCCGTAAGGCTCCTATAATGTCAGGCAGAGCGGTCACTTAGAAGCTCACCACATTGTTGTATTATTAACACTCACACCCTTTTCCTTCCCAAAAGGCTGAGGAATTTCTATCTAGATCCAGAAACAAAGAACAACATCGTGGCCTGTGGGGGTGGATGCTGCAGATGCTCATCTCAGGCACTGCTTTTTCACAGCTGGCAGCAACAGATACATTTATCAGTCATCTGAGCCAGGGTTCACCAGATGGAATCTCATCCCACTTAGAGGTAATATTGGACTGTCACAGCCTCAAGAGTAGAGGTAGGTTTGGGTTTTAACTCATCTCAGCTTTCAAGCTTTCGACTAAAAGAAAGTTTGAAATGTAACTGGGAACCCTGAGGCCAAATGCCCCAAACTTAAGAGCACATAATGCAGCAGCTGCAGCTGGAAGGGGTACTGCAGCTCACCTAACAAGGTTTTACAGTGACGTTTGCTATCCAAGCCGTAAGAAGGTTGTTATCTTTGTGTCATTGATAAATTGCAACAGCAATGATTTTACTGTGAAAACAAGCAAACCTCCTGTTAGACCAGTGAGAAGCAATGTTAAATCTCATTCTTCTATGTTTGAGAGACAATTACGTATAGGTGTTCATATAGGTGATCTCTGTGGCAAGGACTATAAAATCAAAGGTAAAAGAAGTGTGATGGGTATTGGCTAAAGTAACATACTGGCACAAAAGACAGTAGGGAATATGGTAAATATTAAAATAAATTGCTGATAAATTCAAAACATTTTTTGGCAGATCATCTGTAGGGGTGCAGAGGACCCTTGCCTTTAAGTCACCTGCTGCATTTGTTAAGATCCACCATTAAATCACATCCCAGCATCCTCCCTGCCTGATGGATGCTGCAGAGCAGACAGGTGAGCAGAGATGGGGAAAGGACACTGTGAGAATGCCCAGCCTTGGGGCTCTGAGGATGCTAAAAGCCTGACTTTTATGCACATCCTGACATATCTCCTTTGTGAATGATGCGGACTTGCAGCAAGGCAGCCTGCCTGAAGGAAACAGTCCGGTGTATATCAAAGATCCTTTGAAAGTGGGGTCCACAAGATCATTCTTAAAATCATTCAGAGTGATGGTGAGCCAGCCAAGCTGGCTCATCTTGGTGTGGGTGCTCCGGAATGAGCAGTGATACTCCTGCAGATCGTCTGATGGGGTGTTTGTGCAGAACACAAACCCTTATCCTGGCATTTGAAAACTTCTGTAATAAGAAAGCTTTAAAAGAAAGCAGCCATCTGCTTCAGGAAAGGCATCATGCAACTATCAGCCCACATTGCTTACCAAAGCAGCGAAGCAGAGAATCAAGCTAGGTGGGACCCTGAATGCTTTCAAGCTCCATGACAGGAACTCAGCCTTCCCCATGCTTTCACGAGGAGTTACATTCGTAAAAAAAAATCTGCCTTGCATCCTTGTGAGGGTCCTCCAAGCACCTCATCAGGAGGCTGGAGCCAGAGGTCACAGTGCCAAAAATACCCCATGCTGGGTCCCTGGCTGGGGCCTCCAGCAAGCACCGACCAGCAGCTCCCTCTGCTTGGACAACCACCAGTGATGCCTCAGACTTTTCTTTTTCTGACACTTACAAAACTGTCTGGCAGCGGAATGGAGAAACAGCCTCCTCCTGCATGGGAAAATGAAACCAGCTCCCAGCCAGGGGATCAGGAGAGGGAAGAGGCATGTGGCATTTCCAGATTTCTCAGTGCAGCGTGGTAGCAGACATGAGAAATGACCCCTATTGCTTAAGCCCTTAACCCTTAGATACTTCCTTCTATTAATGCCAGATGGAAAAATCTTAAAGTCTGAAAGCATAGTGGAAATACATTACAGGAAGGCACGTAGAGTTAAACAAGTAATTTCTTCAGTTCAGTACATCTAGATGTACTATTCATTTCAGCAGAAACACCATCAGCTCCCTGGGATCCATTCTGGATCTATTCCAGGGCAACACTGAAAGGGTATTGCCCAAAATAAGGGACCTGTGAGGTTGCCAAAATAAAACACTGAGGTAAGAATTATCAGCTGCCACTGTCCAGCTCAAAGGTTTGACCTGAATTTCAAGAAGGAGAAGATGTGGGCCTGATTCAGGCTCCAGTTTGACATATCTTCCCACGATCATTCAGGCGAGCTCCACACCATGGTTGAGACCTACAAGGCTCTGAAAGCTCAAATAAGCTTTTGATGTTTATCCAGATGGAGTCTTAAGTACAAACATAGTGTCTGTTAGCATTAATGTAAGCCTTTTTGTGGACATTGGAATATTCACTTTTTGATGGCCTAAAGTCACCTTGTCCTATATCAAACCCATAACTATATGCAGAAACAAAATCGAAACATGAAAAACCTGAAACAAACGTAAGGAAACAAGGTACTTCTCTGGTGGCTTTTCAGAAACAAGGTGCACGAGGGAGCAGAGGGACACCGTAATTTACAGGTGGCGAGTACATGTGACTGCCATATATGTATCACAGTCACATACCTGCACCTTTCTGCATGTAAGCACACCTAACTGGTTTGGTAAAGGTTAATAACGACACCTTTCTCATTTTTCAACTACCACATCTGCAGATTGAAGCCTGTTGTTGCCATTTGTGCAACACTCAAACATCTATTTCTGGTGACAGCTGCAGAAATGACTGGGTGTTTAGTAACTCAGGCTTTGGTTGTATCATGTGAGGGGAGCTAGAAGGCGCTGGTATTCAGAGTGTTGCGTCACCAAGTCATTTTTGGCATGGCACATCCTGATGTTATACCCTAACGTTGTCAGGACCTGTAACACTGTGTACAAAAAAATAGTGCTTTTATTTTTCCTGTGTCTGTTTGAAGGGTTAAATATAATTGTTAATAAACAACACATTACTACTAGCAAATGTATTAATATAGATCTCCTAATGTTAGTGTTTTTTATTATTTGCTTCTACTAATAATGTATATTTTCACACATGAGTGGAAGCATGAGATAAAGGCATTCCTTCACAGGTTTATGCAATTTAGTCTCCATCCATGACCCACACCACACTCTGAGAAGCAAAGCCCAAGTGACCCAGCTGTGGTGAGCACAGAGGCATCACAGACAGTTTTCTTAGCAACACGAGCTACATCAAAACAGCCAAAACATCTTCTGCCTCCTGGTCTCCGTCCCTTGAAGTTGTTGCTAAGAAAGTGGATGCTAAACTTCTTACCTGGATTTCAGAGGTACAATCAATGTAACATAAAGCAAAACGTTTTACATGCAAGCAAGTTAACTTTTACTACTGCCCTGACTTCAGGTTTAATAGGAAAACTAAGGAAAATAATGTGGGGTTTTTTGCTTGTCTGTTGCTTTATTCTTCCTCCTACTATGTTATCTCTAAACTGTGCACGGGCTCATGAACAAAGGAAGCAGCTCCTAGGTCCTCAGTTCATACTAATTATCATTAAGGATCTGTTAAAATTAATGAAACTGTGGAAGTTCAGAGCAATCAACCCAGGATGTGCTGTGGGTTCCAGGTGCTCATGATGAAGGCTAGATTAACAGATAAATATTTCACCCAGCAGCAGTGGGGACCTCTTTTGTTTGGGGTGGGTCTATGGAGCTTCCTGCCCAGTGTTTTTGAAGAAAACAGCTTTTTGGAGGTGTTGGATGGAAATATGGAGAGCTGTTTGTAATGGAGAAAGGTGCCTGCAAGCAACTGGAGAAGGACAATTTGTACATCCAAGGTATTATGTCCCATAGTTCTAAGTATTTTATTTTTATTTATGCCTTGCTTCTTTAAGTCTCTTTGCTTCTTGTATTGCAGCCTTCTGGGGTGAAGTATGCTTATTGTACTGCCTCTAGATGCTGCTTTTTGTGTTTACTGTAATTTACGCTAAAGTTCAGTAAGGCTGAATGTACGTGGTCTTCTCTCTGTGTAGGCACGTGGTCATGGAAGAGCTGTGCAGAAATAAGTGTATTGATTTATGCCTATCACTGTTTGATAAGAGCAGATGGGGGTCTTGAAGTTTTGATTTAGCTGATGGACTGGGCTCAACACAGACTGATTCTGCTGCAGTTACGTGTGAGTTATCTTTGAGAGAGCCAAGTCACTTCTGAAGTATTGTAGAAGGTAAAACAGAGCCAGCTTTACGGACAATAATAGAGCGATATTATTTAGGCTAAAATGAGTCAATATTTGGAAAATTCCACTCTTAGTAATAAGACCTTGCCTGAGGAAGGCTGACTCGTGCTGTCTGTGTGGAGAGAACCTCTACTGGGTGGGAGAGACAGAGCCTAAGTGTTCCTGTGTCACCAAGAGGACATGCTGGGGGTGCAGCTCCATGGGGGGGTGGAAGGGAACAGGAGGGTGCGGCTGGAAGGGGGAGAAAAGGTGTGTGGGCACTGAGTCATCTGAAATTAGGAAATAAGATATGGGAAATAGAGCTTTAGTTGCCACATTGGATAGGGGACAAGTGCAGGTGGTAACCTGCTGGGTGATGGGAGGGGATGCAAACCTGATTACGGAGACATAGGGTGAGCATGCCACAGGTTTCAGTTAAAGGTGGAGGAAGAAAAAGCAAATTTCGAGGTGTAAAATGGTAGAGATTTGAGCTTTTGAGGGGCTTGTCCCTGGTAGCCCTTGATGGTGATCCTACACCCACCTGGGTTTCAGCATGAGGCTGCCTGACCAGCTTTACCAGGGCTGCTGACACCTGCTGGCACCAGAAGCACGAGGCCCTGGCTGTGCTATGCTGACACGTGTCCTATAAAACTGACAAGAGTAATGAATGATAGCCTGTATTTCTGTAACATCTTCTTCCTTAGGACATGTGACAGCGTGCCATTGACAATATTTCTGAGGGCTGGATTTCAGCTAGTTTCTTGAAGAAGAAATAGCTTAGCCACAGTCCTGCAATAGGGAGCTTCAGTCTTGAAAGTTTGTGATCAGGGATGAGGGATTTGCTTTCCCTTCTCCCTGTTAACTACCTCCCCCAAAAAACCAACCTTTCCTTGCAGCATATGCTGTATGTCCAGGACTGTCTAGAGGATATGTAAGGATGTTAACTGCTCAACCTGAGCACCTAGCTGGTCTCAGCTTGATGCTCAAACTGCAAAGCTGCCACCTTTAGTTGAACAAGTGTTATGTGCTGTTACCAGCTGTATTGGATAGGAGCAGCTGTCTGTAAGTACCACACAGCAGATCTAATGACATATCACTGGAGGAGTTCTGGGCTAGACTATAGCAATAACTTCTCAAATATAACTCTGAGAGAGCCCATTTTGCTAGTTTTGGAGAGATCACAAACAATCAAGAAATAAATGAGTCTTCTTTCTAATCTTGGTCTATTGCACAGGTCAGGACTTCTCTAGTTATTTCTGGGCTGAATGTGTTATTGACTACTGTATTCTTTGGCATCAACTGAAATTTCAGTCTCCAGGTTCATGGCCATTAACTGTGGTGAAAATAAGTGACGCATTTGTCTCGCATGATGAGTTTGCCTGTAGGAGCTGCGGGCGACTTGGCTGACTTATGGCTGTGGCTGGGCATTTGTATCAGGTGCCTATAAAAATGGCCAATCTGGAATGGCTGCTGGCTTGTGTGACATGACGGCCCCTCCTGCAGATGCTGGGTACTTGGCTGGGAGTTGTGCTCCAAAACAGCTGTGACTCTCTGGTGCCCTGATGAAATTTGCTGCTTTTGTGTTGAGAGTGTAAGGATAAAGAGGGGATGGATTAAACTCACACGATCGCTTATGGTGGATTCTGGTAGAGCTGTTCTGCTCAAAATTTTTGCCTTGCTTTCTCTGACCCCACTGACAGTAGTAGCTTCCTGGTCTTTTTTTGATTCAGCAGCAAAAAAAGGAAACAGCTGTGATTTGTACTGCAGGAGTAAGGGTGATGGGAGCTGCAGCTTTCAAGCACCTTATGTGTATGCAGAGGAGACTAACGCACTTGAGGCAGTGACTGCTCTAAAGACTACTTAAAATCTGTGAGTGTGGGCCTGAGTGGAGTTTGAACAGGCTGTGTGCTTATGCAATTAAGGCAAAGCTGTGCTGCTGCTTGAGCACTTACAGCACTTGATAGGGATCCAGGTAGGTCAGCTAACTGCTATGTGGTCCTCAATTTAATCACCAAATAGAGGGAAATTGGCACCTATGCTGCATAGAGGAACCAGTGCGTTTCTGTCTCAGACTGTGTAACCCCAGGCTCCGATGCTGAGGAGCAATTGCCATCTCATTGTGGCACCCGCGCTCTTGTTTTGCTGGTGGTGGCGCTTATTTTTATGGATCAGGAGGTTGCAATCGATTCCAAAAATACCAAGAGTACAATCTGAGCCCCTGAGATCAAGGGTGTACTTGGAGAAAAAACGTTTTGAAAGAAGTATCAATTTTATAATCACTGTAAAGAATTGACACAACAAGGGACTGCTTGTTTTTTTACACTGAGTGAAAAAGAAAATAAGAAATCAAAACGTCCAGATTCTGTTTTCAGATTTTCCATCAGCTTGTGTTTAGAAGCAACCAAACACCTTCCTTCCCTGTTTTTGCCTCCTGTAGACAAGTCAGAGCTGAAACTAGAAACAGAGATGTCCTGTGGCTTTAAGACTGTGCAGTGACTGAAAGCTTTGGTGGATGCTTCTATGGAGATATAAAATGATTAATCTGCAGGCATCTGAGAACACTTAGGACTTCACTTTTGGTCTTGTATCTGTTATTTCACTTATGAGGCTGTTAATATCTCATAAAGTACATCAGGTCATATCTTAATGATTAAAAAGCGTCTGTTTTATCTGTAACTAGCGAGAATTACAATTATTTTAAGTAGTGTAACTTCCATACTGTTCAGACAAATGGTATTGTATGGTGTTAATAACTTGGTTAGAGGCTTGTTTTAAGGTTTCAAGAGCACACTATCCCTCAGATCATCACATTGCTACAGCTCTGGAGGTGTGGGGTCAATGCAGAGGGGCAGGAGCCCTGGATGACATGAGATGAAGGGCAGAGGGATATGGGGGGGGATATAAAACAGTTTGTGTTGTCAGATGTAGCATCTTAGAGGACAGCTGGGGAGAGAATAAGATCTGGGTGGGATGGGGTAAACCTGATAGGGATGATGGAGCTGAGGGGACACACTGAAGGATGGACGTGGGCAGAGTGGGAGGGGAGAGGGCTGAACACGGCGTAAGGGGGAAGGAAAGGTCTTTTTCTTCCCCACCAAGACCTTGTGCTGACAGCAAATCTCATCCAGGAGCAACCTTTGCCTCCTAAAGCTGACCTGCTAATGGTCGGGAGGCAGCCCACAGTGCTGAGACCTGGCAGGTCTGCCAGCAGCAGCGGGAGGTTTTCCATCATGCCTCTCCACCTCTGAAACTTCCAGCGCTTCTCAAAACCATCCATCTTCACTCAGAGCTAATTAACTGTGTATTGGCAGAGTCAGACTTCAGTTTCAAGCAGAATAAACCCAACTGTGAGCATGCGGGTAGGACATGGATGGGCTTTAGCTTTTTCTGACACTTCTCATTCTTTCTTCCCTCGTATAAGACATATTTCATCTCCTCACCAGCTTTTACACATCAGTGGTAGAGCTAAGAATTAGAAGCAGAGGAAAAAATGGACAGTTTTCCAAGCTTGTCACATCTCTAATGTGAAAGGCTACTGTTCAATTCAAGTAAACCCAGTACAGAAGCTAATTGCTGAGAAACAGTGGAATCTTTTAAAGCTCTGATTAAAGGCAATTTAAAATCTCCACTGATATTAGCAAGAGCATAAAACTGCTGTTGGACACATACCAGCTAGCAAGACCAGCTTACCAACTGAGGGGTGCAGCTGACCTCTTTTAGAAATGGGCATGGCTCTGCTGAGCAAATTGGGAGCAAATTGACATTGTACAGAAATTTAGCCTGTTAACCCTCCTGCACACCCCAGGCAGTGCAGCTGGGAAACGATATTTCTGAGCACTAAGTGGCAGGTATGCGAGCGTGGTGCTAAGTGAAGTCAACTTGATCTGGACCCAGTCCAGCGAAGAATATCGGCATGTGCCTAAAGCACAAGGGTTACAAGCACTTGTGGGGCTGCATCAGAAGTGCAGATTTTCAATTCTGTGCTGGAGAAGCTTTACTTAAATGACAATCAAGTCATTTCATGACTTTCCACCTTGTTTCACTTCTGGTGAAACACCTTTTGAAATTGCTTAGCCTCATACTTTTGTTAACAACCAAATATTCCACTCAACACTTGCCTGCATGTAGAAGTGAGTCCCTGACCACATGGTTTTGCTACTGAGTTCAACTGGCACTAAAACTACTCCCGTAAAAGTTCATTTCTGGAGTTGCACAGTAAAATTTCTGCTGTAGACTTCTAGTTAAATGTGTGTTAAAGTCTAGGACCAAGCCACCTGGCAGTAAATTAATGGTCCATAGCGTAGCTACTGTTGTGATGCCTCTTTTCCATTAAGAGAGAGGTAATGTTGCTCTAAGTGCCTTATATGCCCAGAATAATGGTGCTTCTGGCTTGCACCTGCTTAGGGGAAAATGTTTGTTGCATTTAAACAAGATTATTTGAGCCAAAAAGCCATTGCCCAGCCCAAGAGGCACTGCAGAGCTGCGGTGTCCCAAACGGAGACTCTCATGGGAGTGAGGACTTCTGGCATGTCCCCCTGTATTATTTCAGGGATATTTACACAGACACCTTCACTGATTAGGTTTTACTGCCTCTGCCTGCCCTTCACCTATAAAGGTTATTACAAACATCCATACTTCTGTGTTCATAGCCTCTGAACAAGCATGCAAAAACCAGGAGACTCCTTTACTGCTACTACCCCTCTGCCTACAGGACATGCAGCACTTGGCTATCGGTACGCTTATCTGCCAACTGAGCCTTAAATATGAAAGGGAGCAGTGTTGGGTCATTCTGGACACATGCAATACCTCGATTTGCTGGGCTGCCTCTAGGTTTTTGAGCAGTAGCCTGGAAGGCAAGGTCAGCCCTCAGCAACAGGGACTGCCCAGCACCCTGCCGCTTGGCGTGCAAAGTGGCACAGAGAGAGGCTGACTTCTCTGGCTTGTTCAAAACTAAAAGAGTAGAAAGGAAAATAAGAGTCATTTACCATCTTTGAAGGTGGGAAGGGTGCTGAGGCCTTCTGCTTTCCTTTCCCATTGCTGTGCTCCTTGTCTCTCGTGGGCCCCATGTTGCAAATCCTACGCTCCCATCTGAAGAGCACCGGCTGCGGGCTCCCTCCAGAGCCCATTGACGCAATCTGGGTCATTTGGAGAAGGTTGTCAGGAAGGATCCTGCGCCTCCCTGCTGTGCCAGCGCTGAGATTTGCCTTCCAGGGCGTGTGAGTGGCTGGGCTGGTCTTGAGCCCTGCTCCCAAACCTGGCTCGCTCAACCCACTGCAGCCACGGGACTCTCGGGGTGTCCCCTGGGGTGACCAACCGAGGTAAGGCAATACTGGGGCACCGCGCTGGGGACATGGGGGGGAATACCCTGTGGGATCCACCTCAGCACCTTCTTTTTTGGGTGGGGAGAAGCCAATGGCTGAAGTTAGAACAGAGTATCCCTGTGAGGCAAAACCCCCCCGCCCTGCCAAGGGGCTGCTGGTGAATAAGTGGATTTCTAGCAAAGCAACAAAGCTCTCCTGGGGAAAGAAGGAATTTCTTCAAGTGGGACCGAGTGGATTAGGACCAAGAGCTAATCTGTATGGCTGTTTCATAAGTTTCCCCAGTGCCTGGACTCCGTGCTCAGCAACAGACACTGTATGTGCTGAGAATAACTGATTTCTCAAACAGATCCTAAGAATATACGCAGGCAGAGGTCTGGAGCAAACTATGTTGATTCTTTGTATTTTAGTTTTATCTGTAACAAAATCTCCCCCCACTCCAACACTAGTTTAGTACTGAGGAAGGGAATGTGCTCTCAATCACCACAGCTTGGTGAAGGCCACCCTTCACCTGGCAGTTCATATTACTCACAGATCCCCACCTCTTTTCTTGACCTTATTCTAGATATTTACACAGACAAATGCTTGTGGCAACAAATCTAACTCCAAAGCCAGTGTTTAGACCAGTGTCAGCTTCCTACTCTTTTACTGCAGTCCCAATTCACAGGCAAAGGCAGAACGCAGGGACCGCACCGCACAGAATCTATTGTTAGTCCCTGTGTCCACACCAGCTTTGCTGCAAAGTGAAAGTCATATGAGCAATTTGTAGATGAATAGTTACTGAAAAGCAGTGGAAATGAAAACTTAAGTTCCTATCTGGACACTCTTTCTGTTCAGCTGCAGGTTTTTATCCAAACCATTTCAATGTTTTTACTGCCTTGGTTTCTCCATTTGTAAATCCCTAACCTGCCTGCTTGCTATACTTGGATTAAAAGTGCTATGTAAGGTACAGTTCACGTTCTAGCAGCTGCTACTTGTCTGCATTTGGAAAAAACAAACTCTGAATGTTTTCTGGGGACTATAGATAGCCCAAATCAGTCCAAGGCTGTGGCACAGTGTGCTGTTTGTAAGCGGGGGAGTGTGTGGAAGTTTGGGCTCTGCCTGTGGGAAGTTACTGCTTCCTGAGCTCTTCTTGATTTTTAGACGCAAAGATATAAATGTCTTTAGCTTCACCTTAAAGCCAATAAAGATCATTCTATGAAGTCAAATAAGACCCACTAGCCCATTTAAGTGTGTGAAAGCTGGCAGCCCAATTCAATTTGCTGCTCCTACACCTTACATTTGACTGGCACATCTGGGGAGGTGCAGCAAGTGAATGCTCTACAAGCCCCTATGTCTGAAGTTGGAGGGGGATGGACAGTGAATTACCCATGGGCTGTGAGACATGGCTTGGAATTTACTGACAAGTTTTTTTTTCTTTTCAAGTGCTGAAAGCAGCTTGCTATCACCAAATGTTTTCTGTGTCCCTTCCCTACCCCATATGCTGTGTTCAGTCCCTATTACAGCATTCTGGAGTATTTTGCTTTCCAAATGAGGTCCGCGGGATACTTAAGGTTATCTGTCCGTCCCCCTCTTCCTTCTTCCCCTCCCATAATAACATCACAACATGCATCACTGAAACATTATTGTAAGCCTCTCACACCACCCCACAAAAGTGACCAACAGCTAATTCATTCCTCAAATGAGCAATTGTAATTTATATCTCAAAACAGCACTTGAAACTGTTTGCCTATAAAGTCTCCTTCGCTTGAATCCTCAGTTAAAGCCTGGCTTGTGCCAGCCTCTTGTCAGAGGTAACCGCTCTAGGAAATCCTTTTCCAGGGTGCACTTAGCAGTAAAGCCTGAATTTGCTCTAACACGCTCTTTAATCTTCACTCCCTGGTACTTCAAGGCAGCCCGTCTAAGCTCTCGGCACGGTCCCCATCCCGAATGCCTCGGCATGTCCTGCAGCTTCCCCCGGTAAGGATCAGGTTTACCTTAGCAGCAGTGGAGCAGCCGTGCCCAAAATGGAGATTTCAATGGGATCTGACAGAGAGATTTTCCTTCTCATCTACATACTTCTGTAGTTTCAACCTTTGGGAAAACAGCCTATCTACAAGCAGGAGGTTTCAAGATATCTTGTCTCTCAACGTCTCCAAATATTTCTCGCTGCTCTTGCAGTTCCCAGGCAGTTTTAATTACTTTGTTTTTAAATAGAGATGAAGCACCAGTGTTCAGTAATTATTCAGAGACGAGTCACCAGAAGGAAGGGGGTGTGAAGACCCTCTGGAAAAAGTCAGCTCGAAAACGCTGAGTTTTCTCTCTCCGAACTTTACTTTGTGAAGCTCCTTATTATTCCCACCTTTATAAAAACTCCTCTTCCCATCCGCTCTGCCTGCGCATCCCTGGCTGCCTGGGCTTCTCCGGGGCATGATGACCATCCCTGCGAGCGTGGGATGCTCGGCGTGGAATCGGTGCCTTCGCTGTCATTTGGAAAAATTCATTCCTCTCACCTGCTCCTTGGAAGAAAACTGCAGGAGTCGGGCAGGAAAGTGGGCTCAGGGTTGGGGCAATCCCAATATTATGCCAAGCCCGTGGTCAGCACACAGATAGACATCGCTTTCCCCTTTACTTTCCAAAATGCCAGGAATTTCTCCAGTGCTTGCTTGTCCCTGTGTATCCTTGTGTGTGCCAGTGTGAAATCAGGGGCTTCCCAGCCGCTGCCTCAGTCACCTCCATCGGACCACTTTGTCCTTGGGTGGTATTTGCTTTTCTGAGTGAAGAGCGTGCCGGAGAGACGCTCGCATTCGTCTCGGGCTGCTCACTGATTTCCCACACTGTGCACTTGCTATTTGCTCCTATGGCAAAAATAAAAGCTGCTTTTGCTGGCGTGGTCCACAGTTGGTTGCGATAGGATCTTTTTTTTTTTTTTCCCCCCCGTTTAAAATGTAAGGTCTCACAAATTAAGAAGCTACAGCCTGTCTAGATCTTATACCAGTCAGTCTCTGATTCATCAGAGAATCTCCTTGGTAACTAGCTGTTCCTCTCTGATGATTTGCTACAAAAAATCTCTCCCAATTTAAAGATAAAATACAGCGAAAGCAGAAAGAGGAGCTACACCATATAGATACTTTATACAGAAACATATGCCTTATATGCATGCAGCTATACTGGATATTTTCTGATGTGTGTGGGAAGCAGCCTCTCTGTGAAACAGTGTGGTATCACCCTGTGCATGGGAAATGTGCCCCAGCTGCATCATCTCTGATAGAAATCCTTTTTACTGCTCCAGGGCCAATAACCCTGTGTGCAGGTAAATAATCCCACCGGAGATGATGTTGAGGGGCTCAGCAGTTCATGCTTTAATAAACCACATTTCTGGCCTTGAGTGGGACTGATCACCAATTACAAAGGTTCAGAGAGAGGGTGACTTTGCAGGAGGTGTGCCCGATGTGTTTCTTGCTCCCTCATAGCCCTCCTGCTCTGGTAATGAGCCCCCGCTGCCTGACCCCCGCCTCGGCAAAGCGCTGCCTGTGCTCTGGGGGCTGCTCGAGTTGGAGGGAAGGCGTCTGCTGAAGGTTTGTCATTTGCTTTTTGTTTGTTTTTTTTTTTTTTTTCTGGGAGCCAGCATTGCTGGAAAAGTTTATCCAAGGTGAGGCTAAGAACTTCTCGGGTTTGAAACAGCTGGTAATTGTGCTCAAAAAGTCAACGTAAGTGAAAAGATTGACCCGTGAATGCCGACACTGGGAAGGTCTGCAGAGAGAGCTGCCTGGGATTACAGAGGGCTGAGGCAGTGGTACAGGGCTGGGAACAAGTTTTGACTTTGCTGTGTTCTGTGCACCCAGAGCCAGAAAGCTCCAGCTCCTCATGCGTACAGCACCGGTGGGATGATGCTGAGCCCAGCGGGGTAGAGAAGGGGACAGACAGACAACCCGAAGTGAGTGTAGCTGAGCTGCTTTCAATTTCTTTCACCAGATAAATTAGGAATCAAAACACTCCTAGGTTTCTCATGCAAAATCCTTCCAGCAACCTTCATCTGTCTCTCTGCAGAGGCTAACAGGGAGGATGAAGAGTAGGACAAGTCACCTTTTTCTGTATTTTCGCACTGGCCTTGTGCGTTTCCTGTCCCATGGCACTAATTCCTCTAAATAAATACAACAAACAGCAATAAAATGCCACATACATGAGGTGTCTTTTATCCCTGTGAGAGGCTTTTGAGCTCACTGCTAAAGGTTTCCCACCTCTGGGGAAGCACCCAGCAGCTGGAGGAAGGCTCCTGCAGGCAGATCTGGCAGTCGGGCTATTGCACGCCATGGGTGTTGGTGACTTAGGATGAAATCTGTGTTCCCAGAAGGTGTTGTGGCATCTCTAATGTCTGGGTAGGAGAGACACAGAATCAGGTACTCCGGCCTGATCCAGCTTTGTTTCAGGCTGTTTAAATTTTGATGTCCCTATCAGCAAAGCCTCAAGTGCTCAAACTCACATTAATCAAGTAATACGGGTGAAAATGGAATGATTCTGATAAATGAGAGTTGTGATAATCAAGCTTGTTTTTGATGCTATTGATTCATGTCAGGAACATGAGCGCCTTCTGGATAAGGAATGGGATTTTAGATCAAGTTGTGATTAGCAAGACCTAACTCTCTCCCCTTCAATCAGGGGGAAAAGGGGAGAGATGCTTGTCCTTCCCTCGTCCCACCCTCCTGCTGCCACCGTGGGTGCTGACGTGTGGGAGGGCAGGCAAGCTGCCACCATGTCCCCGACCTCCTTCATGGTTGGGTGCTGCCATTTCAGGCACAAAGGGAAATACAAGGGGAAGCCTCTCCTCTGCCTATTCCCTGCCTTTTCGTTTTCTATCTGAAGCTTGAAAGAAATAGCAAAGCCTTTGCTGGTCTCAGATGTGTGGGCCTGTGCCTCTCGGTGGGAGGGAAGCAGAGAAGCAGATGGAGCTCCTGATGGGAGGAATGTCCACGGGGCATCATGGCCCAGCAGGCTTGGTCTCCAGCCTCCCTTGATGGAGGGAGGTCAGGTCCAACAGCACTGGTGCCTGGTGTTGAGGTGTCTCATACTCAGTGTCGTTCTGTGTCCATGGTGTGGCTGAAGCTGTCAATGTCAGAAAAGCAGGCTAATTTTTGTTTTGCCCAGGGATAGCAGGAGCTGCATCTTTCCAGAGCAAAGCATCAGGGCAGAGCCTGGGTGCCCTATCCCACCATATGACACTCCTGGAGTGGGAGATGCTCCCTTGGAGGCAGCAGACAGACCTGAGGACAGGCTGCTTTACTCTTGCTGAAGCTCTGGAGCAGCTAGAGGAGCAGATCAAAATTTTTGTTACATGTTTGAATCACACCGTTGTGACCTGAAGCTTGGGGAGAAGCAGAAAAGAATCAAAACCTGCTTGTTCGCGTGCCCCCCACCTGCTCCCTGAAGCCTTTGGCTGGTTCTCCTGCCTGCAGACAGCATCTCCTTGGCTGTATTGTTGCCTGCCTTGGGTGGTTTTGGTTGCAAATTAATATTTATTAAAAAGGAAAAAAAAGAGTACGTACAGTGTTTTGATGTTCCTCTCTCCTTTGCAATGTGCTTCTATTTTGGGAAACAGAGCAAAGGTGGCTGCAGCTATTTACAGCAGGGGAAAGTGTGCAGGTCTGGGTGCCAGCAGCGGAGGGTGGGCAGAGGCTGCCTGCTGGAGTGTGGCAAGAGCGTGCCCTGCCATCAGGGGTGATTTGTTGGTTTCTTTGCTTTTCTGTGTCTCTTGCATTTTATCTCAATTACTGGTCTAATCCTGAACTGGATTTGAACTTAAAAGAATGTCAGTGGCAGTAAAAGGGAAAAAAATAAAGGAAGTATGCACAGCCTTGGTGAGTGTTTTTCATGAATTGGATCTTTTGAGATGAAAGCTTCATTACTGCAAAACAATGAGCTTGCTACTCTCTCAGTAGTACAAATGGGCTTCATTTGTATTAGGGAAGATACAAGCTTATTATTTTTAGTCTGCTCCTGTAGCACCAGGAATGTTTAATGTGATGATCAACGTAATTGAGGAACTGAGAGTACAGAAAGTTGCAACACTCTCAGGGGTGATAATGACTTCAACTGTAGCGCTGCTGAATGGTCTGGAGATGGGTACGTAGGAAAAACTGATTTGGCTACCGAGCGTGGATGACTCTGAGTCACACTGGGGACTGTGGGAGAGCACCAGGCAGCTCCAGTTCAGTCCTTGCACCAGGGGCCAGACTCAGCCTTGAGCATCCAGCAAGAGGCTCAGGGCTGTGAGATGCACCTGGGGATGGCACTGCTGGAAGGACACCAGGAGAAGGAGCTCTGCTTCCTTCTCCCGCATAAATCCAGGGGCTTGAGAGGGGCAGTGTCCAGTCCTGGAATCCTGTGGGAAGAAGGACATCCAGGAGCAAACCAGGATGCAAGATTTGGCAGCTACACTTGAGCAGGTCTTTACTGAGTGTTTGCAACCTTGATCTGTTCACAATTTGGCCAGTTCTGCTTCTTTTATTTTGTATTTTTTTTCTCAGAAATAGCAAAAGGCACACTTCTGACATTAAAACTCTCCTGCTAAATTCCCATCTCCTTCTCCCAGTACAGGGTTGCTAAGACTTTTCATTTAAACGTTCAGAGCTTTTAACATGGACAAATGATGGTGTTTCCTCTCCAGCCCACTGCTTGGAGACTGCAGTGCTGTTTCATGAGGCTTTTCCTGCTTGTTGCAGGCACCCACCATGAATACTTTCAGCTTGAATTTTATGGAAAACACAAGGAGCAAACTCATTGCACTATCTGCTGACTATAGCAGGGTGCCTACAGTGCTCTGGCCACTGGTCACGTGCATCTCCAGGTTTGGGGAGCTGCTGGTTGCCACATACCGGATTCAACTGCTCCAGTACTTCCAGGAAATTCCACTGCTAATTTTAGTCCCTCGGTGATACAGTGAGGTTTTTTTGTTTGTTTGCTGGTGATTTCCTCTGTGTGTTCGTCCATAGCACAGGTGGTAGGGAGGGAAGTGGATGCTGGCTCTGCCCCGGGGCCAGCAGCCAGGGCAAAAATGCTGAGTGTGGGGCAGCTGGGCTCCTCTGCAAGCTGCTAGTGGGTGAGAAGAGATGCCTGAGACCTGGGGGAGACTGGATATAGTTTAGGTGCAGCCTCCAAAGCTGCTAAATACAGAGCAAGTTTGAAAGAAAACCAAGGCAACTGCAAGGGTGCAGTCAGGTTTGGTTTTGGCCCTCTCCTTTTTAATTCATTTCACTCCGAGATGGGAAATTTTCCCCATCAGAAAAGTTGCCTTGTTCTAGCGCGATTCTAGTAACTCGTGCCTTTAGAGACAGAAAGCCATTTGGTGCCCTCCTTTTCGGGGAGCGCTGCCGGAGCTCCCCTCCTGTGTCTGGACAGGCTCCTGGGTGGCAGTGGGCATTTCTGCCTCTGCACAGACAACTATGGGGAAGTCAGGTTTGCCTGCAAAATGAGAACTCACTTCTGCATATGCAATCGGTGGTGCCGTGAGTTACATTTCAGCCTCCTGCGATCAGAGGGTACTTTGCTGAGGGAAACCACTGAAGCCAGAGCTGAGGTGATGCATTGGCTGCGGTGTTCACACTCATAATGCAATTGCTTACACTACAAAGCAATTATCAGGCTTTAAAATTCCAGTAGCATTTTGAAGACATATATGCCTGGGGTTTTTCCATTTGCTGAGAGGTTTCTTTTATAGTACCTACTTGCCTAATAACTTTACCATTTTAAACACAACAAAATGTGTTGGAAATCCATTTGTGATCTTTGTTTTTCAAACAAAGGCAATACTGCCAGCTCCACACAGAATACTTGCTCCATCCCAAGCTGGTCCTAAGGCCTGATTTAGGTTTTGTGCAGATTTAATGAGGTAAAACCCTTGTACAGTGTTTCCTGCTCCCTTTCAAAATTTTTGGCAGAGCATTCAGTAGATGCTCTGTCGCTGCGAAACCATCAGCTTTTCCCTATCCATCCTACCCCTCTGGGAGCAGCAGTCACTCCTGCCGTAAATTTTCACCCCAGACAACACATACATCATTCCCATGGCCCGTTTCTGGTGCTCTGTAGACAGGTTGGCTGAGGGGGTGGGAAAGGTAGACTTCCTCCATCAGGTTCTAAAGAGCAAATTTGCTGCAGGTGTTTTGAGTAGGTGCCGTGTCAGAGAGCGGGGCGCTGGGGCAAGGGTCCAGTCAGCTTCAGTCCAGCCAAGGGCTGAACTGGGACCTACTGGAGAAGATAATTCAGACAACCCTTATCACTTAGCAAGAGAGACACTTTCTGCAGAGAGGGCAATGTCTAAGCTTGACAATTCAACACCTCCCAGGAGTGCTATGATTTACTTAAATAATATCGACAGACTGATTATCACACAACTGTTTATCACATGCAAAATGCATACAAAACCATGTAATTTCCATAGTAACCATAATCATAGCCTTCCTATGGAGGGATTAAAATACCAGCATGACACATACTTGTTAGCACCACGTACTTTATCCCTGAATAAAGCATGTACTGCTCTGGCAGCCAGTGTTTTGGTTTTGGGTTTCCGCTGCTTGGCTTATAAGCACAAAACCTTGATTACTCATGTGTAGTACCCTTGCTCTAGACACATGCTTCTGTAATGTCTTTAAGGTTATGTGGAATTCTATTTGCAACCCATTTTATAAATAATAATAGAAAACACTTGCTGCTAAATCTGGCTGTCAGCAGGCAAATGCCAGGAACCAAAAAGATTATTACTACTATTATTTGCACCATTCCAAAATCCATTCATTTGTTTGTTGCAGCGTTAGGTAATGAATGCTTCTGCAGCAAGGTCACAATTTCGTTTCACATCAAATAGCTATCTTTTCTCATGTGTGATACATAAAGCATATTTCTTGCTTGGGGCATGATGTTTTATTGAAATTATTTTCTTTTGTTCTTTCTTACAGATTGTCTGTTATGACTCTAAAGATTTTCTGCATGACATCTCTTTTTAAATTCAGTGCATAATTATACAAACCAGAAATTCATCTGATGCTTCATTATTAGACCTCTCATCATTTTCTTTGAACAGGGGGACACGCTGTTATTATTTACCAGACAACATGGATTTAACTAAGGTTCGTGGAATTTTGCAGTCACTGACACACATATCGGATACGGGCAGAGTAATGATGGAAATAACATGAAGGCGAACTGTTCGGTTCAAGCCAGAAAGACTAATGGAAGAGTAAAAATAGTAAAGATATGAAAGCAAGAACTACTGAAATAAATATCTGAGATGGGAACCTGCAGAAAAGGTTCACTGCAGCTGCTGATGTGCCTAGCTGGGTGTCACCCTGGGTTAATTTGCAAGGTGACAGATGTCTTGAATGGGCAAATGCTGAAGAAAAGAGCTGGTGTCCCTTGGTCAGGTCTGCTCATGGAGCTGAGGTGCTCTCGGATGTCCTTGAAGCATCACTGATTTATTGCAGCTGTGGCTTTGGACCTTGTGTTTAAGGATGACTATAAAATCCTACACTTCTCTTTTAACACTTGATAGTGCAAAAAACATCAACCCCCTCCTGGCAGCACAAGTACAATTTTGATTGACTGACTATACTGCTTGATTTGCTTCATCCACATCAGTTGGTTTTGTCTCACCTCTGTGTCTTCCTTTGAGCCCAATTTTTCCTCGATTGGCTGTGACCACCTCTCTCTGGACTTAATGCTCCTGCCAGTCACCGTGCCCAGCTGTCTCTGGTTTCCCAGCTTCTCCTTCACCAGGGCTGCTTCCAAGTACCCAGCCGTGCCACCATGAGATGTGATTTCACCGTCTCCTTGCTGTAGCAGGAGGAGTCTCAAGGATGTCCCCAACTATTGTAGCATCTGCCATGCAAGTATAAAGCAGCAAAGTGGTCACTGCACCCTCAACTTGACTGAATTTGCAGGAGGTAAGTGCTGCTGTTACGCTTTTGTAGACAGAAAAACTACTGGGCTGGTGGCAGATATCAAGTGTTTAGCTCAAGGTCACAGCACGTATCTCTGAAATCACTTGATAAACATTTCATTCTCGGCAAAAGGATGTGCTTTGGGCCTTGATCTTATCCTATAACAAAAGCTGGGATATATTCTTCCTCTTTCATTCTAGTCCAGTGGTATATGTTGCTTACACTTGATAAGTGGAAGATCATTAACTTTACCTCCTGATACATGTTTTTATTTTCTTTATTCGTAATGAGTTCGTTGCTGCAGCAGCAGAAGTAAAATATGTGATACTACTGGAATTTCTTTGCAAATCAGCATTAATGAATGTCCACTTCTCACACAGTGTGAACGGTAACGTGCCTAATCTTTCAGAGGCCATTGTGGAAAGTTCTTCTCTAGTTGGCAAGAAGTGAGATTTGAGTTTTAGCCTTTTGTTTAAAATTTCCTCTTAAGGGTTTTGAAGTATTATAAGAAAGCTGAATGTAATACCCTTGTTGTCTGATGCTGTGTTGTGTAATTGGGATTCCAGTCAATTTACCCACCTTGTCTCTTCGTGTTTGCCAGTAAGTGTAAGGGACAGGCACCTCCGCTCCACAGAGACCTTGATAAACTTTTTCTTGGAACAACAGGTCTGTCAGCCCTTATTCCTCTTCTTCCAGAAGAGTTTTAGTTAAAAGTACTCTGCTCATTACTGCTGGGACTCTGCCTCCTCTTGTGTGGGATGGGCTCCCAGGTCTGTAAGGTGCTTTTCCTCATCTGCCCATTGCAGTGACATACCGGAACTTTTATTGGGTTTTGGCTCTCTAGGGGATTAGACAGGCAATTTAGAAAAGCTCATCCTTCAGTGGTAAAAAAGCAACACTAAAATCAAGTTGCTATTTGTCTGTGCTGTGAAGCTTGCCTTAATACCAGCCCCAGCTTAAACCCATTTCTTCACAGGTCAAAGGGGATGATCTGGAATGCTGATTATTTAAAGAAGCATGCCTCGCTGCTGCTTTGGTGTGCACTGGGCATGCCCACCTCCCCATTGCTGCCTGGGGGAAAGGAGTTGCTGGGGGGCTGAGAAATGCTAACCCGTAGCCCTCGGCAGAGACTGGGGAGCAATCCGGCCAATGGTTCATGGCTTAAGACTGTTGTGGAGCCCTCTGCATTTAATGACCCTTCTAGGTCAGCAGCAGGATTAGGTAGACTTTAAGCTTTCAGCACCACGCTGAATGTGTCTGTTGTGGGGATTAAAGGAGTAACTTGCTGTCAGAAGTCAAAGGTGGTTGTGCTCTCTCTTTCTGGCCCTTTAAAGCATGGTGTAGCATGTCCTTCCAATGTTGATGGAGAGCTGAGAACTTCATTAATGTCCTGAAATGCACGCAGATTTAAACGAGATGCTCTTTCCTTTTCTGAGAGTCCTCTAAGGCTGTGTGGAAATGGGATGATGTTGCATGACAAACCTGGGAATTTCTGCAGAACCTTGTTGCTAAAAGCTTAATCTTGTTGCACCAGGGGATACCGCTGAACTTGTGCATGAACTCTTAGTTTTTGCTGCTCTTAGGCTGCTCAGTCAGCAGCTGTGGAAACCAATGGGTTTGAGCACAGAGATTCACTTTTAGGTGAAATTTCCTACTTTTTTTTTTTTTTTAAGGCAGGAAATTTGGTGATCTGTGCAGGGCATAGACCTCTGTGTGGTGACTAGATCCCCCAATCCAAGGCCAGGCGGATTTGGAAGCACACCGACTCTGGGGGCAGCATCCTGCCTGTACGTCCCTGTCCCTTGCCTGGATGGGGCTGCCTGGGCTCTGAGCACCCTGCCAGCACCCCAGCAGTGCCCGATTGCCAGAGCAGCACAAATTGTCCAGGGGGCTCTGACCACTCTGTGAAGGGGACAGCTGACATATCACTGCCAGCTGGAACATGCTTGCCTGCATTTCAGGGGGTTTAATAGGTTTCATGTGTTAAGCCCCTTCTGCCCTAAAAAAACCCTCAGTAAACTGTTTCCCATCACTGGAGAAAGAGGATGATTTAGCAGGAGAATTCTAAGGGAGCTTATGGGCTTCACCAACTCTCTTTCCTGCTGGTGCCATGCTGTCTGCTCTTAACAGGTCTGTGGCTCCTTGGACCCAAGTTGAAGGGCAAGAGAGCTGTGTCGCTGTGCTGGGACTACGAACAGTTCCATCATTAGGGTATATTGCAAGAGGAAGGGGGATTTGTGGGAGAATTCAGAGCTATCCCTGGCTGGGCCCTGCTGTCTGCTCCTGCCTGAATCACAAAGGGAACTCTCTTGGATCTCCTCGGATCAGACAATGGAGAGAACCAGCTACCGATCAGGCTGTGTGGAGGCAGGGCAGGCTGGATGGCTTGTTTGCCTGCACAGTGCTTCATGTCAAGCCTTACGCTCTGCATCCTTCCGATTGCATTCCCCGAATCTCCTGCCATGGCCCAGATCAGAAATGCCCTGTGCCCGACGACAGCCTAGGGATGTGTGGAGGGTGTGCTAGAGGGGATTTGCTTCTCACATCCACATGGCTATCTCTGATGCCTTGCTGTGTGCATCATGTGAATCTGAACTTGAGGAGTGGCTTTGCTGGCTGGGACAGATACAGCTGGGGAATCCCTCACTCTAGGAAGAGTCATCTCTTTACCGCTTTTCAGCTTTTTCAGCCCTGCTTTGCTCCAGGTTGGAGCTCATCCAGTGGTTGTGCAAAGCAACAATCACAAAGCCAAATTTTGGGGAAGCTGTGCGTTGGGAATGCGGAGGCTCTTTGAGCTCTTGTGCACCGGGGATGTCCGAGAGGCACTGCGTTTGGCTGCTGCCCTGGGAGAGCAGCCGGGGCAAACTGCTCCTTTCATACCTCTGGACTGTCACATGGGAAAGAAAATTGGAAGTGACAGTTATTGCAGTTTCCCATCCTTGCTTGGCAGGGAGACGATGCCGCTTGTTGTAGCCAAGCCTGCCACCTCCTGACCCAGCAGCTTTGGTGGGAAAACTCAGAGGGATGCATACTGGATCTTGCTTCACCAACTTTCCATTAGGAAAGCTTCTTGCTTTTGTTCTTATGCCTGACTTGTAGATTTTGGTAAAGAAAACTGAGCAGTGAAGAACACTAGTGCACCCTGAGGGCAATGGCATCAGCCTCCCCCTACAGCACCTCACTTAGCCCCTCCCTTGGTTCCAATAAATATAAGCTCTAGTGGTAGCACAGGCACTTTAGTCCTACACTGCATTACTTATAAATGTGCTTTGCAGAAAAAACCTGACTTTAAACCTTCCTCTTTGCTACACCCACTAACAAATGTAGTCCTGATTTAATATAATATATTTCCAAAGCTCCCATTTGCATCTGTCTGTGCTGAATTCGTATGCAGAAGTTTATACAAAGAAATGAATTGCTAAAATTCCTAATGGGTTTAGCTACCAGAGAGGCCTTTCTAATAAAGATAATATACGTCAGCAGAGTTGGCAGGGTTTTTGCTGGGGCAATTTTTTATTGAGTCCAGAGTAGATGTTCTTTGATAAATCTTGTCAGTGCTGTCACTCTCAGTCTTAATGGCATGAATAGCCATTTAGCTCACAAAACAGCAGAGCCATTCAGCAGCTCTTGGGTTTTGGCATCATGCTCAAGTGTCCTCCAGCCTTTTCTGTCTTTTGCCAATCTCTTTAATTCTATAAATTTTTTTTATAGTGCGAGAGAGGTTCCTGTAATGAATCTCTTAAGCTCTGCTGTTCAGACTCTTATTATGGATGCTACCTACTGCCACTGCAGGACGTGATCACTGTTGATGTTTTTCCATCTGTGTTACCAGAGAAGTGTAGGTGCAGTTAATATTTTGTTCTTAGATCACCTGTATGTTTGTTTTGTGTCCTTCCCTTTCAAAAACTTTTGAATTGGACTTCCTCTCTGGCTTCCACAGACCAGCTGTAACTCTGGACCAAACAGAAACCTAAGAGATAAACCATGCTCTGTATTTTTCATGCAGAGTACGACAAGTTCATTCATTATGGGTGATGCTGCTGCTTGCTGAGCCACCGCCAGCTAGCTGCATATCTCTTGAGCATCACAGCCTGTCTTATTGAGACACCCACAGCCCGAGGCTGCGAGTCCACAGCTGTGATGTTTGCTTGCTATCATGATGACAATGACCTTGTTTTCCTGACTGGGCTTGAAGTAGACACTGTGTGAGGAAGGGTGCGTACTCTGCAAGTGGGGACTAGCAAGGAATTTGGAAACAGCTAAACTGTGCCTGTTACCCAGGACCAGTTCTCATACTCCCTCCTTGCCATGTGCTGTGCAGGACCAGTGGATCTTAGTCCCGTAGTAACAGGTGGTGGCAGGTTTTTTTTCTGTACTTCTTTTAAAGTATCTGTTGCTGATCTTACATGTCAACAAACTCCAGCGTTTGCAGCCAAGACAATATTTTAGTGAGCTGGTTAGCATCTGTGGAGATCTCAGCAGAAACACAAAAAATGAGTAAATGCTGTATAGTGTTGTGAGGCCTGTGGATCAGCTTTATCTAATACTGACCCTGCGAGAAGTCCTTGTATGATGTGAACCGGCTCTTATTGCTAGCAGAGAAAAGAAAGTTGAAGCAGTTTATACCAGCTGAGCACCTGGTCATTATATCTAATGTTGTGAAAGCTGCTGTGGAAGCACAGGCTAAAGTGGCTATTCATCTTTGATCCCCCAGCAATACCGGAGTCCCTAGTAATCTGTAAGATTAGGGTTATAGAGAGCTCAAATTTTATCTACAACTTGCTAGGCTCTGTTTACAAAACAGCCAGTTCAAAGAGGCAAGTACTGCACATGCATTGTTGCATGGGTCTCTACTCCTTCACCAAGCCTCTTCTGACCTTTTAAGTGTGGGTATGTGATGTCTTGAAAGCCAGACTTTGCAATGCTATGGGTGTTCTGGTTGGTGCTAGATGACTTTTAAAGGTCCCTTCCAACTCAATGCATGCTATGATTCCCAGTGGAAGCACCGGAGCTGAGGAGGGGTTACCACCTATTTACTGACTTGCCTGTCCTTGGGGAGCAGAGGTGGAGGCAAAGTGGTTTTGAGAGATGATGTAAAACCAAGTTAGAGGAATATATTGTCCACAAGACTGGAGTTAGTGGCTTCACTCTCTCGCTGTGTGGTGAAAGGCATTTCACATTTCCACGTGGCTTTAAGTTACACTTTTGCAGGGGCAAATGTAAAGCAAATTGCCCAAATAAACCAACTGAGGTGGTAGGAGACACAGTTGCAGGCTCTTACTTTCCAAGCCAACATATGTCTCAGCCTCTGTTTCTAGGTTCCCTGTGTATAAATACATGTCTTATAAAAAGCGATGAGAAGACTTTCAAATGCCAAAGCAGAAAGCCACTGAGACCAGAAGCGAGCTTGTCTTTGGTTGTCTTGGGCCAAGCCTAGGATTGCTCCCCAGGCTTTGGTGGAGTGACAGTGGGATTTTCTCTGGGAGAAGAAAAATGTGCCTGACCACCAGGAGAAAACATTATTCAGACTGCAAACAGGGTGAATTTTATGGTTTGCTTGCCAAAGTCTTGTTCTTTGAGGGTCTGCTCTGGTCTTGTGTATGATAAAGAAAAAGGATGGATTTGATAAAGGTTGGGTTGCTTCAGAAATAGATGAAAAACTTCTCTCTTCTCTCTCAACTTGTAAGCAATGCCATGTATCTCTTCAGAAGTTTCTTAGAAAACTATTTACATTCCTTCTGTAATATTTGATACTCTGGGTATCTCTGAGACTGCAGGAAATGTTTACTCTGTCTTGTTTGCCCTTCTCCCAAAAATGCACACGTACAAAGACAATTTTGAAATGTTTGTGCATTTTGATTGACAATAGGAATCTTTGCTCTGAGTTTTGGCAAGAGGTTCATGGTCCCCAGAATGCTTTTCAGTTAACTCACATTTCATTTGCATGACTAAACAGTGGTTCTGCATCATTTCATTACAAAAGATTTGCAAAGCTCCAAATGTGTTTCATTGCTGGAAAAAAACCTAGCAGTAAATCAAGCTGCTATGTATGGTTAAATTGCTTTAAACTAAAAATTTCAATAGCAACATTTCCTTTTATCCCTTCAAATGTAGCCGTAGGCAATAGGAGATGGTGAGCCTTCAAGTCCCAGAAGAATTTGGGTGTGGATGGTGGAAACAATGAGAGATGCTTTCATTTAAGAAGTAATCCTAGTTACTGTCAGAGCCATAATGCGAAACACTGATGATTCACTGCTGGAACTTGCTAGCACATCAAATGTATTGCCATGAATTATTTAGCAAATCTAATTGAATGTTAATTTTGCTATTGGAGATAAGTAGACATTGAGCTTAGTCTGAAAAATCAATTTATATATGTCATAATACTGTGATATCCCTTAGAACTTGCTTGGTATCATCCACAGCACTGCCTCCTTTATGCTGCAGTTTTATGCTCTTCTCCTGGTGCTGGTTTGGGATGTCCAACAGCCCTGAGGAATCTGAAGGAAAACCTCCCTGGATTTCCAGGATGGGGAACATTTCGAATGGTTCTTGATACTTTCTGGAGCATTTACAACATTTTTGGGCAGTGTGACAGAAACACCCGTTTCACCCAGCAGCACAGTAGGGCTTGGGTTTGTTCCGTGCAGCTGGCAGGACTCTCAGCAGAGATGCTGGGGATCTGCTGAGCCACAGTGGAAGTGAGCCAGGGTGTAACAGAGCTGGGAAGGAGCTCTGCAATGGAAGCTGGGAAACAGCATAAAGAGGTTGTGTAGGCTAAGAAACCTAGATTTGGTCTATCGAGGTCAGTATTATCTACTGGGGATTTGTTAGGATCAAGTAATTAATGAAAAGGATAATTTATACCAGTTTTCTAATCCCTGCAGACAGAGTAGATGACACACTTCTGCCAGTCCTTCTATACATGTTTTCTTGTGAAGAAGTGCAGGAAGGGGGCAGGATGGGCAACAGACTGCACAAGTTGTCACTAATGCTTCCTGAGTGCTCTTTTCTGGTGGTCTAGCAACCCCTCTTCCTGGCAGATACTTGGTATGCCAGGCTCAATGCCTGTGCTGGCAGCCTCATTGCAGGGGTACATCAGCTCCCTCTGAGTTCCCCAAAGCACTGAGCAGTGCAGTCTGTGTCTCCTTCAGCACACCGCTGCCATGCCATGGGGAGGCTGGTGATGCTGCTGAGTCTATTCACTGCTGAAATTGTTCCCAGAGACATCATCATGAGTGATACAAGCCTCCATTGCTGTAGCTCAATAATTTGCAAGTAGCAGAAAAGCATCATCCTTGGGGATGCCCAAACTCTGGTCTTAACTACATGGTTTAACCTAATTGCCTCCGTGGCTCACACATCCAAAGTATTTGTGTGGGCACCAGTGTGATGGGACTGGAGCTGCAGGTTGGCTGGTACTGCAGCTCTCAGAAAAGAGATGAATTCTGATATGCCCCCCATTCCTGTGAGTTGTTCTTGTTGGTTGTAACTAGGAACATATCTTTCTCTTAGGATATACATCTGAATGACAAAGAAAATAGTTGCAGGCAAAGGTAAACTGACCAACCAAGGATTATTTACTGCAAAGATGTCCGCTTGGTCCATGAACAAATGGATTTGCTGCCTTGTGAAATCTGCCTTGCATCAGGTGTACATGCAGGTCCTGGCAAAACTATAACTCCACCTGAATTCTTCAGCAGTAGGGCTGAATAATCTTGGTGCATTTTTTTCTATTTCAAACTTTTTCTGCTTAAACTTTTCACAAAAATGACCTAAGTCAGAGCAGTAGTTTTGGCTGCAGATAGGAGGAGGACTTCTGAAACCCCCACTCTTTGTTTTAAAGGTTGCAAAATACCATTTCAGTACTTTCAAATTAAACTCTTGGACTGTTTTGGACATTTTTAAACTAGAAGACTACTTCCTTTTTTATTTTAAAACAAAGCTGGTTTCTAAAATACTTGAAGTAGACTCTGAATGAAACGTGGGTTTTATTACTTAAACAAAAAACATTCTTTTCAGATCAACTGCAACCAAGTTTTTCCTCTCTGGTCTGCTTTGTCCATCAGACTGGAAAGCCTACTATTTGTCTATTTCTGCAAGAGATATTAGATATTCAGCAAGTGAAAACTCTGATCTCCTAAAATGGGTGCTGCTTCTGTCAGTGTCCATCCTTGCCCTTGAGATGGGAGAGTGCAAAGCCAAGTTGACCATAGGAAGAGTTTGCACCAGGGAGTGCCCTGCTGGGTTTTGAGGTACAGAGGTGTGATTTGAGCACACAACTGCATTGCTCTTCCTGACACAGCAGTTTTGATGTCAAAGAAGCAGAACCTGAGTGCTCTGATGCTTGCAGTTTCAATATGGATATCAAAGGGTGTTTTCCACGGTGTTAGCATTTTTAAAGTTGAAACGTGACACTTAAAATCACTTGTCTGTGGTGTCTGGAGCCACTTAGCCATGTGCAGGACTCTGTTCCTGGGTGTACATTGCAGGTCTGTGTCTCACCCTGCTCCACAGGCTGTGCCCACTGCCACTCTCCTGATGCCCTGGTGCAAGGGTGTCCCACCCTCTCCCTCCCTCTCTTGTGGGCAACCTCAATGCTAAATCAATGGTGATATAGTTGTGGAAATGAGTCATTTTCTTGGTGCCCATGTTCCTGCTTTGGGTGGAGGCTTGCCAGTGCAGGAGCTGAGCTGCAGCCCCTGTGCGGGATCTGCAGGGCTCAGGAGGAAGCAAAGTTCCTGTAATCCACAGCTCTGGGGTTGCTGAGGCCAAAAGCCTTTTAAATTGCTCCAGCTTTCAAGGAGACAGGGTCAGATTTGGAGACAGCTTTGGTCCTGCTAGGAGAGATTTTGGTGTGCTTTCCTCTCTGCTCACACACCTGTTTTGCACAATGTGGGACCTTTACCCTCTCTCCTACTTATATACATGTTGTGTCTTGTAAAACTTTTCTGGAAGTTTGAATTTTGCTTTGCCTGTGACATCAGAAAGTAATGGTGCACTCACACCCTATTGTGTATTTAGTGTCTGAAATACATAAGCAGTGTATTTGATTGCACTGAATTTGGCCTCTGCCAGGCAGCTCTCAGTCCCTCTGCTGAAGCAACTTGCTTAGAAATAATGTTATCAGATGAGCATAACCGGAGTGGGAATGGGTCCTAAAACACTGGTGGAGATAAAGCAGTGTGATCAGATGCAACATGCCTGGGTTTTCCAACACATACAAAGAGATGTGATAGATGGTCACCCTGCAAAGGCAGATAAGAAATGCCTTGAGGTGGGGGGAAGAAAATAGGAAGCTATTTCTCACTGTCTGTAATAGTTTGCAGAATGCTATGTATTAAACTGTGTATTATTTTTATCCTGCATTATAGTCAGCGTTTGGGAACATTTACGATTCAGAACAGGTTTTATGTACACCCTTTTTTTGTCTTTTATGTCACTTTACAGCTGTGTGACACACCACTGGGGCTGCAACCAGGTGAGGAAGCTGCCAAGGGGGGCTGTGGTGGGGTGTGGAAAATGAAATGGGATCTTTTTCCTTGAAAGGTGGATTTCCATTTCAAACGTTTTTCTAGCAAGAGAGGCCCTTTCCGCCATTGATACTCCTCACCTTATACACCTCAGTGTGAATTTGAATCCTGGGGAGCCTCACGTTGACAACAAGACCTTTACATCATTATGACCATGGCCCTCTTAAAATCTCAGGCATTTATTTTGCACCATATACCAGAGTAGTCCTGCTCCTACGGCATTAACCGTGTATGTGCGCAGATATGACGGGTGGTGTTGCAAAGCATTTTCTGAGGAGGGAGGAAGCTTTTGCTCCCTCTTTGTGAGCTGTGTTCCCTGTGAACATTGTGTACAGCCCAGGCTGGGCCTGCTGCTGTGCTTGTGGGCTTGAGCATGGTCAGCAAAAAGTGCCCAACAAGCACTGATATAGGTCAGCAGTGGCTGTTCGCCCCATTTGGAGAAGATATTAGTTTTGTTACGGGAATAACCCCAAGAGACAATTTCATCCCAGCATTGGGGATCTAAAGCCAGTGAATTGACAGTGTCTTACAGGCTGTTACTGCACTTTATGGTATAGAACCTTCTTTACAGATGGACAGGGGAGTCAGAGGTGTATTCACTTTGCTTTTGTATGGTAAAATACTGACTTTGGGAGGATGGTGGTAAAGCTAATATCAAAGTGAGAACTGTAGACCTAGAGAGCATAAAACATGAGCGGGTCAAAAGCTTTGGGAGTTGCACATGGGCATCCATAAGCAGAATAAAATGCAGAGCTTTTGCCAGTTGACGTGGGAAGTGGCACCCATTAAATTTGCAAAGAGCTGTTGGGAGAAAAGCCATATTCAGCAGTGAGTTCTCAGCAGCTGATGCCTGGGCTCATGTACTGTAAACTAGCAGCCACACTTTTCTGTAGCCCTTGGGATGGGTAATTTCCCTCATCCCTGCATGGCAGGAGGGTGATGGCATGAATTGTCTCTGCTCCAGGAATTTTCAGGCAGGAATCCCACCCCAGCTGGGCTTCCCCCTGTGCAAGGGCCCCTGGGGCTTCTCTGTCAGCTGTTTGTGAAGCTAAAGACCCTCGAAGACTCTCCCTTGACAGCAGGGGTATTGGAGGTAAACTTTCCTCTGAGGTAACTGTAATGGCAATCGAGCCATAGACCGAGAGTCTTTGCACTCATCGACAGCACAATCAGTGTAGCAGACTCAGCTGCCCTGGAGTTGTAACTGACTGAGCAACACACTGGTGTTTTGACTGAAAAAGGAGCCCTCCTGAGATTCAATTTACAAGTTTATTGGTGAAAGGAGGAAGAATGGATCCCATAAAAGCAAGGGTACACAGGTGGCTTGAGTTCTTTTCATCCATTTGCATGGTGTGATACAGCAGAAATGCTAGAATGAACAAATAGGCTGTGCCTGCTTCACAGCTGGATGGGGAAGGGTTTTCTTTCTGCACATCTGGAATTTACTGACCAGCTGTTTTGGCCCTTGCACCTGCCCAGCCTCTTGATAGTACTGGGCTTTGTCCTCAGCTGAAAGCCCTGTGGCTTGCAGCAGGAAAGTGGTTAGCTGGGGTAGAAACTTCTTGAATGACTGGGGGAGCTGCTCTGTGGTGATGGACAAGACGCAACAGGAAGCAGGAAAGGCTGACTTGGGCTTGCCTGGAGGGAGTGGGCTGGGGGAGATAAAAAGGAGAATTAGAAAATGAGAGGCAAGAAACTCCAATAGCCCCAGTCCCTGGTTTCATAGATCTGTGACAGATTAGGGTTGTCCTGAAGAGCTAGTGTGGAGTTGGACTTCCAGGAAATCAATCCACAGGATTTTGTGCATTGATTTGTTTGTAAGCATTAACCTGGAGAATTTCTTCATCTACACTTGTTTTCATCTGGGTTTGTGTTCTCAGGGATTGATTTTCTTAAGACCTGAGCATTGAATTAGGTATTTTTCTGGATGCTCTGATTCAACCTTAGCTTTTGTAAGGAGACATCAGCTGGGATTTCACCTAATTTGACTTCGTTACTGAGATTCCCTGACAATAAGCCGTAGGTTTGTGACTGCATTTTCCTCAGCAGCCCTTGGAAGGGCAGAGTGCTCTTTTACCTGTAAGGCCTCACTGTTTTCACCCAAGGGCTGCTGGAAGGAAGGGCCAAACCCAGCTATGGCTGTGTGACAGGCTCGTGTGGCACGACGTGAGGCTGAACTCCTACCCCAGCAAAATGCTGTGGCCTCCTTACAAGTAAACGAGACTCTAAAGTGTCATCTTTTCTTAGGAAAGGTAATATTTACAGAGACATATGATGAGCATGTAAATATGTGTGTGTGTGTATGTATATATATATTCTTCCCAAATTACATTATTGTCCTCTGGCCATAGGGGAATGAGATTAGAGCCTTAGAAAAAGGAAAAGGCGCGTAGTCCTAAGCTATGCAATTCTGATAAAAAACATTTTGGGGGTTGAAGGAAGTCACAGCATATTCCAGATATGCTGCTCCATTACAGCTGTTTGATGAAGGTGCTGCCCATCTTCCAGATAACCTCATTAGGACACAACCCTCGCTGTGGCTCTCAGTATGAAATGGGTAGATATTGTTGCCCAAATTCCTAAAATGGGCATTAATACGGCCTCACTTCCCTTGTCTTCACCTCCACCAAAGCTTCTCTGCATGCTCCTGGCCACTGCTTGTCACTTAGCCCTGGTGATCCCAGGCTGGACTGCCCTCAATCTCAGGGAGGCTGCTCAAAACCAGCTGTAAACGGAAACACTGGGTCGTTACAGAAATATAAGGGTGACTGTCCTCTGTATGCTTGGATCCTCTTTACCTTGAACCCGTGAGGAGCTTGAAATGAAGAGGTCAAGTTGGAACGAGATAAAATTCAATTCATTTCAGTGGTATTTTGTATGCAGGGTCTGAGCTCAGATGCATTGTGTTATGGAAAGCTGATAACAAATAGATATGAAACACCTTTGAAATGTTAACTTATCCTGAAAAGCCTATTTATTGAATACTTCTAAGCAACACAAAGCTTCATCCTAGACAATCTGCTTCCTTCTCTCTATTTTAATAAGCAAGAAACATAGCATATGGCTGGAAATATTTTTGCATTCACACAGATCAGGAAAGAAGGGTTGTTGCAAAAACTTCAAGAAATTCCAATTTCAAAGTACAGAGATGAACAGAAGCAAGAGAAAGCTGGGAGCAGTGAGGTCTCGGGCAGGAGTGTGCTTTTCTCCCTCAGCTGTAGGGCCCCATCTCTTCCTTATGGGCTGTAAGCAGCTGCTTAGGCTGCGCCCTTCCAGGGGATATTTTATTTTTGACCTGCATTGCAAGAGCAGCCAGGACACCAGGTTTCTGTCATGCCCGGCTCTGTTCAGCACAATACGCACTTGCTCTCCCCAGCTGCATTTTCCCTGTACTCTTTCTAAAGTCGGGTTTGCTGCTGAACTCCTTGTGTGGGTACACTGTGACCCATTTCAGTTCAAATGAACTAGGTTAGCTAAAGGAGTGTAAAATGTAGGTCTCTTGCTACTTTGCCTCGTTTTGAGTGAAATCCATTGGATGCAGAAGACCAGTCCCTCGGCTGATAGGAGTCCATGTACCTCCTTTGACTTCGATGGAGGCTCGACTCTTCATTCCAGCTGCGGCTCTTGCCTGGCATCTGGCACAATCTATCCTGTGTGGTGTTTATTTTAGTAGCCTGATAAAACTATTATTCTCAAGAGGTGATAGAGGCTGGTAGCTGTGTGTTTAGCAAAAGTCTGCTCCCATACAGATTCCATAAGTGTTTGCTTCAAAGATGTAAACACCACATTACCCAATTAAAGGAGTGTCCTTAATAATTTATCAGGCAATTAAAGTATTCATTGCCCTTTATCCCAGAGAGTTCCACCAGTGATATATAATCCGAACCTAAGTTAAAATGCTGTAATAAATGAACAGTGATGCAATGTATCAAACATAATGAGAACATTAAGGCAATGAAGGGTGGTTTGTCAAGAATGGAGGATGTAACACTGTTAGTGGAGCTAACTTAATTTCTGGAAATACCACTGCTCTTGAGGAGGGGGTTGTCTGGGGGGAAAAAAAAATATGTCAATAATAGATTCCAGGGAAAACTCACCTATTTCAAAGTTAGAGATGCAAAAGATTTGTCTCCCCAGTTGTTATTAATAGGTCTCTTGAGAATGTCATGAGAAAAGGAAATGAGCAACGGAAAAAGAAGGATTACAGAAGCAGCAGTGTTTCAGTTTCAGCCCTGACTGCTTGTTGTAGTACAATATTGCTTCATACATAATGAAAAATGCAAAAGCAAAAGGGGAGATAAAAAGAAGTAAATGCTTTTCTTACTAATTCTGGCCTGAATGTTTTTTTTTAAAAAAAGGTGACCTGAGAGGTTAGGAGTCCAATTCACACTGAGTTGTAATCAGATTTGGATAGTTTATTTCCCTTTCGAAAATCTCAGTCATTACTGTAAAAATGCTAGATCCTCAGTGATACCAAATCTCCTGTCTGCTCCTGGGAGCTGCTTCTGGTAGTGTTTTGTGGTGTGAACATGTACCCAAAGATCTGTAGCTCACAAAAACATACAGTTGGGATGTGTTGCACTGTCGATGATGGTTTCATCTTCTCATTTTTAATAGTATCTTGAGGTAGGGGGGCGATTAAAGGTCACTATTACTATTTTGAAGAGCTGTTCTTGAGGCGTTCAATTCTGGATATGAAAAAGGATGGGATGGAAGTGAGCGGAGATACAAAAATGATGGTCCCACTGTTCCTCTTTCCAAGGTCTGAGGTTCAAACATATTGCCAAGTGATTTACTTTAATGGGAAACAAAAACAAGATGACTTGTTCTCTGGCCAGAGTTTGAGATGGTCTTCCAGATATTTGCAGCCTCTTTGGCTGCAGGTGTGAATGTGGCATGCTTTGAAAACAGGTTTCCACAATAGTGGGAGTTCCCACAATTGGTGGAGTCACAGTCCCTGGAGGTGTTTAAGGAAAGGCTGGAGGTGGCACTTAGTGCCATGGTCTAGCCCTTGCGATGGTGTTGAGTCATAGACTGGGCTTGGTGATCTCGGAGGTCTTTTCCAGCCTCAACAATTCGTTGATTCTCTAGTAGTGGTCTTTGTGAGTGTACCTTTGATCTTTTTATGGTGAAGTCCATTATCTTCAAGTTTAGGAAAGAACTGTTCAAGGCACTATTCCATGCTTGTTAGTTTATCTGTCAGCCTTTACAGACCTGTATGATACCTATGGAAATTATGGTTGCTAATACTGGAGTCTTAGCACAGCATCGTATATCAAAAGAAGTTCACTGACCAAAAGGCATGTTGTGGGGTCCACCGCATACAGCAAGGAGAAGGAGAACATGGGCTCGATTCCTGCCTCAGTTACTGAGTTGTTCCCTAACCTTGGATGCCTTGTGCTATTATTATTTTTCCCTTGCTTGTGTTTGGTCTCTTGTGAACTCTTTGGAGAACAGCTGCTAGCTGTGCAAGATTGTGTGAAGCTTAGTGCTGTTACTATACGGCAACTTGTAACAATAGCAGGGAGGGCTATTGGATAGCGTGCTTTATATTAACTAATTTGGAGTGGATTATAGGGACTAGAACAGTGTAATTGAATGCCGGGCTCATCTTTTCCTCACCACTTGCAGTATCCATTAACTCTATTTATTTAAACTGCTGTGCTTTCTTCATGCGATGCAAATGAGAACCAGCCTTCTGTTATGAACTCCCCAAAGACTTTTGGGGCTAGGATCTGTTCTTTACTACATATCAGAAAGCTTTTCTAGTTCCTGCTAGTCTCTGGAAGAAGCTGGTTCCAGATACACCTGCAGCTCTGCCATCCCAGCCTGCACAGCAGCATCTATGCTGGTGCACTGCGCTACCTGCCCTCCCTGGAGTAATAGGCTGGGGAGCTGGACATTTCTTGGCAATCCCCCTGTCCTAGTTTAAAGAATAACCACATCTATAGGGAAAAAATATTTTAGTTTGTCAGGTCACTTCAGAGTCAACTTTTCACTGTACAAAATTGAAGAACAGAAGAATATATTTAAATAAAAGCATGAGCTACAAAAACAATACCAGAAAATGCTTTTAATGTGTTAGTTAACACAAAAAACTTTTGGTTTAACTCAGCTAGCTTTTCGGTTCTTATCTTTGTGGCTTAAAGCAGGCTTTTCCCTCTCTCAGCTTTAGAAAGACACACAGAAAAAGCGATATTCCTGCTTCTGACCTTAGGATTCTGCATGTCCTTGTCTTTCCCTCTTGCTTTTTGCACTTGGTTCCCTTTTTGTAAATGAGCATTTGGATGCTGTTCAGCCCAATGCAGGGGACTACAGCTGTTCTTTCCCTCTTCATTGCTCAGGTCATTTGGCTGACATTTCTACTGTGTACCTGAACTTTCCCATTCCTGGATTCACTCTGCTTTTCTTTGCATCCTTTTGAAGGCAGAGCAGTAAGACCTTTTGTGTTGTTATGAGATTTAAAAAAAAAAAAAATACCAAGGCTTTTTAGGACAGTCATAGCTATTTTCTCTTGACTTAAGATGCTTAAATGAGAAATAGCTTGTGTGGTTTACTGATGCTCCACCTCTCTGTAGGGTTATAGGGGCAGCTGAAGGTCCCTCTGCAGCTAGATAGTATTTTGTATGTTCCTTTGCATAACTTCTATTGCTTTGCATAAAACTTAAAAGAACTGAATGAAAGCCGAAGATCCAATATCCTGTTCTCAGAAAAAACTCAACTCTAAATTTGCTGTGAAAATATTTTTGTGATGAATTTCTAGGGGGGGGGATAAAAATAGAAATCGTTGCCTTGCACAAACCACAAGAATTTCAGTAGCTTACAAGAGAAGTGTTCTTTTAGATGACTGCCTGAATCCTCCTCATGTCATATAATTTATGTTAATTAAATGCTGATGGGATCTGAATAAGCATATTGATGGAAGATGTATTTGAGATACTGTTATTAATTCATCATTCAGTAGCTAGTGCGTGAAATAATACATTCCTAGGCTCTGATTTAGGACATTTCATTTTCAATATTACAAAGATGTCTCTTTCCTACCATAGAAATAACCTCTTAATCTACAGTTAAGAAAACCAAAACACAGCAACATAAAAACAAATAGCAGAAAAAAAATCTCCAAGAAACTCATTGGAGGTAGCCTGGTTGAACAGCTCTGTAGTAGTAATTATTGACACAGTTTCAGAACTGTAGCACGTATCAATTGCAGCTCTCCAGGCACAGAGATGCAAAACATTAATAATAGTTATAGTATTCAAGTATGAAGTAAGAGAACCTCTAAACTCAGCAGCATGTGCCTTATTGCACCCAAAGTGTAAGGGTGCAAGCGTAAGGGTGTGTCAGCCTTCCTGGAACTACTCTTTGTGCCTAAATCCTCACCTCACTGGTGGTGAGCTGTGGCCAGGACTCAGCATCCTCTATCCAGCCTGGTGTGAGCTGAGGCTGGCTGCAAACTTGCCCTTGTGACAAGGTGGTGTTGGGACACTGGTGGTGTCTGCTTGACGCAGGTGGCCTGGTACTGTTCCTGCAGGCAGCCGGTGGCCTCAGGGGTCTGGGATGGTCCCTGCCCCTGTTGGGAGTTAGCATTGGCTGGTCCTGACCTGCTGCCAAAGGGACTCCTGCAGCTGAAAGCATGGAAAAAGGGGTAACCTTGCCTCAGTTGTTGGCTCATCACCTCTCTTGCACAGTGGTGTAATTACAAGCAGTTATGGCAGATGTGTTTATAGAGCATTGCTGCTGTGTCTGCTGCGGGTGCAGGTGTCTGACAATGCTGAGTAAAGATGGTCTGCATGCCACAGACCCTCAGCTAGAGCTGTGCTAGGAAGCATGCTCTGCAAAATGGTAGAATGGGACACTGTGGAGTGCAAAAGGCTAAGGAACAGTGGTCTAATACAAACCTGAAAGTCTGCCTTCACTTAAAGAGGAGCATTTCTACTGACTTCTGTGTGTTCTGGATGAGGTTCCAGGTGAGAGGGGTACTGGAGTCCTGAATAGCTAGAGGGAGGAAATAAAAGCATGGGAGCCAGTTTCCCACCATGCTATGATGTTTAGTGGTTTTGGATTCACAGGTCATCTGTAAATGTTCAGTGAGTATTTTTCTAAGCTCATTTGAGGAACCAACAGTGCTCAGAAATGCAACTGCTTCCATCATGCTGAGTTTTACTGGGAGAAGGGAGACAGTTTGATCTCCAGAAATTACTGTTCTTTGCTAAAGGCTGGCTCTGTAACCTGGACCACCAGTTATGCTTCGTGTCACCAGGACGGCCACATACACACAGAGGTTTCTTCAGCTGAGAGACAGGGGAGGTCTAACCCCAAACCCAGGAAGAGGCTAAGGGGAGGCTGTGACACATAATTCCCACTGCCTCTATAGCATCTCTAAAAAGGGCTTTGCTGCTTTTGTTGGGACCATGTGAAACTGAGTCCTGATTTGTCGGCAAAGGCTTTAAGGTGTTGGCCCAAGGCTTATAGTTTTCTTCCCTCCATAAAAGCGTTGTGGCTTCAGGAGGTGGGGATGTGTTGGTGTTGACAAGTGTTATGTTAACGCATGAGGATGTTCACGCTTTCCTCATCGCTGCACTGAGCCCCGGGGATGAGCTCAGAAATGGAGAAACCTAATGATGAGCTTCTCAGAGACAATTACAGATGTAATAGAGAATGGAATGAGGTAAACATTGAAAGTCAAAGTGAAATTTCTTGATTTACTAAAGCTGAACTAACTGTGGGCACTACTGAAGGAAGCTGTCTCATCCTTCACTCCTAGGTGTGCAGATTTTGCTGCTTTTTTCAACTTGTGAAGTTGCAACAGCATCAAACTGCTTTACAATTGAAGGTATAATGCAGTAACTGGTAACACCGTAGGTTGGCTATATGGGCATATGTGACAACAAAACTTGCTCTTTGTGGTGAGGAAGTGTTGGCTTTGCAGTGCTCATAAGTAGCTAGAGATATTTAATATTAGATTTTAGCCTCCGGAAACCTTTATATTGCACTATTGGGAGAGAAATTAAGAACTGGCAAGAGGTTTCTTTGAGCATCTGCACAGAAAGGACAGAGGCGTTCCAGATTGCAAACAGCCACTTTCCCCTTCTGCTCCCCAAGACTTAACAACCCCAGAGTCATTCTGTGTTTTGCTCATAACCATTCAGACTGGTGAATTCTTTTATTTAAATGTAATTCCTGCAGCTTCTCAAATGGTAGCTGGAAACATTTCCTTGTGATGCCATGAGGTTGCTTAGGAAAAAGCACTTTTAGACTACTGTGTTTTGCTAAGGAGATTGTTATACAACTAGGTGTGGAAGAGGTTTGAAAACTGTTTGTGTGTTTGTACATGGCAGGGAGAGGAGGCTTCTCATTTGAATTCCCAGTTAAGGCTGTGCTTGGGGAAGGCTCTGACTATCCCAAAAATCAAAGGTGTCCATTGACATAACCTGATCCTCGACCATTTTCTGCTAATGATGGTGTCTGGCCAAGTAATCCTAGCTATCAGCAGTCATAACACATGGTCAGCTCTGTGCAAAAGGTGCAAAGCTGGAAATACTGAGGAATTGTTCTTTGCCCCCCAACCCATTTGAGTCTCTGGAGGATTGACTGGAAAAGGCCCTCACAGGAGACAAGGCTAGGAGATACCTGCATCTCATGCTGGTTGCAGTCATGGATTCTGGCAACTCTGTAACCTGCAAACCTGTGTTTTTCCTCCCTAGCTGTCAGTGTTAAGTTCTATTCATGATAGTAAGGCTTGAGAATATTGCTTGCTAGGGCTGGTATTTGCCTTTGTTTTTGCTGCTTCACATCCCATGGTTGGGGCATGGTGCAAGATCAGAAGATACATGGTCTATAGAAAGTACAAGAACTTTTTAGCTTCTGCATCCCATTCACACCCTCTTTGTTTTTACATTGCTGTGGTTTTATGTAGAACCACTTGCCTAGGGACTTGTCATCTTATTTGTAATCTATCGTTTTAATTATTTTCTGTGAAGGTGCCCAAAGACCTTGGGGTATTGAGACACAAATACATTATTTACTCATTAATTATTCGTTATTGCTAACTACTTGCTACAACATGGTTGTCTGCAGTAGTGCGTCTGGGTGAACCCCCTCCCTTGGATAAGAGGTAACTGCTTTGTCTGCTGACTATTCCTTGCTCAGGGATAGGATTGCTGAAGGAATTAATGGGAGAAATAGCTATATTTGGCCTGTAACCCTTTTTTTGATGTGAATCTCTGAGAATGGACTTAAAAAATCATCAGATGGAACATAGGTTTCCTAATCAACATGTTGGAGTCGCAACCTATTTTTGATTTGTCCCAGAATTGGTAGGAATGGGATTTACTGGGTGGGTAAAAGGGGCTTTATTTGCCCTGCTTATCACTGACTTTTCCTACTCAAGAAATTTGTCTCCTCTTTCCTCTGTAGCTTCACTTAGGTCTGAAACCACTCCTGTTTCCTCTGCAATTCAGTGCACAGATAGTTGTCTTCCCTGCATTTTGGTTGCAATGCAGAAATAAACAAAAATGTTAAAAATAGAAATAACCCTGAGCTGAAATAGTGTCCCGTTCCTGGCTGACTGCCTCATGCACCAGACTTCAGTCATATTTCAACTGAGATTGCCGAGGCTGGACTTACCCAGTGCTAATCTCAGCGATGATTTTCTCAGAGAGATACCTGGTCCCAATTCTTCATGGGTTTTCATACCTTTCTTGTCCCTCTGTTATCTGATTTCCATGATTTTCCTGCACTAATTGCTACAAAAGAGGGGGCTGCAGAAAACTTCCCAATGCCATCCTCCCTGATTTCCCACAGCAGGAGATGCAAGTTCTTGGCCAAAGTGCAGTGACTTCAGCCCACCTTCCTCCCTAACGCTGCTGTTCACTGCACCTCTTGGAACCGGGGAGTACTTGTGTGCTTTAAAAGTCATGTAGAGGTTGGAGATTTGGTTTTGGTGGGGGCCTGTGACCCTCTGCCAGCCCCACTGATGTCCGTGTGGCTGTGGGTCAAGTGGGATGACACCCTGTGCAGCTGCTGCTGGAGGACACATTGCTTTGGAGCTGGTTAATTACAACTCTGAGAGACGGCTTTAAAACCACGTCCCTTAAAACCTCGGGAAAGATCTAACAGGCTGTAGGAGATCTGTTTTGGTATTTTGTTTAAAATAACTAATATTTGCTGAACCTTTGATTTTTAGCTGGAGGGCAAACCTCTTATTTAGTTAATTAATTGGTAACGCGTCAGAGAGGTCGAAATACCTCTCGTGGATTGATGAGACCAGACTTTGTAGGGATGGGGAGACAGACTGGAGGGGTTGGAGGTGGAGAAGAGCTGCGTGTAATATCTGGTGATGGTATTTTGTCTTCTCAAGAGAGCATCTCTTCAGGGACTATTGTAGCAACCTGAATTTGTGTGTGCACTCCTGGAAATAAAGCTCTGCCATGCAGGAAAATCAATGTCGGGCACTGTTGTGACTAACCGGTCTATTGAAACTGTCAGGATCACTTTTTTTTTGTCTTGAGATAGTTTCTGGGAACTCTGAAACAGAGAGGAAAACTTCTTTGGCTTTGTAGTCTCATCAAAGATCCCTCTGGGTCACTGAGGACCCCATGGCTGTCTGCTCAGGAAATTTTGGCATCTAATCAAGGAAATTAAGTTTTTGAGCAGCATGGACAGATTTTCTGACAGTCCTGGAGAGGGCAGAGAGGAAGTTTGGGTAAAAAAAGTCCTGGCACTGGAAGGGTAAATTGAGCATCCAGCACTGCTGTCAGCTCTTTAATGGAAGACAGCTCAATCGCTGGCAGGATCAATCCCTACAAACTGAGCCCCTGGCTATTATCAACTTTTCCTTTGCCCTTGCTGCTTGTAAATCTAACTCCACCTCTCAATAATTTTAAATGAAAGGCACAGCAGTGCTGTGGAGAAGAAAGGCGAAATGCTTCCCTACCATGTTGTTTTCCGAGTACACCTCTTCTCTGTAGGAAACTTTGCTTCTGCCTGTTGTCTGTGCAGCTTTGTAGCTTGAATATATATCTCTCTTCTCTCTCTGCTGTGGTTCAGCAGTGTGACGGTGCTGGGGTGTACCTGTGTCTGCCTCTCCATAATTACAAAATCCACTTTGTGTAAACTCAAAGGAAAATGTTCTTGGGAGAGCACAGCCCATTACACACGGTTGTGAGTTTTTCCAGCAGAATGGCATATACCCCATGGGAATTCTCCCTTTATTGCTCTCTCCAGTATTCCCAGTGCTCCTACTCTCTTGGAATTGCATGAAAGTGTTTTCAGTCTCTTGCTGATATACCTGGAAAGGTCTAGAAAGCAAGGTGGGGAAGTGTCTGTCAGCACTCTTGCTTGCACTTGCCAACAGCTTTGGAGCCATGCTGCCCGGCTGCCACCTCTGTTGGAGAGGACCATGAAAAGGAGCATCAGTGACCACCCCAAAGGTGTCAGGGCAGTGGCTGAATGCTGCTGGCTCAGCTACTGGAAGGAGATGGTGGTGGGGAACGACAGAAAAAGCCAAATACAAGCTCCAAATTTGGCTGTAGGCGCACAGGGAGTATTTTTAGCTTTCACGCTCTGCCCAACACTTAGGTGTTAATTTTATAGCATCCCGATCTGTTTGCCTACAACTGTCTGTCTCTCACAGACCTCCTGTCCGCTTCGCGTCAAACCCAGGCACGAAGCCAAGGACTGGAGGCATTGGATATGGCAGAAACAGGAGTGTCCTATGCCAAAACTACCTCCTAGGCCTGGGTTAATGGAATACCGCTCAAATGCTTGCTCAGTTTAATAAAAAAAACCAAACAACAACAAAAAAAGCCAACATGTGCTGACGACTAAAGGCTTCAGTGTGTAATTGTGTAGAGACTAAAACTGTGCAGAGAGTGATAAAGCCCAGGAGTGTTTCAGCATTTATGGGAATGAATATACCATGCATTATCATCGGACATTATCATATAAATTATCACCTTCTCTATACTTCCCACTTGTACTATAATCTTTCATCATGCTGCTCCTCACCGTGTAAGAAGCAATGAGGAGCCCGGTGCTCCACACTACTTTTCATACCATAAAAGTGCAACATTATTCTGACAGCCGTTGTTTGGTGCTAGGGTGCCTGGAGTGCATCCAAAGCCGTCTGCCCCGCACCTACGAGACCGGCAGAGCTAATCTGATCCTGCATCTGCCTACTCTGTCCGATGCTCCTCATAAATAAACAGTTCAGACCGACATCTGTAGAAACTGAATTTTACAAGCCTCGCTGCCACATGTGTTTCAGTCTTTGCTCAAAGGATAGACAAAGAAGCAGAAGTCTGAGAGGATCCTACCTTTGATGCGTGGTTGCCATAGTAAAACTCAACTTCCTCCATGTAAAGGGTGTGAAAAGGTAAAAGTTTGTACTTAAAGCAAATATGTTCATTATAGGGAAAAAAAAAAACCAAACAGAAGAGCCACAGGGAAGGAAAAACACTGCTTCGAAAATTTCATTGTGGATCACATGAGACAGGAGCCATCAAAAGAGGCTTTAACACTTTTCTGCTATGTTGCCTTCAACAGGTCTCGACAAAGTCTAAAACCACAAGCTTTCAGGCAGAATGTGATAATGATGGAGATGGGGCTTAAAAATGCAAATGAGGGAAACAATGTGATGTGGGGAGTTTGCTTGAGGTCGCTTTGTTAAACAGCATTTCTTTTCAAATCCTAGCTTAGACTGTCAAAAATATGTATATATGCATATAGGATGTGCTTAGCACCACAAAGATATATCCCTGATGACCAAAGAACTTTGCAGATGGAAACTGGCAGGTTTAACATGTAAACAAATCCTCTTTGCCCTAGCTCATTGCTGCCTGTTGCAATCTTTCAGTGAGCAAAAATATGGTTCAGAAAGCAAACAGCTTTTTGCTAGCAGGTCGTCTTCAAATGCATAATTGGTACCAAATTGTGACACTAGCAAAAATTGTAACTGATGATCAGAAAGTAGCGTTTGCCAGAAAGAAAGACTTTTCCCCTTGGTTTTATTGACTATGTTGAGTTAATCTCGCTGATCATGTAGGGCAGATGAGTGCTGCAGCAGTTTACAGCTCTCCTGCAGCAGTGCATACAGCCGCTCTGCACGTTCCCCTCCTGCCTGTTTTGATCCCAAGCGTATTCTGCAAGCACCTGAGGAGGTTTGCAAAGCGGTGTTACCCTGTCTCCAGCCAGGAGGGTTGTTATTTCTGCTGCTTGATGTAGGAGCTCTGGGGTGTGGAAAGTGAACCGCGAGGACACTGTGTGGAGAGGTTTGGGGATCCTTCCACAAGAGAAGCGAATCAGGATGCATCCTCAGGTCTTTACTCGGTATGAAGGCAGGTTTTACTCGGGCTTTCTGTTTGTCACAGTATGCATATGAAGCCACCCTCCCTTGACACGTGATGGCTGGTCATGACCGTGTGCCACTCGCAGGGATTACAGGGTCACTTTATCCAGTGTGGGTCACAGATCCTGGGACTTCTATTCAGATTTTTCCCAGCCATTATTTCAAGTCAAAGATCTCCTTTAGACAAACCATTTGTAATTATAGCTGAGCTAAAGTTTACACCGTTGCCTCAGCAACCACCTCATTTCTAGGTCCTTTGCTCTGGCCTTGCGGAGTGCACCTGGCTCGAGACCTCATTTTGCCTCAGACGTGCTCAGAGGAGGCCAAGGTGAGATGCTGTGATTTGACCTGACTCAAGCTGAAGTCAGTGCAACTTTTCTTTTCTCTCATCCTATTCATTTAACGTGCATTTAATTTGCCCCAGTGAGTTCACTGTGCAGGGGGCAAAAGTAGCTGCAGTCTGTTGAAAAAAGATACTGAGCGTAAGGACCTGAAGGTAAGAATAATAAGTCAGAAAGTCTGCTCTGTGTATACATAGGAAGTTTTTGATCAAAAGCAACATATTTTTTTTAGATTATGGAAATTATTTATTAAAATTATCTGGGGATTTTTAATTGGTACAAATGAAAGGAGCTAGACCTCCCCTCCCTGCAACTTCTAACTCTCCAACTTGTCACCTCCTGGTTGCACAACTCAAAACTGTGCTTTTAGCTGAGGAAAAAAAAAATTAGTAAACCACATTTTTATAGACATAATCTAATCCCTGAGACTGGGGGAAAACATTACAGCTGCAGTATTTAATATAATTTAAAAGCTGATTACCTTGCATGTGGAATAAGTCCTTTTCATCAGGTTTTCTACTATGTATGGTATGCACCCTAATTCGTATTAACAGCTCCTAAGGAGCCATCATAGTTTATCAAGGAAGTAATATGCATTTTAAAAGCACTCAAATAAAGATTTACATGATAAACCTTAATGATTCCAGAATGCATTATTAGCTATGGTGCACTCCCAGAAGTCGTCAGTCACTTCTGGAAAATCAGATAATTCAAAAAGCCATGAAAAACTTCAGCTCAAAATTAAGCTGTTGTTCGGTCACTCTCTAGGATTTATTTTATGCATTAAGGGGCACTTTCCACCTTGGCCTTTGTATGGGAAGTAGCATTGCTATGATCCCTTCTAATGAAACCAACCTGCTAATCTTTAAAGCTCATTATTTATCTTATAACAGCCTTATATACGTGGCAATATTTTCCTGCAATTGTTCTGTCAGCCAGATGCTAAATAAGATATCAGTATAAACTGGTTTCACAATATCTGTGAAATATTGTGGGAAGATAACAACATTACTGAGATGATGTTTTTATATCATGACAAAAACCAGCCAGTAAATTGATAGCTTCCGTAAAGCCAGTGGAAAAATTAATACTCTGAAGAAGTGGGACTAGTAACTGCGTTTGCCCCAGCAAGATGAGATCAAAGCAACTGTGAAAAGCAAAATGCAATAATTCTTAATTGTGATGAAGATTAAGACCCCCATGATACAAAGACTCACATGGAACAAGAAAAAATACATCCTAGGGAATAAGTATGTGCTGCAAGTAAAAGGATTAAGTGACCTTTCTCTGCCCTACTCCAGCTAATGTTACTTTAAATGTACTTCTTTGTGAGTCCTGTCCTTAAAAATGAATGATTTACACTTTTTGTCCTACTGAATTCTGAGCTGACATTTTCACGCTGTCAACTCTCTGTTTTCTGGCTATGCTCTATCTGCAGTTATTCTTAGATGGACAGCCTCAGTGCCTGGGACTGGTTTTGTGCTGGGGCTGGTGCTGCTAGCTGGCCAGCCTCATACTGCTGCGTGGGCATGGAAGGTTGCCTGCTCAAAACAGGGAGGAAAGATTTAACTGCCCTGACCCATTGTCTGCATCAGCATGCAGCCCGTGTGCTGCCACAGCACTGCCTAGAAGATTATTTTGGGGTTTTTTTTTCCTCCCCTAGTCCTTAGACTTGCTTCCCCTGTGAGTTTGTTGAGCTCTGTGATTTCACACCTTCTCTGTAACTTTGGAGGAAAGCTCTCTGGAGCATGGGTTTGGGGCACCACAAATATTTGCAAATTCCACTGCTATCTAGAGAGAATTAATGAGAGCAGTTTTTAAGTATTCTATACTTTTTAGACACTGAGATACCAGAGGGTCTTTGTCAGCTGGAGCAAACTAGCTAACAGCTGGTGAGGCAAATTGTTCTGAAAGATTAAAAGCCTTAACTTATCTTGATTGCACTATAAATGTCTAACGCACCTTTGCAGGGTGTGTGCTGAAAAAGATCAAGCTGCTCACTGTGGTCAGGGGAAGGATGTAAAGAGAGAAAATGGGATCCAAGCGGAGAGGGATAATATTACTCAAGTGATCTGCTCTTTACCCGTATCTCTACCTGCCAGGACAGTGCAGAGAAGCACACGCAAATGTGAGTTATAGCTGAGCAAGGCAAAGCAGGAGCTGATGGAAGACTGGGCTACCTGTGTCAGAGCGATGACCAGTGAGTGCCTAGCAGCAGGTGTATGCCTTTTGTTACCCAAAAGTTATCTGCTGGACCACAGAGCAAAATCCCACAGAGCTGGTTAGTGTAGAAGTGATTAGTGCAGCGCACTGATTACTCCTCACCCGGGCTTCATCACAAACAGGCCAGCCCAGCACTCCAGGCACCGGTTCTGTGGCAGGGGAAAGCCCAGCCAGCCGTCTCTGGCAGCAGAAGCATCCTGCCTGGATGCCCAACAGCTGAAGGATAAGCTGGAAAAGGCTGCCTGGGCCTTTGCATGGATGGCTTGTTGTTTTTAAAGGACTGCATAGCAGGAGCTTGAAGTTGCATGGTCAGGTTGCTGCCCATGAGGAAGGGGATTGTGCCATTTTTGTTCTATCATAGAAAAAAAAGCAACTTTTTGGGAGTTCTCTGTGTCTTGTAGGGCAGTGACAATTGAGCTATTACCTTTAGAGCCCTTCTGCCCAGGCTGCTTTCGGGCCACACACGAGTTCATCACAGTGGGACTTTTGCTGCAGGGAAAGAAGCAGTCCTGGTTTATCCCCAGATGATCCAAACTCATTACCTGTTTATAAAAAGGCTAAACCTCCATGAATGAAAGTGCAAATGTGCAAAACTGGGTTGTCTCCAGACAAGCTGCAGCTGCCATTTGGCCAAATGACACACAGCTTTGTCTCATGCTGGGGAGTGGAAAAGAGGAGGTTTGGGAAGTGCTGCTCTCTCTGAGGTCTGTGCAACCTGGCCAGGAGCAGAACTTGCCTTTCTTTGGGCAGGGTGGCCTTGAAACGCCACAGTCCTGCCTCACTCCTTGCATTGTAACTCTCCATCAGTTCATCAGAAGCAGACAGGGTCAAAGCCCACTTTTTATTTACATCTGGCCCCTTCAAGGTATGTCTTTAATGAAGTACCTGGGAGTAAACATGTTAATTGTCTTTGCTGTATGATTCTCCCTTTTTGGCTAGTGAGTGCTATGGCAGCCTGGCCTTGGAGTGAAGGAAACCTTCTCCTAGTGAGACCATGTGAGGCAGCAGAGAGGGCAGAGGATGATCTGGGATATTTGGAGGTAGCTGAAGAGGGAATGGTAGAGATGGGTAAAGAGTGAGTGCAAATGGGGTGGATGACTCGCATGGAGGCGTGCTTTTCCTTAGCATGTGAGAGAGGAAGGGAAGGGGAGTCTCCCACTGACACCTCTCTGTTGAGTAGCTGCTCCAGAAAGTGAAAAACAGAGAGTCTGGACTTCCCCTGAGTGTTCTGCTAATAGCTGCCTGGGAGAGACTTCCAGCTGTTTTAATTAGCTGTTGTTGGCTGCAGCTTTCTGGGCAGCCACACGTGTCCCCAGGAGGTGGTGGCCCAGCTGGGAACAGTAACGACCTGATCTGAGGCCAAGGAGCTGCTCCTGCTACTTGTGGCCAGAGACCCTCTGCACGTGTCTTTGCCCAGTGCTCCGCACTAAAGTGCTTTGGGCATCTTAGTATCTTTGGGTACTCAAGGGAAAATAAACGTTTTGGCCTCCGCTAGCTTGATAATAACTTTAGAAATACGTATATAAAAATAACATGTTTTTCCATGTGGGTTTCTTGCTAGAGATTTCCTTCAGCTGCCTGATTCTGCCGATCTCAAGTGGAGCATTATATGAGTTTCTGGGAGCTATAATGGGAAAATGAACCGTGAAAAGGGAGCTTAAAGTGTTCATATGAAGACGCAATGAAGTTTTCCTTTCCTGCTACCCCAAAGCTACACTTGGCTTTGTGTGCTTGAAAAAAAAAAATCTAGTTAAGAGTTTTAGGTTCGTTTGGTATCTGTTTACACAAAATCTAGGGCTTAGCTGTGATGAGACAAAACCGAATCTGGCTTTATTGTTTCTCTTCCTCGCTTAAGTGATCACAGAAATAGCAGCCATAGCCCTAATGGCCAAATGTGCCCCTTTCACACTTGGTGTTTGCTCTTATTAGTGTAAGTCAGACTTTGAAATGAATTTTCTGCAAATTTGTTTGTATGAAGCTCATCACAAAGCAAATTCAAAACTTGGCACAGCAACAGCGAAGAGGAAACCATTCAGAAATACAGAGAAACAAGTCTGGTAGCATTTCAGCATTATTTACCTTGATCTAAAATCTCACTTGTGAACCCTGGACTAGTCAAAAATATGCTGTGCTCCTCTCCATTCTCCTACCTCGTTAACGGGCTAGTACTAATTAACAGACAAGCCTGCGGGTCTCGCATCTTCTAACATCCATCACGAAAAATTGCACGTACTAAATAGGTAACCAAATGGTTTGCTGTGGGAGTGCGATTCCTGAGATGGAGTGGGCATGTCTATGGGTAATGTGAATGCTTTGAGTAATAATATTTAGCACTAATAAATTAGATTTTGGAACGTCCATAAAAATTCATGCTTCAAGGCTTAAAGTTAATATCTGTCAGGATAAGACTTTCATTGCCATAGATTAGTCTGCATTTACCAATTAAGGAATTTCTTGTATGTTCCTTGGAAGATTGTTGCCGGCTGGCTTTGAAGACAGGGTTGTGTCTCGGTAGAACATTTGTCTTACTGAGGTGGCAGCTTTCACTCCAGGTGCACTGACCCAGGGGAATAAAGCAAAAATTGGTATGATTCCGTGAACGTAGGAGTAGGAGACGTTGGTTGAGATTTAGCCAGTGTGTTGTGATTTGGGAGACTCGCCGCTAACTTTGTTTCAGGCTTCCTGTGTGGTTTTGGATGATATGAGTAATTTTTCTGTGCCTTTGCTCATCTGCTTTCAAATAAGAAAATGCCATCCCTCTTCCTCCACCTTTTCAGTTGAAATGCTATAACCCTTTACTGAGGAGGGATCAGTCCTTGCTATGGGGTGGTACAGTAAGTACCAGCACTGTGCAATCCTGGAACATTGATTGAATTTGGGGATTTTCATTTTCAGCTGTGATGCTGTTGCCATTCTCGATGATAAGGATGGCAGCTGTAGCTTTGCATTTTCTGAAGTTTATTGGTTTCAGAATTTGTTTTTATGTCTCATTTTCTTGTCTTAAAAAACACTTTTCATGCATAATAGTCTCTTTGTTCAATTTTTCAATTGTGAGGATGGATAGTAAAGACAATTAGTACTTGGGAGAAGGCGAAGTAATTTGACAATATCACTAGAATCTCTATGAAGAAATCAGGGTTAATTTATGATAAAGCTCATCTTTTGCAATGCGTGTTGTATCCTATTCCCGTGGATTTAGCAATAAAAGATACCACAGAGCAAGATACTTCTGAAATCTCAGAAGCTGGGGAGATGCTGTCAGATATAATTTGTAACTGTTTTTTCATGACTGGAGATAAGTTATAGATGAAAAAGATGAGTTAGTGAGGAAAAGGAGCTCTGTTTGGATCAGCAATGTGTGCTAGTCATGTGCATGTGAAAGCCAGAAATGTAACATATAAAATAACAGATAAGAAGGAACTGAAAAAAAATTACTGTCTGGGAATCTGAAAGGCAGATACTGCTTCAGAGACTGAAGATTTGTTTCTGTAGTTAATGAGAATCTTCATGAATGAAAACTCTTTTCTCCTGGATTTATGATATTATACAGTGCAATTTAATGGCAGGCAATAAGCTTTTTGAAAGAGGAGCTGATAGTCAGGTTCCCATGATGCTGTAAATATACCACCCCACTCAGAAAAAAAAATAGCCAGAGAGAAAGAGCTAGAAGAGGGTGCAATCTCTAACTATCCTCCACCTTTCACTTCCCTGGCCAGATCTCTACTGCTCTACTTCTGTCTGCCCCAGGATATTAGTTATCACCCAACCAGTCTCAGATAGCTGCAAAATAATCCTTCAGTACCTGTGATACGACAACTCATTTGCAGCTGCTACTGTCCCAAACTTTCATCACTCTCTGCTGCTCACACCGAACAGTTTAGAAATATGAATAAGACCCTCCAGGAGAGCAAAGTTGCCAGAGAGAACATGCACAGGTGTGTGTTTAGTTGCTGGGGTCTCTGTGAACTTCCCTCTACAAGGAAAAATGTCGGCTCATCGCTCAGCACGATCTTGGGCTACACCCAAGGGCGCTGGGTCAGTGCACTTGACTGTTTAACCCAGAGATGAGGAGGCTGAGAGGCGATTCCATCGATGCTTACAAATGTCTAAAGGGTGGGTGCCAGGAGGATGGGGTCAGACTCTTTTCACTGGTGTCCAGTGACAGGACAAGGGACAATGGGAAACAGGAGGTTCAACCTAAACGTAAGCAAATACTTCTTTACTCTGAAGGTGACAGAGCACTGGCACAGGCTGCCCAGAGAGATTGTGGAGTCTCCATCTCTGGAGACTTTCAAAACCCACCTGGGCAAGTTTCTGTGTGACCTAGTCTAGGTGATCCTGCTTGGGCAGGGAGGTTGGACTGGGTGGTCTTCAGAGGTCCCTTCCAACCCTGAACAAGAGCAGAAGTGGCCAGAGCTTATTGCTTTCATATCCTGCATATGGTGTGTCATCTCGAGCTGGCCTGGTTTTGCTTGCTGCACGTTGCTGGCTTGGCACAGTAGGTGTCTCTACATTTGAGGAACACAGAGGTGTCAGCAGGAAAATGCCAATGGTATATCAGATGTGGCCAGCTAATTGCTGCCCTGACCCTCTGAGACGTTATGAAAACGTATATCTAGGTGCAAAACTTACTTGGCAAGCGTGCATGCGCTTGGGGCTTGATTTCTTCAGTGAAAGATGTGCTCAGACCTGTCACACTGCAGGGGGCTGGCAGTCCTGCTCAGGGGAGAGAGGAGTGCCTGGTTGAGGCTGTGGGAGGGCTCTGGCTGCAGCGGGGACTTCAGTCCTGCTGAAATTCAGCCAGTGGACTGACCAGGGGTCACCATGTGCTGTGAAGCTCATGGACTGCAGCCCTGTGAAGCTCATTTTCCCAGCAGGTTACCCTCCTTGCAGGATCCTGCTCTGTACCTCTCTGATATTTCTCTCCAAAGCCCACTGGTGCATTCACAGGGGCGGGAGAAATAGGGTGCTGTCTTCCCTCCCACAGCTCGGGCAATCCCCAATGCCTTTTGCAAATGTTACATTTATGTGCATTTAATTGGTCTTTATGGCTATATATTTGTCTTTCACCTGGCGCAACCTGCAGTTTTAATTGACTACCATGTCATGTGCATGAATAGTAAATATGCCCATTAGATAAAAGTGTGCTTGTTAATCTGGTAACTACTTTGTGTTATATTCCATGCACGAAGGTACACGAATGTTGCTGTGCTCTAGCTGTATGAACTCACAAACCAAATACACAGATACACATTCAGAGCTTATGCTGGAGACTTGCTCCTGTGCCTCTGCTTGAAGCAGCTAACGATGCAAGTGCTTCATCACAAAAAAATAGGGACTTTAGATATTAGGTGACACTGCTATGAAACAGGTTCACATGACCATTTGCAACCCTGAAATCCCTTAACATAAAATCACTTGTCCACGTCACATCTGTTTTCTAACCTCTGGGAAAGGTTTGACAACTGCTCGTTGCTTCAAAGGGGCAGGCTGAAAATGAAAGACCAGTGCCTCAGTTCTCAGTTCTCTGTTTCCCAGGAAAGTCTGAAGGCATTCTTGATGCCAAGCTGCTTTGAAAACCTAGCCCTTGATTTTGGCAACTCTTTGAAGATAAAGGGTCGTTTTTGTTGGTGTTTCCAGGTTTCAGCAGGTCCCAAATTTGTGATACTGTATTTCTGTTTCCCACCAGCCAAAATAAGGCAGTGCACGGCCTCCTTGTAATGAACAGAAGACAGACAAGTGGGTTTGTCATTCCTTTGATGAAATAGTTGTGTTCGAATTTGTATCACCTTCGAGACAAGAATCAGGCTGGGTTTTGTCCAAAACAATTTGTTCATCTTTCGTTGACAAATAAGTCTAAAAAAGACTTTTATACTCAATCTCCGGCTGTTGTCGGCTCCGTGCTGTATAATCCTTTGGTTGGGTTATCAAACTTCATCATAAAAACAGTCAGGATTCTTCCCCCTCCATCACTGAGGGACACTTTTCCTATTCTAATCCCTCTAGGTAAGGTGATTTGACACCTAATATAGTTTTCAAGGCAGAATATATTATGAAGGCAAAATTAAGCAACAACACTCTCTGGTTGCGTTTATAAGCTCTTAACACACCTTGGCACACTTAGCTTTTTTCTCTCTCGATACATGCACTAGAGATGAAAGTTATCAGTGTAAAGAAATGCAGAAATCATTAAGGATGCTGTCACAGGTGACTAGTATTTATTCATGCACATCTTGGGGGCTTCTAAGTCTTATGGTATAGTTCAATAGAAATTACAGGGTTGGGGTGGGTTTTTTTGGTATTAACAGTTGTTAAATGTGTCAAAGCTAGTGAAGTCAGATGAGTTTTACAAAGACAAATTATATGAGCAGCCTGACAGCTGGTGAAACTCATTGATGAATTCTAGTAAGATTGATTGGAAAGAATCACCTCAACTTCTTATGTGTTAGTGGATTTTAAATTAATTATATTTTAACTGCTTTAGAGACAGACCTGAGAATAAATCTGTGGAGCCCAATGTAAGTGGCTGTTCAATAAATGAGAGAAGAATAGAAAAGTAATCAACATTTTAGCTGTGTACAGAATGACAAAGAAATCAAATACTGAAAATATTATTACAATGCCATTAACATAAATCAATTGCATGCTCTATCCTCAGAATCTTTTTTCATTTCTGGTCATCTTGTCTCATAAAGTCTTTAATGGCTATAAAAAGACTGCAGAGATCGACAGTGAAAATTGTTAGAGATGTGTAGAGATTTTTGTGAGTGGGGAGGCAACGAACTGCATCTGTTTAGAAAAAAGCTTTAGCTCCAATAAGAGACTCCAACACCTCAGCAGGACCAAGGCAGGTACAAGACATGGTCCCTTCACCACCCTACCTGCTCACTAGCCCTCAGGGATCCATAAGCATATTGAGTTTTTAATAACCAGAGGTCCCAGAGGCTCATGGTTACAGAAACAGTCAAAATAACCCAAAATGTTATTTTAAAAAGACACAGTTCTCTGAAAGACCGATTGAAGGTCTTGCCCTCAAGAGCTGGTTCTGTGTCACATATTCCTTGGTGGAAGTGGGTTCTCTAGCCTTTAATCTCTGCACCTTGTCCAGGTACCTTGGTTCGGGGAGCGTCCAGCACAGCACACTGGGCATTTTAACTCCCTGACCCCTCCAGAGCCAATTGTTAAAATTAAACTGCTGGGACTTCTTTATCATGCTAAAATATTTGACGCAAGATTGCTTAATCTTGTTTAATCCAATTGCTTAATAGGATCTCAAACAAAAAAAAAAAAAGAAGAAATTTTTGTAGGTAGAGAGAGTATATATCAGTTTTATTAACAAGCTAAATATTTTAAAGCAGATGTTATCTCGTGCTTTAAGCTATAGATCTAACGTGCAGCCACAGCAGTTTTGGGAAATGGTTCCCTTCCTGGCAGATTCCTCTGCAGTTTTGTGCTGTCCCCAGGAGGATGCACGCAGGCGGGTGAGATCCCCAGACATGGTGTAATTTGGGGCTCCCGCGGGCAGACTTCTTGAGGTGTTCCAGCAAAGGGGAAGGAGACCTGTCTTCCCTGCCACTGCATTTGGTGTGGGCTCAGCCCCCTGCTCACAGAAACGGTCTTGCCACCTCCTTCCTCCTACATCTCTGCTTGGCAAATGGGAGAAAGAGGCAGCGTTTCTGTGATGTAAATAATGTTTAACGAGCGGGCCTTGGCGTTGTAAAGGAACTTGTGCACTTGTGCTTAAATCATTTTGGTGGTTGATTTAGAGCCAAATCCTGCTGGCCTTATTGAAGCAATTAGCCTGATTATTGCCGGAGGGATATTCACACAATTAAGGTGAGCGGTGTTTGTTCTTTATTCTAGAAACCAGTTGTCTGTGCAAAAGTAGTTGACCCAGTGTAGTGGTGCTGAGGCAGTCTGGGGCCAGGCACCGAGAGAAACCTTCCAACCCAGATGAAAGCCTGGTGTCTTTCAAAGAAGAGGGATGGATAAATGGACCATTTGCCTGACGCTGTTCTGTGTGGAAAGCGAAAAGCTGTCAGCGAGAGACATGTCCTTGTGTGTTTGCTCTGCGGGGACTGCAACTGTGGTTCCTTTCCCAGCTTTAGCAAAGGAGGGAGCTTGCTAATTACTTCTACAATTGCCATTTATCAAAAAGAGCATCTGAAGTCTTCCAGTGATATTTTTTTCCCTCTCTTCCTGCTATTTCTAAGGCACCTATCAATGTGGTACATAAGTACCATCTGGATACCTGGCTGGTAACCAGCAGGCTGTGATATGTGAGGTTTTTTTAAATAGAGACAAAAGAATGTAGAGTAGGAAGAGTAGAGAAAAAGTGGAAGCAGGAGACAAATTGCGTGTTTTAATGGAGACTGAAGAAGGTGTAAGTGAACATAGAAAAAGGAGCTGGAGAAATTCCTTTGTCCAATATTTTCTGCTCAAAGAAGTTGTAGAGTACATGAAACCTTCTAGGAACCTTGCTAGGTATATTTAAATTGGCTGTGCATTATGCTTCCAGACTAGCAGGGCTGCTGTACTGACTCCAGATGAACCCTCACCACAAAGCAGGAACATGTCTGCAGAGGAAGCTTCTTGCTCTGCTGGGTGAAGTTCTGTACCTTGTGCTAGATGCCAGCACTTATTTACACCCGCAGCACAGATGTGCTGGAGTTATTAATGAAAGGCACAGCTTTGAGATCAATTCTGATTTTCTTCTCCTTCACCCTGTATTCTTGGTGTCATCCACAAGTCTACCCTTAGTAAATTCACTGATGGCATCAAGTTGGGGAGGAGTGTTGATTTGCCAGAGGGTAGGAAGACATTGCAGAGGCACCTGGACAGGCTGGGTCAATGGGCTGAGGCCAATGGTATGAAGTTCGAGAAGACCAAGTGCAGAGTCCTACACTTCAGCCACAGTAACCCCCTGCAGCACTCCAGACTGGGGGAGGAGAGGCTGGAGAGCGGCCCAGCAGAGAGGGACCTGGGAGTACTGGGTGACAGCTGGTTGAACAGGAGCCAGCAGGGTGCCCAGGTGGCTCGGAAGGCCAGTGGCATCCTGGCTTGTATCAGGAATAGTGTGGCCAGCAGGAGTAGAGGGGGGGGTTGTCCCCCTGCACTCAGCACTGGTGAGGCCTCGCCTCAAGTGTTGTGTTCAGTTTTGGGCACCTCAATACAAGAGGGATGTCGAGGTGCTGGAGCAAGTACAGAGGAGGGCAACAAAGCTGGTGAAGGGCCTAGAAAACAAATCTTATGAAGAGGAACTGAAGGAGCTGAGGCTGTTTAGTTTGAAGAAGAGGAGGCTGAGGAGAGACCTCATCGCTCTCTACAACTACATTTTAGAGAGGTTGGTACTGGTCTCTTCTCACAGGTAATTGGTAGTAGAACTAGAGGGAATGGTCACAAGCTGCAATAGGGTAGATTTAGGCTGGATGTTAGGAAAAAATTTATCACAAGAAGAGTAGTCACACACTAGAATAGGCTACCCAGGGAGGTGGTTGAGTCACCTTCCCTGGAGGTGTTTAAAGGTCATTTAGATGCAGTGTTGGGGGCTATGGTTTAAGTGTGGACTCTGTAGAGTAGGGTTATAGGTCGGACCTGGTGATCGCAAGGGTCTTTTCCAAGCTGAATGTTTCTATGACTCAGGGGGGACCTTACCACTCTCTACAACTACCTGAAGTGAGGTTGTAGTCAGGTGGGGTCGGCCTCTTCTCCCAGGCAACCAGTGACAGGACGAGAGGGCACGACCTGAAACTGTGTCAGGGGAGGTTTGGGTTGGATCTCAGGAAGCCCTTCCTCACGGAGAGGGTGATCAGGCACTGGGATGCACTGCCCAGGGAAGTGGTGGAGTCACCGTCCCTGGAGGGGTTTAAGGAAAGGCTGGACGTGGCACGTAGTGTCATGATCTGGCTGATGTGGTGGTGTTGGGTCATAGGCTGGACTTGATGATCTCAAAGGTCTTTTCCAACCTCAATAATTCTGTGATTCTGTGTATTCTGTGTTTGGCTTATAAGAAGTCAAAGAAACTGTACAAAATGGGAATTTGGCTTTTTGAATGACTTTCAGTTGAGGAATAGTCTAGTCCCAGGTTATAGTGTGAAGACACTTGAGTCTTCTTGCTGATGATAAATTCATTCATGTCAGTAGAGTTTACTGTTTGTGTTAGCACTGTTCCAGGTGTGGGTGCCTGTGTGTGCAGAAAATAATGTCTCAGTCTGGCAGAATATCATTGCTAGGAAAACTTCTGTAGTCAATTACTGAGAATTTTCCCTGAACTGTGATGATTCTGGAGCAGAGTCAGGGCTTCTGGTGTTATGACAGAATTTTGCAAGTTCTGTGATGGCTTTTGACAGTCCAGGTCCCAGCGGGGAAAGGCTCCTCACTTGAAATCAATCAACTTCATCACACAGGAAAAAAAAGAATAAAGAAACCTACCTCAAAACTCAAACTCAGTTTAAAAGGGGATTCTCTCTGACTGAGCTGAGTTGCTGCAGATATCTCTACACTACAAGCTTATTCGTGTAGCGAATCATCTAAAGGCACACCTAACAAAGACATCTTGTTCACGCTTAATGCACCAGATAAATTGTTTTAAAAGGCAGAGTTATTTTGTGAGTTCTTAGTGAATAAGCTCATCCACATATGCATCTCTGAAGAGATTTTTGAATTAATTGCTTTCAGTCATTTTCTTTTTGTAAAATTGGAACAATGATGGAATAGACTGGCTGTGGAGTTTGGCCGAGGAAAGATTATACTAATCCACTTGAAATACGACTGAAACAGAAAGCAAGAAGAGATAAAAGCAATTTTTTTTTTCAAAGCGTGTTTACCTGTGACAAAATCCTTCCAAATTACTGGATCATCTTAATTAAACTCTAACAGAAACGATTTTGCTGTGGACTTCTTGGAATATTTCATGACCAGAGAATATGTCCTGTGATGCTTTTTGTAAGATAGGAGAATACCTGTTTCATGCAGTTAATAATTAGGAGACCAACAGATCTTTCAAAGACCAGAGTTGCAACGAAATGTGTTATATGAAAGCAAATAAAGAGCGGGAGTTTATTAGAAGTTTATGCTATATCCTGATGCATCCATTAACATGAGTTTTCAGATGTCAGGGCACTTTCTGTTTTCAGATCCTCCAGTCAGTAAAACGCTACGGTTACTTGCTTTGTTACCTGCTTAGGTTACTGCTCCCTGTGCCTGGAAGTACTTATGCTTTGGTGAAGGAATTGAAGGATGTCCTAGTTACATTGTCCACTCAGGCTTTCTTTCTGAAACTCTTATTTCCTGGATCCGTAAACTTTTGCAAATCACAACAGTCCTCCTTACACCTGCTCTGCAAGGTCTGTCTTTCACGGCTGAATCAATTCTTCCCTATCACCACAGCAGCAGCTCTGGAAGTCAACATGTAAGCTTAAAAACTGCTCATCAATAGCTAGATGGGTCCTGACGATCGAAGACCAATGAGGGCAGACAAGCTGTTGTCCTTTTGTGCCTCTTAGTTCTATAACTCCCAGGCAACACGTTGCTGCAGTTAAGACACAGTTTTCCGAAGCTTGTTTTCGCAGCAGTTTCACTGGGTCATTAGGATGGAGGAATTTAGGGGGCATAGCTAGGGGGAATGTGCTGTGCCAGGACTGTGACTGCTTCTTGCTCCCCACACCTCACCCCTGGCTATGCTCTTCTCTCGCTTTTCTTACACCAGCTCTGGTGCCTGTTGGCTTCCAGCTGGGCTCCCTCAGCCAGCCAAAACCAAAGCAGAGTTCCCTGAAGGTTCTGTGAGCTGAACTGGCTCCCCAAAGGGCCAAGTGAGCCTGGGAAGGTGTGGGAGGGGGTGGCTGGGTGGGAAGAGGGAGGCAGTAGGAGAAGGCAATGCCAGCCCTGAGGTAGCTGCGAGTTGCTGGAATGGCCTGGCTGCAGTGTCCCTTGGGCTGCCCCCCCCCAAAACCCCCACACTCCTAATCGAGGTCAGAGAGTCAATCTGTTTGGCAGCAGCACTGAGAAGCACACTCACTCCTGCAGATGGAGAAAGAGACAAGTCTCCAAAAGGATTTTATATTCCTTTGTTTCCTCTGACTTTGATTTAACCATGGGCTGTGATGCTTTAAGTACCAGATATTAATTAGAAGTGGTAGGGAGTGCGTCCCAAAGGGATCATACTCCTAGTCTTCTCACCATTCCTAGTTTGACTTATTTCAAGTTACTGCTCTGAAACATTATTTATTCACTCAGGAGCCTGACGTTTATAAGGCAAATTTGCAAATAACTAATGGTTGTCAGTAAGGAGTACCACTCTGCTGAGGTGGAAAATAGCTTGCCCACAAGTAAAATATAGCCAAGTATACTAAATGTTTTCTGCAACAATTCTTTAAGGCAGGCAATGTTATCTTGTCCTTTCTCTGAATGCTTGCTCAGCAGGCACTCAAGGACAGTGCGGTGCCAAGGACTTCTGCCAGGGTGGTGACCTTGGACAGATGAACTACTCTGAGCTTAACTTCAGCCCCAGTCTGATCTCTGATCCACTGAAAGGGAAGTGGGGAAATGGGACAAATGCTCTTTTGTCTCCTCTGGTCTTCAAAACCCTTCTAGTGGTGGTTCATTTAGGACAACGCAGCAGCACACAGAGTGGGAGGAACACTGACTTCAGACAAAATTGCTGGGTTCCTGTGGATGGCAGGGGTACAGGTCCTGGCTGCTTATACTTATCACATCTGCACTCTGGGGATCTAGTTATAGCCCCCTTACACGTTTCAGAGACACTTAACACTTACAGTTAGGCATTTTTCTTCTTTCCTCCAAAAGAGATCTTCCCCATTGCTTTTGGATCTACCAGTTCCCTGCAATGGGGAGCTGTGGTGCAGATCGGTGCCAAGGGTTCAGCAGGCAAGATATAGGCTTTGATGAGGTTTTGTGCGGTTGTGTGATGCAAAGGACTACCTAAAGAGCTTGTGCATTTACTAGTGTAGCTTTGAAAGATTCTTGAGGACCTCAGAGTTGTCAGGTCATTCCTCCTGTGGAGTTATAGAAGTAGATGATAAATAAACAGTGGGGATGCCCAGGTGCGCTTGTGACTGTGCTGCTGCCTCCAGTATTTCAAGGATTTTGGAAGATGATGTTACAGCTTCAAGATGTTCCTGTGTCCCTGCAGGACTTATCAGTAGGAGCTCTGCTCTCAGTCAAGCCACAAAGGCACCAAAGCATGGACCAGAGGGGCGACCAGCAATGTGGGGAAAGAGAGCTGGGATTTAACTTTTTCTGTGTTTCCCCTTTAAAAATTAACTCCTTCTTTAAAAGTAGTCCATACAAAGCTATCTCACTTTGCACTAGCAGAGATGGGGGTTAATTATGGGTAATAGGACAGTTTTATATTAAGAAAGAAAAAAGTATTTCAAGACTTGTACGAGTTTTAGTGGTATCCAGGGGGAGTTTCAAATCAGGATTTCATTACAGACAATATTGAGTCAATCTTTGTCCTAGCAAAGATCCTCTGTGTTTGCTTTGATTTTAGTTCCTCTAATCTTCTTGTTCTCTTACTCTCCCTGAGCAGTATTAATCTGGTGGTACACGTGCTCTGACAGAATATGAATGCGTGTGTTTTGCCTGTAGTGACACTCGGTGTGTGGCTCACACGCAGTGTTTGCTGCATGCAGTTTAGGCACGGTTCTATTTTTAGAATAAGTATGGCTATCTAGGATCATTGGACTTAAATCGAAAAGGGAAGGAAGGACATATAATGGGAACATAACACTGCTCGTTGGCTCTGTGCAGTCACAGCAGCCCTGTTGATTTGGTGCACACCTCACTCTATATGAAGTGAGAAGTAGTTGGACAACACAGCCCACTCAGTAGGAGACCTTAGATTTCCTCCTATGTGACACAAATGCAGTGCAAAAATAATTCAAAAAGCATATATATGCATGTTTTGTAACCTTTTCCTCCTCATTTGTTTGTGAGTGAAAAGAACTTGGTGTTTTGACAGCTGATTTGTTTTTTTTGTCTCTGAGAAAAAACACTTGACAGAAATTCTTTGCCCAGACTATGACCAGGTGCTTGTTAGTGAGTTTTCCTCTTGTCTGTTATTTTCACAACTCTTCCATACCTCTGTGGCAAGTCATCAGACCCCTGCACGACAAAAACTAAACCGCATCACCTCCTTGCCTGACTGCACCTGTGGCGAGCCCCCATGTAGTGCCTGCACGGGGAAGGACTGGGAGCCAGAGCTCCAGGGCTTGCCACGAGCCGAATCTCATAAGACAATGAACCTTGAAGTTAATGACCCAAATTCACTAGATGAATTGTTAAAATCTGCACTGGTGTATTTATGTGTTCGTGCTGTGTGAATCCTTATTTCTTAATGTACACACGCAGCTGAGCCCCGCTCTGCCAGTGGTCACCCTTGCTTTTCACCTCTTTCAATGTTTTCCCTCCTACACTCACTGCATCATTGCTGATGCTCTCTTGCTGTCCTCCCTCTTGGCTCTCTTCATGTCAGGCAATGTGCAAGACAGACACAACAAGAGAGGCTATAATGTGGAAAATTTAGAAATTTCCATGATGATTTCTTTGTTCTTTTATTTTGGCATTACAAGCTTACACAAGAGTGTTAGAGAGAGCTTGGGGACATGGCAAACGCCGTGAGAGAGTGGCCCATGCAGTGCACGATGGATGATGCTGACTGTTCATTTCAACAGAGCAGCAAGAGTCCAAACACTTTTCATGAATATTCATATGAAACTGAAAGCTGTTTAACCCGGCTCTCACATCTGTCCGGTGTTGCTCGTATGACTACCTGCAAGACATGAATTTTAAACCTGGCTGGGCAGATAGTGATGGAAATCCAATATGAAAACAGTATACTTGGTTGTGAAATTTGCAATCCACTTTCTGCGAGTTAGCTATACAAATCACCTAATCAAGGAACACCACACGACTGTACTAAGCAACACAGTATGAATTTGCAAACATTTGCCATTCCCCAAAGATTTCTAAGCCAAGAATTATTCACTGAAGAAATGCCCCAATAATACCAAATAAATAAATTAGGAAAATTGCATGAGCCCCACAGACAACTCATAAGCAGAAGGGTAAGTGAGATTCACATCAAAAAGTACTCATTGAGCTTCTGAGGAAAACAGGGAAATTGTTTCTCAGCACAGTGAATCAATCTGTTGCAGTTTGCCTCATTATCTGCTGTACGTTGATGGAGCAAAGGGAATGCTGAGAGATTTGGAGTCGCTTCTGACAGGCTCTCAGATGAATGGATGTTTGCTGCTGGCAGAAGTTTTTCTAAGCAGCGAAATTGTCTGGAATAGTTTTAAAAGCAGATTTAGTTTTGGATCGTGGGATTTGCAGTATGTCTTATTTTACGGTTGAAAACTCCTGAAACATTAACCTGCTCTGGCTACAAAACTTTACTTTGCATTTTGACTTCTCTGGAGCTCTGCGTTCAGCCTCATTCCCTGAGCACCACTGTCTGCATTTCCACTGCCTCGTTAGGGCACTCTCCTCACCCTTATTTGCAAGGCAGGGCTGTTACTTTGCCCATTTTGCAAAGAGGCTGGGGGACTTGCCCAGGGCCCCCCGAGAAGTCTGTGGCTGGGCGCAGGTTGAGGGGAGCCCCCTGCCTCCTTGTGGTTTTACCCCTTCGGCCCTTTCCCTCAGAAAAGCACTTAAGTTTAAAAAAAAGTAAAATTGCCTAAGCCTCTGGACAGAACTGAGACAGAGAGGAAAAAATAGGTACTTGATTTCCACATGCATTGCTCATTTCTGACACAGATTTAATATCACTGCATAATATCTCTTTGATCCATACTGCAAACTGCTAGAGACAATTTCTTTGGATGAAAGTTTTCACTCTTATCACTATATACCAAGTAATGTATATGACACAGGTCAAAATGTTTTGGGTTGGTTTGTTTTTTTTTTTCCCAATTTGCAAGGCAAGGTAAGGCACCTGACTGAAAAGTTGTTGCTTGGATCAAAGGGAGAATATTTGTATTATGTTTCTTAAAATGAATTCTTACTATTCCTGATCCAATATTGCTTCTCTTTGGCACAATCTGTATTTACTTTGACTGAATGCATTTAGCACTTTTGTTGTTAAATTGTCATCAGTGTTTTGTTATTAAAAGAATTGCATCATGACCTATTTACAATGAAGTACAATACACTGAAATTCTTCCTTAAAGGGAACATTAGTTAGGGTGAGTAAATTCAAATTACTTGGTAAGTCACTGCTCTGTAAGAGTTCTTTTTCTAATGAAGATTTAATGAAAACGATCAGTTTAAGAGAATTAAGTTGTGAGTTTCTGACAACGCTATTGTAAAGTATGCCTAATGACACCCACATTAAAGTAGATTTAAAATGACAACATAGCCTTAATTTTAAAATTTAGCACAGCGATACCATACCTCTTACTGCAGATATGACACTCTCCTTCTTTAAGTGCATTTTTTAATAGCTCCTGTGAGAAGCACTTCCGTAAGCAGAACATTTTACTGTTACTAAATACCACTCAGTCTGAAGTCTCTCTCACGTTTGGAAATGACACTTTAATGCCCAAATCGAAACAATTCGCCAGCACAAGGAATGTCACACTCAGATCAAACACACCAAATGATAAGGATTCTGTGTGTGCATGGACATAAGATTTTCATTCATTAAGTTCCTGCCGCTTATCTTGGGTATGTGCAATGACAGAAATGCAAACTCGCAGCTCAGCACTGACCAGGAGGACCCCACACAAACCTCCCTGTCCCGTTTTGTTGTGCAGACCGGACTCTGCTGTTTAGGCGTTTTCTTGTCTAGTGATGCTAAACAGGTGCATCAGAAAAAAAGTACACGAGCTTTCTAACTTTGCATATCACCTCTTGGACTCCTGGCTGTCAAGAAACAAGCTCTTTCAAGGGAAAGCTTTCCAGTTGTACTACTGAGCCTTCATTCCCCCCTGAGCTCTTGCTCCCAAGCCGTTCAGCATCCAGCTAAATGTCCTCTACATCCTTCCTTGCACGGTTGTTTCTCAGAGGGAGGGAGAGGGGCAGGGGCTGGCAGTGGCATGCACAGGAGGAAATTGTACCTTTTTCTATCCGAAACTATGATTGTTGTCCAGCAAAACAATGCCAGTAGTGCAGAGGAAGCTTTGATTATGCGAAATGGATGGACACATCACGCCTTTTTTTGCAATAGGTTATAACCTAAGGAGTTCCTCACCCGGAAAATCCCTCCTGTCCCCCACCGTGGCTCTGTTTTCCCCTTTTCAAATTGCATCAGTGACACTCCAAACGCATTTTACATATTAATAGCACGTCTCCCTCATCTTACAGGCTTCATAGCCGTCCTCTTCCCCTTTTATTTTAGGGCAGCTTCACCTCTCCCATCTCAGAAACAGCCCGGCTGGCTTGGTAGAAAAGGAGTAAAGTGTTTTCTCTATGACCTCTATGTATTTTACTCCGTGGGAAGAACAACGTGGAATGCACACTCAGCAGGAGGTGAGATTTGAGCCACCTTATCCTCGAGGCATTTCTGCCATAAAAACGCAGGACTATCAACAGTATTTCTATCCTTGTTTCTCCCCCCCGCCCCCATCCCATCACCCTCTCCCCACCGCCGCTTCGCTGCTGCCGACGGCACCTGACTGCGCTCGGAAAGCCAGGGAGCAAAGCACAAACAATGGGCACCGAGCAGCAGCAGCTCCCTTTGTTTCCCACGCAAATCCTACCTCTGATAGTTGGTCACATCTTCCTCCAAGGCGAAGCCTAATTATTAATAAACAGAGATCCAGCGGAATCCTCCAAACTGCCACCAGTTGTTAAGCGCTGTCATCCTTCCCTCCTGGTGCTTAAACCTTTTTGGACCATTAATGTCACAACCCCTGTTAACTCATAGCTTAGTACTCCCTGCTCAAAATGTCTGAAATAGTTTGAAAGGACAATAGGAATGACAGGCACACTAGACAGCCATGCTTGAAATTAGTTATCTCAAGCTGACTTAAGGCTGTTTCGTAGTGCTCTTAAGGCATGCACTCGGTAGGGTTTATTAACCTAGGCTAGACATGCCGTTCCTGCTTTTATTCAGTGCTGTAATCGGATGGCTGCTAGAAATGCAGCAATAGGTCTAACCCTATTCATCCCTCTTTAGCTTTTAAACCTCTCTGGGAGAGGAAATAGCTTCAGTCATCCTTAAACTTACTGAGGCTACTGTTTCTGCAGAGCAGGGTTTCACACATTGTTTTGAAACTAAGGAGAAAATCACTCCCGGGAATGGAAGGTGCCGTAGCTCTCACGGCTGATGTGAACGGCAGGATGAACGCGGCAGCATCCGCCCCCACTGTGAGCTGAGGCTGTCGCAGGAGTTAGTGGAAGTAGTGATTGGAAGCTGAAAGTTCATAAAACTCTATAAGGGTGTACGGACAGTGTCGTGGTTTGCATTTACAGAGTCATAGAGGTAGGCTACACTTGCCAAAATGCGAAATACGGTTTGCAGATAGCAGGGTCTTGCAATCTAAATTTGCAAGTTGACAGCACCTGGGGTAATCATGAACAGGAGAAGAGAGAGCGATGAACGGCATCTGTAGTGCCTGTGGTGTGGGGAAGAGGAGTTGTGAGAGAAGATGCCAGTGGAGGCTGCTGTTTTCAGTAAAACCATGCACGTATCCAGATCCCAGAGCTGTTAGTGCTCTGCTGAGATCTTGGACCTTTTTTTTCTTTTTGGTTGTTTTCAGTTAATAACCAGCCTAGGTCGAGATGGATCAAAGCTTGTTAACATCTGCTGTCAGTTCAGTGTTGCTGATCTCAGTGTGGTCCCTAGTGGACAAACGTAAAAGCCACCAGCACAGATGTGTCTCTGCCTGCAGCAGTGGCACAGGGGCTGAAGGACTGGAGAGGCAGCCTGGTGCCAACGTGGACTGGGAGAGAGCAAGTGGGGAGTTAGTGCTCCTGCTGTTTGTTCAGCACCTGCCTGACTTTTTGTCACCCTCCAGTTCCCAGCCTTTGGCTTAACAATGAAAAAACCCACACCATACACGGATACATCTCAGAAACAAATGGTGTTTAGAGAAATAAAGAAGGAAAGCAGACCATGATGCAAAACCACCACTAGAGCACTAATGGCAAATATGCATTAGACTTTTAAATGATTGGGACTTGAGGGCTGGGTAAGGTGTGAACCTCCTCCTTTGAGGAGCTCTGGTGTGAATCTGCATTGGTCCTTTGCAGAGGTGACTTACAAAATATTTGAAAGTTGCTGTTGCAGGAAAGGAGGCTGCTGGTCTCTGCTGAACCAGCTGGTAAAGTCTGCCTTGTTCTTAGGGGGAAAGGAGACAACACAACTCCCTTTTTTTTTTTTTCCACGTGACTTCCTGTCACCAACACACCAGATGCCCATGCTGCCAGTGATGCCATGGCAGAGTGGGTCTCAAGTCTTTCCTCCTGAATTTGCCTTCATAGAAGCTCTTCAGTGAAAGCAAGCTTGTTGCTGGTGCAAGCAAGCTGTGGATGCTGATGGGGACATCCGGGGCTACCCAGATGAGGGTAAGCACGACATTTGCCTCTGAATCAGCACTGCTCCTAACAGGGCTGCCTTTGCACTCTGTGCTTTCCTATGTCTGTACTCGCTGTCACTCTTGGACATTCTCCCTTCCTCTTTTCACCCCCTGCCCCTTATCCAGTCAGTATGTTACAGGGGAGGTCTCAGGATTTCAGTTTTATTTCTCAGTTTACAGTGGGGAATTGTTAGAAGCTTATGCTTTTCCCAAGATTGCTGGGAGCAGAGAGGACTTTGAGTTTTGTAGGCATGAATCTCAGGGTGGACCTTTACATGCCGACTGCTAGCACAGCTGCCAGAACAATACCTGCTTTGTAAATAATTTAAAGAATTTTTTCACTGCCATTTATCTAGCACTTTTTCATAAGCACTACATTCACCCTAAGGCAGAAAAAAAAAAAAAAAAGTGTGGGGGCAGAAAAGTTCTTGTCCTGAGCAATGTACTTCTGTCTCACTGTGCAATTCATTTCTGAGTGGGATGACACAGCAGTTCAAGAGGCATTAGAGAGATTCCCATTGGAGATACACAGGTCTAGGGGTGCTGACTATGTTGGTGATCTTCTGAGGGATTTCAGTACCCAATTGGACACAGCAGTGTTCAATAACCAGTTAAAGCTGGTAATCATTGCCATCCATGTCCATAGTTCACCAATTATGTATGCTGAGTACAAGGAGGCTCATAAAAAATGGATGACTATCCCAGCTTCCCCCTCTCTTCTGCAGTGAATAAATTACCTATGGACCTCCCTGCCACAACAGTCCCAAAGGCTTTGATCCTTAGCAGTAGGTTAAAGTCACTCAGACTTGGTGGTCAACATCTGATAACTGTCTGAGAGCTGTGTTTACAGCTGTGTTACAAGATGTATTTACATTGCGTTGTAGTTGAAAAGGGAGTAAACTCTTCAAGGTGTAGGCCAAGGATGATCAGAAAGATCTAGGGGCTAGTTAGTTCAAAATGTCTTAGTCTTAGGGAGATATTCCCCCTGTCTCAGCCTTTTTCTAATCACTGAGCAGCAACAGCAGCTGCCATCAGTGATGAGACTCGTGCATACTCCCTACACTTGCCATGGCTCTACTGCTGTTGCACTTTTCTGATGCAGCAGTCTTGCTGGAAATAAGATATAGAAGGTGATGAAGCACTGATCTCTTCAGGTATGGTAATTTTCTGTCTTCCTGGACTGTATGAATGTTACAAAGTAGGATTGCCCTGGGAAATGGAAGGCTCATGTCTGCTTTTGTTCTCAGTCAGGAAAATCCTACTGACTTCTGCAGGAGCTGAGATTGCTGCTCAGCTCTGTAGTAGACCCTCTCTGAGAAAAACTATCGCTTGCAAAGGGTTTGCTACAATTTAAAACATCTCTGTTTATGACCAGTATTTGCTTGAGAAATGGCCAAGGAGGAAGAAGAGAAAGAAGAGGAAGAATTCAGAATATTCGCGGTTTGCATGCTGACTTTAAGTCAAACAATATAATGAATGAAGCAACTACTGCATAATTTCATTATGAGTCATCCTAATTATAGCAAGACTTTGATAGATACATAACTAGAAAGTGTAACTATCTGTTGCAAATGCACATTTCTAATTGCACAGGGAAGTACACAATATAATTAAAGCTGCAGGTTACACATTCAATAACCTTTTCTTCCCCTGCGGTGATAAATTCTCTAGGAACAGCATGAATTTGTTTTGAAGTTGTATACCTATCAGACAGCATTCTTTCTACTCACTTGCTGAGTCTTTTTCAAACACTAGCAGGGAGTCTCACTAATCCATAGATACTTGGTGGGAATTGTGTAGTCAAGGATTGCAGGAATGGTTCTTCCACACTGGGTCCCTCTGGAGAATGTCAGTGGTCAGTGCAGGGTTAGCCTGGCAGAGCTAGAGATGTGACGTGCATGGCAGGTTAAGTCTGTATAATTACAGTGTAAATGAGAATTAATCTTAGCAGGGAGAAGGATCCTTCAAAAGTGACCAAATTCTGTCATACACATCTGGATATTCTTGGGCTTTGTGGAGTCTGAACTCAGAAAAGAGTTTTGCAGCTGGCAGCTATTGCCTGGGAAAGGTGAGTCCAGCGTAAGGGAAGAGACATTCCGAATGGAGATCTTGGCAATATGTGTTAATCCCACCTCTGTCTCCGAAATGCAAGAATTATCAAGAAAGCCAGTTGACATCAGTTCCTACATTTACAGCTGAGGCTGATCTCCCTTCTTTTTCCATCAGTAAAACATGCAGCACCTGTGTCTTCTACAACTTCAAAGTGCAAGAGCTGACATGTCACCACAGGAAAACACTCAGCCAGGCTGTGCTGGGTGACTAGTCATAAACTATTATCTTTAGCATAAAGTCAGAAATTGCTTGTTTACTGATGGTGAAATGCAACTGCACAGTCTCTCTCGTGCTGAGAACCATAGGACACCCAAGTGTCCTGGAAATGTGTTCATTTAACTGAGTTTGTTACGCTGACTAGATAATCACTTCCACATGCTGCTTGATTGTCCCCCTTTACACACTGACTCTGTCTTTTTCTTGCAGAGCTCTTTTTGAGCCACTTGCCTACGAGAAAATAACTGCATCTGGAGTGTTAAATGACCCAGAAGTTGCTGCTTTGTAGGCTGACAGTATTTGATGCAAATAGATGGAGTCTTGCTGTGAAAATCTCCTTGGTTGACAATCCATTGGGTACTTTTGATGATAGTTGTCTGAGGAGTTAAAGCACAGGCTCCTCTTTGCATATTCACGCTATCATTCTTACAGAACTGCCGGTATTAAATTCTCGCTGCGCAGTTTCAGCAGAGGCCTTTCTACTCCCCATTTGTTCGACAGCTGCTGGTGTGCATTGCTGCTTCTCTTTGCCTTCAGCTTTTGCCATCTGCCATCATTAAGTTGCCCAGGTGTCGGAAATCTTTTTGCTCTTCTCTTGTAAACATTATTCTGCCTTCTTCTTCCCTAACCTTCATTTATATAGAGGCTGATAGACCGGGCTAGCTGTTCTCAAAACATCTGCTACAATTCATACTTTATGGGGGCGGATGGGGAACAGAGTACGTATACTTGCTGGCAAAAATAAAGACTGGTTAACCCTTCCTTTACTTTCCTTTCCATCTCCGAGAGATTACCGGTTTCCTGCACTTCTAGATGTGCCAGTTAATTAATACTTGCCCATTGGGATGTTACCTAGAGCAAATATATCATAAAGCACAGCTAATTTTCAGAAACATCAAAGCTGCTGCATACTGCAGCAGTGTCTAGTCCTCAGTGGTATTGAGGAGCAGCAGAGATGGGACATGCCTAAGACAATTATCAGCAAAGACATAAAAATAAGATATTTTTCCTCTCTAGACTTCTTCTGCTGGTGCAAACATGGACCACCCCACTGACCAGTATGTTTTCTGCTTAGATACAGGTCAGGCATACTTTTACCATAACCTGGAGGGGAAATCCAGACTCAAGAGCATCTTTCACAGTGATGGGTATTGTAAACAATTGAATTCTTTTGGCAGAGATAACGAAATTAAATGATTTCTGGTGTGCCCAATCCTCCTCAGTAAATCACTGAAGATTGACCGTAAGTTTGAACAGCAACAAAACAGAATCCAGCAACACTGGCTGCTTACACAATGATGCTTTCTGAGCTCTGTGAATGTTTACTGCGTAAAGGCTGGTAAAATACATATCTGAGGATGCACACCCAGTCGCTGGGGCCGCTCTCCAGCACAAGTGTTGAGTAATTCCAACAGGATTTCACGCCTCACTGATTTTACTCTCCTCGGTTTGGGTCTCGGCATCAGTGCTTTCAAAGACTGATTTTGTGTGCAGCTATTGGGCAGGGATGGTTTCTTACTCTGAACAGTTCTGCTGAGCCGCAACTGCTGCCTGCTGCTTTCCCATTTGTTAAGCAATGGATTACTGTTCAAACATTTGCAGCCCGTGTTGGTCTAAGCTCTGTGTGCAGTTCTCTGAATTTACTCCTCTCCTGGAATGCCCTGATCAGAGGTTGTTTCTTGCTCATTCCATAATTTCCTGGAGAGCCGCTCCAATCAGCGCTGCTGTGATTTCCCTGCCTTGTGACAGATAATGTGTTGTGCTATTCACCTTTCTCAGAAAAAACAAATTGGCCACTTAGATGCTCTCAGATTTTACATACAGTGCCTAGCTGTTTCTCCACCAGCTCTTGATGGCTTCTTCTATCCGCACTCTCCTGTTCCTATATTAATACTACTTCTTCAGCAACTTTAGCAAGATATTGCTAGATAATTCTTTCCTCGCCTTTTTTCCCCTCCCCTGCAAATCATTTGCTATGCAGAGCTCGCATTTCTTCAAGATTCAAGTATCTCCTTTAATCCGTTCTTCTTTTTATTCTTTACTCAGCTGCTGCTTTGCTTTGGTGGAATAGTCACTTCTCTGATGAAGCTCATGCTTCTATTTCTGTTCTCTCTCATTTTGAAAGGTCTTTTGCACCAATGAGATGCCTGTTTGGATTTGTTTGATGATTTGGTGCTGTATGTTAAGCCTCCACACTTAGGTGTGGAAGACCAGGTTGTGGAGAGAACATGCAAAGGGAGAGGGAAGGCGGTTTTGCTGTGCTGTGAGTGGAGTTTTTGATGAAGTAACAACAGAAGCAGAAAGGTAAATAGCCTGGGAGTCAGGATCTGTACTGTGGAGAGGTCATTTTGTAAGACTGTGCCTCAGTTTCCCTATTTGTAAGTTAAGAATAATCCTCTGCCTTTATAAAGTATTTTGTGAGCTTCGCCTGGTAACTGAAACAAGATGACGGAAATTCAGTCCTGTTAAGCTTAAGTTGTTGCTCTCTTGATGAAAAACTTTAAATTCACAATAGCAAGAGCCTAAAAATGCTGCAGTAGCCTCTGTATTGCACAGTGTGTATTATGCTGTAATTTGATGGTCACATACGTCTGCTCCTGAAGGCACAACCTCCCTTGCAGTGTCCTCACAGCCCCCTCTCAGCCTCCATGCTCCTGCCAGGACAGACTGATCCTTCAGGGGGCTGTGCGTGGAGCCGGGGGAGAAGCCTCTCATAAGATGCTGCTTTTTAATTTTATTGATCTATAGTCTGTGCCAGGGGCTCAGAGGGTCTTATCCTGCACATGGGGTGTGTGGCTACCACCAAAGCTACCAGCCAAGGATTTATGGGTGTGAACATGAAAATTCATCAGGGTTCAAAATGTTTCCTCAGTTTTGCTGAGTAAACCTGGAATGACCAGAGGGACTTGACTGTATTTACTGCAGTAGAGTTGTTTGGAATTTGTACCACCGAGGGCAACGTTTGTTCTTAAATGTCCATCTCCAAAGATATATAGGTTTCATACAAAGTTATTTCCCCCTCCTGAAAAACTTAGAGCACCTGTATGAAGCTACCACCTCTCCCCTGTCATAACAGCAGCTGAATACACAGGATGTGCTTATGGATAAATTACAGAGGGAAAAAAAAAATGGTATTTGGAAACCAACCAGATGCTTTCCAAGAGGAAAAGGCAAAAAGATAAAGCTTTGCCTTTAACACAGGCTACAGGGATATTCCTTTGGCGTAAACACACATTTTTTCATTGATAAAAGAAATCTCTTTTTTTCCATCCTCTCGGATACAATTTTGAACTCTGCATATGCAGAGATATTAATGTATCATCAAAGGCTGAAGTGAAGAGGACTCCAGAGTAATTTAGCCAGTGAGTTATCTCTGGTTTTAATTGCCTAACACTATTTGTTTACATCTGTTTGGAATTATTTTATACTCATTATGCCAATTGAAGTAATATTTCATTGTTTCTCCACTTCAGGTAGTTTCAAAATTGGGGGAAAAAAGAAGAAGAAGAAAAAAGAACATCTTGTCCATACCTGTAATCTGACCTTTTCTCTGCTCTGAGAAGTTTTAAGTAGATTCTCCAAATTTTTGTGTCTGTACTTGCTCTATTTTGGGACTCTTAGAAATAACCTTGACTCTAAATTGTGGACTCTGAGAAGCACAGAAGATGCACTGCAAGCTGTGCACTTCATCCCTACCGGGATGAGGGGCCATATCCTTAGCAAAAAGCACCACGTGAGGATACACAAATCCAACCCTTCTATTGCAAGGGCTCACGGCTGGAGGTTCAGAAACCAACCATGTTTTAATAGTGACTGAATAAAACAAACTTGAGAAATACAGTCCCAGAAAGTATTTACTTCTGCAGCTTATGCCCCAGCTCCAGTGTGACCAGCTGGATGTTGCAGGATCGGGCTCTGGGGATGCATTTTGACCTCAGCTCCTTGCACTTAAAGATAAAAAGCACCCTGATGTTCCTTACACACGGAAACCGACACCCTGCATCTCGAACCCTCGGCTCATGCCTCTAACCCACTCTCCTCCCATCCACGGCCACCACAAGAAGGATGTATTTCCCTTCCTTAGTTCCCATGCTTATATTTCGAATACCTCTTGGTGCAGCAAACTAGTGAAAAACCTCAGTCCCTTGAAATGCAATACTTTGTGGAGGAGGCAGGATGGATCTGGTAGTGCAGGGATAAATATCCCCAGGGTCCTGTTTATCTCCCCCAGAGTTGCTAGTATTTTTGCACAGAGGACTAATTCAACTTTCTTCCTTCTCTGCCTCTGCTGCCCACCCAGTCCTGCTTCGCCCTCCTGACTGGTGTGCTCAGCTGGCTCCAGCCTGGGTCTTGGGGCATCTTGTGCTGTCTGTGGAGTGGAGGTAAATAACTGCACTAGAAGTCCCTCAGCTGTCTCACAAATGCAAACCGGAGCAAATCCACAAAGTATCTCTGTCTCTCTTGGTCCAACAAAAAACCTCTGCTGTGATTTGGTTTAATTGCTGGAAGGGTCAGGAAGCCCAAGGGAGAAGGGAGATCTCCTGAACCTGTGAAGAGCTCAGTGGCGCATCTGTCAAGAAAGAAAGGTGCTGCCTGGGATCAAAGCAGAGTTTCCTCTTACCCCGTGGATGTATGTGAGCATTGTACAGTGTAGCTGTTACAGAGGAGTCCTGAGAGGGTGTTGGGGATGGTAGGTATGGCCCTGGAGCATGAAGCACCCTGTGATGGGGCTCTGCTTTCCCAGCTTTCCTGCCTGAGCCGGGCATAACCTTTCTCAGCATAACACGCCCTGAAATCTCCACCAGATCACTGGCACGACAGCCTTGATGCTCGGCGTCAGTGATGGGTGTCTGCCCTGCAAACAGCCTGCGGGGTTTAAAACACCTGTGCAAAAAGCAGTTCCAAAAACAAGTCACTCGCCTGGTGGTGGGAGGCAGAGTCAGACTTCATGGGCAGTGGCATGGGTGTGTGCTGGTGCCGGGGTGGGCAGCTGGCAGGGCTGCAGTGGCATCATCTCTGCCCCTCCTCTTTTCTCTATAAAAAAACTTGGGGGAAGCCAAGGTAGAGGCTGCGCTCATATATGAGGTCAGTAATGAGGTACTTCAGCTAATTTGTCAAGATAGGATTTCAAGAGATAAGAAATCCAAATTATACCTTTCAAAGCGGTAAGGAAGTGGAGACTCAATTGAGGTCTCAGCTCTGTCCGTATAAATATAGACCAACTCCCCAGCAGTCAATAGAGTTACTCCTATTTGTGCCAGTGGAACCGGGCAGAATTTGGCCTTGCTGAATGAGGAGTGACATGAAGGATTGTTGGTCTGGAGCCAATTAGGAACTTGGTGTTACTAGGCTGGTAGCAAGTGATGTCTCTCCCACACACCACGATAAGAAATACGGGTCTGAGTCCAAAAGCCAGAGATCTGCTTTTTCTTTTCTCTCTTTTGCAAAGAAATCAATCACGTGCGCTAATTATTTTGGACGGCTCGGTCCTCTCAGGTTTCCCTTTCAGTGACTGCTCCGTTGTGTCAAGAGCTGTACAACCACTGAACAAAAAGACACTGACTGACCAAAGTTATTCATGTGTTTTATTTCGGTAGCCTCTCAATATTTTAGCTACTAGAACATTCCCTGAAATATCTGAGATACTGTGAAGAAATTTAATGCCATTAATTTTTTATGTAGCCATTTTTAATGAAAAAAGAGGATCAAGATTCTGCATTTATGTATTGGTATGAGAGAGAAGAGATACATTCTCCATTGTATAATTACTCCTCTTTGCTATTATTCCTCACACTAGATATACAAATGCGTTTTAGAGTTAAAAACTTAAATCCTGAAGTGCAATTTTGTTCCAGAGATGTTTTGTCTGTTTAATAATAACACGCAATAATGTTTGACTATGATGTGGGAGAACCAACTAAATGTAAGTATGAGCCCAGTTACTGTCAAGCAATATAGTTTTACAAAGGAAGTCTTAAAATTTCCTGAAGCTTTTCTGATTTCAGTGAGTTGACAGGAATACAAATGAGAAGGAAATTTCCCCCTTTGCTGGAATCTGATTTCTGAATTGGATTAATTATGACAAGAGCTTTTTTCCTCTGCATAATCAGATTTGCTAAAATTTCCTTACTAGGTTCATAAAACTGTTTTGTGAAACAGAAAATTAAGTGGGGTTTTCTTTGCCACTAAGTTCAAATTTTTCTTTCAACTTGAACTTTTGGCTGGACTCTGGTATCCTATTAGAGTCTGTCTTTGATAATAATCATGTTTCAGTTTCATTACTTTCTCTTTTAATTCCAGCCACTGACCATTCATTTTATCTCTTATAATAGGAGGAGGAGATTAATTGTCCACACAGGGCTGTTTGAGGTAGTCCTACAACAGCTCAAGTCAAACACCCTCATTTTTCTTAATTTTCACTAACTCGCCAACTTTATTGTTTGAATGTAGCATAAACAATCACAATCATACAGCGGCCTAGGCTGGAAGGGACCTTAGAGATCATTTAATCCAGTCTCTCTGTCCTGGGCAGGGACATCTCTCAACTAGATCAAGCAACACGTGGGGACCCAACAGGGATTGAACCTGCAACCTTGGTGTTGTCAGCACCACGCTCTGAGTGAGCTAACTGGCCCCCTAAACAGTTAGTAAAATGCCATATTGCAGTCCTGTATGGTACGGCTTGGAGGTCTCTCTTGGTAGCTATTGAAACAGTCTTAGTGCTCCTACATCCCAGCAGGGATACTGAAAATGAAGAGGGAGGACGAGGTGCAGGGCCCTGGCCAAGGGCTGAGCTGAACAAAGACGGAGTAGAGGAGCAAGCTCAAGAGTGTATCATCGCGGTGGCCAACGAGCCACAGGAAAGCTAAAACTAAGCATAAAGATGCGATGTGGCTCGCAGAAGGCACAGAATTTTGGGGACTGAAGTCTCTCCAGCTCACAGCCTTCCACCCTCCTCTGCCCTCGTCTTCTTCCCTCACATAAATTGCACCTCGTGTGAGCTAATGGTCCCTTTAGGGCTTACTCATAGACTAGATCTATGAAAAGCTGGCGCTGTTTATTATCTGGCAGGATACAATCACATCTGGCCATCCTAAGGGTAGTAACATCACCAAAACAAGGAGGAGCACCAAAGGTTTGAGCGGGAAAATGTAAAAAAGCTGCACTGGTTGCGGAAATAAAAAGGAGCTCCTTGGTATGTAGGATAAAGGGAGGAGAGACAACAAGGGAGAGAAAAGCTATTAATACGAATAACTTGCTAACATAACTGTAGCATACAGGAGCCTGTCAGCTCCCCAAATTCAGGTCCTTTTCCGTGAGTGACCAAAGGATGTAGAGATGCTTAAGAATTAGATCCCCAGCCAGAAGTCTCTGAGCATCTAATAGCCTGTTGGCTGCACCATCCAGAAGCCTTTGGATCAAACCCAAGCAAAACACAGGTAACATACTCAATTTTATTTTCATTTCTAATCACCTGCTTCTCTGCACTTTGTAATTCTCTGCCCTGTTTTAGGGAACAGATTCCCTAGTTGCTATGGGAGAAGATACAGCATTCTCTTTGCACTGGTCATGTGGAAACACAGGTCTTAGATTATTTTTCTAGAACATAGTCTGCTTGATTCCTAAACTCTTAATTCTGTACTTTGACACTGTAAAAGCTCGATTTCAAACCACTTTTGAAGTAAAGAGGGTAAAAAAACCTCCAAACATACAAAAAGTAGAAAAGCAGATAATAGAGGTTAGGTGTTACTCTGCTGTGGCTTTGCTGAAGTCAGTGTGTAGGGAATCTGCCTCCAGATGGGGCACTGGTCCTGTCACCCCTTTGTGCAGTACTTGCTTAGTGTATTCCAAGAGAAAGATACGATCGATGTGACCAAACGGTGGTCTGTCTGACAATGTTAATACAAAGGAAGGAAAAGGACTTCTTTTTGAAGGAAAGAATGTGATGCAGCTTTACCAAAGGTATATTGTGTCAGATGAATTTGATGATTTTTATTTGATAAGATAATTGATTTTCTTGACAAAAGCAGTGCAGTAGATCTAATCCGTTTGCACTGCTACAAGGAATTTGACATACTGAAAAGATCAGTCAAACTGGAGAAAATTGGGATTAATGGAATTGTGTAGGAAATGTCTGGAGAACTAGGGACAGTATATTTGGGAAAGTTTGGGATGCAGTGGCTGCCCCTCGAGTCCCTGGGGGAGGTTGACTGCATTTATAATTCTAGTATTTCTGGCACAGAAGGAGACACTTTTAACATTTGCGGCTGGGATGAAGTTAGGGTGGATGAGCACAATAGCGAAAGTCTACAAAATTGTATTAAAAAATGAAACCGTTTTGAAGGCTGCAGCAAGAGAAGTGGAAATATAAAGAGGAACATAGTCATACGAAGGGCAAGGCTGAGCACTGACAGAATCATACTAGGCTTTATTTCTGTGAAATTGTGCTTATCTTAGAGAAATGACAGAGGAGAAAAAAAAAAAATGAAGTTAGCTGGTTTGGGGTGCTCTGAGGGATCCTGGAGAAGGAATTTGTGAACCTATGATGCATCAGACATCCAATGCCTGATGAGATCCTACACAGACCACGAGGTAGTCAACCCTGGCACACAAGCTCAGAAAAGGTCTATTAAAATAGAGAAATGCAGCAAGTGCAGCCTTTGTTAGGCTTTCAGAGATGTGACTGCTCTCTATAAATGCAGGAGGGCAGAAAGTTAACACTGGAGGGTGAGAAGAGCTATTTCAACTCAAGAACAGCATTGGCAGAAGAACAAATAGCTGTAACTGGGTCATGGATAAACTTAGGCTGGAGATTCTGAGAAGGCTTCCAGCCATCAGAAGAATGAGATACTAAATTAGTCCTCTTGACAAAGAGGTGGAGGTGAAAACAAACTGGTTTAAGATATATCTTCACTGCTGGATGACAGGGGTCTTATGAAAAAGTGACCTGACTGCAGAGTATTGGGCTTAGTGACTCAGAACCCCCCTGCCCCAGCCCTGTGTTTTTCTGCTCCTATTGGGACATCTTCAGTTTTGTAGTGATTCTATGAAATTCTACCACACCTGTAAAGCAGTGGCTGAAGAGGGCTTGGAGAAGAGACTTTACACCAGTCAGAAACATTGAAAATATCGTGAATATCCCTGGTGTGCACGTTTGTGGGTGTCAGCATCTTTACGGCCTCCGGCTGCAAGAATCACCTCTGAGCTGGGCACTCCAGTCAGGCACCACTGAGCTTGGCAGGCACAGCAGAGCGGCTTCTCTCTTCTTCTTGCCCCACAGAATAAAGAATCAGACTGTCTTGCAACTGAAAGATTCATGACCTGTGACTGAAACTTTTATCTAAATCCTGAAAATAGAACTGATCTGATCCTCAACTCCCAGGAAACAGTAGCAGCAGCAGCAGGAGGAGCAGGCAGGCATCAGCCCAGCATCGGCAGTCCTTTTCCCTTTTTCCCTCCTCAGCCTCTCTTACTGAGCGACCTCCAGCTGCTGCTGCTTCTGCCACCTTCACTTGGGGAGCAGCACTGACCCCAGCCATGCCCCTTCAGAGGGCTGGGGCATCCACAAGCGAGGCGTGAGCTGCTGCAGGCAAGGCTGCCGCTTTGCTGCAGTATTGCTCACAGGCCAGTGCTCTCAGGATTTGCAGTCGCAGTCTCCTGCAGAGAGTTAGTAGGTCATTTTACTCCTGGTCTAACTGCATCAAAACACACACGGCTGTGGTTAGCCCAGGTCTGGCCTCCTGCTGATCACACTGCCAAGACACAGGGCTGCAAGCGGTAGGTCAGGGCTATGCTGACACTCTGCATACTTGGCACTTTGACCAGGCTTGCTTGTGCCTGCTGGGAAATGCCATAGCTCTGTGCTACAGTGATGCTTCTCATCACGTAGTGGGATTAGGGCAGGATGATACAATTTTCCTAGAGCAAAATGGAATGTTTTCCTTCTACCAGCACAAAGTAAGTGTCTCCTTAGCTCAAGTAAGAAAGGCAATCTGAGGAACAGCACGGCTGAGATGTCATGTTATCCATGAAAGTACCTCTTGACACTTTTTCTTTCGAGTGACTGAAGCAGCAAGGATGCCAGTCAAGGAGTTGTTTTTATCTGAGCAAGCATCTCCTCAGCTCATTCTGCAACAAACTGATCCTGCCTTCTGGGCATGAAGGTACTTGCAAAGTCCATAAATTTACTATCATAATCAAGTCAGGAACCAAAGGGAAGTCTCTGTTCCTGCAAGTGTCTGTACATTTTCTTTTCAAAAGTTCAGGCCATGAAGAGTGTACTGCACTGTATGCGGGCGGTGGTGTCTGAAATGAAAGTACAAGTGTGTGAGTGTCCAGATTCTATATTTGAGAATTACTTGGTACTTGAGAAGAATGAACATTTGCTTTTGGGAAGCTCCTTGGCGTCACAGGGTAAAAGGTGGGAAAATAAGACTAGATCTGTAATCATTACAGAGACAGTTTCCCAGAGGTAAAGAGCTCAGATCAAACGTCCCTTCTTTTGGTGCAGTATGACGCCTACTAGAGCTTCTCCAGCAGACATCTCCAATGTAGTCCTTTGTAACTGGCACTGATGTGTCCACAGCTTCCCTTTTTTTTCAGAGGAGTTGAAAAGGCTGCATCAAACAGAGAGTACAAATCTTGTCTTTGACAAAAATAGCAGATAGAAGAATTAAAAAGACACAGAGGACAGAAAATGAGCATTTAAAAGGAAAAAAAAAAACCAAACCCACAGACCCATTTTTCAGTTTGAGTGAGTTTTGGCTCATATTGTCTTTGTACTCTCTGTATGTGGCTGCTGAATGTGCTGTTAATGTCTTGGGCAAGACTTTATTTCCTAGTGTTTCGGTTTGCTCATTTGTAAAGCAAATATTTGTTTTGTTGTGGAATGTATTTGTAAAACCAGACTGTGTCCATGGAGTGCTCCAAGATTCCCAACTTTCCAGAATCACTGGACTCCACTGAAGTGGATAGAGTGCTGCTACTCAAATGCAAGGTCATGCTGACCTTCATTGCTGGACATGACTGAGCTGCTTTTTTTTTTTGTTGCTGTTAAAATAGATGAACTGAAAACAGTTCAGTGACTTTTGTCATTTTGGCAGATTTCTTTTTACTCTGAGAGCTTGCTTCAAGTCAAATGGTTAAATTGTAAAAGGTCTCCATCCATCCTTTAGATGTCTCAGAATGAGAGGAAGCCAGCAAAGATGACACCATGGCAGACATAAGCTGCCCGAACTTAGCTATTATAGAAGACTTTTCCCCATCACCTCATCTGAGTACTAAACAGCTGAGAAGTAATTATGCCTAATGTCTCCTGATCTCTTCCCTCTTTGCACATGGTAGGCTATTCTGTTTCTGAAACACTCGCCTTATGTTCATGGCATTTGGCCTGCAGCAGTGAGGTTGAGTCCAGCCCCTGAATGTCTGAAACACTTTCTTCTAATAGATGGCTCGCCATAAGCTGGAAATGCGTCACACACCAGCCAGTTATTTCCACATCATAAACTCCTAATGCTTCTTTAGACTGATGGGGTTTTGTATTTGCTAGGACCTGGAAATATGCCAAATATTCTTCCATGCATGACGCTTCTTTTATTTTAGCCACTGTCGAGTTAGTCATTGGGTATTTCTGGTGCTTGAAAGCCCCTCCATTTGCTCCTGAGTATTAGTTAAAGCATCAAGCCACTCCACAACCAAGAGCACCCCCTGCATAGCAGGGGCAGGAACCATTTGTGCTGAGATGTGACCTCCCACCCTGGCTGTGAGGTTTGCATTGCAGGCATTCCCAGGACTTCAGGGAATTCCTGGAGCCGGGAGCTGAGCTGTCCTCACATCCAGGTTCCCACTTGAGGTACTCCTAAAATTTTTACTTGAGCTCTGAATGCTACCCACCCTATTCCCCCACTTCTTTTCCTTTTTTCTCCTCCACCCACCTTCCCCATTAAAACCCCAGTAAATCAGCCTGGCTGGGAAGCTCAGATTATCAGTGTTTGCTGGAAGAAGAGATGTTTGGGAGGGCAGTGAGAAGGCACTGGTTGTGAGAACAGTTTTTCAGTGGTGGCTTGATTTCTGCACTCAGATCTCTGGTGATCGTATTGGGATACAACTGACTATCAGTCCCAAGAATCAAAAGGCAATTCCACTTCATTAATCACTTTGCTAGATGGTTTCTAATGGTCTTATCAACATGCTTTGACATCTGCAAACTTTGAAGACTTTGAAGTCCTTTGGCTGCTCACCTTTCCCTTTCATTTGTTCCTTCTATGGCAAGACTCTATTAACTGCAGAATTTCTTCTTTTCCCCACTGATTCCAAGTCTGATGTGCTTTCCAGATTCTCCAGATGCTCAACAGTAGTTAAGATTGTGCCAACTTGTTAGTGATAAACACTTCCTTATTTTTTTTCCCAATGGTCTGTGTATACAAAGCTTCAACTATAAAAATCTGCTTCAGTCTTGAACCTTGGCAGAAAGCATCTCAGGCCAGCAGCAAATATCTTTGCCAGGTTAAAAACTGTGCTAATACACTTGGCCATTTTGCAGCACTGAGAGTGTAAAAAATAATAGTTTGTGTGATGGAGGAGTTTATGAGCTTATTTAACTAAAATGAGTCCATTTAGCACAAGGATTTTGCAAAGGATTTATCCTCAACACAGCCTTATTGCAGTGCTTTAAATTCCTCCTCTTAAGGTTAACGCAGTTGCACTCACACAAAGATAGGAATATATTCTGCAACTTTAAACTGTGTTCCCCAAATGCATCCAGGAACCTAGGAGTTAATTATATCCACAAAGCTACTTGCAAATGCACATGCATGCAAATACACACAGGCTATGCATGCATGGATGGGTTATTTTCTCTTTGCCCTTTCTAAAAGCTCTGACCTTGTACCAACTCTTCTGTAGCTACAGGAACTGCTCCTTCTAGAGCTCTGCAGAGCTGTTCTCCACAAACAAAAGCTTTACCTCCTCAATGCACAGCACAAAGTATCTGTGAGCCACCGTTCATGAATCCTGGCTTTCCAGGCTGACAGCAGACCTTGCCACATGCAGTGAATCCTTCAAATGTCAGCTCCCCTAGGGACTACATTTCAAAGGAGAGCAATAATAGTAATGCTTTTCACTTCTGCCACGCTTCTCATCACAGGATAGCAAAGCATTTGATCAGCACTAGGTCCTGACTATGGACTTGGAATAACTTTGCAAAAGAGGGGCATGCCGGTGTGCTCTATCTTAGAAGCAAAAAAATTCTTGAGTCGAGTGCAGTCCTCAACAGAACCATCTGCTATGGCCAGGGCTTGCAGGGAGCCAGCTGTAGGACTTGGAGGTCTGGACATGACCAGTCATGCAGGCATGATGTCATGCAAGGAAGGGAGGAAGAAGGGGTAAGGCACTTAGAGCAGTGAGACCCTGCTTTTACTAAATCTAGATCATGTGAATTAACCTGATTCAGCCCAGAGCATTTTCAAATCACGGCAACCTACCATAAATCATAGCCTGCAGGATCACCTCTGCGTTATCAGTGTACCTCCTGATACATAATCTTACAGCCATCCCTACTTACACGACTTTGTAGAGGTGGACAAAATCTCACACTCCAAGATATATGAAACCTCTAAACATTTCATGATGCCTACAAAATAGACAATGCAGTAAGTTTACTCTGAGTCATAGTGCACAACAATTAATAACAAAAGCACAGTTCCTGCTCAAATCTCTATAAGCCCAAAACAAAGGCATTCCTGTTATAAATACAGAATCACACTATAGAGCTTAATTCCACTCCAAAGCACTTCAGATCCCCAGTCCCACTGGAGAGATCTATAGTTATCAAAAATCCAATGGATGAAACCAAAAACGTGTGACAGAATCCAGACCGTCCAAATTAAGGCCTCTCAGATTCTTTGTAAATCCATCACAGAACATAAAAATTATTAATTTATCTCCTGGATTCACATCCTCCTGAAAACTTAGTATCCAAATACAGTATCAGTGGCCATTCCTTTGTGGTTGGTAACAGCTGGAAGAAAATCATCAGAGAAAGAGCTTGTGGTTACCAGCATAGACCTGGGCATCACAGGAGCTGTACTTTGCCACAGGCTTGCCGTATGCTCTTGGTCAAGTTGCTTAACCTTTTTATGCCCCATCTCCCTCTCCGTCCTGGATAACAACTGCTGATTTACCTCACAATGCTTTTGTGAAGCTCCATTTGTCAATGCCTATGATCTATTATTTATTGTCAAAGACATAAACATTCACACCCTGAAGATGCTGAGCACATCACCTGCATTTTGATTTCTGCCAAAACCTTTCTTACGCTTAGGACAAACTCCTTCTGTCTCCCTCTCTAGTGTAATAGTCTTTTATTCCACAATGATTAAATTTAACAAGCCAATGTGTATGTTTGGGGCCATGAAGTCAGCTCCTGGTTACTGACTTCATGTTACGGGGAAGGCTCAAGGGATTTGTGATGCAGTGATGGCAAAAAGCATTGCTCGTTTGGGGGATTCTTTGCAAGACACTTGCAATTGGTTGCCCTGTCAGCATTTTCAGCAAGGTGTTACTCATGTCTGAAGGTCAGCTTTTAGGGTGAGAATATGCCCTTCATAGATGCTTAAAGAGCAGCAGGATAAACATACATGAAGAGAAAGCTGAACGGAGCCCAGATATAGCGCACCTATGTTAATTCTACACAGGGTAAAAATATCTGAGAAAAAGCACAAGAAAAACAAAAAAGGGATATTTTCTATGCATCTTAGTGAAAACACTGGTTTGGTTTTAATTACTTTTTTTTTTCTGGAGACTTTGGTCTATCAGGCTTCCTTCCTTGTTTCTGTTATAAAACTTGATGACAAACTAGGCAGTGGCTAGATTTAACATCCTGACTGACCTTATCCAACTGACCTTGCACCAAAACAGCACAGTGTGCTGCCAAATTTTCCAATTCTCTTCAGTATCTGAAGTCTCAGGAGGTCCATTTCCTAAATAATTTTGCATCTGCTGACCTCATTGCATTGCCCAGAAACTGTGTGAAACAAAACGGCCAACCGCAAAAATGTGGGGGCATTTAAACACGCTCACAAATGGAGGAGCTCTGGGTGAAAAGCTTTTCTCTGGCCTTGCCTGGGTGATGGTAGGGTGTTGTAAATTACTGAGAATGGCAAGGTCTCTGTCCCTAAAATAAGTTTGGCCTCCAAATTCAACCAAGAATGAGTACTTGACTAAAATTCTGCCAGACTCTAGAAGGATGAAGATGGTTTGAATGATAGGAAGTGTTGCATTTGTAAAGATGCGTGGTTTCAGTTTAGGGAGAACTCTTCTCAACATTTAAACAGGAGATTCTCAACACTTAAACAGGAGATAGTTAGAAAGGTAGCTTGTGACTTTAGAAGAGTTTTATGTCATGTCACTTGTTACGCAAGTCAAAAATGGGTTTAACGCAAAATGGCACTGACTTTTCAATCATTAATGGCACAATCAACTAAAATACATAATCTATTGCAGTGAACACAGTGTTTGTAAACATGTGCAATTAAAGTGGAATAAGATTCAATTATAATGGGTTATGTGTGCATAATAATGCAGATCATGCAATTCTTATTAGTTGGGCTGCACCCTGAGCTTGGTTCAGGAGGAAATTATATTGAAATGTGCTATAATGAAGAGGAAATTTTAATGAGAAGACAAGGTTGAAAAAATATTACTCAAAGCAAGAGAAATGAAAGCGTCCGGAGGCAGAATACAAATGACAGTAATACAAAGTCATTGGACTATATCTCTGGCTTGATTCAAAGATTCAAAATTCTTTTTTGACAAGTGCCAGGAACTAGGTAGGCAGAATTCACCCCCTTGGTTGCTACCGCTCTGAGAACAGGTCCATGCCCTCGCTCCAGATAAGCTCTCTACAAGCTTTGGTCATTTTACCAGTTCCACAGGGTGCAAGTGACAGAAGAATTTAGTTGTCAGTGCTATGAGAGTGTCTAGTTTCTCCCAGGCTGGTTTGTTTTTTTGTTTTTTTTTTCACTCTGGTAGCATAGGCTTATATCCGAGGTAGACATTATGCACCTATCTGATCTTTCCCTTTGTTTAATCACTCGTGGAAGTTGGTTTACTTCACATGAATTGCTTTAATTAACCATCACTAGGAGTGAGGGAGGACCAAATCGCATTTTCCAATGCACAGAAAACTACCAGAAAGCAGAGTGTAGGTGATACTGAACACGTAAGAGCTGGTCTCAGCAAAGACATGCAGACTTTGTCTAATTCTGGAAACAGATAGCTCACAAACTACTTTACAAAAACTGGTTGTAATGTTCAACAATGCACACTGCTACACTGATTAGTACAAGGCTTTGACTTGACTTAATATTTAAGAAGCGAAAGCAATACAGGGTATGAAGTAAAAAAAAAAAAAAATGAGAAAACCAAGACACTGTGTTGCATTAGCTACACAATCCTTAGGAGGCTGAAATTCTGAAGAATAACTTGTATTGGCTTGGACAAGGCATTAAGGATATCTGCCCTGAGCTTGTTGCTATTGGCACAGAGCAGCTACGCTTAAGAACATACAGATGCACTTCTGTAGAGTGGTAACAAGCAACTGTATGAGATTAAATTGAAAATTTTACATGGAGGAGGAAACCTCTGTGTGTGTCTCGTCCCACAGTACCACAAACCATAAAAACTAACAGGTAATCAAGAAAAAAAAAAAGTGTGGAGACCAGATTCCAAACTCTTTATTCTGAGCAAGTGCTCACTAGAGGAGATTTGAAGTTATGTGAAGGAAATGATACTGTGACCACAGCTCACAGTGAACAACACTCTCATACACATTCATACGTTCGTTATTGTCACGTAACCCCCAGCTAGGGATCTGTGCCATTCCCACAGAAAGCAGCAAGAAGTGCCCTGATCTTCCGGCTCTTCTGGGTGGACTGGGAGATCATCCCCCACTGCACATCATCTGACTTTCTTTTCTAACTTCAGGTTTTGCAGCCAATGAGGCTTCCCTTGTCAGGAATTATTTCTGGATATTTAGTCTATATTTCCTGCTTCTGTCTCCTCATACTTTCTTTTACACCTGACCATGCTACGTAATTCTTCCTTGTCTTTGGTGTTCATACCTTTCAGCACCAGATTATAACGTCTCTCTATAGCCATTTGTCTCTGAGTAACAGTATGTTACCAATTCAGTTCTTCCATTACTGATTTAGCTCCTTTAATCTTTCTTTATAAATCAATCTCTCTATCCCCTTGATAATTTTTGTTGCTCTTCTCTGAACTTGGTACAATTTTTCAATATCTCCTTGCTAATGAGGTGCCCAGAACTGAACACAGTGTTCCAGGTGCAGAAACAGCAGGGCAGCATAAGGTGGTCTGAACCCAAGCTTCCCCAAACTGCGCTGCCCTTTTGCTGCCATATCTCATTTCCAACTTGGGTCTAACCTGTGTCCAGTTCTGAGGGAGAAGATGGAATTTCACCTACTGTTCTGTTTCATGTATTTAGCAGGCAGATTCTAAAAATGCTGAATTTGAAATTTCTTTAGCAAGTAATTTTGGGTGTGCACATCAGTGCTGAAGACTGCAGTCTGAACTCTAAGTGCCACCACCCATGTAGAAGTCAAAACCTTGCCTTATGTCACTAACTTAGAAAATACCCAGGTTGTACAACTGGATGTATAATTTCTCCCGTTTACGATGGATGCTGGGGTACAGGTGGATTTTCAGAAGTCTTCAGGCTAGCAAGATTCCCATCTGCAGAAGCAGATGTGCAAAATTATGAACCAAAACCTCCTTTACTCCTACCAATGCAAACCAATCGATCTGGTGTGTTGCACTGTACAGGAAAACTGATTAAATCTGTAACTAACCCTGAATTTGTTTTATAGCATCCTGACCCAGCTGCTTCTCTCTCTGGATCTGTTTGCATCTTTTGTGAGGATTTTATTTCTTCCTAATTCCACCTCATCTGCATATCTTATTAAAATGTTACTTCCTCCTCCATTTCTAGACGAACACTGAGGATATTAAATGGAACTTATTTAATAGTAAGCTTTGTGTTTCTTCTCTGCTCTCCTCATCTTCAGCTCCGTGCTTTGCCACTCACTGTTAACCTCATTTTATAGCCTTCCAGCCTGGTTTCAATCAAGAAGACTGTTCATCTCCAAGCTGATTTAAATTAATTTTTCTAGAAAGATTTCATGAGGCACGGTATCAAATGCACTGCTCAGATGCAAATATATTACAGCTCTAGCATTCCCTTCATCCATTAATTTTCTGTTTCTATCAAAAAAGCAATCAAGTTTGTCTTGTGAGATTTATTCTTGCTAGACCAACACTGCCTGAGGCTTCGTGCTGCTGGGGCCAGCTCTCAGGCATGCCAAACACCCATGACCAGATTTGCCTCCAAGGTACCTGGATGTATCAACACCTCTAAAAATGGGTGTTATGTTAATCCTGTACTGTGGGCTCAGATAATTGGCAGTTCTGTCTTTATTGTATCAGTGCAAGCTCAGGCAGGACTGGAATTCTGTCCAAAAATGGTTGGGATCCTGCACGATGACCTAGGGTGCAATTTCCCTGGAGGGCTGCGGCCAGAAGTTGTGGTCCCTCCACCTGCAGAAAGCAACTGCTCTTGTGTCGTGGCAAGGTCACCCCAAATACCTCAGAATGCCGTGCACTTGCACACCTTGCTCAGCACCGTCTGCAAAGCCTTCCGCTCCCTGCCAGGCCATGGTCCTAGAGCTCTCTGTGGTGGTATGGTGCCTGGCCAGGATGGGGACCTGGAGTCTCATCATAAATTTAGCAACAAGCTGCTGGGCAGCAGTAGCCATTGCCACGAGGGACTGCAGCCCCCCAGGGCCCATTGTAGGGACCTTTTGATGGGCCAGGTTGTGCTCCTTGCCTTTGTATTCCTTCACCACATTGCAAAGCGATGCTGATTTCTTTATTTTAGAAAGGGTAAAAGGTACATTTTCAGAAACCAGTGTTTTGGGATCATTTGTTTCTCCTTTTAAGTGTCTGTATATGTGGGTTTTTCAGTCAATTCAGCAGGCAGCGGGGTTGGAAGTAGATTATCTTTAAGGTCCCTTCCAACTCAAGCCTCTCTATGACTTTATGATTCTATTGGCTTTTCCTCATTTCTGAATTGTTCACATTTCTTTTATCTCTCTCATTAAAGATAGATTCTGGTCATCGTTAGTTTCATACTCACCCTAGTTTACTAATTAATGGACATACTTTCTCTCCAGGATTTTTACTTGTCGCCCCAATACTCATATAATAAGTGTCTTTCATATTCTTTTTAAATCCTTCAGCAGCATTAATTCACTCTGATTCTTATTTTATTTTTTTGCTATGCTTATCCATTCCCTGCTGAGCTTTAAATCAATCTGTATTCTTGTTTGATTTCCCTCCCACCACTTCCTACTTCAGTACAGGTTTTTTAACCTCACATCTTTTAGCAGTCCCTTGTGAAGTGACTGTAACTATAGCAGATAACAAACTTTTCATGCACACTTATTAGCCATGCAGATTTATGCATACCTGACTGCTGTAGACGTTGGAGAGGTCAAATCTGGAAAGGGTTATCTTTTTGAATAATGGGTGCAAGGTCTGGTTCAGGATAGGGACTGCTGCCACTGGGTCCTCCTGAGCTGAGCATCCTCCCACAAGCCAGGCAAGATGAAGGTGGGCTCCCACCCCAAAAGACCAGCCATTAACTCCCCAGAGCAAGAAGCAGCCCCAGCAAGCTCAACAGGGTCCTTTGGAGGATCCCTGGCATATGCCCAATGCATGTGCTCAGAAAAATCAATAAACATCCTTCTGTCAGTAATTAGTTCCTTAAATAATTAGTTAATTTGTATAGTACTTTGAAGATGTTAAGTGCTCTGTAAGTGCACTTTTTTTGGCATTTAGGGGTCCTGTCAGTCTCTACTGGCAGTGACTAGTTCTCAGCATTAATGAGTTATTTGACATTGCTTCATTGCTTAGGGGTAGATGTGTTTAGCAGAAAGGATTAGTTGCTATCTCCCTCCACAAGCTTTAAAAAAAAAAATTTGTGGGGAAAGGGAATATCTGGCTTTGCTGCTCCCTTAGGGTAACAGAAAGCCTCAGCTTGGGCCCCTGGTCCAGCTGAAAAGCTTTTGTCCTGAGGGTGGGGAGCATAGCTGAGAGTCTGAGACCTTCTCCTAACAAGCACCACATGCAAATCCTTTTCTCCCTCAGTTGTGGCTTGGTGTGTTAGGGAGAAAAGCCAAATTCTCCTCTTCCAGGCCAGGTAAGCCATTCCATTACAATATTTGCTGTCAAATATAAAGTGACATTTCTGAAAATGAAAGATTTTTTTTTTTTTTTAGAGTGACTAGGATTTCAGCAGGGACACTAGGGAATTTATTCTTCATACTGGACTGTCAACATATTGAGTAGCCTCTTGAAGTGCTCCGTCTAAAGCAAATGGAAGTGGTGTCTGTAATGGCATTGTTTATATTGTTCTTACAAACTTACTTAAAGCTCCTAGCTAATTCATTATTTTGGGAATCTAATGCAAGGCAGCAGGTACTACAGTTCCCCTGCAGAGTCTCTTTTCAATATTAATTATCTTGCTGTGCATTAAGTAGTTTTTGTTTTTGTGTTAAAAGGTTTATGAAGATTAGATGATTAAGATTATAAAAACTAATTTTCTCAAGCATAGCCACTCTGCAGCAGTCAACTGGAAAGAGAAAAATATGTGCACTTAGGGGTCTTGGAAAAATGGCACTATAACTAAATTATCAGATGGGGGAAAGGGAACAGTGGGAAGGCTGTTTTATCAGAAATGTTGTTGCTGTCCTGCGGGCCACATGCTTATGCTTATGTTGATGTGTCTGCTGCTCATTTTTGTTCCCAGTAAAGCAGATTTTTGTCTGAGAAATTAATTTCAACATATGACAGGAATGGCTATCACTTGCAAACATACCATATCCGTTGCAAAGCTAAGCTCAGTGCAATAGCAGAGTGTATTGTGAGTGCTCTTTGAGGAGGAGGGGGGCTGATGAAACATCTCTATGGCTGGGTCTGGTTTCATGGCATTAAGCCGGGCTGCAGTACAAGTGCCTTTTACAAGGGGCAGCTGTTACTAGACAATGATCTTACGGTGAAAGGAATCTCTTTTACAAATACCGTTGCTCTGCCTCGGTTCCCTAGCTGCAAAATGATGAGGAAACTCTGAAGGAGAAGGATAAGTCACAGCCCTACATTCTGTGAGACATTGTTATTAGTCTGCTAATGCTGACAGATCTCCGGTTTCGCTCGTTTGCTCTTTATCCCCAGTGACATCCGGAGAGACTCTGCAGAGCTGTTATGGCTTGTTACAATATATTGCTAAATTTGGGGCTGTTGGACCTCAGCAGATTTGTTGGTTTTAATTTTGGCCTAATAGCGAACTCTGAAGTGAGGACTGGTTGGCTAAGAAAAATATATCAATCCCTTTCTCTTTGAAACCTTGCCCAGGGAGGTGGTTGAGTCACCATCCCTGGAGGTGTTTAAGAGATGGGTAGATGTTGTGCTTAGGGACATGGCTTAGTGGTGTTTACAGGGCTAGGACAAAGGTTGTACTCGATCTTGAAGGTCTCTTCCAACCTAAACCGTTCTTTGATTCTTTGACTTCAAATGCAATTTGAGCAGCGTGGCAGTAGAGGTGGGTGCAGCTACCGGAGCCCTGCCCTGCAGGGCTGCACCCTGCAGAGCTCATGCTGCGGTTTTCTGCTCTATTCCCACAGACAAGTCTGACTTGCTGCTGCCCACTCTGCTGCTTCTGTATTTTGGGCCAAAGTAACTGTGGGCAAACCAGCCGCGATGCTGTCCCCACAGTCAGCACTTCAGAGCACTTCCTCTGACTGGCACAGAGCAACTTTCTTCTTTCCCCACCTCATTATAAACACAGTGACTTTTAAGCAGCATAAAATTATCTGTTATAACAAAGTTTTCTGTCGGTCAGGTAGAGAATTTGCTAATGCTAAAGCCATGGGAATTCAAGTCACTCTTATCATTAGCAGTAGTCACCCCCATTGCACGTGTGAGGATGAAAGGAAAAAAGGAAAAGGTGCTTTGTGACGCACAGTGTAAGCCAAGAAGTTGAGGATGAGCAGGAAGATTGCTCTGATTGTTTTGCTTGTTGGATATATCCAATTTTTACGGTCCTATGGTAGTTTCTGCATTTTGGGACACTCTCCTTCAATGATTAGCATTCTAAATATCATTTTTTCTACGAGGTTGTTGTCATTAGTGTTATGAACCATTATTTGTTGATATCATACAGCCTTTCAATGTCCTAGAATGTATTCTGAGTATTAGAGATGCCGATGTTTATCCATTTTACACCTTCATTATCTGATTTAGCACCAGCATTACTCCAGATGCATGCAATGGTATTATCACTGTTGTCCTGTTTCATCATAATTGCCATTTGTTTAGTGCTTTATTTCTAAGAAATAATTTATTCGAAAACACGTTGAAGCATAATCAGCCTCTATATTATGTATGTTTAAATCTTGGGCGTTTGACAGAAAATGTCTGTGACACAGAAATGACACAGTATCTGTTTTAGGCCAGTTATTAGACTGGGCCAACACACACAGTACTGGATCCTGAACAGCCCCTGAGAGCCTAAAATGTCTGTAGTGGATACCTACATGTCCACAGTGAAGGCTTCTCTCAGTTCTAAGTATAATCTCTGTCCTCAGAAAATGAGGAATTTTTCTTAATAAGTCCCACCTACAGTAATAATGACTGATGTGTATTTGATCTTTTCCCCCTATTTCTCCTGAACTGAACCTGTACGTTGTGTGAGGTTACACAGTTGTAGAGATGAGGAAGGAGAGAAAGAGGGAGGGGAAGGAGGGGAAAAGAAAAAAGCAAGACAGGATGCCAGGATGCAGCTGCCTCTAAGATGGACATAGATGTCACCCTGTCATGGTGACAACTGTTAGATTTTTAGGTTGAGAAGGATTTTAAGGATCAATTAAACAGAAAGTAAAGCTGAGAGGAGAATGCAGAGAGGAAAGGGGCCAGAAAGACAGCTGTGACACATCTGACATGAGGAGACTCTTGATTAAGGAAACAGCCTGTCCACACTGGGTCGAGAAAGTGCACTCAGAGCCTGGGACAACTCACTGAATATCCTGCCTGAGAGAAAGCATTGAAAAAGCTGTCCTGAATCCATTTTTAGCAGTGACTGTTCTAACTGAAAGTGTTTTCCAGCTACAGTGAAACTGCACTCAGCTATGAGCAGGTTCTGCTTTGCTGGACTCTCATGATGTCAGCTCTCAGCCATCAGTGTAAGGTGGTGAGATGCCACCTACACTTGGGGGAATACAACCATTTCCTCTCCCAGCATGATGCAGTTCATGGCAGTCTTTGGCCATGAGTAACACACAGTTACAGGAGGTCTTGCAAGAGCAGCTGCTGCAATAAAACATACAGTGAATCTGCGTTAGTAATCCCAAGCATAGCACTCCATCCATGTTAAAGGCTGGAAGGCAAAAGCCCTTGTGTTTCTCAGCTTGCAAGGTGTCATTAATAAATCAGCCCGTGGAGAAAAGGCCAGAAACACTGTTTTAGAGCAAATTATATGATTAAAAAAGTATACTTCATCCAGCAAGTAATTATCACACCCACTGACATTTGTTAAGATACAATTCAGTGAAAAATAAAAACTGTGTTTCTGCTATAAATTCTGGCTCAATACCAATCCTCAATCTTCAGCCAAAATTTGCTGAGGCATTGTCTGACACAGCAAATGGACTCTGAGCTCTAACACAAAACCTAATTACAAGAGGTACTGCAAGACAGGGCAAGAGATGATGCCTGTATTGCTGAGGAAGACAGGGTTTGATACTCATTCTTTTCCAGAAAAAAAACCACAACAGATATCAGTAACACGCCTTAGACTCAGAACAGGCACACAGACACGCGCATACTCCAGTACTGAAAAACATGAACTGCCTTCTCCTCACTCAAAACCCAAATGCCTGCAGCAATATAAAAAATACTATAAAAATTAGAAATAACATTCAAATTCCCAGTGCAAGGAAGCTGTGATGTGTGCAAGTGCACACAAGGGGAAGTATGAGGATTGGGCTGGTAGGTAAGAAGTCCAAATTGATTCTGCACTACATAATCTCTTGAAAGCCCGTCCATCTTTTCACCAGTACCTGCCTTGTGCCTGGACAGTGGTGGCAACTGGGTCAGTCCCTGCAGCAATGCCCATCTAGGGACAGCAGGATATCGTGTGAGGCTTATGTGTCTGCAGGCATTAAGACCTCTGGCATCAGGACTGGATTCCCCAGATGCCTTTCCCTCCTTAGCACTGGGGAAGCTGCACTTTGCTGACAGTTTTGCCTGCGGGCTGTATATTCACAAAAATGTGAAGTTTGCCATAGGCTATATGAAACAGCACAGGAATAAAGGGGGCTGGCAAAGGCGGGTTGACAGTGTGGCTCTGAAATAGGCTGGAGGAAAGGTGCTGCAAAATGCCTGTTGGTGGGGGATCTGCTCAGGATGGAAGGCTCGGTCTGCCGTGGCAGTAGTGTGCAGGTAGTGGGAACAGCCAGTGGCCGTGTTCAATAAAGTACCAGCTCCTAAACAGCATCCAAGCATGGACTATAGGCTGCATCGAGAGTGAACACAGGTACCTGCTCTCAGTGTTTAGGTTTCATCACAGCTGCTTAAGTGGCATAGAGCAGATGTTAATACCTGTATAGAGAGAAATGAGAAATAGGGGATCTCGGCTCTCCAAGCAGATGCGGGGAACCTGTCTACAGCTTTGTCACGTAGGCAGTAAGGGCTGTGGTACAGGGTGTAAATTACCTCTGCTCCCTGCTGTTTCTCAAGCACTATTTCTCATTTGGGACATGGTTTGACATTGCAGGACCCCACTCCTTTGTAGGTTTGTCCTTCTGCACTGCCTTTGTCCGTATCTGCCCAGGACCTCCTATCCACAGTTCAGTATTCCTGCTGGGTTGCATGGACATTGCTGTACCTGAAAACTGCCTGCGTGGTTCCTGTCAGGGACTATCTTCTATACAATGAAGGGGTGGCAACTAAATGTACCGAGTTTAACAAGGCTTTTCCTTCCTTGAGATATATACCTCCTGTATTTCCTAGGATCACCTGTATCAGACTGCTACAGAAGAGCACCTTCCAATTCCTCCCACCACTGCCCCCCCACCATTGCTCCATGCCACCCCACTAATTCTCACTGCATGTCTGAGATCTCCTCATTCAATGAGCAGCATCACATAATCCTCCCGCTTCAGCATGCAACAACCATCAGAGATCACGTATAGGCTTTAAATGCATTTGTTGCGAGGAGAATTCCCAGATGTAAAAATTAAAGAGCCATTCTTCAAGGTTTGTGTCTGATCATGCACCATCCCTTCAGTAAGCTGGGATTAATGTTTCAAAAGAAATAAAGTCTCCTGTGGGCACTTTCAGAGAGGCCCCATGAATCAGCTGAACCAGGGTAAGGTTCTAAGATACAGTCTTCTTGCTTCTCTCTCTCTGCAGTTTGTGTAGTAATAAACCCCTTATATAAGTATATGTGTGCTATCAGGGATGCAACATGAACTTTGCTAGTTCTCGTTACCCAGGGACAGGCAGATCTGTTATTTACTGTTTCAGTGCTCGCAGCGTGTTTGTGAGATGGTGTTAAGGGTTCATCTGGTCACAAAGAATTCATGCTATATCCTGCACAGCATGGGATTCACACAAGAAGACACTGTTAATACAGCATCTCTACCAGTGGTGAGACAAAATTACCTCCCTTTGTCCCAGCTGGCATGGGATCAGCTGGGTAATGAACACCTAAATTTGCTTTCTGTGGGCTGTCAGGGAAGGAGGAATAATAATGCAAGGTGAAAATCATACTATGGCAGTGAAGAGGAAAACTGTGAGGTTGCACTCAGGAAGCAAGAGAATATTTGTTACTATTTTAGGAAACAGCAGGATGAGAATCGCAGATTTGTTAAATGTCTGAGTAAAGTTCCTAGAGGAGAAACAACTAATATGCTTTCTGGTACATGGTCTAGTTATCCATCACTGGTTAGCACATTGTTGTAAGCTTACGGTGGTCACGACATGCTTTGTGATAGTGATCAATATCTAATTAGGCAAAATGTTAATTAGTTAGTGCCTGAAGCTTTAGGCCTCACCTTCAAGCGTCAGCCCCATGTGCATTACTGTTCTCTGTGACAAATTTCTTATGTTCTTGTTCTTGACCTAACAGGCTTAACTCCTATCATGACAATGCCATGAGCTCAGTTTAACCTCTTCTTTTTTAGTTTGTGTGAAAACCTAAACTACAGCTATCACTTAGTCAAAATGTGGTCAAAATGTGATGCAGAATGCACTGGTCAGGCTTATTCCCTCTGCCTCAATCCCTGCAGGAAATGTGGATTGAGAGCCTTGCCCTGTGGCCTGGTTTACACAAGAACGAACAAGATGCTTTAAAAGAAAAAAAAGCACTTTTCTGGTGATCCAGAACTGCTGCAGTTTCGTCCTGCAATGTGAGGATGTTCCTGCCGTCCTTTTCCCTTCTCTCCTGCCGGGAAATCCATTGCTGGTAGCAGAGCAGCACCTAGAGGCCCTGGGCTGGTGATGGCAGCACGGTGGCAAGCTGCTGGGGACAGCCCCTGCCCCGAGGAGCCTGCAGTTGGGGACACAGGGGGCTAACGAGGGGTGCTGCCGGGGTCCCAGTGAGCACCCACACAGCTCGGGGGCTCAGGGAGAGAGTGCCATTTCCCTAGTGTCACAGAGGACTTGCGGGTGGAACCAAAATGGACCCAATCTTCCTGCACCTCAGGACTGTTCCTCCCCTCCATGTCCGGACCCACCAGCTTTGTGAGACCTGACAGACCCACCAGAGCCCATTTCTCGGGGAGGGTGTGTGGGGGATTCCTTCTGATCACTCACCGTCTCAGCAGGTATGGAAGGGGAAAGTTCAGCCAGTCTGGACTCCTTATCTTGTTAAACCAGAGGCTCCCTGTTGGCAATACCTGCACCCCCAGTCTCCCCGTACCCCTCTCCCTGCCTGCTTCCCCTGGAGCCTCTGCTGTGTCCCCGGTTACTCTGCCTGCTCTCTTCCCCTGCGTGCCTCTGGCACCACTCTAAGGCAGCCCCAGGATCTTCAGGGGCAAGTTAGCTTAGAAAAACCTCTATGCAGCTCCACCTAATGGAAGGGATCTCTGCGTGGAAGAAATCACCACCTTATCACTGAGTAATCCCTCTCACTATAGAGTAGAGCTTTCTCCAAGCTCTACTCCAAGTGTGTGTGTGTGTGTGTGTCTGCAGATCTCGATATAATATAGTTAAAACTTCTGTGGCGGTCAGGCATTTCATCTGATCCTGACCTGGTCGAGGAAGGGAGAATCTGCCATCAACCAGTTGTTAGAAGAAACTCCCCCTGCTGCTCCCTGGAGCTCAGCTGGCTGCTTCTTCCAGCTTTTTTTTCTGGATGCCTTTTTTTTTTTTTTTTTTTTCTTTTCTGAAAGATTAAACAGTTCTTTATGCCTGATATTTTCCTCTCATGAAACTAATTTTGTGTTCAACTTAAGTCGCTTCTCTGTCTGACTTTAGCAGTTATATAAGCTAAGAAACAAATTTGTCCTCTACAGCCTTTTGTTATTGCCATGGATCTGAATGGGCTTTGGTATTTAAGCATTCACGAGAAAATATGGATGCTAGAAATAGCGTAGCAACTTAGTGTAATGCTATATATGGAGGCAACAGCACTTCACTTCCTTCAATATTCAATTAGTCTTAACTTCCTTATTAATGTAGCCATGCAGCTCAGTCTACCTTTGGTGTCTGCCTTAGAGAGATGCTTGTTTTCACTTTAGATTTAGGAGGCGAAGCTGTGAGCACAGGGTTGGGGATGCTAAGGAGACCTGAGGAGAGTTAGGTCAGTCCGAGGAGAGTCTGGGGCACTTGGCTGAGGTTTAAGAGTGCAGTTAGTTTCTGGCCAAGGAAAGAGGTGTCAAACACTAGAACAAGTGGATGAGAAGGCTGTATGCTACTTGCTTTCCAAGTAGAGCTGTGCTGCTTCTCTGCTGGGGGAAATGAGACAGGGATGAGTGGAAGAGAGAAACTCGGTCCATTTACTGGGAAATCTGATGAGTACACACAGACCTCACCTCGCTTCTAGTTGTTGCTGCTCAGGCCACCAGTGGGTTCATTTTCCAATCCTGTGGTCTGAGCCATTCCTGAGCTGCATGGCTCCTGCAGCTAGAGCTGTGGCAAAAGCTGAGCTGATGGAAGGGCTCTGCATAGGGCAGATGGGTAATATATCTCTAAACTGATGCAAGTTAGAGCAGATCAGCTTTTTCTGTGCAGATATGCTTTTCCAATCCTTTCCTATTGATCTTAGTTTAAGCTAGGTCTAATCCTAGCATAGACAGAGCAACACTAATGACAGAAACATCCCTTAAGACAGGGCCTCAGTTCTATGCCATATTCTTCTGGCTTTTGTTTTCACCCAAGGTTTTCCCTTTGTGGCTGGTGGCAAATGTCATTAATGCTGTTACACTGGTGTCTAGGAGATGCAGCTGATTTTCATATTCCCTTCACACAGGACCTTTGACAAATGCATAAGTACATATTACGAAACAGTACTGGAATAAAATGGGCAAAGAGGCAATAGAGACATAGAAGCATAGAATGTCAGGGGTTGGACATAACCAGAGAGAAAGAAGAATAGAAGTCATTTTCACAAGTGAGACAAGTCCCTCGCTGCTGCCCTGACACAGAGACTCCTTGCTTTTTATGCTTCCTTTACAAGCAGTTGCTTTCTTTCACCCTGTTTTTCTTTCCTTCATCTCCCATTACCTTCAAGTTACACAACCTGTGCTTATGCTTTATACAAAAGCTTTTATGCCACACAGGCGTTATGGAAGCTTAGAATTTTCACTGTGCCCTGCCACCATCAAGCTAGTAAGCTAATTCATCACAGCTCTCCCTGTGCCTGGCAAGCTGAAAGGTCGTGCCTTTAGATGTCAGTGCTCATAATGGTGATTGTATTTTCACTTGCAGGTTCATAATGTGCTGGTCACCAACCCCAAATAAACAGGGGACATTTCCCACTCCTGCAGCTGTTGTTGAATTTCCGTGGATAATTTGGCAGCTTCTGGCCACCTCCACAAAGGACTTTTTGGCTACAGAGGGCAAAAAGGGCAAAGGGCATTCTAAAGGTGGTGACTGAGGCATTGAGGTGTGATTTCTGAAGGAAAAGGTGAAATTCACTTTGCTCTAATGTGATGAACAGCAACATCATGCAGATCTACAAAACTCCTCATTCGTTAATCAAAACCTGATATTCCAGCAGGACATGATGTGTGGAGCCAACCTGCATAGTAATTGAAGCATGCCAGCAAACACATTTATCATTAATACTTTAGGACTAGACTCTGTACAGGTGGAACTCTTTGGAAAGAACAGCAATGTACAGGTAGTCCTGCAACCGTTGCTTGCTCTCTTACTTGAGCAGCACCATTGGGAGCCCTCTTTCTTGCTCTTGACAGGAGCATATTGCAAGGAAGGATTTATTTCTGTTCCCAGCTTTCAAAAGGATATAACTAGTAGAATAAGGCTTTGATTCTCACTCCCTTGTTAGCTCTGCTGCCTAGAAAACCTGAGATCTGTGATAGCTTTTCTCTTTCTGGGAGAAGAGAGAGGCTGTAATTCCATCTCCTTGTCCAACTAGCTCTCCTAAAGCACATTCTGCATTAACCAAAGTTTTCCTTACCACTATACCCACAGTGGAGCACCTAGCAAGCATCCTCGCTACTGCAGCTTTTCTCAACCTACTGGGGAAAAAAAAACCCCTTCTGTAATCTAAGTCTAAACTATTGGTCTAGAGGGAGGATGAAGTGGGCTGCAGGAAGACATTCTCAACAGAGAAAGTCGCATAATTTCAAAAAAGGTCATATTCTATGCAGGCCTAGGCACTGGTCTACAGAGACGCCAGGTCTGGGAGTAACTTTAGTGATGCTAATAAAACAATATGTGTATGAGATCAAGACCTATGAAAATTGATAAAGGCAACTAGCCAGCCAGTGTGTGTAATTCCACAGAATTTGCTTTGCACCAGTTGGTCAGCTGCTGACCGTAAGGCCAGGAGCATACGTGTGCAATGGTGTGAGCTGCTGCAGAGTAGGGGCCCTGCAGAGCTCCACTCACCAGAGGCTTCACAAAGCCCATTAATTGTTTAAAGAGCAGATGAGCTGTTTGAGTGTTTCCTCAGGAAACACTGAAAGGAGCAGAGCATTTGGAGTAGAGCTTCCCAGGCACGTCAGGGCGGCTGTGGAGGAGGAGCCGGTGGGCAGCAGGTTGGGAGGGCAAAGGGAGGCAGTGGAAGGGACTCCACTTGACATTGATTATACCTGTTGGACTTCTGCATCCTCCTTCAAATCTTCTGTGGGAGATCTGGCATGGCACTATGTTAACTCTCTGAACTGTGGTAGAGGTGTTTGTCTGGAAAGTAAACTGATAGGAAAATCCACACAGCATGTCAGGTTGTTTTCCAGACAGGAGGCAATCTTGTTTGATTTTTTTCAGTAGGTATTAGGTCTGATGATGCTCTCCTTATCAGCAGCAAAAGGGGCACAAGTAATAGCTTGTGCTATTGTCACATGCTCAAAGTCATGGATGACAATTGAAGTCACTGAAGTCAACATTGGCTTTTAGAGCCATTTCCCTCACTGTATTAATTCTAGTGTGCAATATTTCATTAAATACAAGAAATTAATGTTGACTGAGTGTTGCAAAGCCTCTCCTAACTGCAGTTATTCCTCCTTGTTCTTTATTTATAAACTGAATCTATACCAGAACTCTATGTGTAGCAATTCACTTAAAAAGTGACAGTAACTCACAAATAAGAATGATACAGCGTCCAGAGAGGGAAAGGTTGTATCTCCCATTCTAAAGGTGGAGGTTTGATCTCTCCTGTCACCTGTGTAACTACTTGTATCTATAAACATGATAAATAAACTGGGAGAGGTGTTTAGCATTGAATATGCATAGAATATAATCATTCCAGCCTCCTTTGGCAGGGGAAACATTTATGTGGAAACTGGGGAAACTGGAACACAGTGCTTTGTCCAGGCTTGTGGGACTGTTAGTACTAGAGTCCTACAGCTCTGGACTGTGGCCCCAGGTCAGTCCTATGAAGTGTGTTGCCTGTCAGTGCTAGCTGCTGCCAGTGGATGAAATAATAGCTTAGTGGAAAAGGAAAATTAAGCAATACTGACAAGAGAGACAAGATATGCTTTCCAATGAGATTTGAAAATTGAGACACAGTGTTGATTAGGTTCATATCACTGTGTGATCTAGAGATGCTAAACAATCAGCTCTCCACAGATATGCTGGTGGAAATATCGACCAGATGGATTTGCTCCTCCTGAAATGCAGTAACCCGTTAGTACTGCAGTGCTATTTTGTCATGGGAGTTATTTTGTCACGGGAGGAAAGAAATAAACGTTTGCTTTTCTGACCTTCAAAGTCTTAGGGAAACTATGTGCAGCAACGTGGTACTTAAATTTTCCTTGGCTGTTTTGCACATGGAGACAGAGAAATAGAATTGGAAGAGAGAAAGTTTATATGTAACAACCCTACTATTATCAGTACAATGAACACATCTATGTTATGAGGCCACGTCTGTTGCGATGGGATGAATTGCAAGAAAGATAACATTCGAGTGTCCTGAGCCCTAGAGCATGATTACTTCTGTCCCTGGCACATGCTGCATCCTGGCTGAGGTTCAGAGGTACTGGATGGAGGAGAGACTGGGAGGTTAAGCAAGTGGCCTGTGCTCCTTCTTTAGGTCCTGTGGGTGAATGATGCTGGGGCAGATCAACTCCACTCAAGATTTTCCCCTTCCAGACAACTCTAGGGAATGTCAGATGACAACAGGGGAGAGTGATCTTGACAGTAAGCTGAGAACTGCAATGACCTGACAAGTGGTAGAGGCATGATGAGAGAGAAACGAGGGTGTGCAAACACCCACACACCAAAATTGCAAGACACAAGATGGAAAGGGAGGATTATGGATGCTGAAACTTTTTGGAACTAGTTTTCCAAGACCGTCCATTTTTGTTATGATGTTCCTGCTCCAGTTACATTATTAATGCTTTGTTATGTGAAATCTAGTTCTAGCTGACCAAATAAGGCACATCATGAATTGGTGTGTCAGCCTGGTGAGCTGAATCCTAATTTCTGAAAACTGACTTTAAAATATAATAATTAAACCCTACGTAAAAAAATACCCAACAAGCTGCCTCTATGAATCATTGCTTACAACTGTATTACCAAAAGTCAAGGGTATGCTGCTGAGACGAAGTGGTGAGGGTCTGCATGTGGTGGAAAAGCTAATTTTATTCTGTGTCCTATTGAAGTCCAGAGGACAATGAAAGGCAGCAGTGACAGCTGCTGCTCAGTACTCACACATGTCTGTTTGCCAGTTCTGCCTGACTTTGTGGGGCACCTGGAGTCCAGGAGGATCACTCATGGTGAATCCTCTGTGGTTTCCATTAGGAAGTATTGTCTGCTGCTCTATTCCCCTCTACAGACTGCACTGTTGCTCAGTAGTGGCCCAGATGGCAGTAAGTCTGGTGAATAGAGCTGCATTGCTTTCCACACTGAAAAAAAAAAAGCATATTTTGTTGGAATCAAAGAGATTAAGGACTATTTATAAACATCCCAGCTTCCAAGGTTTTCGAAAAGCTTTCAACAAGTTTCTTTGGTTGCAGAAACATCTCTGTCAAAACATCCAGCCTTTTTGGTGACCTGCTCTGCCTTTACTGTTATTGTAATCCTGTTCTCCACGATGATTAATTTGCAGAGAGCAGAAGGGCTCCTTCCTCTGCCTGCCTGCTGCCAGAGAAGCTCCTGCTGACCAGGGGAGAAGTGTGTGCTCTGGGAGCCCTGGCAATGGCTCTGCTTGAGGGGACCTTGGGTGGCTGAGGGGGACATAGCACGTGGAGCTGGAAACAGTCAGGCTACCAAAGGCTTTCTGGAAAATGAGCTGTATTTCTGGCCAATTGGGCACAGTGGTGAATTTATAGGGCTCTCCTGCTGCCTCCAAAAAGGAGCAGAAGAGATGCAGGGCTGAGGGGGAAAGGATCAACATTGATTAAGCTGACAGTTCTGCTAATGTCACTGTGGACACAGCCACTTTCCTTTGCCAGCAGCAACTTAAATAATAAGATGCAGAGGGAAAAGGAGGGAATGTCAGCGCTGGGCTACTCACAGTGCTGTTGGCAGTATTTAGATGAGAAACTGGTGGTGTGATGGATGGCCATGATGCAAAGATACATAGTGATCAGTGCTCTGGAAACACAGGCAGATTAAGTAGGGCTGTGCCTGACTAGTCTGAAGGTGACTCTACCAAGAGCCAGTTGTTGGATGCTAATTGGTTTTTATCCTCCACAAATAATATTTCTGCTGAACTCAGCTGTGGGTACAAGAGTTCTTGCAAATGTGTTGGCAGACGCTGATTTCTTACTTTGGCCTAGATCTGTGCTGCTCCCTGGGCTCTAGGTTTCACCGGAAGAAAAGAGCTTCTTTGATCCTGATAAGAGCATGACAAACCTTGGACTTCAAGCCTTGGCAGAACTGTGTGGTCCAGTTGTCCTGTCTCCATGCCCTTGGTCCTGCACACAGTGACCCCAATGATTAGCAACTGTGTAGTCTGGCTGAACGGAATTGTTGTCACACCATAGTTCCGTAGGGGTCTTCTTCCAAATTTTACCTTCTTTCTGGCAGTCAAGGATGACATATAGAGCTCTTTCTAAGCACCTCTAGCTTCACAATCTAGTGTAAGGTAGCATGTGACTTGCTGGTCTGGGATCTACTTGCATGTTGTTGTGAGATGGGATAGTCTTTGTCATCTTCACAGACACTACTGAGGGCTGGAATGATTAGGGATAATACCCAGGAAAGGAGCGTGAACCATGTCCTGTACCTGTATCAGGCCTGATGATCAAAACTACATCTTTTAGATATAATCTTTAAACCCTAAACTCCTCCTTTAGAGAAGAAGGGGGGTGTAGAAGCTGCTGTATTGTGTGCATTATCATCAGCACGTTGGTCTGTACACTAAGAGTTCAGAAGCGCTTTTAACTGTAGCTAAGGACAGTGTCCACCAGATCTTGTATTCCATACAGTGGTTTTTATGTCTGACGTTAGACTGCTGGACTTGGATTTAGGCCTCATTCCATCTGTTTCCACGGACAGATGCAGAGTAAGTGAAGTGTGGTTTTGGTTTTATACGCCTGATATGTATTATATATAGTTAGCTGTGACAGGTAGCTCTGAGAAGAATAGTTTGTATAAATACCCAGATATCATTATTTGGATCCATATCTCTCTGATCATTGTGAAGAAGTGATCTTTTGACATCTTTCAGAACACCAGGTCAAGCTATTTCCAATGAGGTTTCTGCTTGGAAATGAGTATAAAGCTTTAGTTTTAATTTTGTAGGAGCTAAATTGCATGTTAATAACATCTCCAACACTAGGCTTCACATACAGAACATTATGGATATCTATCTAGTGTTTCCAATTAGCCAGGGGCACTGTCTTTGCTGTCTATTTCATCCAAGGACAAAAGAAATTTGTTAGGATAGCAAATTGCCTTCCACTCTTTCAAATTAACATTAGAGCATCAATATAGAAATAATCCATGCTATCTGGATTATGGCAATACCATTTCTATAAATGAAAGCTGTTTTCTGAACTAATATTTAGAGAAGATGAGAGAGAGATAAATACAAGGGGTATTACTAAATAGATTTCAGTATTTATTTTTCTGAAAGAGTTTTTTTTTTTCTCCTGAAGGTAGCATACATCTATCTTGCAAGGAGTTTCCTTAGAGGGTTTAAATGAAGAGTGAAGCTTTAAGAACAAAGTGAAAATGGAAGAAGAAATATACTGCCATGGGAAGCTCAAAAATGAGGCACTCGGGGTATCAGAGAGTTATCATTAATCCCCTCCTGCCCCGAGGGCATTCCTGTGTGACCATCGGAATGACACACATGCAGCTGTCTGGCAGTTTGCCACGTCTCTAGTTTGATGGACTTTGCTCTGGGGATGGCTAAACCTCCAGCTGTTCAGAATGGCAGTTTGTTTTCCTCGACAAACGTACTCAGATGTTTATCTGACCTATCTGAAACCACAAAAGTAGATTATAAATTGTTCCAACTGTTTTTTTCAACACCTTTTCTTTCCCAGAACCTGGAAACACAAGCAGCCATCAAACCCTGAGCGCCAGCCTTGCCTAAGCACTTCTCTACCATTCCATTAGGATTAACAGCTGTACCGGGGGCCTGATAAAATTGCTGTTGTACTCCTGGCTTAACAGAACATGTAATAAGGTGCACCTCATTAACACAGGGCAGGGGAAAACTCAGGCGTGTCTCTATCTGGCTTGGTGTTAACACTGCAAAACTCACATTTACCTTCAGCATAGCATTAAATAGTCACTGGCTGGTTCCCTGGGGCAGGACAGCTCATGCAGTTATGTGGCACAAGCATATACTTTGAATGGATAAAAAGAGGCAGAGGGTGAGTCAGAAATGTACTGTAAGAGGCAAAGTGAACTCTTCAAAGTGAGCAGGAGCTCAGTGACAGGGCTGAGGGTGTGGTGGGGGAGTATCAGCCTTGGGCTACAGCCAGTGACGAGGGCTCCTGGGATCTGTGCGCTCAGCTGAGCCATCAGTGCCCAAAACGGTTTGGTTCTGATCACCTCAACAGCTTTGGAAATCTCTAAATCAAGAGATTTAGAGCACTGAAAACCAGTTTAATAATAACTGACGAAGTATAAGCATTGATTTTGAAAATGCTGCACAGGTACGATAACAGAGCATGTATGTGATGGGTGACAGAGAACTTATGAACCCCTTGTTTGGCTTTGTTCAGTGCTTAGTAAAAACGAGGGAGAGAAATTAAAGGATCTTCTCATTTAACAGTGAAGGACACAGACCGCGTAATATATTTCAGAGCCTCCCTTCCCAGCTTACGCAGGAGCATGCTGATACAGGGGTGGTTTCTGACACATCTGATGCCTGCAGAAAAAATGTTTATTTCTCTTTATTGAAAAAGGGAGCTGGAAGTATGGCTCATGAGTGCAAACTAGGATAGAGTACAGATATTTCCAAAGTTGCTGCCAATCCCCTTACATGGACATGATTTGACTCCTGCATATACTTAAGAGGGATCCATGACTCAACACGTGAATCTGCATTGAATTGCATTCACGGGTTTTGATTCATTATGACTCCTAAGCTCCAAAAATAAGAACGTCTCAAAAATTTATTTTAAAAACAGACGGGGTGATTTTATAAAAACAACAAACCAGCCCCTCTGAAATAATGGGAGTAGCTGTACGTATTTCTTAGCAGAGAAAGAACTAAGTTGCAGGTATTTTCTGACTCAGATAAATCTTAAGTTTCCCGTGCGCACAATTGAGACTGTAAATTTGAAGAAAGACTGCTGCAGGAAGATGAAAGTTCCCTTGCCAGATGAGGACTTGGTTCTTCTTTCTCAAATACACGCTTTCCAGATTGCTTTGTGAGAGACAACTCTGAATCCAGGACTTTCTTAACAGGACTCCTGCACATTATTAAATGCACGTGCAAGAGACAGGATTCGGGAAAACCAGAACCTGTTGTATGTCTGCCAAAAAGAATAGCATGTCTGCAAAAGAAGAATATCAAATTGGGTTGCCTAATGCACTTAAGGCAGGAACACAGTAATTTCAGAGTATTTGGAGTAGATTGCAGCATGACCTGCACTTGCAGACCTAGTCCTGGAGCCATTGCAAATCTGTCCCCAAAATGTCTGGCTATTCAGTTAGCACAATGGAAAATATTGAACAGTTTGGGTTTGAGGTTAGGTATAGCAACAGCACAAAGTTCAGTCTGGCAAACTGAGTGAAAACCGAAGCTGTGGTATGATGGGAAGACGATACCTCCTGAGCTACCTGGTTCAAAGCTGGTGCCTCTGACTGAGGTGTAGCTACATCCCAGGACAGACTGAAAGGCTCTGGTGAGTACCCTGTAGCAGGGTATTCATTGTGCTCTTGTACTATCACTTGGCCCTCAATGAAATAGGAATATTTGCAGGACATAATTTACTCAGAGGTTCAAGCTTTGTTTTGGATTTCCGTCTGATTCAGATTTTTAAAGCAAATACCTCAAATGCACGTGGAGCAAAATTTAGACACAGCAAAAACTACTAAAAATTCCACAACCCAGCAACAAACTGTCAGTCAGAGTTCATCTGAACTACTGTCTTCTGAGTCCGCAGAGCTGGCAGCCAAGCTGATATCGGTAGGTAGCAATGCTTCAACTTGAAGCAAGGCTTTGAGGAGGAGAGGGTGCACTGGCTGCTCTCTGCATGTCCTTGGGACAGAGCAGGGGAAGTGGGGCCCTAAGTGTGTGCCAGGGGTTCAAGGAAAACAACCAGGTTCAGACAGACTAGATCCCTGCTTTTTGGCTTAATCCTTGTGCTGCAGGACAGCTCTTGAAAGGAACCATTCCCCTGCTGCTGTGACTGATTTCACCCATTTCTCCTTTTCCCAGTGATACCAGTAACACACAGACAAGTGCTGCATGATTTCTAAATAGCTTTCATGCCTGAAACTGGTGAGCTCGGTATACTGCAAACAGGCAGAGCCATGATATAGTCAGAAATTCAGGGTTAACTGAATTAACCTGGGTCATGCTTGAACATGCTCATACCAGCCTTTTGTAAGAGATGGAAGTTCTCAGGGCTCATCTGGAGGACAAGGTTAGAAACTGACGTTTTCTCATTCTAGTTTTTAGAACTTCTGCCTCCAAAGTTCATTCCCTCACTTAAAAGTTAGTGTTGCGATAGCTATACCAATACCAATACAGTGGAGAAATACACCCACTCAAACAGTATCACAGATTAATGCAGGCAACTGGGTGTTTTCTAAAAAGTTGTGAAATGGTTAGTGTTTGCATGCACAACTTTTCTTTTGCTGGGAAACATTTTAGCTTTTCAGATGTCTGAAAACACAGAAAAGACTGGTTGTGCATGTGGCCTTGCTAGGTCTCTCCCAGAGCTGGATGGCTGCTCATAAAATGAAAGCAAACACTCCAAACTGGCCTCATCTAAGCCATTCTGGATAGTTTCTGTTATTTGTCAACTAATACAGGGCCAGTTGTCTAGTTGGTGAAATAGAAGCATTAAACCAGAGAAATCATAGAAAATGGAGACTGGAAGGCCCCTTAAATGTCACCTTGTCCATCTGCTGCCCTGTGGCAGGTTCAGCTTTACTACTTCTCTCTGGTTTGTCTAAGCTGTTCTCCAAAAATCAACAGTGATGGAGATTCGGGGAATTACCCATTAGGTAAAAAGTAAAAGATTATGCTTCATGAAAAATGCAGCTGCTCATCTAGTAGTTTCTCTCTCTGAGGTTAATCTGATGTACAACACATCCCCTGTGTGGTTTACCAATGGCTCAAGGAAAGACGCTGATGCTTTGGGGGGCATGAAAATCTCAGGACTGGAAAATGGGAGATAAATGATAAATTTTGCCTGTAAGATGTTTGGTAATGTGCATAGATGAATTTTGGCTAGATGGGATTTTTGGTCTAATGTACTTAGGCCTTTGAGACCTCAATGGTAATTAGTGGGATGAGCCTACAATTCTCCGAGAGAGGTTGAGCTGCGACAAGGATGGGAATGTTTGCTTCCAACTTACACTGGCCAGACAGCACGTGTCCCAGCCAAGGATGTTGCTGCTCCACTGGCTTCTTGCTTTAATTCACATTCCAGGGCTGTTTAATCTGCACAGTGGTGAAGCATGTCCTCGTCCCCTTATACATCCCATCTGCACTCTTTTTAACTGTCCTCAGCCTCTCCCAACATACAAGATTTCAGAGTTTACAGGAAAGCTACTCTATTGCTTTCATGTTTCTTTCATCATTTCACTATTTCCCAGGTGCATACTGAGAAGTTCTCGTGTAGTGCCCTATTAGTGATTTTACTGAGACTACTCAGCTCTTTCTTTGCCTCCCCAAGGCATAAGGTAAAACGGACTGAGCTCTGTGTTTCGTGCATCCTTCTCTTCTTCTCCTTCCATTTTTCATCCCTGAGTACATTTTTTTAATGGACGAGGTCTAAGTGCCTGCTCAGTGCTGCAGTCATTAGGAGAAGGTTGCCACGTACACCCTTGCAAGCCGTTTCCACATTCCAGGTCCAGTTACTTCTCCCCAGCACCTACTGGGGATGGCACCAAACTGCCTCCTGCAACCCAGCATCCTACCAGTGCGATCAAGCCGGCACCCTCACAGTCTTCAAACCAGTCGGTGCTAGAGTAGCAGACACGTGCTAGCATACCATCAGCAAATTATGGATTTTTTTTCTTAATGTCAAATGTCCACATCTTGATGCTGGTCAAACTAGCTGAACTCCTGAACACTCTTGTAGGGACTGCAAGTGGGTGGAAAGGAGAATGTTTGTAAACAGATGACATAAAACAACAGGAAGAGGTTTTCACAGAAGAGGCAATTCAGAGCTAATCCCAGGCTCTGCTGCAAGGCAGTGGTTCTGAATGGCCTCTTCTTTACTGATGAGCAATTGACTCATGGTTGTTACTATCTCTGCAGTTTCTGAATTGTACTATTTATAATATGTTTTAAGTATTTTTCCAAATCTGCGTACTTCCCAGGAAGATGGGGGACAAACCAGCAATGGAAAGGAGCAATTGTAAACTAGTTAACAGGCCTGACTGTCATTTTTATTCAGCCTGTGCGTACAAAACTGTTTTAAAGTAACTTTAAGAAAAATGAGAACCAACCCTCTTGAATTTAACACTGCCTTATACAGTCTGAGGAGCTAGCACAAAGCTTGTATTCCCTTCTTCAGGGCATGGAATATAAATCAGAGAATATTAAAACTTAAAAAAAAAATAATTCTGAATCTGCTCTGCTTAACACTGGAAAAATCCGTTATTCCAGCAATAGAGAGCAACAGTAAAAAACTTTTTTATGCATATCAGGTACTGCAGGTTTTACCATCAATTCCTGACTTACTACCAGCTCTCAACATCCATTGGACTTAGTTCATAGTTTCATATTCCAGTATTTTCCTAGCCTGAAGCTTCCTAATTTGCAAAATATATCCTGATGTTGACCATAAAAAGCAACCTCTTCTCTGGCAGATCAAAAGCCCCTGTGCCCAGCAGAGCAGACACGTATATATTACTTGTTTCCTAACCCAGGACTCCTAGAGTATCACCTTTTGGCCTCAGTTAAAAAGCAGTTGAAATTAAAGGTTGCAAGTCAAAAGACTTGAGGCTCTGGGGGGTTGCACTGAAGTTTGGGTTTTTACTGTTCATTTTTTTGCCAGTTTTTTTTTTTTCCTTTGGCTTTTTTTGAGCTTTATCCGATGTACTTGAATGTGGTGGAATTAGGGACAATTCCAAATCTCTGTCGTACCACTTGTTATCTTTTTCTCCCTGTGACTTATCCTCCTGTTTGGTAATTGCTCTTGTTTGAGTAGATTTGGTTGAGTGTAGCTTTTGTTTGGGTATTTTAAATCCCTCTCAGAATGAGGCCCCAGAGACAGAGTTGAGTAAGAAGGAGAAATTCCTGGGGGCAGAGAAATTGAACTAAAAACCTACTCTCAGGCTCAGAACTTTCATGGATGCTTTTAAACGTCTGCACGTGCATCCGAAAGAACAAAATAGCTATCGGGGGTTACCTTGGACAGTATTTCTCAGCAAATCACCAGGAGCTTTGGATATGCAAGAAACACTGGACGTTTTTCCCCACTTTTTTAAACATCACAGTATAATCAGAAATATATCGATGACTGTTGGTTTCAACATAGCTTCCCACTGTCCAGAAATAAGGCAGTAGAAAATCCTTTTAAGTAAAAATTTCATTAAAAAACAATAACTGAAACAATTTTTGTTAAGCATAATGAGCAGTTCAAAGGCACTTGCCTTTCAAAATCTCTGCTTTGATTCCTGTCAGATGTAGAGGCAGTGAGATATGCCATGACATTTGTCAACTAAATCTCAGCATAAAAAGATATGATGATTTTTCTCTAACTGATGGTATGAGAAAGCAAACTTTTTTTTTTTCAAATAATATTGAGAAATAATTTAAATGGCTATCAAACATCCAGCAGTGGTTAGCAGAAAACTGGGTGGAAGATTTTCAAATTCAGTTTTTGCCAATATCCAGTGTTTTTCTTTTGGAGAATTTTAGTTTCTGACATTTCAGATGTTACTTACAGTGATATTTTTCTCCATTTTTAAGATACCTCCTGTTCAAATTTGCTTGCTGACAAATTCTGACAGCTTTCTCTGGGACCAGTCAGCATTTCTGCAGTGTATTCCAGTGGAGAGGTTTCAAAGTAGTTTTGTTTTATTTTTGATCTTTCTGTGACTACTGAGTATTATGCTGGCTGGCTTTTTTTTTTTTTTTTTTGTCTAGTTGGCTGCCCTAGTGTTTCCTTCTCTTTATTCTCCACTGACTCCCAGAATATTTTTACTTTACAGGTGGATATTATTTTGTGTACCCTTCTTTGTGCACTATTTTTCTTAGCCTTGGATTCTACACTTAGCAAGATTCCTCCTTTATGTTTTAGAAATCCAGCTAGAATAACTCAGGAAGGGACTTGAGAGTATGAACTGCTCAAAGCAGAAATCTAAGGTCTGTGCTCCAGCCAAGAGTCCAGGAGGGAAGGGGTGACTGGTCTTACTTCACCTCGGATACCTCAGTGTGGCTTTGATAACTGCAGCAGGTTATTTCCACGCATCCAAAACCTGCCCCTTCAGATTTTTACATAGGCTGTGGGCAGCCTTTCAAGCTGTGCAAACAGAGAAACTGAAAAGCCAGTATAAATGCTGGTGTATAAGTGAGTTTAAATTCAGGCTTTGAAAATAATTGTACAGGTTAATAGTGATCCTACACCCCTGTTTCTTTGTCTGTATCAGTGGTTCAAGGCGGTAAACACAACCCAGGCCTGTCTTCTTGGTTTATTCCTGACACAAGGCTCTCTTTCCCTTCCCTTGTTACCAGTTTGATAGCTTAGAAGTGTGACTTCCTCTAGTTTTGTCTCAATGCAGTATATGAAAAACAAACAGCTGCAGCAAGAAGCACACTGGAGGCCTTGGAAGAGGAAGGATGTACTTTGGAAAAGCAAATGTTCAAAGGAGCTATAGCTGCTGCTTTGCGCAGAGTGACTCAGGTCTCCGGGCACGGATTTGCCAACATAAATGAAGTTAAACTCAGTGTTTCCATGAAAACACTGAACTAAGAATTGTACTTTGAAGTCTGGCACTGCCATGTAAAAATTTCCATCAACTTTAGTGAACTTTTTGCTATGTAAAGAGATGAATAAAGCCAGTGCATTTGATTTATTATCTGTACTATGCTGCTGTGTAAGTAAGAGCAAGACACTTGCAACCACTGGATGAACACCCAGTCAAGGAAGATCCCTCCCCCAAGGAACTCTGGGTCTACGTGGGCGAGGAGGTCAGGCAAGAGGAGAATGGGAAAAGCCAGAGGTAATAGGACCAACAGAAAGTTAATTCATATATCCTGAATTCAAGGTTGTCCCTCTCTAACACCCTTGCAGAGCAAACGTACTCTCATAAGTTACGTATCCTTCATGCACCAGATGCAGCTCTTTTCTGGTGCTTAATGACGTGAGAGAGCATCGTGTCTGGTCTGTGTGAACAGAAGGAGAAACTAATCTAAAAAGTTTGTCAATTCCACAAAATATTTTTGGAAAGTGTTCATTCTGTTTCACACATAAACTAACTTTGTGGTCTCTGACCTGCAATTGTTTGCTATCAGTATTTTCCCAGAAAGCTTTTAAATAGATATTAGATTGAATGACCAGCAAACGGTAAATAACAATGATTTCTTTTTTCACAGTTGAGTCTATAAACCTGCCTCTGAAAAACATGCTCTAGATGTGCATGCAAAACTAATGTACCTTATGGTTTGATACTAGAATTATTCATTGAACATCACAGAAAAAATCTCCCTTTCAGTAAATTTCCAATTCTTAAAAGATAATTTAGAAAACAGAAAGAAGGAATGTCAAGAATATTTAGTTGTTTATTGCCTGCTCTTGATGCACACGTGGAGTCTTGTTTGGGCATGCACCCCTTTCTTCTCTAAACTGAAATATTCGCCACCTTTTTACAATGCAATAAAAAAGACTATTTTCATCCACCTGTCAAATATGACACCTTATGAGTAAAAGATCTGCATGTCATCAAATCCTGTGCTGAGTGGTTTTCCTTTAAAGACATCACTTTCGATTTATCTCAAAGTCCAGCTTAGCTCTGAGTATCTCTTTTATGCTGGTACCACCAAATTATATCAACATTATAAGATTATGAAGTGGGATCACCTACCCTGTCAATTCTGACAACTCTGACTTCACAATGATACTTCCAGCAGAGCAGGTGCTGTATTTTATTAGTGACAGAGACTGATTGTGCATCCATAAAGTGCCCTCTGCACCCTGCCTTTATAACAGGATTCAATACAGCTGAGCAAATACAACCTCTGTAACGCATACGAAATACAGGAAGATAATATGAGCAGGATAAACTCTCTGATTAGGTGTAGTGTGCACAGTGAATCAGAAATACAGAGATGCTTTGCAAGACGAAAAAGGAGGAGGGAAAATGTGTTTAAGTTTTGCCATGAAGGCCTAGGAAACCCTGCTTAAAAAGATTACTGTCCTAACCAACCCTGTAATCCCAACCAAAAGCCTGAATACAATTACAGCTTCAATGTATTTCCAAGACAGATTTTAGTTAAATTCTTAACACTGCAGCCAAATAGGGGAAAAAAACCCAAGCAAAACAAATCCAGCGTACTAGTTGGTAGTAACTTCCGAGTAACGATCTGTCAGCAATTACCCAGCCCAAAGAGCTTAATCCATTTGTTTCTACTCACCTCCATCTGTCTCTTGGATATTTCAAGCAAAGGCTCATTTTGTCCCACAGATTTGGTGCTGCTGCTCAGTATTATCTTGCCCGATCATAAAAAAGGCTCCTGACCAAAAGGAAGAGGAAAGCAACGCGTAAAACAAACACAGAAGCCCAAGAGGAAAGCTACACCCTAAAGACCAGCGCTAATAGCAACTGCGAGACGGGAAAGAGAACACTCCCAGTTACTAACTTTTTCCATTGATACATCTGTTACAAAACAATTTTGCTGCAAACTTCTCTTCCTTCTTGCAAGCAATGCTTTGCTGTATGTTTAGACCTCAGATAACCTACACGATGACTGTGGGGTTTTTGTTTGTTTGTTTGTTTTCTTGTTTGTTTTTTTTTACCAAATAAGCAAATTAGCAAAATATAAACTAGTGGAGTCATATTTGAAATAACTACCTATGGGTTTTTCTGGCCCAAAAGCCTTAGTGCAGCAGAGGTGAATGTTTAGATGATTAATAACTTAATTTTCTAAGAGCTTGATGGGCAGGCAGGGAAAATATGCCAAGCCGTCCTTGCCTCAGAGGGATTTTTAGTGCCAAAAAGAACTGCATTGAGGAGCGCTCATGACTTTAAGGCTAGAGGAATGTGCAGAGGGGCAAAGTGTGATTTACTCAGCAGCAAGAAGCTGCTGTGTCCAGCTGTGTTTTCACACCCTTGCCTCCGTGGATTTAAGCTCCTCCAAGCCCCAGTGCTGTTCCTTGGTGTAGGTCATAGGGTAGCTATGTGTGTGAGCCCACAGTGGCTTTATGGAAACTTTTGTCACTGACATTTAATATGTGGTTTGGAACAAATAGCAAACAATTTGGTTTGAATTAAAAAGTTTTGACAGTGACATTTTGCCAACTGTTAGTCAGAAAGGAAAACTGATGAACGTGTCCTGTTTGAAAATTACCAGGGTGTAGTAAACTCATTTGTTTTCAGAAAGTTAGGATCAGATTCTCCCCTTGCCTCAGAATAAATCTGGAACTACTTCTGGGAGGCTGACACAAATTAAGGTCATTCCATTCACCAGTGTAAATGAAATCTGCCTTGAGCCCACAGCCAGAAAACTGTATCCAGTAGCAGAGGTGTGAAAGAACTGCTGCAGGCAGTAAGCCTGACAGTAGTCCTAGTAAAGATAATATTTTTCCCTTCCCACCTTAACTCTCCGTGTGACATCTCGCTACTGCAGTTTTTCATTTCCACATGCTGAAGTGACATGCTGATGTGCTTTTTAAAAACTGTGTAAGAAGACACACAGATCATGTGTAAAGGTGGTAAGTCAGCTCATGGGAGAAAAGGAGTCATTGGATCCCACCTGGGATATTCAAAGAGATCTGAAGGCGTTTGCTTCCCAAATCCCCTTGGATCCAGTGGAGCAGACATGCCTGTATCCTTGCTGCTCCTTGAAAATTGCAGTCAGCAGCTCCTCCAAGTCTTGTTTTCTGAAGGAGTTTTCCCCGTGTGTGCTCCTCTCAGCTAGCAGCCAACCAGAAATCCTTCCTATCCAGACTGCCAAACAACAGCCATTCAGTAAGTGATGGCCCTGGGGCACAAGCCCAGGAGAAGCAGAAGTGTCCCCAGCCCATCCCCAGCCCTGACCCACCTGTTTCCTTTAAGCTGAGAACTGCTCACTGGGCAGAAGGAACCCTTACAATTAGAAAGCAAAGTTAGATACATCTCCCTTCCAACGCAACGGGGCTCCATGCAAACCCTAGAGCAGAATCTGGAGAATCTGCCCAAGGTTTTAAGACTGTGTTAAAACACTGTGCAAAGGGTGAGAACTGGTTTCCGACAATTAAGTTACACCACGAGAGTGTTGTAACACAGGGACTGAAGTCCCTGTGCATAAAACTAGACCTTTACAAAGAATGTAGAAGCAACCCCTTTTTGTTTAGAGTCTTTTTGGATTATTCTTTTATGAGTGCTCCTTTTGGTCTGGCACACCATGTAGTTACCTGGCAGCATGCTATTTTCCCCCCTTTATAAATTTCTCTCAGAAAAAATATCGGGCAATGCCACCTTTGTGGCTGGTTAAAGTCTTGACACGCCAGCTCTGAATAGTTGAGCCAGGTTAATGACATTTACACAGCTCTCAACTATTTTTAATGAGCCTGGCTGGTAAAGGTATTCAGAGTAACTGCCGGTTATGGATTTGTTTGGTTTTGTACTTTCTCACTGTTCACAAAGCTGGTCACTTGCGAAGGGAAATCAGTGGAGCAATTCCAGCACTTTTATATTTAAGTTGCTGGTTTGCAAAAGGCCTTTATGTAGCTTGAAGCACAATATTTTCTTGCTTATTATTAATGCACCATTTCCAGCAGCACAGGTAACTTTATCGGGATTGCCAAACCTTGCTGTACATGCAAGCAAGGGCATGGTTTATAGTCATATCCAGAGGCTAGTTACTACCAAAAAAGTGAAATTGTCCTGTTGTCCGTACCATTCTGTATATGAATTTTATTTTGTACACACCTTCTTCTGCATTGCTGCTTGCCTGCACACATGGTGACAGGGTTCAGGGAGTTAAATGAGCAGTAAAGTAACTCTACAGGTAGGAAGTGAACTGTTTCCTGCCCATTTAACTCTCTGAACCACGTCTCTAGGAAGGTAGAAGACAACAGTGTTGGCACAAGTCAATTGGTAGGAATGGGAGCTGGAGGACGTTATGTGTGAGGGACAGATTATCTCATTGGATTGTACAGTTGTCTGACTGTGCTAGGTTGGTTTAATACTGAAGGTTTGAGGATTAACAGATGCTGAAATTTGATGGCAATGGAAGTTTAACTATTCTTGAGTATTTGTATCCAGTCTATGAGAGGCAAAGAAGACATCTTTCACTGAAAACAGTCTGAATTTTGCTACCCCGTGTCATCTCAGACAAATCATAGGAAGAAAGAGATAGGCCCTGCAGATAGGTGGCTGCCAAGGCAGTGGATTTGCCCTCCTGGAAGTACCCTGACAGTGGAAGGTGCAAGACTTGGCAGCTTAAGACAGCAGTGCAGTGACTGTAGGTGGACGGGCACATTGCCATCGAGCCAAAGAGAACTGATTTCTCCATTGCTGCATGAAAACACCATCTCTGCAATTTAACATCAAGGTGAACTAGAAAGGATTTCTATCTGGAGACCAGTTCAGTAGTATTTGTAGGACACTCAGCCACTGGTCCAGCTGGCTATTCCACGCTGTGCCTGAACAGCAGGAGCCACGGCTTCCAGCCTGAGGGCTGCTCAGAGGGATAAAGGGTGCTGGAAGTCCCTGCTCTGCAGTCGGCACATGTTGCCAGTGCACTGGCAATATGGGTGTATTTTCATGGCTGTTGGCCTCACTGCAGGGCAGTTCAGGGCAGTTAAAGACAGCTCTAGGCCAGCAGTACTCCAGTCAGGCTTTAATTCTTCAAGACAAGGTCATTACTGATTTGCTGCGCTTGTCTCACTGACACGTTTTGCTCATCAACCTATTCACTGAGTGTGGCCCTTTGCACACCAGGGAGCTGTTACAGTGGCAAACAGATTTCTCTATGAAGCTTTAATTAAGATTTGTTTTCTTTTTTTTTTTTTTTTTTCACTTGGAAGAAGCTCTGAGCATGTCAACATGTTTTTCTTCCATCTGCACGTGTTTATCCTTGAATTAGAGCACCTCAGAAGCTGGAGAAAGGGAAAATTCATTTTTAGTCCATCAATGTTCCAGTTGATGTGTCACCTCTAATGTTTTGCATAGAAAATTTTTTTAGCTCAATAGATGTCTTTCTCTTCAAAGGCGGTTTGTGATGGCCTTTGTCTGCTACTCTCCTGGTAACTGTAACGCCATTGTGTCATCCTCATTCATTTGTGCAATATTGATGCTTTCCTTTTCAAAATCAGCTTTTATTAGATGATGACCAAGCCCAGTCAAGTTCTTTGTTCTACTGTTGTTCATGTTTCCTACTGACAGACCCTCTAATTGCATCTTTTTCTTTGTCTTTTAATTGAAACACAGCTTTGCAGCCAAAAACATAGGAGGCTTGGCTGTTTCATGTGGCTCTTTGATCCCTTTCCTTGCCTCTGTGGAGCATCAGCAACTTGTAGACTAGAGTTTAGTAGTTATCTCGGTTCCTGTGTCCTGCTTCCACCAGGCTGAAAGCATTAATTTAAGTACTTTCCTCTTTGAATGAGTACTGGAAGGCATTTCCACCACTGTGGAACATGATAAATTGAAGGGAGAGTAGATGTCCCACACAGTGTTACACACTTCAAAACTGCAGTCCAACACTATAGTCTTCAGCGGTAAAAACTCAGGTTTCTCCAGGGTTAAGGCTACAGGCTACATGACAGCTGAGGAGGCACTTTCCAAGTCTAATTTCTGGATTTATGGTCTCAAACTTTGCCCGTTGGTCTTTCAGCTCTGAAAGGCTTGGGCCACAGAGAGAGTTAATCTACACTGTTTTATGTAGTAAAAATATGTGTGAAGTGAGGTGATGCCCATTGCAATGAAGTACTAATGAACTCCATAGAAGAGTGGAGCTCACCGATTAGACTCAGCTTCATTTTGGAACAGAGATCGATGTAAATTGAGTTTGTTCTCACAATAGCAGCAGGATCTCTGGGAAAGCGGAGAGGAACTGGAAAAGGGCACTTTACAGAAGACATTACAGAGTGATTTACAGAAGATTAAAGGATGACGTAAAATAGTACTAACCATGAAAAGCCTGGAGGCTACTCTGTAATATTTCGAAGCAGAAAAATTCACTCTTGGGAAGCAAAAGAGGAAAATAGAATCAGAGGAATATGTACTTAAAGAAAGCTACATCATTGCAAGCAACAGTAATTTTTCCACAGTGGGTCAAGCCCATACAGCTGTGTGATAAGTCTTGCACAGGAATCTTAATGGTGCAGAAAAGGGTGGAAGGCATCTGTGCAGTTCCTTCTGAAGACATGGAATACACCGTCCTTTGCTTTGCAGACAAGAGTGGGAATGATGGATCTCACCTGTCCCTTGGGACTGCCAGGTAGCTACAGGGCTTGGGTCACCAGGTGGTAGTAAAGTTAATTAAGTGCAATAACATGATGAGGGTGAAAAGTGAGTTGGTGAAGGGAGGGGTTCTTCTTATTTCCTCTTTTAAAAAGAGGAAATAATCTTTTTTCTTTTTTTTTTTTTTTTTTTAAAGAGATACCCAGAACACGCTCCACTCCACATTTTCTTCAAGCAAGTTGCATCCATGCATGCTGTAGTTGGGAGAGCCACAAAGATGGTCAAGGGAGTGGAACATCTCCCTTCTGAGGAAAACCTGAAGGAGCTGGGTCTCTTTAGCTTGGAGGAGACTGAGGGGTGACCTCATTAATGTTTATAAATATGTCAAGGGGGAGTGTCAGGAGGACGGAGCCTTTTCAGCGATGTCCAACGACAGGACAAGGGGCAATGGGTTCAAGCTGGAACATAGGAGGTTCCACAAAAACGTTAGAAAAAACTTTTTCACTGACAGAGCCCTGGCACAGGCTGCCCAGGGAGGGTGTGGATTCTCCTTCTCTGGAGACATTCAAAACCTGCCTGGACACGTTCCTGTGTGATCTGCTGTAGGTGATCCTGCTCTGGCAGGGGGGTTGGACTAGATGGTCTTTTGAGGTCCCTTCCAACGCCCAACATTCTGTGATTCTGTGATGTTCGACTATACCACTGATCTTCCTGAGATAATCTGTTTGAAAAACCAACCTCCCAGGGATGCAGGGTGGCCATTTCAGAGCCTTTTCAGGGCAGCTGCTCAGGGTGAGCCACTGGTGCAAGATACGCTCTCAGAGAAGCGGGCGGCAGGGTTTCCTCAGGTGGAGGAGACACGAGAACGCATGTCTCCACCCAAGAGTCAGGGGCTTGTTTATCGTTGACCACAGCTGCCATCACACAGGATGATTTTTGGCTGCCTTGTTGCCCGTGTATGTGGTGGCACATCCACACCGTTGGGGACCTCCGAAGGGAGGCCGACAGCACGGGGGGACAAACATGTGTGTCCCCTGCTTGCACCTTGCGGACAGCGCTCACCAAAACGGCTCTGTGAGTCCAGAAGAAGGAAAGAAACACCTCGTTTTCTCAGTGAGAAAACACCTTCGAAAAGTTTGGAGTTTCCCGGGTGCGCTAAGGCCTCCGTCCGGGCTGGCTCCAACCGCAGCTCTCAGGAACGGGGCGGCCGTTCCCGCCCTTGGAGCGGCCACCGCGAGATGGCGCCGTCCCCATTGCAATGAGCGGCCTCGGCCGCCTCACCCGGCCCGGCCTGAGGAGAGAGTTGCGGGGAGGAATGTCTGTGCTTTAGTGACACTTCTCGTCACCACGGCCCTGTCTGACCATCCCGGGCTGCGGCCGACCCTGGTGCCCCTCACCGGGGCCCGCGGGAGCGGCGGGCGAGCCCCGTTACCCCCAATTCGGCGGCCACCAGGTGGGGAACAGCCCACGGGGCCGGCGATGGCCTCACGGGCACCTTGTTCCTTCCACAGCGAGAAACAAGCACAAAGTGGTCTCTGGTTCACCCTCGGTAACAGTTTAGCCGGGTACAAACGCAAATCTGTGTGCCCTGCCTGGTGTTACTGAGGACACTTCACTCAAAGGCAGCTCTGTGGGTGCTGATGGGTTTTGGGGGCTTTCTATATTGTGGTAAATATACTTCAAAAACAATAAAAAAAAATAATAGTGTGGCCAGCAATATGGAAGGGATTATACTAGAAAAGGCTTTGAAAGAATACTCTGGGAGAAAAAAAAGGTTTTCTCCTTCATTATCTTTAATTAACAGACTTGCTGTATGATGAGAAAGCAAATGTAAACTTGGAAACGACGGAATGGTGGGCACTTTGGAGGAAAAACGTGTTTTTTTGTGGGGTCGACAGAAAATCCCAAGTTAGATGTGTAGGGACATACAGATCACCCATATAAATGCAGCATCAAATTCACTTTCTTGCTTCCAACGGAAAATCGTGCTTGTGTGAGGGGCTTTCAGAGGATAACACGCGTTTCGTGATCCAAGTTGGGGTTTTTAGCACTTACGGATTTACTGTAGGTTGTTGTTCCTCCTGCATGTTATTCACAGTTCAAAGTATCTGGATACTTTTATTGATAGGAACAGCTGAATCTTTTTAGAGTTCTGCTTATTTGGCCTCACAGTAATTCACGGCAAATGCGTCACAAATTAATTATGTGTTCTGGGAAAAGAGATTTCCTATCATCCCTTCTACTGGTTGTTGCCATTTAATTTCATTGGTGCACCTCTTGTCGATACAGTGTGAGACACAGTGAACCTTTGCAGTCTCTTTTCCATTTATTTTTCATAAACATCTGCTAATGTCAGTTCTAATTCACTTCCTCCTTCCACTGAATTTTATTTGATCTGTATCCCCGTTAATGTCTTTTGCATGTTAATAACTGTTCTTGCCTTTCTGAAGCTTCTCCATTCCTGTTTTATGATTTGTCAAAAGGGCAGCAGTATTAAAAACATGGAGGTGGAAAGTGGGAAGGACTGAGGCAGTGCTGAATACCGGTGGGAATGCTCCACAGGGTAAGGGAGGTAGCATTACCTATTCCAGAATAGTGGCAAGCCTGTATCTTGGTGCAGTTGTTGAGCCCCACTGACAGTAGCTCCAAAGGCACATTGAAAATTTGGGAGTGAAAAGCCACTAAAACACCAAACATCTTGGAAAACCTTACCTGCAGGGACAACTTTCATGGTGGCTTTATGAATTTGCAGAAGATTTGATCAGTGTTAAGCATCCTACAGAAAGAATAGGAATTTGAAAATAAAGCAATCTTTAATCTGCTAAAATAAATGTAAGCAGAAAGCTGAGGGCAGTCAAATGTAGATTTGCAATAAATTGCAAAATCCTAGCAGGATTGCTGTCGGAACAATTCTCTGGAGACTTCGATGGCCATCCATCCTTGGGAGGTTAAATGTGATCTACCTAAAAATCCTGTGTTTTAACATGGTTCTTCTGCATTTATAAATGTCTCTGGTAACAAAATGAACCAGAAACAGAACTCTTAGAAATACAGTTCATTTCTATAAGACCAGTAAAGGTAGCCAAGCAAACACTTCCAGGTAATAGGTGCAGAAAAGGAACAATCTGTCTCATGAAAATAATATTTAGTACTGCTGAGATTAAAGAAGTGACCCTGGCCTAGAAGCTATTCCAAGCTATTGGGTGATTCTTCATGCAGCCAAATTCCCTGTGAGGTTGTGAGCAATGTTTAGTGGGCATAAAATGCAATCTTATTTCCTCTGGAAAAAAAAAAATAATAAAAAAAAATAATAATACCTGCTTAAGCTCATGCTGTCAGATTACAGGTGTGCGAAAGGGGAAAGCGTATTTCCAAACCCAGTCAGTACTTTGCTAAAATTCTCTATGATGATACAAAGTCACCCTGGGATTTTATGCCCAAATGTGGATAACCAAACCAGGATCCTTGCTGCTTCCCTGCCAATGCAGTTTCTCAGTTCATGGTACCTAGCCTGGCCTGAGGCACAATTTCCCAGTGTTTCTCGTGGACAACGCCTGGGACTGTTGAGGAGGTACAGCTCCTCAGCACAGCCTCCCCACGACTGCTAACCCCTTGGGCAATCCTGGGAATTTCTGCTGTGCTCTCATCTGTCCGTGGTGTTTTCATTCTGTCTGGTGACATAGGAAGGAAACACGGGCAGCATAAGGGTGGGAGGGAAGCAATATTGGATGATGTCTGTTATCCCAAATTACAACAGCACTGGACTGGAGTGTGAGCTCTGGTAATGAGCTTGTGTGGGTGGTGCTGCTGAGGTGGAATTAAACCCCAGGATCCTGATGGCTTATGCTCACCTCTTTTATGCAACACTGGCCTGGATAATGCCTACTTCGATAACCTTTACACCTTGCCTTGCAAACTTTTGATTGTTGCTGCGATGCAAAGATCTCCCATTGCAACCTCCACCCTAGCAGGGCTGCATTTCACTAGGGAGAAAACAGTCCTGGCAACCAAGATGTGTGTGATGTAAATGAATGAACTATGAGAAAACATGAGAGGCAACGCCAGCTCCAATATGAGAACAAAGAAACAAACTTGATATTTACCTGCCCAGTGAAACAAGACAGAGTTTAAGATTCTCTTCTTGTTACTAGCAAAGAAGAACCTGACCAGACCTGAGCTAAATCCCTTTGAAATGACTGGGTGCTATTCCTTTATGTTTCTCAGCATAGATGCAACTGGGTAGGTGGCTGCTGCTGGTGTAACAGTTTGGAAAGGAAATAAAAGGCCCATTAATCCCTTAAAAAATCCACGTGTGTTTTGCCTTGGGGCTCTACACTCGGTGTGACCTCAGTTTGCATCCTTTATTCACACAGAAATGTTCTTGTCTTTAGCCCCGTTGCCAGGAGTTAATTTCTCTGCTGGGCTCTGCCGTCAGCCTCCTGGCAGCCCTCGCCAGGGGCACTTTCCTTGAATGTACAGTTCTGTTGGCACCCTCTCTTGGGGACTGGAGATCTGCAGCATACCAAGGGCTAGTCACATCTTCTGCGATGGAATTTTTTTGGGGGTAGCTTCTTCCTGTAATTTTTTTTTCCTTATTGTTACTTGTCTTCTAAGTTGTTATTATCTCAAAGCTGATTGTTTCTAACCCCCCAAGAATCTGATGCTCCCTTTGTGTTTTGCTACCATGCAGTATTACTGTTCTGAATGTTGAAAGATTTGGGCTTCTGCTTTCAATTTTACTTTGCTCTCCCATTGCATCTTCCATCTCTGGCATTTAGTTTTGACTTATAGTGTCGTATGAAGTTGCTGCCTCTACACATTATTCTCACTGATTCTGCTCATTGGCTCCAAGGAAGTGTTTTCCGTGTAAAGCCTCCATCTGTGGACTAGAATACCTGTGCAATGCACGTGTGAGAGGTCGGGCATGGAGGGCAGCCACAGGGCTGATGTGAGTAGAACATGTTAATACAGTTTGTGCTCTGAGTTACTGCAGCCTTGATCACCGAGGAATGGCAGTTTCAATAGCTTATGTTGGATAACTTCCAGAATTGTCCTTTTGTGGGACTGAAAATGGCACCGAGAGGTTTCTGCGTAGCTCATGCAAATGCCATAAACATTTTAATACAAATAACGCTTTGAGAAGATATAGCTACCGTATGGTATGTCCAAGACATGGGCACTGATCCAAAATAATAATTCTCTCAATACACTTATTACTTTTGGGTGATGATGATGAGGGATTTTCTCTAACATCTATAGAGGACACCTGGGCCTGCAATGTTCTTTTTAGGAAGGTTATTTCAACAATATATAGATATTTTCTTGTCATTATACACAGTACAGTATCTGTTTCCAGAGTCATTACTTCAGTAGAGAGCCATTTTATTGAAGTATTATTCATTGATAATGGTCACATTCTTGCCACGTATTGCCAAATAAATATAACAATAAATGAACAAGTATTACCTCACGTGCAGGTGTCTGAGAACCTACAGTCACTGAAGGTTATCAGTGCAGACAAACTGTAAAATAGCCAGACAAGAGCTTAATCCTGCAAAGTGCTTCACTTACTGCAAGAGGTCTGTGTCCACAGGGGTCCCAGCAGATGTGTTTGTCCGTAGTGGGTTGCCAGACTCTTTCACAGACACAGAGCTCAGACAAGGCAGGAAGCAGGCCCAAAGATGGACAATGCAGATAATATGTGCCGCATAAAAGTAGGTACCTCTTTGAATTTCAGATATATGGTCACTAATGACCACCAGCCCCACAGTTCTCTGAAGCCTCTCCAGTGCTTTTTTCTGTTTCCAGGTGCATGTATGACCCATTCCTGTAGAATCTAGGGATTTACTTACGTTGATGATACGTTGTTAATGTATCCATGGGAAATGCACCAGAAAAAAACGTGGTTTACCTGTCTTTGTTTATATGTTTATCACACAGAATCACAGAATGTCAGGGGTTGGAAGGGACCTCAAATGATCATTCAGTCCAACACCCCTGCTGGAGCAGGGGTACTTACTACCCTAGAGTAGGTCACACAGGAGCACATCCAGCCAGATTTTGAATGTGGCCAGAGAAGGAGACTCCACAACGTCCCTGGGCAGCCTGTGCCAGTGCTCTGTCACCCTCACAGTGAAGAGGTTTTTTCTAGTGTTTTTGTGGAACCTTCTATGTTCCAGCTTGCATCTGTTGCCCCTTGTCCTGTCATTGGACATCACTGAGAAGAGCCTGGCTCCATCCTCCTGACACTCCCCCTTATTTATAAACATTTATGAGGTCACCTCTCAGCCTCCTCTTCTCCAAGCTAAAGAGACCCAGCTCCTTCAACCTTTCCTCATAAGGGAGATGCTCCACTCCCTTCATCATCTTTGTGGCTCTGCGCTGGAGAGTTCCCTGTTCTTCTTGAACTGAGGGGCCCAGACCGGAACTTATCTATTATAGATAGATCTGATGGTTTTGTACTTGGATAACTTCACATCAACCACTAGTTAGGACCAGGGTTTCTCTCAAGAGACTCTTTCACGCTGTGGCCAGTGGATCCCAGGCTCAGCCTTGTATTGCTACTTGTCGAGCATCAAAAACACTTGGGATCACTGTATGAGTTCAGGGTCTCTTGGCTGTGATTCATACCTTTGCTGCATTGTGAGTTACAAACCACAGGATCCAGGGCACTGTGTCTTCCCCTCTCCCTTAGGTGCTTTAAATACATTTTTCTCCAAGTCACAGGGAGGTCTGCAGAAGCCGCAGGCGCCTTCTGTAAGTTGCTGCCCTTGCAGTTAGGACATGCATAAACTGCAACATTTGTTTGTGTGTCAGAGCAGCCCTGAACATTGTTAGAGGCAGTTATAATCTCCAATCTGTTGAATTTGTGTTGTACTGTAAAACACTTTGCCAAAAAGGCAACGCTTCTTTGGTTTGTCTTCTATGAACAGGCCATTCAGGATGAAGTACTGCATGAACCCTTGTGTGGCCATGCTGTAAATTGCAAACAAAGTGTATTCCCACAGTACTTGATGATACCTTAGGCAGATGCATACCTTCAGAGACTGATGTGGTCTTTCTTCTTTTATTGCCACATGAAGTTCTGTTGTGTGGACATCACAGCTACTGCCAGACAAGAGCATCCTTGGGATATGGAGGTGAACCCTGGGAGAGTTTTGTTTGATTTAACATGCTCGGTCAGTAGGCAGATGAGCAAACTTCATATTTACAAGATATTGCCCCTACTTTCAGAGCTTTTCTGACAATCTTCTGCCTTGCTGGCTTGGTGACAAGCTGGGCAAAGGCTCCCTTGGCATGCTGGAGAATGTTTTTCCATTAGAGGCAGGAGGAGCTTGCTTATTAATTATGAAGGCAAGAGAAGGGTACGTACCCCACTCAGCTACCCCAGCCAGGCTGGTAAATAACAGTGCAGTGCAAAATTCCCAGGGTACAGAGGGGTTTGTGCCTAAAAGACAGAACAGAGGGCTTCTGTTTCTTGCTAGTTCCTTATGACCCAGGAGTGTGAGGCCTTAGCTTCTCAGTGAGCCTTTCTTTTGCCATTGCAATCGGAAGATGTTCCTGTTGGATGGACACACTTCTGCCCAGCTACACCTATGTAGTCTGCTCTCTTAGCTCCATGGTTGCAGGAAGCCATCCTGCTATTAACACAAAGAAAGATTTGCAAGACTCAAATTTTACACTTTGGAACAAGTCTGACTGTATTCCCTAAGTCCCGGTTCTCCCCTACCCACTCCTGCCTTGGATTTGAGCTGTGTTTAAGCAGGGTCATCAAGCTTTTGAAGGTGGATGTGCTTTGCTGCCCTTGCCAAGGTTGGTTGCTGGCATTATTGATGTTGAAGGTTGAAGGAGGTTCTAGAATGCTCTGCTGAGTCCTGTCCTGGGGCTGTCCAGATCAATTGTGAAAGACAGATCCTGCCCAAGCAAGGCAGGATCACACAGAGGCATTGATCAGATTATGGATTTTGTAGACTTGAAATTATCGATGGGTACAAAATCTTGTACTTCTTGAGCAGTACTTTTTCTGCTCTTTTATAAGTGTCTCCCATGTGGAGCAAAACATATTAATTCCGAAAAAAAAAAGAAAGCTGGAAAGATCAAAGTTTTTCAAATGGCAACACTTTTTTTTTTTTTTTCCCATCCCCAAGAAACCCGTAAACCCAACAAAAGTAGATTTTGGAAATTGTTATTAGGCTTCCACTCGAGGAAAAAAACAAACCAAATTTTCACAATTACTTATTTCCAAAGGATTAGAAGGTAAGAAAAGATAGTCTGTTCCATTTTATGATTGAAAGCAATTACAAAGGCCCAATTTTGCAAAAATCTGAACTCTGGTAAACGACTCTGGTATCGAGGGTCCCTCTGGGATTTACACACTCTTCCTAATTTCATTTGCAAAATTGCAAGTTTTATATTCACCGTTACCTCCTCTTCTACTGCTCTGCTAAAATCTGCTATGCTGGTGATTTTGAGGTGTTTCCATTGACTTCCTAGATGTTGCCACAGACCCTCATGAGGAATTAGTGAACTACACTGACCTGAAACTCTTTTTCCTTGCCCAGATTTCTGCTGACTGAAGAGGAGGAAGGAAAAACAGGAGCCTCACAGAAGCTCCCTATCACTGCTGTGGAATCCCAATTCAAGTCTTTGGTGGCTCAAGAAAAGTGGCAGGAGCTCTGCTTGGCACCGTTAACCTTCACTGTCAGGGTGAGCCTGCAGGAAGAGGCTCTCCAGCTTATTGCTTTTACCCTAAAACATGTCAGGTTAGTACTAGTTTAATTCCAGTAAATTCAATACAGTTATACCTGGGATCAATTTGTTCTGAAGATTTTTTTGTGAGTTCAAACATGGAATTGTCAGATACTATTAGGAACAGAAGTTTATCTTGTGAGATAGTATTAAGAACCGGATAGAAGTGTGATTCTGTTTCATACTGGCAGAGAATATAGGAAGTGCTGCTTGACTCCCTTCACAGCATGGATTAGCAAAATTAGACTTGTCTCCTTTGCACTAACAAGCCCCAGAACAGAATGTGAGCTGTTAAAAGAAGGAAACTCCTTTCAGACACACACGCAAAAACCTGTGGGAAAATAAATCACTTGGACTTTCAGGAGGATAGATTATTAGAGTTCATATCTATAGGGTATCTACTTCGCAGGATTTTTTTGTGCACAGTGACATGACTCTATGGTTTTATTTACATTTTCTGAAGAGTTCATATGACTTGTTGCTATGGGGAATGCTGCAGTTGTCTGGGATACCCTTTTATATTTATATCACGTACACATACAATTCTGCCTATATACTCACTTGATGTTACTTGACAGGTCAGTAAGTAACTATGATGGATCTGTTAATTTAGCAGTTTGAGTCAAGTTTTAATCTAGTTGGAGTATTGCTGGATCTTTATTTTCTTTTACCATTTGTTTATTTTTCCTTTCTTTGAATTTTTCATGAGTAATGCCTTTGGAACTTAGACAAATCTGGAAGCTGGTAAATCCTGTTCTCTGAGGCTGCACATAACACTGCTTGCCCTAGGCAAGATTTGCAGAGAAGCTCATTTCTATATATGCACGCAAATAAGTGACCGGAATCTAACTTGACCTTCAGGGACAGCCAGAGCCTGGATGCCAGTTGTCTGCTAATGAGGTGGTTGAGCATTTCAGGTAATATAGCCCTGGACAGGCACAGTGAACACTTGAAATTCTCCCCGAAATCTTTTGAATATCTGCCCTCAAGGCTAAACTCTGAGCCAATGTAGCAGAACTGAGAGACTTCATTGATGTTCATCTGGAGACCTTGAATCTGGCCTAAACTAGCTGCATTTACAAGTAAAGCTCAACTTCGAATAGAAGTTAGATGAGGACAATAAGCATGGGTTAAATTAAATAGATATTCTGAAGTCTGCCATTTCAAAGCGTGTCTCTATGGAAGTTCAGTTCACAGATTCTCTGTTCACACAGTCAGGAGTAAACAGTAACACTTCAAAGTATTCCAGGAAATTGCCTCCCACAGCTGTCACCTTAAGCATATACCATCCTCTGCTTGGTTTTACAGGGGATTGTGCTAGGAAAGTCTTGGATTCAGAGCTCACACTTCAAGGAGCAAAGCCTCAGCATGTAATGGGAAAATTGCCATTTTTTCCCCAATAGATGGTTTTGAGCTGCAAAGAAGTGTCCCTTCCATGACATTTTCCCCTCTTCTCTGCCTCTTTTTCAAGATACCTGGCTTCCCGACATCAGAAAGGAGCCTGATACTACAAAGCTTTAGAGCTTCATAAAGTCCTCAGAGAACTGGTTGAATGCCGCAAAAATACTGCTCACGTCCAAGTGATGTTATTTTAGTTCTGAATGACTGTACTTTTTGACCACATTTATGTTCTTCATTATTAACTAATCTCAGATGTTCACACTAGACTACTTCTGCTCACATACATGTTTAATGAATGACCGTCTTGCACAGGAATTGAATAATTAGACGTTTGTTCCCAGAAAGAGTATTAACTGCATGTCATGTATTATCCTTTATTTCATTATTCATATTTATCACTTGTAGTCCTTATTTAGGAAGTTCTAGTTATCCCGTCATCCAAGAATGGTATCATGCAATTTCGTAATTATATGAAGTCATGAAAAGCTGCCACTGCTTCTGGAAGATGGTGCTGCTACCTGCCCATTCTTGTCCCTCATCCTACGTGGTCCCTTCTTGCATCACAAGAACTTATTTGCTCTTTCAGAGGAGTCCAAGAAACTGGTCTAGGTTGAAACTAACACTACAAAGGGAAATCTTGGCCAGACAAATGCTTGTGTTGGTGCACAAGGGAGCTGGCAGCACAGGGGGTGTGCATGAGTTTCTGGAAGAGAGCTTGACTTTGTCTTCTGGTGGCCTGTGTAAACTGGTTTACACTGATTGAGAAATGACATTGTAAATTATCTGTTACCCATTCCTGAGGAGGAACTGATGTGTAGCCAAAGCTACAAGTTTGTGAATGCCCTAGATGGCAAACATGTTTTAACTTCTAGATGTGGACGGCAAGGGCAAAGAGATCTCCTAGGTGTCCTTGGCAGGCCTGTGGCACCAGTAGTCCCCACCACAGCACTATATGCTAACTTCTCAGGTGCAGTTGAGAGTGTAACCTCATATAAAGACAGTTTCCAGTGGTTTTCTATCTCCACTGTAAAAGTTGGCCTAGATTAATCAACAGAAATAAGATTTCAGTTAATCAAATAATGATTCCGTGTCATGTTAAGCTTTCTCTCTGGTCCAAGTTGGGACATCCCTGCCCCCCAAATTACTTTCTTCTGTCCCACCCCTGTGTTTCCAGTGCTGTGACCTGCTGCGTTTTCTCACACATTCGCAACCTGGTCTTACCACAGAGACGGGCAGCCAAGTGTGTGCTACTGCAGAAACACCACTGGTTTTTAAAATGCAAAGTATTCAATAAAAGCAGTGTGGCAGAGCACAGATACAAACTCAGCACACTTTGAGGCTCTTGTAAACTGTAACAAAGCACAACTTCCAATGCATCACCCTTCCTACCTTTATTTATAAATGCTTGCTGGTAGTTTCCCCCAGCTTGGCCCACAGGACTTCAGTCATTGCCCTCTGCTCCTCATTCCAAAGCTGAGCACTTACTAAATGAAAAAGAGAGTAGGTGATGAATAACAACAACGTTAATTCTTTTCATTTCTGGGTCAGGAATAGGCTAAAACACAATCAGAGATATGAAAAAAAGACTAAATTAGAAACAACATGGTGGTTTTAGGGGAAATAAAAGAAGCCCAGCATAGTGCCAGTTACTAAACAGCCTGAAGAGGAAGAACTTTGGAGGCAATGACTGCTGAGCAGCCAAGGTGCTCTTGAAACAGATAACTGTTCTTGCGTTTCACATGACAGTAACAATGAAGATTAACCCTTGACCTGTATATTTGCCCCATGCAGTGTTTTTCTTTCAGCTCCTAAAGGAACAGAACCCCAGTCTGGCTTGTTTGGCAGGCACAGCTCAGCTGCTAGAAGAGCTGGGCTCACCTTCTCGGCACACCTTGTCCTCTTGCTTTCCCTTTTGCTTTTCTTATGGTCTCATGGATTGTTGACTTTTGGTTACTTATCTACTCATCCCCCTTCCAGTCCTGCCCTGGAGAATGTGCACAATAAGTCTGTTCTTTTTCTCTTAACTCTGAAATTAAGAAACAAAGCAGCACGTCTTCACAGTGCTCGTTGGATTTTTGACCTTCAGCAGTTTATGAGTTTGATTTTGCTGTATGCTCCTCCAGTAACCTCAAGTCTCTTGAGTTCCTCTCTTCTCCTCCCCAAGGTTTCTTTCTACCTTGTGTTCCCAGAACCGCTTATCATGCAGGTAAGGGGAAGCATCAGTTTACTAGAAAGGGAATTATGCATTGAGACATCACCAGCCTGACACACATATTGATTTTTATTTTAGGAGGCAACATGTAAAACACAAATAAAACACAGGCGTTGGTGGCTTCCTTCTAGGTCAGGTTGCAGCCGCTGCGTCTTTGGTATCTGATCATAGACTGATATCTGTTCACAGACTGTGCAACCACCCTCCCCACCCTGACTCTACTGCAGGCTTTCTCTGGAGATTTAATCCCTGCTGGGTGATTTGCATCATAGCCTTGGGTATGCTTGTGTTTTGAACTCCAAAGTGGTGCAATGACACACCTCCAGCCCTCTATACTGCTCTTCATCTGAATCAGACCATTATCTTCTGCCTTGGATGGCTTTACGGACAACATAACTTGTCACCACTGCTTAAGTCCTGTTTGAATCTACATACTGAGGGTGACTGTGCTCCAGGGACACCTACCATATTCAGCTAATTGTTTTGTATCATGGCCATTCACCACTCTGAACTAAGTGTGCCAAGATTTGGGAATGGGAAATCTCAGCACCCAAGCATGGACACACATTGGGACCACTGGGAGGCTCACACAGTGCTGTAGAGCAAGACCGAAAGTGAGTTCAAAGAAGAGCTTTATCTCTTGGCTGAGACAGTGGAACCTTTTTGAAAAGAAGATGCAATTTAAGGCCCATCAGCTGGAGGTGCCTCACAGCTGCAGGGCTGAAGACCCATTGACTTCCCCTGCAAAGTCTTTAGGATTAACCCAAAGCACCTGTGACCCCACTCCAGTGGGTTGCAGAGAGTTTTGTGTTGTCTCCCAGCTCAGTTTCCCTCTGTAGCACAAGGACAGAGTTACCTTTAGCTGCTCAATGAGATCTGTAAGGGATGATGATTTACAGCTCTGAGCAGGGTCTTCGTGGGTATGTGGTGGGTGCTAAGGAGAATATGTTAATCAGAGGAATTGTCCTTGTGGGATCAGATTCCTCTTGCTGACCTTTTCTTCTGCCTCTGAGGACACTCGAGCTGCCAGCAGTACTGCAGAGGGGGTAAGTGTCTGTGCATTTGTCTCCGTCATGAGTGGCAGCAGTTTCTGCTCGGTGGGTGCTGTGTGTGCCTGGTCCACTAGTGCAGAATGGTCTTAGCTTGAGCTAGGTGAGCCCTTACTGATTTCTTACTGCCTGCCATGTACTTCCATCTGTGTAGTTGGTGTATAAGCTACTGTGGAAAAACAGCTCTTTTCTGCAGAAACCCGCTGTATTCTGTATTGCTCTAACTCTGCACCCTGTGTTTTGATACCAAGTTGGTTTTGGCCCCTGCTATTTTGCTTGCTATTTGTGCTTGGCTCCCGACAGCTCAAAAACCCTTAATGCTGACCTGTATTTGTTGACAATTGAGCTTTTCTTGGTTTTGTGAGAAAGTACATGCTGCTTTTGATCACAAAGGGAATTAATGCAGAAAATTGTCACAAGTTGTTTACCTTCTGAAATCTTAAGCATGAAGCTTTTTTTTTTTTTCATTTAATAACTTAACAGAACTTGCTATTTTTAAAAATCATAGAAAAGCTTTTTGTAGTGCAACATACCTCTCAGAATGGCTTTTTAAGTTGCAATGTGATTCTTAGAGGAACATATTTTAACAGAAAAACTTTTACCAATGCTGTTCTTAAATTTCTGGTGAGCTGTGCTGAGTACAGAAGATCAAAGAAAGTGACTTGCTGCCTTCCAGTCAGCGGAAGTTCATAGGTCTTGCCTGTGACAATACCTGTTTGTTACGGGTTGGTCTGACTTCACATGAGGGAAAGAGTGAACTGAAATAGCTGACTTATATTGAAAAAGAAAGAAAAACCATTGTTGGATATGAGGAGCTATCATATATTGGTAAAGGCAATCACTGTGCAAACAAAACCATCACCCCCAGATATTTCTTATTTCAAGACAGCTTTGAAGGTCCAGAAAACTTTGTACTTGGAATGTAAAATGAATTTTTTAAGCACTTGGCTGATAGTGTAACTTAGCTAGTTAATTCTGTGGGTGCTTCTTGAAACTGGAAGGGTTTTTCTTGAAACTGTCCAAGATCTGAAAGGGAACAGTTCATCTCTTAATGGATTCTCTTACCCTTAGCAATGTGTTCTTAGGTATTTTTATTTCTTGATTACACCTGAGAGTCCAGTCAACATGGTATAAAGCAGTTGTTTTCTGCTCTCATTCTGAAACTGAGGCTGTATTTTATTAGGTCACCAGTAGGAGGTCATAGGGGTTTCCTGAAGAATTCTAGTTGATGACAAGTCAAGCCTATTTTTGAGCTGAGGGTTTTCTGGATTTTTTTTGAAAGTGGTTTTTAAACCTTGAAAATTTTCCCGAAAAAAAAATCACACTCATACTTGGTATTTTAGTCAATATTTTAGTTAAGTGTTCAGATAAACAAAAAGAAAAGACAAAGTAAATTGATATAATTGAAGAAAACTATGAGCATATTGTATATTGCTATGTGAAGGCTTTCAGCAGAGGACATACCAATCAAAATGTGTTCAGAGCTTAAAATTCTACTATTCTGAGAAGTGGAAATGAGAGAAAATATCCCATGCTGTGTGAAGTGTTGCTAATCTCTGAGCCTTAGGTTTTCAAGTCCTCTGGAGGTGAATGAAAATGTCACGCTGCGTGGAGTTGTTGTTGTGACTCTTAGGACACCTCACACAGGCTGCAGCATGGCCAGATCGTTACTGTGAGTTTCCAGCTGACCCAAATCCCTCTCAGCTTTGAAGATTTCACGCTGCCCTGGTGCCTTGCTCCCAGGACCTTTCCTGAGAGCAGGCAGCTCCTAGAAGTCTTGCTTTGCACTTCTCTTTTGGTTACTCAGCTGATTTGTCAGGTGCGCAGCACTTCTTACTCTAGAGGTCAGTATAACGTTAAGAATGGAAACGGTGCCTATGCAACTCTTCTTCCCTGATGAGCTGTTCCAGAGTGAACTCTAAATTACATTCCTTCCCGTATAAGATGGAAGAGAAATTTCATACTGGGGAAATGTGCTTGTAAAAGCACGACACCCAATATGGGAAGTTCAGAGGGCGTTAAAGCAAACAATCATTGAGCCTCTTTGTTGAATGGAAGTTATGAATGCGCTAGTAGTAATTTTCTGAAGCCATAGACAATAACATAATGTGAGTGGGTGATGGAAGAAATTACATAGGGTGAAATTTAGAGAGCTGACAGCAGCCTATGCATCACTTAAGACCTATTTCTGAGGGCTTAATTGCTGCTTAAATAGCACACAGGCCTTGTGCTTGTCTTCTGCGTAGAAACAAATTCCATCTAGAATGAGCACCATGAGCAGAACATACAAAATGTAATCTGATCAACTGTAAAACTTTTGCTTTGGGGAAGGGGCGTTCTGTACTGAGAGCAGATGTGGACAATGTAGATTTATATTGTAGCCACACACTACAAAGGTCTAATGTTGTGTTTCAGCACAGGATGCACTGATGTTAGTCCAAAGAGATGCCGTGAGAATATCAATCTTTAAGCAAATGAGAAAACTGAGTAATGAGCACCTCGCAGGCGTTGTGATAATCTACTCCGTTTGTGTGTGAGCTCTGTGGCTGATAAAACTAAAAGCAATCCCACTTACAAGTGCTTTGGAGACATTTACCTTACATTTGGGCTTGCTTTCTGCAAATACTCAGACTTAGCGGTATGAATGCTTACAAGCGTAAATTTTCAGCTTCCTTGTGTAACTGTGTAAGAGGAATCGCAACTGGACGGTTGTACGTTTCCTTGCTACGAAATGGTTTCGCATTGGTGCAGTAGAAGGAGAGAAAGAGCTCTGTAAAGCCTTTGTGAGAGAAAAGCAGCTAGCAAGCCGCTTTGCGTAGTAATATTGAACACTTAATTTTTCAGTCAGCTCTCGGAATGTTTTTAAAAGAGTATGGTAGGAAGAATAAGAGCTGACCCCATTGAACTCTTCCTTATTTTACATGCTTGAATTTGTTGCAATATTAACTTTTTCTTTGCATTTTCTGGATTTGGTTTTCTTAGTTCTCAGATAATCAATATTCCCTTGTAATGTATTTTGATACACATTCCTGATAAGTGTTTTCAGCTTGAAGTCCAAACAAATGTTATTTCGGTAAATTGAAGTAGTTTCCTGAGAGCCACTTTGAAAGCAGAAACAGAGAGAAAATATTAGGACTATTCTAATAGCACTTTTCAAAATGCAAAGCCTGATGGATTTAACTGTTTTCTTGTTAATTGAGAGGCAACCTGCAAATCATTGCTGTTCTCTGCAAAAAGATCTGTTATTCAGACGTCTGCTAAATGGCTTGCGTGAATTCTATTCTGGTCCTGGGTTTGTTCACAAATCGTCTACTTTTATTATTCACAGTGTGTGATTGGGCATGTGGTGTATTTTCTGCTCTCTGGTTTAACGACTGAAACATTTTGACAGGGAATGGCAAATGGTGAATGACAACTAGTAAACAACACGAAACTTGGGGCGTTGGCAAACCCTTTTAAGAATATTAACAATGAGAAGAATGTTGCCGAAGCCTGGATCATCTGAGCTCTATGAATGATAGTGATTCACATCTCGGCCACTTAGTTACCGTTGTATTGGAGTCGGTTCGTCATTTGTCCAGCTCTGTTAAGTTTGCAAGCGAAATAATTTTCTATGAATGATGTGTCTTTCGGTCAATTCAAGCCTTGAGTTACATATTAATAAAACCTGATTCTGAAACTTGGCCTCAGGGGAGCAGGTTCTGTGACTTCCATATCAGAATGATGGACTAAAATAACACGCTACTGTCCTCCAGGACTGTTGACACAGAGACAGGTACTGTATTCTTGTTCACTGAGGTTATAAATGTAATGCTAAAGTCAGTTTGCCTGTACACAAGCATTAGAAATGCTACATCTCTGAGATACAGGACTCAGTTATGGTCATTTAAAGATATCCTGATATTTTTATTCAAGTACAGGAATTAGCCTAGTTTTATTTGATAAACCTCAATCTCTGTTTCCATGCAAACCCTATTCAGCTTCCTCACTTCTTCAGCTGGCAATTAAAAAATAAGCCTTTTTCAGTCCAGAAGGTTTTGAAATGGTGGATAGTGTGATTCTCAGACAGAATATGTGCAAATTTTGTTATTTTTGTGGTTTTTTTTTTTTTACCCTGCAGCCTGAGGTTCTTGAGCTCTACGAATGATTAAGATTTCATAACACTGCAGGCAAAATTCTTTCCCTTGATCCGTGCTGTAGATATCTTTTGCATTTTCTCCACACATGGTACTTTCATTTCCATCAATGGGAATTCCACATGCTGAATAAGGAAGAAATATTTGCATTCTGGCTAAGTGCCTTATTTGGGCACTTATTAATACTTACTCACTCGGGCAAAGCTCTAACTGACTTTGATCTTGTTGGTGAGCTGCCCGCTGGATTTGAATCCCTGGTCTGAAGAGTTGGTAAATAACATTTTAATGGCAAGGATCAGCAATGATTGCTGTAGAATTTTTCTTGCTTTCCCCACCGCAAAGCTATCGTCTAAAGTAAGGCATTGCAGTTGTTTTTTTGGAAGATTAATAGTTCTCTGCTAGTAACAGATTTTCCATTAGCCAGAAAGCACTACACCCACTGATGAGTTTATCATTTGAACTTTGAATCCAGTCGGGAAGTTGAGACGTAAACTCTTCCACGATGGTGATTTGTGGTACATTTCCAGTTTTCAGGGTCAGGTTATTAACCAGCATAACAGTGATATAAGCGCGTGTCGTAGAGAACATGAATCAGAGGAAGCGTCTGACAAAGACCTCCCTGTGCAGGCAGCTTTCCTGGGAGGCTCTGAAAGCCAGGTGTCAGGTTTGAAAATACCACAAGCATTAACAACCTCTGTACGTGTATATAAAACTTTTCTTGGCAACATTTTTGGTACTCAGAAGATTTTATGCTGTGGCCTAAGGAAGGATTTTCATTTTGCTCCGAGATATGCAGTCCCTCGAGTTTATCTTTGCTTTTCCCTATTGGTTTGAGGGAGAGAAATAGTGACAAGAAACCAACGCAACCATCTGTATTGGGCAGGTTGTAACTTTTTACAGAGGAGGAGTATTTCTCACTTTGTATTTGGTAACAACACTCTGGGTTCCTGTTAAGATTAAGATATTGAAAAAACATAATTGTCTGCACATTTCTAATACTTGTCCTGTCATCTCAAGAGTACTGAAATGTAAAATGTTCCAGGAGAAAACCAGTGGTGTGAAAGATAAATTTTATTTAAGCTGTGCTAATACTGGAAATTATTACCCATAGAAAATTCTCATATTCTGACAAGTTTCTGTCCTGAACTGGAATAAATATTGAAAACACTTGTGAGCAGGGAGTTCTGAGGAGCAGTGTAGTGCAGAAATCATTAACCTTTTGTTTTGAATCAGTTATACACCTTGGGAACGTGTTATGGAAATTGTAGTTGAGCTGCAGGGGTTACATAATTTTGTAGCATGGTGAATCCCATGCTAGACTCTGGTTTATGGCTGCTACAAAATACTAAACATGGAGAAGAAAACAGCAAGTACTTCCCATGCCAAATTCTGGTCTGGCAAAATCTACTTTTGTGTTTGGTTTCCCCCCTGCTGCCCCCTTTTTTCTCATTGCAATTTGCTTTGAGGAAAAATCTCCCAATCAGATCTTATAATAATATGGACTTAACCGTCATGTAATAGTTGTAGTCAGAGCTATGGTGTGGCAACTTCTCTTTCTGTTTGTGCTGTAATGATCTGTTCAGATCTATGGTGTTGGGGGAGGAAAAAGTCTGTCCTTTACTGCGTTCAGAATAATGCTGCATCCCATTTCTGTAGTGACTCCTACTCAAGTTGGTGTAGGCTGAAGATTTGAGGGTGATTCATATGCAGTGAAGTCACACGTGCTTTGTGGACTAGGTGATTGGCATGTGAGATTTACTAGTACTTGAGTTCGACTTGAGAGGAGAAATGTTTCTCTGCTGTTCTCGGGCTCAGGAGGTGAAGTCTTTAATTACAGTTCTGCAAACGACCTGCCTCTCGCTGTTTCTGTGTGGTGGCTCCTTCACTTCCCACCTGGGAACAGAAGGTAGTCTCCATTGAGGAGCTATTGTCATTTACTTACCTATTCAAGCACTAGATCTCTAAATAAAATGCGCACAATAAAATTTCTGCACTTCACATGCGATTAGTTCTGTGCATTGTAAATGTGGGAGGCTGAAGTGCTGGGAGGAGCAGCCCCTTCTCACGGGCATCCTTGCTCCTCCGAAGGCTTTGCTTTAGCCACGAGGTGATGCAGCGGCTTCTCTTGTGTCACAGGAAGTGGTGGAGGGAGAAGCTTGGAGCGTCTGGTATATAAATTAAAAATGAGTAATTGGAGATCCCTACTCTTCTAGAAGCGAAACACAGACTAGATAATAGGCCTTGGAAAACTGATGAGATGATAGGGTTTCCAACTTTGTTTTCCAATTGCTTCAAATGACACCCCATTAGAAACAGCTGGTCTGATTCTCAACTGATACAAATTGTCATATATTTTTAGATTTAAATAACGCTCGGCTAGTCTACCCCAGATGTAAACTCTGGCCTAGATCATGTGCTAGCTGTCAGCTTAGAATGGAAACTTCAGTGCTGCTTTTGCAGGCAAATTTATTTTAAAGTATTATCAGTAAAATCCAGTGTATTTCCAGGAATTATGTATCTGAAAAAATAATCACCAGTGCTAGACTGCTAAAAAGACAGAGTTAAAGTAATGTGTGTATCCACATCATCGCTGCTCAGGGCAGCTAGAAGAAACTGGAGTCCAAGCCACATGCTGGTAACGAATAATCTGGGGTCTGATCCTCTGAGCCAAAGGCTTCAGCTCTTGAATCCAAAGAAAGAGGATATCATATTTTTTTCAGTGGCGCTGAGACCCACACAGAACTGGAAATACCCTGAGATGATTGAAAATAGCTTTTTTGGTAAGAGTAAAATGAGTCAGATTTAAACAGATTTATCTTGTGAGACAGTGTGATTCTTATCTGAAAGAGAGTTAGGAAACGATTTATTGTTCATTCTAGACCAGATTATCATCTACTTCATATTCAGAAGATATCACAAATCTGACCCTTAATGTTCCCTCTTGGTTGGAATTTGGATGACTGTCCATTGCTGTAGCACTTTCCAACAGTGTTGCCCTTATAGATTTTTTTGACTAGTGTTGAAAGAATTGTCTTACTCCTGGATCTAAGGCCTGAGGGAACTGGGTCATAGTATCTGAAGTCTGCAGTCATGCAAAATTCTGGGGGTGAAGAGGTCTACTTGTCTCTTGTTTCTGCTTTTCCATGGTGCATTTGTTTTCTGAAGTAGGAGGGAAAAAACACAACAGAACAGAATTAAAGTGGGAGGGAGAAATATTTTCCAATAACTATGAGCTAGCCACTATAGAAGATAAGACTTTTATAGGCAATAGCTCTATTTCTGACCTAGTTTAAACTAATTTCAGAGCACTCAGTGCCAATATACATTGCTTTAAAAGAAAGATTTCAAATGAGCTCACTCTGGGAATGAAACAACACTCAAGTTCTTGGATATTTGAAGCTATGAGACTCTTTGGGGGGAATAAATTGCCTGAAAGAATTGAATTCCAGATTACTTTTCAGATTCATAACAATTTTCCTCCATGTTTGTAGATTTGTAGAATGACATAATCAAGCAATATAGAGTCATATGAGTAATTAAGGGTTATAAACCTGATAGACATCAATATAAACCTGATAGACAGCAATAAAAGACTGTTATGTTAATCTGTATATATTGATCAGTTAAAAATTATTAAAAAGGACTTATTCAGAGCCACTTGTTTTTTAATAGGTCATTAGATGACAAAAATCCTTTCTTTGGTAATAAAGCATTAAGTTAGCAAAGCTAAGAAAATTCTGAAAATACGATGGTCTTGTTGCCTACGTTTCTCTCATTGCAGTGTAAATCACTGTTCATGCTATTGCTATTTACATATTGCTATTTCTAATCACCTGTTTCGTGTTTGCCACAGTTCAGCGTTTGAATTGTAGCCATGGCTGGAGTCTGTTTTGCCACAATTGTTCCATTGCAGTTGAAGCATATGAGGTATTATTAAAATTGCTCTTGGTTTTTTCAAATGAGTTCTATCAAAATTTCAGTTCAGGGATGCGGTTTTCTTGGCAGTACCCTGGTGGAAAAACTGAAGGCAGTGCACTGGGAATCAAGACTGGGAAGGAAAATACGAGATGGGACTGGCTTGAAGGCTGTCCAAGTTAAAAGTCCCAGGTGAAGTTGGACTCTATTTCAATTTGTTAGAAGTTGTGTTTTCATGCTTTTGTGTCAAGTCTTAAAGACTAAGATTTACTTTCTTCAAATATGAAGGCCAAGAATTTCACTTAATATCATGCTTCCAAGAGGAGTTTCAAGCTATTAATACTGTAAAACCTGTTGTAAAATTGGGAGGATGGCCAAGTGGTGGGACAACATACTTGCATATATTGTTAAGATCCCATTCCAGAAAAGAAAGGAATCCAAAACTGACATCACCTGGCCATCTGTCCAAGTAAGGACTGCATTATGTTCCAGTTTAAGTGAATCTAGAAGGGATTTTCATGAGGGATTTAGTGAGACTTAATTTTTCACCAGCATCCTATGTTAATCTACTGTTAACTGTGTTTTCAGAAACAAGCTGACCTGAATGAGGATACACCTAAAAATCAGAAATATTTGGTCTTATTTGTTCCTTCCCCCTTTTCTTCAATTTTGTTTTTCACTGATGAACATCCATGATTTTAGAGGAATTTCATCAGAAAGATACTGCTATAACTCGCTGTGCTGAAAGCAAAGGAATTCTGCTGGTATGTGCCAGCATTTGTGAGGCTGGAGGTACCAAATTGATCTTCTTGTGCATATCATCATTTTTGTGTGAAAGCAGGGAACAAGTAGAGGAAATTAAAGCAAACGTGGTGAAAAACATCATTCACTACTTCATATTTTTGTTTCCCTCTCCCATTCTCAGTAGATTATCTTCTCCGATAGGAATGAGAATGTACTGTTCACACCAAACTCTGGCAAGAAATCTGCTTGCTTAAATGGCTGCTTCTACGTCTTTTTCTGGATGTATTTTCAGAGTAGTTGTCGATGTCACTTGTCAGTGAACAGGTCTGAGGCGTGAGGATTTGGATGAGATGCCTCTTAGAAGCAAATACGGTGCCTTTGACCTCTCTTCCCCATGACAGGAGGGGCTGCCCCACTTTAGGAACACCAAATCTCTTGTTCATACATGTCCGTCATGCTGAGCGAAGACCATGCGGGTACCTTCTGGGGATGGTTTCCCGGTCTGCCCAACATCCAAACCAAGAATATGCTAGGACCTCATGTTTGCGCTGAAGCTGCCTGGGGGTGGTCCCTTGTGCTCCTGCGTTCAGCCTCACCTCTTGGCTGCTGAGGCAGCTTCACTGATGTGTGAGAGGTTTCAGCAAGACTCAGGCTGCTGAGGTCAAAGGCTGTTTAAGCAGCTGAACCTTCTGTCACTAGGCACCAAAAGGCTCAGTTTTCAAGGCCCTGCCACAATTTCATATGTGTGGAAAGTAATTATCTTAAAAATGGGAAGGAACAAAGGGATTTCTTTTTCCTTTTAATCCACTTGCATCTCAGTTTTGCATCTGTAAAATGAGAACAATACACTGCTGCTCATAAAAATAAAGATGTGTGTTGGGTTCCTCATGAATCATGCAAATGCTTCGTGTTGTCCCATATTCTAGTAAAGCGTACAAGGAAACAAGCAATGCTATTGTCAGAGCTCAGCCTTGACAGAAGTGGGAGGGAGGAAAAGCTTAGACATCTTTCCAAGTGAGGATCTAAGGAAAGCACCAAGTAGTTGCTCTTTCTGCAAATAATTTTCACCCTTTTCACTGAATAAGCAGGGGATCTTGGTGAAGGGTGCTGTATCAGAGAAGGACAAAATTTATATACCTGTGCATAGCAGGATGGAATGAACGTAATGATGATATTAGTGCTTCTGGACTTTGAGTACTAATTAAGAGCACTCAGGGAGGGGAGTTGCACAGCTGAGGTGAGACCACTGGGTGGGGGAAGATGTGGGAAAGCACTGAAGCACCGTGACCATTTCAGCCTCCCAGCAAGCCCTGTGATGGGCTTTTGGGGTAGGAAGGGCTCCTCTTGTTTGCCAGACTTGGTCCTGTGCTCTTCCAGGCTTCCTCATCACATAATCTATTTTATAAATGCAGTGATTTAGAATGCTCAGTGGGTGCTTTCCCAGACACATTGCCTGACTGATGATGAAATATTTTGATTCTCCTCTTGAATGTTCTGCTCACACGATGAGAAGTTGTGACAGCGTAGGTATCCTTGAGTCTGCTCCAGTGAGGACGTTCCTATTGTGCTGGTGCGAAGGCCACAGATGAGAAGAGATGGTGTGACTCAGTCTTATTAGTAGGTATTAAGTTGCTGCGTCTTTTATCGCTACAAGCATTAACCTGAGGAAGGCTTTGAGGGGCTATAGTATTGCTGTCTCATTTTTATATGTATTTCTGTTGCTCAGTAAACATTATTGCACTGTGGAAGAGTTAGAGATTGTATTTAGTTTGAACTGTAAAAGTGCTTGTTTCCCTCAGCTCCTTTTTTCCTTTGTCCCATTGGTGGCTGGCATCACCTGTTCATCTCCTGGAGGGTTTTGAACATGGTTATTATGATTGTCTCTTGCCGTTTCTGTTTTCTGTGCACAATTTCTATATTCCCATTGTTTTAGATTAAATTAGCCCAAATCTAATCCCTAGACTCAGCAAATATAAGCTTCAGCATGGGGAAGACCATTCCTAGTTTTTAATATGGGAATTGTCTTGCTGGCTTGGGAACTTTTGAAAGGCAGTGATTTTGTTTCTTGTAGGACCTCAGTAGACATTCTTGCACTTTCTGCTCTTCTCACGTTCTGATCTGTTCACGGTTTAGCACCTTGGTTTCACAGTTCGTAAGAATTGGCTTAGCCTTGCAATTTTCACTTGAGCAAATCTTTTTTTACAGTTGCCTAAATTAGGATTGTGTCCTAAAACATTTGAATATTATAACTGTATAACAGAGCAACTGCCTTTTTCAGTGTAGATGACTCCTCTCCCCACAACACCCCAAAATTAGTTTCATGTGAAATTAAACTTTGGCCCAAAAGGCAGGGAGGGAGGAGTTCTGCTTATGGAGATCATCTGTTGGAGTATCTTCTTATGCAAAAGAAACGATTTTGGACCAAAACGGAAAGATGAGAGACTTGTTTCAAATGACCAAATTAAAATATGCACAGCTTTTTCATTTTTTTTATAAGCTTGTTTTCCCTTCTTTTATTAAACCTCTGAGGCAATTCATTGAATTTGATCTGCATTTGCAAATTATTTCAGTTGAAAAATAAGTCCTTTTTGTGAATAAAATATTTGCCTGAGAAATATTTGCTTGGCTCTAGCAATGTGGCATATGGGCCTGTGTAATTCCTCTCCACGGGCTGTGTTTAACCCCGGGTGACAAGCACACTGTCAGTGCTTAACAATCCTCGGTGGAGAATGCGTCAGGAATAATGTTGCTGTTCTTGGGATCTCGGCTTATTTTCTGCTTCCCTGTAGCAGACCCTTACCTAAGGAAGATGGGTTTCTTCACGGGCAAGTTCACAGGTGCTGATTTCTCTCGGTGTTGAAAGTTCTTTTTCACTCTCTCCACCTGCCAGCCCATGAAACAAACCTACAGAGGAGCTCTGTGCAGCAGAAATGCTCTTCAAACCTCAGGCTACCATAAACTGAGCAATAAGCACGCTCTTTGTTGCAGATTAGGCATCTTTTAAAATTCCTTACTGCTCTTTCTTGCTTATTACCCTCCCACAGAGAGGAGGGGTGAAAATGATATAACATTTGGTAGTCAATTGGAGAAATGATGACCACAGGGTTCCACATCCCTTAAGAACACTTCTGCTGTGCTGTGTTGGAAGCTATTTAAACTATAGGTCCAGCCCTCCTTCAGAGTACGCTAATGTATTAATTTTAATGACTGAAGAAGTGAAGGGTACTTGGATAGCTGAAGTTCTAATACAATATGTAAGACTGAATGAAAAATAAATTCATTTTAAATGGTTTGCAGATATACAAAAGGTTCATTCGCTGCATATAACATGCTCAGTAAAATAATATCCTTTAATTTGCTGAACTCTTCATGCTTTTCATGAAGCTGCATCTAATTGTACTACTCAGAGTTGACTAATTCTGCTGCTGCCTGCCTTTGAGAAAAATAGCATTTCAAGACACGACTAACACTCTAAGTAGTCATTAATTCTTAATTAATTCAGAATGAAAATTAAACTTCTGTACTGTATATATCAGCCTGAGTACCACGCAGAACACATACAGTCGGGTCACTTATGAAATGAATATTAATACTAAGTGATTTAAAATAAAACCCACAACACCCAACCAAACAAGAAAACAGCAACAGAAAAAAATGACAATCCCTTAAAATATGAGCAAAAGCCCATCCAGTTCCTAATATAAATATTAGTTTTATTGTCATATACATGTTAACATATTATAATAAGGCTTTGTTTGTATTTATAGTGTATGATGAAGCTCAGCTTCTAGGAGCACTTTACATTTTGGACATTAAGTATGACTGTACAATCAGACCAGTGTGAATGATCCACTCTTTTTATTTAAGAATATCTTTTTTGTTTTCAGTTTGCCTTAATTAAAGGAAATGGGTTTGTCGGCCCATCTCTTTCCAAGCAGACATTTCCCTCAGCAGTTCATAGGGAGCTGAATTGGAGCTTTTTGGGATTTAGCTCACCTTTTCTTCTTGATGCAAGAAATCTTGCTTCTAGAGATAGCCCTTCAGATGTGGTCCTACAGTTTTTTGTTCTAGTTGTGGTTGTGAAAGATGTCATAATAACTCAGGTTAGCAGAGACACATTTTTAGAGTGGGTCAGCTTCATATTGCACTTACTTGTGGGGGCACAGCTGGATCCAGATGAGGACTTCAGTGCTTAAGGACATGGTGGATGAAATTATCAAGGAGTTTTCATTTATGTAAGGAAGAGAGATTCAGTGACTAGTGTTTCTGACCGTGACTCCTCTGTCCACTTGCCTGGTGAAAATATTTGGCCAGATTTAGGCTTATGCCATGTTTTGGCAGCACTTGGGCATCTGTAGTCACTAAGAGACACTTAAACACTGTACAAGTACACTGGTACCTTCCTCCATTGAATTTGGCTTGAAAGTGTATCCAGTTTTTTTCATTCTGAAAAAATGTTTACAAAGAGCAGAAATACAAGGTGAACACACACACACAAATATATATGTGTACACACACCTAAATATGAATATATGTATATACCTGCAGGTCTGTATCTGTATCTCTCTCTCTATATATATATATGTATATACACACACACCTAAATATGAATATTCATATATACCTGCATGCCTGTGCCAGAACCATTGGTGGGACATATTGATATCTACTTCTAAGGAAAATTAAACTTTATCACTCCTGTATGCCTTTGATCTTCACATTGGAAGTAATGAATAATGAATTCTGAAAGAGGCTCTGTGGGCATTTTACATACAGTCATATACGACAAGAAGTAGTGTCTGTGAAAGAAGGCATGATTTCACTAAAATTGTTTGTTAACATAAGAAGAGGGTAAATTAGTCCAATCCATTTGCATTATAATACAGTGAGACATTATGTGGAAACCAAACAAAAACATCTGCGACAAACTGTCCAGATTGATGGTGGGGATAGTGCTGGAAGAGATGGAGCATGGGATGTTCAACAAGGGTCTAACCTCTCTAGAAGATGGGAATAAAGAAATCATTCAGGGAGTAGAGTAAGCTAATAAGAAGTTCCAAGACCCTGTAAAGACATGATTGAAAATATTCCGTTTGAAGATCTGGAGTTTAACCTAAAGGCTTCTTGGATATTTTTAGCGTGTGGCAGGTTGCATTCATTGTAAAATCCATCTTTTTGCAGCCTCTGAGCATCAGACTGAGCAGCTGTTTCTCTCTTTTCGTCCTTTCTCTTTTTGCCAGGACCTGGCATTATTTATCCCTTGGGCAGCAGTCACTGGAAATAGGTTTCCTGATTGCTTGTGGTAACTGGAGGAGGGTGGTGAAATTTAAACCTTCTAATGAAGAGCTTAGGAGGGGAATCTAGCCTGTTCAAAGGCCTTTCCACCTATTTATTAGACACAGTGCTACCCAGAAATCAGCAGCTGTCAGACTGCCAGCCAGAAGACAATACAATTCTTTCTGAGTCCCTGACCAGTTTTTGTTCATCTCTGGAATTGGTTGTTCCTGCCTCTTGCATTCAGTCTTTTAGAATAAAGACGGCTGAATTTAAAACTATAACATCAGTGCAGCTCTAGCTTCTGCGCTGGTAATCAGGACACAATGTACTGCTGAGGATGCACGCTGTATTATGCAACTCATTCAGCCTGTAATTATCCCCAATTCCCCTCCTGTTGTAGCAGAATGGCTGCAGACACTTATGTGACCGTTCCAGGCTGCGCACCTCCCGCTGATTGTTAACTGGTGAGATAACAAACTGTACTGGCGGTGGTGAGCTGGCCTTCAGGGATACAAGGGCTTTTGAAATTAAAGTTAGTTAATTTTCAGGGTTCTCGTGAATATGTCAAATATTCGATGTTTACAGCTCAGAAGCAGGATTCATACTGCCAGGATCTTCTAGTATTCCCTGGTGCTGAGTGTTGAAATGTTTTAAACCTTTCCCTTCTTGATTCTTCAGTAGAAGCTGACCTAGGTGGTTGTGTTACTTGAAACATGAAATGTTTCCAGTACCTTTTCAATTTGGGGTTGTTCAGTGGTCAACTGAATGATGGATTAACAGGAAAAAAAAATGTTGTATTAACTGAAACTGTCTACCAGCAGCAGGGAAAAGCAAGTGCAGTAGTAGGTATGGCCAGAACGACTTGTTTGACTTGCAAGAGCAGACCTTGTCCATAGAGAGCTCAGGGCTCTGCTTACGCTTCAGCCTAGTATGTGGCAGTAGTCCCTGGGGCAGCGAAGCTGGTGAGGGGTCTAGAGAACACGTCTAATGAGGAGCAGCTGGGGGAACTGGGATCGTTCAGTTGGGAGGAGGCTGAAGAGAGATCTCATTTCTCTCTACAAGTACCTGAAAGGAGATTGTAGTGAGGTGGGCCTTGGTCTCTTCTCCCAAGTTACTAGCAATAGGACGAGAGAAAATGGGCTCGATTTGTGCCAGGGCAGATTCATATTGGATATTAGGAAAAATTTCTGAATGAGTGCTGAGGCATTGGAACAGGCTGCCCAAGGAAACAGTGGAGTTGCCATCCCTGGAGGTATTCAAAAAACATGTAGACATGACGCTTCAGGTTATAGTTTAGTGGTCATGGTTGTGTTGGGTTGATGGTTGGACTTGATGATCTTAGAGGTCTGTTCCAACTTTAATGGTTCTATGGCAATGTGAGGGCCAAACCCAGCTACCTGGCCCTGCCCAGGAGGGAAGGAAACGAGTGGATGAGCAGGCATCTGGCACGAGCTTGCTCCAGGAGTCGCACCCAGCGCCAGTGCTGCTTCTGCAGCTGGTGGCACAGCCAGCCAATGACAAGAGACCAGACGTGCCGTTCTGTGATGACTTTTGTCCTTCTACCTCTACTGTGGTACAGTTATCCTAACCCTTGCAGCCCTACTGCATTTCATGCTATAAACGTGCCAGGTTTACTAGCCTGTTTCTTTGGAAAGAAAACCCAACCCACTTCTTTTCAACCCTGTGCAAAGGTGCTGGCATCTGTGGAAGCTGTGCTTTCCTCGAGGGGCTTTGGATCAGGTGATCAGTGTGGGAGGTGGTGTTTAGGGCTTCCTGCAACTTGTTAAATAGGCAAAATTGATACAGCCTGTGGAGTGGAGGAAGGGAAAGTACTAACAAAGATAAACACACCCTTGTGTAATTTAGGCTCCATAAAATTAAAAAAACCTTTTTTTGAGGATTCTCAAATATTCGAACTTACTCATTTCCATTTTCTTCTGCTGGATTTCAAAATTGTAAAATAGCAGCCATTCTGTTACTTGAGTCTGTGGCTCAGCCTGGGTTTCTCATTGCACAAAGTTTTCTCTCCATGGAGAGCACAGTTCCCCAGGGCAGCCCTTTCCTAGGAGCCAGGAAGATGTTGCTTTATGCCTGAAGGTGTTTACCCAGTGGCACCAGATGACTTTTTTTTCTCTTCAACACGTTTCCCTACAGCAGAGCATAAGACATCCACAAGCAGTGGCTTTCTGATATTTCCAGTTGAAAATTTTGGAAATGGATTTTAAGCCTTGGAATGTTCAAGTCTAGACTTTCTTGCACCAACTAAATGAATTATAAGACAACCCTGACCTTTAAACCAAGACTTCTCACAAGTTCATAAGACCCCATAACCTTGGGTTAGAATCTGCTTTCATTTACACTTGTTTAAATTTCATGTAATGGCACTGCAGCTACCAGCTAATTCTCTGCTGGATGTAATTGAAGTTGGTACATGAGCCATGATGTTTTCAATGAGTCTTTTACCTTTTTTATACTTACCTAAGCAATTTCACACTGTGAGCATCGAGAACATTGGCCAGCATTGTGGTATTATAAGTAAATGGAAATGGAATAATTCTTACCTTAACCTGTGTTTTTGAAAAACAGCTGAAGCACAATGCCGTTAGACTATGAAATTTAGCGAGAGACTGAAAACGTAGTTTTAAGAAATTTGTACTTCTGCTCTGCTTTTCATAACTAAAATGTGTCAAGGCTGTAAGGGAAGAAAGCAATATAATGGAAATTCTCAGTGCAGTGAAGCTTCGTTGAAACAGGTGATATTACCGTAATTCTTAAGCAGAACATACCTGCTTCTATGGAGAAATAATTATTTTGAGGTAACAAAATATTAAACAAATGACTGTACCGTTAAATTATGATAAACACCAATAAAATGCCACTTTTAAGTTGTTAAGTGACAGAAGGAAACGGATAGCATTGCAACCTACTGGAAGTGATTTTTTTATTTTATTTTTTTTATTAGAAGTAACTAAGTGCTAGGATGAGGCTTTAGATAGAATTGCTGGTCACAGAAGATGAGGGGAAATTATTTACCTGCTTTGGGATCTCAGATATACCCATCCATGCCTTTGGCACCAGTGGGCTTAACTCTGAACAAATGCAACCTTGTCCAAAATTTCAGGAATTCTGTGAAATAGGATTTCATTGATTTCACACAGCTTCTTGACCTGAATTTCATTCAGATATAGCTGCTGAATTGTAACCAGTGGTACCTGACTGTTAACAGGAAAAGTGAGTTTCTCCCCTCACTGCCCTGGACTTGAGTTTCAGTAAGATTACTATCAAAGTGTGATATCATTAGGATTTCTAAAATATATGGGACAGGATAAAACAACCAATGCTTGAGTGCATTGCTTTGAATATTTTTACAAGGGGAAAAAGGTAATGGAAGTCTGAATGCCTGAATTATCACTGCACTGCCTTTAAAAATAAATATTACCATACAGAAACCAAACCTGCCAAGAGAGCATACATATGATCCCAGCAAGGACTTCCCTTCGCACACTCCTCCCGTGGGTATAATTATGGCATTTGCCTTTTAAATCTCTACATGTTCCAGCATGATGATAACTGGAATAATAATATGTGAAAAATCTGATGTTACCTAGCAATGATGCAGTTAATGCCTTACCAGTGTGTTCTAATGTTATGCCTGATCAAAGGTGACAAGACTTGCTTTAAGTCTTAATCCATCATCAACACTACAATCTACTCAGGTGAGCTGTATTTTCCTTCTTACCCAAATGAACAGCATGAAAATTGGATCATGCAGAGAAACTTTGAAGCAATGTCCTGGGAACAGTTACCATGTATGTCTGTTTCCTTTTTTTGACTCCATGCCTGGCCCAGTTTCACAAAGTGCCTTTTGGCTGAGGAATTTCAGGTTATCATAACTTGAGATGATTTTTCTTCGAAGAGAGAGGTCTACTTTTCCCATCTGTGCTGAGGGAGGTGCACATCAGGGACTAGGAGACCAGCTGTGACTTCCATGTTTGACCTCTGTGTGGGCCCGTGGCCAAGGGTGAGGTGCGAGATATTTATGCTTTCATCCCCATCCCTTGCTGTTTAGCTGGTCAACCTTTCTGGCAAGGACTACCCGCTCCCATGTGCATGTAGTAACACAAAATGGAAATCTAGCAGCAACCAGAACTTCATCAGTGATGGTTGCTTATTTATGGTTGATGGTGAGGAGTTACTGACGGGAGAGGAAAACCATTTGTTACCCTGAAAAACTGTCTCTTCACTAAGACATGACCAGAAACAGTAACGCTGAGTGCTGTTGTCTGAGAAGAGGTAAGGAAGAATATGGGAGGAGAAGGGATGGTGTGCTGAGGAAGGGGTGGGCACGATGCCTTTGCTTCTTCTCCAGCATAAATGATGGGTTCAGATACCCGAGACTTTTCCTCACTGGTGCAGCAGGGCTATGAAACTTGGTTTCATGCACAGAAATGTAAACCAACAGCTTGCAAATCCAGTGCAGGACACAGTGCCTGCCTGCCTTTCCTCCCAAAGCTGTTTCACAAGTTGGAAAATGTGAACGACTGTGGGAGAACCACAGAGTCTGTCACATCTGTGCTTGGGCTGTTGATGGCATTGTTCCCTAAATAAAGCTGTGTCCCATGTCACCAATGTGATCTAGTCACTGTAAAGTTCCACCTTCTGTTATTGGCTCCCAGAAGTAAAAGTATAACTTTAGGGAAGCATGTGAAAGGTCAATTAATTTTAAATATCTATGTTTATTTCACCTTCCAGCTCAGTCAGAATAGGTCTGGGTTCAACCTTGTGTGAAATGAACGGTGCCTATTGATTTCACACAGACTTACACCAGTTCAAATATGTTCAAAAGGAGGCTTATAAATTGAAGTATTGTAAGACTGCCAGGTGTGTGTTACCTGGACAAGATATTACAAACGAAAGTCCTTTGTGTGGATATTTCTTAAATAATATTTCTGATGTGATAAGGTTAGATCCTGGGCTAGGAGCCTAATGCCTGTGGCAATTATCAGTCAGTATCTTTGTCTCAGATTTCATTTCTGTGTTTCTATTAAAGCAGAACTGGTTTTGGCTAATATCTACATGTAAAAAAGTTTCAAACAGTTTGAGTCTCCTGGTGGGGGAAAAAAAAAACATTTTGTCATTAAAAAATATTACTGAGAGTTTTCTGGCATACTTCTTTGAGCGTAGAATCTTTGCACTGCATTGTCACACTTTTTGGCAAGTGGCTGCATTTCAATGGCAAAAAAAAGATTATTTAAAGCACTCAGGATGCTCTCTGTTGTACCTGTCCTAGGATGTTGTGAGTGGAGTTGACTGGTTTAGTGTAGAATCAGTGCTATTAAGGCCAGTAGATAGTAACTGAGAACAAAATACAACAGCCTGGGAACACATAATCTTTATTTATTTATTTATTTGATTATTAAATTCAGTGAGGTTTCTCATTGCAATGTTACAGCAACAGTTACATGCTTAGCCTATTTAATCTTCCGGTATTTTTAGTATAATTCTCCCTTCTTGAGCATAACTATAAAAATTACTTATTCTCTCTCTCTGTTTCTATATGTGGCTTTACCTTTTAATTGTTTCTTCAATGACTCGCTTTTAAATTGGAACAAGACATTATTGTGTGTGTTTATTTCATTCCTTTGGTGAATTCTGAAGCCTTAATAAGAATTTTGTGCTTGTAATAATTAGACTATTTTCCTCTTATTTTTAGTCTATCATACTGTGGCTCTGTCAGTCATTCTTTACATCCATTGCTACAACCCTTCTTCGTCAATTTGTCCTGACTACAAGGTGGCTTATTTGATTATCCTTCTTCCAGTTCAAGTTTTCTCATCCACGTTATCAAGACAAGGTGACCAGCAGATGGGAGATAGTACCTTCATGATTTTGACACAGGTTTTTTCCCTTTGTCCCTTCAGTACCGGAAAGGCTATATCTAAAGTAATGTGAAATCCCCCCCAAATTACACATCAGTCTCTTACTGATGGGAGCTTTGTTTCATATGTGTATTTTTTTGAGTTTTCCCGTGGCAGCACAGACCTACTTGTCATTAAACACCTACAGGTGACATCCTGAAACTGTCTAGCCCTTAAAATGTCTGTAAACTCCATATCCAGACAACTTTCAGTGCCATTTTTTGGAGTGTTCAGGTAGGTCTGATTAATTTTTTTTAATTTATTTTGAAGCTTCTGAGGTCTTTTAATCACTTATAATAACATACAAACTCACCCTTAGAATTCTATATCTCAAAAAAAGATTTAAGATAAAATTTTTTTGAGGCACTTATTGAACAGTGTGTTTGCCGAATGCCAGATTATTAAGCAAAGCTGAATGATGTTTGTTGGCCAAGTGATTTGTACGTCATGCTGTAGGAGCTCATTAAAGTTTTTGTTGATGTTATGTATTATACAGTAGGCAGCCATTGTTTTGGTTGTATTGAACTGCTGTGTTTTCTGCAGCTTAGAGATTAGCAAGTGCTGTGAGAGTAGAAACACGGCATTCACAATTTCGTGCTTTAGCAAAGCGTTGGAAGTGTTCAGGGATGTCGGTGAACGCCTCTCTGCAGTGTAGGCATAGGCTGGTTGACTTGCAGAGGTGTGAGTCGGCTCCAGAGCAGGGCTTCACAGTGCAAAAAGTTCTGTGAAAACAGCACCTTTTTACTTTTGTTGAATGGTTCCACTGTGGAGAAAGAGACTTTGGTCTTTATGCTCTCAGAAGAGCAACGTAGTAGCCAGGATCTGCTGGGAGCTGTGGGCCAGCCCTCTCACTTTGGAAGAAATACAATTTTAGGAAATGAGAAAAAGATTAGGTCGCCTTATTAAACACCAGACGGGGAAGTGTAGATCTGCTTTGCTCCCTTACAAGCAGTAGGGTCTTGTCAGCCTTGAAAGTTGTGCTCTGAACATTTCTATAGAATATGTTTAAATTTGACACGTGGCCTGGCAGAATGAACAGGAGGCTGTGATTGGTCTGGCATTGTGTTTGGGCACAAAGTGGCATTTTGCAAAGCACTGCAGTGATTGAGGAGCCCTAGACTCACAGGAAAGGATGATTTAAAGGGAACTCTTACATATGTCAACTTCTACATTAAACCTGACTTCCAATTGCTTGATGTCCAGATCTGCAAAGGAATTTAGGCATTTATTACAGTTCTCAAGAATACGTAACTAGCCAGAATACCTACTTCTGATTATTCCCTTCGAAATTATTCTTGCGCTTCTCCTTAGAGTTTTTGCTACCTACTAAACAATTTTACTGTTTTGGCTAAATTTCTTCATGGTATAAGGACATTTACTAACATGGTTGTTCACAGGAAAGACTTAGCATTTTGCTCTCTGTTTCCAGAACAGAAAAAACAAAACATCGCTTAGATTGTCTCTTTGGATTTCCTTACCTTTTTAATCTGTGCATTTTAAGATTCAGAGAGAGTATAAGATATTTAAAAGTCCTCATTATTCTGTGTTTGTCAGCTTTGAACTGTCTTTGCCATTAGCTTCTAAATGATCTAAGTCTTTCTGTGACTGGAGTGTTCCTCATTTACTCTTCCCCAGGCTTTAACACCATCAGTTTATAAGCACTTTTTAATTTCCTTCCTGTTCTAAAGTCTTCCCGTATTCTGGGCCAGCTTTCTCCTTCTGTTTTCCCACTTATAGTATTGCAGGTATTTAGTATTGAGCTCAAATTAGTGTTTTAAAGAAGAAACTCAAACAAAACCCCCTATTTTTTGATGAAAACTTTGATGAAAAGGACCTGTGTGCTATTCATTATCCAGCTGTACAATGAAATATACGACTGTTTCAGACATGAATCTTTCTGCCATCCTCTGCCTCCAGACTTGTCCAATTTCCTTGGGCTTCTTGGGAGGTTGGATTAGATGACTTTTAAAGGTCTCTTCCAACCCAATGCATTCTGTGATTCTACGATTCTGCCAGCAATGCTGTCATGGGTGCAGGAATGCTGTTGAAGATCACTTGTTTACTGAAACCTCGCCTAACATCCCTTTTACCAAGCAGCTGCCATTGCTCTTGGACTGGGCTCATCTCCTGTAGTAAATGATGTTGTTTTCAGGGCAGTCGGTGTGGGCAGGGAGAAAATGGTGATGATGTGCAAGTAGGATTTGCTTGCCTGGTTGCAAATTTAGTTACCTGGCCAACCTCTCCTTGCCTTTCTCCATCGCTTCTTGTCAACGCTAGAAAGATAAAGGCAAGAATCAGGAGCCACCTCAGTGAAAGATTGGTGTTTTTTATCCTCCATAAAAGCAGACTGTCAGGTAACACCATAAATCCTAGGCCATTGAGCCTGATACCGTGGTGTCTGGGTTAGAGCAGAGAAGATGTTGTGAGGTAGGACCACTGCTCTCCTGTGCCTGATGGGAAGAGAAGCTTTTCTGGAGGGATAGCTATGAGCCTATTGGGCTAAAGTTAGCCTCTGACTGCTAGGTGATGTAGAACTCTTTTCTAATTTCAACTCTCAAATCTCAGTAGACTCTGAGGATAATGATGCATATTTACTTGGCCATCAAGCTTGACAACACCTGAAGTTTTGCATTGCATTTGTGTTCCTGTTAATTGCATGGATTAGGAATAAGAGATGTTATAGGAGCTAAACAGAGAGACAAGTCCTTGCCCTGCAGAGCAAGGATGTGAATCAAGGCCTGAAAGTAATGAGGGATCACGACAGGAGAGAGGGTGGGAACTGCTGAAGGTGGTGAAGCTGAAAGGCAAAGCTGACAGCTCTTCAGCTGCTTAATTGATTGGCAGTGATTTGTATCTATTACAGCAGAAGGTATTTCCATAGTTTTTCTTATTTCAGATAGCGTAACATTCAGCTAACTGGGAATCTCCCAATACTGAGGAAAATTGTGTGATAATTAAGAGCAAAGCTACAGTAAACACTATTTTATACTGGTGTAAGGTTTTTACTTCTTGCAAAAATACACCAGCAATGAAAAAAATCCAATCAAATGCTTTCCAAAATGAAATAAAAATTAAATATAGTGAACTTTGGTTTGTTTATTTACTGTCTACTCTCCCTGCTCCCTTGGATAGTCACCTGAACAATTTATCTGTTGGAAAGATACGTAGTATAAGAAACTGCAAGTAGTGCACTGCCCACTAATTCTTGAGTACAGCTTGTCGACAACCTTCTGATTAAACTTTCCCCTTTCCTCCTTTTCAGCCCAATTTAAATCAAACTATCGACAGAAACAATTTCTGTGAGGAAAATGGAAAAGTTCAGAGGGTAGTTGATGTTACATAGCTTTTCCTATTAATATGCCTGGATGTTCGTTCAATTTATGTGTTACTTATCTTGCCCTGGAGGTGTAACGTGAATAACCTTTGTAAGGTATTCCTACTAGATTTCTTGCGTATTGTGAAGAAGTAATAATCCAAATAGGACCTAGTTCCATGCAGCAATTTACCAAGGCAAGTTCACAATTACAACTGTACACAAATAATACACTTATGGGAAAGCTGCTCAGAGGATCAACGGAGCTCTGTGGGTGAAGTCGTGAGAGCTGCATTTCCAGCTCTGGCAAATAGCTTCTCTTTGACCTTGGGCCAATCACTTCACCTCTCTTGGCCTTCATTTTTGCTCACACCTCTCTCTGCTTTGGTATTTTGGCTGAGCTCTGGTGCTGGAGCTACCTGCTTGTGCTTACACCCACAGTGTGATCTTATGCTCTTCAGCCTTTGCTGTGACCTCTTGGCACAGCGCTAACGGAATCAGTGAAAAGTCACACCTTCCTTTTTTTTTCGGTGGGGTTGCAGCACTGCTACTCAGCTGCGTGCATTGATACATCAGCATCCCTGTGCACTATGAGCCAGCATCCCTAAGGTGTGAAGTGGTGTCCCCCACTGCTGTTATCACCTCCCAGCCAGGGTGTGTAAAACAGAAATACAGTGGCACCCTGGGAATCAAACCTCACATCTCTCAAAGAGGCGTGTGTCATGTCTGGGAGCACAGATCAGCTCCTAAGAGATGGAGCAGTGAATTACCTTCTTAAAAGCATCACGTTCATCCTTAACCGTAAAAAAAATTAATATAAATATGTAAAAATTGGAAAAGGCAGTAGAATAGATAGGGGTATAGCTGGTAAAAGCAAAACTGGCATCTCAGTGTTTGGCAGCTGAAGTAAATGCTGGTTCACCCTGTAGCTGCCCTATGTACAGCCCATACTGCAACCTCCCTGCTGGAGAACGGCCATTAAGGGACGTCCCCTTGTGCTGTTCTTGAAGCCAGCTGGTGGGAGCGAGGCTGCAATGGATGAAGTGCAAGCCAGCAATGCCAGGAGCAAGAGAAATAAAGACTTCTGCTGATTTTGGTCACTCTGTGACCAGTGACCCATGCAGGAGCAGGATTCTTCTTTGCTGGCTCATCCCTCGGGAGAGCACAAAATGTTCTTTGTGAGCCAGTGGTAGAAGAAGGCATTGCACACCACTGTCATCACAGCTGGAGAAGGGAAAATACTTGTTTTGTCAAATAAGCCAAGGACATCAAAGAGAAGGGACATGTAGCAAGCTAAGCAGTTATATTTCTCCTTACTGCTAGATGTAGGTATGACACAATTCCTGGGTCACGTAGCACTCCTAATAGTGCACAAGGCTCCACCAGAAGCAACAAGGTTACTCCAAATTGATGTCAGTGTTCCCAGGAGGTTACTGTGCTTTTCAATCATCTTTAAGAGCAATCACTGCAATGCCATTGAGCTCGTAAAAAGGATAAAATGTAAATATTATGGAAACCTAACACTTTACAGACATCAGTGTGCTATTAAAGGAGGTGTTGCGTTGGTTTTTTGTGTCAGGAGCCTCTCCAAAGATTTATATCTGTTTATCAATACCTTTTCTCAATTAAATAAATAAAATCTTTTACATGAGACATAGCAAAAAGTCATGAACAGTATCAGTGACTTTCAGCATGACAAACTGTGTAGGAAGCTGGTTGTCAAAGCCCTGTGATAGTGAAAATGGCCCTGTTCACAGTATAAAGATATTACTTGTCTCTCTAAAAGTCTGAACGATTGCTAAAAAAAACCCTATATATTTTGTTCTTTCATTAGAGGCATCGGCATGCTATCGAAGTGCTTGGTGTTTTGTTTCTATTGCTCTGCTGTGAGAGCAGTCCAGCCTTCCTCCTTCACCCCACACCCCAAAGAAACAATAAATCCCACACTTCAGCAACTGCAACCACGTGGTGGTAGGTTTTTTGTTGTTGTTGTTTTTATCTTTTTAATACAGTTCTAAACACAAAGCAGTGTTCAGCATTTTCTAAGTGAAGACAATGATAATATATTCAGAATTTATCAGAATTACTACAAATGGCTGATTTCTACACATGGAAGCATGCTCTGTCCAGGAGTCCAAAATGGAACCTGCAGATATTCTGTCCTGAATTAGCTGTAAAGAGGGAAATCCCGAGCATTTTGACATGTATAGCAGACATACCAAGGTTTCTTTTGTTTACATTAGCCCACCTGGAGATCAGAAAGCTCCCAAAAGCACAGGAACTGACACAATAGACTAGAGAATGGATGTAGGGGTTTGAATTCTGTTGTTTTTAATGGCAGATAGATACCTTAGCATCTCTGCACATCAGGACTAAGGTGTTACAAGACGTGCACCTTGCCAAAAGAATGCAACAGATGCATAGGGCAGGTACGTACCTGATCAGCAGTGAACATGTGGTACCTGGAGAAATGAGGTGACATGGTCAGCAGTGCTCAACACATCTGTGGTAGGACCTGCACTGGGTTTGGTCTTGGCAAAGAACTTGAGTCTTGAGGTGAGTTAGAATTAAGGCTGAGCATCATGTGCTGTAGGGCCTGGATTCCAACTAAACATGAAGGTTATCTCCATGCCAGAGATAGTGCAGGAGAAGCTATAAATACAGCTGTTACTCTAAATTGTGATTCAGGAACACTACTCAAAGTTGCAGTGTGAGAGATTCTCGGAACCAGATTTCTTCTCCAGTCCTCTGGGTTGTGGCTATTTTTTCATAGCTATCCAGTGTTGTTGCTCAAGGTCTGTGGAACATGCCCACTGAATCAGAAAGATAGAGACAGAAGAGGATAACAGGGGAAGCAGCACCATGTGCTCTGCCAACCTGCAGCTGTGACCTTCCTGTTTACTATTTTTTTTTTTAACATTTGTTAAAGGAGTGAAGCAGCAAATCACCAACAATAACAGAAAAATCAATATCCGCCTCTGCTTCTTTTGTAAGATCTGGAACATGGCCTCAATCTGTCAGACTGAATTACGGAGACTGTGGGTGTCAGCAAGGGCTCAAACAAATAGACCTGCCACGCTGCTCATTGATAAAAGGCTGTACCAGTGTTACCATTACTGCTGCCTCCCACAGGCATGGAGGGAGCACTAACGGTTTGGATCAAAGGCAAGTTATGGAGCAATGAACGTGTTCACTTGCAAAGTGCGTGTAAGATTGCGCTAATCTCTGGAATAAAAAGGGTAAACAAACCGTTTGACAAACATGAGTCTCTGGGGCATTACCTTGCTAATGGATGTTAAATCAAATGGATGATTTGAATGGAAGGTGATACATCAACACAGGAATATCATCCTAAAATAGGCCATTGATCCACTAGTTGAGAATCCAGTCTTTGACAAAGGTCAATGCTTCAGAGGGAGGAAGTTTGGAAGGCTGTATCAGTATAAAGAGGAAAGCTTCCTCCTGTGACTCCAGATGGTAATTAGTTTATACCCCGGAGCATGAAGATTAACGTCCCTTTTCACTTTTAATTTTGCTAGCAGATTTTAAGCTACTGCGATGAGATTTTGAATCTATGAGAAATATGCCACGTGATTTTCATCTTGCAAAACACAGCTGGTGGGGAAGTCCAGCATGGTCTTTGTATTGTCCCACTGCCACTTCTGCAAACAGAGCAGGCAGGAGAGCTGCTCATGCTTCCCTGCCCCTCTCACCCCAGGCTGGGGCAGGCGGTTCCAGCTCTGTGCCCCCTGTCCCTGTTGTTCCTGATGCACCCCAGACATCATTCCCACTGTGAGATAGTCAGAAGTGCCTGTCCTACTCCAGAAGTCTACCCAGACTTCTGAAGGTCTTCAGCTTGTTGGCTCTGCATCTCACCCCGTCCTTCCTTGGCTTCTCCCTTGTCTTCGTTACCTTTCCTGTCCCCATCTGCTTCCCAAACATCTCATTCTAAGACTCCTTCTCCTAACAGTGTTTTTAAGGCTAATCTACGCAAAGAACAATCAACAACTCCCATGAGGGCCTTGGGCAGACCAATGCCTCCTGTTTCTTCTTTTCTTTTAATTGAGATGTTCCCATATTACTTTATTTCAAAATGTGCTTTGAGGATATGAAAGTCACTAGATCCCATGTAAAAAAAAAGAACACAGAAAATAGGCTTGTGTTCTTCCCCAGCTCTGAGTAGGCAGCAGTTAATTCCATAGGCTGGTTATAAACTATGTTCAAAGAGGAAAAGTCTTTCCTTTAATCTGTATGAACCTTTGCAGCCTTTCTAATTTCATGAAATGTCTCCTTATTCTTGTCCTGTACTATGGGTAGAATAGGAAAATCCAAGGGGCTTTCATTGTCTTGTTCATTATTTCATATCCCTTTGTTATTCTACTATCTATGCAGCAATGGAATATTGCTAATAAGAAAGCAGAAGCCTTTTGTTGAGGAGAGGAGCTGATTGCAATAGACATGTAACTAATAATGTATGTGGTTAAGATCATAATTTGGACGAAGGCTTGCACCTGAGAAAGCAGCAAGGAACATACTGTTTTTCCAGATGAAAAGATCCAATACCATAAAGGAAGTGAAATAAAGAAAGGAAAAAAAAATCCCCCTTTTTTGAGATTGTATTCACTTCTGTACCAAATGCCCCCATTTTCACCTTTCTTGTTTCAATTCTCGGTACAGCCGCAGCACCGTGTGAAGGCTTAGTCTTGCAGTATCCTCATTTTCAGGACCTTGATGGTAGCATTTGCTTTTGCATAGTGCAAAAGTCTTAGTGATTTCACATATTCAACAAATCTAGACAAGTCTCTGAACTGTGTGACTGAACCAAACCTGAATTTGCAGCCTTTGTTACTAACCTGATTCAGCTTCCCATGAAGTCAGCTGAAGTCTTTCCATTTAAGTCAGTGTGACCACTTAAAGGCTAATAGGCTTGTGTAGGTTTGCACTAACTTGCTTTTTGGGTATCATAATTAGAAATGCTTCTACACAGACCCAAAAGAGGAAATTGCAAGCAGTAGGTAGTTAAATTAATACATGACAAAAGATCATACAGTCTGAGAGTGCCTGGATTTTCACAGAAGGCTGTGGTTAAAAGTCAAGCACCATATTGAAGGAAATTTGAATGTATAGTTTCTACCCCGAGATCCTCAAATCCGGGCCTGGCTGGAGCTGAGTTGGAGTCGGATCGCATTTCTCCCTGAACCACAGCCTAGTTCACCTTTAGTCAGGTGTTAGTCTTGTTTTCAATGGAGATACAGACATTGATAGCAAGTGAGAATCTGGGTGTTGTTAGAAATGACTACAAGCTGAAATTCCTGTTTGAAACCAGCATGGAGGAGGGGGGAAGTCAGAAATCAGACTGCCGTGAAAGTGTTGGGGAAACTCATCTGCATGACCAGAGGACGAGTGGTGTTCAGTTCCCAGGAGCTATAGTCTAATTTGCAAAGAAATAAAAGAAAATAGGGTTTTGGAAAATAGGGCTCCCAGGCTGGTGGGCAGTCGGCTTTGCAGGTGGGTTGCTGGCATCTAGCAGACAAGACGCTCACTGTGTTACTGCCGTACACTTTCCTGATTTGTATTGTTACCATAATCAATATATTTCTGCAAAGCATTTTGTTTGTGAATTGGTATTCTCTGTCAGTACAATGGTCTCCCCAGCTCTGTTTCTGAGGTTGCTGCAGGGCTGCTTTCAGGCAGTGAAGTTTCCTGCTAAGGTTATGTGAGATGCAACTGGAGATCTATTTCGGGCACAGCTAGGGAGGCAAAGGCTGTTTTGCTTGATCATTCCCTGCCACTCATTTGCCAAAATCTTACCAGCCATTATAATGTCAGCAGAAAGCCAGGCGTGTACCCAGCTTGTCATCTCAGAGATTCGCTAAGGATTGGCTTTGGAAAATGATTATACTGAAGTTCCTTTTCATCTGTATTTATGACTTTTTTTTGGACTTGGTTTTGTACCGTGCCAATCTTGTGCTTTCCCCAGGGGGAATATGAACCGCAGCATTCTTCTTGCCAGCTATTTCCTGAATACCTGTGGTAACAGTTTCCAAGGGGCTGTACGACTTATTTGTTCATCTAAATGGAAAAGTATTGCAGCAGCAGCATTCACAGCAAACTGGAGGGAACTGAAGGAGAGTGAAGTTGCTACAAATTGAAGAGCTAGGAAACTATGACTTACCCCTGCCTGGAAAATAAGCCACAACACATAGCAGACCCTTTTAAATGGAACATACAACTATGCAAATGCCAGTGGGGCTGCATGTCATATGGAATTGTTTTGTGACCATAGTTTCCATTGGCAAAGACATCAGCATTACATAAGACACAGTCAGTTTTAGGGAAGTGTACAGTTCTGCAGAGTGATGGCAAGGCATAGTTATCCACTAGGTACGTGTCCATAGCTGTTTCCTGCACAGCATTGATGTAGGATCTCGGTAGCTCAGAAATAGCCATTCATATTCACCATGTACAGCACTCTGAATAATTTGCAACTCGAACTATTTGTCCCACACATCAGGTAAGGTTGTAAACAGATAATCAGAAGTACCCTGTGCAGGTAAGTCAGCCAAGTGACAGGAGGCATCATGGATGTGTGAGATATACCAAGATTATCTTGCATTGCAAGAGGGAACTAGAAAGAGTTGCCGCTCTCATTCACCCACACAGGCTTTTGAAGTCAAGCAACTTCTTAGTGCTGTGGTCTGTGGATCCAAGAATAAATCTGTAGCACAGACCTTGGGAGAGTTGTGGTTTTATTCATGCCTCTGCTTGATTTTAAAGAGGTCGCTTCATCTGCTTCCTTTTCCACCTTTTGTAGTGTAAATAGGAGACTTCCATAGGCTGGACATTGTCCTGCTAATAATCAGTGGCATTAAGTGGCTCCTCAGGAGACGGGTATGGTACCATTTAGGCAGATTCCTCCGACTCAGGCTTGACTAACAAGCAATGTTTGACCCCTGAGTGCCAGATCTGGGTGCGAGGCCCTGAGCAGGAGTCGCACTGCCTGGCTGCAGATACCCCGTGGAGGTGCCAAAGTGGCCAGGGGAGAAGATGCACCAGGTGTCTTCAGAGAAAGCCAAGAGGGAGGTGGGGCAATGGGATTATTTCACAGGCTGAATACTGTCCTCTTTGTAGCTGTTCACTGTGTAGAGTTGTGAAAAAGCACGAGTTGCTTGTGTTGGGCAAGTTTAGGACAGCAGTGTAATGTCACTCGTGTAGAAGTGGATTACCTGCAGCATCAACCTGATGTGAAAACTTGTAGTTTGTGGAGCTGTAGAACCTTATATTCCCTTTGGTCGCTAGGAAAACAAACATACAAGCACACAAGTAATGACTTTTTGCTGGCAATTGATTGGTGTGTGGCTTTTCATGTGTTTCTGTCCTGCCTTTAACCGGTGTGCCTTTGGTGGCACTGTGCCGACAATTAGGTTCATGCAGAATAATCACATCCAGCAATGTTTTTGTTGACTGTTTTCTTGTTTTTTACCTATCCTTCTAGCTGTTATTTTAAAAGCAACAAATGATTTTGCTCTTGGTGCTGCTTAACAAAATCCCAGTCACCCGGCAACCCACCATTTGGCAGACAAAAACCTGACTACGACAGAAGTCTGGGGAAAAAATGTTCAAGCAGTCACAGAAGCTTTTCTCTTCCCAGGGTCAGCAGAGACTGAGGCGAGGTGGTGACCGATGGGCAAGAAGGGCTCTGCTGTCCAGCATGCGGGAACAGGCTCCAGGCAATGCTCTCCAGCACTGGCTGTGCCCTGCTGCTTGCTGCGACGTTTTTCTGGTAGCAGAGAACTGGAGTGAATATAAACCAAACAGGGCACAAATGCGTGCACCAAAATCTTGGGAAGATATTTTAGCAGTTAGTTTGTTCTCTCTGTGAGAAGATGCATTCGGAGGCTTGGTACAGCTGAGGGGGGTTTGAGGTGGTGTAGAGACAACCACTTCCTTGTGCTGACTCAGATCTCCCCACCCAGCATGTTAAAACCATGTTAGTTCTCCTTTAATATTATTTGAAAAAGGCAGCTTTTCTGTTTTGGTGGATTGTTTGTGGTGGGTTTTTTTTTTTCTTTCTCTTTCCTGAGGCTCTGCAGGAACAAGCGTGTTTCACAGCTGGTTTTGCAAGGATGCATCTAATTTAGAGAACACTGAGGGTTCCCACAAACCGTAGCAACACTGCTTGCACGGGCAAAGCAGAACACTCAGGAGGGTCTCCTGAAATGGCTGCCGAGCACAGTGATGCTGAAACTAAGGAGATAAAGAACTGAGTAGCCTCAAAGCAGCTCCTGCAGTGACAGCTCAGACATGGGAGATTGTGGATCTCTGCTCTCCAGCTGAATACGCTTTCTTCTGCCTCTTGTACCAAGCTTTTCACTTTTAATATTTCTTCAAAGCCATTCCACGCACTTGTAATTTTAGTGCTGGATATTCACGTCTTCCTCATTTCCCAGTTTTCCTGGTGCCCAGGGCATATTGCTATTTAACAGTTGGCAGTAGCACGGCGTGTCAGACAGCAGCCTGTTGGTTTCCTACTTCATGTGAGATTCCTACTTCTTGTGAGGTTACCTGTGCCCTGCATTGGCCAGGCTGATTCACCAGGGTAGGGAGGGACACCTGAAGCTCACCTGGGGAAATGCAGCCTGTAGTGAGCCTGTTCAAATTAGCATCTCCTGTTCTATCAGAGCTTGGAAGAATTAATCCTAGCTGTTATGCTAAGAAGTGTAAATGGCGAAAAGATCACGATTAACAAATATAAACAAAGCACCAAGTATATCAGTTGCTTTGAGAGGAGCCGATGGCGGGGCTGTATGCGATGCCTCTGAGCACAGGCCTGGCTCAAGCAGCCCAGGCTCTGCCCCTGCTTTGGTAAAGCCCTGAATCCTCCAGACAGAAGTAACTGTTGGGGAGATACAAGATGTACATGGTAATACCGTTTAAACTGTTCTGTTTTGCAAGAAGGATGTGGTTTCTTGGGCCAGTTCTGGTAGTGCTCAGTTGGAGCCTTGGGGAGATTGGGGGAGTTAAGGACTTCCCAGCCAGTTAATCTCTCACTTGTGGTCCTTATTTCATTTTTGTCTTTACATTTAGAGAACTGTAGTGTCTCATCTGGTTTTCATGTTCAACCAAGACTTCCAGATGGTTCTGTTTTTCCTCCTGCGTGATGATATCCCAGCTGTGATGGCAGGTTACCCTCCCAGGTCTTCCTATTGCCACGTGAGAGGACGGCTGGCAGTTCAAAGCAGATGAGGAACATGTGATATGAAAAGGCCTTTGTTACACAGAGTCACACTACAATAGCTCTGTGCTCAACAACAGGTTGTGGTTTGAAGAAATATTGCTTCTGTCAGCCTTGCATAATGGAAACAGTAATCAGCATCCATTAGGTCAGAATGTATTGTCAATCCACAGTGAAGCAGAAAGGACTACATCTCAGAAAACCTTTTCATTAACCGAAGAAAATTGATACCAGCGCTTGGCTCAGCCTAACACTGTGTTCATGGAGCCGAGTGTGTATAATGGCTGGGTTTGTTTTCTTTTCATTCGTTTCTCTCTGCACTGTTGTTTTGATTAGGAAACATCCACCTTTCATTCCAGATGAACCATTCTAAAAACTTTCTCCCAACATTTATTATCTTGTGTACACAATCAACGCTTGTGTAAAGAACAATGTTAGAGCATAGTTCAGGAAAAAGTATTTTGGCTTACGTGATCGAAGTCATGCAATCTCAGTTTAGTTGAAAAAGATTATTTTTTTTATCTGCATAATAACTACAGTCACTTTTTTCTTTGTGGATTTTGTCAAAACAGGTATAGACCATGTTCATGAGTAATATTGTGTCTATGAGTCGCTCGTTATATGTGTGCATTAACAATGTAATACTGGCTACACGGGGGCCTGTCTGGTGGGCTGCCTAGCCACTGCATGAAAGTACTAAGGGCCAAAGGGAGTGGGATGGTGATTTGACAGAAGGGGTAATGAAATAGCTTTGTAGTGATGTTCTGTGAGGTGAGCAGAAAGTAGTTAATGCTAGGTCTGATTTGTTAACCAGATATCATTACTGTGTGCCAGGCTTGCAAATACCACGATCCCATTACCGCGACAGACTGATGAGGATGAAGAAGAGTTGATGGATGGGTGGGCTCTTGCCTACCTTCCTCAGATCTAATACATGCAGAATGAGTGCTGAATTGCTGCTAGTTCTGTTGCTAGAGGATTTTCTCTCTCAATATTTTTTTCTATTACCGTTAAGCTTCTCTTAGTAGAGCAGAGGATCCTTCCTAACCCTTCTTTTTAGCCCTTCTAATTTCATCTTTTTTTCTCTGTTTGTCCCAAACTGCCTTTGTTTCTAGGAATATAATTAGGACTAGCTCCTGTCATGCTTATACCATCAATAAGCCTTTATGGTGAAAAAACAACCCATTTCAGGACACAGAGAAGAGAAAACATTTTGCTTGTACTCTGTTGTAGGTGCCTTTGGGAAGCCTTGATATTGCAGGTAGTGAAACATAAAATAAGAGGTCAAGGGCAGGGAATAGCAACTCTGCATGTTAGGTGCAATATCACTTCTTTCTTCTCCCTTGTATAATTCATGAATGATTGTACAGAAGGGAGTCTGGGCTCTCCCCTTGGGACCTGTGCACTCTTTTCACACGTGGCTTGCCAAGGGGCCTGGACTTAGCCAGGGGAGCTACAGACAGGCAGCAGGACTGGCCAGCTGTGGCTTGGGGCTACCTCCTTTCCTGCCATCAAAGCATCCTGAGTCCTTGATACCACTCACTCAGCTGTAGTGTGGACTCCACCACACCTGTTCTCTCACTTCTGCTGAGCTGCCTTATTCTCCAGCACTGGACTGGGGATGAAGCATTCTGTGTTTCCATGTTGCTGGTATCGTTTGATTTGGTGTGTAGATAACCACGGCCCTGCTTTGCTGTGAAGGTCGTTGTCTCCTGGATCAGACTTGATCCAGTGCTTATGAATGAGGAGTGAATATCAGCATGATGAATACACACAGGAAGGATTTGCACTGATATCAAGTGCATACACCATTACCCGAGGTAACTGTTCTTTGTAGCTGGAGACAGTAATTTCAGACTTCTCAGTCAATAAGCCCTCAGGGAATCCTGATTTTTGGTTTCTTTTTCTTGCACTGCATTTCCCCATTGTTTGCTACTTTTACTTCTTGCCTGTCTCTAGATATAAATGGTGATTTGCACCACATGAAAAAAGAATGAGATTGTAAATTCCTATAGGAGACATGTAGCCCACATCCAAGTGCTATATAAATAATGATCCATCTAGAATCAAGATGCTAGAGAAATGTGAAGCTGTTATCATGGTTACTTCCACAGCATGTACACCCAGTATTGGGTGTAACTGTCACAAAACGGTTTAACAAGTCCCTTATTGCAGACTGCTGGAACAGTTCCTCCCCAGATTTGCTTTCTTCTTTCCTTGTACGTTTATTTCCCAGTCTTCTGGACCACAGTCATACATTATGCTGTCAGCTTTATGGTTCTTTTCTACTATCACTCATAAGAAGTGTTCTGCTTAGTCATAAAACTGCAGCTAAGAAAAAAATTAGTGCATCTAGCATTATTAGGAAGCCTTCATGTCATCATCTATCTGTTCAGTGTTTCCTTTGATTTCTTGTTTGTGACCTATCACAAATCTAGGTTGGTGAGGAATTATTTTTTTTTATTTTTTTTTTGGCAGAGAAGATTAGTGATCACAAGAATTCCTGTGTGAAGATAAAGGCTGCAGTAACCTGCAGGACAGCAGCAGACATGTAGTGTATAACAGAGCTATGGTAGGGGTACGCCTCTGATAGGCAGAGAGCATCATGAAAGTGAAAGATATAAGAAATATAAGACACTTGTCCCCAAGAGAACTAATGCAAAAATGAGTACAGTGGGTGTTGCTTTCTCTTTAATTTGATTTGGGGCTATTCTTTAAAATTGGCAGGTTTTAATGATATTGAGTCTCTACTTATGTTCCCAGAACAATTCCTCCATGAATTTCCTAAATTTTTCATACTAAAATTATTTTTTAGCTAGATCAAATCTTCCTTGGTTTAGCTTTGATTAATGTGCTAGACAGGAGAAAAATGTCAGAAAAACCCTAAATAAGATCATTAGTCTCTTTCAGTATTTTAATCAGGACTTTATTTTCATCTGAAAGCAATAATTTCAAAAGCTTTTATAAATTATTATTTAATTATTATTTAAGAAAAAAGCTAAAGTAAAATGTTAAAAACATTGAAATTTTATTCACCTGCTAATCGAAGTTATGCTTTCTATTTTGAAATTAAAATGAGCTCCCAAATTTATGGAGTTTTCAGAAAATGAGACAATTCTACCACCTCTTCAGAGATTCTCCCGTAGGAAATGTACTCTTAGACTGGACAACTTTGCTGAAGTTGGAATAAACCCAGCATCTAGTTATGATCAGAGACTAGTATGGTCATACAGAGTCTACACTGTACCCCAAAAGAGTGTGCAACCCTGAAGGACGGTCCAGAACCTCTCCAGTAAGGTCTGGCCTGAAACTTAAGATCTTGCTTTGCTTCCATGGTCTTTTCCCATCCCCAGCGTCTTTCAGCTTCAAGGTGTGGTGAAAGAGTCTCTGCTGAAGGAGGTGACAGGGTGCATCCAAGTCTTCAGGGGAGTGTTGGAAAAGGAGAGACTGGCTATAGGACAAAAATTTAATTTTCCTTCTTGGGTCCAAGAAAAGCAGCTTTCATGGCTGGTGTCCCAGCTCTGAAATTGTGCTGGAGACAAAGCAGCTTTTTCTAAGATTGACTTAAAACCCAAAAATAACAAAAATAGGGAATTGGGCAAAAAAAAGCCCCACATATAAAAATGTAGAAAATGTGGTATTTGCTAACTACCTCATGCTTAGAGAATGCTACTTTCCTTTTGTGTTTTGGCCATTATATCATCAAAACCTGGCATGTTTTCCACAGCCTGCGGGGATAACTAATACAGCAAGTCTATACCTGGAGGCCTGAACCTTGCCTTAACTATTTAATGTTGTGCAGTGATTAGGCCATGTCTCTAGGCCCATTTACTCCATCAGATTAACACATCAGGCAGGAACACATACTTAGAGAGAAGTATATCCTGACAGATATAATCAAACACCGTTTAAATCAAGGGAGACGAATGTGACATTAATCTACCCTGGTATAACAACCCATTTAAATGAGTAGGAGGAGGGAGGTGGTACAAGTGAGGATAGATGGTGTGTTTAAATAGAGAAATGAAATCTGTAGAATGACTTCAGTGGAGATAGTTTTGATTGAAGCCAAGTAGTAAAATGAACAAGTGAGAGAGATAAATTTCTTCAAGCCAGAGACACTTCAAGTTAACGAATGTGTGTGCGTATCAGAGATCTGTAACCTGCTCAGGCCCATGGAGATCTCTGGTCTCGATAGAGATAAATTAACAAACGGGAACAGAATGGCTCATGTTCCTTGTGGAAACCTAGAAATTGTTTTCTGCCTTTTACACATCATTCAGTGTGAGCTTGAGTTAGTAGATTAAAGCCAACCTGATTATAAATAAGAGGATTTTTTTAGGCTAGAGACCAGTTTTGATTGCCAACTGTGAAGTAAGAGAAAAAAAACCTATAAAGCTGCTTCATAGACAAGAGTGAATTTCTGTGGGTCTGTGCAGAAGGTGAGACTGAGAGAGAGTGCTGTCACTAATTAACTGGAGCAGCAATGTAAATAAATGCAATTAGACATGCAGCGTGCGTTGGTACCTTGCTTCGTGCAGACTGATGTATCTGAAAAAGGCAATGGACCTTAGCTAACAGAGGGGGATTTCTGGGGTGTCAAAGTCATGCCTCAGGGTACGTGCTGGGAAGGTCCCGCTCGGGGCTGCAGGGAGCACGGGGACTCACTGGGAGGAGGCTGACAGAGAATTGATGCAGAGCGCTCTCGCTTGTAGGTATATCTGTGGGTATATTGTCTTAGCCTGGACTTCTGCAATGCATCCATCATCTCACCCTTGTTCTTGGAGTACAAGGAGTTACTTAATTCACAGGAAAAAGTAGTTTTGGCTCACTGGATGACTTAAGCAGGAGAACAACCTGTAAGCAGAGAGAACAGAGTAGCTACACGTCTGTCCTTTCCCCAGATCTAAGGCCCACCGATGTTTCTGAAACAATGCCGGTTTTTAAATTATTTTTTTTAATTATTTAATTGTTTTTACATCTGACATAGAACTATGAGTTGCTAACTGTACTTTCTCAAGAGGCTTGATGCGGTGTGTGCTCTCCTCCTGCCAGGACTTCGCAGCTCAGAACCCACGTAAATTAGGCTGTTAAGAGACAAATGCCAGATGAAGCGCAAGTAGCTCTTCAAAGTTGCATAGAAAGCTGGGAGAGCTCTGTATAACTAAATGCCACTACAAGCTACACAAAAAAAGATTAGGATTGAAAGGTACTGCCTGTGCTGTTCTAGAATGGCTAATTAACTGATGCAAATCCAGGCCAAATTGCCATTAAGGAAATCAGACCTAGGAGTTAGGTATGAGTTATGTGTAATTCTGCATGGAAAGAATGCCAAGACTAGACTGAACTTGCTAGAAAGAAATATTAAAATTTTTAATCATAAAGAGACATAAATAATCCTGAGACTATAGCCTTTCTATTAAAACCTTTTATTTTCAATCCTAAAAATATATCCTGAAGATATAACTACAAACCACTGTTACACCTGAAAAATAATTTCTTCAATCAGAGAGAAATCAGGCAAGTATTTTTATTGGTTTTTTTTAATAAAGCAATTTAAAAATACAAACTTTTTTGTCCAACACTTTTTTTTTTCTTCAAAGGTTGTTTTAGTTGCCATCTTACTGTGATTCTGTGAAAGAACTTGGTACATGAAGTTTGTAGAGCTGAGGGCAGAGTGTTCATGAGCAATAGATGTACTTCATATCCTGTTATGTACCTCCAACCCTGTTCAACAGGATTCCTTAAAGCTGGACTCAGATGGGCCTGACCTGTCTATATAAGTCTTCTGTTTCCCTTTTTTCTGTTTTAGGGCAGTGGCATAATGTTAGGAGAAAAACATGTCTCGGTAGGTCTATTATCTGTATGGGGAGTTTCTCTAATGTTTTCACTTGCCATTTTGTCATGCTGAATTACTTTTCCTACTCTTCATTTCCATTTGGGAATGTGGGTTAAACCTCAGAACAGAGGCTATGATAAAAGACAGGCATAGCACCTTTGTTAGCAGGACAGGGAGCTTTTGAAGTACACTCCTGAAGTCAGCAAATAAAAACTAGGCAGCAGAGAGAGCTGCCTCTTACAATGCACTGCCGAGATGAGACTAAACCCAGACGAAATATTATGCTTTTCAGTTACTGGTCCTGCTCCTGAGTGATGAAAGGGATCTGATGACTTTCTCCTGAGTCAGAGCTTTCATTGCCCCTGAGAAAGGGATGCATTTGTTATATAAATGGCAATTAATTGAAGTACCTCAGAGCCTGGGAAACTCCAGAGCAGAGAAACACAAGTCTTTGTAGGTGGCACACAGAAGCTATCAATCGAAAGTATAACTTTTTTTTTTCTTCTGAGCTGCAATTGTTCCTGCTAATATATTTATTTCTGAAATCCTACATCCAGCCCCCAGAGGCTCAAAGATGATGTGCAATATCATTACCAAACCAAACTCGCACATTTGAAATGCACAGAATATAATGAGGAAACCCTCATCAAACTAGAGCAACCACTCTTTCTATTTTGCCTGAAACTGTCTATATCCCAGATGAGAGCTCTTCCCCACGCTCATCTTCTAAAGACGTAAGACCTACTTTAGAGAATGACATTTTCGAGTATGGAGGGCAGAGTTATGAGAAGCCCTCGGGATATTGGAGTGGCTTCAGATTCCTCTCTCTACTGAGTTTGTTCAACCGTGCTCTATCTCCAGTCTATACGATTAATTAATGTGTGATAGATTAGTAACTCCCAAATAGGAAATCATGTTTTTGCCACAGGCTGTAGTAAAAGTGCACAGGGTCTTACTCTGACAATGCCTGTGCTGATAAATCCTGAGAGCAACTCTGCTGAGTCTGTCTGGGTAGGAAAAGTCAACGCAGGGAAGATCTGAGAGGGCACAGCAGCCAGCAGAGGCACACATCTCACTCGTACCCGAGTCGGCCACTACAAATACACACGCAGACACACAGACACACACGTGTGTCATACTTGGTCTCAATCCTTTTGTTTAATGTGATGAAAAAAATAAGCAGCCAGGCAAAAGCATGGCTGAAGAGGAGCGAAGCAGCCTGCCTAGTGATGTTCTGTAGCCATTGATGCTTTTTAGTTCAGTTTTTCGTCATCCTTGCAGAACTCTGTCTTTGGAACGTGTCTTTTGTCTCTTTGGTGTCACTGGTGTCAGCCTCTGCTGCACGAAGGTGTCTCAGGCTGATGTGTTTCTGTCTCCCTGGGCTGTGCAGCACCGGGGCTCCTGGCTGGCTGGGGGACAGGAGCAGCCCTCGCTCTTACCCTGGGTTGCGGCAGCACCAAATGTAGTTCTGGCATTGAGAAACACAGCTGCGTTATGATTGTTATTACTGTCACTTTTTGAAAAAAAATAATTTCAGTTATTAAACTGTTCTTATTTCAATCCATGAGTTTTACTTGTTTCCAATTCTCCTCCCTAACTTAGCAAGGGCTAGGGAGGAGTGGGTGAGCGGTTGTGCAGGGCTTAGTTACCAGCTGGGGTTAAACCACAACGTTTGCAAAAGCAGTTTACGAATTAGGAGAAGAATATAAATTAGTGATGGTGACCTCTTAAAGCTCTTCTGTCTAGGCTGTTAAACAGGAGAAGTTATATTGAGGATGGGAGAAGCTCAGCTGCTTTGTGAAAGCAGAATTACCATATCAAAAGAAGGAGCTGTGCTTGTTGCATATAAATATTAGTGTTTTATTTAAGATCTTGGAAAAATGCAACCCTAATTGCAAATCCACCCAGTATTAGTATCCCATGAACACAGAAGATTTGTGGATGAGGAATCCTTTGAGACACATCTTTAAGTGCTGCACTTAACCCAATGGCTCCTAACAAAATAAATTTATTTGTATCAAAACTGAAGGTCAGAATCAAGCAGAGTATAGTGTTTTTTGTTTTTCTGGTGAGGGTGTTGGTGAAAAGTCAAACTATGTCAATAGTGTGGCTGTGATCTGCAGCACAGTCAGCTTGTAATTCTGTCTTCCTTGGTAAAATCTCACCACATTTGGCTTTCTGCACATCCTGTCTTGAAGTTCTACCTCTACCAGAGGGTAGAAGCCCATTGATTCCAGTGGGGTACCAACAGTGCTTGTGTCATTTTGTCTTTGTGTCAACATATGACCCTCAGAATTTATAGGAGTTCTTTAACAGCAAAATCTCAAGTACATTCGTCATTTCCCCCTGCGCTCATCTGGATCTCACCTCGTTAATCAGCACACTGCAATGTTTGCAGCTGGCTGCAGCCACGTTTCTGAATTCAGTGACTTGAGTTAATATTATGCTAATGGACCACCCAGCCAGGCTGGTATCGTCTTCCATAGGTTTGTGCTCATGGTGTGTGACGTGACTGCGTTTCACTTTGCTGGGATCGTATGTTCTTCCATTTACTTTTGCCACCATTTCCTCTTTGTGATTTTCTCAAGTCAGCTCCACAGAATCTCACTTCATCCACCCTCTTAACATGAAAGGGCTCTTAGCTGAAAAGCGTGTATTTAAGGTTCATTTTCCATAAATGTTCCCTGGGATTCTTTGGCAACCTGTGCAGTCGAAAAACAATTATGCCAACAAACCTGTTTGGAGCTTAGCTGTAGAAATTTACATGCTGTCCCAGTTTCTGACACAGACTTTGCTTCTAAGGATGGAAAATTGCTCAGCTCTTATCTGTCTCAGTTCTCCTGCTCTAAGGTGGGAATAATAACAGTTCCTTCCCCCAGTGCCTTCTGTGTATATTTAGATTAGAAGCACAAAAGAGACAATGGCTGCTTGATTACGTTCTAGGGGAGCTGCTAACTCACAGACTTGCTTATCTTGCTTATTATTAATATACATAAAAAGTAATGCTTTCAAATACAAAGGAAAACTATTTCAGAATTTGAGCCAATATAGTTTGTTTGTATTTTCCAAAGTCTAATTAGCAACAAATGCGGAGAGTTCTTCCATCGCGCTGTTTGTATCATTGTGCTGCTTAGCTCTTCATGTTAATGCTGGCACTGGGGCACTGTGTAGGGCGTGAGCATCCTCAAAGAGCTTTTCCCAGGCTGCTCCTGATAAGGTGCAGTGGTTGTGTAGGCCTCGAGCCTGCAAGGCCTTTTTGGTTTGTCAGCACATCATTTAAATATCTTTTTTCTTTTTTTTATGGCTACTTCGAAAGTGGGTTTCACTGTAACTTACTGTTACAGTTGCAGACTAGGCCACTATGTCACCATGTAGTCTTATCGTTCCTCAAGTGCATTACCATACTGCTCGTGTTTCTGTTTTGCTTTGATATTTATGCATTTTGAATAGTGAGAACAGCTGGTTGAGAGGCTGTATTTCCTCCTGGGAAGAATGTAAAAAACCAAACGAACAAATGGAAAAAGAGTGAACTCTTGGCTTAAAAAACCTGTATCTTCACCAGCATGTTCTCTGATTTATTTTATTTTTTTTTTTAATAATCCGGAAAGGTATTGGTCATCTGAAACTGAAGGCTTTCCAACTTAAACGTGCAGAAAAATCTGCTTTGGTAAAAAAGTCGTAGAATAGAATAGAATATTTTAGGTTGGAAGAGACTTTTAAGATCATCAAGTCCAACCATTCAGAAAGACAGTACGACCATTTCTGTAACAGTGAGCACATCCCACATTTACGATTGTTTTTGTCACATATCAGTAGTGCTGTTAGTACAGACAAGGTTCTGGGTCACTTTGAATCACTCTGCTGCCAAATATTGTACATCGACTTCAGGGAGGTAGGAACATCTATTTCTCAGGTAGTTTTCAATGCTTTTTCATCTCAAGAAACGTGTGAAGTGTTGCTATTTTTGAAAGTAGTCAGCAAGACTCTTAGACCAAGATTCATACTTTTAGTTTCTGTATTATTAGGAGGAGAGTATTTTGTGTCTGAAGCAGTTCAGGTGAGTACTAAATTCTCATCTGGTTTTGAAAGCGTGACCAGTGGCCACTTAATCTCCTTTATTCCCGTTAACTGTCTGTAGTATATCTAATTTGCTGGATTTCTAAGATACTTGCTTTGTTTTTAACACGCTTTGAAGTATAGGTTAACTGATGTCTTTATAGAGTATCTGACTATAGTCTGCTGAGCTAAAATTTGTAGCTCAGCTGTCTCTCTTCATATCATAAGCAATTCACCATTTTTATGATTTTACCCGTGCCCTGACCCTGAGGGAAAAAAAAAGTCTGCAGATCACCTTGCAGTCTGAGCCTTGTGCCTGGCAAGGTGTTTTTCCTGCTAATTACCAGAGCTGTTAATTCTGTTGTCAGGTTTGACAGTTGAGAGATAGTGGCTATAAATGTCCATTTCCTACTAGTGGAGTAAAGAATTAAGAGTAGAATTATAAAAGGCTGAAAAGCAATTTCAAAAGTGTTTCTACTTTTCTCACTGTAAGATTGCAAGATTTCACCAATATTCTGCTTCCAAAGGGAAGATCAGCTCCTATGTACTGAATACCCCTGCAGGGATAGTGACCTGCATGGTGAGGGGCTCACCGGAGTTTTGACAGGTGATTTACTGAGATATTACTTCAGAAACACTGCCCAGTAACTTACAAGAGATGTATGGTAAGAACACAGAAGCTCCTTGCGAACAAGAGTAACCACGTGGTTATCTTGTGGCAATATTACTGCTTTATCTCACAGTAAGAAAACAAGTAATTTTAGCCGGCACTGCAAGTGGTGAATTTAATCCAGGACTACCTTCATGCTAGACATTAAATTCTAGGTTTGACTGAAACACCTTTGCCCCTGCAAATTGTTTAGCAGAAAAGTGAATGTCCGTCTCAGTATCCAGATACATCGTTGTACTTTGTGCTCGGAATCAGCAGTGTGAACAAGGTTGTCATACTTTAAGCCTCTTATCTCTTCATGGTTTCCAAATCTGGAGTCAGTATCTTACTTTCCATCTTATGCACGTGAAGAGGTAATGGCTTTTGAGGGTTAGCTGACAAGTAAAATCACTGAACAGAATTGGTTCTGTTTAGCTCAAACCAGGACAATGGCACAGTATGGTTAAGGAACAAATAGAATTGCTCATCTTTGTGCATCATAAGCATCGAACTGTTAAAGAAAAAAGAAATGTTCTCTTCAGTGCACTGAGGGTTGGGAAGAGTAAAGAAGTTTGTAACTGGTTTGCCTGGGGACAGTACTGAAACTCTTGTCACTGGAGGATTTTAGGAATACTCAGTAGCATCTCTGCTCTTCCTTATGAGAAAATGTTAAAATGTACACACATGTTCCCTACAAGTGACTGGTGTTGGGAAACTGGATTTTTGAGCAGCCAGGATCTGGATGGGCTTTGCAAAGTCTGAGGATATCTCTTGGTTTTCCAGTTATGTGAGAAGTTGGTTACTCCCTTCTGTTCTAATCGTGTTACAACTTACTAATGTGGATGCTGCAGCTCAGCTCCCGGGTTGACACAGATACACATCAAAGTCTTTCTGATTGTGTTTAGATTATTTTTTTTATTTAAACAAATTGCTTATTTCACTGCCCCTCAAGCACATATATCTTTGAAGTTAGAAGTCTTTGCAAGCCCAGTTAGTGAGCTTGCTTCAAGCATAGTGCTGGTCTGGCTCTTGATCACCAAAAAGCCTCTGAAAACCTTGATTTGGCCTTCCTAAGGAATCTGGATATCTTCAAATACTCTACAGATATTAAGTACTTTTTTGGTTTTTGCATACAGAAAACATGGAGCCGATAATGTGTTTCACAGAAGCCCGTGGCTTTTAGTAGTTAACTGGGAGGGTCTGATTCCACTTCTGTGGGGCAGACATTCTCTTTGCAAGTTCTTTTCTGCCGATAACTTGTTATTCTCTGGGTATAGTTGCCTTAGCTTTCAGCAGGCCACACACGGCTAATGGAGCAGAGAAATGCAAACAAGAAAATCTTGAACACCTTGTCAGTAGGGCTGGAGTCTGATTCTTCAGCTTTAGGCAAGCAACTGGACCCTCCTGTCCACATGGGACAAGTATTTATGGGGAAAATATTCCCATTTTGTTTGATTATTTGTGTTTATATACAGCTGGATGGGATTATTATGCAAAAACATAGGCTCTGAATTTCACAATAAGAATCTAGCATGAAAATGTTTATTTTTCCTTATGAAAATACTTTAAGAAATATTTTTCTCTTTCCCATTTTTTTTTTTTCAATTTCCTTTTGCATCCTCAGCTAACCCCTGCCCTGGGGGCATCTATATGACCATTGCTAACCATGACAGCTCTCTGCTTCTGTTTCCTCCTCGCTTTTAGTATCTTGCTTAACTCTGGGAGCTGCTTCTCTAGGGAGGGGAACTCTCTTGCTCTTAAAAACAGAGTCTCCTCTGAGGCTTGAAGGAGCTACTAGAACTAAAAATAGTACTATTGTGTGGACGCCCTCAAACCTACCAGGGTTCTTTGCATTTTTCCAGGAAAGGAGGATGAAAAGCTTGATATTTTTCCCCCAGTGATATTTCGCTTTGAAGATGTACTTATCTGAATATTGATTGAAAAGCAGAGCTCAGGATCTTAAAATCAAGTTACTCTGAACAGCAAAGCTCCTGTGAACCCCTTGGAGCTAAACCCATGGTGTTTTTCTTAACCTTGCCGCAGAGGATGAGGAGAGTTGGGAAGCCTGTTACACTCCTCCTCCTGCCTCTGGGCATAGTTGTGTTTGCCTTAGCTGTCAGTTTATCTTTGTGAAACAGAGATACTGCAGATTTTACTTCTTTTTTTTTTTTCTTCTTCTTTTTTTTTTTTTTAAATTAAGGTAGTTCACAGAGTTAAGTCTTCTAAATCCCTACTGATAACTGGGATAACAAAGCCTGCCAATGTTGTCTCTCTCAAATATCTACTTTAATACATTTGACCCACTTGTCATATTCTTGGCATCACAGCTTGTATGTTTTAACAAGACCACTTTGGAAAAGAGTTAATGAAACATACGGGGGGGTTGTGTAGATACAGTGGACTCGCACAACTGCGTGTCATGAGAGCTTTAGGAACACGGAGAGTAGCTCTGTAGTCTGTTACTTGAAATGTTCATCGCAGAAGGGCTGGACCTTTTAAAAAATCACCAGAGGTCTTGCTAGTTAACTTCCCTTTCATGTAAGAGAAAAAAAAGGTTGAATGAGTCATGTGAAGCCAGCCATGAGATTAATATAGACAAAGATGTCATATCCTCATGCATGCAGCTGTGAATGGCATATCTGCTTTGCCATCTGCAGATTAAATGGACATAGTGTCTCAGTGGCTGCTGCAGGGCTTGGTATAACTCAGTTATCATCAGGCAGATTTCCTGTTGCCTAATAGCCAAACACAATAGTTGTTTAGCGTCAGACTTTGGTTTCTGGAGTAGTTTCAAAACCTGCCAGCCACAGTATGTAGTTTTATAACACCGCCACTGTTAACTAATTGCATGCGCTTGCAGAATTATGAAACCCGAGAGGATAATTTGTTGCATCATGAGTATATCTTTGTGAATTTTTCATAGGCAGTTTATATTTTAGCTGATACTTAAAATGAGAATATTTTCCTGCAGATCTGTTTGCTCTAATTTCTTTCCTTCTGGTAATTTGGGGCTTTCTTTTCTAACAATTAGGAAAACAGCATTCTGTTTAATTACAATATTTACAGAAGCAGCTTTTTTTCCATATTGCAAGTTGTTACAAGTTTCATGTCAGTTAACCTCTGTATTTGCAAAGACACATCTGTATTGACCTTTAAGTATCATTCATTCCACTTGCAAATGGGACAAATGCATGTGAGTGCTTGATTTATAAAATGCATTTAAGGACATATTATGTTAAGCATGCAATTAATCTTGATAGGAACCATAACTCCTTCGAAGCGTTCTGGTGTTCTGGTCATGGCTGATAGCACTGAGCAAGCTTATCTCTGCCTAGAATCTTCATCAAAACTTATTTTTGAATTCATTCCGAAAGGCCAAAGCTGAGAGAAAATCTGTGCTCTTCATACTGAAATCCTTGATGCAGTCACGTAATTCCCATTTACTTCAGCGAGTCACCCATGTGCACAGAGATGAGAATTCTCCCTTGTTAGGGCTTTAAAGATTTCTATGGGAGTTTGCTTCCTTGAATATTTTATTTTCAGCTTTGTTATGGTAAGATGATTTTTCTGACATTTCACTGATCACAAAGCAGCTGGCCCCATAAAAAATAAAAGCGCACACACAAAGAAACAAATGACTGGGTGTCTGGGGAAAAATGTGAGTTCTGTGTCTGAGCTGCAACAGATTGTCCTCGTTAAAATAAAGCATCAGCAAAGGCTGAAATGATGGACATTAAAGAGTGGAAGCATTTTTCCAAATTGAAAGACAAAAGAAAGGTGGTACTTTTATTGAGCCGTTGTTCATTTTGGGCGTATCAGCTAGCTCCGATCATTTTTAAAATTCTAAAATAATAGTGTTAAGTACAAAGAAGATATCAAGTAGAAGCACTGTAAGGTGCACTTGATTTAACTGTACAAGTCACACCATTCCTTGCTGCAGGTCTAAATATACTGCTGCACAGATCTGCCAAAACTGGAGCACCATAAAATCCAAAAATACAGATGCTTGTCCGTGTTGGAGGCTCTCTGGCGGAGAAGAGTTGAAATCCAAATTCAAAACTGCACTAGAACCAACCCCAGACATAGTCATTTTCCACTAAGATGTCTCCTCCATCTCTGTAGGATATTTAAAGCAGAAGGCGGTCCTTATTCTGCATCACCACAGCATTCCCTTGCCAGTTCCTACCAGAGTCTTTGTTTTTAAAAGATCAGGCAGATGAGTGACAGAGGGGGTCTGCTTTCAGGTGCTGGAAGGAGACATGGGAAGGACCTGGCCTCCTTGTTGTACCAGCTCCATCACTGGAGGATGAGAGGGAGCTTTACCAACACCCAAAGACTTTTCCTGTCAGAGGAGAAGACACAGGCAAAAGAAATGGCCCATGAAGGGCAACCCCCCAGACAATGGTGTTAGGTGGGGAACTAGTTAATTCCTTGCTCCCTTCCCCAATTTTTTTTTTTTTTATTAAATGCTTTCTCTTCGCAGTTTTCCATTTATTTTCTATTTAATTTCTTGATTTGTTTCTGCTTATCTATATTGCATGAGCCATCATGCTGTTAAAGACCCTTATTAAGGAAAATGAATAATCTACTTGAAATTCCTTATATCTGTCTCTGTTCCCTCCACTTACGGTCATTTTCTTCCTGGATATTGGAAATTAAAGGCCAGAAAATGGATTTGGTGTGGAATTTTCCTAGGATTTCTTTTTCTGAGGTTTTTCCTTAAAAGGTTTTTAATCAAAAGCTGGAATGAAAACCCAAAAGATTTCTATGTTTTCCAAAGGAATAGGTCAGCACTCTGGGTTTATATCAAATGTTACACTTTTGGAAACAAAGTATTGTAACCTCAAGTTGAATAAAAATGTTCTTAGACACACAGCATCCTGGCTGCTGGCCCAGGCAACTGCATTGTTTCTCCTGCGGTCGGGTTTCTGGGCAGTCAAGAGTGATGCAAAATCTGGAAACCAAGACTTCAGAGAAGAGCAGTGATGGAAATGAATGTGCTGTTGTGCAGAGATGATTTCTTTGGTCATTTTGAGCAGCTTTTCTGTATTTGTTCTCATTCGACTCCCTGCCTTGCCATTCACTTTTCTTTCCTTATTCTTTCCTTTTCCCTTGTCTCTCACCACTCACTTCCCTGTGCCCTCCGTACCTCGTTGCTCTCATGTCTTTGGCCTTACAGCGATGCACTGACATGACGTGATACTGGCAGAACTTTGCAGGGGCATGTTTCCTGCAGAAAGTCAAGATGGGTTTCAAGGCAGGCTCAAAGTGTTATTTCCCACAAGCAAAAGATGTAGGTCCACACCTCAAAACAAACTTCTTTATTCGTCGTGTGGTTGCTTAGCTGGTGCCTCACAAGGTCAGTATGAATTTTAATTCCTAGTGGTTTACTGAGAGGGACCTTTCAGGTCTTGGAGTGGTCTCACGGCCTTTCAGAATGTCTCCCTTTTTCTATAGCCAGCTATCAGTGAAGGGTCTCCATGTTTAAGTTCTGGGTGACCACTCTTTGTTTGCCTTATCAGCCAGGGAGAAGAAATGTGAAGTTGTATGCGTCCGATGGAATATTTAGACTTTTAATACTAGCAGCTCACAAGATACATAAACCATAATTTATTTCTGTTTACAGCACTTCTGCTTGAAGTATCCTGCTAATATATGTAAGAAAATGCAGACATGCTAAATATTTTTCTTTTATTATGACTATCAATCTTGGCTACAATATTATGAAGCAACAAGAAAGGACTTTTCCAGGAACTAGATGTCCTATTTATTAAAAACAATGCCTCACGTTATCTGTCAAACCTAGAGCAATTGTTTTGTGACCACATTCAGCTTTCGGTTTGCTTCCGCTCTGGCCCTGACCAAAGGTTTTATAACCCCAAAGCTGATCAGTGTTTCTTCCTATTTGCAACTCTTGGTTTAAAAAGAGAAACCAAACAAGAAAAAAAGCATCTTCTCCTTGGAATATTACCTTTCTCTCTAAAGGTTTCTTCCCACTTGTTATCCCTATGTGGGTGTGGTTTAGCCCTGTCTCTTCCTGAAATACTTTCACATGTGCTGTTACAGTGGTGTTAGCAAGGTATATTTCTATATATTTTCCCCTTTTCATCTCATATGGGAACCCGTTAACTGGTGTTCTGGTGACTTCTTGAGGCAAGAACCCTGGCAAGGCAGACCAAGGGAGCAGAAGGAATTTTACCCCCAAAGCTGGCAAGGAGGCAGGCTCAGAAGCGGGGTCTGCCCCCCACACTTCTAATTGACAGTTCCTCCAGCCTTCACAGCCATGATACAAGTAGGTGTGCAGCTAAAAATGGAAATGTCAGTGGACCCCAAGATAGAGGAGATGGGCAATAACAACATGCTTAGCTGGCTGAAGTCTGCTGCATGTTTTTGAGTTAGCTGGATGCCCTGCACCTGGCTTCGAAAGTATCTACTGATAGTTTTGTTTAAACTAGTCATTCGAATTTGAGTGGGCTTGAAAGCCATAAGCACCTAGGTTTGCCGAAGATTACCCCTGGCAAGAATTATGTGCGTGTATCAGAGGTGTGAGAATACTGAGTTCATTTAAATTAATGTTATTAAAACAAATGGAAAACTGATTTTTGGTAATAGAAGGCTTGATTTACCCTGGCTTAACTCCATTGACTTTGGTGGGTTTGCTCCTATTTCACTTTGGTATAAATCAGGGGAATACAAATCCAGGGAGTGTAAACTCCAAGACCAAGTGAAATATTTACTGTCTCATGTCTTATCACAGGTAGTAGAACATGTGTTTCTTCTGATTTATTCTGCTGTAATGCAGACAGTGGCCAGGAACTGCAGAGGCAACGATCAGCTGTTTATTGCAATGTTTGGCCTTAATAACTGATATCCTGCTAACACAAACATAATTACAGATTCAAATTGAGCTTATATTTAAGATATTTATAAACCAACAAGCAAGAATCAGGTGTTGACCATTCACAGACGTGACTGGTTTCCAACCGCTGGACTCAGCAGTGTTCTAAGACCTGAAGTCGTTCATGTACCTGACTGGAGCCTTTCCTCTCACTTTTTTTAAAGTGCCTGCTTACTGCTCCATGAGTGAAAAATTAATGGACTTTCTTTAGTTTGCTTTTGTGACAAGAAGGAAGCACTTCCATTAATGACGCTAAGAATAGGATTTACTGTAACTTGGCCTCGGATGATATTTGTGGTTCCCACACATCCTCTTACAATGTGCTTTCTAAACTTACACGGATATTGCCACACTGACTGTTATAGAAAAGCAGAAGGAAGACCATGAAGCAGCTTCTCCAAGCTAATTTTTTTTTTTTTTCCTGAGACAAATTTATTGGCCTCATGTTCAACACCTCAGCAAGGAAGAAAAAACTGAGACAGGTTGTGAATGTATTTTACCAGCATGTCTGCAATGGGGTGATTTCCTGCAATTAGTTACTGATGTGCGGGGTATAGTAGCAAAACAGATTTAAACAGCTGGTTTTTCACTCTTGCGTGGTAGTATTATCTGACGAGGACACAAATACTCTGTTCAGCTCCACCTTTCCCATTCCTTGGCAAAGCCTCTCCTCCACCTTTCCAGCACTTCTCCCAGCAGCTGCATCCTCTAGCAACCGTCTACCGACGATCTCTTTGCGCACCCGCCCCCCTCCCAGTCAGTGCTCCTCTGGGCTAGTTCCAGCACCGATTGATGAATTGGTGGTGTTCAGCTCCAGCTGGCAATCAGCTGCCTCTGCTCCTCGACCTCTTGCCCGAGGCTGCCGTAGACCTGTCAATCACTGAAATATTTTTTGTGAAGTCAACTCTTTAAGCAATTAAGGATCTATATGTAGGCAGCCAGCGCATCTTGCATGGTGCTTGGGCCAGCTAAAACTTCTCTTACCCATTACCAGCTCTGAGTAAGCTAGTCCTGCACAGAATAGATAAATACCAGCCATCCATCATCCCCTGCATGGCTTAGGAGTGTAATTTCATGAGCTGCCTGTGTGGGAGAGAAGTGTGAGAAGATGCTGCGTCAGTGTGTGGGTTGCACGAGGGACAAAGAGGTGACTTAAATTTTATACTGGAAATAGAGTGAGTAATAACGTACCCACTGTGGACGTTTCTTCAGGAGAAATATGCAAATGAAAAATTATTTGAATGATGGATTTAACTACCAACTGAAAATGAAGCTGAGAAGCTGAGGTGTGAGCCAGCCCTCTGGCAAGAGACTGTAGCAAACAGACATAAAACACAAAGTGAAATAACACTGGAGGGGAAGATGTGAAGTTGAGTGACTGGGAGCTAGGAAAAAGAAAATTTCTGTGTACCTGCTAGTGTTCTTTCTTTTCTCTGTGACATTTTCCTGTAATGAATGGAACCACCAGGAGACTAAAGTGACATAATGCTCCAGACCTGAAAACTGGGTCCTGGGGGATTTCTAAGATGTTTCCGGATCAGAATACTGTATTCACAGGGCTGTGGGAAAGGGATTGGAGTTTGTGCCTTGGGCCTTAGAGACAAATGGATATGAACCAGACCACCAGATCAGGCCCTTCAGATTTTGGAGGCATTGTCAGTAAGGCTCATATCCAAACATTACTGCGTTGTATTAGCTCAAACAAAAAAACCCAACCAAACCAAAAAAAACTTAACATGCATGCTTGAAATGGAAAATAAATGCTAGGAAAACACAAAGTCTATATTTGAGCCGATAGAATGATCTAGTGTGATGTGGTATTTGTCAGCTGTGGTATCTTGAATTCACATATGTAATTCTCCAGCACTCATCAGTCAAGCTGAAATAGATTTTTAGCAATAAAGAGAAGACTTTCTTCAAAGAAAGTCTCTCTTCATGCACGTGATCTGGAGAGAGTGTTCCTTTACTTTTTCCTGTTGCCATTTGGGGTGAATAGGTCATAATCTTTTCTCTTCTGTCTATTCCTATGCATCTTCCTGCTTGAGATCCTTACAACTGCAAAGTCAGTTCGGTGAAAAAAATCTCTCTCCCGTCTCCTTCCTTCATTTTCTAAGAAAACGGACACTTTGAAAGGCATGAAATATAATGCCAAGCGCTGCCTTCCTCAAGAATGTCTGAAATTCCTGCGAGACAATGCATTGTTTCAAAACAAAGCTATTTCAGGCAATTCTATCCTCGTATGTACAAAGCTATTCATCTGAGAGACTTTCTTTTCAGCACAAATATTCTTGCTCTGGGGTTTTATCTTTTAGAAAGAAAAAAGAAAGTGTTTTGGAAGATCAGTTTCGTATTGTTACAATTCAAAATAAAACAAACAAAAACAGATTCTGCAGAAGTTCAAACCAACTGCCATTCATGCTGTCCGTGTCTAGTCTGAGCCAGCACGATCCCTCTGGAACATCTTTTAGAAATGTTATTTATTTGACAGTCAGCCCCTGTGGGTTTTTTGTCAAATGTTACCAAAAATCCTGTACCATGTTAACATTTAAAGGAGGAGTGTAGTAGGTTTGGGTTTACACACTTTAGAGTCTTAGATAGATCTCGGCGTGGTGGGAACTACCACCAAAACTGCTGAATGTCTCCATGTCCCCATCCTTATGCCAGCTTTCCCAGGGCATTGGCACCCTGTTCGTTGCTGTTTGCTGTGACGAGAAGGTGAGCGAACCAAAGGACCGGCCTGTTGCAAGCCGTTTCCTACCAACAAGGATGTGGCCTATAGGTTTTTATGAACTTCATAAAATCATAGAATGCGTTGGGTTGGAAGGGACCTTTAAAAGTCACCTAGACCACCCTCCCTACAGTAGGGACATCGTTGACTAGATCACAGAGCTGGAAGTTTATGAGCTCTGTAGAAGCCTTTTCATTTCCAAAGGAAATATTTTATAGAAGGCACGTAGGTTTTGGATAAGTGGGGAACCTGAGCTGCTATTTTACGTACTGTCCCAATGCATGAATTCATTGTGGGTTCAAACTGGGATAACCTGGTTAATGCTTCCACAGTGAAAGACAGAATGAGCTCAGAAGTATGGACAGAGCAATGATGCCTACATTTCTTTCACTTATTTGGTAGAAAACAGGGCTTCAGACCATTAGTACTACCCCCTCTCTCAGCACCAAGCCTGCTCTCGGAAATTGGAGATACAAAACTATTGCCCTGGCCCCTGCATTTTGACTCTGCTCCAAGTCACTGGTTTTGTTATTGTGGTAGGAGAGATAGTCACAGAGAAAAGGCAGGACACTACTGCACCAAAATGTGTAACATGCTCTCTGGGAAGTAAATTGTAGGTGTCCTACTAGATGAAGACTTAAACACGTCCTTTTTCATCTCAGTGCTGATGGTAACATGGAGGAAGCTGGTTTTAGCAGCTGTTGGTAATGAGCCAGCTTGCAGAGTTATTAGAAATATGTGCCTTTTTGTTACAACAAAAACTCCCAGAAATATCCTTTCTTCAGAAATACCCTTTTTTAGAAATATTTGTTAAACAAAACAGAAAAATGGAAAAAGGAAAATAGCAGCTGCTGTTGCACTAAACTTTAACATAGAGACACTGCTTTCTGAGAGCTATCATTAGAGCCGAATTAGAATATAGCTGAGATTTTTCTAAATAAAACTGTCAATGAAGATAAAAAAGTTTTTATGTTGACAGTAAAGCAAACGATTATTTTTTTTTTTTTCACTCTGTTGAGGTTTTGTAATGGTGCAGTATATCTGGTTGACTTACGGCACGCTAATGACAGATTAACAGCTGCAGGAGAGAATTGCTCTGAGAATCGCTCATGAGCGAACGAAGCTGAAGGACTGTGGGCAGGGGCTGGATTTAGAGGCAAAACTGGGTGGAGGATTTACACAAGGCTGCACATCGGTAACAGAACAAATTAAGAAAAGCACTTTTGGATGTGAGAAGCAGCAGTTCCCGGGATGGGGGAAGCTCCGTGTTATCTTGGCACCGCAGGATCCGAGATGCAGCAGCAAAATAACTGAGCTTGGGTATTTTCTATAGGTTAGGGAAGGTGTGCACCAGCAGCAGTGATAATCGCTGGGGATGTTAAGTAGGTTAAGCGAGAATTATGATCTGCTGCCATCTTTTAATGTAGCGTGTTCAGCCAGCACAAATATCCCTGCAACCGGCCTGAAATAGCTATTTCCTTGGGTGTTTCCTTGAAGTATTCACATGGGGAGAAAAGGTCATGCTAGAGGAATTTTTCTCTTCTCACCACCCAAAACTGGATCTCTTGTTTCTGCTTTGGGGTAGAAAAGGCTCAGCTGGCAGTCTGGCAGGAGGAGTCCTGCCAAGGTAGATAAATGCTGACCTGTCCCGCTGTACTCGGGGTTGCTACAGTTCTTGCTGGGGAGGTGTAAAGTTAAGAGAAGGCTTTGGAAAGTTGCTTCTTGGTGGAAACACCCATTGGATTAAAAAAATTCACTCCAGAGAGCTCAGCAACTTACTGTTACCTGTCTGAAATAAGACTTGCTAGCTTGCATTTGGACTTTGTGTTATTTGTGGCAAATGAGGCAACAGAACGGATTGGAGTAAGGATCCCTCTGGTCCCTTCGTTGTAAGATGATGGCAGTGGTGGTTGCCCATTTTATCTGATGCTCTTTGTTGTGAGCAAATATATAAAGAGGGTCCATAATGGTGCAGAAGCCACTCATTGCCCCTCTGTCATCTGTGCCCACAGCAGGTAGAGAGAAAGTGACTTTGAATCCTTGACCTTAATTCATTCTCAAGTTTCCAAATGTGCTAAACCTGCACCCTTCATTGTGCAGTACCCAGTCCAAGGACAGGGATTGCTGGCAGCTGTACCAGATCCCCCACCCCTTAGTTCCTGAGTTCTGAATTTCATCACTTTTAGCAAAACCCATGCATTTAGCCCTTCAAAACTACCATAATTTGGAGATCCTTGGATGTTTTCAGAATCGCTGTCTGTGACAACCTGAATTAACTTGGAGATATCTTCAACATTTAATTAGACTAGTTATTTCAGCAGAGACGAGGAAGGAAAAAAAGCAGCATGCTTAGAAAAGAACAGCTTTTCCTTGGATTGTGACATTTGAATAATTTAAAGAGGTTTTGAGAACTATGCTTTATTTTAATTAGTTTCTGAATCAGTTTCTGCTTTGCGTCTTCTTTCTCCCCCTCTTTGTACTGTTTATTTTTGATGACATCTGCAATCCTGGGGAAAAAAAAGTAAGAAAACGGAAGCAAATTAACTTGGTTCAAGCCACATCAGCACATCCCTTGGAAGATCACAGCAGTCAGCTGTAAAAAATGGGCTTATGCTGGAAGAAAACGAGGAGCTCAGAGGGCTGAAAATGTACTTACCTATTTATTAACTGCATCTATCTTTATTATTTTTCTGTGACGCCAAAAAGCGTTCTTGGCACTTCACAGATGCGCACAAAGGATGTGAGGGGGACTGCTGGGACACTGTTGTACTAAGGCCACTCTGCATTCACATCTGCCAAACCCAGAACAAAGCCCACCCTTTGACAAACTCTCAGCCTAAGTAGGCACAGTCCAGGTGAGCAACGGGGGAAGACGTGAGCCGTGTGGCTGCGATTAACGCTGTGATTGAAGAACATCACATAAGTTCCAGTAAGCTTTTTGCTTCTTGTAGACGCTTGCCTCGTTGTGCCTTGCATTCTGCCAACAGTCCTTCTTGTGTCCTGATCCCACCAAGCAGTGGGCGAAGAGTAGCCTCTGCAGAGACCGTCCGCCCGTCTAACCCAGCTGTGGGCCTAAGGAGAGCGAAGGGAGCCAGCGCGAGGAAGATGATGCTCACAAAGGTCTTAAGCAGAGGTGTAAGAAGGGAGAGTTTCAGCACCCCAAAGCTGAAGGAAACAGACCTAGTCAACTGATTGCTCTTGAACACTATCACGTAGATGCAGCTATGTGTCTTTTCAAGTAGGTGTCCCTGTCAGACACGGGCAATGCTCTTTGCAGGTTTAAGTTGCCTGCATGAAGCTTTACTCTCTGTGGGCACAAGGAAAGGAGCTACAACTTCTTTCTCATAAACCTGGGAGCTACAGAAATTTATAGAAAAATATGTGTACCTTTGGCCTGTCATTGCCAGTCCGTATTCAACACTGATAATCCTGTGTGCTTCCTGGAGAGATAAAATGTCGATGGAGTGAAAGAACATGAAATACAATTGTAATTTTAAAATAATTCTAGATGAATGAAAAAAAAATGTCTTAACTGATATATTTTGCAAATTAATATAAGCCTCAGATAATATTTCAGCAGGAAAGAAAAGCGCCAAGCAACCCGTCACAAAAAAAAAGACAGAATGACTGAAATGTTTCATTTCAATATTTGTCAAACAGTAAGTTTTGAATTTTTTACTTGAAGTGAACATGTTGAGTTTTGAAATGTTTGCCCTTCCCCCTTCTTTTTTTCACAGAGCTTGAAGTGAATCATACATTTTCTCATCCCCAAACAATTTCTGTTTTCAACCTTTTCTAAATTCTGTGTGGGGGCCAGGGGAAAAAAAAAAAAAAGTTATTTGTGTGTAACTGTGTGAGAGAGGTGGCTTCTAAACAGACTGTGCTGTGATGAGGTCCTGGACACTGACTCACCAGCTCTGATGTGAGTTCAATAAGCGATACACGTAAGGGGGGTGATGGAGGTAATTCTGTTATCGTGTCATTCTGTCCTGGCAATCCTCTCCTAAGTGTTATCAACTAATGTGTGACAGTTATAAAGTGGATTATAGGCCAGTCTGTCTGGTATAGCTGAGCCGAATCCATCAAGCACGTATCACTCTGAATCTCAAATTGGACTCAAACCTCGCACTGTGAAGTTGCAGATAAGTAATTTGTCACGTTTTGCTCGCACTTTTCCTCCGCTTGGTGTGTCCCTCGTGGTCCTGTGTTGCAATGCAGCATTCTCAGTTTAGCTGCGGTTTTGGGATGTAATATGAAAATTACTAGACATTATGAAAAGGTCAGCTCTGTTAGGCTCTCAGAGTAAGTAGGAGGAATGGAGTTGCTCTTAAGATATTAATCATCTGTCATTATGCCTTATTAATCATTCCAAACAAATCTTGGATGACAGTTCATTAGAGAGCACATGTCCTACAACTGTCTGTGATAGGTGCTATTTTTACTGTATCTTTTCGTTCTGACTTTTTCATCGTGTTACTAATGGAGATTCTTATTGTGGCATTTTGATTACTGGAAATATAAAATACATGCAAACCCTCTTTTAGGACAAGCTGAACAGGGAAAAGCTGTGTTGAAGAGGGAGAGTTAGGCCTAGTGAGCAGCAGGGCTGGCTGGGTGGGAAGGTGCCCACGTGCACAGTTCGCTGCCATAACAAAACTCAACAATTTGACAAGATTTGAGAGATCCAAAGCATTGTCAGTATAAGAGAAATAGACTGTGAGAAAAAATGTTTGGCGTGTTTGGTCTAAAGAAGGCATTGGACAGCCTAATAACGGAAATATTTAAGCCCCTAGCACAGCCCAGCCTGCTGTTTGCAGCGGAGGTGCAGCTTTTCTGTGAGCTTCTGCACAGACAGACTCAATGGAGTGAGTTCTTCCAGAGGAATTTGATTAAGTCATGTTCCCTATTTCTAGGCTTCACAATAACAATGTGGAGGGGGAAGGAGTATATGCAATTGAAACAGTAAACTTGTTCCTGTAAAGCTGAGGAGCCAACAGGTGCTTTGACACTTCACAACATCCCTTCAGAAGGAATAGGCAGATCCTGTCACTTCAAAAGGGCTGAAGATTTAAATAGGCTAGGTTGAAGTGCACTGGAAAACAGCCAGCGTTCAGGAATTACCTTCTTACTAATTTGGAGGTTAGAAAAAAAGTATTTGATGCCTTTTTAATATTTGTCTCCATGCCTCAGATGCGAAAGTTTGAGAGTTTCTTTTTGTTCTATGTCTTTTGATGGCTTAAAGAGAGGGAGAATAAGGGTGTAAGCTTTACACGTTTCTTTTACTACAGCTTTACATGGAAGTAGTGGTCCAGGTTTGTCACTGGTGCAAATGTGCTGCTGAATTTAATGAAGCTACTATTGCTAGGTGACCCAGGGAAAATCAGAACTGGAACTGTGTGTTACTTTTTTGTCTATTGCAGGAATTGCAGGTTTTACAAGGAAGGCATTAACCTGGTTTCCGATGTTTTCTTTTACCTGATCCTCCAGAATCGTGAGAATAAAGCAATAATCTTTTCAAAAGCAGATGCTGTTTGCTTTTTGAAACCACAGGACCAGACTCTCCTCTTGTGTAAATAGGCACAGATGTATGTGAGATAACTGGAATTATGCAATTCTGCTCAACTCCAAAGGCTGTCCTAACTGTTCGCATGGCCGTCTACTCTAGCAAAGTAAAAGCTAGTGATGAAAGATCAGGAAAGCCAAGGAGACAGACAGGTTTGCCTCTGACCAGTATTTCAGCTTAGCTTGCGTAACGCAATGGTTACCTTGTGCAAACTGCTCTGGCAACACCTCCGTTGCTTCCTCATACCTCTTTGCTAAGTTGCTTTTCAGTACTCCTCCCCCACACGAAGGATTTCCACGAGACAAAGCCAAGTGGTGTAAAGAGAATGACTTGGCTGTCACCCAGCCTCCAGCTCCTTTCCCCCCCCATGGCTACGCATGATCACAGGCAAGGAAGAAGTATGTCCCAGTTCATGGCACTTCTTCCAGGGGTTGTAAGCGTTATTATGGAAAACACTTAATTCCGTAGCACAGGTACCAATAGAGAAAAAGCTTTTGTGGAAGTTTTGCTGTTTGGAAAGTTGGAGTCTGCTGGTATGGGCTTTACAGATCCAGGCCATGGACTAACATGACTTCACAAATTGTCACCAGAAGGACTGGCCTGTGGGAGGAAAAGCTCTGCTGGGGGCTCTGCTGAGCCTGTCCACTTCGCCTGGTGGTTTCCTTAGAGGCAGAGGGGTTTTCTGCGTTACGGCTAAGATGCCGAAGAACAGGAGCATCTCTGGTTTTGTCCAGGTTCTTCCTTTATGTTAAGTGCAAGAAGCAGGAGAAATATATTCGGATGGCACAAATGGAGGTGGCCACTTGGTGGGCCAGAGCGCTGTGCTGATCCACTGCTAGTGGTATCACCGTTCTTAGCCCGGTGACGTGCGCTAGCACGTCTTTTCTTTCTGTGTTCGTAGATATCTGAGAATAGCAGAGTATGCTTTCAGAAACCACCACAGTACAAGTAAGAAATTGATAATAATGTATTTTGTTTCCTTCTTCTCCTGCAGTTTGGTCTATTTTTATAGAGTTGTATGTAAGATGAGCCACGTAGATAGCTTTTCAGCTCGCTTTCTATTTGTCACGCTGCTGGTAGATCAATACACAGCAAAAAGTTCATAACTTCGCTCTTTTCCCCACTCCCCATATCCAATATTAGTTTACAGACATTGAATCTCTCATTCCAGATTAACACGCAATGACCAAATGATTTTGTTATTACCGCGGCAGCTCGGTAGCTGTGGGGGTAAAAGGTGGGTGTCCGCTGTGGTATTTGTTTATGGTTAACCCTTTGAATAAATGAGTAGTCATAAAAGCAGATTTGGTTCTTGGGAGTTTCAAGACTACCATGTTTCTCAGGTGCTTGTGTGGAGTCTGGACTGCAGATCTTGGTGTACAATGCCCTGTGATGACATGGGTGGCAGGACCAGGTGACAGAATCTGGCATCCTCGACTGTAAGTGAGCAGATCCTGCCCTTGGGAGCTACGAGAACTCCGCCATAGCAGCGAGGGGTGGAGGAAGCAGTCAGACAGCTGGGCTGTATCAATCCCTTTATTGCTCAGCCACCTCTAGAGGGTGACAAATGGCCACATTGAAAGTTGTTACCATAACTTTGTCATGAGGCTCTGTCATAAAGCTATATGGCAACTTTGTCATAAGACCGTCTCTTACCAGTGCACTTCTGGCACTCCTTTGCAGACCGTGATAGCAGGGAAGCTGTGGAGCAGTGTCAAGAAGGTTAGCAGCAAATATTCATTTACTGCTTCCCCTAATGCAAGAACTGGAGAGCATCAAATGATACTGATGTTTTCCATGCAGCTGAAATGTGGCACTCCTTGGTTAGGGTGTTTTCGATGCTGAAGCTTCACATATAACCTCTAGAAAGTCCTTGCAATACAGATGTTTGGAAAGGAGGACAACCCGTTGAGGCAAACAAGCTTTCCTTGTACTTTTGTTCTCTGCCGGGCCACAGTAAGGCATTGGGTTTGAGCTAAAATGACCTTTGGTCTGACTTGGTATGATAACCCTTGTGTTGGGATTCATCGTAATGGAACAAAATATTTTGCAAGAATCAAAGAAATTTGTTCGGTATGATTGACTCAGACTTGGAAAGCACATGAGGACTTTGCAGCAGCAGCATGGACAAATGCAGTGCAGTTCTCTGAGTCTGAAAAAGGTGGTGATGTCTACCACCAGCTATGGAAACGCTGCATGAAACCAATTCCACTGCTTAGATCACCACTGGACCTTTTAAATAAGCAGAGGATGAAAATGTAACTGCTTTTTCTCTTCAGAATGATGTAAAAAACTTTAAGCAAAACCCACTCTTTTATATGTGGAATTAATACTTCTGTCAAAAGCTTTACATTTCTGGAAATCTGAAGGAGATTTGTACCCAGCAGGCAAGTGGACTCCAGTAACACCAATGGGATGAAATGATCAGTGGTGCAGGGGGAAGGGTGTGATGTGGAGACTTATGAGTGCGGAGGAAGGGACTTGCATTCTTACATCAGCTATGAATAACCTGAGATCCACTCCCAACATTAAGTTAGCATATTTTCAGGATTACTATATTAGATAACCAAAATTGAAGGAAAAACTATTTTTTTATAGGAAAGTGAAGGCAGGATTTGGAATCTGATAGCAGGAATTGTTAAGCAAAACGCCGCCCAGACACAGCTGCTTCGTCAGCAACGTCTGCACATCTATCTCTCTTTTGCGAGGGACTGCAGAGATGCTCACGATACCCTTATGTATTATGGTGCTATTGTTGCATACAGAATGTGAGAGGGGAGAATGTTTGGAAGGAGACACAGAAATAAAAAAAATAAAGTAAAATTAAAACCATCAGAACAGCCAAGCTGAATAATACCAGCTGAGGACCTGACTCATTTTGTGATGTCTGTGGCACAGCAGATGCATGCACATGTATTGTGCTTAGTGCCCTGTGGGAGTAGCTGAAAGAAAGAAAAAAGACATTTCTGGAACAATACTGGCGTAAAGCGCATATTATAATGCTAAGCCCCCTGGTGTGTTATGGTTTTAGAGTAATTGTGTGGGTGTTTGGTGTTTGAAGGAGAAAGGGGAGATACTGCAGTAAGTCACCTCTTCTCCTCCTCCTGGCTTTTACATCACGGGCAAGGCAAGTGGTACTTCAGAGCATTTTCTCACTGTACCACAAAGATATGTGCTGACCTTTTAATGCCTTTTAAGGTCACATGGGACCATTTTTCCTCACTTGACACAATCCAGTCCAGCAAACGCTGCCTGAGTGAGGGATGTCCTGACTGCCCAGGGTTCACAAGCTCTATCCCTTAGCTCCCTGCTCCCCAGCCCTCCTTCCACCTGCTTGCTCTCCCCTCCAGCGCAACCAGCTCTTTGGTTCTGGTGTTCTTCTCCTTTGGTCTTTTAGGGCTTCTGTGCTCTGTAAATGATAAAAAAACCAGCCCACTTTAGTCCCAACTATGCAAGAGATAAGCCTACACTGAATTTCCCTGTTGGGCAGTGGGATGCAGGTGCATTTCCTCCCAGTGGAGTCTCCTTGGAGAGGTGTGCTTTGGAGCTGAAACCTTGGCCACAAGAAAAGTCAGGGGAAGGTTTCCATTAAGTCTAATGGGGATAAAGCCTTAGCTGATGAGGCAAACATATAAGTGTTGTATTCCATTTCTACTCTGCATGATTAATATGAGGAACTAAATGTCTGTATCAAATTCAGTGCCTCTTGTCGTTATGCCAAGTTTCAGGGCTCAGACAGCTGGCAACCAGTAAGGAATTTCTTTGGAAATATAAACCATTCACCAATGGCCCTAATTCTTTTACTACCTTTTCCCTTTGCTTAGCTATTTTTACCTCTCCTTTTATCCATTCCTGTTACGTTTGCAAGGCACTTTTCACAGTCGTTTTGAGACATGTTGGTTTGTACTGCAGAGCAGATAAAACCCTGTTTGGCGGAGGCAGCTGGCCCTGCCGAGGAGCTGCCGGGGATCCCGCTGCACCTCGTTGCCTGCCTTTTCAAAGGGAAGCTCTGTTGCAACATTGCTGTGGCCAGAGAGCGAAACGAGTCCCATGGGAACAATTTAATTTCCTTTGATGTTTGGTGGATTTGGCAGTTTCGCGTCACTTGATTCACCAGCCTGGCAGAGCGCCGGGATGCCTGCAAAGGAGGTCAAGGCTGTCGTAATTTCACTGTGGAACAAACCCATTTTCAGACAGTTTCATAACAGCAGCTGAGCGTTTCCATTGCCCTGTGGAGAGGCTGGTCCCAGCAGCGAGGGGCTGAAACCCTGGCTCAGCACTTTCTGGTCCCAAGTCCTGGCTGTGCTCACGCACTCACTGCAGCACCGCGGCCAAGTCAGCGTCCTTGCTGGGGCTGCAGAAGTGGAAAAAACACTCACAAGAGAAATAAACTAAAATTCTCTACTGCAGGAGGACAACTGTGTGGTGCAGGGAAACATGCATCTTGTTAGCTGGTGACACTGTTTGTAGGTCAGGCCCCGCGTGGAGCACTGGCTTGGATGGTCAGGGAGTTGCCAGCTCCAGGGTGCACCCAGGGCCTTGGAGGAGAGTTTTCTAGGGGTTTGCAGCTTTTCTTTGCTCTTTTAGGGCAGGGAGGTGGCAGCTTGGCACAGTCCCCTCTCTTGCCTGCTGCTGCAGCTGGAGGAGCTGCCGTGAGCCCAAACCTGGTTGCCAGCTCTGCAAAGCTGGGGCCTTCTGGAACCTTCCCCAGGGCTGCTGGAATAACTTTTTTTTGCTGTGCAGTAGTGTCAGGTACCCTGCCCGTGATATGTGTGTATGTGTATATATACATATATGTGTGTGTGTGTGTATATATACATATAGATACACACATGTGGGTGCATACATACTATATATATCTCTCTCTCTATCTTTTTTGGGAGCCTGAATAGTAGTTCTGTATAGAATATCCACTATCCCTGTGCAATGTATAATTCTGTAATGATAGTTCTTCCTTCCTGCTTCCCTTCCTGTCCTACACGGTTAATTTGCCTGAGTTTGAAGCCTCAGGATGTAAGGATATAAGAGCAAAATGCAAGCATGCCATACGTTGGAACTAATAACAAAAAGGGTTAATTATCTTTAATACTGGGTGCTGCTGGCACTGAACAAAATGAGATAGCAGCTTATAGTGCCTTTTCCTGTGCGTGTGGGAGGAAGGTGTGGGGGCTGTTTATTTACAATTATTCCCTTTCCAGAGAGCTGGTACAAACCAATGCTCCCTCACCCTGTCCAAAAATCAAGGAGAAACCTCCTTGGGTTTGATTTTGTTGCTGTTTCACCTACGCAACAGGTAAAGTTTAAAGGTTAAGCCAGGAATCGACAAACCAAAACAGTCTGGACATGTCTGAATGAAAGCCAAACCCCTGAGCCCCAGCTTTGAATATTTTGCACTGGAGCACTGGCTGGTTTCGGTGCTGGGAGGTTTGCAGCACAAGATCAGCGCTCAGGGTCCCTGCTGAGATGCTGGGATGCTGCAGGACCCCAGGGCAGTCCCCACTGACGATTTGCATGAGCATTTCTTTGCTAAGTCATCTCTGGTTGCATTCTCCACAGAGTGCAGAAATATGCTGTGATCTTGCTTTTTTTTTTTCTCCTTTCATCTGAAAGTGCTAGAGGTCCTGAAAGAGAACCAAAGGCCATTCAGTCACCTTCCATGCACCCTTCAGGACCTCCACCACAAAGACTGTTTTCACCCTGATGACTCTCCCCGCTGTGCTGCGAGTGCAATAGGACCAAAAAGCAACTTCTACCTGTGAGCAGACTTCAAGTCTTTGGCAACAGGCACAGCATAGTAACTCTGGATTTCAAGGTTTTGGAGTGGAGGGAGTTAAGCCAGCTGTAAGACTCTTCAGCCTTTATTCCGAGACAGTTCCCTTTGAACAAAGTCCTGGTTCTGGCTTGCTGTTTCTGAGAAGTGAGATTGCTCCATATTCCTCTGAACATCTGTGTTCGCGGAGTGCATAAAATCGTGGAATAAAATTGATTCACCTCCACTAGGGCTCCCTGGATGGCCCATGTCTGAAGGGACACAGTGGTGGGATAGGGTCACCGTGCCTTGCAGTAAGCCAGTGTGAGACAGCCTGTGAATTTTAGATAACAAAAATGCAGTAGATCTATTGGTAGATGGACTAGAAGATCTTTTGAGGTCCCTTCCAACCGCTAATATTCTGTGATTCTGTGATATTCAACTGCTGTGCTGTGCTATGTTCCTGCCATGCAGTGCTCTAAGCACCTCGTCTGAAGAGAACAGACTCAGGGTGAGGATGAGTAAAGAGGAGCGAGGCGGCTGCTAGAAAGAGGTGGGAAGGGAATGTAATTCAGCACAGAGCTGTAGGAAAGATCTGTGGCCATGACAGTAAAGGAAACAGAGTTCCCTGGGTACACTTGGTGCCCCCAGCTGCAAGTGAATAGGTGTTCTGTTATGTTTGTGCCCTCTTGCCTAGGAATTTATCCAATTTTCACCTTTTCTTAAACTGTCAGGTTTACACTATGCGTTTTCAGGAGTAAGCACTGTGCTCACAACTCCTGTGAAGTGAAACTGTGAAAATTTGTCTTCAACTTATGAAATGTTATTTCGCAAGGAAATTTTTTTTTAAAAAAAAAAAAAAGAAAAAAACAGAGTCAGCATCAAATATATCTGTGGAATTAAGTGTTTAAAAATAAGGCCAACTCATGTTAGCTGGCTCAAGTTAAAGCCAAACCAAGAGCGTTACTGGTTTTAATAACTTGCTGAGATTATGTAGCACAGTTGTGGGTGCCATCGTTTCTTTGCAGAGGACACATTAAAACAGGGTGTTTTGGCTTGCACCACAGTCCTGTGTAATGCCAGTGTTCCGCTGTGTGCCAGCAGCTCAACACGATGCTCCTTTCCTTGCGTCACGTATCTGTTATCGCTCCAGACAATGAATATCTGATACAAAATAAAAGTGATGGATGCCAAGTGAACCAGTGACTGGGGAGAAGATACTGTGCTTCGTTGACTAACCAAATTACTTTGGGGGTATTTAAATGCATCTCTAGCTTTTGATTCTGCATGGGCTATTGTAGATGAATTCTGTGGTGATTCAGCCCCGGAAAAATTAACCTGTTCTGTTCCATCTGCGATGCTTGTGATCCCAGGAATATAATGATGTGGTGAGAGACTATAATGCGGTTTCCAGGATGAAAATGTGCCGGGTCTGGACATTCATGAAAATTATTTTAATATTTATCATTCAATTTTAGTAGAGCAGTGTAGCAGTTCGTATTTGCAAACTGAGCTAAAACGGAGTGTTGATTGGAAATATGGGCTGGACTGTGTAACTTCAGGCAGCAAACAAGCGTTCACTATATTAATGCGTTCGTTTGGGTTTATCCCCCATGTCACTTCTGGGTTTGCTGTTCCACCATGACAAAAACTGAGGTGGATTGATGAGTTTGCCACAGAAAAAAAGCAAAGCAGCTGTTAACTGAGGCAGGGAAAAATCCCTCAACAAGTTATCTGTAAACAGATAAATAAAACACTGTATTGGCCGTGTTGGTGTTTGCTCCTATATTTTGTTCTGAAGAGATTGTATCAGACTGGTTTGTTTGCAAAGACTTTTGCATAAGCAGGGAATTAGAGGTCGGTGGCAAAGAATGTCTGTAGGAAAGTATTTTGAAATTTTACGTATGAATACACACACTGGAAACTTTTTCAATAAGAGTGGCCAAAGTAAGACCCCACCATCTATATATGTTGTTCAAATTCATGAACAAGGTCCATGTTTCCAGTATCGAATACCAAATTCCTTATGAATAGCTCTGTCATGAAAAATATTTAGTCTCATGGTAAGTCAGTTTGGAAAATCTGATGGCGCTTTTAGGCAGTTCATACCTAGTAGAGATCTTATTCTGTCTGATCAATCAGTTTACCTTATAGTACAAGCTTACCGAAGCCATCCAATTACCAGGAAAACTCTGTTATCCACTATTACAAAAGAATTCCTGAACAAAAATTTATTTTAAAATTAAAAAAGTAATAATATTTTATATTGACATGCAGATTTCACAGACCAGGGAAATGCAGGGCCACTCTTGGGGTGCTCTGGGTTTTTTTCTGATAGGTGTTTGCAGTTGGACTTGGCTGCAGACAGGTTATTTTGGTGCAGAAACACTTAATTTGGTGCGCTGACTGTCACCTGGAATGAGTTTATGGTTGACTGTGGACTCATTATGATATTTGACTTAAACCCATCAGCTAGTTAACTTGGAGTTCCTATGTCTTCCTCTGCAGCTGTTGAATTAAGATGAAATAGAGGTGAACTTTAAAGACATCTGGGAGGCTGAGGAGCTGAAAGCCGTAAACACTGAGGATTATTTTTGCAGATAAGCATATATAAACTGACAAGTAAAGCTTTAAATTGAATATATGCTGTCAGTGAGGTATAGTCAAATAATTTTTGAAATTCAGGGAGTAGGAGAACATATTGGAAAGCAGGAATATTGGTTGGTTGGAGGCCAACAGGAGGCAATCAGAGCTTTCCATGCCTGTGGCTGTCACCAACCTCCAGCCATTGCCATTAGCCCAGATTGTTGTCTGTGGGGCTGTAAAATGTTATACGTTCCATTTAATTAACATCTTAAATTTGGTCTTGATAGTGTGGGAGCTCCTGGAGAAAATGAAATAAATTTACAACTTGTATTAACAAAGAGAGTGTTTGCAAGGGGTGGAAACCAACAAAATAGCCCTCAAAATGTTAAAATGCTTTATTCGAGGGGTAGAGCCAAGTGAGGACTGTGGGCTCACTGTGCAGAGCAGTTGGCTGGTGATTCTGCCCTTGTTTTGGTGAGAGCCAGCGTAGGCGGGCGATGGTCTCACAGCAAACCTGCAGCCCTGCCTGTGTCTGGAGCCTTTTTCCAGGTTCTGGGTTGATACAGCACCTTCCTGAGTTTCCTTCTGCTGAGGGGAACAGCTCTCTCGAAACCCAAAAGTATGAGGCATGACATTGATATCATTGAGCATCAATGATTAATCAACAAGCTAATTATCACTCCCAAAGCAGGCTCTCAGTAGCATTTCTGCCAGGAAGAGTGAAGGCTGAGAAATGAGATTTAGTATGCAGCGAATGCGAGCTGTTTCCCACACTGCCTGCCACCAGATGACATTGGAAAAGGTTTTAATGTTCCAGGAGTAGGAGGATTTCTTCTGTGTGTAATTGTGGTTTGGTGACCAATGCGAGACAAAACCTTCCAAAAGAGACGAACTTGAATTTAGAAAAGAATGAAATAGATTTTCTGTGGACCATCATGTGTACCCACCACTGGAGGCCCTTAAAAACACGTGGGGACATTTGGCAAGAAGTATGTATGTCGTGTTGGGTCTGCTTTGGGAAGAAGAATGGATTAAGTAATTCCTTGAATGTCTTTCCAGCCCTATTTGTGATTATTACTGTTATTCTTGCCAAACATACTCAGGAAAAACAAAACTCCATATTATTTTTATATAAACTTTTTATTCCCACTTCTTTTGTAGGGAAATGATAATTTCTTAAGTAGCTCAACATACAGGATATATTCCAGGTGGACATACTGTGGCTTTAGGAGCAGGGAATTGCGTGGGCTGTGTTTGTCCCTCCACTGAAAGTTGCTTTGTGGGCGGCGCTGCGTGCTGCCCCCCCATACCTGGGAACCACCTTTTCACGTGGGGCTTGAAATTCATCCCTCCTTCCAGCAGCTGTTGTAAGAACTAGAAATATCCTTCTCGGGTCTCGACTTGAATTCCTGCTTGTGTTTCATAACAGACAGTATCTCTTTGTCATTCGGCTGCTTGTGTTTCTCACATTAGTGAATTTGCTGGGCTCACCGGGGTGCTTGGTATGTACCATAACCCATAGGATCAGCTCTGGCTGCTTTTAGTTTGGTTTTTTTTGGCTATTTATCTGTTGTTGGTTTGCTGGTTTTTTTGTTTCTCTCTTTTTTTTTTTTTTTGAGGGAAATATTCTCTCCATTCTCTCACTGCACGTCCATTTAAAATTTACACTGCAGCCATCCTGGCCAGAGCGAGCAGAGGGTGACTTGGTGCCACAGCGAGGGCAACCTACAGATGAAGCCTGTGGTGGTGCGTGGGAGGATTTCTCTTCATCCACACCATGGAAACAGTGGCTGAAAATACACAAGCCCTGCGTGGTTGCTGTAGCGATTCACTGCCCCGCATGCACCCGGGATATTTGCCCCCCTGGGGTACACGCCGCAAGCACAGAGCCCTGTGCATCCTTGGGTCTGGAAGGGGACCCCACTCGGTGTTTAACATATCAGCCGAGTCACTCTCGCATCACGTGCAGCCCTGGGGAGAAAATTCTTCACGTAACCATGGGAACACGGTTTTGCTTAAGCAGCACTTGCGAGGATGCAGTTCATAACGAGCCAGGGGTGATGGGGCGGGTGCATGGGGGTGAGAGTGAGAGCGTTTGTCTTTGCTTTCCTCTACTCCCACACTAATCAAATGCAAGAAAATTGTGTAAATGAAGGACTATATATTCCCTTCGCCTTCACAGCTTTTCCCAAGCGGTCTGTCGCTGGATATCACTCCTGCATGAAACACAACACCACAGGGCTCTTTGTCAAAATCAAATTTTTTTTTTTTTTTTGGTGGGTAGATCAGTGAGATGTTTGTATCATGGGAGCCTGGGACAGCTCCAGTGACACCCATGGATCTGGGTTCACAGGGGCTTCAGCTTCCCTGGAGCCCATGGGTAGAGCACCATGAGCGAGGTGCTCAGTGCTACCTAATGGCTGCCTCCATTGCTCTTAGGGTCATTTTTTAGGGGTTTTGCTGCTAGCAGAGTGTCCCTAAATTGGAATTTTGGTGCTTGCCTTCTTGCATCCTGTATTTTATGCTGTGGTGACCACAGAGTTGGTGTCAGAAGAACAGGCATCCAGTGGCAGTAAATTTATTACCACAAATTGGTAAATCTCTCTCCAAGTCTCCGAAGTGACAGGTGACACCAATATTGGCTGCCCCAGCAGACGCTGGTGAGAGCTGGCAGCAGCAGGTTGCAGCTGCAGCTGCTGCGGCCTCCGTTGTGAGAGGATCAAAGGTGCTTTATCTCAGTTGCTGTTCACGTTTTTCTCCCAGATTTTTCCATGATAAGAAGTCACCCTAAGATGGAGCTCAGCTGCACATGGACTTGTCTGAAGTTTTCACTCCCCCTCTGCACAACACCCCAGGCAACTGTAGGATCCAAAGTGCTTTAAGCATTTTGTCCCTAATTAATGAGCATGTTTAAGGACATGCTCAATTACGAGTGAACAAACACGCTTCAGTGCCGCCCGGAGGAGAGGCTTCTCTAAACCAGCTCTTGCTGCCCCGACTTTAGTGGGAGCTGCAGGAGAAATGGTTTTTCAGAAATGTTAATGTAAGAAACATTCCTCCCCCTCATGCCCTTCACACCCTTTCTTTTCTGCACGTTTTTTTTTTCAAATCCTCCGACATCTACATGCATGACTAAAGGCTGAACCAAAGCCAGTCGGGTTGGTAGATTTATTCCCACAGATTTACATGAGCTTTCAGTAATCAGCCGGTGCACTAGGGTGTCGGAGCTGTGCTGAGAGGTCTCAGACCACTCAGAGGGGAGCATTTAGGGTATCAAATGGCAGAGCATATCGGATCAAGGGCTTGTTTTCATCTCCTCCAGAATGATTGCTATTTTTCCCAATTTTCTGTATTTGATTTTTTTTTTAATCTGTTTTGTATTATTGTTTTCTGCAAATAGTGAGGGGAAAAAATCCATCTAAAGCAAAATGTATGCAACAGGTATTGCCTACCCCACCTCCCAGGAGAAATCATTTGGGAACACTGTAAAATATATATATATATTTATATATACACACACACACATATATATAAACTGCTACAGCTGTTAAGCTGTGAACTGGGACAAAACTGAGTTTGCATCCTTGTTTAGCTGCTCAACACAGCAGTGAGATAATTGCAAAAATATACTTCTTGGAATTAGGAGATTGTAGATATTTAGGAAGCAGGATCTATTATTTTTCACATGTTGGATTCCTTTGTTATGTATGATATTCTGGCAGGTTGTCGTGAGCAAGGAAAGGTAGCTTGCTTTCTCATGGGAGTGCACCAGTCACACACAAATCTGTAGAAAACCTCTCAGCGACATATATAGCCACCTCCAAACTTCACATCTCTGCAGTTGCATCACGTAGTGGAGTGAAAAGATTGATCCATTAAACCAGTCTGCTAATTCCTTCAATAAGACTGAGTCTGGGCAGGATTCCCAGGCATTAAACTTCATCACCTAATCTGTGGTTTACGAGTTGTTCAGGCAAAATGGAAATTCTCCCCAGCTTTTCACTCATAAGGCCCTGCCCTCTATAAATAACATTTAAGGAGAAAGCCCAACCATGCTTACTTTAGGAAACATTGTTTTGCTTTCACAACTACACCCAGTGTGGGACTAGGACCAAACCCTCAGAGCCACAGACTTTTCATCCTTCAGGGTGGTTGAACATGCATCCATCTACTAGAGCTCAGGCTTCCCACCCATTCTCCAGCCTTGTCTCAGCATATGGGCAGTCTGAAGCTGGGCAGCCCAGGGAGGTGTGGGTGTTGGAGCACACAAGCTCTTTGTATTTTTTTGGATGAATGCTAAGATACAGAGAGCTGCCTGCTGTTCTTCTCTGCAATGCTGGGGCTGAATCCAAGCAGAACATCTGAAAAGCAATAAAGGGCTGAGAAGGATCTGGGGCAGAGCTCAGTTCTCAGCATTTGGGGCACTGACCTCAGGGGAGCTGGGGGCATTCAGGTGCCTGGTGCTTCTTCAGCTCTCTAGGGAAATAACGGGACAGTAATAATGATGATGATGATCATAATTCTGTTTTCATCCAAGGTTCTCAAGGATAATAATTGAGGCCAGCCTGTTATTTTTACTTTTTTTAACTCTTAGTGGCAGCAGCACAAAGTGCAGTTTAGCTCGATTTTCCTCCTTCATCAGCAGCAGTTTCTGTTTGCACAAGCCCTTCGCTAGGAATGAAAATACAAGCAAATTGAGCTGACCGTGAAAGGCGGCTGCCAAGAGATGGTTTTGTGTTTAACCACCTCTTTGCTAATAATGGTGGTTTTCTTGCAGGATAACAAGCTGGGCACCTTCAGCATATATGTTTGCACTTCTAGGGGCAAGACCTTTCTGAGAAGGGGAAAGGGAGGAGAAAGACGACCGCACAATTTTACACACATTGGTGATCTGAACTCAGTCCTCTCCTCCTTCCTTCCCACCCACTGGACTGATGAGGGAAGAGGCAGGGAATGGTTCGGGCTGCTTTCAAAGTGTCTGTCATTCTCTAGCATGGTGTTTGCCTCTGTGAAAAGGTCTGCGACTGCATCTCTACTGCAGAGAGCATCCTGTTGCTCACGTCATTGTGGCACATGCTGGACTTTGCAAATGATAAAATCATGGCATGTATCCTCAGGAGGCGTAACTATCTTATTTGCCCTGAAGGCAGCGGGAGGAACTGCTAGCTGCTGAGCTGGCCCTTGTTCTACCTGTAGAAGAGCACGTGCTGCGCCAATTATGTGATCTGAATCTTAATCAAATCTTGTTTGCATCACTCGATGATTCTGGCTCAGTCACTGGGCTGGATTTTCCTCCTGTTTCCAGGGCTGAAATCAGGAGGTGTGCTGTTTTCAGGAGATTGGGACAGCAGGTGGGTTTCTTCCACCTGACCACATGTGAAGGAAAGCAGGGAGTGGCTCGGAGCCAGAACACTCTCCTGGCAGACCTGGGCTTGCAACCCTCTCCCACCACGGCAGGGCAGGCAGGGTCTTCTCCAGCCACAGCCTCAGGCTGGGGGGCAGAGCTGAGCTCCCTGTTTCAATACCTGCAGGTGAGCTGCCGTGATGGCTGTTTTATCAGCAAATTGCTTCTGGCTGCGCAGAAATCTCATTTTTTTCTTTTAAAGGCAGGTCGTGTTGGAGTTCCTTCAGAGAGGAACCTTGACTTTCCCGCCTTTCAAGAGAGGCACATGAAGAGGGCCGGGCTGTGTGTCTGCGGCTGTGCTAGGGAGCAGGGGGGGCTTGAGCTGGAATTTTCCCTGGGTGTCACCCCAAGCACTGTGTGTGTAAACTGGGGCTGTTGTAACCCATTAAGTACTAGCAAGAGGGAAGGCAAGTGGTGGTCTGGTGTCTGTGACAAAGTGACATCCCAGATAGCACTGCAAATGTCCTGAGGGGTGGAGGGAGGCTGGGACACAGGGTTCACACCAGCTCTTTTCCAAGCCCGTTTCTATTGCACTGCACAGAGCAACGCGGCACAGAACTACATTAGTCGAGATCATGGTGCTTCTTCTGTCTAATGTCACGAAGACACTGGCTGATTTTTTTCTCCTTCTGTTTTTTAGCAGAGTAGGACTTTACCTTTTAAAACCAAAGGAAGCCTGTTAGCGGGCTGGTGGCAGTGTTGTTTCAAGGTGGATGCAGGAGATTCAGCGAGTTGGATCGCATCCTTTCTTTCTGGCATGCTGAGTGATTTTGGTCTCTTGCCCTTGTGCGTCATCTTATTTTTGCTTGCGAAACAAAGACAAAAGTGCTGTGTTCAGCTGAAAGGACCCTTTTTTATTCAAAGAGTTTTGTAATACACAGAGTAAAGGGCTGTGGAAGGGCAGATATGTGACAAGTGGTTCAGTTACACAGCAAAGTAAAAGACGCAAGTCTTTGTAACCATATGCAAGAATTATTTGGAGTCACCAGATGGCAGGATTCTAGACCAAATTTGTTTTTGTTCTTCAAATCAAAACATAGTGTCTTTTACAAACGTCTGTCAAGTGAAACGTGGATCTTCTTAAATGCCAGAAGTGTTGCAGTATCACCACAAAGGGTCCAGGTGCAGAGAGTCTGGGAGACGTGATGAATAATCAGTCAAAACTTGCTGCTCGGCACGGTGGTTGCAGGCAATGCGTCTGACTTTAGAAACAGCTGGCACAGGGCGGTGGCAAGCTGTGTGTTGCCAGAATTTCCAGTGAAGTAGAGTGTTTTTCTGGAAGATGTGCTGCAGCCCAAGCAGGACCTGGTACTTGGAAGCCATGCGGCTGGGAGATGAGGCCATCAGGGCAGCTAATTGCAATGATCTGTGTCCCCTTTCCTACCTGTGAACCTGAAGCGTGTCAGCTGCAGACCTCAAGAGACGTTCAACTAGGTGGCAATAAAATGATATGCACTTTCCAATTAATGGTGCAGTTAGCATTATTTCATTTTTCATTACCCGCATGATGTAGCAGTGCTCAGGCCATCGTGGCCCTTCTGAAGAGGCAGGAAGAAACGGGTAGGACTTCTGTGGGATGCCTTTGCTAGCAGCTTTCCTTCTCTTTAATAGAAAACATCAAAGGAGATCGTAGAGAACTTATAGTAGAGGCTAAATGTGTAGCACCAGGATAAATAAGGCACACAGTCTTTTGGATTTAGAGGACATCCCTTCATTTTTGTTCAGTACAGTCCAGTCTCTCCTTTTTTTCAGTTTTCATGACAGATCTGACAAAGACAATCTTCTCTTTTAGTGCTGAGCTGAGTACTGCCAGACGCTCGGTTCTGTAAGAGCACGCAGTTTTGATCAAACCAAACCAATTATCCTACCAGAGTGATAGTTTGCCATGTGGAGTGTGTCCATCTTACATGACACTGCTGGAGTCTTTTTAATGTACATATGTATTTTCTAGACCTACGCCATTATTTGATGAGATTACTACTTTGCTAGAGAGCAAATGACACACTGCCATGGAGGTAAGCGACCTTCAGCTAAATAAAGACTTAATTGTGGCATAAGTGATCCAACACACAGAATAGAAGACAAGAACGTTCAGCCTGGAAGACCAATGATGTTGACAGCTTGTGAAAATTGTAAAATGTAACTGTTACTGGAGCAAGGTTGTGGGTGAGAAATGACATGGCCCAAAGTAGATCTCGTCAGTCAGCAGTATTACAGGTAAGTTCTGCAGGACTCTAAGCAATACCTCTGAGCATTATTTGTTTTTCATTTGTAGAGAAGTGATTAAGCTGGTGCAATTTTATTCCCACGTATTCCAGGTCAGAGGCCGTGCAGGGAGGGCTTTCAGATGCGACCTGTCTCAGCACACCCTGTGAGCAGGCTCCCATTGTCTCATGCAGCAGGCTTGAGTAGAAAGACTTTCAGCCCAGGAAAGGAAAAAGGACATGGCAGTAAAAAATAAGCTAGGCTGCTTTGCAAGTCATTTAAAAGCCTGAAAAGAGTTGCTTATTTTTTAGAGCCCATTGGAAAGTGTTCATCAATGGATTATTTTTTTCAAAGGTCACATATTTCCTGAAAGGAAATTACTCCTCATTCTGAGAGTCTCAAATTCACTGTCACTCCATCATTCTCCTAATGCGTGGTGCTCTTAAATGCACTTGGCTTTAACTTTTCAGCTCTTCTGAGCAGCATCACTGTCTTGTCTTAGAGCACTTTTGTGGTTTTTTTTCCAGCCCTCTCCAATTCTTATGCCATTGTTGGCCTCCTTCACAACGAGCTGCCTCCTTGACTTCTCGCAAGGCTCCTGTCTTGAACTCTCTCCTGCTTTTATACCTAGTGTCTGATGATGATTACTTCAAGTCATTTTTTAAAATGCCTTTTGTGCTTCTTTGCTCTAAACCCCTCTCCACTGTCACCCTCTGCCTTCCCTCCTGGAACCCAAAGCACACTCCCTCTCGAGTCTTTTCCATTCAAGCTGCAAAAGATGATATGTTAAAGTGATATGTTAAATTTGAACTGATAAGGATTTCCATAGGACTGGCATTTTTTTAAAGGCCCATCTCAGAATAGAATATTTTTTTGCCTTGTAACGTAGTCTTTTGTTTTGTTGTGGCTTTTCTTAATTAGTTTTTGAACTTGCTGCTTTAAAATAATCAAAGCAATGATCCACTGATCTTTGAATTGATTTCCACACATGCTATAGAAAGCATGGTGGAAATTACACTGGAAATTGAACATTAGATGGTTTGATAAATAGTAATTTGGAAGTATATTAACCTACTTCCTTTAGGTAAAGAAATGTCTTAGACAATAACTGTCCTCATTTAGGAGCTGACATTTCCTCCCAATGAGGCATTTGTCATATGGCTTGATTATTTTTCTCTGAAAACACTTCCACTCTAACCTTTCCGGATGCTAGAGTGGGCTCTGCTTTCACACTGACTGGCAACTTGTGGTGGCATGAGAGCAACTGGGAATACGAGGTGTTCTGCCTACCCTAAATCACGGAGATGATGACAACTTGTTGAAAAGCTCCTTGATGAAACTTAATTCCCCTCCTTTCACTCAGAGATTACTTATCCAGCAAAGTAAAGTGGATTGATGTAATAGAAGATCCCATGGAAGTGTGGAACAGGTTGTGTGCTGGAGAGAGGGATTGCATTGCTCCCCGGTACTGCTGATGGTCGTGCCTCCTGGGGAGCTGACAGCTCAGGGAGATGACAACCTGTTTTCTGCCTGAGCTTCGGTGTGATGAGAGAGATTTGGGTGCATAGCAAAACAGTGCTGTTATTGCTGTCTGCTGATTTGGGAAGTCAGACCTCCTCTGGTCTTACCCTTATCTGGGATAAGTACAGAGACTGGCTTATGTGTCTAGGAAATGTGGAAGGGAATAAGCTTGCAGCGTCTTAAGATTGCAATTATTTACGACCATATGCAGCCAGAAAGGGGGTAAAGAGGGCCTAAGGCCAGACTCGTTGTGCCCTAGCCAGGCCGTGCGTGCACTGCCCTTCCTCTTGCCCTGCTCACTCCAGAGTGAGCTCTACCCATAACACAGCTCCTGCTGAAGTCACTGTGAGGTTGGCTAAGGTCAGTGTACCAGCATCGTGCCCTGATTTCTTTTGCAGTCACTGCCTGTCTGGGCATGACATAAAGACTGTCCTTGAAGTATCTGCTTACAAGAAAACATATGAAATGTATTTCGAATCTAGCCAGTGAATCTTTCTACCAAACCTACAAGAATTGAAAACATCCACAGAAGAGGCATCTGGGTTTTGGTGCTATCTGGCAGAGTCAAAAGCTACCGGTTCATGCCCTGCGCCACCAGCATGGCTGCAGAGAGTTTAGGGCAGCACCCCTGGGGGCAAGAGATGGGCTGTGCAGGCCTCTGTGTGCCCCCCATTAACAGGCACCATGAAGTCTCTGCCCCTCACATTTGCATCTCACTCTCCCAGGGAGATGTCATAGATCTTGTTAGCTTTTGTAGTTGGCCACATTTTCCTTCATTTTACGCTACAACCAGTTTTTTTACATTCTTATCCTCCCTGAAGAGCCCAGGATTTGGCACAACGTTCTCTCCCTGCCAGGCTCCCACTGGAGTGAGACTCTGGCTTCTGCAAGAGGGAAACCAGAGGAGCAGGAGAGACAAAGCTTCCTCTGTAGAGAGAGAGGTAGGGCAGTGATGAACTATTGGGCCTCATTAAAAGAAACCCAGACAAAGCCACAAGAATGACTGAGACAGCTAAATTCCCTCGGATTATTCTCCCCTTGATTTTTTGCTGTGAAAGGATTTCCTCTGCAGGCTGCTGTGCCACACTCCTCGCAGCAGTGACCGTGCAGCTCCCACGGCGTGCCTGCCTGCACCTCGGTCCTTCTGCAGCCGCTTTTGGCAGAGAAAGTGCTCTGTAATGCCTTGGCTTGGGAAGAGTTTTAGGAATATACATGTATACTTTTTTACTTTATCAGTAGCTAATTCTGGAAGATGAGCCTTGTGCTGGAAGCGTCACATTGCTTGTTTCTTCCAGTTGTCTGTCCTGGCACCTTCATCTGCCTTAGACAGCAAATTTGGTGTCACAGAGACAACCCCATTGCTTGGGGAGAGTTCCATTGTACTGAAACAGCAGCGATGTGGGAAACACTTTGTACCTGGGAGCTTTAAATGTCCACATGGGTGTCCTGTGGTCAGGCTGTTGAATGCTCCAGAGATGAGAGCTGGGATCTTGAATATGACTCCAAACTTTGTGAAAGGCCAAGAAAGTGACAGAAGCTCAGTTGTGATGTGCCTGAAGTAGCCTGTGCTGCAGGCTTTTTTGTGCTTATTTCTGTGCGTACAAGGGAGCTCATTACCTAAACCAGAGTACCGAGCCCTTTTCAGTAAAAGCAAACTAGCAGCACTGCTGATGCCCTCGTGACCTGGCAGCTCATTACAGCGTAGGTATGGCAGAGCTGAATGCACACATCACGCTGAGATAGGATCCCACATCCTCACTGTGTCCTGTTGTGTCACCCAGAGTTGTTCAGGTTCAGACATGGTTTTTTTCACCCAACAAGCATCATCCTCTAATGAGAAGAGGTCTCTTTCCTGCTCTAGCTCTCTGCTGTTTGGTCACATTTTAGTTATAGTCCAAGGAGCAGTGAGTTTTAAACCAACGAAAGGGCTGTCTAAATTGTGCAAAACCAGCTGCCACAGCTAATTTCACAGAAGATGCCTCAGAAAGCCCTATGTTCAAACACTGGTTACTGTGGTGTGATTGTTCTTGGGGGAGGAGGCTATTGGAGATACATCAGTGCTGGTGGTAACGGGATCCCTGTCACACCCCTGTTGCTTAAACAAGGAACAAAAAGCCACAGCAGAGAAGTGCCAATGTGATGATTGCCAAAGGCGTGTCGGAGCCGGGCACTGACTGAACAACCTAATTGCAGCTGGCTGAACAGGCTAGTAGGCAGAGGATTGTTTAAAAAATGGCTGTTAGTGGTGCCGCATGAAAATGTGTGCACAGGGCAGTCTGCACTTGGGACTCATTTGTGTGGCAAATGCAGTGGTTCGGGCATGGAGGGGCTTCCCCACCAGTGACAGTGTTTTGCAAATGCAACCAGAATTAATATACTGGCTAAATAAACCCCAGACATGCTCAGCTATGGATTGAAAAGGGCTGCAAGAGAGGAGAATTTCCCAGAGTTGAAAATGGAGGCAGAAGCCTGAGCTTGGTTTTACTTATGCTGGCATGAATCAAAAACAAATTCATGGAAGGTGGTAGAGTGATGCTTGTGTGACAGAGCCGTAAATGAGAGGAGTCAGTCCCTGTCAGAGGAGAGTGTGACATCATCAGGAACTGTCTTTTATGTGCTTTCCATTGCTTATCTACCAATGTTCATCGCATAAAATAAAGCTCCTGTGCATCTTGCATACAAAGATTGAGAATGTAATTAACACCCATTGGTGGTGCACTGGAAGAGGCGTCCATGTGTAGGAACAGTTTGCTGTGTAAATTTTCCCTAAGGAAGAGGTAGGGCAGGAGAAAACATGTCTTTTTTGCTCAGTCCCTTGAGGCTCTCGGGAAAGGCTCTGAGGTGCTGCTGTGACAAGAAGAAGGAAGGAGCAGATGTGCTGGATACAACACTCAGGTGGGTGAGCCCAGGAGCTGGGCTGTGGCGCGACACAGTTATTGGCAGCGGAGAGACCACACCGAGCTCCGAGGGCAGACCTGGCCTGTTGAGCAGCGGATTGTGCTGGTGGAGGGGACCGACACCTCCCAGGCTGGGAGCTGCCCGCTGGCAGCTGAGCAGCAATTTGTGCCGTGACTTGCTCTGTGCTGCAGCCACGGAGGGTTCAGTGACGCTCGGTGAGCCAAGGGTTGCAGTCAGTTGTCAAAAGAGCTTGCAAGAAACTCTCTGACAACTCTCCGCTTACAATATAGAGCGTTTTCTGAGAAAAAGAAATCAATTTTGCCAATTTTTTTCTTCTCAAAAAAAAAATGTTTGTAAGAAAGTATCTCCTTGCTCCTCACACCTTCAGCACTCGGTAGTCAGTGTGAAGCTGATAATGAGGCTTGAGAATCCAAGTTTCTTGAGAGGCACAAGAGACTCCTTGGTCGTCGCTCTGCCATGCAGGCTGCCCAGCTCCCCTTTTTCCTCCCAGACCATCCCTGAACTGTTTTGAGGTTCTCTGGACTGAGTTCCCAGGCAGGCAGCTGCCAGGAGCCCCTCCTTGCATGTCGTGTTTTGAAATCAGCCGAAGATCCCTCGGCGTTCATATTCGGGTATTGCTGAGAAATTAAACACTGCAGAAATCCAGCTGTGTGGAAGAGCTTTGGGCTGTGGGTGTTCTGCCTCAAACCAGCATGTGGGGCTTACTGTCCTACAGATTTTGTGAAGATAAAATGTCCCTTTTCCCACCAGCCCAATATGTGGCAGGCATCAAATGCTGTCGGCAAGACTGACTGGTTTTTGTCAGCATTTGCTTTTGTTCCTGTGGCACCACTGAGGTGAGTGGGAATTGTAATCACTTTTTCCCCCTTCCTACCAATTAGTGGTCCCTCTTTGGTGCCTCCTAAAATTGGCCCTTTGTGACATTTGCATTAACATTTCTAAATTGGCACGGAGCAGCTCTGTAGCTCGGCAACGCAACTGCCTGATGTGGTTGTTTTAGCTAAAATGAGGGTACACGTGTGCTGGGAGGGTTCACAGGGAAATGGCTGAGACGACTAATTGCTTAGGGATTTTACCCCAATTAAGACTAGTTAATGGACTTATGAGGTGGATCACTTGTAAATATCACTAAAAAGTTGGAACTGTTTAATTGAAAAGGATTTTGAAGCTCTGAGGTCAGAGTCAACGCAAGCTTTCGTGGCACCGCCAAGCCCAGCCCAGCGTCCGTAGCTACAAGGTGTCTAGGGAGGAAAACGGATTTTGTATAATCATCCCTTTCCTGTACCTGATGACTGAGCAGATTTTGTTAGGGCTCTCCTCATCTCCTGGAGCAGACACGAAGCCGAGGTCCTGACCGTCTGTGGTCATTAGAGATCCCGTGGTGTTTCTAGCAGCAGTGCTCTGGCCAGATTCCAAATTGGGTAATTACATTTCCCCAAATTCCTCCAAGAAGTTTCCACTGGAAGCAGGGTTTTTTTGTGGATTTTTTTTTTTTCCACATCCTGCTTGAATCTATACTGTAGCCCTATAACTAATGAAAGAACTTTGAAAGTATAAAATGCTATGTAAGTACTGCAAGTACTGTTATTACTCTTGTCCCAGTGTGATGCTGAACAGCTGTTGTGGGCAAGCCCCAGAGGTGGCTGTATCAGAGAAGGTGGATGCTTCAAAAGAGCTTTGAGGCTCATGGCAAGGACACTGTACTAATCTGCACCAAAATAATATCACTGGAAAAAGGAACAAGCAAGTAGATTGCATTTATTGAACTTTAAAAAGTTTAATACCAGTATAATCTTCTTCTCTTAATCTCCTTGAATGAAGCAGTTGAACTAATAGATTCTTGTGATGTTGATTTACTCTCATTTATATTACAGTTACCCACACAGAGATTAGCATCTCCTTATGCTAAGAACTGTATAAATTGTAGTACTGGTTGGAGTTTATATTCTAAATAAATCAGATGGGCAAGGAGATGAAAATAAAAGAGCTCGTCATCCCAAACTAGAAGTTACGGTTGCATGGACCAGCGTTTTTAATTCCCCTCTGTAATCCAAGCTTCAGAGTAGCCAGCTTGCAAAATACCTGCAGGTAGCTTTTCGTGGTTGGGACTTCTCAAAGAACAGAAGTGGCATGTTGATTGAGTTAAATCTCTCTGGAGAGCTGCTCCTCGAGAGGCAGTGGACAGAAGCCAATTCACAGAGAATTTGAGTCCTTGGATGGTACTGGTGGGAAGACCAACAGTTCTCCATCCAGTTGCACAGGACTGCCCAAGCACTGGTTTCATCTGGGGCAGCAGCGGCTGTGCCAGACAGATGTGCTGCTTCCATGGCACTGCTCAGGAGCTTGACGTGATACGAACATCCCTGAAATGGCCTGAATTTCCAGAGATGCTGAACTCACAAGCTGGTGTTTAAACCACAGCATCTGTAGAAATTACCAAGTACAGCTTTGGTCTCTTTATTCAGGTACCTGTGATTAGAGCTGTTTTCTCCAGTGGTAGTAAATCCCTTCCCTCTGTAAGGGTGCTACACTGCTGAGGTGAGAAGGCCATAGCAGAGGGGCACGTGGTTTTCTCCGTCTTTCTTGCAAATATATGTGGCAAGTGGAACAGCAGAGGCTGCCTGGGTGATGGGGAGGGAAGGCAGAGCAGGGCTGGTTCCGCTGAAGATGAAGCTGCTTTGGTTTTGTCTGCATGAGACTGCCTGCACCCCAGCTGCAGCACCCCAGTTATTTTTTTGTTTTAAACTCTAGCCAGAGGAGTTGGACTGCAGTTCTGTTTTCCTTCAGAGCAAAAGCCCAGACCTGAAGACACTCATGCTTCTTTTTACATTTTTCCTCCCTTTTCTTGTTCTATCTCCTGTGTGCCTAAAGATGCCTCGCTGTCATGAAGCATAGGTTAAGATTTTGAAGCCTGGTGGGAGTGAAGCACTAGGGCAGTGCTAGCAGATAACAGAAAACTGTGTGCTGCAGGCCTAGACATGGCCCTGGGACAGCTGTGACTATTGTGTGCAGGCCGTGGTGCAAATGGGGGTGATGGCACATGTGCCAGCGGTGACGTGTCACTGAGACATTTGGGTCACTGCTGCTTTTGGTGAATGTTATGCTGGAATATTCACTCTCCTCACCTCTGTGTCATAAGGAAACGCCGTGGACAGTTGATTAGCTTCAGACAAGCACTGCTCCAGTCAGTCTTAAATGCAGGGACTTAAATTTGAGTCTAGTTCTCAGTGCACAGCCCAGACCACCTTGGGTGAACGCTGTGTGTAGGAGGATCCTGAGGCACCATTTGCACGGACTTCTGCAGGCACCGTCCTGCCCGGTGAGGAGCATATGGGGGGTATCATGCACCCAGCCACTGCTGGCATGGTCTGCAAGCCATCTCGAGCTGTCTGTGCGCAGAGTGGTCATGCAAGCCAAGGCTGCAATAGTTTAAAATGCCAACTGTATAGTGTTTGTCAACAGCCCTTACAGCTAGTCAAGGAAAAGGGAGTGTGTAGCTGTTCATGGTACGGTTCGTGGTCTGGCACCAGCCACAGACTTATCTTTGGTGTCAGTTTAGGTTAAATGCTGGACTAAGAGGTAGGACAGAGTGACTGGCACATCCCTTTTTCTGTGTGATAAGGAAGGCACAGCTGTAAGAGTAAGCTGGAAACACTCCACAGCTGGAGCTGTGAACTTGTCTCTGAGCTGGTTCTTTCAAAGGCCAACCTAAGAGGTTGAAACCCTTCATACTCTTCTAACAAACTGACACTATATGTGCTAGTAGAGAGCCTGCAAACCTTTCTCTGGTCTAGGTACTTGCTCCTGTATTTATTTATGTTGCTTGTTTGATGACTAAGTGAATTTTTCCATAGTCTCTGTAGTTACTATATTTCATGTATCAATATAAGGGAACACACTTACTTCAAGGGGAGCTATTATTTTAAAGGGATGAAACTCAAGCCTGAGGAAATTGCAGGGATGCAGTGTACCATCTGTTTAGTTTCTTTGGTTATGGTAGGCTTTATGAAACCCATTTTGCTCGGGAGGATGAACGGGATGTGAATGGTTGACAATGACATTTAGAAGAGATAATCTGGAAAATGTGAAATCATGAGAGTCTCCTGTGGACTGTTAAATACTGAATAAAATATGAATAGTGCTGTGTTATTACTAAAATGAGCTATTTTTAATGATTCCACTTACAACCCGCCAGCCCTCTGACGTGACAGTTAGCAACAACACTCAAAAAACATGAATAATAAAGCAGTTTAAAAGTTGGCCTATATTTTAACATATATTCTGACATGGGTCTCAGGTGTCTCTAATGAAGAAAGATGATTGCACAAAGAGCTAACAAGGAAATCATGGATTTCTCCCTCCCACCTGAAAGTTATTGATTTAATTTAGTGTAATGATGCAGAGAAAAACCTAACAAGTTTGATTAACATTTTCTGTGCTGTTTTTCAACGGAAGCAGAGAGCTGTACTCATACTAGATAAAGAAAATAATTTTCAGTTTAATAGCCACTGAAGAAAATGCTCAACAGGATTTAATGATTTTTTTTTTTGATTTAGCAGCCCAGGATAATTTGCATTCAAAAACTTTAAAAGTCTGGATGAGATTACTGTCCTCTGATTAACAGATACTAATTTTTGATAAATCTTGGATTGCTAATAGAGAGTAATAGACAATAACAAATATGGGATTAGAATGTTCTAGTTGAGATTGAGAGCTAAAAGAGGAGGATGTCTTTTTTGGCCCAAACCCAACTTCTGGTTGAGTAAATTCATATTTGAACAGGTTCCTTCAACAGTTGTCCAGCTTTGAAGGTCTTGCATCTCCTTGTCAGGATTTGTCAAAGGCAGAGGGTTAGATCAGCTCAGTGGTTTGGGCATTTTCAAGGTAGCTGCTTGGGTAAGACCTAGGGTGGCATCAAGGACCCAGGGCTGGCTGGCCTCTTCCCTGCAGTGTGGAGGAGAGATCTGGGCAACATCTCCAGCTTGGATTGAGCCACAGGCAGTACCTAGTACAGGACTGGTCCTTCAATATTTTCTTTGTGTGCAGGCATCTGCATCAGGATGGCAAATGGAGACCTCTCTCCAATTAGGATCGAGATCTTGGCTTGCTCATCTGGGTTACCTAGATTGAGAGCATCCGAGATTTTCTTTCAAGAAAAAAATCCCCATAAATAAATAAAGTGGTGCAAGCTGTGATGATCAGATCAAGGTTGCTCACTGTCATTGCTTGGTGGCAGGCCTTAAAAAAATTAACTGGAACTAGGAAGCATTTGGGGATGCATTAGTGTTCTGGGGCATCCTGACGGAATGGGGAGTAGTGGACAGTGGTGGGGTTATCCCAGGTTGAGGGGGCTCATATCTTTCTCTCAAAAAGAGTGGCCCAACCTGGAAGTCACAGCTGCAGTGTCGTTTGCCTCTCCTGTTAGAGTCACCTCGCTGGGTTGGGCTGGGCAGATGGCAAGACCTACAGCAATCCTGAGTGCATGGGGCTGCGTTGCACAGTGTTTTGTGGTCATTCGGTGTGAGTGGGGAAAGCTAGAGGTCTTGTTCCTGCTCTTGGAAGAGCACTGTTGGGTCCCAGTTCTGCTCTTAAGGCTTATGATGTCTTTTATGTTTGAGGCTCAGTGGAGAAAGTACAGAAATTGTGCTGGAAGCAAGATTCAGGACCCAGGAGTGGGCTTCAGTGCACTACAGAAATTGTAAAATGTGTTGTTCAAGGTCCAGGACATATGTCAGTCCTGATATTGACACAGCTGCTTCTTTCCCTGCGATAGTGGTACTCCCTCCTCCTCCGTCTCCTCCTTCTCCTCCTCTGCTCTGATGTTGGCAAAGTGCTGCACTGGCAAGCACTGCTGTCCCCCTCGGGATGAGGAGCATTAGCAGATCCCCAAGCCCTGAACCAGGAAAGTAAAGGTTAACTGGGACAGGAAGCAGCTTGAGGATGTGTTAGTGGTTTGGGAGCATCCTTAAGGAAGAGGAAATTAGCTGTTGGGACAGATAAAGAGCCACGATGGCACCCAGCAGGAGGATTAGCGCTCTGATAGAGATGCTTTCTCTTGCTTTGAAAGAATTATTCCTTGCCACTGTAAAAATGCCTCTTTCCTGTCATCGTTCCTTCTGGCTTTGAGAGGGAAGACATCTCCATACGGTCTTGGCAGAGAATTCAGCAGCACAGTGGGGAAGGCAGGATTTGGGGGAGCAGCTGAAGTGCCTGTCTGTGTGCGGGGCTGCCCCGAGCCCGGAACTGCGGGTCTGCGGCACTGGGAGCTGGAGCTCCAGCAGTAACGTGTATCCTTGGTCGTCCCCAGCTTCTGTGTGTCCCTCTGTGCGCTGTTTCAATCCCTGCTGCTGAGGTAAGAGAACCATGTCTGGAGCTGAAATTACAGAAATGGGCTGAATCAGCCCCAAGCCCAGGCCAGGGAAGCTCACTGGCGAGCTGTGCTTGTTACAGTTTTTTTTTTGTGGAAATGTGGCTTCTTCCACCAGTCGTAGCAGTGAACTGGTGATTTATGCACATACTTGTATTTTTCCAGGGCTTTCACCAAGACCTTGTCTCCATCCGGAATAATTAAGGTGGATGATTTCCAAACTAGACGTTCATGACTGTAATCCTTATTTATGTGAGAACTTCCACAAGCCTAAACTCTTTACTGCCATTGCACTTGTAGTGCCTTTAATGGCTGTAGGTACATGACGGATAGACCTTCAGAAGAACAGCATCATCAGTCAAGTTCAATAATCCTTTTCCAAGCAGATGTTGAAGAATTTACCAGGACCTCATGATACATACACCTGGAAACCTCTGATTTTGATTTAAAGGTGCCTACAGAGTAGTAATTAACTCAGAACCGCCAAGCAAAAATACAGTTCAGGGAAATAATATTTCAACATTTCAGCGCTTAAATGGAAAAATGAATTAATTATTGGCAATTGCTGAGTTAAAAGACTTAACTCATAACTTGAAATGCTCCTACACAATCTTGTTTCCAAAGCTTTCATTAACTGAGCTAATAATTGCTACTACAATTAGAGATGTGAGGAAGTCCGAGATAATAAGACATACGTAGTTACTTTAAAATTTTACCAGTCAGTTTCGCAATGTGTAAGAAATTTACCTTGTCTCTTGTTTGGAAACATTCTGTTTTCACACAAATATTTGCATTTTTGGATAGTAAAACTGTCTCACATGCTTGCACAAAGCATCCCAGGACAGCCTCAACAACACTTTGCCCCTCTACTTGTGTTTATCTGGGGAATCTGTGGAAAGGTGATGTTTTCTGGAGGATCTGGAATGAAGCCGCTATGTCTGATGGTTTCTGATCGGGTCTTTTATCAGCATAGATGGGATTTTTCTATCAATTTCTCTGGTTTTGCCCTGTTTGATACAAAGGCGATTCTGTGCCAGTAATTAAAGAATGACATCAAATGCTAAACAAGGCCAATACTGAAATCCCAAACAATCGTGTCTTTACAGCAAAACATCTCCCCCCAAAGGGACGGGTTCTCAGCCAAAAGGAAAGCTTGAAAAAAAGAAGAGGTGGGAGGGAAGGAAGGTCACGAAAATGCAAAGGGTGGCTGGCGGTGAGATGTTTAGGAGTTTGGCTGGTGGAGAAGGAGGGAAGAGAAGGAGAAAAAAATGGACTCTTTTCTTCTTAAATCTCGAAAAGGTATTCTCATGTACAGAGTAGCTCAGCTTCCGTCAGGAGAAGAGTTAAACACGCAGACTGTTTAGTCAGATTTTAAACAGATACTTTTTTCTTTTTGGCTTGTTAGCTTTATTATTTCTTGCCAAGAAAACGTGGAAAAAATGCTACTCTGCGTCAATACGGAGTGATTTTTATTTTTTTTAATCCCCTAACTTTTGTGTTAGATGCCAAACAGGAAAAACAGTGATTTGCAGGTCTGTGGTGTGCCTGGGGCATTCCCCAGTGCCAGCCCCCTGGCGACCCACACGCTCACCCAGCAGCAATCGTAGGGTACCTTTTAGGTAAGGAATTATAAAGCACTGGTCATGATTTTGTTTAGCAAAAGGCAGGGTGGCAGAGGACCAGAAATCAGAGTCCTGGAGGACATAATGGATGACATTAGTTATCTGGAAGTTGTTCTGCAGCTATTTTTTTTTTAATTATTCCTTTGAATGGTGTATGTGTATGTGCATCAGCGTGTGTATAATTCGGTAGCCTTAGGCAAGGGCAACTGGGAAATTCAAAAGGCTGTGGCAAAACCCAAAAAGTTAGGAGGGAAAGCAAATGTGTCCTGAGCTCTCCCCTTCCTCCCTGCCCATGTGCTGATGGACACGCTAGGACACAGCTTTGCTCTGCAGTGGTGATGGACTTTACACAAAATCGTACCCTGTTTTTCCTTCTTGGTGATGAGCTAAAAGTACGTTCACATCAGAAATTCTCTCTGATCTGGTCCTTCAGCTGCAAAAAGCCCCATCTATTGGCAATTCCTTAGATAAAAGCTTCAAGGCTTTTGGAAACAGCAGGGGAGAGAGATGGGCTTAAACCAAAATCAGAACGTGTCTAGGCCTTGAAAACCTCTGGCCTTGTTTTTGTTGGACACTGCAGCACGTCTTTGTTGTATCAGTCATTAGGCAAAGCATTTGCAGTAGTTTATCTGATGCATTTTGTCCATTTTTTACTCTTCCTAATTGTACTAGAGCAGTGTTTGATGTGTCTGTATTTATTTTTTTTTTTATATTCAAATCAGATCCGGAGCATTACGCCAACTTGCCTGGTGGGGCTATGGATAAACTATTCGCCCCGACTATTTACCGTTTAATAGCCATTCTTTCAACTCCATGATTGAGCAACCATGTGATCTAGTACTTATTTTGGTATTTGGCTGGCTATCCGTAAAACCCACAGAGAGAAAAAGAGACTTCCAGCTTCCCCTACCAGCCTAACTCAGTAGGAGTTGTTCCATGAACCTTCTTTTCCAACCCCAACAATTCTGTGATCCTATGGTATCTCTAGAAAACTTTTCAACCAACAATTTTATGAACATAGGTATTTTATAAATATTTGAGTAAAAGCAAAAGAAAGCGCCTCAAACTGAAGCAGATTCACGGGCTTTGCTCACATTACTGAACATTGGTATATGTTTTCCAAGCTGTGATGTTGATGGCTTTTCATCTGATCTGTCTGATTTCCATATAATAAGAAAAAGAATTGTTTTTCTCTAACTGTAGGCAATTGGATGAGCCATAAGTCAGAATTAAAATATGATTATCTGTTACAATGATCACAGATTCCTTTCAAAGTTTCCTTATTTACAATCCTTTTCTTGGTGACATTTCAATTCTCAGGAAATTACACTCTAAATTGTACCTAACATGCTCACCACCCACATGTAACACATGCAGTAAGCTTATGAGATAGGAAGGGTGAATGTTTCCATTTTAATTTTGTTTTTTTAATGAGATTTTGGAGTGGATGGGTGAGTATTTTGCTAAATTTTATGGCAGAGATTGCACGGCAAAAGAGTAACAGGACTTTCAATGGCAGTTATCTGCAATGTTATTTTCCTGCCATCTGGATAAAATCCATCCCATTCTCTCCAAATCAATGTAAAGGTTCTTTGTGTAGGTGGAATGCACAGGGTCAGTAAAGCAGGAGTCTCATCTCAAATCAGCCCTGAAGTTGTCACTGTGGCTGTTGCAGGGGGAAGGAGAAATCCACAAATAGGGCAACCTCACTGGAACAGATTGCCGCCTCGTGCTTTCCCAGCTTGGGTTAATTAGTTTATCAGTACATATATAACCTATGGGAGCAGTAACAAAGTGCAGAAGGACATATTATCAATGGTTTTTGCATTTGCTGGCCACACACAGCCCTTGCAGCAGAGGTGGGCTGGGTGCAGGGTGGGTACAGCTTGACCTCACTCGATCCCTTCCTCCCTGGGGAACCCCAAGTGGTTCCCCACCGGTTCATCACCGGCACGAACAGGATTTTGGCTGCTTATGCACTTCAGCACAATTTCCTCAAAAATAAAGCCACATCCTTTTCTTTTTTTTTCTTTTTTTCCCCAGCAGAAATCTTTACAAAAGATATGTTGAGGGCGAAAAGAATCAAGAACTCTAATTGAGTCAAAATCTGATCTATGTTGATTCTGCATGACTCTGAAGTAATTTTGTGAGACTGAAGCCAAGGACTCTTCTGCCTGTCCTTGGTAGTAAAGGAGCACAGAATCTGACCTGTTATCTATTGGGAAATAGACCATTGGAGGTGATTTTGTGTTCTCTTTCTGGAGATTAATTGGCTTCATTGTTCAGATCAGGTCTGGAAATCAGAGGTCTACAGACGATGTACCCACAATCATAAAGGGTTTATTTAAGGGTATTCCTTTTCTCATTTCATTACAGCAGCAGTGTAGCCTAAAACCTATTTCCATAGGCTTACAAAACTAGCTTCTGAAACCAGTATCTAATGCACTGTTCAGTGCTAAGTCCTCATGGGAGCTGGCAATATCGGAATTATGCTATTCCCATACAGCAGCTGCAAGCTTTCTAGTGGGCTGGGAGACTGCCTGGAAAGATTGTACGGATTTCACTTGTCTGCACGTTAGGAAAGTATTCCCATTTTATATACTAGCGTCCAGATTCACAGCAAGCCTCTGCTGTTTACAGCCACAAAATTTGTCAGCTCATATGTCTGAATGCTGTGATATTACAACAGCGGATGCTCCAGAAATTCCCCAAGCAGCTCTGTAGTTACATCTCCCGTGTCCGAAAGACAGCTGCAAAATGTGCTCATTGTTGCTCGGTTGTATTCGAAGAACTGCTGCACCTCAAATATCACAGATGATGCTGCAAAGGCATGAGACTTGCTGTCTGTTTGCCCGAACAGCTTGGGAGCTGGGGCTTGTGTAGGGGAGGGACAGCCCTGGCTGGAGACCCAAGGGTCGGTGCCGTGTTGGGATAACATCTAGCGACAACGTGAGGTATGATCTCTGCAGGGAAATTGTTTGTACTACAGTGACTCTCACAGATGCTAGTGATGATCAGAGCCCACTGAAAGGAGAAGTGTACCAAGGCTTCCCAGCCTTGCAGGGAGGCCTGGTGGGAAGCAGCGTGGGGATGCTGAGACACACAGAGGCAGGGGAGAGCCAGGGCTGAGCCCACATTTCTGCTTTTTAAGTCTTGGCCCTGTGACAACCCTTTCTTGCTTCTAAATTTTAGAGGACCCTGATCTAGATTTTCTTCAAGCCTTCCTCTGATCCACTCTCTATAAATAGTCTTTGCATTCAGCAGCTTAGATGAGAAAAAAAAAATAGGAAGGGGTATACGCATTGCTGCAGAGCTTGCGAAGCTCGCCTTTTCAAAACATTCTTGTTAGTAGGAAGGGGAGGAAGTAATGGACGTTTGACTAAGTTAATGTACTCACTGAACCATTGGAGAGCTGCCAACTCACATTTTAAAATAAATGTCAGCATTAATTTTTTTAAGTTTAAATGCATATTTTGCTTTTTTTTTGCTCCCAGCTCTCCCTGGTGCTATGGTGCATTCTGAGGTGCAGGAGCTCCCTGGGGAGCTCCCATGGAGGCAGCTGGGAATGGGTGCTCCAGCACCACCATTCCTACGGTATTTGCTGCGTGGGTGTAACTCATTCCTCACAGAGAAAGCCTTACCTGCTGCTTAGCTCACTTCAAAAAAAAAAAAAAAAATTACTTTTTCACAGTGCTGTTTGTTTCCTTCAAGCAAAACCAAACTGAAGCCCAGCAGGGTATGCATGTTCCAGATTATCAGCATCGTGGCATCTCCTGTAAGTAGGGTCACTCTAGTTGTGTCAGAGCTTTGCTAAGCACAGATTTAATTTATTCAAGCTATCTTTTAGTGTCAAGACCCATCTGTTTAAAATTAGTATTAGGATCTCTCTAGGTCCTCTTTGAAATTGCGGCGGTCCGGAATCCATATCCCCCAAAGGCTTTTACTGGGCAAACAAAGTGCTAAAGTGGAAGGATGTTTTTCTAAGGAGGGAGCACTCTTTGGAAGGCTCGTAGACAGGCAGTAAAAACAAATAAGTGAAAAGGGAGTTGTGCCGTGCGCTGAGGACTGCAGGGAGGAATTTGGCAGGAGGGAGAGTTATGGAGGGTAGCGCGGAAGCAAGGTGTAAGCAAGCTGTTCCTTGGCACCAGGGCGGGAGGAGAGGTATTTCCAGATGGCAGTCCGAGGGACCAGCTGCAGAGAGAAGGAAGCAGCCCTTCGTGTGGAGGATTCCCCTTGGCCCCATCTGAACCACCAGCGCAGCTGTGGCCAGGCAGCACCGAGGAAGGCGGCTGCCTCTGCGCCAGCCCACTCGTGTGCAGGATGCTGGTTTGACTCCGTAAGCTGCAGGATTTGTCCCCTGGGACAAGATATCCCAGAGCAGGAGCATTAAGCAGGCGGATGTTCATCTCTCCTCTTGTTCTCCCTCCCTGCTGTATGATGCAGGCCAAGGCCCCCAAAAGTGACACCCAGCTGCCAGGTCTTGTAACCTGAGTCCCTTTGGTCACTCTACCAAGGAGGACGGGAAGCACACGGTGTTGGTTTTATCTCCACAGCACCATAACGGACGAGACTACTGGGAGCTGATGTCAGTATAGACTTATTAAACGTTTTTTGGATTAAGTGGGCCTGTACCACCACCTGGGTATATATCACTCGATATATGAGTCTTCACCTCCATGAAGTGCAAACTCTACAGGCTTCTTCCCAAAATACACAGCCATATCAGTCCCCTTGGCCACCACAGTTATCACCTTCACCTCAAGGAGAAGAACGCACCATGCTTGCATCCAGTTAAACCTGGCCTGCCTGGAAATGCTTCCACACTCCCATTGCTCTCCCTCTACGTCTATCCTTTCCAAAATATCAGCAGAATTTAAGGCAGAGCTTGCAGTAAAAAAGAGCTGTGTCTTAGCAAAAAGAGCACTTTTAATCACAGTTTGCAATGGCAGATTGCACAATAAATAAGTCTTAAAATCATATTGCTCCTGTGTGAATAAAAACACTGCCCAAAAGACAAGGCAGTGACAGTCATAGAATCTTAGAATGCGTTGGGCTGGAAGGGACCTTTAAAGGTCATCTAGTCCAACCCCCCTGCAGTGAGCAGGGACATCTTTAACTAGATCAGGTTGCTCAGAACTCCATCAACCCTGACCTTGAATGCATCCAGGAATGGAGTCTACGTGACCTTTCTGGGCAAACTGTTCCAGTATTTCACCACCCTCACTGTAAAGAACTTTCTTCTAATATCTTCTCCCAGACGGGATCCCTCTCAAGCCACTGTGCCCCCTGAGGAGCCCTTTCCCCATCTGTATGTGCTGCTTGGGACCAGCTGCAGATTCCCACCTGCACCCCACAGTAACATCAGCACAAATTGTCTATGTCTGAAGTCACAGATTTAACAGACCAGTGGCACTAATTGTTTTGGTTTGGTTTGTTTTTTTTTTTAATGGGTTTAAGTGTATTTTAAGACCTTCTAGTTGAGAATTCCCTTCCCCATAAGGAAACCCTGTCCCCAGGCACTTGGGTCAGAAACTAGAGTTTGTGTCCAGCTCCACACATGGCCTGAAGTGCCCTGGAAGTCTTGTGGCCCAAAGTTTTCTGAAAGAAACTGCCCTCAGACTGGCCATAACTCCACAAAATGTTTCATTTCTGATGAAGGAGCGTATCTGGTTCATGGTTTGTTAGTGTCAGCGCTCGGCCAGGTTGTGACAGTGGTCTGTAGCCACCTCACACTTCTACCTTGCCCACCTTGTGCCCCAAGCTGGTTGTGAGCTGAACAGAACCAACTCTGCTTTTCCGATTGCCTCTTCCCTGCCTTGACCTAGCTGAGACATCTCCTCCTTCTGCACTTGTCAGTTTGTGGCTCTGCCTGTGATGGCTGCTGCAGTCTCCAGGAGGAAAAACAACATTAAACTGAGGGTGAATTACTGACATTCGTGGCATACTTTTGTGGCTGATGGCATGAGCCACCTGCCCAGGGGAAGACTGGGCCATGATGAGCCCGTCTGACTTGGCAGGAGGAAGCTCTGAGTCACCTCCCTGAACTGCATAGGCTCAATAAATTCCTTAGCCTCGATGGAATTTACCCTTATGACTCGAGGCTGCAGATGTTTTCCATTTCTTTTTGAACTTGCTCTTTAATATTAACCAAAGTCATTACTAATTCCTTTTTTAACCTAAAATGAAGATTATCATGACTGTCTGTCAAGTAGGCACTAGCACTCCTTAAAAGCAAGTATTTAATATAGCACGTCCAGATTAATATATATGCAAATAGGATATTGCAGATTAATTAGTATGCAAATTAAGACGTGTTATTTGTGTATACATATATCTTTCAAAGCCTACTGCCTGGACAGGCCAGCAGGTAGCTTGAGTGCTTGTTTATGAACCGTATGTATTACTCTGTGGTAGCTGTGAAGCCCTCTCTGGTGTACATGTTAGTTCATTTGCCTCTGCCCAAAGATACAGTGCTGAGAGTTTAAAGGATCTTTCTTATTTTTCAAAATATTTTTTCCGTGCCTATAATACTTTGTAACTGAGCTCCTGATCTCTGGCTAAGATCACTTAGACTTCAAAATATCCCATTTTCCAACTGAAAACATTAGTGGGACACTATTTACCAGGTTCAAGTCACAAAAATCTCTGAGAGATGACAGATTTTACCCAGGTCATTGTAATACTAGCAGCGGAAGCTGCAGGCAGGTCATTTGTAAGTGCAGGAAAGAAAACCCAGCATTAGCAAACCTAAAATGGCTTGGGAACAGCTGTTCCTGAATCAGCAGGTTAATGAATAACAGTGGGGACAGCATAAGCAGCTGTGAGGGAGGTCCTGTTCAAGAGCTGCTTTCCTTGTGGTTTTCCTGGGACAAGCAGGGGCCAGATCCAGCCAGTGGCTCCCGGGAAAGCCCACCTGAATGGTCAGAAGTGCAAGGAGTAGAGCCGAGACCTTCGGGGCTGACTGTCCTGACAATTGCATTCCCATCCCGTTTGTCTTTCAGATCATGTTCTCCAACCCACGTGGCTTTTCACCCTGCTTATCCCAGAGAAACATGGAGTCTGGCTGCAGATGTTAGAAACTGGGAGCTCATGGAGTGTATCTATAGGGTCTTCTCACAGCCCACAGAGCTCTCGCGGTGCTCCCCACATCATTTTCTTCCTCTTTTCAAAAACCAGCATGGCTGATCTCTCAGAGCATCTGGAGGTAGCAGTCAGCTTTTCCAAAGCCTGTTTTCCCTGCCTTGCATCAGTCAGCACACAAGCAATGTGGGGCCAGTTTTGTGGGAGGCTATTTAGTACAGCCAAGTATAATGATGAGGCATGGGGTGGACCAGCCTTCTGTTTAATTTAAGAACCTTTTCCCTGTGTTTTGAGCCCCATAGTGAAATCCGTGCATCCAGCTGCATTTCACTGCCTCATTACTTCATAGATCATCTCAATAATCTGATTCCAGAGCTCCCACATTCTATTCCCACTTCTCCAACCATCAGCCAAGTGAGCTGGGTTAATTTTTTTGCAGCACGGAGGGGACTAGAATAGACTATGCAAGAGCCTAATTAGCAATCTTTTCCTTTTACAACATACTGAAGTTTTCTAGGCATCGAGCCATATTCTTTCATAGCCTTTCTCCTTCCCTCCCTCTTTCCTTTTTTTGGTAGCTTCTAATTTTTTATTAAAGGATAACAGCATTATTGACAGTACAAGATACTTTCTTGCATACGGCTAAGCATTAAAAAGGAAAGTGTCAGATATACAAGATAAGAGAGAAGTAGAGCTAAAGCAGCTAGGGACATTGCAGGAGCTATACATACAGCCATAATAAAAGCTATACCAGTCATATGCTTTTAGTCAGTTCCTGTCTTGGGGCTTTCATCCAAAGACATTCAGTATTACCTGCCTAGGATAAGCAATAAAATTTTCTCATTATCTTCACTGGGCTGTGTTTCTGGAGCTGGCCTCTTTGGCCTGAGTTTCCTACTGCTGGGGTTGTTCCCCTGACAAGTGGATGTGGCTCTTTCTGTCTGTGTGTCCCCCAGGCCAACAGCAATTAGAACTTGCTTGAGCATATGGTATGTGTTCAACTGAGGTGCAGTCACTACAAGATCTCTGAAAACCAGAGGAACACCCTGTGTATTGGATTGTGAGCCTTTTGAAGACCTATATTTTGGTCTTGAGAGTTGGTCACTGACCATGTTACTAGTGGGTAACTACTGAAATGATGAGTGGAGTGAGGATATGCAGTCGTTCAACAGCTGGTTCATTGCCGTGGGAGCTTTTCCCTTTCCCTGGGTGTGCCGAAGGAGTGATTGTGGGAGGCTGAGGTCCGTGTCCTTTGTCTACCTCATGTGAAGTTTTAATTCTTCTCCTGCAGCTTTAACGAGTGCCCTGGGCTGTCCAGTTAGCTTTTCCTCTGTCCCAATCAATGTTTAACATCTCCCACTGAAATGACCGAGGCAGGCTCACCTTGAAGAGTCAGTGGTGTGCTGAGCCATTTCCAGCTTGCCTCTATAAAACTGGACCCGCCTCTGAAGGATTTGATTAAGTTCCCACTGAATTCAATAGCAAATCTGCTATTAAAACCTACTGGAGCAGGCCACATGGTTACAAATGTTGGATTCTAATTTATTATAATAGCATCAAAGCTAATGCTGGCTTCGCAGTGAACCCCTGGAATGGTGCAAATAGAAAGAGGTGAAAAAGAACACTGAAGAAATGCTATTAGTTCAGAGACAGATATATTTATTTCAAGCAGATTATTCTTAGAAACACTTGTAGCATTATTTACAAGAATCTTTAAAAAATTGCAGTGCTACAAAACTGAGATTCATCACGGAGGTAAAACATTTCATTATTATTTCTCGAATCAATTCCCGCAGCGGAATATGAATTACAGGATTTCAGCCAGCCTTTTCAAGAAACCTCTTTTAAAAATTTACATAGCTTATAACAGATTGCCAGAAATATTGCAAGCAGCCATTAATTTACTCCTAACCAATTAAAGCCTATGCTAACACATGCACTGATATGCACACACTTGTTCCTAATTTTTCTTCTGCAGTTAAGCACGAACAAAAAGACATGCCTTAGAACTGAAAAGAATTTGAAGGCATTTTCATGCTTTCTTTTTTCAGACTCAAGGGCAAATATGCCTTTGATAAATATCATTCTGCTTTTTTTCTTCCAAAGAAGAAATCTCTTTTCAAATCACTACATTTTTTTTTCTGCTGTTGGCTGGCAGGTAGATTTGCAAACAGCAGCATCCCATTAGAAACATCTGCTTTAGCTTTTAAGATTACATCGTGAGGGTTTTTACTACAATTAATCTATTAAGTATACTGGGTTGAAGAAAGATATGGAACAGTGGGATTTGGGCTATGTCGTATTACTGAATTGACAAAGTGATTTACAAAAATGGTGATGGTCACCAATATTCTCATGGGAGCCCTGAGTGTGAACCCTTTTATTTGCTCTTTTTGTTAGTGGAGATAGTGCTGCTTTAGCTAAATGTCATCCCTTAGTCATGATCTATGTACCCAATAGTTGGCACATTAGACTTATCAACTATGAGGAGACACAGCCTGGAAATTTTTACAGACCTGTGAGAAAGAAGAGATTGCGAGGAGAAACACTTGTTGTCTCGGCTGCATGTCCTGCTGTGTGTCTGGGGTGCGTGTGGTTTGTTGCCTGAGCATCTCAGGGTGCGTCCTGCTACCTGTGAGTGCTTCAAGCTGAGAGAAGGAGTTAAGGGGTAGGTAAAACAGCAAAATGAAGCTCGATAAACATAGAATGGGAAAACAAGCTACTTGGCCACCAGTAAATATGCTCTCCTGGTATCTCAAAGTGGTGGTACTGGCTCTTTTATCAAGCCCATGCTTGGTGGAATGAAGGTACAAGAGGACTCGTAGCTGAACCCATGCCTCCTGCCTTGTCTCTACAAATGAAAATTTGGGTTGTAGCCACCTATCTGGTTTGTAGCCTGGTTTATGCACAGGGAATCTCAGGGCTGAGTCAACCCAAGCGTGGCAGGTCCACCTGCAGCCACCCTGTGGGAGCCTTGGCTTGCCCTTGCAGCCCTCGCAGCGAGCACGTCTCTGAGTCGGTGCAGCTCACGGCAGAGCTGTAGGAGTGCGCAGAGTCTGGCATGACTGTGGCTCATGCTTCATACTCATTCTCCTTCCCAGGTACAAGCCAATATGGAAATTGCTCTTCAAAGCTGTGGTCACCCTTGACAGTTCTCCATCCAAGCTGCTGGCTGTGTTCCACAGGGCAAAATCTGGAGTTAAGCATTTTCCAAATTATAATAAAACCCAAGTAAGGCAGACGAGGTTTAAAATACTGTGAACCATGCTGTGAACTTTCCACTGTGTTTCAGTCAAGCTGTAATACTACAATCAGTGTAAAAAGGCTTGAAATACTGGATTTACAGGGAAATACTGTGCTGTGCCCACTACTGTACCTGGAGGTGTCAACCCACTCATATAATCATAGCATTAGAAGGCATCACAAGCACTTCTCTAGGAAAGTACAATGAATATTTTTCTTTCTGTTGTGGCAAGGCTTGCTACAAATTTCAGTAGGAAGAAGAAAATCAATTCCACTTGTTTATCATTTTTGGTGGTTGATCTAACTCTTCTGATGGGCCCAAACAAAAGACTCCAGTTTAATGTGTGTGTATTTTGAGCTGTGCTCCTTGCTGACCCTCCAGTTTAATTTCCATCCTTCAGATGAGATGAATGGAGCGTGAAGCAGGTCATATCTCAAACCACTGACACATGGGTTACAGACAGAACTCACAGGCAGGAGAGGCAGCCAGTTTGTAGATTAAATCAAAGCAGTTCTGAATATATGGGAGGTCAGTAAGGGCCAGCTTTGACATTTGATAGGACCTTGTGATCAATCAACTCTGTCTTGAGCCTTCCAGGTTTCTTGATGACAATGCTTCTTTAAATAAATAAATAAGTAAGTAAACCCCGATGGGATGTGTCAAAAACTGCCAAAGCAGCTCTGGATTGTGTAAAACAATAGAGATTAATTGTTATCAAAGACGATAGTAACAAGAGTTGTTTAAAGCAGCTGGCATGGAAGTTAGTGCTCTTTAATTGCAAGCATTTTATCTGCATGCAGTGGTAATAGGTTTTTTCCATGGTGTGTATTATATCACTACGACTTTGGTAATAATCCAAACGCATGATAGCAAATCCTGATTGTTTATGGCACTCGGTGTAATCAGGAGTTCCTGATTAAAAACCTACTGTTACGTTGAAAAGAAGGCTGAGGTGATATCCTCGCCTCTGATGAAATTTGCCCCCTGTGAAGTCATCCCTGCCAGCGTGATTTATCTGGAGCGAGCGTAGGGACATTCCTGAGAAGCGTTTGGCTTTGGGGATGGACCAGGTCTCACGAAATAAAGGAGTTTTGCCCAAAAGTTTTGCTCCCCACTGTCTGCGTGGTCTTTGCCACATAAACATATTGTGTCAGAAGCAGCTTGTTAGGGGAGTGTTTGCAGCATTTCTCCACACCAGACCTGATTTTGCCCCTCTGATCAATGTGAGAATTTTCCCACAGGTAGAGCCTATTGGAAAATGCTCCATTTCAATGTGGTTATTTTCAGAGGCAGCGTTAAGCTTTTCTGGGAAGGTTTGTCATGACCAAATAGAGCTGTGCTCTCACACGGTTACAAACAGATTGTTTTGGTCATATTTTTCCATCTTCAGGAAAATAAATGATATGGTTTCTTGCTCCCCTTCCTTGCTTTATGCAAGAATTGGAAATATGGCATCTATTTGTGGGGTTGGCTGTAGAATCTCATTAGAGACCGCTGTGAAAATTCTGGTTTTAAGGAAAATATTAAATTTAAGAAAAACTGCCAGAAGTTTCTGTTTGGAGCATAAAAGAAAAATACAGGTAAAAGCCTCATTTGATGGCAAGGGACATGCTATAATGAAAGGGAGAAAAGCTGATGAGGAAAGCAGGATTTGGAAGCTGGTTTAGAGAACAGTGAATTTCCCCAATGAGCGACAAAGTTCCCTGTGTGGTCTTAGCCTCTAGCTCATGGTTCATAGGCCAGGGCTAACATTTCCTTACCTTGGGGGATAAACTCCTTTCATCTAAAACAATATAAAGACAGTAGACACTGCGGTGATGGAGAACCATATAAGTAACTTGACAGGCAGAGTAATGGGCTTGTGTTTCAATGCTCTGCTAAGTAAGACTCCCTGGGAATCCTCGTACACACACTTTCAGGAGAAATGAGAGTGTCAGAATGTCTCACTGCTGCAGGGATTCAGCCAAGCTGTGATCTAAGAGACTGTCCTGAGCCGTCAGTGCCACCTGAAGGCAGGGCTGGGCCGGGCCCTGGAGCTGAGTAGTGGCCACCAAAAGATGTTAACTTCCACAAAAACCCATTGACAGTGAGAAGGTCAGAGAGGAGAATCTGGTAACGATAGTTGGAAAAATGGAGCTAGAAACTCCTGACTGCTTCTCTCACCCTGGCATTTGGTCTCTTCGACTTGGGCTTTGGTCTCTGGGCAGCTCTAGTTCTCTGTACTTTTGCAATTCAGCTTGGGAGCCTCTCGGAAATAAGGTCCATCCACGTGCCTGCCAGCTCACCCATTCTGTACCAGTCAATGCTCGCTCACCTTGGAAAGGTCTTGAGTTCAACACTAGGATGTTGCTTATAGGATGATAAATAATTAGTTACGTGAAACCACTGCCTATAGTTGGCAGTTAAATTAGTTAAAATGATGCTGTAAATTAATAATTTGCAAATATTTCAGTCCTCTTTATGCCTATTTCTTTTACTGGAGTCCCTCAACCTACCTTATGCCTACCATGTGCTGTTGGAGTCTTCTCCAGTACTTACCTGTCTTTTTCTCTGCGATAGCCCATATCCTCTCTGTTTTCACCAGGTGTTTCAGCACAAAAATTTGTATATGGCTGTTTTCTCATCCGGACGCCCCAAATCAACAGTATCTATGTGTTTGGGAGGAAGATAGCAAGGTTGTTGAAGATACCCAAATGCCAAATATATATGCCCTGCAAAGAACACAGATTTGCTTTTTTTGTGAAGAGCTCAAAGCAAATGCTGTTGACTTAATGAGAAATGTGTACAGGGAATACTTCTTGTGATCAGAGATTCAGAGAACATTTGTGAGAATCTTAAAAACACTGTGAGAAGCAAGAGGCTATTTTGAGCTGGAAGGGCTATGCTGGGGGTGGGACAGCAGCACCCCTGGCTGGGGAGAAGAGCCCTGGTCTGGAGCTCAACTACTGCTTCAGTGGAGGCTCTGAAACAGCTCAGAAAGAATCTGCTTAAATACAATGTGTAACTGCATTTTATTACTTCATTTCACTTTATAGGAACTCTGCTCTCAGTTTTATAAATGAGAACTTAGCCCTTTGCTCCACTGAAATAACATGCTGTCTTCTTTTCCAAGCGGGCAATGGCGTGCAGAGGTAAATCTGACATCTCACAGGGCTTTACTCCCCGGGGAGTACCCAGTGAGCAACGAGCAGGACCACAGGCACAACCTCAGGGAGCCTCTGTTCAAGGACAGATCTGGGGGATGGAGGGAGCTGAGGACTGTTTCCTGCAAAGCTGAAAGAATTGGCTTTGGGCTGGTAGAGGTCGAGTGCCAAGACCTGGAGGATAGCTTTCTCTAGCGGGACGTGTCCCAGCGATGGGTAGCCCCTTTCTGTCGTAGATAGCATGTTCCTGGACAGACTGCAGAAATGTTTTGACTTTTTGCAGGTCTTGGTCTATATCCTTGAAAGCTGGCGGTGGTTAACACACTGCCTCCCAACAGCTTCTTTTGCCGTCCTCAGGAGATGAACTCCGGCATTAAAAGCGAGCAGCGCGAGCAGCCTGCAGGCTTCTCAAATGCCCTCTTCTTCCATAACATCCTCAGTCCACCTCTTCTTCAGAGACTACTATTAAAACTGTTTCCATTTTTAGGGATTTGTGAAAAGCGAGTTATTCTGAAAGCGTTACATATTTTGTTCCTATTCCAAGTGCTGGCTTTGATAGCAAAAGGGCAGCAACCAGAAAAAGGCTTGAATTGCTTCCAGTGGGGGGAGGAGCAGATGCAGACCTGATGCACTGGAATGCTACGTGTGATGCACGCAGACGCCTGCGTTGAGTGCTAGCATTGAGGAAGAAGCCTCCCCAAGACCTTTAGGACACCCTTTTCCCACACCCCCCATCAGCCCCCAGTAAGTCTGTGCCTGGTGCAAGATGCATGGCTTGCTGTAAGGAGCTGTGAAACACGCAGCCCACTCTTTAGATATAGTCCAACGTTGACAGATGCAGAAAGACATGAGGCAGGAGAAAAAGAAACTGCTTGGTAAAGTTGATCTTTATTGCTACGGTTTAGCAAAATATGTCTGAGGGAAGCAAGAATGGGCCTTTTGAATCATTTCTTGCATTTATTATACAGCCTGTGGGAGAGAGGAATGCTTGAGGCAAGCTTGCTGCACAATTTCTTGTAACAGTGCCTGCTCTGTCTGTCTGTGCTGAAGAGCTCGCTCGTGTAGGAGAGCCCAATGTGATTAAAGCCATTTCTTTTCTCTCGGAGATTTGTCCTTCTGAAAGCGTCTTTTGACTTGAGCACCTGGTCTGAGATAAACCAATTTGTCACTACAATGTTTGATCATCCACTATAAGGAAAGACAATTTCAGAACAAGGTGCTTATTCAGATAGCAGAATCAGTATTTATGGATTTGATTTAACCCCCGAGGTACTGGATTTTGTTTTTCCTTTGCACTAAGCAAACACTTAAAATACATGTGTCATGGAGCCATGGACTTCCAGCCATGTACTAGAATCTCATTTTTTTGGTGACTGCAAAATCATGAAAATTAAAAGGTGTTTGAAAAGCTTTAGGAGGAATTAAAATACAGGATCGATATATTATTAGTCACACCATAATTTACTTGGGAAGTCTCTGCTCCATTTTTTTATTTTAAATAATTTTACTCTCTCCTCATTCAAATACTTTCCAGGCTCTACAGAACACTATTTCCCCACTTTTATTCACAGTCTGAAAAGCAAATGCCATTGCAAGCAGCCATGTTTTTCACGCCTCATTATTGTACATTTTCTAGTACGTAATGAACTATCCCCATGAAAATTCGCTGTGAATTGTCTTGTAATTGCCTAGATATGAAGCAAAATGTGGTTAGAGTAAAATAACATTAACGTTAAAAATAGGAAAATTGCAGTTAATCCATGTGAAGAGAAATACTCCATCTCATCACAGAAAGAAATAAGGGTGCTAGAAGAGAGCTGGTGGAAGCAGGTAGCTCAGCGGACCTTTGGGATCTGGCCCTGATGGAGCAAGGATGTAGCAAAGGCATTATGATAGGGGCAGGTCTCCTGGCCCAGTGGCCACGGAGAACCTGCTAGAGATGCTACCTTCAGCCTTCAGACCTCTGCATAAGAAAGATGCTAATTAGTTGAAGTAAAATCCAAGAGGCTCGCAGTCATTATCGGGATTTGGATGGGTTAACTTGTGAAAAATCACGTAGCAGGGCAAAAATAAATGAGTGGGGGAGGAATTAATGAGAGGGAATCCTAGAAGCGCAGCTGGAAAAAATAAGGATGACTTTAAGAAAGACGCAGAAAATACAAATGTAGATATAAACGTGGAGAAAAATGTACAATCCACAGGGAGGTGATCCTCATGCTGCAGGATTTTGCAAATTGGGCCAGAGAAAACTCCAGAGGCTGTCACTAAGGAACAAATCATTTGCCTAACAGTGAGCAGGACTGAGTGATCTAATAAAGCTTTTCTGTTCCTCGTGTCCGGGACTGGGAAATTAATGCTGGATGCGGTGCCAAACTATGTATGTTAAATGTGTCTCTGTCAGCATTGGGTAGAAGTTAATTTTGTATGTTGATGATAGCATAATCCGTACCAAACGAAAGGCAGGCAGTTAACCTGGGAGCAGAGGATGTTTATTTCATGCTTGCCTTGGGGTAAGAACTAATGGCAAATGTTGTAGAAACAGCATGCTAGATACCATCTTGTCTTTTATTTAAGTGTACTGATTTATCTCCTACGGGAGGTGGTGGAGTCCCTATCAGCTCTTGAGTCATTTAAAACTCGACTGAACAAAGCACTCATGAATAGACTCTTGGGAGCAATCATGAACTGCTTGGGGATGGACAAGATTAAATAGGAGTTTTTTATCCAACTATCTTTCTGAGGATATAGAGTATTAATCGTTCGGGTGAGAGCAGGGCAATGAAGTGAGGTGCTGGTGTCCCCTGGCTGGGATCTCACTCGAACTCTGTGCTCGGCAGAGAGTAAAGTGACACCATACTCTCTGTTACGGAGAGTTTAGAGTCAAAATCTTAAATAAAATTCTCAAAGTGTGTAAAGTAAACATGCTCAGGCTGTGGAGCTATGGGCTCACTTGTTGCGACCTGATGTCCACGTTCCCAAGTACTTCTTCCACCCTTGCTCAGTCACAGCACAAAGCAACGTTTGGAGAAGAGCTGCAGAGAAAGTGCATGTTTGTCACATGTCTCCAGGGCGTGATGCTTTTCCAGCCATAAATACACGTGGCTGTCAGTGTGACAAGATAATTATTTTATTGGTGGGTTTTCAAGAAAAATACGGGCCAAAAACTTCCTTGTTCTACATATCAGAGAAACTTCATTGAATTTAAAATCACCGTTCTTCCAAGTGAAACAAATTTGGCCCTAAATCATAATTCATCAGTTGTTGGCACCATGCAATTTAAATCTTTTCCGCAACAAGGAAATAAATCTTTTTAGAAGTATATTAAAATCAGTATTGATTATTCCAAGCGGAGGCACTGCATTCAGAGCTGTAAATCCTTTTTTTTTGGGATCCCAAGATAAAATACTACAGCAAAAACTGCTATATAAAAAAATCGCTACCGTTTAATCATGTGTTAAATTACTAGGATTTTTGTATGTGGAATTTATAGGGCACCGTTTCCTTTAGATTGAAAGGGAACATTACTGATTTAGCTCTGATTACTCGTCTACAGATGGGGTTAATGTCATGCATCTCTTTGGGGGTGTAACCTTAAGTAATGATGTCCTTATTGTGTGCACTATGGATCTGTTGTCAAGATCCCTTTAAATATATTCTTGATGGCACATGGAGGTATCAGCGAATTATGTGTTGAATTAACAGGTAATTCAATCCACCTTGGTGTTAATCTTATTGCAAAATAACAAGCTACATAAAAGCTATTTAAGTGCAATTAAAAAAAAAAATGGTCCATGAGATATAATCTCTTTAATCAGAAACAGATTTTGTTCAATTACCTTTAGTCTCTTCTGTTAAAACACATCCACCATATCTCCCAGGAGATGACACTGCAGTATGTCCATGCAGCTGGGCCCAGGGGTTCCACTGCGATGCCACCGAGGCAAACTTGTCGTGCCCCAACACTGTGTGAGATGGAGATGGGTTGGGGAGAGTAACTGCTCTCCTGCTCTCCTCTCTCAAGTGCTTGGTACCCCTGGGCTGATGCCCTGTTCGGGGCTGATACAACCTGTTCCTGACACTTCGCCTTTCCCTGGGTTTTACTGACTGACGTGGGGAAAGTGTGGGGTGATGGGTGTGAAAGTGTTCATTGGTGTTTCAGACAGGGAAGGTTTGCTCCGGGTCTAGTGGAGAGGAACAGTACAGCCCCCTCAGGCCGTACCTTCCATGCTGAGGCTGTTTCCTTACAAGAGTGGGGATACCAATTAGCATTTTAGTGTTTTCACTCCCTGGAGGTCCAGGGCCCATGCGGCTTCTCTGCTGCTTCTTGGACATCTGTGGTCAAAGGGTTAAAGCAAGTCACTTTGCAAGGGCTCGCACCAGCGCTGAACACATTATAACACACAGAAACAAGTTCCTTTGTGCTTTGTCCTTTGCAATTTTCAGGCTCATTAGCTATGCAAAACTATTTGCTCATCCACTACCAAATGTCTTTCTATTGTATGAATAATTGCTTGGTTTGCTGAGAAGCGTGCGCTGTTTTGGTTAATTTTCAGGCTGCCTGGTTTGTTTCTGCTCTGGCTGCTGCCAGCAAAAGGTTTTTCAGCTTCTGTTGGTCTCCTGTGCTACTGCCCTGTATTCCTAAGCTTAGCAGAAGAATTATAGATTTCGGATCAAATGCAGAATTCAAAAGCCTGCTTTTTTTTCCCCATGAGTGAAGACCTTCCTGTTTGCAAGTGCATGCTGTGGGGGTCTCATGGCAGGTTGGTTTGAAATGGTCAAAAATGAAAATCCATTCCTGGAGAAAAAGTCTTATTCTTGGAAATGCTCTGTGCTGTGCACTCCTCCCTTGGAAAAACTTTCCGACAATCCTGTCATAAGCTGACAGCCAGCAGATAGGAAATTCAGAGCCCATCAATCCCTTTAATTCATTCCACCACTTTTCTATCCATGGCCAGTGTTAATCCTGAATTCTTTCAGAGGCATGTGGGATCCATGCCTGAGAAATGGCTACAAAATACCTTGATATGAGCCTGCAGTTGGACTGTACATGCTAAGGTATCTGGATCCGGAAGCATGGGCCTCAATCTGCTAGAAATGCATCTGTGGTCAAATCTTGTTGAGAGCAATTTGTTTAGAAGGAGAATTAATGGTGACTGTCATCTCTTCCCCTAGGAATCTGTTTTACCAGGGAAGATGGACAACGATGTTAGCTTACACCCAGGCACAGAGGTCCAGGTGAGGCCATCACACTCTGTGGGACATTAAGTGAAGAAGATATGATTAATGTGAGCAGAAATGGATAAGAAAAGAGTTTTCTGAGCAGTCAGAACTGCACAAGTCCTCCAAGAAATAGTTGGTGTTCAAATCGTGTTTCTTTCCATATCAACAACTCACCTTAGAGACAGGCTTCAAGGAAGCATCACTAGTACCTCAATTTGTTCTTCCTGACCACTGCACTGCAATGAGTTAAATCCTGCCGTTGTATCCCACTCTATGCTGTATATACCTAAGGGATGTGGCACAGAAATTGCAGTCAAGGAAGGGAAAAGCAAAAGTAACTTTATAACTTTGCTCTTTCTAGATTCCGGCTTATGGGAAGGCCAAAGTGACACGTGACACGTGTCAGTGCAGCCTTTGCCACTGCTTGAACTCACAGGCGGCTTCCTAGGGCCGCCATTAGGTTGCCTAGCCCTGCACGCCAGAGGTCTGGGGCTTTCTTCTGTCTTTGCACCACCCTGCAGCCCACAGCTAAGCAGGATAGCCTGGGACCACCAATGCTGGCTCTGCTCTCTCACAACAGGGCCGTTGTCACTGTGTCCTTCAGGTGTCCTGCGGAGCCCACCTATGCCACTGGAGGAGCCAGGTAGAGCATGAGTGGGGCAAGAATGAGCTTTACTGTCTCTCCAAGAAGAAAATCTTTATTGTGAATAGAGCTCTGCACAATAGATAAGGCTTCTCAGATGAAAAACTGCTTCCCCTTCCCAGCAGTCTAAAATTTCTTCTGATGGTGATGATGTCTTGAACAATGACAACCTTCACTCATCTCTTCTGGCCAGGAGAGAGCTGAGAGTTCATGTTTTAAGCTCTTTCACCACACTGAAGGCACATAAAAGCCTCTCACCACTGTTCAAACACAGCCCTCTGTTAGGAGTTTAAGCAGGAGCTGCTTTCCCTGCTCCAAACCTTTTTGTATGAAATCCTTCCATCACCGTGTGTGGCACCAGCCAGCAGCTGATCTGGCATGTGCTTTGCTGGGCATACCAGTAAGGGATAGTTAATTAACCTGATCCATCAGTCAGTCCCTTGCCAGGACAGTATTGATGATTTTAAAGCTTAAATATCCTATGTTTTTTCTACCTTTGTGTTACTGTCATATGTTCAAAAATAAATTAGACTAGAGGGCACTTTTGATTACTACATGGTTTTCTTCACATGCTTCATTTGCTGGGCCATTTGCACCTGCCAAGTTTTCCTTATTTACCAAATTCTGACAGGACTTGGGGCTTGCCCTTCTGGCAAAATGCAGTTTGATCCCAAATTTGTTTTCAGTTTTTTTCGTCAATACCTTTGTTATTTTCCTAAAAAGCTAAATTAAAACCAAGGAACAATCGAAAGCTAGTTGCTTTATTTTTAGGTGCCAAGAATGCCTTTTTTCCTCCTCTTTAAAAACCCTTTTGGTCATGAAAATAATGATCTTTTTCTGCAAAGAAGGTATTTCTTTTCTACTGGAGCTAACACAAAAAGAAGAATGGTCTTGCAATTAAGATGATTTTGAACAAAGTTTACTCCATGGCTGGCTTGGCCCAACCTTCTTGTGTGACCTTGGATGTATCTCCCAACTTCTGACAATTCTCCTCTCTGGTAATCAGGCTCTGCAAAGGTATTGCCAAATTAAAGGTCAGGCTTTCAAAAGCGATGGGTCATTTTGTTCCTCTGACTTAATCTACGGAGGCTGGGCACTCCAGCACCTCTGAAAATGAAGCCCTGTTACAGAAATTTGACATGAAGGGAGACATCCAGCAACAAGGCACCTAGAATCAATAGTTGCTTTCGAAAATCTTGGCCTACACCCATGAATGCTTGTAAAGTACTTTAACATTCAAATGGTGGAGAAGAGAGAATGATTTAAATGTTTTGAAGTTATTCCCAGAACTAGAAGTTTGCAGGATTGTGTCACAGTAAGAGAAAAAAAAAAACAAAACAACCAACCCACAGATGTAATGAGGAAATTCTCACAAGTTCAGGGAGAAGAATATATTTTCCCAAAATGCTGCTGATTGGCTTTAGTTTGGTCTGGTCCTCTTTCAAGGCTGACATAAATCTTGTGAGTGAAGGAGCTTTCCTGGGAACCGAGCAGATGTCTGCTGAATCACTGAATTTAACTCTTTCTCAGCAGCCTGCGAGGCAGCACACATCCCTGGCCTTGCAGGGTGTCAGTCTGGGGACAGTTGGTTGATCTACACCCCACGAGAATCTGTCTTGTAATATGTCCATCTGCTTGCCCACTGGCTTGTTGACTCTTATGCACACGGGCGTCTGGGCTCTGCAGTGGGGACAACCTATCGTGCCCACCCAAGGCTGCTTCCTACAGACGCCTCCAACCACACTTGGGGCAGGAGGTCCCTTCTCCAGGCCACCACCACACACAGCTCAACAAGGGTGGCTGCCTTCCCGCAGGCAAGTGGTAGCCAGGGGTCAAAACTGGGAGGAAAAGGGCTCAGAATAGAATCTCAGCCTTGACTAAAAATAACCCACCGCTTAGGGGCCGTGTGAGAGGTGGGATCCCCTCTGAGGAATTTCGTGCTTGAAAGGTGAGACAAGTCTCCTGAAAAGGTTATTATCTTGAGCAGACAAATCCTTCACCTGGTTGGGCTTTTTTTTTTTTTTCGTATACCTCAAACAAAGAGCCAGTACAATCAAAGAGCTGTAAGATCTTTTTTTTTTTCTTTTTTTTTCCCTGCTGCTTCTGTGCTGTTCCCTTTCATTTCTGCTGCCCACAGAAACTACCTCGCCTTCCTGTCTTCTACTGAATATACATCAAATGGGAGGTGAAGCACTGGCAGTCTTCACAGGAGAAGCCAGGTGCTGAGGGGGAGGGCGTCTTGCAATGCTTTCTCTAATTTATTTTTCCTCCTCCTTAGGGAAGAAGTAAACGTGGGTGACCCAGAGCAGACCGAAAAACGTGTGTGCGCCGCAGGCGGGGAAGGAGCCTAAAAAATGCGTGATGAGTGTGGGTTGGCTGCTGCTTCTGCTGGGCTAAAGGCGTGAGGGTCCACAGTGGGTCTGGTGCCGAAGGGTCCTGGGAGGCTGCTGGGATTCCCCCAGGCCAGGATGAGCTGTTGCAGACTGGGTCTCTCTCGGGGATCCTGCAGAGATGCTGCCCTTGCCCACACCTGGAAAGATCTGCCTCTTCTCCTTTAGGGAAAAGTCTTTTCTTCAGCTCTCTTAAAAAACAGTTCTGGCATGACCACAGGACCACTTCTGATTAGTTTTTTTCTCTTCTAAATGCCTTTATTTCTTCCTCCAGTCTTATATATAAAGTGTAATTTGCCTGTTCAAACCAAGACTGCTGCATGTTGTTACCTTCTGCGTGCGTACCAGATACAATAATGGCAATAAGCACTGGCCTGGAGAAAAGCATTGCTATCAGCCTGGTTTATTGTGCAATTTATTCAGCAAGAAGTAATCCTGGATATATTATCACAGAGGCCACTGCCATTCTTGTGGTGTGCACTTGCTTTGTGAAGCCTTTGCTTGAGGGGCTATTTCTAATATTTGGGTAGTTTTCTTCAAGGGGCTGTGTTGTTAATTATCTTGCTTGCAAACAGGATTCACTGAGTGCTTAGCGGTAGATACCATATTTATTTCAAGGAAAATTAGCTTCACAGACAGGTAGAATAGCTGTCAGATGCAAGACAACTGAATTGTACTTACTTTGTTCATGAGTCAGACAAGAGAATCGCTGGCTGCGTAACACCTGGGACTATGCCAGCAAGACCCCTGGGGCTTGGGGAAAGGCAACACCACAAATGCCTTTGCCCCAGATTGTTGTACTTGGAAAGAGCCCTGAAAGTCGATATTTCTGAAACCAAACCTTTATACACGTGGATATTGTCCAAACATTGCTCTGGATCTTACACTGGAAGGTGAACTGAGAGCACGTTTTGGCTTGTGTGCTGTAATATGCTTTTGCTGTTGTGCTTTGAAATATGGTTTTTTTTTATTTCTCCCTGGAGCACTGGGCCTTTCTGGCAGCTTGAACTTTGTGTCCCATAGTGTTTGCGCCATGGAAACATTTTGGTTTCTTCTGGTTTTTGCATTGCTTTGCTGAACGCCTTTGAGGACCACCCTGCCAGGTGGTCATCATCTCGCTGGTGATGCTCACGTGAGCATTTCCAGGCTGGATTCTCAGCCCACCCTGGTCCAGCCCTCCTTGCTCGATGCTGCTGATGACTAGCTGAAGTGAAACATGGGCGTTTTTCCCGCTCAGCACCTGGAAAGGGGAAATATGCTTTCTCTTATGTTCGTGTTTCTACCAAGCATAACCTAATGAGCGTGATCCTGCTTGTTCTCACCCGATGAAGGGCTGATAGACGTGTGTGGGTGAGAGCGCGCTGTCCCATACGGCCGTGCTGTGTCACGAGGAGCTGACAAATCCATTATCCCTGTAGCACTGGCTGCGATAGGAACACGCTGCTGCGAGCGGCTCCGGGCTGGTGCGTGATGGCTCAAGGTTGTGGCACCATAATCCATCTACAGAATTTTATGGGTTTTTGTAAGCCACAGATTGTAAAGGGAGCGGCTTTATTTCTAGGCTCTGCTACTATAGAGGTAGCCAGATGGTTTATGGTGTGATAGTGGGTCACCAAAGTATCTCTAGAAATGCTTGTATGTGATGTCTGTGTGAGATGGGTCATCTGCAAAGATGCAGATGTGATTCTCCATCTGAAACGTACAGCAGCAGCCTGATTTATATGTAACACACAGCAAAGGCTGAAATACGTGAAAAAAAGCAGCTCTCCCTCTTTTGTGCGGATAGCCTTGATTTCACTGCAAATAATCAATTCAAATCAGACAGCAAAGGGGTACAGTTCTCATGTTGCTACACTGCAGACATTTATTCCCCCTCACGTTCAGAGGTTTCCTATGTGGAGCAGTAGCTGGCTCTCGAAGGCTGTTCATCTTTCCCTGACACTGTCTGGTTTGGTTTTATTTAGATCTGGCACTTTTTAAAAAGCAATTCGGACATGCCACTGCACTGAGGCTGTTGATTCATTAACATACATCCTCCAAACCCCACATCCAGCCCTTCCAGGGGAGGCTGAGACACCCTGTACCACACCAGCCCTCTCCGGATGCCCTCCCGGGGTCTGTGCTGCTGCGACTGAGCTCGGTGCTGTGCCCCTTGTCTAAGAATAGTCTTACAGTCTTGAATGCTTGCCAGCTTCTGATAGCTCAGCAAGCAGAGGGAAGAAACACAGCCATTATGTAATGGCTTCTCCTGGCCAGGAAAAAAAAGAAACCTACACATTTATTGATCTCCTGTCTGAAAACCTCAGTAACTCTATGTAATTGATGACCAGCTGTTACGAAAAGCTGTTTGGAGGAAGAACATTTATAATTAAAGAACAGACACTTCAAATTCAACTCTCCCTCCATTTTTTCATTGCATTTCTCTGTGCTGTCTTGGGAAACAACCATCCTGTCTGGGCCTTTAAGCTTCTCATTTCAAACCAATATCTGCCTTTCCCAGAGAGCAACGTTGCATTCTCCAATTTCACTCCCTGTGCTACGGAGAGGAACTATTCATGGAGCTGTGTGAGGGAAGGAGATTAAGGAAATATCGAGACTAACAGATGGGAAGCAGGCAGTGGATGACGTGTAGGCAGGGCTGATGTTACAGCTAGTCTTATCTTGTTAGCAGAAATATGTTGCAATAAGCAGAGTTCTGGGAGAGACGTTAGTTTTGAGTATGGAATTAGAGAACTCCTTTCTATCTCGTGAGGGGCCTGCCTGTCTAAAAATGTTGTGTTATTAGATGCCCTCGTACCCCTGAACATTTAGATCCTGATCCTCTTTTTTTCAGACCTGCCGATCTCCTCTGGGATTTGGAGGTGAAAATGTTTCTGGCTTTCTCTGCTGAAAGCACGATTGTCCCCATTTCTCTGAGGGAAACCCAAAATATAGGTCACTCAGCCTGACCCTACAGCTTAGCTCTCCCAGACCAGTGACTATCCACAAGTTAAGCTAGAGCCTGCCTCTCCTCCCCCCTCACAGACACTCTGAGTAAGGACTACACTGGAAATAGATAATTTAGCATGAGAATTATATTATGCATTTAAATATAAATTGCTGGGAAATTGACAATTGCTTTGTTTGAATTGTAATGACTCGAGTAGGTGTGGTTTTTTTCTTAGAGTACATTTTAACGGGTATTTATGTCCTTTTACATTCATTTCAAACATCAATGCACACGTGTCCTTAAGCTTTCAGCTGTAAATCCTTGAGCTATCATATTCCCATTATGAAAACCCATTTCTTTGACCTCTCCAGCAACTGTGGACTGGCTCTCTTCTCCCCCTCCCCACCTCTGTCTTTTTGGAAGATCCCTTTTTTTAATTCAAGGAGACAAAAATCTCAAGCCCAACAAGAAAGCTGCTGAGTGCAAAGGTTCGTTACCAGCCCCACCAGTCTGAATGGTGCTGCTTGGAGCCAGGCACGTAGAACATTAACTCTAAGCTCTTTGCCAGCAGCTGAGCACAGCTGATGGTACCAAACCCATCTTCCAAACTTGGCAGCCCCTCAGTCCTGGTACTGACCATCAGTTCAGGATTCAGATGCTGGGGCTGAGCAGCTAACACGCAGGTGGTCTGATCCCATTGCTTGTGCAGGACATCTGGAAATGAGACTGAGCACACCATTTTTTTTTCCCATGGTAAGGAGGGAAAGGGGGAAAAAACAGATGTACACAGATCCGTTCATAGCAAAGACTTGGTTTCATCCACGGATGCTCCTATCCTCTTTGCAGGAGACTGAGCACCAGCCTGCAGCATGAATGAGAGAGAGTGATAGGGTGGCTGGTCACCCGAGTCCATTCTCAGGCTTGGCCCAGAAACGGAGGGGTTTTTTACCATCTAAAAAGCTAGCAAAGTGAGGGAAACCAGGGGTTAATCACCTCTACCCTCCCCATCAAGTTTAACAGACACCGGTGGGAAAAGCCTGGGTTTCGGCTCTGTTTGCAAGGTGGAGAGCCGTAAATACCATTATTCGTAGAGTCTGTCTGAGGTGCAGCCAACTTTCAGGAATGCCGTGTCTTGGTCCAAACAAAACCTGCATGTTTCTCATTGGCCTGGCCTTGTTTCTAGAGACTGTTTCACTGATTGATACAGGAGATATAAACAAAAATTGAAATAACACATGCCTGGAAATGTAAACAAAACACTTGCAGCAGAGAGAGAAGATTGCAAAATCAGCAGCTCACAGGGCTAGAATGCAGCCATCCAGTCCCCAAAGCCAAGACACTAAGAAAACAAATAAATAAACAATAGAAATAAAACCGACTGCAGTAAGCCTCTGACCTTAATTGCATGGATGTATGTTTGTGAAAGGCAGAATCAAACTTTTCCCTCCCAGCCCCCACTCTAATTCTTTTGGCCTCAGTGGCATAAAATGCTCAGGAGCCCCATCTGGTCCCTCTATGTCTTGTCTGCTCACGCCAGCACCAAGAAAGTCAAATCTCTTGTTGTTTTTCTGCAGAGGAGACCCACAGGTTCACCCCCCCCCAGTCCTAGGCTCTTCTCCCAGTTCTTCCCCAACTTGCAGTACAGATGTGTGGAGAAGCAGTTGCTCACCTCCTGACCTGAATAGATCAGGTGGTGACGATCACGTATCACTGATGGTGAGTTTTCCCTCACTAGCACGTATGACCTTCATCAATGGGGAACGGCTGTTGGGGAGTTGGAGAAGCCAGGCGTAGTTTGCTGAGCCACAAAGGTGTAATTATAATGGGTTCCATACAGTTGTGTTGTAATTTATCACAGTCAAAATTTGCCCCTAGTGATGCTTAATGTTTATGTAGGACTCCACGTTATTAGATTAAAAGGCATCTGTTCAACCAAGGTGAAAAGAGAGACAGGGTGCCCGGTGGTTCCCTCCCCAGTGCATCCCTGGTGCTTTCCCGGGTGAACCCCCCGGTCAGGTCTTGGATGCATCCCCTGGGTGCACAACTGGGTTCACCTGCACACCCACATGGTGCTGCCTCCCAGCAATTCAGAAACTTCCCCCCGAAAGATTGCGCCTCCCATTTCTGGAAGCACTTCCGTGGGAGGTACAGACACAAGAGCTGATGGAGCCCCTGAGCTCTGCTCCACGAGGAAGAGGGTGCAGGTCGGGCCCATGCACTGTTTCTCTCTGGTGTGTTGAAACTCCCCTCCGGGCTCTCGCTCACAGACCTGGCAGCGCATTTCCCGAGTGGCAGCTCCTGCTGTGGCCAGGTGGGAATTCTTCCGGGGGTGTGTTAAATATCTCAGTTCTTCAACTTCTCTTTTTTGAGCCTCAGACAAAAACATGACAGCTATCCCACAAATCAGCCATCTAAAAGAAGAAAGAAGAAGAAAAAAAAAAAAAGGAGTCACGTTTAATTACTCCTGAAGGGGAACTTCTAAATGAGGAACGCTTATTAGTGCAATATATTTTTTCTTCTGTAGCTTTGAACTGATCTCTAATAGTGCCAGCGCAGTCCCAGCATAACCTTGGAGTGTGTTTCATTATCATTCAGATGGAAACTGCTGTCTTATGACTGCAGTTTTAAAATACAGTGCATTTTTATAATTTTTAAGTAGGCAATCAAGTGGACATAACACATGAAATTATACCCAGTCTTGGCACCAAACCCTGCCCTTCACTTGCCCATGCTGTTCAGTGGATATTAAGGTCTGGGTGCAGCTGGGGGTTGGATTTCAATCCCAGGGTGGTCCCGCACTTCTCTGCTCTGACAATAGCAACATAAACATGTAGGAGTTTGTGAATTCAGTAATTTTAAGGTTGCTCAAGCACTGGGACAACCTCCTTTCCTTCCCTTTCTCAGCGTGAAAGCAGCAGGTCACAGACAGAAAGTGGCTTCTGGCTGGAGAAACTGTGACCCATGAGCTGGCCCTGACGGTGGGTTGCTGGGAGCTTCAGATGCTGCCACGTGTTATCAGCAGTGACCTGAGGGTACCAACATCTTCAGCTAATTTCCTCCCCTCAGGCAGCTCTCCGAATCTGCAAATCCATTCCCTTAGCTAATTAACAGATGGCAAAAGCAAAACTAATCAATCATTTCCCAGTGGGGCTGCTGGTAGTCTGTCACTCTGGCAACCAGAGAGGCTCTGCCCTGGCCCCACTGCCCCATCATTCCCAGGCAGACACCTGAGCATCTTGCTTCATCTTGGGCTTCATTTCAGTCTTGACAGAGGGGGATGAGCGTTTAGCCTGGAAGCCACACAGTCTGTAGGAAGCTCCATTTCTTCTTGCCTACATTAGCCGTTGAAAAATAGCGGTATGTTCAAGAGACTGCAGTAAAAGAGAACCAGGAACGATAGGGTGAGGTCGGAAGCCGATAAATATTGGGGAGGACAGATGTCTTCTTTTCGCTGATGAAAGAATTAATGTGTTTCCATTGGTAATTAATGTATAGGCAGGGAAAAATGAAAAGATGGGCAAGTTATTCTTGATTTTAGCTCCACTGGGTACTCAGGAAATAATGAAATAATGCTGCAAAATATGACATGTCTCACATGGGTGTGCTGCTTTGATCTGGATTTGGAGGCCCGTAGACATCTCCAAGAGTCTCTCATGGCTCCCCAGTGCCCAGAGGCAGCCTGGGCTGATCTCCGTCAGCTGCCTGAGGTGGTTGTCCAGGAGAAGATGGCACCTGAGGTGCTTAGAGGACCCCATGCTGGATCGTGGGCAGCTCACTACCAGGTCCAAGTGCTGGGAGCACCGTGGTGCTACAAGAACAGCCTGCAGCACCTGGTGCGTCATTGTCGACTCGCTCCTAAATCTGCTGGGAGTCCCCAGTGTTGGAGCCACTCACTATAAATGTAAGGCAGCCAGCCTGGAGACGCTGGCAATCCCTGCTGTTGCAGAAATGAGTGTGGTGGTGATCTGCTGTGAGGCCCTTGGATAGTGGGCTCACGAGCGTCTGAACAAAACACTGAGTTTTGCTTTAGAAACTTCTCCTTTCTGTAGGATGTACCTGACACAAATGACTGTGTTTCTGGGTATATTGCAGTTTTTAATGTATTTATTCTTATGGCACACCTGGATGGAACACCTCTGCTCCTCCGTACCCCTGGTGTGCTCTCCCACCTCCCCGCACTTCTGTCTGCCAAACATTTCTGCAAGCTGCCGTCAATGCTGCAAGTGGATTACGTTAACCAGACTCAAAAGAGAGCTTCTTTGTTGCAGAAAAATGCCTCCGTTTGTTAGTTTAACCTCAGAAGTTTTCCCCTGGCAGAGGCTCAAATATGTGCCACAGGAGCGATGTTTCACTGCTGTCTTCAGGGCCTCACAGGTTTTCCAGGTTTCTCAGCCCACCTCTGTTGCTTCTCTCAAGTTTCCCCTCTGTATTCCCCAACATCTCCACCCACCTTTTGGAGACCACCATCTTTTGAAAGCTGTGTGCAGCCTGGCCTTGCACCAGCCAAACAAAATGCCTAAAGCCGAGAGCAGTGACCAGCAACTCTCCTGGGCTGTACACTGGAACAAAAGACGATTGACCTCTTATTTTTTGAGCTGCTCTTTGCATGCTGATTTTGTTTTTCCTGCCTTCCACACAGTGTTGCTGCCCGTGATTCAGCCTTGCCAAAAGCCTTTGGGGACAGCAAGCACCACGATGTGCCGAGGTTGGCCAGAGCAAGTGGGGTGGCAGACAGTCCGAGATGCTCTCCTTCCCTAATCAAAGGGGGTCTAGTGAAGCTTGAGAGTTTCTGCCAAAGCCACATTTAGCACAGGGAGCTGATTGCAACACTCACATTACTCACTGCGGGTTTATAAATAAAACCAACCCAGGCTCAGTCTCTCCTGACACCAAATGAAGAAATGTGAGGGGCGGCCCCAGTATGCTGTCCTACTGAATTACTTGAAGCTTGCATCTCCAACAGCCTTCCCTCAGCACACAAGGGATGGTGTCCAGCTCACCATGGCAGGTGGGTATAGCTGCAGGAGGGGAGCTTTAATGCGTCCTTTCCTCAGCAAACATGTCAGGGTGGTTTCTTTTGCCTTTCCTGGCTGCCCAGAGCAGCAGGATTTCCTTGCTCGTCTTCTGCCACCGCTTGATTGCACTGAAATGAAACCTGGGTGTTTGCTGCTGGAGTGCTGGACCACGTTCAGGAGACACGGCCGAGTTTCACTGTCCCACAGCACACCTGTGTCTGACCACAAGCACGCATCTAGGGGCAGAAACCTTTGGATGTCCTAGCACATACCGCAGAAGACAACACTCAGAAATTGCTTCCTTAAATACCTACCGAGCAGAAAGCAATACTAATCAAGGGAAGCTCTTTCCCCTTAGTAACGAGCTGACGCTGTGACATTGAAACGTCTGATGCGGCAGTGATCGTACAGCAGCGAGAGTCTGGGACCCCATGGATATGCTGCCGGTTTGCTCTGTGCCAGGCAGAAGTAGGGTCTGTGCTCTTAAACACACAAAATATCTTCCCCTGCAAAAGTCAGGATTTGTTAATAGCTGCTCACAGGTTCGCCTCCCGAGTGTCACAAGGTTTGGGCGTTTTCTTAAATTTAAAGATGATTCTGGATTCTGAGTTTTATTGATTGCAGACACCAATTTCCAGTGGAGCTGCAGCTACAGTTGCAGTAAATTGAAGCCAGCTGAAAGCAGGATTTCTTTCTCGGTTCTTTCGCAAATGCCCCCAAAGCAATCGATGGGCCCTGCAGAGTCACGGGCTGCTTGCTGCTCTGGGTGAGAGTGAAATGTGGTCACTGCTGGGATCACGTCCTTCCCGTCTGCCATGGCCAGAGGACCACAAGCACTCCAGGTGAATTGCACACCCCAAAGTATCTAAAACATGATAGAGTAAGTGAGGATATTCAGGAAAAGGGAGAGGAAATGTCATACAACCAAGAAAACTTGCTCGAATGCATGTACATCTTCTTAATGCCTAATTGAGAAAGACACCCAATGGTTTCCAGAGCTCAGTAGCTGGATAAAAATGGAGTACAGAGGTGGTGGAGTGACAATATCTGTTAATGAAAAAACAGAATATACGGCTTGGGCTGTTGGGCACTTGGCCCAGAGCTTGACCAGAGCAAATCAGCTGAGCTGCGCTGGAGTCAGCACCAGCGATATTCAATTCTCTTCCTTGTCAAATGCCATAAATTAAAAACAGAATAAAAAGCTTTTAAGGGATGTGCTCACTGACAGTTTAATATAAGTGGCTGCGGGATCGTTTTCTACAGATAGGTTTATATCAGGAAAGAAATTACCACTCGCTTCGTAGCAGGTATTTTACTGTTATTGCAGAGTTTCCTGATATGGTTATTCATAGGGAGTGACTTTGCAAACAAGCATCATGTGGAAAGCAGTGGGACAGCGGGTCCCCGTGGCCATCAGGCTGTGTGATGGGTGCCCCAGCCCCTACATCCGTGCCAGGCTGAGACAGGGTGAATACAGCTGGAAGGTCTGCAGGGTTTCTCTTAGTTCCAGTGGTGAAACCAGCCTCTCCACTCAAGGACACGGCTCAGAAAGCCAAGGGACATCCCCAGCCACCAGACATGCCTTCCTTTTTGTCCTCCATGCCTCCTGCCCTGCTCTGCTGACACAGAACCTCAGCACTGCTCTCACCCAGATACGTGGTAGTGCATGAATCCACTGCCTATCTGATGTTCTGATGAAAAGAAGAAAGTCCCCAGAAAATTCAATTTGAATGAGCAGAAGCTGTGTACGAAATTTAGCTTCTAAGGTTTAAATGAGCGATTTTGGCGTTCAGCCATGTAAATGTCACTCTTTTTTTTTAAGTACTTTAAATAGGTTGTTTAAAAATTTCCATTTTTAATTCCTTCAAGAGGTTAATCTGAAGATGGGTTGGAACAGGCATTAGTCAACCGAATATTAACTTTAAGAGCTTTTGGAGGTTTCTTGAGGGAAGAAAAAAAAAAAAACCAACTTCACGACAGCCCAAAATATTTTTTCTTCGATTTTTCAATTTTAACATTATGCAAAAATCACATGGGTCAAATTTCTGAATAATAACATTATATCTTCTTGGCTGTTGATATCTAGGTCGTCGGCACAAACCACTTACGATCTGTGAGGCCATGGTGAAATAATTTGTGGTTGCTGTGTGGAACCTATTGCTTTCATTGCACTTACATTCAAAATCTGGGTAACAGATTTTTCACCATTTTGCCCACTTGCCTGCTGTTTTTTTCTCAGTATAGTTAGCTTTATAGCTAAGTAAGGAGAGCCCTATGAACCAAAGTTTCAGGATTTCTAAGGGAGTGCCAAATTTAATACTAACGTCCCTGGATTTATGACAAAGGTGACACCACTCATAATGTTGCTTATTATTACTATCTAACAAATTTGATTTGTAGTATGGACTTGGCTCAGTGCTGATGAATGCCAGTGGAAACCCTTCCACTGAGTCCAGCAGGCTTTGTACCAAATCATATTTGCATCTGAAGATATACGCTGGCTAAATATAATCTAGGATAAAAAAAGGTCAGCTTCTTTGGAAGGGAAAGGTTAAGAGAGTACATCCATTTATGCCTTTGTGTGCATGATTTTTTAAAAGCCCATCATAAGTAATCTTCTTTACTGCAGATTTGACCAATTTTTTTTCTGCCTGAAAAACATAAAAAAAATTAATATTAGGGAAGAATATTAAGGGATATTGGTTTCAAGTGAGATACTAGGAATAAGAAGAGTTTGGGCTTGTTAATATTCTTGAGTTCCTTCCCAGTAGGTAAGTGCTCTAGGTGCGAAATAAAAAGATTTCAAATAAATGCATCAGAGGTAACTCTCTCTGCAAGGAAGACTCAAACCAGACACCTTCCTTGACATCTCCAGTATCTGTCCGTGTCAGTGAAATTCCTAGAGTGGCCTCCTTGTTCAGCTGTGCTTTGCCCAGATTGGCATTGCGAAGATTTGACTGTCTTCTGTTTGAGAAGTATTAGCTCTTGTGATCCATTTTATTTTTTTTTAATGAACATTTTTTTCTGACTGGTTTGTTGGCATCCTTGTAAATTGTGAAGCCCTTCCTTATACACCTACTGCAATCTGGAATTTATTTCCATTAGTTTAATGGCGCAAGTAGGGAGTTACAAGGAGATGGGTATGGAGAAAGCCGAGCAAGTGTCACTGCTGCCAGGGAAGCCATTGGATTCGGAATGGGTGCTGGTGGCACGTGTGTTGCTGCCATGATAGTCATTGTGTTGTTAGAGAATTTGTTCCTCATGCCTGACTTGTATCTGATATGTATCTGCCTTGTTGCAAGTTCACTTCATGCCTTTTTGTCCTGCAGTTTTGGTTACGTCATCCAAATTTTTCTTTAGACTAAACCCGTTTATTCCATCTTTCACTGCTTCTCCCCTACCAGACACCTCTCACCCTTTGTTTATATGCAGGCTCACATGCATACCCACCCAGGATGTTAACTGCTGATGCAATTATTATTATTATTACTCTTGCTTTCAGCAACACCTTAACTCTTCTGAATGCGATAAGCTATATTCCCTACTTGTCTAGGAATGGTAATGGCTGACTGCGCTGCTCTGTAATGTCACGTGAATAGTTAAACACGGGTGTGTTTTCATCTGCTGCAGTTCAAGGCTCCCAGGTGCCAGCAGCTCCCCGCATCTTGCTCACATATACGTGAATTTTTCACAAGCTTATGCTGTACAGTGATCATTCAAGGCAGAGATTCCTTTGTTTCTTCCGTGTATCCTTAGACTAATGCTATCCATATTTGTTATGTATAGTAATCTGTGTGATTTCTTCTATAAATAACAATCTCAAGCCTCTCTCCTGTCTTGTTTACCGTAGCTAACTTTAAGTTGTGTGTCTCCACCAGAGCTGTAGCCTAAATGAATAACGATAAAAATCATAACGTAGGCTTGGTTGTAGTAAATGAGGATTTTCTTGGTTCTGCTGCAAATCAAGCCTTTCAAAACATCTTTTTATCTAGTCTCTATAAATACAGTACAGTGGTGACAAAAGACAGGTGCTAGTTTCAGACTTAAAGCTGTCGTGTTAGTGGCTGGCATTAAATATATAATTCCTGCTGTGTCTGCAGCATCTATAAATGAAAGTCTCCTGAAGGAGAAGTCTCCAGGGAGGGTAAAGAGCTGTGAACCAGTGACTGCAGTGTGCCTTGGAGAGATGAAGTTAGGAGGAGAAGCTGAAAACGTGATATGTCTTTTTCAGTTTGACCTCAGCCTCTAATAGTGTTTGGCAAGTCAGCCTGGCAGATAAATTGGTTCATATTAGAAAATGGGGTTGATTTATTATGAAATTGATTGCAGCCCTGTCCTGCGCTGAAGGCATTAGCGATAACAGCATCGGGTGCCTCAGCTCTTAACTAATGGGCTTCCTCCAGGCTTTCCACTTGCTGCCGGGCTTTTACCCACAGCCAGCAGCAGCCAAAGCAAACGGCTCTGCTGGTCCCTCCTCACGGACACAAAATCCTTCCCAGGCAGGGCAGTGTCAGGGAACACAGGTTGGGGTTTCTGGATGAGCTGGGGTCTTGGGAGCCTGTAACCAGCTCCTTCTCCATCACCTTTGGGCAAGACGGGCTGAGATGCTCTAGAGGCAACTGGCATTTCCCAGAACATCCCGCAGGACCAGGGCCAATACGACTCTTACAACCAGCACCCTGAAATATCAAAGCATTGTATGTGTTGTTCTTAAGACTGTTTCCTGAAACTGGAAATGGTTACTGGAAATAAGGAAAAGTATCTACTAAACTTCTTTGTTTTCCTTTTCTTTGGTGATACTGAAAACTCTTCTAATGACATAGAAAAACCATCACCAAATGTAACAAGGGAGTTTCGCTGCTTTTTGCAAACAAAGCTGTTATTTGCCCATGATGGCCACAATCTGCAATGCAGTTGCCTCAAATCCCTCAACCTGTTGGGGAATAGCCTTTCCATCTGGGGCTGATTAGAATGCAAATGAGCAAACCAAACATAATGGCCACTTAGTCCCTGTAAACTATTCAGGGTCTATCTAATTTGGGAAACTCTAATCTACTATTTAGAGTATGGATACAGATATAATAAATAGGAAAAAGAGTGTACCTGGTGTCAAAAGGCAATCTTTTATGTTCATGTCTTTCTCTTTGGACACTTATCCTGGACCCTACCCCAAAGAGCAAAGGATTTTCTTGTTTAATTTGCTGTAGTGGTGGTTAAGACTCTTCCAACAGCAGTGATTAGAAGTCACTGAATAGCGGACGCTGCAACATTTAGTGGCTGATTTAAGCAATATTTTTCAATATTTTTGAAGAAAGGGGTTTTCAATGATTGAAATGCCCCTTTAGACATTTTCAAAATGAAAAATTTCAGTATGAAAGAACTGCGTGGCTTGAAAGGAAAGCTCATTGCAAGAAAGCCTGTAATTGGACAAAACTGAAAATAAACTTTTCAAAATAACTGAAAACAAATTGATTTGGGGAATGAAGGAAGGTTAAATTTTTATCCATGTTTTCCAACAACTGCCTGCCAGTTACATATGAGTTCTCTTTCTGCATAAATTGCTTTTCAGGTAGTGGTGACACTTGTTACACCACCCCCGTGATGGCCTGTGCTGCTGGCAGTGACACAAGATTGTCTGGCTCTGCTTTTTTCCATCAACTTCAATACCATTTTCATTTATGAAAAAGCAGTACAGGATAATTGCAAAACATAAGCTTTTGCAGAGAACAGTTGTTTCTACAGGAAGCACTCTATCTCTTCAAACCAGTTTTGGAGATAATGGCTTTCACCTTTCCATCCTAGCAGAAGGTAGGTCACATCTGGCAACAGCTGCCAAGAAACCAAGTGACAGTAGTGTGTGTCTTATTGAAGCAAAATGTCCACATGGTCAAGAGCCACAATCATCTACACCACCACAAATCCTCTCAGGCCAGTACTGTACCTGCCCTTCTAGGGTCCAGGTCTAGGGCTCGCTAAGGCTGCAGAGCTCTGGGTGACATCAAGACACGTTCCTCTCGAGTATGGATGTGCTTGAGCTGAAGATCTTATAGCATCCACACTCTGCTCATTTACCAGGCAGTCCTGGGGAGCATTCACCATGGATGGGCAAAACGCAGTTTTCCCATCACACCACTTCCAACAGCACCAAGCAGATAATATACTGATACGAGCAAGATAGCTGGGAGCCCCGTATATTTTCCAGACTAATTTTTATAAAGTAGCACATTAGCCTGAGAAACAGTTCTTAATATTGTGAATAATTGTCTAACATGTCCCTTTTTCAGGCTTGTGCTTTTATCATTAACACCTCCTATTAGCAAAAACTCAGAGTCTGAGATGTTCCTTTGATTTAAAAGGTTATAAATTTTAGATGCAATGTCAGAGAGTAAATTTTACAACACAGCTGAGCTGTGGACTAATTAAAAGACTACCCCAGTACTCTTCTCACCCAATACATCTCAGATTTGTGACAGCCTTCAAGAAAAGTCATGAATTATGCCACGTGCACCATATGCAATCTATTGATCTCTCTGTATGTACATATGCTCTGTGTGTGTGTGTGTCCTATAGCCCATGTTCATGATGGTTTCTTCACAACCGCATGCACAAATGAAAGTTTCTCATGCCAGAGAATTTTTAACAGTGCAAGTAATGATTGCAGTCATTTTGCTTCCTTGCCACCGCAGGGTCACTACTGCTGTTTAATTGCAGGTGTCCTAGAAGACAGAGCTGGACATTATACATCAGAGGAAGAAGGTTCACCTACTTGCATTGCTCCAGTGCACAGAGGTGAGATTTGTCTGTCATTGAGCCGTTGCTTAGGTCTTAATCAAGGTACCCTGACCCATGCTTTGTTGATTCTACGTAATTTAAAGGGAAAATGGGAAAAATGCTCATGTTTCGCTTGACACCATGCATTGAGCGATCCCATATCTTTTTGTGCTCAGAAACAATGTCCTCCTCAATGCTCCACCTGACGCAGAAAATCAGGATGTCTCTAAGTTGACTTGTGTTTCCTGGGGTGGTATGAAGTGTCTTTCTGCCTGCCAGTATCTCTTCCTAAGGCAATGTCTGCAATGGACAAGATTCTCTCAAACATTAGCAAAGCAAATATTTAAAGAGCAAAAGGGCAGCATATGTTTGAGCAACAAGATCTGGGGTGACCAGGAGAAAGTGAGAAATTATATCAACCAGCTTTAGCCAGTGAAACCCAAAGGTATATCTCTGAAGTTTCATGGACTAGTTTTTAATTATTCTCAGTCAGTCTCATTTTCTGGATATTGACGTCAGTGGATTTGGCACTAAATCAACAGGGAAACAGAGGGATAGTTTCATCCCTACACATGCAGAATTAGAGATTCGTACCAAGATAGATGAGCTGGATTTAGAAGAGAGGGAATTTCTGACTGAGAATGTTCTTGTAAAAAGTATTATACAGTATTAGGCTTGTGTGAGCTCCCAGTGTAATAAAGGAGAATTGTATAAGCCTTGGCAGGAACATCTCACTAGGACTTTGCTTTGATGGAAAAGCCTGGAAACATACACTTAGTTTTCCTATAGCTGTAATTATCTGGCTCTATTGATCATGGTGTTAAGGTTATCCAATGGGTAGGGTGTGAGCAAGGATCAGGTTCAGTCCATGAATTAAAGCTGCAGAGTGTCAGCTCTAATTTACACGCATACAGTTTGAAAATTGTCCTTCTGCAACTGCAGAGCTCCCTGGGATTGACACAGATAGGCAGCATATGGAGCCTGTGCAGCAGGAATGGGGGCACCCAGCATTGGCATCGCTGCTCTGTATTATGCAAATATCTGGGTTACGAAAGAAGCAAAGAAGGGCAGAATAAAATGGGGAGTCTGGTCTCTTCTGCAGGCGCATGTAAAACCCTTGGTGACATTAATGAAATTCACAGTCTTGTGGGAAAGAGGACAGGCTCCTCAGCTCTGATTTTAGCTCTGCAAGTGTGCAGTACCTTGAAGGCAAGAGACGGTGATTGCTGTGGTTTGCATGTGAGGCTTTGCACAGCAGGGACATCTATGGAGCCTGCACAGTAAAATATGCTCTTCCATGTTCTCTAATACCACAACCAGAGCCGAAGTGCAAGAATGAACAGTTTCAGTGAACAGGGCTCTTATTAACATACCATTATTCACTCTGGAGACAAGCCTGTCCCTTCTGCTGCTGAGCTGTTAGATAAGGAGGAGGCCAGCAGAGAAGCAGGAGACAATAGCTCTCACGGTTACGTGGTGTATCCATCCCATAGCATGCTGCTGTACTGCATGGACCAAACAGAGAGAGGAGTCCACCTACCCCCTGCAGGCAGCTCAGCCCTCGCCCCCAGGTGCTCTCGAGTAGAGCTGGGCTGCCCCTCAGCTGAAGGCTTTCCTGGAGGGTTTCCAAAGAGGGCCTGGTGATGGGATGTTTCTGGGAAGCCCCAGCCTTGAGCATGCAGGGTTGCTGCAGCTTGATCCCACCAGCCCTAGTGCTTGCTCTCCTCTCTCAGCCTTGGGGCCCCCGACCGCCGGCTGATTGCCACCCTCCTGCTCCTCCCTCTGGCTGGCTGAAAAGGCAGGGGAGGAGGAAGGGGAAGGGTACCCGAGGCACAAGATATCCTACTAAGACTATGCTGTTCCCCAGCTGCTATATCATCCCGTCCAGGAGGTGGCTGTATGTCAATGGAGAACGCTGTTCCAGGAGGGTACACGTTTCATACCTACCTGCTCTGCAGGGAAGGTGTGGAAGCTGATGAGCTATGACCAGCTGAAAGGTCCATAGAAAAGGTGTTCACTTCAGCAGGAGCAGCGACAAAGCAGGCGTGAAATCCTACCGCACTCTACTGCTGTTATTTGACTTTCACCATGACTGCTGTGCAGTTGCCTGTCCATTCACAAGCGTTTGTTGTGGGCTTATTTGGGTATATCTTGGCATTTGAGAGGTGTCAACCTGCTAAAACCTAAGTGGCAATAGCTAATCACAGTTAGTTTTATTCTCTGCAGAACATTAACACGAGAGCATATGGCTCAATAGCATAACTTACTTTCTCTAACAGCATGGTCAGTTCTGTAAAAAAAACAAACAGTGGAGGACATGGTCCTTGCTGTGAGCTCTGGCGATCCTGTAATCAGAGACGCATCAAATGAAGAAAAAAACTTCCACTCTCACATCATTATTTATTCAAAAGAACGGCAACACCAGGTTTTCTACTCACCTCTGATACCCTGAGAAAACACAGCCTTCAAAAGTAAATTATTTTTGCTGGGTCCTTGAAATTCAGTGCCACTCACTTTGGATTTGAAATCTCTCTGTAAAGGTTTAGAGATGGAAATTTCAATCCCAAGACCCCAGAGAATGTGCAGAGTGGGTGTTATACTGTATCCATTCAGAAAGCAGCCATATCCGCCTGTCCGTCAAAATCAGAGGAGTCCGTTGCCTCGTGTGTATATTCAGTACTCTAAGCAAGGGCTGTAAACAGTATTTGCAAGATTTCCAACAACCTTCCACAGCGAATTCTTTACAGCACAAATCTTTTCTATCATAATTTACATTTTGTACTTTTTTTCCCAAATCTTCAAAGTCAGAGGACCAAATCCTTCCTTTACAATGCTGCTGTGAAAGCTCCTGACTCACAGGAATAACCAGAGTGTAGGATTTGGCTTAACTTCTTGGCTTGATGCCGGTATAAGGTTTCATAGATCTTTTTTAGGTGTTTCCTATTGTCATGGCAACTCTGATCAAAAACCTTTTCATGAATAGCCTCGTCAATTGCAATACAAGCTCCTGGGTGACTACAGCCTGCTCTTCTGCTCCAGCGTGATTTCACAAGCTCCTCTTGCTTGACCTTTCATCTCCTATCTTTCCCCAGATCCCTTATTGCTCAAACTAGAAATATATCTTTTGTTTTGCAAGAAAGCTTTAAAAATCTTTCTAAGTGATAAGCAACAGCCAGATCTTGCAGCTGACTTCAAGAAGTGCGTTGCCTTAGGAGAGATTATGGGCTATAATAAGTGCCTCTCCCATACAACAGAGCATGGACCACAATAAATCCCTATGAGCATTGGCTCTAGCAGAGCCTTGAACTCCGCACCTCCCTAAAACCATCCTGTAACACAGAGAAATGAGCCAAGCTGTAGAGAGGAGTGTGCTTTGTAAAGGGGATCCCACCTGTGGACAACCAATCCCACCATCAGATTCCCCCACACTGCTGTGACAGCTGAAGGGGATACCGTGTGTGTCACCGAAGTCTAAGGCCACTTTGCCTGCTCAGCTCTGGGACAGTGGCGTGGAGAATCCATGTTAGTCGATGCTGCTAGATTTGACTTTTTGTATCTGATTTTTTCAAAGGTGTTTGAGCAGCCACATGGGAACTTGCAGCATTTTGAAAATCCATAAGAGTTTTGCCCTTGGCCTTCTATAAGACCAGGTTTTGTCAGCTGTCTCTAAGGTATTTTGCTTACCAGGAGCTGAAATAGCTTGGTAGAAATAATATAAATTTTGCATATACATCTCATTTAAAGTTGATATCATTATCCTCAGACAGGGAAAATAAGGTAGAAAGAGATGAAATCCCATGCCCTAAGGTCAGCCTATCGCTAACCCCCAGAACAGAAAAGAGATCTCTAGTTTCCTCTCCCACGTGGGAGCCACTGCTACAATTCATTATTTTAAGCCTTGCAAAAAAAAAAAAAAAAAAAGGTAGGAAGGAAGGAGAAATAGAAATTACAGGGATAAAAATCCTTCCTTATATATACATATATATTATATATATGCTATATATTATATATAGTTTTGTCTTGTCGTGTGTCTTCAACCCTGCTTTAAATAAAAACTCACAGACTTGTCGGTTTCCATCAGGCAAAATTATTATTCGGCTTTAGAAGGAACATCTTGCCAAGTATTGCAGTTCAAAAATAAGGAAAACAGCTCTGCCAAAATGCAGCAAATGTGATTACACAAAGCCAAGAAGACCATAATTAGATCATTACCATGGAAACAACCTAATTACATGTGTAATGCAGCAAGGTCTGAGCTGCATATCCGAATGTGTTTTGCTATTGTCTAGCAGGGCCATAGCACTGCCGTTTGCCTTGTGTTATTAAGCCACCTTGATCATTTTGGATTGCATTTTCTTGGAATAAGTCCCCCTCCCCGATATGGGAAGAATTAAACTGTGCATGAAATGACTTGAGCAAAACTGCCTGAGGCTCGGCACGGCGTGCAGGCAAACGGGATCCTGCCTGCACGACCAACAGGGCTAGGCAGCCACGACTTGATAGAAGGTCTCTTTCACCAAGATCTGGAGGTCCCCAGGTAACAGCCTGCGGTCCCTTAGCCATGTCCAGGAGTTCGCATTTGATCATAAATACAACCCTGGAAAAAAAAGCAGAGCTTGCCAGAGACTTGCTAGAAGTTGCCGCCTTCCTCTGCCTTGTATTAATTTCTCCACTGCTGCAGTAATTCACTGCCATGACGCTGCTCAATGGAGATGGTGTATAACGGCCAGTCAAAGGTGCCCAGGGACACGTGTTGAGTTTTTGTGTAGCTGGACTATATTGTGAAAATGGGGGTTAAGCAGAGATGAGTTCTGATACTGTCTCACTGTTGGATGCCAAATCACTCCTGAAGGACAGTGTCATGGTTCTTATTTTCAGGCAGAGGAAATGAGAGGAGGTAAAAGGACGTGTGTGTCAACTTGGAGAAGCAAGGCAGAATCGTGAATAAACTATACATAATCCAAAATAATTTCATGGAGCAGAAGCCAGAATCGTATATACATGGTTGCATGTCTTGCAGCATAAGATGCAGAGGGAGAGACAGGGAAGTCAAAGATGAACCTTTGCTATATCTCCATAGGCCTACAGCCCAGTGCTGTTGAATCATGTGGTCATAGTAAATATGGCCCACACTGTCACCCCCTTTGATGCACATTGGATCTCCGGGCCCATTCTGCGGTCAGACTGGATACACCTCACCCAGCAGGAAGGGAAGAGGTTGACTCATTAGCTAAGGGATACAACAATAAGGCAAAAGCCAACAGGACTGTCTGGCAAGCTACTGCTCCTCCTAATTAACAAGGAGAGATGGTTGCTGGGCCAGCTGCAGATGTTGCTGCAAATTGTGCCATTGTTACCCCCACCAGTGAGTTCTCGCTGCAGCTAGCACGTCTCCAGGTGTTCTTGCCACAACAGTAGTCCTTGCTGTTCACTTTGTCTCCTTCCAGGGAAAATAAAATGCTTCCTTTTGGTGGGGAGAAATGCTGATATTGAAGAGTTTTTCAAGCGCAGACTCCACTCCTTTAATTTTTTCTCGTATTGATTGTGTTTTCCTTCTCTGATTTGTCCTCAAACTCTCTTCATTTTCCATTCAAATTGCTTTCCAAACCACAGAATAAGGGTAGAGAAAAGTGCCTGGAGTGATGCCGATTTCCCTGCTTGATTTCCCAGCCATGAACTAAGAAGATATCTTGAGGAAGCTGCCAAAACCTCTTCACAACCCAGCTCTCTCCCTCTCCCCCAGTGGAGCCACTGGTCCTGCCAACACTGGGGGCAACACAGACCTGGCCAGTGTAGGACTGCTCTCTTCTCTCTGGCTCTGAACAGGCTGTTTTTGTCTCACACATCTATTGTACAAACGCATGTAAGTTCACTGGGTAAAACCTGATGTTCAACTTTTGCACAATGTCAGCAGAATGAAAGAAAAAGGAGAAAAAGCCCAGCCCCCTGCCACGTTCTCCAGTTTTGCTCCATATGCAAAACCTGTCTGCACGGTTCTGCTGAGTGCCGATGCCCTACTTTTATCCCTCACATAGCTCAACTAAAAATACACTGAGATTTCAAGCAAGGTCCCTGCTGTGAACTGTCTGAGCAAGCAGGCGTTGCTGCAGCCCCAACCCTGGCGCGTTGGAGCCGGGCCGTGCCTGCACTGTGCCGTGCTCCCGGAGCAATTTATACCAGCCCTTGGCACTCAATTCGATGAGAAAACGCCAGGAATCTTGAGAAAATCAGTATCCCTTCTTCCCATCAGCTCAGACAAAATGTCCTGATGGTGTTGCGAGAACAAAATTGAAGAAAGATATGAGATAACTTAAGATCTACTTGCTATTATTTCTACTATTAGTGATATTTATAGCCCAGTGGTACTGAAAAAGTCCTGCTGGAATAGAGGGTGGCTTTAAGCAGTAACATCAGGAGCTCTGAAATAGTTATGGAAAATAAAACCATGGCTAAAACTCTTTAATGCTAGACATTGTACACGCTTTATGTGCTTAAACAGAAAATAGACTACCATGCTATTTTTGTCTAATTTGTGTGGTCCTGAGAAAGCATGATAAATAAAGGTTAGTGGAACCCAATTTTAAAAGCAAGAGAAGCTAATAGAGATTGTTTGTGTTGAAGATAGGATATATAAATTCTTCTGTCCTGGAAAATGTGACTGAATTTTACCAGCTGGATTCTTAATTTACCCTAATCCATGTTTTTCACAACAGCATAGTTTTTCTAGAAGATTTCCATTTGAAGTTCACTTTAGCTGTCTACTGCTTAATTTTCACATCAGAAGGAAAATGGGAATTTCACCAGCTCGCATGGAGCTACTGCCTGTGGTGGAAACGGACTCCGCTGCCTACAGCGAGGTACCCAGGCCCGAGACGGTAAGTCAGCTCCTCGCCAGATGCTACATCTCCTCTATCCCCTTCCTTTTTCCTCCAGCATATTGTTTTCAAGGTAAAGAAAGGCACTTTTCCCAAAGTCTTGCAAGCAATGCCTGTTTTAGGAATTGGAGTCAGGCTCTGAAGAAAAGCCCAGTGGATGGTGCACCTCCCAGGGCATCCCCTACTGTTGAGGAAAACACCTATGATGCAGTTCCCTGACAAGCTAAATTGTGAGTAAAACACTTGTAAAAGCCATAAAGGTATGCTCATTTAATTTAGACTTCAGGAAGCTATCGCTTTTTTTTTCCTATTAAATATTAATTCCCTTTAAAAGAGTATTTTGGAGCTGTTTTGAGAACACAACTGGTACTCTAATGTCATCTAATTAATTAAGAATTTCATACACATATGTACTAACAGTCTGCTATTATTGCTGAGGACATTTCACTGGTATTTAAATATGTTGAACCAAACATGATTTGCATTTAAATGGCAATGATCCGTACCGCTTCCTGGAAAGGCACGTCTGGTAGATGAAGTCTGACTTTGCCTCCCTGACCTCGATGTCCTGACAGTATGCCGAGACAGCTCAGCTAGGATTTCACTCCATAAATTGAGAAATGACAAAGAAACAGCAGAGTTTCTCCCAAAACACAGTGCAGACAGGGTACTTTGTGAGTCCATGGTGACAAACACAATCTTATCAATCACTGACATCCTCATTAGTGTCACGTCTCTTATCTGCTGTGCTGTCCTTTCTCACCTAGCTTGTTGATTCTTTTGATGTATTTTTTTTTTTATTGGAGATATTAACAGGGCCCCTGTAATATCCAGAGCAACAGATGCAGAGGCAGAGCTGGTGGGAGGTGAAGACACGGGCCACTGTTTTGTCCCCTGGCTCCAACTCTCAGCCAGGTGAGGTGACTACCGGGGAGGGCTCTGGTGCATCCCTGTCTCCTTATTGCCCCAAGGATGTGTTGGACAGCTAGGGAGAAACAGGGTGCAGAAAGCAGAAGGTGGGATATGGAGTTCTAACCACGAGAGATGTGTCTGTGGGATGTGATTCTTTAAGAATTACCTCAGTTGTTTCCATTTCCAGGATGACTTCCCAGCACTTATGCATTACTCTTCTACTTGTCTAATACAGTTCACATCGATTTTTCCCCTTACTCTCTGCTGACTGTACAGTCTGAAACACCAAAGACCTTAAAGTCAAGGTCAGGATTTTATTCCCTGAGTAAACAAGCTGGGGAGAAGGGGAGAAAGGGAGCATTTTGCCTGCCAAAAGATGTACTCAGAAAGCTATGAAACAAATACATTCCTTCTAAAAAAACTCTCTGAGGAAGAAGGCATACAAAAGATTAATCCTTTCAGTCTGCGAATTCTGCGTTAAATAAAATCCTTACTCTTAAGGAATAAATGTTAAGAGGAGGCCACTGTGCACGTGACCAAAACAAAACCGTTCTGTCATGTTTAAAGTCAAACATGCAGTTAAACGCTGTGTAGTCAAGGTACAAGAAAGCTTTAAAAATTGTTTTTATTTTCCTAATCAAACAGCATACATTTTGCCCATGCACTGAATGCTTTAATTTCTCATCATATCTAAACATTGATCCCCTTACATCGAATTCCCAGTGTTATTTTTGACCAATTAATGAATCCATATATTATGTTTGCCCATTTGTAATTAGATGCGCAGTTATGCAGCAAATGACTGGCTGCTTATCTGTGATTCATGGGCTCTCTTGAGCCTTTAAATTTGGCTGGAAATGTGGTAAGAAATTATTTTGGCTAAAGATGCTTTTCGCTCATGTTGAGCTGAAATACAATGAGTTCAAGTATTTGGAGGCTTCTGCTTTGGGTTTTCTCCAGCCGGAGAAATAGGTCAGTATGAAAATAATTATACAGCAAAGTGAAGATGCAGAAGCTGCCACACTGGCTCAGACCTGAGACCCATCCAGACCCAACGTAGGCACCAGCACCAGCACCGACACGACACGCGTCGCACACCTCAAGCAAGGGCAGCCCCTGCACAAGTACCTGTAGGTACAACCCTTGTGAGCCTCAGTCCTATTTATCAACAAGAAAGATGTTTTGCAAAACTCGAAGTCACATGCTATGTGCTCTTCCTGATGTTTTTCATCAAAATGAATTAATACATATAGGGTAATGATTGCAACCTGATGCTCTAGCTCTTTTCAAGCGGTTTGGAAGCAGAGGGCCCCAGCTGGAGCTAGTAGCATGGTTTGGGGACAAAACAAATTATCTTATGAAATTTGGTTCACCTGTTTTCAGTGCTAATAGAATTAAAAGGGACAAAGTCTACAGGGAGAGGTAATACCTTTTACTAGAACAAACTGATAGTGTAGGAAAAAAAAAAAACAGATCTGTTTTCAGGCACACAAACCCTTTCCAGGCTTGTATGCCAAAAAGCTTGTCAGTATATCAGCAGGTCCAAAAATGATATTACTTCTCTGTATAAATACTGCTTCAGTCATATCCTTAGATGATAACAGCTACAATAACACTGTTAATGTAATTAAAAGCAGTTGAGGATGATTGAATGCTATTTTGTAGCAGAGTTGGTCATGAAGTTTCCCAAGAATAGCAGGGTGGAGCTATGCTGCAGACACAAAAACATTTGTTCTTTTCCCCTTATCTTTACACTGTAATTCTGATTTTACTTACACCACTATAAATGGAAGTCACGGTGTTGATACTGGTACAAACCCCTTTGGATTTTGCATATATTTTCAAAACAGTTTTGCCACCTTGTAAAATGGATCTCTAATGCAGAGGATAAAAGTAGGTCATCCAACATCCTGCTGTCGTGGTAACATTAGCTGAAAGGAACAGTGTGTGCACATTTTATCTGGCATCACTGTCACTGTATTCCATCAAATTATGACCCTTTAGTCCTGCCATTGGAGTGATTCCCAGAAAAAGGCAATAATGTAAATGATGCACAGATAAGAAAGGAAAAAAAAAACAAAACAAAAAACCTCCTAAGGTGAAAAATGTATTGACAATAAGCCAGCTTAACTTTCCCCGTTGTTGTTTATTTTTATATTATGTTTTTAAAGCAAATTTTCCCAAGACACCTCGCTCAACTGACTTCACATGCAGATACAAATAGAAACAATTTGTACGTCGCAATAAATCTTAAAAGTAGCAAATCAAGACTTAAAAGAAGGGAGTCGAGACAGGCAAGATAAGAAGGAGAGAATGATTAAACAAAATAATTTTGGAAATTTAGGTATTAGAATTTGTTCTCTGAGTGAAAGCAAAACATGCCATCAAAGAACGAGAATGTTAAGGAGTTTCTACACATAAGATTAGGCAGGATGTAGAAAAAATATCTTCCTGTGAGGGAAGTAAGAGACAATAAAATGTACAAGGAAGGGGCTGGAGATCTGGGAGAGCTGGGATAATGAACAGGCTGAGGACACGTGTGACCAGCGCTCGGCTCCTGGCTGAGATCTGGGTGATGCTGTGCCACCTCCAAAGACAGGATGGCACCAGGGTCTGCTCCCAGCTGTCCCCAGGGACTACCGGGGTGCCACGGCTTGAATATACAGCTGCTGCAGCTGTTCCGTGCAGGACTTCAGTTTCCTCTTCTTCCCTTTTTTGAAAATAGTGTTTCCAAGCCTGTGCTTTTTGCAGTCGCCGAACAAAATTGCGAGCTCTGTCAGTCTGGGTGAGAGTATGCTGCTGACGTGCTCAGAAATGCTCCAAACGCCCTAAATAAGCACTGCCAATGTTTATTTCTAAGCATCAGAGAACCGGGGAAATAGAGTAGCACTTCGACTGTTTTGATTTGGTAACATTTGTGCGGATTCAACACTTGTCTGCAGCACCCTTCTGGGATGAAACCACATAGGTACAGCAAGTGCCAAAAGTGCAGACAGAGAATTTGGAGGGGAAATTCCAAAAGTCTGTGTAATTTCAAAGAAAAGCCATTTCAAGAAGTCTGATAGGGCAAAAACCTTGTATTTCAGACAGCTTACTCCCTCCACAGCCTTAACTCTCCTAGGAACCTCATGTGTTTTTTTCTTAACACAAAGCCTGTAAAAGAATCACATTTAGAACCATTCAGCAATATTTTTGACCTAGCTATGTTTTTGTTTTTCCCTACTAAATTCCACTGCAGACCACAAAAGTTATTTCAAATGATGGGTTATATACATATAGATCTGTATTTACTGATACCTATCTTCATGTTTGAGGGAGATAATATAAAGCCAGGTTACTGGCAATCCCTACTTCTACTGTTATTAGAACATCAAATGTGAAAGCAGATTTGCCCTAATAGAGGGCCTAGCACTGAAATTCTTGATAAAAATCTAAAAAGTTCAGAAAATAATAATCCTAACTGTTAATGTCATGGTGATTGTGTTCTTAATTATTATCGCTCATTAGGACTATTGATCATAATTATCGATGTTGCTACAATAAACGCATCAGCACCGGCCTACCCAGGGTGTGATGACAGGTGTTTTTCTGCCTGCTTTTAAAGACCTTACTGTGTTAAAAGCAGCTTTTTCCGGGTTTTCCTCTTCTATGTAGCTCTGCAAGGGTGGTTTTCCCATGCCACGGGCTAAGCCCTACTCTCACTCACCCTGGCTCAGCCCCACAGGACTTACCTCACAGCGGCACACGCAGCCACAGTTCAGTATCTCAATATTATGGATTAGCACTGGGAGAAGGTGAGTTATTTGATGTTTTCTGCCTCTTTTTAAAAAAATCTATGGATTATCCACAAGTGGATGGTCCTGAGACTGAAGGGGAAAGTGAAAAATCCCACAAATCAACTTGAAAACCTCCCACTCTTCATTAGCATCGCTGTATCGGAGTGGATATTCAGGGAAAATAAATAGCAAGGACAGAAAATACCTTTGGAGGAATTTGTGGCTATATACTTACAAGTATTGCATTGAGGGCTCACTACAATATTGTGTGCAAAGTTCTGAAAGTTTTTGGTATTTATCTAGTGCGTACCATTCTTTAAGTAGCAACACTGCCATGCATGTACCTTCTGCATCTATTTCCCTTTCCCTTGCTGGAGCCTGGATAATACCCATTCCTCGCTGCTGTGATCACAGCGGAAAACTCAAACTCACCCTTTTTCCCTGCAACATAACTCAGTAGGATATTATTTTATTAAAAAATTATGACTGGTATATTTTTGTTTCACATGAAAAAGACTGGGATTCAATAATGCAGACATGGCCTCATGGGAGTGAAATCTCTGCCTGTATTTGGCCACACAAATTTAATTTTTGTTAACCCTGAACTGGAAGGAAAACGCAGTGTATTTAACAGGAATGACTGGCAGAGTTTGCTGCACTGGAGACCACAGTATGATTGCCCTGGGCTGAGAATAATAATAGAACTGGAAATAATTTTTGAATTGTGATGTCCTGGAGAAAGATTTTTTTTTTAAAGCAGTTACTTGTGCTCTCAACCCCCATGGCTGTCCACCGAGCCCTGCGCTGCAGATACATCACTGCTCCATCCCAGCCACTGACCATCAACCTGTGCCCAGGGCTGTTGTAGGAAACAGAGAGGGGGAGGAAGGAAGGGGAATAAACTCAACCAGAAGCAAATGGCACTAGCAGTGCCCTGTGAATGAACCAGGAGTTGCTAACCACAGTGCTGGGCAGGGCGCTGAAGGGCATTTCCATTTCCTGCTCACCCGTGTAAGTAAAGCATCGCTGTTCTCCTGCAGAGTCTAGAAATAGGTGGCTGAAGGCTCTTGTGTCACGAAGGGCATGTGAACAACCTATTGAAAAATGGTGTTTCTTGGGGATTCCTCACAGTCTTGAGTCTCGCAGCAAACTCCCAAAGAAAGGGAGGGAGGAAAGGAAAAAGTACTGGATGTGCCTCTGTGGCAACAAGGTCCATCTATCCCATCTTGTAAATATTATAATGGTTAGTGATAGACCCTCATCTAATGAAAGCAGATGAGAAAACAGTGGGGTTGAAGACTACATGTGTCAAGAGCCATTAATGAAGTACAGGCTGAAATCCTGGGTCCCCTGCGTTCAACGCGAGGTGTTTCCACTGATGCTCAGACACTGCTGTAGCAGGGATGTGTGAGCATTGCAGGCATCTCACAGCCCTTCTTCACATACAGGTAAACTATCCTGCCTGTGAGCATATGAAACCCCAAAACCTTGTCTGCTGTTAACAAACAGACTTTCACAGTGTGTGAGAATATCCCCAAGGGCTTGGGTGGCTTCAAGCATCTCAGGAGTTGCAGAACCTGAAGAGCTTCTCCACTACGAGATGTCTGCGTGGTCCTTCGGCGCTGGGGCTCACTGAGCACAGCGCCCTGAACACAAGGATAGTTTCAGAGGGTCTGTGCTCTGCAGCGAGCGGTGCTGGGGAGGATGGTGAGCTTAAACACCAGCGAAACAGTTGTCTGAGAGAGGCAGAGCTGGAGCAGAAACTGAGCCGGCCATAAACAGAGCTGGCTCCAGAGCGACTGTTTGATTAAAGCTATTTTTGGAATCGAAACTCATGGGTGGGAAGGGAAGCAGAAAGCAGATAAATTAGCCATTAAAAAGCGGTGCGGCCGCATTGCTGAGCCCTATCAGCCATTTCAGGCAGTGAGTAACAGAGGACACGACAAATCAGTCTTTGTTCTTCTGCTCTCTCGCTGCGCACGATCGGGAGATAAGACGCTAGCGAGGGTTCATTTCGCTGGCAAAACACGGAGTTATTCATTAACCCGCTTGCCTAAATAAAGCCCTGATAAGGGCAGAGTGCCTGGCAGGAGGCAAGCCCAGGTGCAGTGGGGCCTGAAGGCAGCAGGCATGTCCGTGTACTGTGCTGGGGCCACTGAGTCACCCGGGGTGTACCCAGGAGGCCACCATGCTTTTAGGCATGGGGAAAAGTTTTAGTAGCCCCTCTTCTGCACAGCGAAAGCGGGGATGTTAAGCAACGGCAGTGATGGGCTGCTGGATGAAGGCACTGCTTGCTTTTAGCAGCTGGAGATGTGACATGAGTGCTAACAGTGAGAGAGGTAGATGAATATGGATTTTTCAGTTTGGTTGTCAAATCCAAAACGAGGAGGGAAATGAGTAAAAGCAAGCATTTTCCTCCACAAGAAAGGAAATGCTTCTTTTTTGTGATATAATGCTGGTTTTAAAAATTCTTTCTTAAGATTTAGGTCAGTTTTTAAACAACAAAGCATGTTTAAAAACAAAAAGTCAAAATATTTTGTTTTGATGGTGTTGAAACAAAATGCCTCCCTATCTCCAAACCATTTCTTTTGACATGTCAAAATGAAACATTTGTACACTTTCTAATTTTTTTCACAAATACCATTGGTTTCTGCATTTTTCAGTGAACTTATCCATTTGAAAAATGTCACTCAACTCTAAAAATTACCATACATATAGAGCTACCTCTGTTACCACATTATGTCTCATGCAAGCGTGCCAAATATGAATTCCTCACGAGGGAGCTGGTTGGACTTCAAAGCTGACCGATAAAGCCTGAGAAGGCGTAATGCCAATTAAAAGGGTCAAGATGTTAGTAAATTTTCCTTCACCCCGGACCAAGGTCTCACTTTGCAGGTCAGTGCCGTGAGCCAGGATCAGGTGGGTCATCTCGCTGTCTTTGAAGAGCACATATGTGGAAGGTCAGACCATAGCTCATACTTCCATGCACGTGTTCAGATTAGTGCTTTAATTCTTGTTAAAGCAGCCTGTCTAAATCAGGGCTTCCTGGGAAGTGCATTTTATGGATCCTCTTAGGGACCCTGTTGAACTGCAGGTCTCTCTCTGCAGGTATCTAAGGAAGCTCTTTGCTGGTTTCTTGTAGGTAGGTTGTGTGGGTTCTAACTCTGAAATAACATGCATACATGAAAATCCAGCAATCCTCCAGACCCAGAAGGCATCCGTAAGGAACGATGAGACTGAAACATCCCTCTACACTGCCCTGAAGAAAAAAAGCAGTCCAGAAAGTCTGGTAGGTAGCTGCAATGCCTGGTGTGACTCTTTAATCTCACTTGACTTCAGAAAGCATCTTCTAGACTTCTTTTAGGAGTCTGATCATCTCAGCTCCCTGGTCGAATTTTATTAGACTGGAGATGTTGCATGATTTGGATGCTCCTGTTCCTGGTAGCTGGGTGGTGTGGCAGTTGCATCCTCCCAGACAACAGGCCTTGCAAAAAGACCTGATAGCAGACCTGCTGCAAGGACCTGGCAAGGATGGCCACTTAGGCCTGATGACTTCATTTACGGTGTCTGTTGTGCACTGGCTCCTGAGCTAATTAGAAACTACCAACAGCCAGACTCAACCTTCTTTGGAGACATTCAAAACCCGCCTGGATGTGTTCCTGTGCGATCTACTGTAGGTGATCCTGTTCTGGCAGGCGGTTGGACTAGATGATCTTTGAGGTCCCTTCCAAGCCCTGACATTCTGTGATTCTGTGATTCTGTGACTCAGGTATAAGGGAGGCCCTCCAGAGAGCCAATTTGCCAATTTGAGTTGCTCCTCCTCAGAGCAGTGGGGCTGCAGTTGGGGACTCCCCCTCCCCTTGGATCAGGACACTTCCAAGGAAACTTCCCGGGATTGAGAGCACCCCCCACCCTCCACTGGTGAGTGATACTCCTGGATATATCCTTGAGACAGCCCGTGCTCCCCTGTGGGGGAGTGATTTGCTGGGTACTCTTAAGGGAGAGGTTTCTCCCCCTTTAGTGAGTGAGTGTGCACACATTTTTGGTCATATTTCTAGGGGAATAGTCGCGGATTCCCAAATCCAGTTGTGTAGTGGTAATTCCCAACTTGCATCCAAATCTGTAATATGCTTTGTCTGTTGGAGTGCGTGGTGGTTTTGGGGTTAGAATAAATTTAGGTTTTTTTATAGCTGACCCGCCTGCGACAGGTGCGTTAGAGAACCAGGTCCTGCTGAGATGGTGGGGTTTTGTGGAGGGTGGCAGTCAGTGAGCTATCGAACACTCCTCAGCACAGAACCACGGCGCATTCTTCTGAGGCTGCCGTCAGTACACACCAGAGTTTCATTAGCTCACACTGATTTAAATATAAATCCCCTCTTTGTCGCTAATCACTCCATTCAGGGATGGAAAGTCCACAGAGCCAAAAATATACCCAGTTAGTCAGCAGGTTTGCGAATATTTTGAGGTATTGGAGGTCATAAGTCAGTTTGCTGCTATTATCTTTATTATCCTATGGAAGTCTTTATTCAGAAATAGTCTCAAAAAAAAATGCAAATTTAGCAAAACTTGGAGCTGGAATTGTTGAAAAACATAGAAGTATTCACCAAGCTAAATTCACATGAGGGCAGTTACTGTGTAATAGGCAGATGCTTTTAACTGCCCTTCATGTTTTGGTGTTTGCTCACATCCAGGAGCAATAATATAGGTGAAAGGTTAGAACAAATAAAAATAACTTCCTAAAATTATAATGCAGTATTTTAGGTTTTATATTCAGGCCTATCATGTGTGCGTGTGCATTTAGGGTTTGGGGTTTTTTAAACAAATCACAGCTGAAAACAAGCTGCAGGGTAGCTGGTATTACAGGGCAGCTGGCAAATGTGGCATACAAAGTAATTGGGTGGGGGAATCCATTCCTTAAAGCTATGTTCTCAGTTGCCTTAGAGGTCAGGGATGCAGGCTGGGAGCACAGCTTCTGTGTGCTCTCTATGCAGTGTGAAAGGCACCAGAAGGGTCCACCAACACAAAACACACGATCTGTATACCTTCATCTCTCTTTGCTCTGCTCCACTGCAGTGATTTATGTACTGTCTGTCATCTGGAGCACTGGGGGAACACAAGAGAAGGAAGAGCAACAAACAAATAATAATCAGCAGAGATAACACAGAAATGAGTCCACAAATGCTACTACCCTCAAGCAGGCAGCAGCTTTGAGCTACCAAGGAAGGGGTTTAGGAGGGGCTCTCAGGTCTCCAGAAGAAGGGCAACAAGAGGGAGGCTTTGGCAAGCAGTTGAATCCCATGGAGGAGTGGTCCAGCACTATGGTCTTTGAAGGACATGGGCAACAGCAGAGCAGACTGGCTGTGAAAAAGGATATTGGGAAATAGGAAAAGGAGAGCTCCTTGTAGGAAAGTAAAGAGGAAGATGGGTGGTGGTGGGGAGAAAGGCTGGATCGGGGCTGCGATGCTGAACGTGGTAGCAGAATTGCATCCCCCAGCCCAACCAGGCAGATAGAGCGGGTGTTACGTGTGCCACAAAGCTGATGAGACAAAAAAATATTCTTCCTTTTTACCAACGTGACCATGCCTTCGACTGCTGTTTTGACATCTCAGAGCATTTTGTTGTGGTCAAAGTACAGCAGTGCACTCAAGGCTTCGCCGGGGCTGCAGGAATGTGACGCACCCAGGTATGTGACAGCCATGTGGGGAAACAGATGGGCTCAGGAAAGAGTGTGGAGGTGGGAAGGACATCAGAGATGCACCACTGTCCTTATCCACGCAGAAAATGACACCTGCACACGTTGTGTCACGGTACCACCGGCGAACAGCAGCAGCATGCTGGCCCCGAGGCCACGGCACCCACCCGGCAACAGCAGCAGCTGCGGGGTCTGTGTGACCGAACATGGACCTTTTCCTCGGCATTCAGCATCTCTACGTGATTATGAAAGAAGTGGGGCCCTTTTAGAGATTATTGGATGGTAAATTATTCCCTTCATTGGTTATTCGTGATGAATAATGAATTATTCTCATAACATTTACTATGCTGTTCATTCATTATACAGGACAAGGGAATGTTTAGAAGCTAACTATTGCTAGGAAGGCTCTACACTTGCGAAATACGTGACTTTTGCATTTTTGTTATATCAGTGCTTTAAGTGGGGGAAGGGCTGTTTTTCTGTTTTCACGCATTTCGGTCCCTCCAACACCCAGCCTTACCTCCCATCTGCAGGCAGGACAGACATTTCTTTCACCATCAGCAGCTGAGCTGGTCTCTCCCCTTTACAGGTCTGAAAAATAAATTGTCACTTCTCCTTACATGCAGCAGTAAGGAGGAGCAGTGCTTTGCTGGCTGGTGGGGCAGAGATCCACACCATATAATCACAGAATCAGAATGGTATGGGTTGGAAGGGACCTTAGAGACCATCTAGCTCCAACCCCCCTGCTGTGGGCAAGGACAACTCCCACTAGACCAGGTTGCTCAAAGCCCCGTCCAGCCTGGCCCTGAACACACACCATGGCCGCTGTGCATCTCCCATCATTCTTTCAAGAGGTTCCCACCTCTTGCAAGACCTCAGGAGCTGCAGCTGGGGAGAAATCCTGAGCTTCATCACCACATCAGCGAATGTGAATGTCCATCACTTGGGAAATGCCCAGAGCAGCAAGCGATGGCAGGGCTCAGTGCCGTGTGTCACTGGAGAAGCCAGAGAGCAAAGTTATAAGGAGCGAGGAGGAGACAACCTCCTGAACAGAGAGAGGCTGGAGGGATTGTTTGTTATTCTTCTAAGTATTGTGTTGGGAGACTCAGTGAGTAATATCCTTAACAGCAGTCTACCAGCAGCTGTAAATTGTCAGTTATAGTTGTCAAAACTAACTGTGCTGTGCTGCTGCTTACCAACAGATTTATCCCGGCCATTTATAGTTGTTAAATAATTTATCAATTATTTTGAAAAATGCTTGTAAGGAGACTCGAAACTCCTGCCTAGCTCTGCTCCCCTGGGTGCACGGCGCAGCACTGTGCTCGCCCTTCACGGCCAGCTGTGTCCGTGTCCTGCCCAGGCACAAACAACACGTTGTCCTGCATCTCCGCGAGTGTCCCGCTACGAGGGGCCAAGCCATGAGAAGGGTTGTTGTGTGCCTGTAGCTTAGCCCCATTTGTTGCTCCCAGCTTGAAAAGGAGCATCACAGACCCAAGCCAGGCTGCCTGTGCCTGGTGGGGCTTTCTCCTTTCTGAGTCCTATGCGATAGCTTGCGGGTCCAGTCCCCAGCTGGTGAGAGCTGGCAGAGATGCTATTGACCTTGATGGAGTAATATACATTTACAGCAGCAGTTGAGCTAGCTCTGTGCTTTCTAATATCCTCCTTATCTACATTATGTGCCTAATATCAGTGTCCTCTTGTGGCCTCCAGTGATACCCTTACATATCTCTGGATAACTGTTACTAGAGCTAAGCCAGTGAGAGGTTTATACACCCATGGGGAGAGATAGTTCAATGCCATGTTTCTAAATAATTGATTATCACATGCTTCAGTATAAAACTGATCTTCAGTGATACCCTTTTGCCTGTGCCTCATCATCCCGTCTTGGTTTATTTTGATTCCCCAGCAGAAATCTCTCTCTACCAGCTGCCTTTGTAACCTGGTAAAAGCCTTGTGTGCTGCCTGTAAATGATCTTTTATTTTATTTTTCATCCTTGTAGTGGTAAATTATTTTGTCAGCACAGAGACGATGCAGGTGACTAACCTCATAAAATGTAGTAAATGATTAATAAATCTCAAATAACAATAGCTCCATGGGCAGATTATAACTCGCCACTCTTGAGCAGACTGCATGCCTTTAGAGGACACTGGCTGATTGCTCTGTGGGGGAGATTTTTTTTCAGCCATGAGTCAACAGAGAAATGCCAGCTTAGGGACAGCTTATGAGCATTGACAAGAAGTACATCCGACCTTGATTTTCAGCACTGGGGAACACCCACTGTGCTGCAGTCCCACCTGGAGCCAGGCACAGAATCAGTGAGCACACGGCCACCACGGAGCATGTGCTTCAACATCTGGGCAGGGGCATGGGAGTGAGCATGGGGGGATGCTCACACACGTGGGTGATGGAGGGGTGCTTTGCTAAACCACAGGCATGATCTCAGAAATCCAGAACAACCGCTCCTGTAAATCCCCCCCTTTTTTTTTTTTTAATTTATTATTTATTTCTCCTTTTAAACAGGGAAAATTACTCTTGGTTAGGTTAAATTAGCCACTACAGGAAGCACGATATCAGCAGACTTCGGAGGGGATGAGGTTTTTAACTTGCAGTGACGAAACCGGTCCCCTCTTCCTCAGACATTTCTGCAGCAGAACAACCATCTGGTGGGCACTCGAGTGCTGAACAGGAGCAGACATGACCCTTCAGAAATGCCTCGCCTAGATCCTTGCCTGCCCTTCCCCACGGGAAGCTGCCTGGAAGCTGGACCACCTGAGAAAGGTGCGCACAGGAAGATGCTTTCTGTCCACATTTATTTTCACAGGACCTACAAAACTCTATGCTACGCAGGCTGTGCTTCAGCTGCATCCCCTTTGGTTTAGCATTTACCTCCACAGACATAGTATTCGTTCAGCACACACACAAAAATGCCTTTCTGGAAGCAACTGTTTATTCCCTGAAGGCACCATATGGGACAGAAACCTCACAGAAAGGGAAACAAACTGTACTTTTCCACGCGACTCCAACTATTAATATTCCAGTATTGGCCGAGCACTTCTAGAGCTGTAATGAGAACATCCTCTTATGTGCTGTTTCCAGAATTTATGCACAACAAGCAATACATAAATATCAATTAATGAAGCAAGTATAGAAAAATTAATTAAAACATGAGAGGGTAGAAGCCTCCGTTCATCCCCCTAAAAAGGAAAGACATGTTCACCAACCCCTCCCTCCTGCTCAGAAGAAAGCTCTCAATTCCAGAGGAAGGAAACCATTAATTTTTTTTTAATTGCACAATACTTTTAAATTAATTTCCATAAGCATCGCAAACAGCAAGTGGGGGAGGGACAATCAAAGATTCCACAATTAAATTAGTACTTGGGAACTGTCTCTTGCCTGTTAGTTATGATCCCATGACTTGCCTGCGGTGACAGACGTGCAGACGGTCGGTGGCAGCCTGGCTGTAGTGCTCCATGAAGTCCACAGCGTCAGGGCTTTACTAATGACACCTAAACCTATAAATCCACAGCTAAAACCACTGGCACATTAATTAGGCAAAATTAAAATTAAAAACTGTAAAAGAGGACAACTGAAGATGAAACCCTGACACGCATGGAGAGATTTTTTCTTTTTTCTTCCCCTGGTGTTTTGGCCACAACCCAGACACAGTTTGCTGGCAAAAGGTGGCAAGCAGAGCTGATCCCAGCTCCAGTGCAGCCACAGGAGCTTCTCCATCGCTCATCCCAAAACACAGCTCATCATGCTGAAAAGAAATGAGGAACAAAGCAGGGAAATGGGCAAGGAGCAGCTCGTGGGCCAGCCAGGCAGAGAGCCATGGACTGTGCTTGGCAGACAGCATGGGCAGGCTGGAAAACCTCCTGCAACCTGACCTACCACCCCCCCAGATGACATCTGCAACTGTATTTTTCCTTTTTTCTGTGTGTCATGGTGATCATGCCTTTGGATCCCTGAAGAGGCACTAGCTGTTCTGGTGCTGAGGAGCTGCCAGAAAGAGCCATGATTGGCCACTGGACTTGAAAACGACTGGTTGCAAGCTGCAAAACTCTCTGATCCTATATTTCCTCAGGCTTTTCCAGCAGAGAGACAGGGATGCCTGTTCACTTTCAGTGGAGAAAAAAAACAGATCATTGTGACTGCCTTTTGTAGAAAAATAACTGGAAAATAGGGCAGCTCAATGATGCTTTTCCTGTTTTTCCAAGAAGCACAAGACCTGCATCCACAGAGAGGATGAGCACTCTGACACTAGGATAGATAAAAGCCACACTGTCCTCTGCACAGCTGAATACATCTAGACAGGTGAAAAACCAAGTCTTAGCAGCTCAGGGTACTCCAAGTGACTGATTTAATGGAAGAGCTCTCTAGCACCTCCTGAGCATCCCCTCCCAGTGGTGACCATTGCAGCAGTGGCTGCTGTACCTTACAGAACCGCCAGTTCACAGGCACGTGGCTTATCTGTTACACTACATAAACATCAGTGCTAACGCTACGTGCTTACTTATCACCTTTAAACTGAGGGACTGAAAAGGTTTGCCCCTCGTTAATGGTAGCGACCATAACGATAATATTTTCTTTCACCAGCACCCGAGGTTCCTGAGTGTTTTTCTTCAGGCAGCACCCTATTGACTCTGTGTGCAGCTGGAGGTTTGCCCAGCTTGGCGCTGAGCATCGCTTTGAGCCAGCACTTCAGGAACTGATCAACGCTGCTTTCGTCCCGGCAGTTCAAGGTGCTTGGCAAACGACTGAACTTCAGTTGACCTACAAAATACGGTACGTTTTATAGCATCGGCTTCCGAGATTGGTGAACGGGTGCAGATTTGCTAAAAATTGCTCTGTGTGTGAACCCAGGTGTCAGGAAGGGGCTGCCGAAGGCATTGACCTTCAGGCTGAGCTTCATCCCCAGCCATCCCCTCCCTGCCCAGGCAAAAGCCATTACTGCCTTCCTAACGCTTTCCCTCCTCACCTAGAAGCCACTCTCTGGGATGGTTTTACCCTCTGCATTTTTTTATTTAACATCAAAAATACCATCTATTAACTGCAATGCGTAAAGATAATAATATTTTGTGCGTGCCTGGTGTTTCCTCCTTGAAGCTCTTTGGAAACAGTGAGCTGGGCAGGTCAATACCTATATCAGAGAATCACAGAATTCTTGAGGCTGGAAAAGACCTCTGAGATTGTCAAGTCCAGCCTATGACTCAACAGCATCACAACGGCTAGACCATATTAATGTTTATGTGTTCCTGCAAATGGCTTGAGGGTGATATTCAGGATTTACGATAGTGCAGCTGAGACGTTGGCCAAGACCTGGGGAAGGCAGCGGTTGGGTCAGGACCAGAGCTCTGCATTGCCGGAGTCTCCAGCTTAAATCCTGCTCTCAGCTTTCTACAAAGTCTGGTTATGAGGATGTAGCCTGGGATGAGGAGTCCCACCTAACCCTGCAGCAGTGCTAACTGAGCTGCAGTTTTGTTATGTCCAGGCTGGATTTTTTTTTTCCTCTTTTTTTCCTTCTTTCTGTCCCTTTTGGCAGTACTCTGAGCTGTGTTAAGAGCAGCTGGTAGATCAGCCCCCTCCCCTCAGGTGTGCCCAAGGCCAAGGCTGAGCATCGCTGTGGTGATGGGCCCTGGTGAGCCCCACCATGGCTCTGCCTCCACCAGGGACCTCGACACCTGCCACCACACCTGGTGTCAGCTCCAGCACTGGGACAAAGCAGAGCATAGAGCCACTTTCCTCATTTAACAGAACTTGTGGATTTTTCTCTTTTATAACCTGCAGCATTATCAGCAGCAAATTACCACTATTGATAACTCATTAACAAATAAAATGGAAGACAATGCCACCGACATCTGTATGAAGCCATGTCTGAGTGGCTCTGGCTTCTGGTTATTGAGCTTTTAGTATTCATTAAGGCCAGCAAACAGTGTGAGTTTAGAACTCTGATCTACGCAGCATGTGTTGAACTCTCAATCTGCATTAGCTGAGACAGCAGCTTGTACCAACTCTGCTGCCTAACTAACTTGATTTATCATAGTTTCCTAAGCTCTGTTTGTGAGGCTGTTTTGTTTGTAACGATTTAATATTTTTTTCACATGGGAGAATTTATCAACATCTGTGCATCACATTGCATCGGGCATCTGGGTGGCCTTGATCGTTCTTGTAATGCTGGAGTAGATCTGGGCCGGAGAGTCTCTCTGCTGGGAATCCTGTGACTGCTTTCCAAATGACAACTAATTTAAAAGGTGGTGCTTCCTCTGGCTGTTAGTCTCGATAGAAGGAAAAACACATTATCATTTCCTCTCCTGTCCTTTCTCCATCTGGTTGAGAGAAAGGACGGCAGGTGGCGAGAAGGGCAGTCAGGTTGGGGAACTCCCTGCCACAGCCAGGTCATGCGGCAGATTAAAAGATGAGTTGGATGTTGGTTCTGTTAAAAAAACAATATTTGTGCATGTCACCCGGCACTGAGCACATGGGATACTGTTCTGACATTGACTGTGTCCTCTCCAGACAGCTTGACTTGAACCAAATAAGATTCTCTGTGCTGTGCTGGCTCCTCTTATCCCTTAAGGTTGCAGCCCATCACATCAAGGACACACAGAAACTGTTCCTTAGCATGTGTAGCCCAAACATTTTCACCTGGTGCCCTCAAAACCTGGCTCAGTCTCCCAAAAACATGGCTTCAGAGACACTTTGAGCAAGGTGTGTTGCTGTTAGGCAAAGACTGGGCATCTTACAGTGGCTTAATGATATAATCAAGCATCTTCTAGTGGCCTTGGGATTCCCTCTGGCCTCCCGTTTGCAAATTGAGGCAGCTCCCCAAGAAGGAATTGCCTTATGGAGAGAACGTCTCTATGCATTTGTGGCTTTGGGCTTTATTTTTTAGAGTCAGGGGAGAAAAAAAAAATCTAAATATTAAAAAATCAGAAGCTTTCTCTGATATGGGATTACACCCAGCTTTACCAGAAATATGTGTCTTTTCTACTTATCTGCCTCCAAGGATGGAAGACGGACATCAGTGTCTCTAGAGAGGCAGAAACATCAGAAAACGCAGCTGTGGGCATAGAGCATGCAGGCTCTTCTGGGTCTCGCTAATGGCATTGGGAGCTTATGTCAGTGGCAGATATGAATCCAAACCTCTGAATTCCCCATGACACCTGCCTTGAAAAGCCTTTAAGGTGGTGGCAACTTTTCAGTCCCCCACACTACCCAGTTCCTCGTCTGGTTTTACCTTGTGGCAGGAGAACGCCTTCTTGCTGAGCCGGCTCCTTGTTTTCCAGCAGATGTGTCTCCGTTACCATTGAGAGGGGGTTTCCACTGCTGTCCGCTAGCCTCATGGCTATTTCGCAATGGCAACGTGTGAGAATGCGGCTCCAAGTTCCTGAAATAAATGTGGGGGGTTTTTTTCATGATGATTAGAGTATTTCTGTGGAGGAACTGCTCCTCCCTGCGCTGTCTATAGCTTTGTGTGCCTTGAAGGCTGCCTTTGGAAAGTCCATATGTATTTCATACCATCAAGATTTTGATCCACTGCATAATGCTGTTATTATTACTGTTTTATTACTGTTGTCTGTTTCCCCGTGCACTTGGGGAGCCTCATTTCTTAAGAAGATCAGAGCATGACCCACTGTAATGAAGCAACCTGTTATAAGGTCACACCTTAGAAAAAACGAAGGGTGGCACAAGCACAATGCCAGAGAAATGCTTGGCCTGTTCCTTATAAAAGTCATATCAACAATATTTAGCATGAACAATTTCTGTTTGGACCAGGCAGCAAAATATTCCGTGTTTTCAAGCAGATTCATAGCTCTCCTTTTTTGTCTGCTCTCGGTAACACAGGTACTTGTTTCACCATTAGGAAGATTCCTAGCTACTGGGAAATTCATTTGGCTGGACCACAGACAAAAATCAAGGAAGATGACTATTCATCCGACTTGGAAAAATAAATATTCAATGTGGCTATTAGAAGCCGACTGAGCCATGTGAAAAAGCCACCTTGGAGCTGCACGGTGCGTCAGTAGGGGTAATAAGGAACCAAGGTGCTGCTCATCCAGTCTCAGATCTCTTGATGCATCAGATGGCTGTTACAGCAGTGGTAGCAGTAGTACTCTTGTAAACACACTTTACTAGGTCACACAGCGCATTTGTTTCCAATTTACTTATTCCTGGAATTTGGCATATAACTTCTCATCCACAGCATCTGGAAAGTTTTATTAGAAGGGGAAAAGTAATGAGTAAGAGTCACCAGCCCTGGATTTGATTCCTGGCTTGGTCGCTAACTCAGCCATTGTTATGCAAACAGCCACTTGGTTATAAGACATGCTGCCATGAAGGGCTGGGGCAATGGTACAGGGCTTTGGGGGAACATGTCCATGTCTCTTTATTTACCCACATGTATAAATACGAATACTTCTCTCCCAAGGTTGAGCTGACATTTACGAGTTTGCTTGGAGATCTTGGAGGGGAAGTGCTATTAAAGCACAGGGAATGATTATTAACTGATGGAAAGGTATTTTAATGAAATATGCTGGCAAGCTTCCCTTTACTGTACAGTGCCAGTGTTAAATAGGCTGCTTGAAAAGCTGTTTATCTTTGCTTTCTGAATGATTGGCTGAGAAATAATCAGAGCTGCTTCCCTGGCACATTTGTTGCTAGGTCATTCTTGTTTCTTGCCATCTCTCCTTCATCTCCTCCCCAATAAATTCAGTGTCAGCTCAAAAGCTGAAGGAATTCACAGTCGTAACATGTAATCCTCACTCAAGTTTCTTATCATTGGGAAGCGTTTCTCTGGGTGGTCCAAATGACATGCAGTGCCCTTAGGTAACCAGCCCCAAAAGCTCAGCCAACTCTGTCTCCCAGAAGCTTTTTCTGGTCCCAACCACTCCCTGTCATCTGTCCTTTGACTTAGCCTGTGCAGGTTAAAGGGTGAGGGAATGCAAAGGGAATCAGAAGAAATGCAGAGACGGGATTTTGATTGAGATTAATTTCTTGGGAAGCATCAGCCACTGATGACACCAATGCCACACTGGTGGCATGAAGCTGAGCTTGGATCTGAGACCATCACTGTAGTGTGGGGTGATCCTTCACCTTCCCAGCCCCGGGACATGCTCCCTCTTTGTGAGGTTTTGGGTTGTTTCACTTGTGTGAAATCATTTTTCAGCTGCAGAAGGCACGAGGAAGTGGCGATCATTCATGAAGACTGACGAGCAGACTTGTAGCAAGCAGTTTTGCTTTCCCCAGCCCTTGGAGCAGCTGCACTCGTGACGGGAAACTGCTGCCAGTCCTCCCAGTGGGCACATTACCAGATACCATTTCCTCGCAAATTATCTTTTTTGCTGGAATTGGACCTGAATGATCTGCTGGGACGACCATTCTCCTGAGCTATCCTCATCTAGAGGCAATGGGACCTCTCAGCCGACAACCACTGCAGACTGAGAAGGCCCCCACACAAACCACCCAAATCTTTGTGTGTCACAGCCATGTTCTCGGCATCGGCAGGGGTAGCAGATGGGTTTTCCCTAGGTCTGTAGAAAGAGGTGACTTTGGAGAAATCTCCCAATTCCTCATCCTGAGAGCTTCAAATTAACCATAAATTCTGGCTATGGGTTAGTATCTTCTTTGCTTGCAACAGTCCTGCTAGGTGCCAGGGAGAACAAGAACCAGAACTTCGTTTTGTGCCCATCTCTAGCTGTTATTCCATCTCCTGGAATGGAAGATAGGTTGATAAATCTTCCTGTGTTCATTGAGCCCCTGCCAGTATGCAATATGAGTGGGAAACCAAAACAAACCCAAAAAACCCTGCAAGCAGAGATCATAGAAAGATTGACTTCTGCAACCCAGTGCTACCTTCGAGGAACGTAGCAAAAGCCAGCCAAAGACACCATCTGTTTGTGGTGGAACATGTAAATTTAAATCTATTTCTGAATTCCCAAGTTATGAAACTAGAACTGTCTCAGCTGTAGTGTGCATAGTACATGAAAGAGCATGGAGATCCATGCTGTGTTTGATCCCAGGACACGTGGAGTGCCTACTCATACTGAAACTAAATGAGGCAAGATCGTAGCAGCCAGCAGGAACCATTGCAAAACTTCCGTGCCTCCTGGGGCTTTTGCAAAGCTCTTTCAGAGAACTCATCGGGGCTTGCCATGGAAAAGTAATAACTACTTGACAAGACAGTTTCCCATATTATGTATCAGGATTTCCAGTGCCTTTTCCCCCCAAATCAGCTGGCTTTCTGATTATGAATCATGCAAATTTGCATCAGCCAGAAGCCTGACTATGTCCCTGATTTTTGGTTCTTTTGTTCTCTTTCAGTGGTTCACCTCACACCTCCTCCTCTCGGTGCCAATTCCTCATACCAAGAGGGTGACTTTTTCACCCTCCTTAAAATGTTCTGGAGATATGCTCATGTATCGAGGCAGAAAGGGCATTCATTATTGAAGCCCAGCAGCCCAGTGAGTCAAAAGCTTTGCAGATTTTTCTGGACAACCCAGAGGTGTGTCCCATCTATTGACCATGGACTAGAAGCCCCTGCTTTGGTTAGACCAGTACTTCAGGTTAGCATGGGCCCTTGATCTAATAACTCCCAGCCTCTGGTATTAGTGTATATCAGCCTGGTGGCCACTATGTCTGTTTAAACTAGTCATTCTTCAGGGCAGGAATTACTTTTGTTAAATTTTTAGTAAAGAGTGGAGAAAGAAAGGGAACAGCCACTGGAGTGTGGAGCATTTCCATGAACTACTACAGAAATACTAAATAACATTGTCACAGAATCATTATGATGCTTTGTGCAAGCATGAATATCCTTAGACTTTGGTGGTCGAGGGGAACATTTCCTTACCCATGTTCTAACCTGTTAGTTGGGTTGTATATTAGAGAGCTCTGTCTTTCTGATACAACTACCCTGCTCATTTGTCTCACAAATACATTGCACACCCCCCTTGATTAAAGTTGCATGGAGCCTTCAGCTCTGTCAATGGAGTAATTTACATTTTACTTGGCTTACAAGCCTTGGGGCTTTGTCTTATGTTATATAGGATATGCTATACAACAATTAGCCTGAAACCCAAGACAACATGCGTTTGCATGATAATGAACTATTTTCTTCTTGCAAAGCCTGACTCATATTGAAAGGGTTGTATTCCAGTCATCTTCCAGTCATTTAGTGTGATTCTTACACGTTTCAAAAGGTTTTGGCCAGCCACACTGCTTTGGAGTGGCATGAATCTGGCTGCTAGGGCTATTTGCTTCCAGTCCTCAAGCTGGCGGGGCTGACTGCAAGTAATGTGGAACAGGTGAAGAGTCAGTTGGGTACTTTAATTATTGTTCTGTGATTGTCTAACATTAGGCTTTTGAGCTGTTATCATTTTTTTTAAAAAAAATGGATCATTTTACAGTTTTGAGGACTTAGCTGGATGCCAGGAAACACTTTCAGTATGCTTAGCATATTTTTGCTGTCTTCTGATTTCCCAAGGTTTGGGCTCTTTCCTATTTATTAATGCTGCCCCTTGGATAATTACAGCTCTCCTCCTCTGCGATCGCTTCAGATCATATTATAATTTCCTTTAATCTTCATATGAAATTTCCTTAGATTCAGGATCCAGAATGAATTTGAGTATTACTGATCAAAATAATGTGCCACATCTTAAAAGAGCCCTTACTACATGGCATATATCCTTGCAGCTCATTACAGCAGAATCACTTTGAAATGCAGTCTTGTCCCCTTCCCTGTAATGGGAAGAAATGATCTAGTCTTGATTATACTATTGTTCTCTCTTTTGGTGTAGGATTAACATCAATCAGCTGGACAGCGTGATTGATTTTCTAATTAATAAGGCATTTGTATCAGCTTGCATAACCACACAAAGCTTAATGGGTTCCCTACTGTATCTGAAAACTGATTTTGTGTGTGTGAATTTACTCCTGCACTTTGAAGCTTTTTGACCAGTAAAGCTAGTTAGAGCATCCTGTATGTCAAGCTCTCCAGTGTAGTAAATGCTTTAAAGCATGTTTCACCAACCACCACAACCAGATTCAAAAGCTTACTTTGAACACTGACTTTTGTCCCAACACAGAAAAAAAATCAAGAGGTATGAGAAGAGGTCAATTAATGCCCTTCAAGGAGAGCTCAAGATACAGAGGCCGGGGCAACGTTGCCCAGCCTGGGCAGGGGAGTGCCCACGGGCGGTTCCCAACCCCTGGTGCGTGGGTTTGGGTCCTCCTGGGACTCCTCCAGCTTACGCCTCACTGCCCTTGGGTCAGTTTTGCATCATCACTTGTTTAGTTTATGCTAAAAAAGCCCCAGGCGATCAGAATGACCCGACCAGCTTTACCCTGAGCTCTGTGTGCTCCCCCATGGTGCTGCGTGCCGTCCCGTCTGCACATCGGTGGCAGCCATGCCCTCAAAGAAGTGCAGGGGTGTAGAGAGGGCCCAGCCCTCCCAGCTCTCTTAAACATCAGAGACAGTGGCTGGAGAAGGGAAAGGTTAATTAATAGCTGTAACTCTGCCCAATGCCGGGAAAACCTGACTCTGGCTGCTGCAGACATGAGACTGGAGGGTCATGGTGTGACCAGGAGGTGACGAGAAACCAGGGCATGTCCTCGGTGAATAAGTAAGGAGAAAAATTCGAGGAGAGCTGCCCCACTTTGAGCTCCTTTTCTGGGTTACGGCAGCTAATTGCTGCGACAGCATAAATGATTTACGTGCGTATGGCTGGCACAGAATGTGTGGAGGAGCGCCCTCCTCCCCGTGTAGGAAGGGCTCGTTGCAGCCGGTGGCATGGCTGCACCTGGAGCACGCTGGGTTCAATTTCCCTGGGAAGATGGTGGTGAACCCAAGCAAAAGCTGAGCAGAGAAGGTGTCCTGTGGGACCTGGCTGTAAGAAAAACCCTGGCTCGAGAAATTCTGGTCTGATGCACCAGTTTCTTGCACGTGTGACCTTCCCGCACTGCTGGTCTCAGAGGAGCAAAGCTGAAATCAATGAGGAGAGCTGGCATCTCCTTTGGTTCAACTTTGATCTGGCTGCACTGAGAAAATGATTTAATTCCCATTTCACATCATCATGTCTTTCAACAAAAGGACAGAAACTGCAGGCTCTGCTCCTGTTATGAATCTCCCTTTGGCCGCGTGGTCCCCAGGAGCAAAAAGATGAAACAAAGACTAAATCTTGCAGGCAAACCAAACAAAATGAGGTCAAACATATTCCAGGATTTTAATCTACCTTGTAAATTAAACACAATGGGGATGGGAGCATGATGCAGCTTCTTCAGAGTCTACTGCCCTGACTTACGCTTCTCCAGCCCCCTTGCGCTGAATCATAAATCTGACAGCGAAAGCTATACATCAGCACAGAATTTGGCCCTTAGCCCTTACATACTGTCTAGAGCATGAACAAGCTTCACAGCATTAAAATAAATAGACTCACATGCAAGCCCGAAATGATTTAAATCAGCTCTCGGGTGCGAGAAGCAGCGGCCACCCACGTTGTAGTCACTGCATCTGGGACAGACAGTCGGGGCTGGCAGCTCCCAGGCTGGGGGGGGGCTCGCACCACTCGTAGCTGAATGGAAAATGTGAACGTAAAGCTTTTTGGGGGAGAAAGGGCTCTGGGAATAACTGTGCAGCTGTGTAGGCTGCTACAGACCATGACGTGCTGTGCACGGGGCTGAGGGGTTCCTGGCCAGGTCAAGTTTATGCACTTTATTCCTTGAATGATACGGCTGAAATGGTGATGCTGGTTTAAAAGTGGGTGTTACTTCCAATGAAATGAGAACACTACAGTCTGTCTTTAAACTGTGCTCATCTAAAGTGATTTGTAACGCGATGGCATCTCATTCTCTGTTGAGATATAATGAGAGAGATTTGGAGCTGCACGTCAAATCGCCAGCTTAGGCTCCTGGAGGACAGACCAGTTTGCTGTAAGGAAAACCCCAGTCTGCACCAGTACCTCCACAAGCCTCAGAGCAGCAGGTGAAGACACCGACTTTCAAAAGCCTTTTGTATAGCAATTCACCTGATATAAAAAGGTTGATTTCTCTAACTAGGATGAAAAAAGGAAAAGGAAATTAATAAAAATGATTGCTAGAGAAATCAAACTGTAATGAGGCAGGAGAGGCTGAGTTCACAGAGCAATCCCTCAGGTCAGCCCAGGCAGTGGGACCTCCGTAGGAATGCTGTTGGCCAGCTGAGACTGGACTTTACACCTCCAGTGATGAGGTTTAAACTACAATACTTCAGCCTCCTTGATAAGATTAAAAGCACACACTGTTATGATGACTCAGACGATGTGTAGTAAGAGAGGAGAACATGAAAGGTGTGAGGTTTTGCTTTGTATCTCAGTCATGAGGGACTGGTACAAACCACAGAGCTGTGGGCACCTTTCCTCTCCTCGTGCCCCAGCTAAGCAGGGAGGAGATTTAGGGGCTGGAAGTGCCTTCACAGCAGCCTGACAGATACCCATCGATTTTTATATCATGTATCACATGATACACATATCCATCTCGGAAATGCTCAGATTGTTGCTGTGATCTTTGATTGGAACAACATGGGATTTTGGAGCACCAAGTGCTAACAGCTCCTCTTGAAAGTTGTTAACTTGATTCTCATTTAGATTTTACATTTGCCCTATGTTTTATCGTTTTGGAGAATTTGTCATCCCTAATTAATCTTGGATCATGTAATATTTTGTGTAACCGCCTTACTGATTGTTCTAAATGTGCAATCAGTTATTGCTTTACTTACTCCACTGGCTGAATGACATTTTGGTTTTTGACATCAACTCGTCCTTTGTTCATTGATTTGAAATCACTGGAGTTATTCCATGAACTCACAGATTCATTATATCTTGTTAATAAAACGGGATAGAGCCATCTTTTAAAAATAATTTTGTTTCATTTGGTTTCCCCAGAATAGAAAAGAAGATGAAATATTAACCAGGCTTTCCTAAGCAAGACCATCTGTATTTTCGAGTCTTTTTGGCTGAGTGGTGAAAAGTGACAGTCAGGAAGTCTCTGCTGCAATCTCAGCCCGGCCAGCCGGCAGCGTGGGAAGGGCTGGCTCGGGGGATGCTTCTGCTGTGCCATGCTGGTGAGACGTCCCACTCTGTGCGTTTGAAGCGAGCCAGGACCATCCCCCAGTAGCAGAGCCTGTTCAGAAGACCTCAGGAAAGACCTAGTGGAAAGCAGCTATCTCTGGTCCTCCCCACGAACGCAGAATTCTGTCATTTGGACGCCCAGGTTGTCCAGCGCATCACATCATCTCTGAATTTCCAGTATTTCACCTGTAAGTAAAAATACTACTTACTCCACTCAGCATTTGCACCACAATATTTTTTGTTTCATTCCTCCCTAAGGGTGTTTTCTCTATAATGACTTGAGCAAGGTCCACAGCTGACAGCAGCTCTGCACTGGCAGGCCCAGTGCTGGAGGAGCCGCAGCGTTTTGCAGAGCAAGGTTACGGTCTATGATGCCTAACCTGAGGCTGGCAACAGATGAGGAAAAAAAAAAAAGATGTTTTCATCTCACTAACTGAAAAAAACCAGAAAAATCTTGCTTCTTATCTATAAATACACTCATCAAATTTCCACCTGCCCTCTCCAGTGTATTATACAGCCCATGCTTCTGCCCATTCCAGCTTCTTCCAGCTGCCGCCCTCTTCCCCGTTCTTCTTTGTCCGTAGGGAAACCATGTCCTGTGACAAAAAACCTGCCCATAGTATCTCTGGCAACAAATGGTTTGGGAAAACTGTTGCACCTTGAGGTTGTGGCAGGTTGTTCAAATATTGAGACCTGATCTGAAGCCCGTTACAGCCAGTGGAGTTATTCCCATCAACCTCCACAGGCTGTGGATCAGGAGGCTTTTTGATCTAGAGTAAATCCTTCCCCATGAGTGGGGTATTAGTTGTGAAATATCTCCTGTCTTTCGGAAAAGAATCTCTCATTTGAAAAGGTGAAATTACTTAACTCACTGCACGTGTCAACCTTTAAAAGAAACTGGATCTGTTTTTTTCACGTGCAACCAGTCTCTACAGAAACTACAGATTATCCAGGGTTCAGCAAAACCCTGTCTTCCCAGCTGCAGAGCAGAACTGCATTCCTGTCACTCATGGAAGTGTTAAAACCAGAAATGTCCGAGCAGCTGCTTTCTTGAAATCTCTGACTAAACTAGAGACCAGGGCAAATATTTTTCACTTCTTGCAGAAATGGAAAAGGAAATAAAAATCTGAAAACATTTTGTTAAAGGCCAGCTCAAAGCAAAATATTTACATTTTATTATTGTTATAGCTATTATTATTGTTATTATTATTATTATTATTAAATTTTAATTGAGTGCTGGTACATTTAGTCTTGGCAGACCTGTCGCTGCAGCAGCTGAGAAAGGAGGAGCAGCGGTATCCCCAGCTCCACTCACCCTCCACTCCGTTCTCTGGTGTTCCCCAGAACAAGCGTGGGTATTAAGGTAAAGGACTGGTTTGCAGGCAGTATTAGATAATTTGGAAAGTGCTGGGGAAGTTGGTATGACTCACACTGAACAAGGTGATGGAGAATTTCGAGGCGGTTGTTTGGCTTTTCAACAAATCGGTCTCAAAATGAGTGCTATTATTTTTGATATTATTCACTCATGTCATCGTAGCATCTGCTTGAAAGGTGTTGGGGGTTTCAAACACCATGTAAAAAAAGGTAAATATATTCAGGTGTGTGGCAAGCCAGGGGCTGAAGAAGCACGGTTTGGTCAGATGCTGCTGTGGCACAAGGCGTAATGCATGAGCATCCTCTGGCACAGCACAGACAATAACTTCAGCTGCTATCTGGGAGGGAAGCCTGCACTTGCAGGAGGGTGCAGTGAGGCTCAGGCTCTTGTTTTCTCGTCAGTCATACTGAGATGTGGCTTGCCAGCCGTGCCTGGTGTCACCCAGCTGTCCAGGGGAAGAGAAAGGCAGGGGGAAGGACTGCAGGATAAACACCTCCCATTTCTTTCTCTTGGATTGCCTCCTCCTCTCGCCCCTGAAATATTTCTGAAGAAGATTTATCTTTCCTTAATCATAGAACGTTGTGCGGTGTCTCTGTAATATTAAAATCTCTCCTGATTTTCTAGGGGTATTCTGTTAATTAGTAGGTTTCTCCTCCCAGCTAGGCTGTAAATGGAAAGAGTACATACTAAACCGATTGCCCTACTTATGTAGCTACTCGGAGGAATGCTAAGATGGATTAACATGCATAGCAGAAGGCTTATGACCCTGGGAGACAGAAGAACCTGAAATAACCTTAATATCCTGTCAACTTGCATTACTGAACCTCAGTGAACAAGAAGAGCCTATTTAGCAGTCTGTCTTGGAGAGAAAAATTCATATCTTTTATCTGGCTTATTCCTCCCTCTTTTCAAATGGAAGCGTTGTTTTTATCTCTCCTGACTTTAGTTTTTATGAGGCACAATAAAGCTGTGTCACTCACTCACACTTCCCCATCCTAAATACCAACAGCCCCCCCTCCCCGCCCCGCACAGACTGGCTCAGCTCCCAAGAGGTGCCTTTGTCGTGCTGTTGTTTGGAGAAAACCGCCTGCACCCAGCTGAGCTGGGCAGAGGGATCTGCTGTGGTGGCACATCGTGTCCACGCATGACGTTACCCACATCACCCCTGGGCTCCTGCACGCCCTGTGTGCCTGCAGAGCTGGCACCGAGCGGTGTGGAGGCACCACGCTGGGCAGAATGAAGGTGAGCTGCCTTAAAATTGTATACATCCCCTCTTTTAATAAATATTTTATTCTACTTCATGAATTGCCACCGCGGATTTCAGAGCTGTCCCAGCTGGAGCCCTGTCAAGGCTGTAAGTGCCTGTAACACCCACACCACTGCCTGGTCCTTAGGGCTACAGATGCTGTTGGAAGTCCAGATGAGATCTCACCCAAACACCAGATATTTTGCTGTCCTCAGTCTTTCCAAATTAGGTGTCTGGTTTTCCTAAATGTTTGATCCTGCTGGAGAGCTCGTTTTGTCACCAGACCCCTCTTTTCAATGCACAGCTCAGCCATTCTGAGGCCCTTCGATCACATAAATAAATATTAAGAGTACTAATACCATTAATGGAATGCCCATCCCCACAGACCTTTGCTATACAATTAATACCTGTGAAGGTCACTGGAGTCCATGAAGCTAAACATACCCCTTGGTGCTGAAGTGACAACTACCTCTGAAATTTCAGTCCCCTAATCCCCCACATGCTGGGGACAACCCAGCCCTGACCACCGGGTCTCTGCTCCCAGGAGCATCGTGGATGGGATCTCGGCGCCGGAGGGGTACATTTTAATGGGAGATGCAGCAGTGCTCCCCTGGCAGGCAGCATCTTCATCACCCTTAATTATTCCGCCTTCCCTCACCTTTCCACTTGGGGTTTAGCTCAGCCCTGCTAAAAGAGGGGTTATTTCTCTAATGAAAAAAAAAAAAAAAGGGTCAGAAATGCATCTCACAATTACAGAGTTCAGTCTAATTAGGACTGAAAAACACACATGTAATTGCCTTATGTGTCTACTCCTGAGATTCCCTTTCAATGTTAAATACTCGCGGAGCACCTTCCCTGATAAATGATGTTTTTCTTACAGCTCATAGGGATCAAAACTTACCTGAAAGAGGCAGAAACACAGAGGAAAGAGCCAACGCGCTGCTACCCGCTTCAGGAAGGCTTGCTCCCCTGGCCACAAGTCAGCCCTGCTGTGAGGGGCACCCAAGGGAACTGGAAGCAGAAAAAATAGCCCCAAGGTGTGGGACAATTTGCCATGTCTCGGTGGAGAATGCTGAGCAGAGAAATAGGTCAGAGATGAAGCAATGTGTTCCCCAGTCACCTTGCTTTCCTTGCTTAAATAGAGGAAACACCAGAAGCTGCATTTCTATCCAAAGTGAAGAAGCTTGAAATCCCTAGCAGCAAATGCAAAACGAGGGAAAGAAACAAATGCAAGTATTGCTCCTGTATGAGGGAAATTAGAGAAGATAGTGAGGAGAAAACCTCATCTGAGATGCATAAGTATTTATTCAGGCTACATTTTTCAAAAGCAGCAATCTAGCTCTGTGCCTGCTGAAGGAAATAATTCAGTTCTCCCTAAAGATAATCTTAAAACTCCCATTTATCAGGATAACATCACTCCTACCCCAGCCATTGCTTACTGCCCGTGGGTACGGTGGTTGCTGCTCCCACCAGCACCTCGCTGCTCCATGCAGGAATGGGTGCCCTAATGGAAAACTGTTCTCACGCATACCAGCAACACATAACACCATTGCACAGGATGCAGTACATTCTTTAAAAATTTGGTGCTGTGTATTTTCCATATGAAGGGACTGAGCATCCACCCCCTTATCTTGGCCTTAAAAGCAGAATGTGAAGGAGGGGTGAGGATGCTGCAGGATCAGGACAAGTGCTCTGGCACTTCCTTCTCAGCAGCAGCAGGAGGAGAGAGTGTGGGACGAGGCAGAGAGGAAGACCAGAGCCTGATGAAAAGGTCAGCCAAGCTCTCATGGCCCTGTGCTGATAAATTGTCCTTCTTTACATCATAACATGTCAAAACTAGAAATGCAATATATCAGCCTGGATGTGGCAATTACAGCCAGAGAGAGAAGAACGTTTCTGTCATTTCGCTGATGCCGGGGAGGGCCTGGCTACAGTGCTTGAGTCATCCTCACACTCTTGAGCATACGTATTTTATTCCAGTCTGATTGCCAGTTGGTTCCTGTCTCACATCGGCAGGATGAGGTTGTGGCATTGCCAAGTGTATTTGCATGGTCTGGGAGGCTGGTGGGGCACTGAGAGGTGGGCACTGCACAGCCCGCACCACCCTGAACTGCCCACTGCAGGGTCTTACATTTGTGCTTGAGGGTCTAGAAAACTGCCACAGCAGGGAGAAATAATAATAGGAAAGTCATAATGAACAAGGAAGCTGCAGAGTCCAAAGCATGAGGTGACAAATTGCTTGTGAAATTGCCCGGAAGACAGAGGCAGGTGGAGAAAGGAGAAACTTCTATTGACTGTGGTTGGTTAGGAAGGAGATGGAGAGCTCAGCTATTGATTCATTAACGTTTTCTCCAAAGCTCCTCATAGGTTTCATACCAGTCCTTTCTGCTCAGATTACCCTCAAAGACTGATAAATTTCCAGCAGAGCTATGGGGAAAACCCTTTGTAAAAATTCACATTGATTCCATTTTTGTCCAGGTTATTTTTTTTGCACTTCCAGTTCGAACCAGCAGATCCTTCGCTCTGGACCCTTCCTATATGAAGTCCACTTCTGGTTTTGTAATTGCTGGAAAATTTGGGAATGGTAAAGAGCCCCTTATGTGACTTTTCTCCTATTTTTTTGAGACACTTGTTTGGCAAAAGGAAGGGGATGTGCACCCGTGCAAGCAGAAACACCAGCACTGCTGGGAAATAAAGGCAAAGAGAGAAAGCAAAAGGCAGAGGTGGGGGTGAAACACCAGAGACAGCCCCCTCCCAGCACGTTCCAGCATGTTCCGGTGGGCAACAAAATAATTGAAATAGTACTTGCTGTCAAGTTCCCATGTTTTCATAGCATCCCTTATGAAAAACACTGCACATTACGGTGCTATAAATCCTGATTATCTACGTCTTCACAACCAGAAGCTTCCCATTACCCAAAAGAAGGGCGAATCCCCTGAGACACATTAATGGCATTGAAAACTCCTTCTGTTATCTTAAACCTTGATTAATCAACCTTATTTAGTACATGATAGGGGGATAATTGAAGCTGTCCCTGTATTAAAAAAAAAAAAAAAAAAGGTGCATTAAGTACTTTAGCATCTGCAGCTCCATTTCCTTATTACATAGGTATTGATGCTTCCTGGAAACTGTTGTGAAATCCTCTGTTTAGGGACAATTCCAGTGATCTATATTTTCAGGGCATGTTAGTAGGGGGTTCTTGTTTGTAGCGTCTTTAGCAGGAGAACAGGATTGCTGCTTCTCACAAACCCATCTGTTCCCGCTGCTCATTCACAACCTGGAGCCACAGTCTCCTGTCATCTCCCTGTCATTTTGAAAAATAATAATTGTGGGAGGACAATCTAATGGATTGTTCAGCGGCGTATTTCTAGATATTAAAAGTACAATTTGAGGGTTGGCTCCAGAAAAAATGGCAAATTATTTTTATGAATTTAACATAATCATGAGCAAATTAGGCCTGATCCTGATCTCACTTGGGTCTACATTCACTCACAGCTCACGGAGATGGGTGATATTTTTGGAATACTAAGTCTTATGTGACATTTTTCACCACAGAAGTAATTGGGAGAGAAAAGTTCTGCAATTTTGCTGGGTTTTTTTCTGCTTCCTTTTTGGGTCTTTAATTTATTTAATTTATATCTTGCAAGAAATCTTGCAAGACCTTTGTACAAAGAGAATAACATTTTGTGTTTTCTGCAGAGCATATTGTCAGGCAACAGAGGAACACAACAGAGGCAATTTGGGACAAGAGAGTTGTTGCCCAGACAGTTTTATGTCCTCTGGAGCCATCTTTGTCCTCTGAGTTATCAAGGTCCGTCAAATTCTGCTGCTCTGACTGACTGCCAAGGGAAGCTGTGAAAAAAATTTTGCCAACGATGTTTTGCATGTGAAAACTGAAATTCCAGCAATTATTATTTCGGACTTCTTAAAAATAGGCTTTGAACAAAATACTTAGAGAAGAATTAAGCTTCAGGATTATAAACCAGAGGGAAAACATCCTGTTTCCTTCCCACTGCTGTTTTTTCCCCCTGGGAAAATCAGGATGAATCAATACATTTTTCCCTTTTTTTCTCAGACACTATTTTTCTCATTTATTAAAGATATGAGAGAACACAGGAAGGGAAAAAAAAAAAAAAAAAGCCACTTTCCAAATTGCTCAGGCTTTGTCCAACGTTTTCTGGTTTCCAGTTAACACCGTTGGCCAGTGGCTTCTGATGCCTGAGGAAATGCACTGAGCGCATGAGCAGGACCAGTGACTCTCTCCCCATCTTCACGGCTGCTGAGCTCTGCAGATGTTTTCAAGCACCAGAACTCAGGTATGGTGGGCCCAAACGTGTGCAAACTGAGCGGTTCCTGTGAGCTGATGTGGCTGTAACCAGGGCTCAGCATCCCAGTGGAAAGTGCTTGTTTTAGAGCATCTCCAACCCTTCAGAGCTTCGTTTGGAGAAAGAAAAACCCTTTCTGGTGATGTCACCTCCCCTTCCCTTGCCATTTTTATTTTCTCTTATTACTGAAAAGACAAATGTTGATTTCAAAATGCCCAATTCTTTTCCAGCACACTCCGGGAGGTGGGAGTCAAGGTTGCCCATGGCTTGTATTGTTATTTCTGGGATGGCACAAACTGTGGGTTCAGCTCCAGCAGGTTAAGGGATGAGGTCAGTGTCTGAAGGGAGGGTGGATACAGCTTCCTGGGTGTGCTCAGGCTGTTCAGCTGCTGTTTGTATCGGTGGTGATTTATGCCCTGGTGATCATCTCAGCTTGCTGGGTTTTTTATGATGGATCTTTCTGGAAAAAAAAGTACTTCACCCCTTAATAAGCCTATTACTTTTGGCTAAGCATGTGGGCGTTGGGGACACAAAACAAGCGGAGGAGTACACCAGCAGCTTACTGTGACTTCAAGATGAGGACAAAAAAAAAAAACCTACATCAACAGAGCTCATTTCTAAATGATAACTTAAGCCAATTATACGTGCCTCATTCATCTTTTAGATAAGAAGCAGAGAGAAATGGTTTTTCTATTTCCATAATCATGCCACTAACTAGACAAAACGTGATAATCCATAATGAGCTGGGAAGATAATTAAATAGAGAACAGGGTCTTTTGATGACTTGCCAGTTTTCTCTAGCATCATTCATACAGGTTATTGACATAGGACCAATTTTTCATCCTCACTTTAACAGAACTTCCATTATTACGGTTGAAAAATGGCAGGCACAAATGTTTGCAAGCACATTTTGGTACCTTAGTATAAGATTTCCTCAGATTTACAAGTCCTTAATTGTACCTACAAGCAGGGTACCCAAGAAATAAGGTTATGTACAAACTGCTGCAAATATTGCTTCTTTGTGATGGGAGGCTAGTCTCCAACTCTGGCCCTTAATAACCAGAAGGTGGGTTTTCCTCCCATCCAAACACACACCCTTATTAGCCAGCAAGGAACTGGAAATAAACCTCCGAGCCACCAGATCTGTGCAAGGGTCTGAGATGTTTTTCTACAAAGTGGCTGGAGACAGAAAACCCCAAATCCGGGAGCAAATTTGTGAAGCACAATACAGTTTAGTCTAAGTTTTCTAAAGATTTTTGGAAATATTTTAAAATATTGTGACTCTGGAGTAATTTGGACACCCGTGTTTTCAGCTCTGCAGAGCAGAATGTGAGCCTTGGCCACACTGAAAAGTTCATCTTTCAGGTTTCTTTTCTCCCAGCCCTCTGAGTCCAGCTGTGCCTGCAGCCCTGGCAGAACAGGAGGAGATCTGTCACCATGTGCTGAATGCCATGTTGCCAAATGACTGTTTTGCCTCTCTCTCAGGAGACTAGAACTTTTTTTTCTGAGAAAACGTCAATCTCATTCAAAAAGACTTCTCCAGCCCTCGCATTCATGAAAAAAAAAAAAAAAAAGCCTGACAAGGCTTAACGAAAATCCCCAAATTTCTTATTTCTATTAAACTCCTCGCAGTTCTTTAAACAACCTTTTCCTCTGGATGCTCACATTACCTCACATTGGGTCCCATGGTGAAGGACACCTCCGTGGCCATCAGGTCCTGCAGCAGCAAGGGACTGCAGTGCTGATGGGCCCCGTGCTGTGCTGGGCACTGGGGTTTCTAGCAGAGACACCAGGGTGCTATATCTCACAGATGCATCACCCGAGCAGCTCTCCTGCAGAGGACATCAGTGAAGGCGAGAGCATGAGCATCCTTATCAGAGTCAGTTATTTTATTTCATTCCTCTCTTCTTCCTCAGTTGCTCAGGACACCCAATTCAAGATTGGGATGTACAATGCGATGAATGTGAGAGGAAAAAGAGTGGTATTTTTAAAGGCTTTTCCTGGTTACTACTCATTGATTGCCTTACAGATAACTCCAGTGGAAATGAAGGGAGGACAGAAATTCCTTCTGAATAACATTAATCCCCCCCTTTTTTTTTTTTAAGGAGATTTCATTGGATTTTTCTGCTCTTTCCAAATAGAAGCTGCAGGAGTGGAGTTTTCCTTGGTTCAGCCATCTCAGCTAGAGCCATTAAGAGACAGACAGAGAGGAAAAACCTTTACAGAAGATCTTTTTTTGACTGACAGTTCCCAGAGGTCCCTCTGCTTTCCCCAGCACTGAAGCTCTCAGGGGGCCAGGCTGTGTATGAATTAAACTTTGAATGTATGTGCACATCAGAGACAAGCAGATCAGCAGCAATTTGCAGTTTGTACAAAAGAATGCAACATCGTGAGAAAATTCAATATAACGCCTTTCCTGTAATACTCTAAGGTGCTTTGCAAGTAAAACACACTAAAATGCCATGTGCAAGGTCTGCTCTTCACCAAATTATAAACATTAAGCCCTGTAACAGAAAGGATATTTGTGCGTGAACCTGTATGCATTTATACATTTTTATTCTTTTCCTGACCATGGTTGAAATCCAGGTGGACAGAACAGCCCCACCACCAACAGGGTGTCCACCAGCCTGTAGACTGCCCTTTGGTTAGACATACATGATGTGGATGGGTTCAAGCAACGTCAGTACTCCGAGAGCATTGGCAGCATCTTGCATAGACAAGTGTATAAAACTCACCAAAATAACTTTCAAGTGTGGAGGGGAGCAAGGTTGTCCATGGGGTTGTTGGCACAGATGGCCTCCATGCTGCTGGGGCTGGGAGCTTTTTCAGGGACACCTGAACACGCCAGCCTTGAGACAGTCTCGTCTATCAGGCTAGAAAAGCATGCAAGCACAGAGCAATAAATAGATCAGGAGCGATAAGAAATGTGGAGGAGGAGATAAGAAGGGAGCCTGACAAAGTTCACGGCCAGCGCACGGTGGGCATTTCCTTTGTGGGAACAACAAAATACACCCAGTCTCTTCGCAATGCCTTGATGGCTATTCCTATCTAAGCCTGGTCAAGTATAGGTGGGGGGGTTTTTATCTCAAAAAGCTCATCTCCATATTCTCAGTGCAGTTTGTGGCATAAAATCACTGCCATTTTCGGAGTGCAAATCAGCCACACCTGCCATGGAGCCGGCAGAGATTTACCACCATCATTTAGCACACCAGTCATAGATTAAAGGGTCTTGTCCTTTTCACTTCACCTTATTTATGGTTTTCAAATAATAAAGCATTCAGGCAGAAATTATGGCTCTGTTAAGCCATAGATATGTCCATGTTCATCCCCTGTAAATGTACCTGAGGGCTGGAAGTTCACCAGTTTGACTTCAGGAATGAATCTGAACCAGAGCCAAACAAACATTGGACCTAGACCAGCTTGAGTTTCTACCAGCTTTGCAACAATCACTCTGCTTTGGGACTTCAGGTGAGGCGCAGCTGGTTTGTGTTTTGATCCAGGATTGCCCAAATGTTTACGAATTCTTAGTGAAAACTCTTAACATTGTAACATAAGCCAAACTAAGAGTAATCAGTCTGGAGAGGGAGCAGCTGTCCCTGGGATGTGTATTAAAGCATGATTAAACACCTGAACATTATTTGTTCCACGAGAACAGGCCAGAGCAGGTCAGAAATATCCATCAGATGGCCCGAGCTGCTGGTCAGTCAGTTTGGAGCCAGGGGAAGAAAACATAATTCAAGAAGGTCTCAAACCCTAGATGATGAATGTAATACCCACTGTTGGTCCAGGCAGTGTCCAGCTGTAGCACAGACAACCCTCTGCCTGGAGAAATACAACCACCCACAAATCACACCAGTGAGGAGGACCTATCCATGAAAGCAGGTACTAAATTATGTTGTTGCTCTCAGTACTGTGCAAAAGCAAACAGGATGATCACGGGCCATGGCACCGCGTTCTCACCATGAGAGTGATGTGTAGAGCCCGGAGACAGATGGGAAGTAGTGAGGCTGGGTGTCCCAGGGCAGGTGGGATGGGGCCAGACTGTGCTGCTGCCTTTGCAGGAGTCAGGGGTGCCTGGTGTTCCCCATCTCTCAGGCTGGCAACTGGGGATATATTTTTCATGGTTATTTTTTCCACATGGCCAAATCCCCGCACAGCACTGGGGGGTGTGGGAGGCAGCAGCAGCAGGGACACATCTTTAGGGCTCGGAGCCCCCTTGTCTGCCAGGCAGGTAGCCAGCCTGCCTGCCCAGACAAGTTTAATTATTCCCCCCGAAAGAAAGAAGACAGTGTGTGCTGGGCTCTGGACTTGAAAAGAGTCTCTCAACAGCTTCCAAAAGTGCTGAGCTGGCATGTGTTTGTTTCCGCACATGGGTCTCCATGGAAAAGCTCCTGTGTGAGGAAGCACAGCCTCACGACTCCAGCAGTGCCTGCTCCCTGCCGAGGCACTGACACCGGCCACATCCCGCCCCGCACCTCGCTCAGGACCTCTGTGCCCTCCCTGTTCCTCCCCAGCTGCAACTACTTTGTTCAAATACTAAAGCTGTGCTTTGCTGTAACACAGCTCCAGTTCAGGTTAAGGCAGCTGTGGGTGCCCAGGGGTGCTACGTACACTGATGGGGTGGGCTGCACTGTGGGGACACAGTCCTGGTGCCCATCTCTGGGTACGGGGACATGCCGCACCTGCAGAGATGAAATGGGGCCAGGATGACTTTGTCCCTGCGGTGCATGAGGATGGTCACGTGTGTGAATGCTTCAGTTAATCCCAAACTGGTCTGGCACGTAGCAGGTGTAATAGGTAACGCGTTTTGAAACCTGAAATGCCTTGCCCATAATAAGGAGATCATGGAGCTTGGCATCACCTGAATTAACACAACTTTTAAAACAGTTTTTCTGGTCTCAGACCCACAGCTCGGCTGCTCGCCTGGGCTGCCAGCCTGGACTGCCCATGGTGGGAAGTGGGGTGTCCCCAGGCCAGCCATCTCCTCTCAGGGACAGGAAAATGAACCTCAGTTTGGTTTCACAGTGGCTTGAAGAGAAGACACTGGCATCGCTGCAGCTCCTGGAGAGGCCTGAGAGCAGCTGCATCCTCTCCAGGGAGAGGGGATGGATTTGGACCACTGTGTCCGTACAGTTCCAGGAAGCATCAGGGAACAAGGGGTGCTTTGCCTTCCCATGCTGAGCATCATGGGCCTTGCAAAGCATTTGCCCTGAATAATCCGGATTATAATGGAGGGCAGCTGAACTCCAGTATCACAGAGAGGCTGTTTTGGGATGAATCGTGATGGGATTATGAGGGACGCTCTGATCAAGCTCCAGAGGAGTCATTCAGCAGGCAGTGCTCCGCACTCCGTTTACATCCCTCTTACAACCCTTCCAAAGAGAGAGTGTCTGGGTGACACCACATGAGCATTGACCATATTCATTTCAGTGCTGTGGGCACAGCTTTACCCTTGTTTATACCCCACTGGGTAAATTTGGAAGCAGAGATTATTCTTGTTTTCACTAATTGGCTGTTTCAAGCAGCCACTGTTTGCACAGGTGACCCAAAGGGTTCCCACTTCTGTTTGTAACTTCATCTCAGAAGGTGCCAAGAACCCCCCAACCCCTTTAGCTGAGCTGTAGGTGTCATATTCTCAGTATCTCTCGAGTCCAGCTCTTGGGGCAGATTTTTTCTTAAATTTATTCCTACCAAGCCACTTCACTGGGAATTCATATGTCTATGATCGTTGTGGGCTGGTCTCTGTCCTGGCTTTTGATCGCTCCAGTGGATGAGAAGCACAGCAGAAGCCATCTCCCTGGCTCAGGGCACAACTCTCTCCATTGACACTCAGGACTGGTTTTGATGATACCCCTCATCAGTACATCTGAGCTACCACTCCCTGTTTCTATTGAACACGAAATTCTCACTGAAACAGGACAATTTCAGGAAAGACTCGTGTCTCTTTCCAAGCCTGCCCGTAGGCTCACAGGTTGCACTTGCAATAGGAGGGGGAAGTACATGCCAGGAGGTGTCAGGTTCTTCATTTCACACATCCCAAATCACAGTGAAGCAGCCGATCAGGAGCAGCACGGTGTTTACCCAGAGAGGTCGGGCTGTCTTTGTCCTCAAAGGGTTGCAGGACCCAGATGGGTAAACCTTGGTCTGCCCTCCTCACTGACCCTGCTCCAGGTGAGGCTACAGACACCCTGAGGCCCCTTTCAACACAGAATCATAGAAACATTCAGTTTGGAAAAGTCCCTTGGGATCATCAAGTCCAACCTATAACCCTACTCTACAGAGCCCACACCTAAACCATACCTCCCAACACCACATCTAGACAATGTGTTACCCTGTGACCCTACCGGCCTAAATTCCCCCCTCGGTACTCCCAGAGACTCTCTCCTCAGTGCCGAATAAACAGGGGATAATCACATCATTATTTCAGAGGGCTGGGCCAGTCCTGGCTGCCAGTCCCTGCCTCTCACGGCAAAACACTCCCTTCCCTCTTTTGCCAAAGAAAACACCATGCCCTATGTGGGCTTACTCCCGTTGCTAGAAACAGTTTTCTTAGTCAAAAAAAAAAAAAAAAAGAAATAAAATAAATAATACCGAAGGTTAAAAGGGTTTAGGTGGATAGACTCATCTCATTACACACACAAACCCCTCAGCAGGGGCTGGAGCTTGAATATGCAAAGAGCACACAGCCCTAAATATCCTAATGTATTTTAGAGTGGTCATTTCTAATTAGCACTTGAATCCAACACCCTACTTAGCCTAATTAGAGACATAACAAAAAGCTGTTTGAGCTCACATGCATATTGAATATGCAGATCTCCAGCATCTAGTGTTCCTCTTCTCCAAAGAGGAATAGCAAGCAAAGTCTCTCAGCATCCAGCACAGATGAAAACTGGTCCCAGCACGGATGTAAACTGATCCCATGAAGCCAATGTGTCGAAAATCTGCACCATTAATTCCATTACGATGCTTTAAATGTAAATCTGAAAGGTTTTGATGAGAGTTGTGCTGCTGTGGGAGAAGAAGGCAAACCCACATTTTAGGAGATCCTGTATTTATTTTTTGCATATCTAATCCAGAAGATTTTACAGTCTAATTTAAGCCAGGAAACAGAAGGAAGGTAGATGAGGAGGAGGAATGGGGGGAAGAACCACAGAATTGTAAAATCATTTGGGTTGGAAGGGGCTTTTAAAGGTCATCTAATCCAACCTGCCTGCAGTGGGTAGGGACATCTTCAACTAGATCAGGTTGCTCAGAGCTGCGTCTAACCTGATCTTGAATGTTTCCAGGGATGGAGCTTCTGCCACCTCTCTGGGCAATCTGCATGAATGTTTCAACACCCTCATAGTAAAAAATTTCTTCTTTATATCTAGTCTAAATCTGCCCTCTTTTAAATAACAACCACTACCCCTTGCCCTATCCCAACAGGTCCTGCCAAAAAGTCTGTCCCCATCTTTCTCATAAGGCCCCTTTAAGTATTGAAGGGAACTCGGCTGCACAGGTAGGTCTTTCAGAGCTGGGGACATGAGGGTTAAAAGCACCATGCACCTCTGCAGATCTGCCAGGCAAGACAAAATAGGCGTCATTTCTAAACCTCGCTTTTTTTGCCTTCTTTTTTTTTTTTTTTTTTAAGACCAAGCAAGCACACCCCCGCACACCCATGAAGCACGGAGCAAATGCCGAAGCTTCGTTTGTACATGCCTCATTTTCAGAGATGGATTTAGCCAGGCCCTGGGAGGATTTCATTGTGAATGAAGAGAAGGGGTTCTATCGGCTCCATGGAAACCTGGCCAGCGGCTGGGATTGGTGGGGCCGTATCCAGGCTTGGCAGCAGCCGTACCGCCGAAAGTACAAGTACTGTTAATATTTAACACGGCGCAGCGACGTGGTAAAACCTAGCAACCCCACAGCAGTGGTTATGCAATTCTCCATTAATAGCTCAAAGGGATTCAGCATCGTCTTAGCAACCCCTCCCCCCCCGCCTTTCCAAATATGTTGTGTTTTTTTTTTCTCTTCCCTGTTGCTAAACCTTAAAGTGAGAGGAAACAAAGAAAATGCTATTACATAATACAGACTGGCAGCCAAATCATACTCCTGCTGTTTTGGAAACATTTGGGGGGGGCGGGAGGAGCAGGTCGAAAGCTAAGAAGAGCCATGCGATAAGATCTTATTCTTTTTTTTCTTCTCGTTTCTTCCATTTTCTAACACCCAAGTTAAATACATTAATTTGCTCTGAGATCTGTTGGACCTCCTCTGTTACCGAGCCATTGAGTAAGCAGGATGTTTGGCAGTGATTATATCACACAGGTCTACAAAAGGTAGGATTGCGCATTGCCAAGGTTGCCCCATTTCTTAACGAAGAAATGAGATCCACCAAGGGCGGGCATTTGGTTTGGGCATCTCCTGGGCTTCGTACACTCTGCGTCACCACCAGGCATGGGTGATCCACCTCAATCTGTCTGCAGCGATGTGGGGGAACGTCAGCAGTGGATTCACTCATGGAGGTTCCCAGGGGGAAATACGGGCATCCCTGAGCCCCTGCAGCAACTCAGGGCAGCCCCAAGGGCCCAGGATGGCTGAGCTAGCACCAGCCTTTGTACGGAGGCCAACAGCTTCCACAGCACAGGACTTCTCTTCCTCTGCTGTTTATTCTCACGTCTGATAGCGCAGCAGAGGCTGGATGATTGCGATTTGCGTCACAGTATTTCTCAGGGGACATGTACTGCATTTAGGTTTGATTTTGTTTTAATGTTCCTGAAGACAGTTCTGAGCATCTTACTCAAGCAGAGGACAATGACCCAAAGCTGCTGGGGATCTAACCAAAGGGTACCTGCAAAAATAGCATTTCTGTAGTTGGTGGGCTGTCCCATGTGAAAATAGGGGAAATGGAGGGCCTGGTGCAGCTTATCAGAGAGGCTCAAGCTTGCACAGGACAGGTCTGAAGCTCTGGTTTAAAGCTGTGCTGTGGGCCAGCACTGTGAAACTCTGGTTATTGGGAGGAAATCTGCTTTTTAGCCAAATGTCAAGCAGGGTGCTGCAGTGGCACCTGGAGGACCACAGTCACTTACGGCTCTCCCACAGGATGCTCCACCATGGGCAGGTTGATGCTCTGCGTTTCCCATTAGCAAGCTCTCATACGCTTCTTTCTGTGCCTCATTTCTCTGAGTGTAAAGTAGTATTTCTTAGGGCTGTTGTGAGGAAACATGCGAGCCTATGAACTACTTGGTGTATAAGAGCACCTAAAGTTCCCACCAAATAATTTAAAATGTCTCCAAAACCCAGTCCTCAACTCCCAAGGAGTACAACTGTGCTTTGTTTGCTGCTTTGCATATTTCCTATGTGGAAGAGGGGCCTTCCCTTAGCCCCTGAGCCGAAACTCTTGGAAAGGTCTTGAAACAAGATAATATATGTCATCTAGACCCTTTTTTTCTTTTTTGTGTTAGCTAGCTAACCACCCTAGGAAAACAAGCCATAAATCAATTGAAAGCCTAACCTACAGTTTGCCAATCTGAAAAGCAGACTCTGCCCCACGAACAACCACAGCTTGTTAAAACAATGGGAATAAAGGGGGGGAAAAAAAAAAACAAAAAATAATTCCTTCTTGCACTTTGTAATTCAGTAGAGCTGCAGAGACATGCGGCAATTCCCTACAACCTTCACCATCACTTTAAGTCCACGGTCTCCTCCGGAGCAGGAACGTGCAGAGGGCTCTGGTTTCCAGGTGCAGATGGGTTGCAGCCTTCAGCCCAGCTGGAGAGAATTAGTGCAGCTCAGAATTCTAGTATAAAGGGACTGAGGGTCCCCAGCAGAGGGTTTTGCCACTTTTTCTCTCTTGTTTTCTAGTCTTCTGGCAGAATTAGAGCTCTTCTGGATTTGCGTAAGGAAATACCCCTGGCCTTTGCTTTCAGGGGCCTTAAGGTACTCCGAATGCTCACATTTAGCAAGACGAAGCAGAGAGGTCGGGAGGGTTTCGTTAGCTCTTTGGGTGAGTCTGGTGCAGACCATGGTGCCAGGGCTTCTGGCTCCCAACATGTCTTAGGGGGTCTTCAGCAATGCCACCAGTGGCAGGGCTGCTAAGGGTGGTGATGGAGAGGAAGGTTGTGGGGAGGCAACGGGTCAGTGAGAGGGCCCCAGCCCCACCCAGGGAGAGCATATTGGGTAACATTAGCAGAACATCTTGTGTTGGGGTCTTCAAACAGGCTGAGCGTTGGAGCCATAGAGCAGTCTGTTGTTTTTCCTGCACCCCTGGAAGAAGAACTGCCCACCGTGGACATGAAATGGAGAAAGGGAGCAGAGGGACAACACTGTTCAGAGACACAAGGTGCTCTTTACACAAACAGGTAAGCTTTTAAGGGCTATGAGCCTCTAGATCTTCTGCAACACTCAAAGCACTTCCATGAACAATACAGCAATGGGGCAGAAATGTCATTTTTAGATGCACCTGTGTCCTCACTGAGGTTAGTGTATCAATTTGGGACTAGTCTTCAGAACATAAAGCCAGCCTCAAAAGGTTAGAAATGAAGAGAAATGAGGAAAGGCACCCAATGAGGTTGCAAACTCAGGCTGAATCTAAGAGCTCTGACCACAAAGTAGTAAGGAAAAGCAGCAGGAGACTCATTAACAGCTTGCAGTCCCTAATGGGCGAGTAAGAAACTTTGCTGTAAAGAAATGCTAGCATTACTTTGGAACTTCTGATTTTTTTAATCAAGGATCTCAGGCCCCTGTAAATCAAGATTAGAGCACTGCAAGCTGTGGGATACCTGTTCCCAGATCAGGCCAGCTGGAAACAAAGCCAAAGCCAACAAGTTCCCCAGACTGGGGGCTGCAGGGGCTGTCTGGAGGAAGCGGTTACAGCCGATGCCGCGGGCTGCCCCGTGGAATCCTTTCATTATTCAGACAGAAGAAAGAAACACCCCCTTCTCCCCTCACTTGCACTAAACCCAACTCTCAGTCAGCCAGAGGAGTGGTCTGTATTTTTAAATACCTTTCTTGCACTTCATTACTAAGGGCCTCGAGCAAACTATGTCATCAGCGATGACATAACGAATAGAAGTAGTTGCAGGGCAGCGTAAGTGAAAGGGAAATTAAGCTATTTAGCACACACGTGTTTGGGTTGAGGCAGAGATTTATATTTTTTTAATTAAAAACCTGGAGAAAATCGCCTTGCCTCTAACAGAATAACCACCAGGGCAGCTTTCTCTGGCCTGCGGATTCGCCCCGCTGGCTGCTGTAAGGAGAGCAGAAAAGATGAGTTGTCAGAGTCCGGTTACTGTGCAAGGATTGCACAGCCAGACCTGCCCTGGAGCTGCAAAGCAACAGACACTAAAATCCAGCCAGATCTGTGCCACTTCTGCAGTGCTGTCTAAATGTGCTATTGTTATTTCGGCTTCACCAATCTCTTTCCCCTTTTCTTGCCTAATTGCTATGCCTTCTTGACTTCTGGTTAATGGAAAGGGTTGTGTTGTTTATTATACTGGAACTTGATTTGCGGAAAAAAGCTTGGACATTTTTGGGTTGCGTGTAACTGGTGAAGCAATCGTGATTTCTGGTACTGTGGTTAACATTGGAAATAATCTTTAACTGTTTATGCAAACAGATCTTACCCTGTCTTTTCTTGTGAATTACTGAAGTCTGTGGAACTTAACCTTAATGACTGGCCCATGACTTGTCACCTGCTTCTCCGCCTTTTTGCTCTGTTTTTTATGATAGGGTGATGGAAAATTATTACGTGGTGAGTGAATTCGGAGATAAGGTGTAAGCAATGCTGCGCTGCTGGTATGAAATTATTTCTCATTTCTAAATCTGTGGGGACTTGCAGACACTTTCAAAAATAAGGGAGGAGTAGTCTTAAACACAGGAATGAGATTCCTGCTGCCATCTAGGAGCAAAGTGCCCTGACCACATCGAAGTGTGGAAATGCAAGTGCTTGGCTTGTTGTACCCCATGGGAGTGGTGATGCCAGCCTGCAAGCAAACTATGGTGACCTGATATCTTTTTTTTTTTTCTTTGAAATCTGATGTTGTGTTAGTGAAAATCAGAAATCAGTGGTAGGGTTGGCACCAAGGCTGATTGCGACTCTGCTCAGGAAAGTGTGGGGCTAGAAAATGCACCTCTTCCATAGGTGACATCACACCAGGTCATTGCAAAAGCCCATTTATAGTCTGTCTTTTTTCAATGGCCAGTGCTGGATGGCTTGGGAAGAATATTGGGACAAGGCAGAAGTGGTCAGACAGTGTCCTTCCAACTGCCAGTAATCTGTGATGTTTGATTTCAGTTGTCCTTGGTGGGTCTTTTTTTCAAGAATTCTAAAGCTTTTTGATTTTGTTTACATTTCTGTTATGTATCCATAACATCTTGTGGCAATCATGAATGGTTTACAAGGAATTAATGCACATGAATAGAGATATAGGCCAATTATGTTCTGGTAACATTGAGCAAGTTCTTGCAAATACTTTTCCACCTTAACAAGAGAGCAGACATCAGATGGTATCTGGCTGGACTCCAAAGCAAATAAATGATGCTGATGTTCAGAAAGGAAATGCTGTTGTCCTTAAATAGTCAAGCATTGTTCTCAGACTTCCTGCAATAATCTCTGCCTTTTTACCCAGAAAGATTCCTGACTGTGTGGGTCTGGAGTCTTCTGTGATGTCTGCTTGCTGCTTATTTGTATTTGTGATTTCTATCCTTTTTTTCTTCTTTGAACAATCCTGTGCCTAATACACAGCATGCAGCATTTGCTCCAGTTGGAGGGTATCAAGTGGGTATTCCGTGTAGACTCTCAGAGGTGATATCTGTCTATAAAGCTTGTGATTGTCAGTCTCTAGTGCCAGGGAGATGCTACCCTAGTGATGCAGCACATGGGCAACCTGCAGCGATGTCACCAGTGGATGATGGGGTGGTGGGAGCAGTTGAGGACTTTGCTGTTTAGTCAGTGGTACCTCAGTGTGCACAGCAGCTCATAAAGGCAATGGCAACTTCTAGGAAAATTATCATTTTAAAACTCTGTGAGAGGGATGTGTGACTGAGATGATAGTAGTCCAGAAACACGGGGAGAGGTGTCCAGGGTGGCTGGGCATGGAGGATTTGGCTGAAGGTGATCCAAAACAGTTGCTCAAAAGCTTCAGACTGATATAAGATAGGGTATATCACAGGATGAGGCCGGCAGCTCTGATGGCTGGTGGAAAGTTTTTGCCAGCAATGCAGGAGGCTGAGCTGTGGCAGGAGACCTAACCATGGGAGATGATCTGGGGTGCAGCCAGAGTGTGCATCCAACACCACGGCAGCGGCTCTGTGCCAGAAATGTCAATTGTTCTCTAGAGCTGTATGTGAGAGAGGAGAAAAAACATTCTAGCCCATGGGGCATGAGTTCTGGTGGGAGCATCTCTATTTTACTTCTGGGATTTTTTTTCCTCCTCTCAATTTATCCTCTTCCCATCTAGTTCTTACTATTCTATAAATTAATGACTGGCATAAAAAGGAGATGTGACAGACACAGCTCAATCAATATTTGCTGGTAAATCGTTTTAAGATCACGTTTTGGGTGTGTTTAAAAGCTGTCTAGATGTGGTGCACAGGGACATGGTTGAGAAGTGCTCTTGATCGAGATAGATAACAGTTAGACTTGATGATCTTGAAGGTCTTTTCCAACTAAACCGATTCTTTTTGATGAAAAATCTGCTCTGCATTCTTACAGGGCTGTGATGGGATATGGGCATGGAGATCCTCTTTCCAGTGCCTGGCTAACTCAGGTTAAATCTGCATAATATGTGTGCTGGGAGCAGCTCAGGGCCGTAACATGTTTTTTGCGGGACCTGATAAAGAGGGATTGATCCTGCATTTCGTTACTGCTGAGGAGTACTGGCCCAGGCCAGCTCTGCTGTGAGATATTAGCAGCTTCACCTGGTTCTTCTCCCCTAGTCTTCAAATAATGTATTGAGACATCCTGGTGGGGAGTCCAGGGAGGTGATCCTGTGCTCCTGCAGTTGTGGATAAGGGTGGTTGTGTGTCACTTTAAATTGAAGTGTCTGCCACCAAAATATATTACAGGATTTGGAGGCTAATCTGACCTTTTTGCTGATGGGTTGTCCATTCCGCATATCTTATTTAAGTTATGCTTACAAATACGCCGTGACCTATGAACACTTCAGTAATGGGTTTGAGCCAGGAATGAGTTGTGCTTCACTGAAGTAATTATTTATTCATTTAATAGGGACTGATGGCTTTGCTCAGCTGGGAGCTGTGTATAATTAAAACCATGGTCCCTGCCCCAAGAGGTTTCCAGTCTGAAAGATGAAGCAAAGGCTGTGCCAGAAGTTGCAGGAATCCCATGTGCCTGTATTGGATGTTCAGAAAATTGTTTCTTAAAAACTGTGAGCTCGCTATACAACAGAAGACACAGGCCATTTGGGGCTAGTGTGTGTTTAGCACAGATTTTTGTTTGTATGGCTGCAACACCGAATGAGATGTGGCTGCTGTAGGTCAGAGGTCCTCCCCTAAGACTTAAGATGAATTCAAGCTTGCAAAAAAAAAAAAAAACCAACCAAAAAACTAACCCTGAAACTATGCTCGGTGTAAGCTGAGGACACACATTGCCCAAACCAGAGCTCTCCCCCTTAAACCCAGTCCAGGCAAGTGTGGGAGCCAGTGCCCATTCCCCTGCAGACACCAAGCCCCAGGCAAAGCAGGTTGACCAGACAAACCTGATCTAGAGCAATACCCAACATACAGATGCTTTGCAGCTCTCAGGAGCCATTGCCTCTCCCTAGAACTGAAGAAGGGCTTCTGTGCCTGAAAGCTTGGCTGTTTTTTTACTAATTATATAATTTGGCTTAATAAAAGCTATTACCTCCTCATACAATCTTATGTCTCTTTGAATAGGTTAGCACATTTCCTAACAGAACCAGAAACTGCTTCTTAAACAGAAGTTTGACCGTTATTGTTACTAAAATAGGAAAGGAAATGGAGGCTCGTTCACAACAGAGTGATATTTATTGCTAAGTTTAATTGCTTAATGTAAAGTGCATGACTGAGGATTTGAAGGGGCTGATCTGAAGTTCGGTCACCCTTTGAAACAACGCTACACATTGTGAAATTGCATGTCGAAATTCAGGGATTGAAATGGTTCAGGCAGATAGGAAAGGAATAGAAGTTGTTGGCTAAGCCTAAAATGAGCCTGTGTAATTCTGCTGGGAAAGCAGCAGAATTACATTCTGGAAACACACCGTGTCAGGATGCCAGCCTTGTCCAGACCCCCACTCCAAAGTAGGATGGGAGATGCTGGTGTGGGATGCCTGAAGGCTGGCTCGGACCTTTCCCACCCAGCCACAATGTGCAGGTAGAGGATGTGGCTGTGGAGGGGACCAGGCAGGTGCCCTCAGGGTGAGCAAGGCAGGTAGGAAAGTTGAACAGGGGGATGAAAACACAAGTGATGCCAGCCCCAAACATCTGAGCTGTCCATAGGTGTGAACAGGCACCGGGTGAAAATCTGCCCCAGTAAATCTCTGACTCCTGTGCCACGAGCTCTGCAAAACCTCCCTGAGCCCCAACCATGGCCACACATGACTGCAGAGTCTCACCTAAGCTTTGTTGCCAGTGACACGCTCCTGTCCTTGTTTTAATGGGGAGTAACTGTTGCGTTCAGGGTTGAAATATGGGTTTAATTCACTGCCTCACTGCTTTCCAGAGGGCTACCAGGTACCACCCCAATTCCTGACACACCTTCACCAGCAAAACCTCACATTCACTGCTTTCTCTGAGGCTTGGCCACTTTACATCCTATGCTTTGGGACACGCATAGAGGTTTTACAGCCTTAACACAAATAAGAGATAGTTCAAACAGATTTTCTGCCCGGCAGAACCCAAGTGAGTGCTGAACCCAACATTTCCCAAGAGTGATTCAGCAGTGTTGAGGGGAGCAGGAGCTGCTCTGCTCTGGAGTCTGTCAACACACAATAAATCCAGCATGATGGCAATGAAATAATTCTTTTGCATGCCTGGAAATCTGCTTTTATCAGTGGCAATACTGACAGCATGACTTCAGGGGGTGGAGAGGTTTAACTCTGGCGTGCAGCAGCTCCTGGTCCTGGAGAGCAGGAATTCACCTTCATCCACCCCAAGAGCTGAAGGGATACCCCATGTCCATGTTGACAACCAGCAAAGACCCAAACCTGAACCTCATCCATCAAACAAAAGCCCGTCCAAACTTCCTATGAATGTGAGTGAGCATTTTCCCTAAGAACACCCTGAATATCACCCATCCTGCCATGTCAAGGGCTCTGGGCACTGCCCTTCTGCAGCCAGGCGGGTGGGACCCAAGGGCTTTCTGACAGCAGCATGGTCTGCCTAAAGTGGCATCTTGTTTTTTATAATGTAACTGTAAGGCTCTGAGCTATTCCCACAGCGCTCTTAGTAATCAGCCCTGGTATGTTGAAAGGCATATTTGTCATGTCTCAGCCAGTCTCTTGGAGAAACAGTCACAGGTCAGGTTAGTTACCTAATTTATATGTCAGGGGCTGCAGGAATGAATCAACACGTTTTGTTTTTTTTGTATTTTTCCAGACAGTAGCTTGATATTCCCAGCATGTTGAACCCCAGGAGTTCCCTTGCTTTTGTGATCATTTGCAATCCCTCCTTATTTGGCTGATGTTACAGCAATTCAAGCAGAAAAATACGCTACCAGCACAGAGAGCCAACGTCTCCCTTGCAGATGACTCTCTTGGAAGCAGCTCGCTGGTGTAAGACCATCCGTGCACACCTTGGTGTCAACCAACCTCTGCTTTGAGGGACTGTCCCAAAGCCCAGGCAGCAGCATTGTGTCCCCATTGCAGAGAGAGACAGGACGGCTGGTTAGTCCCTGTCCATAACCCCAGTTACGGCGTGGGCGTTGCAGTGAGGGCAGAAGCAGTGCTGTGTGTCTGTACAAGTACACTCTGCTGTTGCTCACACGCACTGTGCTGCGGTTCCTTTGGCACAAATGCAGTTTGTGCGTGTGCAAAAGGCCAGGATGTTTTACCCATGGAAAACCTAAGTTGCCAGATCTGGACCTCTCTGACCATCCTCATCCCATCAGAGTTCCCAGGGGATGGCCAATGAAAGCAGCGAACTGGGCCACACCACCTCCAGCCCAGACATCCCCAGTGCCAGGGCAAGAGGCTGCCCAGCACTGCCACAGGGATATTCCCACTGAGACCAAACACGAACCCATCTGAGAGGTTTCAGGCAGATCTTTTCTGCATGTGAATCTGTTCTTGTTTATTTTGAACGGCCATAGAATCACAGAATCGGCTATAGAATCACAGAATCATATTTGAGACAGGGACCTACTGGAGAGAGTCCAACGGAAAAATATGAGGATGATTAAGGAACGTGAACGTGTCTCATATGAAGAAAGACTGAGAGAACTGGGGCTGTTTAGTCTTGAAAAGAGAAGGCTGAGAGGAGACCTTATTAATGTATATAAATACCTGAGGAGTGGGGATCAAAGAGAAAGGTGCCAGTCTCTTCACAGTGGTGCCCAGTAATAGGAAGAGGAATAATGTGTATAAGTTAGAACACAGAAGTTCTGCCTCAACATAAGGAGAAATTTCTTTACTGTGAGGTTACTGGAGCTCTGGCACAGGCTGCCCAGGGAGGTTGTGGAGTCTCCTTCTCTGGAGACTTTCAAAACACACCTGGATGAGTTCCTGTGTGGCTGCCCTAGATAATCTTGCTTTGGCGGGGGTTTGGACTAGATGATCTCTAGAGGTTCCTTCTGACCCCAAACATTCTCTGATTGTATGGTTTTACTCTGGCCATATATGTGTTTGGGAAAGTGGGTAGGAAAAGGTTCCTGATGGAAGCAATATCTGAAATAATAAGCAGAAGGCTGTGCAATTCCTTAAAGCTGGGTGAGGCAAGTGCAGGAGAGAGCCCTGCCGAAGGGGACCCTTGATGCTTTCAAGGCTTAAAAAATTTTGCCCAGGCTCAGGGCTGTGGGATTGACCCAGGGTTTAGCTTGTGTCTCTGTGTTTGGGGTGGTGTGTGGGGAAGGTTTTGCCTGGGGTGCGAGTTGGGGAGCCAGGCTGTGCGTGCCTCTGAGCACAAACCGCCACAGCCCTACAACAGGTAACACAAAGCAGAAGCAAAGTGGAAGGTGTTTTACAAAGCACCCATTTACTCCAGGCTAGCGGGAGGATAAAACATACGTCAAGGACTGGGCTGTGCCCCTGTGGGCTGTGGGAAATGCAGTCAGGTGGGGAGGAAAGGAATAAATCCCAAGAGGCACAGCTTGCTGTCACAGGGAAAGACAGAAGAGCAAATTATGAGCTTGGTTTGCTTTTTTTTTTTTTTTTTTTCAAGATGAAAGATAGACCATTAGCTGCCTCCGGAAAATATTTTCCAAACCCTTTCGTGAAGCAGTTTCTCTGCAGAAGGGCTCTCCCAGCACCCCAGGCATCCCAGGCGGCGGCAGGGGAACGCCCCACGGCCAGGGCTGGAGAGGTTTGAACTTGAACTCGTTTATTTAGATTTGACTTTTCTCTTGCTGGAGTCCCTGGACTTGAGCCAAACCTCAAGAGTAAGTTACAGCCAAATATTTCTGAAGTTGGTAATGAGATACCAAAGCATTACTTTAAAAAGAGCCCTGTCCCAAACTCCCCTGCAGTGTGCGGGGCTGATGCTCCAAGGGTGCAGCAGAGCTGGACTCAGGAGCTGTGGTGCAGCTACTACCCTGTGCTCAGCATCCTCCTCCTGTATCTCTCAAGCATGGCTGGGTGCAGCCAGACACCCCCAGGTCAGCTGAGCACTCGTTATTTCCGCAGTAAAACAAACATTTGAGCATTTCTGTCGTCATCCACCCACCACGCAGGGTTAATTGTGATGGCTCTCATCTCTCCCCACCCTAAATTCCTACTTGGCTGCGGAAGTCTCCCACTTTCCAACAACCTAGAAACATGGCATGACCTGCAAATCCTCTTCCAGGCTGCAGCAGCCTGCCTGGGTGCCTGCTCATGGGCTGCAAGCAGGAGCAGTGCCCATGGCATTGCCAGAGGCTGGCAGGACCAAGCAAACCTTGCTCAGGCAGAGAAACCTGACCTAATCCACCCAATCTGTTTTGCTCTCTGATCAGGACTGGGCCCTGCACTGCTTTCTGTGCGTAATGATACTGGTTTTGTGCTAGGCTTCCTTGCTCGTGTATTTTTTTTTGCATTGTATTTGAATAAAATGGAGCAACCCTGTGAAAGTAAGGATAAACGTTTTGAGATCTTCAGGCTCTGGTGCAAAGCAGCATTAGAAAAATCCACAGTCTCCCTGGGAAAATAGTCAATGATGAGTTTGATGCCCTCCTCAGAAAGGGAAAGGGTTAATTGCTTTGGTTCCCCCCCTCCCGAATACTTACGGCTAATGCCAATCAGATCTGGAACGATAAGAATAAAATATGATTGAAACGTCTGGCTCTTCAAAAAAGCATATGTTTTAATTAAATTGAGAACTAGCTGGTTAATCAGCACAAGGACTAATGGTCTGATTAGCAGGAAATGCCTGATGAAAAATAGATTGTCTCGGCTGGGCTGGAGGGACACAGCCCGGGGCTGGGGGAGCTGCGGGTGCTTTGCAAAGGGCACCCAGTCTGCACCCAAGGACCTCTCCCAGGGAGGAGGATACGTCCCTGATCCCAAGATGTGCCCATTGTGTGCGGGTCCTTGGATGGAGCTACCCCTGCCAGTATGTCCCTGCCCAGGGCCCAGCTGTGGAAACCCTCTTTGGAGAGCATCACAGAGGACTGAGGGACGCCAGGGGGACAAATTAAACCTCCCAGCTCAATTACCTTTGAGAGGGAGAGTGCAAAGATGGGGGAGACAGGATTGTAAAATCAATGTGAAATTTATTGTGTCAAGGGGAAAAAAAAGGAAAAAAAACCAAAACAAAGCACTTCCACAACAAACTGCCACCCAAGAAATAAACTTTTAAAATGAAAAAAATCAATGGAAAAAAAATGTCCTGGCTGCCCCTTCCCCCACCCTGCACAGCACAGGCTTCCTTCTGATTAAAGCTCAGCCTGGAGCAGTTTCGGTGGCAGGAGGCCAGAGGAAAGCTTAAGGTGCTCTCTGCAATTTAAGGTGGAGCTGTTTGCATCAGCTTCCCCAGCAGCATCCTCTTGCACACACAGGGCTTTGCTCGCAGCCCTGTGATTCGGGTCCAAACCCTGTATGCAGGAGCTTTGTCCATGGTGGCCTCCGACATCCCTGCGTTCCCCAAGGGTTGTCAAACCCCTGCTGCTTCCTGGGGGTGTGATCAGTGCTGTGGCACAAACACCCCAAGAAATACTTGTAGGAAAAGAGTTCACAGCCCAGACAGGTATGAGGCCATGTCAACATCAGGATGGGTTGAGGAGCAGGAAAGGAGCACTGCCAGGCAGGTCCTGACACAGTAAGTTGGTGCAGCCCCATCAATCGGGTTTTGTTGCAAAAACCACCACAGACAGCACATGAGGAGACCTGACCCAGCTTCTGGTTTTGAAGCTATGACATCTGCTTGAAGCCCTTGCCCTACATAAGAGAGTGCCTTGGCATAAGGTGATGGGTCTGATGTCCACCAGAAATGCTTCATCCCATCCAACAGCCCCATCTGTGCCCAGTGAGGGAAGAAACACTGCAGAGTTGAGCCCAAAACCACACAGGCCCCTCTCCAAAGAGAATTTGGCTGCAATTTTGAGGGAAGGCTCAGCCAGGGCTGCTTGGTACTGCAGCTGCCTTCCTAACCAGACCTTGCACCCTAAAGAAAAGCACCTCCAGTTTGCTCACCTGTTATATAAACATCACCCCCAGCCTCCCTCATACAGGTGTTTGTAGTTCATAGCTGTTTAATGACACTCTGGGGCAGCGCTGTGGAATAGCTTTTCATAGTCTGTTTAGATGATAAAGTGGGAAAGGCAGTTTGGGTGTTTCTTCTCAAAACACAAACTCGTGCTGCGCGCGTATCGGGTACAGCAGTGAGATTGACAAGGTGCTGCCTTCCTGAGGAGCGACTTTTTATTAGGATATTTACTGTGCTTTTGGTGTTATGGGGCAGTAAAGCTGTTGATGCCTGTTCACGGCTCATTGTCCATAATTGCTTGGAGGAGGGAGCTGGAATCAGCGTTTGCAGGGATTTCAGCTGGCATTGGGTAAGCCTCAGCGGGTGCTTTTAGTGGTTGATGGGGAGCAGCAGTGCCGCAAGGTTAAGAAATTACGTACAGAGGTGATGCAAATACCAGAGAGATTTAAAAAAGGGCCAGTCCCAGCACTAAGCCCTCCAAAGTATACAGAGGAACCCATTTTTTCACACCTTCAGTGCTCCCCACCCCAGTTAAACGTGTCATTCAACATGTTGGCAGAGTGGCAGTATCTCCCGTTTGAATCTACATACATCAGATTTCAGATCTAACCAGGTTGTACATACTGTTTTTAAATTGTGCCTACCATAGAATAAGTCTTCTATAGATTTTTCTGGGAGTTGTGTTTAAAAGTGCTGTGGGCAACCAGGTGACAACTGCTGAGCAGCTCTCACAAAGCCCTGGATCCATCTGCACGGAGCCATCACTGAGACTGGAGAGTGGCCAAGTGCAGAATCTATAAATCATGAATCGAGCCCCCCATTCCCATCCCTAAATAACAATTGTTTTAAAAAGAAATAAAACATATTGGTTCTTGTAATTTGCCTTTTGGAGTCTGTGCCTTTAGGCACATTTACCAGCTTTTTCGAAACATGACTAAAACCTTTTTCCAGTGAAAGCTGAGTCTCACTCAATTACTTGCATCCAAGATCCTCAGCTTGATGAAAAATTCCAAATATCAGAAGATTGATAATAAAAATCACACAGGCTGGTGATGCCGAGACTCCAGTTAGATGCAGGATAGTCCTTTTACAAGCATAAAAGGAGAGTATGTGCCCCGGGATGCTGGTCTGCTACAATGAGTTTTGGTGAACCGATGCAGAAAAGACCTAAAGTCTCTGTTCCTTGGCCAGGACGTTCATGTTGCTGCTCAGCTCCCAATGCTTTTTGGATAGGCAGTCACCATGTCAGGGGGGTTTAACTGGGAACAGGGCAGAGGTGGCTGGTGCTTGGGCAAGGGTTTTGGCAACAGCTCTGCAAAGCAGGAGACAGGGAGGTGCCAAGGGGAGTTTGGGGTTTAGTAAAGAAACGCTGAGGTTCAGCCAGCCCTTCAGAGGAATTATGTGATATTTAAGACCTTTTCTTGTTCAGGTGCCAACTTGCATCCCTATCAAAGAAGCTTTGTTGATCTGGGCTGGTCTCCAGGCACTGGGTTTAAAGTCACAGCCCTGACCACAAGAAGAACCTCAGGATGTGGTGTCCTGCCATGACCTGGGGTTTCTTTTCTCCTCAGCCTTTCTCCTTACCCTCCATGGCAGCAGAGTTTCTTATAGGTTTACTTTAGTGGTCATGTCCTCCCAGCCAGGCTTAGTGTCCCAACAGTACAAGCACCCCAGGGAGCATCACCTGCCTCAGTGACCCCAGGAGGGGGACACAGGGAGGACGAACCACCATGGGTAGTGCCTTCTGCCATCGCATCTCTGCAGAGAAGCTCCCCAGTGCCCCTGGAAGGGACAAGGACATCCTCGCGGGGGCAAAGCAGAGTATCTTTGGCTAAACCCAAAGGCACCGTGGGGGCGAAATCCTCCTCTCCTCCTCCCCATGTCTGAGCATCCCCAGCCACGGGCAGTGCCTGTGCAGGCACCACGAGGGCTGTCTTAGCCTTTGCAGAAAACATCTCTTGTCTCTATTCATGGAAATGATGAGCTAATGGCCTGAAATCTTGGTTCCTCTAAGATAATTGAAAATGGAGCTAAACTGCAACTCTAAAAAGGAAGTCTAAATTAGGTTGCAGAAGAGAAAAGGATATTTGACAGCAGGAGCAGGCTCTGGAAATGCAGTCATTGTTTCTACTTATGGGTTTTGAAATGTAAATAATTTAACACCCAGCTAAGCAGAGGAAAATCTGCTATTTTTGGTTTATTCTGAACAAAGACAGCTGTGTATTCTAAAACATACATTTCAGCATTAAAACATACAGTTTAGCATTTAAAAAAAAATTAAAAAGCAGAAATAATGCTGGTGAGAATGTCATAAGGTATTTAAGAGCCAGTGCCAGGATCTGGGCTGGCTGTGCTCTGTGTTACACTAGTACCTTTGCAGCGACCTCGAGTCTTACCAGGTCACTGAAATAAACCCATAAATAAATTATTTGGATGAGTTAATTCTAGAGATTCATCAAAAAATCCAGCTGAAGCACAAAATCCAGGGAGAGGTTGCAAAGGCAGCATTTGGGTCTTCAAGGAGAGGGCACCAGGGCTCGCAGTGTCAGGCTGGCTCCCGGCAAGGGGTTAGATTCGGCGTCGGAGCGAGACGGATCCTGCTCTCATTAGCGAGATTCCCATGGCAGCAGCAGCAGCTGCTGTGAGGTACCAGCTGTTTTCCATCCAAAGCAGCGCGGAGAACCGGATTGCGATTCAAATTTGGGTCCCCATTAAAATAACAAGAGCTATTGCAGGCACGCGGGCGTGTCTCTGGGAGCTGAAAATGAAGCCTCTTCCTGCAGAGATCTTAACCGTGTTACCGTGCTTTTGGTAATTAGCGCAATCAGGCCTGATTTGGTTTTTTGCTCTCTCAAATACACTTTTTATTTTTTTTTATAACTTGCTGGGAGAAAGAGTTAAATAACTCCCAGCTGTATAAAACATCCTGCGAATGTCACTGCCTTCCCAGTCATGCTCGTTGCCTGCTGATACACCCAGCCATGGTTTGATGAGATTTTTGGTGGGATTTGCACTTTGTTTTTCTGCCATCTGAAACCAGGAGTGTTGATGAGACCCCATCCACCACAAAAAAAAAGAAGAGTGTAATTGCAGTATGAGGAATGACTGTTGCTCTTTCTTTAGTATTACACGGGTCTGGCCACACAAGATCAGGAACATTGTGCTGAGGCTCCCTAAACGCAAAATTTTGTGGCTCAGAGGTGTATCACTGGGTCCCTCTACCCGGTCTAACCTCTTCAGAAAGGACACAGGGGTCAGGGAGGAGTTTTTCCCCCAGAATAAGAACTAAGTTGCCCATGATGAGGAGAGCCTGCAGCTTTGTGGGCTGATGGACATCCACCCACCTGCATTCCTGCAAAGGAGGGCAGATCTCCCCCAGAGCTGCTCCTTGCCCCATCTCCATCCCATCCCCATCTCCCGCTGATGGTGGTGGTGCAATCCAGGCTCTTCGAGCCATGGTAAGGAGATGACAACAGGACATCACGAGCCTTGCTGGGGAGGTGAACCCTGCTCCAGTGCCTGCCCTGGCAACGCGTGTCTCAGACGCCAGCCGGTCACATCTGGTACAAGTCGTGTGGCTTTGGATGGAAAGTTAAATAATCTCCTTTAAAAAAATATATGTATATCTTGTGCAGCCAGGGTTTGCTACACAGCACAGAAACTCTCCTTGCCACTGCCAGGCTGCCTGGCTGCAAATACATCACGGAGCTGGAGGGCAAAACACGTTGGTGCTGAGTCTTCTTGGAAAACCTGGCCCTGGGTGTGGGGAGCACCTGGAAATCTTCCTCCCAGCTCTTATGCTAATCCAGCCCCACAGGCCTGCTGAAGCTCATTGAAATTCAGAGGGAATCTTCCCATTGAGTTCAGCCAGCTTTGAATGAGGTCGTTTTTCCCTTCAGAGGGGGTTTTTTTTTAGTTTTTCCGTTGTTTTCTTTTCTTTTTTTTTTTTTTTTTTACAAAAAGCTGTGCTCACTCTGGGGGAAAATGTATTTAAGCACAGGAGTTCTGCGTTTGCAGCTGCACTGGTATTGTCTTCCCAGCGGCAATGTGGCTCCGGGAAAGGCTTGTTCCCTTGGGGAGGTGGTTGGAGGGGATGTCCTTCACTGCAAAGGTGGTCGAGCCCATTTCACCTCGCTCCAAACCCGCACAGGTGGTGTGGGTCTAACTGGGCCGACGCAGAGTCAAAGGCTGCTTGAGCTGCGCTCGTTTTGCGTGTGAGAGAGAGTCAGTGAAAGAGGTGGGTTGGCATGCCTAGGATAAGATTTTCGTTGATTTGGGCTCCTTTCTGTGCATGCTCATATATGCGTCTTTTCTACACATCTTGTATAAAATGCCTTATATAGGGAACTTGAAGCATCTCTTGGAGAAAAGCGATTATTTCCAATTTACAGATGGAAATGAGACTCATCAGAGGTTGCATGCAGCACTAATGGCCAAGCTGGGAATGCAGCCAGTAGCCCTTAATGCCGTTTGTTTCTCCCTCCCCAGGGCCACCATGTCCCCTTGTCACTGGTGCTATTCAGTCAGCATAAATGCTGCTGAACCTCAGACCTCCTTTTATCCTAGACCATCTCCCCTTCCATGTGACTCCTGCGGTTATCATGAAGTCATCTTTGGTTTTGGTGACAGCAAACAAAGATTTGACTGTTCTCAGCAAAGACCATATGCAAGGAAACTGTAAAAGGCTCCAGCACCCGATGCTTCAGCAGCCACATTCCAAACCACCTGATTTCTGGGTGGAAAGTCCTGGTTTCCACAACCTTACCCCAACTTCCCTGAGGTTTGCAGCATAAGGTCCATGGGGGACCCACACAGGAAAAAAACGTCACCACTTCTCCCCAGCCAGCTTTCTCCTCTTGGCAGCTTTATCAATGTTGCTTGCTTTGCCCTGCGAGCTGTTTAGACTAGACAAGCAAGCTTGAGTGTTTGCTGTTTGGTTTCTTTCCCCCTCCTTTCCTGCTGAGTATCTCTCCATCTCCCATCCCTCCTCTTCCAAGCTGCCTGCAAACACAAAGGGGAGTGAGTCAGCACAGGGAACACCGAGTGCTCCAGATACGAAGCAGATGGGATTGAAGAGTCTGGTACAAATTGTCTTCTCTTTTTTTGATTCATTGAAACTCTCTTAAGCTCCCCCCACCACGACTGCTCTCTATATTCTTCATTATCAGGGCCAAAAATGAAGCTGCTCCTTTGTAATCCAGGATTGTGTGGTATCAACCATAGGTGTGACTTCACACCACATTATTAATAAAAGAGGTGGATATTGCAAATGATTCCCTGTGAATATGTGCTCGGATGCTGGAATTAATTCACTGGGTAAATTTTGCTCCTTTCTTCATGCTCCACCTTTCTTTCAGTGTTCATACAGTGCATCATACTGGAATGAATATCTGTAGAAATTGACTTTTGTAACGGGATGAAAATCGATCGAAATCTTCAGTTTCTCTTTTTGAGCTGAATCAGATGAACATTTTGAGACAACGTAATAGAATGTGTCATGGATTGAAGAGAAATGGTCAATCAAAATTATCCAAAATCCATGTTTTGACATTTTCCATCATAGTGAACTGATCAGATTTTGCTAAATCCTGTTTTCTGTGACTACGAATCACAACACTAAGTTTTCACTTTCAGTTACCTCTCTCTTTAAGGGATGTGTGTAGGGTCCTGCTGGGTCTGTGGGGACATTAGCAGCCAGATCCATTTGCTCCTGTTTTCCCTGCAAGATAAACTCCTTGTTTTCCTGATTTTGGTGATACTAATTCACAAGACTTGCATAATACACCACAGGCTGGAGGCTCTTTTTGCCTTATGCTAGATTTGCTCGGGGTAAAATTTTAGGTTTTGCAGTTATGCTTTTTACTAGATAAATGTATTTTAATACAAAATTCCCAAGCTGCTCTTGTGTTGTGATGTTTGCAGAAACACAAATCAGTGTTCAGGGAACGTACTTTTTAAGAATATACTGGTGTTTATTCATTTCAGTCATATTCTGAGACCTGAGCCAGGAGATAAATCCTGTGATCAATGGCAAATAACCATCTAGATCAGAAAGGTAATACTGAAAAATCAAGATCAATCACAATGAGTGTAACGAGTTAAAAACATTTCAAACTCCAGTGAAGTAACAACCTGCTCACAGAGACTCCACCAGGAGAAAAAAAAACACCTAAATTCATTGGATAAATTATTTGTTGCAAATTATTTCTTCAGCTCTAATTAGTAATCTTCATTTTACACAGTAGGCCTCTAATGACCTGCTTGACAACTATGATGTCTGATAGACAGTGGGGATTTGCATGAAAATGAGTTTTATTTTCTCCCAACCCAGCTGTAAAATGATGTGAGGATGCTTGGCTTTACCATGAAAAAGGGGAATAGCCAGGCACTCAGGCTCTGGGTGAAGGAATATAATTCAGCTGTATTTGGGGAAATAAAAAAAAAACCAAACCCAAAACAAACCAGGAGGTACTAATTCAAGCAAAAAATAATAGCACCCAGCACACAAACAAGCCTAATCAGATACGGTTGCTAAGTGGAGTCATGTGAACAGCAGATGATGGTGCAAAAGCAGAAGATACAGTTTTCAATGCAAACGTGGTGACCCAGTCCTAATAGGTTTTGCACTGTTGTTTTTTGTGATTGAACAGTCTTTTGCCTTTTTAGAGCAAGCGGTTTTAAATGTTGGCCCTATTTCAACTGTGCTATCATCTCATATCTGCTGATAATTGACAAGCTTTGGATCTTTCTCTGGCTTGTATATCCTAAATCCAGATAGATTCAAGGAGGAGATGATGCTCTTGCCAGTCGTGAGCAGCTCAGATAAGGTTAAAAAAGAGCAAGAGTAAATCAGGGAAAGGCAACAAGCCTGATGTCCCTCCTGCAGCTCTAAGGGTTTCTTTCACTGGGATTTGCAGTATTTTTTGGTGATTTCAGCAATGTTATTCCCAGCCCGGTTCAGCACATCTTGTGCTTTGACAGCTCATTGCACCTGGAAATTATTACTTGATAAAAACTGGCAACTTCTCTCATTTTGGAAGGTTTTTTTGAAATGAGGATTTATTTATTCTTGCCTTTTGGTCTTCTGCTGGTGGATGGAGATGCAAGGTGTAAGAAGCACTGTAACACTGCCTGCGTGCTGATGGGTGACACTCTTTTTTAAAGAGTCTTGATCTGGTGGTGCAAGCAGAGGAAAGGTTGGAGGTTTGTATTTTGGGAAGCAGTATTTTGCACATATCTAGTCTGTTGTCAGACGAGGTGCCACGGGATCCCTGCCCACTTATTTGGTGGTAACATGACGGCTTGAATTGCTATGGTAAATTAGTGAGTCAAAATCTCACCTCAAAAGGAATCTTAACTACTCTTCTTTTTTTTTTTAAATTAAAAAAACTATTGTCATTGCATCACTCTGTGAAGAAAAAGGCAATTTTTAGTTGCCAGTCATCCCATTCACTTGATTTTTCTTTTAATGATTTGGCAAATCATCTCGCAACAACAACAACAAAAAAAGATAAAAGATGTAATAAGCCACTTTCAGCCACTTCCCTGCAAATTGATCCTGCCCCTTCCTCATGTATGGTTGATCTTCTAATTTAATCACTTGTCCAGAGGGCATACACAGCTTTGTAGGAAGTAAAAATGTCACACAAGAAAAAAGGAGGCGAATGAGAGTGGCGATCTCTTTCGTCCCCTATATGAGAAGGAACACCCAGAGCAAGCGCTGCCCTGGGCTGGGAAGGGGAGGGAGGAAGAGGAGTCTACCCTCACCCTGCCGGCATCAGTGCCACTGAACTTGGCTGGGAGAAGCATAAATCATTCGGAGAGGACGGACAGGCAGACAGAAATACATTTACACAGCCAGCACGATTGCAGCAGTTCTATCAGAAAAAAAAAACAACATAAAAATAGGGCGGGGAGGGTGTGGGGGAGGTGCCGGGGTGAGTTTTCCCTGTGTGCCTTTGTGGGGGTGTCAGCAAAAGCAATTTTCAGCAGGTGGGAGTGGGGACCCAAGTCTTTGTAGGGCTGGTTCAAAGGGGCAATGACTGGCTGGAGGTGCCCGTGGTTTGCAGCGTTTAGCTGGTTGGCAATGGCAACCTCTGGCTTTCGTGTGCCCAAAAACCCAGAAGCTGAAGGGTTAGACGTGGCTGTGCTTGTGGATGCAGCTCTATAATGATTTATTGAATTCTTTTGTGTGCTGGTTGGGGTTTTTTTTAGGGTCAGGAGTTGCCATTTTAAAACACCCTGTAAAAACCAGATGTGTAAATCAATTAGCTTTTAAAGTGCATTTTTATGAGTTGGAGAAAACCTGCTCAGCCTCCACGGGCTCTCTGACACCAGCCCAAACCCTCAGCCCTGATGCTCACCCCAGGCAGGTGTTCAGCCCTTCCAAGATCCCCCCTGAAATTCAGCCACCTCTGCACAAGGAGGGGGCACAGCCTGAATCCCCCAGTCACAGCCTGTGTGGAGGGGATGTGTCACAGGGACCCTCCGCCAAGGGACCGGAGAAGATCTGCATCTCTGGGAGAGGAGGAGAAAAAGCAGCAAGAGGCAATTTCTGTGCCTGCATGCAGAGGGGACCAGTTGTGGGACAGAGGAGAGGACAGAGAGCTGCAAAACACTGCAGCCTGGGGCAGACTGTATGGGAGAAGTGGCCGAGAAAGTCCTTTCTAGGGGGTTTCCGTGAACATCTGTGACATGCAAAGCCAAGCTGGGATGTGTGCCCACAGCCCTATGTATAGACCCCGTCTAAATCTGCTCCTAATCTCCTCCAGGCTTAGCTGGGTTGATCTGGGCTGCAATATCTGACAGCTCTTCTCTTGAGCCCCAGCAGAAAATGGGCATGTCCGTGGGCCGTCCAAACTTGGGGCTGCTCTGTGTCCCCTCGTGTCACCCCACTGCCACCGCCGTGCAGGCTGAAGCAGCGCTTGGGACCGCTGCCCAAAATCGCCGTGTGTGCCTAGAAAGTGATGATGGTAGCCGGGGTCTGAACCTAGCTCTGCAGGGTTAGGGTCATGTCTATTGTGATTTGAAAAAAGAAACAGGCTGTGACTGCGGGCCAAGTCCTCTACTGGCAGAAATGGCCACGGTCCCACCGAGCAGAGTTCAGGCTATTTATACCAGCAAAGAATTTGGACCATCAGACAGAAGAAATCCTGGACTCCTCTTTGAATAAGTTTCTGGCTTGTAGAGACCCACGTCTGTGTGTCCACAGAAAGGAAGACTAAGGGAGCTTTTTCACTTAGCACTGCTTTGTAAAAACTGTGGATACAGGGAAAGTCAAACTTTTCATAAGCACACACCCATCCTGATTGAACTTTCTTGGGAAATGCTTTCTCAGCAGGCTCAAACTATAAAATTCTCCCCCAGCAATATTTGCACCCCGCTGCGGCAAATAATTGAGTTCAAACCACGCTAAGCACCCGGGATGTGAAAAAACTAAGGAGGCAAGAAGCCCAAATACTAGTTCTCGCCCTGCCTCTGGGACTTTCACCATGAGGGAAGCATCTTGCTCATCCGGGGTGTTCCTCTCGCTGGGAGGGTAGAGAGGGGATTTGGTTTTCCTTGTTTGTTTTATAAAAGCTTTGAAAAGCTTTGGCTTCTTCTCAAATTCAGGGGAGGAGCTGCAAAAATCTAAAAAAACCCACAAAAAATCCAAACACTTTTCATGGGTTTTGAAAGCTCTTTCCTGCCCTGTTCCAGAAAGCGGTTAATTGTAGAGCATTTCAATTGCAGAAAATCTGGCTATCAAGTAGACAAGTCTTTTCGAGCCTAACCAGCTGTGTGGGGCTTTTCTAAGTCTCTCTCAACATCATAGAAGCTCAATCTAGTTAGCCCTGCTCAGAATTTTTATTGCCACTGGTTATAAAAATGTCTATATGCATATTTCATTGTAGAGGCCCCTACGAGCATCTAGGAACCAAAGCGTCCCTTCCACACCCCAGCCACTGAAATTAGATTATATAGTGATTGCATAATTACTGTATAACAAGGTTTGCTCAGCCTCTTGGTGCACAATGCCTGTTTTCATAGCATTTTAATACAAGCAACATAATAGGCACCAGCTTGAATAGCCGTGTGCCAACAAGGCATTGACTTCCCCAGACCAGCTTGAGTTTGCAAATTCTGGTCCAGCTGCTCAGCACACAGAAGGGTGATGAGCAAAGGTCCTTCCAGCCCATCAAGAATCAGAACACACGTGGGAAAACCCTTCCTCAGCCGGAGGTGAGCTGTTTAGCACATAAAACTACCTGGTATATTTCTTCAGGCCAGTTTCTACAAGCCGGTTACACTAATGCTGTGCCCTTCCCAGGTGATTTTCCCCCATAGAGTTTGCAGATCTGGACCCATAATGCTCCCACTTACATTGTTCTGGCTGCTGCCGCTCCAGTCTTCCCTCTTTGCTCAGAGTGAATGATTTAAAATGGCTCAATCCCGCACAAGGCTTGTTTCTCTAATATGTTAGGCAGCAAATTTGCTCATGTGTTCAGCCCTGGCTTCATCCTGAGTGGTATGGAACTGGAACAGCCCATAATCGGCCATTTGCTCATCTTTTAAGCTTTATTGTTTAGACAATGGCTTTTACTTGGATGGTTGAAGACCAACTCTCTCTTCTCACAAAATGTATTACCAGCTCCAACAATAACTGCAACCCATTCTTTCTGCTTTGCATTTATTTGCAATCAAAATAAATGGGCCAAATGCTACCAGATGAAATGAGCATGACATTTCTGGTTGGCTTACCTACAGCTCCAACAGGTCCTGTCGCCCGGCGATCGCTGTGTCCTCTCTGCCCATTGCATAATGCCAATGTTTTGACTCGTCTTTCATAAAACGCAACTCCTTCATGGACTCACTGGATCTTGTCCTCAGGCTGTCTCATAGTTGTTAGGTGTCCTCCAGTTCTGCACACTCCGGTTTATTCTGGGGAGCTTGTGAGGAAGCAGACCTGGGACCTGTCTCCCTGTGATAGTAGAGTTGTCTGTAAGTGTTGGGCTGTTCAAGGAGAGTGGCCTGCTCATGACAAAATGAAGTTTATGGGCCTGGGCTTACTTACAATAAGTTTTTTAGGGGTTGGCATAGTTGAGGCATGCTATCTGGGAGGGGGGAGGTAAAGAATTTTGAGAAATTTGCAAGCTCTTTACTATCAGACGAACACACTTGTGGAAAAGAGATTTTCCTGTTCCATTATTCTCTCTCTGTTCTAACTCATGGCTCAAAGTCACTCAGATCATCCTCCTCATTTTGCCACCCCGCAGGGCTGTGACTTGTCTCTCTGGTTTGGCAAATGCCCGCGGAAGTGCCCAGGAATAGCTGCTGCTCCCGGCGCTGGCGGGGCCGGCAGCTGAGAGAGCGTCAGGCCGCGACAAACTCGGGGCGATACTTACCCGCGTGGGTCTGCACGTAAAAGAAACCCATCTTCCTCCCTCGAAGCTATTTTCTTTTGGTGATATAACCAGCAGAGAGCTATTCAGAGAAAGGCTTTTTAAGTCTGAATTGTACTAAGGCAGGCACTCAGGCTGTTAGGAAGCTAGTGCCCTTGTTAAAGTTACCACACTCCTTTCTCTTCATAGGTGAAGCTGCTACCGTTAGTGCCATGATAACGACCAGTACGGACACACTCCAGAGCTGGGGGTTTTGCCCTTTCGTCACCTCAAATTGCATTTTGCTGCAGAAGTGTCACTGATGTCAGTGGGACTGCTAGGACAAGGGACAATGGTTTTAAATTAGAGCTTCGTAGGTTTAGATTAGGCATTAGGAAGTTCTTTACTATGAGGATGGTGAGACACTGGGACGGGTTGCCCAGAGAAGTTGTGGGTGCCTCTTCCCTGGAAGTGTCCATGGCCAGGCTGGACAGGACTTTGAGCAACCTTGTCTAGTGGGAGGTGTCCCTGCGCACGGTGTGGGGGCTGGAACCAGATGATCTTTAAGGTCGCTTCCAACTCAAGCTATTCTATAATTCTGTGGTTCGTGATGGAGAGGAGCTGGAAGTCATCGGCTCCACTGAGAAGAGAGGACAAGAGAGGGACAGAAGAGCAGGTATCACCCCATATTTTTCTTTCACCCCATGGGCGTGCCGGCGGCAGCGCCTGCCTTCCCCAAGGCTTTGAGGCATTTGGTGAAGAGGGAGGGCACAGGTCAGCCTCCATGAGCTTACGGATGTGTTTCCCAGACAGTGATGGGATGGCCAGTCCTGTTGGCTCTAAAGGTGAGCAGCATGGCCAGAGAGCAGAAAGCATCATGCCCTTGACCATCTCTCACATCCCTTCCCCTGCAGGGAGCAGCCCCAGCACCATGTCCTGCCCAGGCAGCTGGATCGACAGGTTTTTTGACTTGTGTCTTCCTCACTTAGCTCCTTTGCTTTGGTGTCAGACTCACGGCTGCGTGAAAATTAATTTAACAGACGTCTCAGGTGCAAAATGTTCTGAAAAAAAAGAACCTTAGACATAAAAATTCCTAATTGTGGTAAAGGGAATTAATTCTTGTATATCTCTGGGGAAAGCAATGACTGGTGTGATAAGAAGACAAACGACTTTTTGGAAAAGTTTTCCTACCTTCGCTATCTAGATTGTGCTATTTTAAGCATGGAAGGATTGATTTATTTTTTTTTAATGGAAGGCCCTCAGCAGCCAGTGATGGTTTTAGTCAGCTCTCCAAGTCCCTTGATCATCTCTCCTGTGAAGAGAGACTGAGAGAACTGGGACTCTTTAGCCTTGAAAGGAGATGGCTGAGAGGGGATCTTATTAACGTGTAGAAATATCTGAGGGGTGGGTGTCAAGAGGAAGGGGACAATCTCTTCTCAGTGGTGCCCAGTAATAGAACAAGAAATAATGCATTTAAGTTAGAACATGGGAAGTTCCACCTCAATATGAGGAGGAATTTCTTTGTTGTGAGGATGCCAGAGCCCTGGCACAGGCTGCCCAGAGAGGGTGTGGAGTCTCCTTCTCTGGAGAATTTCAAAACCCGCCTGGACGCGTTCCTGTGTGGCTGCCCTGGGTAACCCTGCTCTGGCAGGGGGTTGGACTAGAAGATCTCTCGAGGTTCCTTCCAACCCCGAACATTCTATGATTGTAGAACACACCAGTTTGCACACTGCAACAGTGTGTGGTTCACAGCAGCACTTGTTTTTTACCTCTGAACTTCATGCATTTATGATGCTCTCTGTATTCTATTTCCTGAAGAGTCGGAGGATAAAATTTGTTCCGAAACAAAAGGTTTCTAATTTTAAAGGAATTTAGATCCAACCTGGGCTGTGAAAAGTTGGTTCATGGGACTAGATGATCTTTGAGGTCTCTTCCAACCTCTAACATTCTGAGATTCTGTGACATCAGCTAGGGCTGTTCCTTGATTCAGTGAGGCTGGGGTGGGAAAATCCGGAGGCAGCATTTTCAGCACCACCTTTGAATATTTCTCCTTGAAAACATTGCCTGGAGAAAGGCCTTTGGAGGGAACGCACCATTTTTACAAGGACCCTGAAAACCTGCCCCAAACAACTGCACCACTCAGCCCCCTCCTGGGGCCACTGAGACACCCATGGCCCCGTGTCACCTCCTGCGGTGACCAGGAACCGTCTGCAGGCAGTTCTGGAAACGAGGGTCATGGAGGCATAAGGAGTTATCTAACCAGTCCAGTATTTTTTAATTTTTCTCAAATGAAATCAGCCCTGTCTCAGAAGGAAGCTGCGGTTCGGGCTCCAAAGCCCTCACCCTCACCATCCACATTGCTGGAAGCAGCAGTTTAATCTCATTGCGCCACATTTTCCCCATTTCCTGTGTATTTTGGATTCTATTAATGAACCCAAGTATTCTCGCATGAGAAAAGAAGCCTTTGGGTTTCCTTCACATGCCAAAGGGGTTAAATGTGATGATGGTGAATCTGGCAGAGCAGTACAGTTTCTGTTCTTTGTAGTAAACTTCCTGGCCTCCCCTCTGCAAAGGGGCGACATTTAGAAAAAAAGGGGAACTTTAGGGGCACATATCAACATCGCAGAGGTATTGTGTCTACCCCCAAACAGCATCTTCCCTTCGCCTGGCTTGGTAGTAACGTAAGGGCCCAGATTTCACATGTCAGCACCAGGAAAGACCTTTTTTGCTGGCATGTGCCACTGCTGTTGTCTTACTGCAGTTGGAAGGATCTGGGAGATCACAGAGAAGTTGGCCTCATTGTGGTGATTTTCACCAATCAGTAGCACAAGGGAGGGGCTGATACGTGAAAGCGGAACTCCATTTGGAACCATTTTCTTGTGTACTGAAGGCTTGTGCTATCTGAGGTCAGGGTGGAAATTTCTTTGGATGCAGGAGGCTGGAAAGGGAGTTGCTGACACCCAGCTGGGTAATGCTGCTGATTCCCCCAGGTGGTCTCCTCTAACTTCAATATAATGCTTATCTCAGAGGCTTTTAAGTTTTGGTTGATCTGGAAAGTTACAGATTTGTCCAAAGCTTTTCCAGACTTGCAAGTGTTATAAAACTACATTACCCAACTGGAGAAAAATTTTGGCTGGCATTCCCTGTTGTTCATCATCTCAGCTGAAGATCTCAGCAAGAAAATCCCAGTCCTTTGGTCTACAGGGGTTCTGATAAGTCTCTCTACATCCAGAGCTCTAGAGAAGTGCTATTTCTCAAACTGCTTCAGGTCAGGAACTACCAGTATCTGCTGGTTCAAGTCCTTCTTTCAGTGTTAAAGAATAATTTTTCAACACGATGATGTTAGGACTAAACTATCCAGCTATAATTGATTACCAGCTTTCACGGAAAGGATGGCAAAGCACTTGGTGAGCTACACACCGAATGCTCAGCTGCAGCAAGCTGCTCTGGGATGGAAAGCAGCAGAGGCGCAGAGAGTCAGCAAACACGTGGGGCAGGAAAGGAAATACCAGCGATTCCTGGGCAGACATCCACTCCTGCCAAGTATGCCATCGGCCCTTTAATATCCCTGCAGAAGAGATATTTTTAAAGTCTCTGCTAGATCTTAAGGAAAAAAAAAAATTTAATTTTTTAAGGTCTTTGTAGACAGACATACCAAACACAGCATGAACGTGTCCATTTTAGTAGGTCTCTGCCCCACTGGGGTGCGGGCACGATGCATTACTGGGTCAGCGTGATCCCAGACAAGCTGAAACATTTCAAACAAGAACGGTCACAGTGTTTTCAACTTCATCTATTTTTTTCAAAACACACGAGTTACTCTGAGGACCGATGCATTTGTCACCCAGGCGTATCCATCCTGTAATTGCTCCCGGCTGCACACACACCCCACGCCTCAGCCGCGGTGAAGAGGGCAGGGGAAGACCCGCGGCGAAACGAAGATCTCTCTGCTCAGAAAATGGACGTTTTGACAGACTCCCATCTCCCATCAGAAATGTTTTGATTTCATTTCCTCTGCTGAACATAAACAGATTTTGAAACCTCAGAAGTTGCCGTGAAACAAACCCGTTGCTCCCTGGCCAGCTCTAATTATGGCTCGTACCCAGCCCTTGCCTATTGAAGTCAGAAATTACACAGGGGAGGATTTTGGCTCTGCACACATTTGTGTGGTGAAATGTGATTTCTCATTATCTTTCTAAGCAAAGTTAACTCTTACGTTCAAGATTTTTTTTGGCGTTTTCTGTCCCTCCTTACTACCAGCAAATACTTGCAAAAACTGTCACACACGCCGTGCGATAATGGGAAGGGCTGATGTGAACATGGCAAGGCGATGCAAGCGTGACAGTGCCTTCTTTTCTCCTGCTTTCATCCCCAGGAGTGCAGGGATCTGAGGGCAACCCTGAGGGAGCATTTCCCACACGCCCCAGCCGCCCCCAGGGCTGAGCAGAGCCTGGAGCAACAGCATCCCCTTCCTCACATGGGCTGGGAGCTTCCCTCACCCACCTCCCTGTCCCCTAAATCCACTGGATGAGGCTTCTTCAGAGTTGTCATGGAGATTTTAATGCCAGCAGAAAAAGAAAAAGGAAAAAAAAAAAAAAGAAAATAAGAAAAAAAATTAGGCATCCAGTTTCCACAACAGCTTTGAAATTATCAGCTTTGGAAATGCTGAACTTGCCCAATTTCTGGGCAGGTTATGAGCTCAGAAGTGCTGGCAAACTGGACCGAACTAGGGAAGGACAAGAAAAATGATGAAGTGCTTAGCTGTGATGGGAAGAGGCACCGACCACACTCCATGAGTAAAATGTCAAAGGCGCAAGAGAGCGGTTGGATGGAGGTGGCTGCTGTTGAGTGAAGCAAAAGCCGACGTGGCAGCGCACCAGGAAACCTTTCCTCACTCTGAACTTCAACCCGTTGTGAAACCTTCCCTCTGGGAGAAGTGCTGGAAACCCCCAAGTTTGTGTCAGCCATAGCGGGGCTGGCTGGAGCCCGTGGGCAGCCCCGGCGGGATGTGCCCCATGGCAGAACTAAGTTCTGGGGAGAGCTGGCGTACCCAGGCTCTGCTGAGCTAGCTGATCACATCAAAGCAACCCGTCCAGCAAAGCTCGGCGCAGGCAGCGACACGACCTGCAGCCTGGTTTTGCAGAGCAAGGGCAGGAAAAGCCAATTTTGCAAATGGTTGCTTGAGCTGCAGTAGGTGTCGTGCAGACCCTTTGCATGTACGTGCACTGAATCTCCAGGCTGGTGTCTTTCTTCAGGATCAGGGCTACATCTAAGAGAAAAACCTAATTTCACTGTCTGATACAAAATGAGCTGATGGCACTGCCAAGGATCTATAAATATAGGGCTTCTTTCAAAATAATCAGTGCTGCTCTTGACCTGAATTCAGGCTGTTAGGTTTCTCATCCCCTCTCATCACGATTTTATTTTATCATCCCCGCCACTACATGGATTTTTCTGCAGTGACTAATTTTGAAGAGGGTAAGCTCGCTGCTGGAAAACAGAATCAGAAATGTACGGTTATCGAGAGTAATCGGTGCCAAAGGCACAAATCTTACAGCTGTGTGAGGGGAAACGATGACAGTCATATGAATACAAAATTATTTGCATCCCATCTTTGTCTTAGTGCTTCTGTAAAAGGAAAAAAAATCCTTTCAAAGTGTCTAAGGAATAGCATCATAATCCAAAAAAACTTCTAAGTTGCTGTTAAATTTCCTTTGTGGTGTCTGTAGCAATCCCTCAGAAGGGTTAGCTCTGAGTATTTCTTAATTTTGCAAGGATAACACAGGAAATGATTGCAACTGTGTTGGGTAAGTACACAGCTTGTTTTTTCAATGAATTCTTTGTGTATTTGATTTCTATTTATACTTCTGCATTTTGGTGCACCAAAGCAAATATTTCTGGTAGGAGCAAAAGAAGCGCTGACTTTTTTCCTTGGAACGGACACTTTGAATAATTTCAGCCAGTTTTTAAGTTGTCTTAAATATGAGGGTCACTGTTTTGGAAGAAGATTGCCTGGTTTATTCCACACTTACCCAATATCACGTTTCAAATTTAAAATCTCAGTAACATTTAGAAGTTCAAATGTGTTTATCCCTGGTCTGCGCTCTGCAGTGCTTCATCCACTTCGCTGTTTGTGAAGGACAAGCGTTATATGATGTATTGGACCCGTCATGACTCAGCTCATGTATCTGAAATAATCTAAGAAATCATTGCAGACCTTTTTTATTGCAAGGAAAAAAAAAACAAACTAACAGAAAAACCCCACTAGAATTCTTCTCGGACAGAGAATAAATAAAACTATCATCTTTTGCCCACAGAAAATCTTCAAACAGTGAAAGATGAGATCACATTCCTCTGATCGTTTCTTCGTGTGTCATTAATTGCTATGAGAATCCCATTGCCAAGTCCTTTGGTACACAAAAGCCTTTGCAACTGTCATCTTTAAAGCTACAAACCAGGGGCTGCTTCTCCTGAAACCCTCGATGTTATCTGTGCCGGCTCCTCAGCTTTGCTTTTGCACGTTTGGGGAGATTTGGGGAGTTTCCAGCCCGGCGAGCAGTGGGGCTTGTTCATCTAAGGGCAGATGCTTCCAAAATGCAGTGGGAGCCAGGCACACATGTTTCTAATTATTATATAAGAAGAAAAAAAAAAAAAATTACATTTTTGGAGATTTCCAGATTTAGGCCTAAGTGTTTATAAAACTGGTTTCAGCTTTTAAGAATGTACTTCCTGGCTTTGGAGCTATGAAGAGCCCCTTGATTTCATGGGACTTTGGATGGGATCCCTGGCTGTTCCTGGAGCTCCAGCACTGGAGCGATCCCTGGGCTGGTACCCACGGCTCCATTCCCGTGGATGGGACCTGCCAGCCCCACTGACTGCATCATCTTTCTAAGGGTTGTTTGGGGATTTTTAAGGAGAAAAAAACGCCATACTCTTTTTTTTTTCCCAGTCTCTGAGGAGTTTTGGCCATCAGATGACCACTGTGTTCAGGGGTGTAAGAGCTAAAATCTGCAGAGTATCCTCAAAATCACAGTGTGGGGAAGCAGGGAGAGGGGAGAGAACGGTCCTGGCTTGGGACACCAATGCTGGATCATTCCCTGATGTGACCTCCTCCATCGTTTGTCCAGACCCATTAGAATTAACATAAAAAAGCACCAGTTTGACCAGTCTGAATAGAGTGGCTTGTATAGTCACGTTTTAAATGTATATGTATATGTATATATATATCTCCTGTCCTCTTTGGCCTCTGTTTTTTTTTGCTTCTTGAGCAGTGAGAACCAGTGTTATATCTTATTTTCTTGCATTTCAGCATTTGATGTACCTCCACAGAAAGCCGCAGTTATTCCGTAACACCAGTCACTGAGGTAAATAATAGAAATCTTATCCCATAAACCTGCTGAAACTGGTGAAATACATTAAAAGATTAGAGCAATCATTATTAATATAAATTACAAAAAAAAACCCCAAAACAGAACATTAGCTGAATCTGTTATTAAAAAGGTTTTTTTTTCTGAGTCGGTTTTAATTTCAAATAAATAACAGAAATAATTTTTCTGGGAACATGAAGGATAGCTTTATAACATCACTCTATCAGAAATAAAGCCCCATCAGCTCTGTTCTCTGCAGCAAATGCTGAAGTGTTTAGATTCTAAAGTGCTGGTGTCTCTTTTTCAGATACAGGGGGGAAAGTACTGATAATGAACATTTCATAAAAGCACAGAGACCTTTATCAAAGGAAAAGATGCATAATGCATTTTCAGTGCTATTATTATTATTATAGTACTTGCCTTTACACAATTATTATTTGATGTTTAGGTTTGCTTGGGAGGAACATCTGAAAAAGATCTGCTAAGTCAAATCCAATGCTTTTAAAAGGCCCTTAATGAATTTTTCTTGCTGTGTTTATGTCGGGAGGTTATTTATTTGCAGATCATCTGTCATTTTTTGTGCAAAGTGCTTTGTTTTTTTGTTTTTTAATTCTATTAGTAAGATTACTTGTGTGATGGTTATATGTATTCCCACAGAGGCAGCCCTGCAGAAGCTTCCTGCGCGTCGATTTAGTGCTTATGAAATCGGCCTGTCTGGCCTCCCTGGAGACCAATTTTTTCTTAATCAGTGGAAACACAGATATAGCCCTCACTCAACGTGCCTGACGTGTCCACACGCCCCAGCACACAAGGACCTGGGCAGCTCCAGCTCTGCTGTGCTGCTGGTACATTGAGGGCTTTGGATATGCTCTGGGGGACCTGGGGGTTTGACCTCTCCTACCCACGGGATCCCTTGGGGTAGACCCACTGCAGTTAGGTAAAGCCTGACCTCCTGAAACACCCGTCATCTGGGCTGTGTGGAGCCAGATCCTGCTTTTCCACGGTAATATTAAAATTCAGCCTATGCAGGAACCAAAAGCTTAGAACATAAGTCTTATGAGCAAGGGCTGAGGGATCTGGGGCTGTTTAGTCTAGAGAAGAGGAGACTGAGGGGAGACCTCATCACTCTCTACAACTGCCTGAAGGGAGGTGGTAGAGGGATGGGTTGGTCTGTTCTCCCTCGTGAAAAGTGACAGGATGAGGGGAAATGGATTTAAATTGCGCCGGGGGAGGTTCAGGTTGGGTGTTAGGAATAATTTCTATACTGGAAGGGTTGTCAGCCATTGGAACAGGCTGCCCAGGGAGGTGGTTGAGTCACCGTCCCTGGAGGTGTTTAAGAGACGGGTGAATGTTGTGTTGGGGGACATAGTTTAGTGGGTTGATAGGGCTGGGACAAAGGCTGGACTCAATGATCTTCTAAGTCTCTTCCAGCTGATGCAATTCTATGATTATTTTATTATTTTTTTGTTCCCTATTATTGGCAGAAGTTTTCCATTCCCTAATTTCCTGAGGAATTCCAGGGAAATTCTGTGAGAAATTACATACGGGAGAGGACAGCCACTCCGGGTCAACTCAGAGATTTCATCTCAATAACACAATAAATTTTCATCCCCACTTCAGCCCTCCCACATCACAACCAAGAGCCGGGAGGTTGACACAGCACCCAGACCACTTTCCCTTGCCAGGGGAAAGTAAGTCAATGCTGGGACGGGGAAGGGCCATATCCTGCACTTCCCTCATTCTTCCCAACGCAGTGCCCAGCCTGTCCGTACCCCGAGCTGTGGAGCAATAGTCGGGAAAGCTGCTGGGATGGGCGGGTTGTTTTTCACCTGGGGACTCAGTTCAGACTCTGCGTACATCACCCCAGCAGTTTCATTTAATCGACAAAACATTAAACCATGTCACATTAGTATTAAAAATAAATATACGGACCAGACATCTGAAAATCAGGCAAGGGGAAGGATTACTTTTTTTCCTCCCTCCTCCCAGTGTGTTTTAACTCTGCCAAGGCTGTCAGAGCCAGAGCAGTGGGTTACAAAGAAAACATCAGTTTAAATTGAGGAGTTTATCACTTCAGCTCTCCTCTCCCCTTCTTCCCCAGCCAGTCGGCGTCTGTCAGCACAACCGCATCTCTCATTAGTGACGAGGCAGGAGATGAGGCAGTACTTGGGCGATCTGACAGTTCAGGCCTTGGTTTTTACAGATTGCCTTTAGCAGCTGAACTTGTCAGACATTTTGGGTAGGAAGAGCAGAAATGAGTAATGGAGGCATTTGATTCTAACCATCAAATTCACCCAACCCCAAAAGCTGCTCCAGAACCCCCAAGCAGATATTTTAAGGCATTTGCAGACTCTGGGGCTGGCGAGGTTGCTGCCAGCAGTAATAAACTCCTGCGATCCGATCTCGGCGTATGCCCAGCCCCAGCTGTCTGTTTTATTTGGGCGAGGTGCGGAGGGCAGAAATTCCTTTTGTTTATTTGCACTCCCAATTACAGAGTCCGCACAGAAACCCAACGATGCGGGGCTGTTGTTAAATCTTAATTTTATCACTGTTCCCTCAGGAGTTTGGCATGAGTGAGGTTTTGGGGTGGGGACAATGGTGTTTTGAGATCCTTGGGTTGTCAGTGCATGGCTATATATTAGATAAAGGACTTAAAACTCTTCCTTTGTCAACCAGAATAGGAGGTGGTGAGAAAATACAGGGACGCCTTGCAAGCCAGGACTGCAGTGCTGCAGCATCTGCTCCTCGGCCCCTCGCAAGCCAGCTTGGTCTCCTCCTTGAGGTGTGGGGCTCAGAAAGTAGTGAGACGTTTCTCATCCCTGGCCTGAATTTTACCTTTTACCTGAATTTTGACAACAATGACAACAGGTTTGCATTTTGCCATGTTTCTGCACTGGGTGAACGGGGATGGTTTCAGGCTGGGGTTGAAGCAGGGTGGGAAGCACCAGATTTCTACTCCCATGCTCAAACCCTTACAGCTGGGCATGTATGTCCTGGCAGCAGAAGGATGGTCTGACCCTACGTGCTTGTGATACCTGCACGGACATGTAGAGGAATGTTGTGTGTGGCTGGACTGGCACCAAACTCTGCTCTCCATTTCCTCACCAAGTTAGTTGGTAAGTGGTCACATCTCCAGCTGGAGGTCAGGCTGACCGTGTAAAATGTGGACAATGAAGCTCACTGGGTTTGTAAACTGAGACCAACACAGGGAACTGTAAGATGAGACTGCCTGCACCAGAAACCTCATCTCCAACGACCCGACTTGGTCAGCCCTTGGTGACCCTGGCACAGCTAAACCTCCATTTAATCATGAAACATCAGATCTTATGTCCTTTCTTGGTCATCCCAGCCAAGGTCAAACTAGCATGAGACGTTTAACTCTGAGACTGGATGAAAAATTTCTGTTTGCTGAGCTGTCTGAGAGGCTGAGGAGGCAGAGAGCCAGGGCTGACATGGAGCAGTGAAAAACTAATGGCTTTTAGTGCTTCTCATTTATTTTTGCTAGTTACTTGGAATACCTTCTTTCAAGGATTTTGTTTTCCTTTCTGCTTTATTGTGATTGCCTCTGATCGTTTCAAACTATTAGCATTCAAAAATAGCGCATGTTTATATCTTTCCAATATTTTTCACAGGTGTTTTCATTTAAATTTATCCAATGAACCCAGCCTGAATTAACTGAGCTAACTAGGCAATTTTTAGATAAAAGCAAAGGCAAGGAGACAATCCTGCTTTTGCTGCTGCTCACTAATACCCACCAGGCACCTCATGCTGCTATTCCCTCAAAATAATAGGAAATGGTCTCAAAGAATCAGCAGCTGCTCTAGCTGGACCCCTCCTGCCCATTTATCAGAGGGTGCGCGATGATATTAGCAACAGCAGAGCAGTACTGGTTCATCTCCCATGGTTTCTATGCAATTACAGAAGGAGCAGTTCACGACCAGCCTCTGCCAAAAGCTCTGCCCTCTCCAGCACGTTCACCCTTGTCGTACTGCCAGCACCCACCACCGGCACCTTCACTGCCTTTGATCAAAGGGAAACGTGAGGAACCGTTTCGCTTGATCTGAAGAAAGCTTTTGACACAGTTAACTGTGGCATATTAATTAAAAAGCTTCAACACCAAGGCTCTTCTGATGCAGCTCCCACAGGGTTTCAAAGCTGCCGTGCAGGAGGAGGGAGGGGACGGCGATTGCCGTGTACGAGGAGGTTCATGTCTTTAGGTCCTTCACCATCATGGAGATAGAGCATCCCAATACAGGACCAGCAGCAGGGGTGGTGGTCCAGGGTGCCGGGAAGGGACGGAGCCACAGCAGGCTGAGCATCCCCTGACCCAACCAAGCTCACCCTTGCGTTAACGTGCAGCCCTGATAACCCGCAGATGGGTTTCTTATTGTGATTTGGCTCTGTGAGTTTTTAAGGAGATGAGAAAACTCGGGTTAGAGCAACCCATCTGCAAAAAGTCTGCCCAACCACAGGCGTTGCCTGGCTCCCGCTGCCCCACACCCATGTTTGGGCCCGTTGTGGTCCTGCCCTCCTGCAGAAACCTGAACGGAGGGAAAGGGGGGCAGCGGGTGATAGCAATGTCACAGAATCATTAAGTCACCATGGCCCCGATACACAGTGAGAGCAGGCCATGGAAACTGGGTCAGCTTCTTCTGGTGTAAATCATCACTCCCCTGCTAAAGCCAGTGGAGTTAAAAGAGTGCAAAAAAGACCAAAATTAGGTCAATCAGATGCACAGCTCTTTTTATGCAGCAATGTAACCCTCTTCCTCCTTCCTACTACTCCTCTGCACAGTCAAGTAGGTCAGAAGTATCTTCTGTCAGGCTCCTGGATCCACCAAGGTAGCTCTGAAATACTCCAGAGCAGCAGGATATCAGGAAAAGGCATTGTGGTGAGCTGACCCTGGCTGGAGGCCAGGTGCCCCCCAAAGCCACTCTGTCACTCTTCTCCTCAACCACACAGGGGAGAGAAAATGTAATGAAAGGCTCATGGGTCAACATAAGGACAGGGAGAGATCACTCAGCAATCACCGTCATGGGCAAAACAGACTCGATGTGGGGAAATCAATTTAATTTGTTACCAATGATACCGGAATAGAAAAAAAAATCTTAAAATAAACCCCTTCCTTCCATCCCTCCATTCTTTTCAGGCTCAGCCTCAGGCTCACAGTTTCTCTCCCTTCTCCCATGCAGTGGCACAGTGGGATGAGGAATGGGGGTTGTGGTCAGTTCATCACACGTTGTCTCTGCTGCTCCTTCCTCCTCAGGGGGAGGACTTGGCACAGACTTGCCCCCACTGAGTCAGGCAAAGGCTTCTCTATTATTCTGCAGAGCCTCCTATGCAAAAATTTCTATATGTGTTTTACATGCCTTGAACCAATGAGACCAAAACATCCACTTAACACCCACGGGGAAAGAAGCATAATTGAAACAAACTGGAAATAAGATTATTAGTGAAGCAATCCAGCTTCCTATTTTCATTCACTAGGAGTGGTGCCAAAAGGTAATTCTGAAGCCAGCGAAATTCTGCAGAGAACCGTGGTGGAGTCAACAGAGTCAACGGAGCAGCTCAGGAAGCGCTAACGTGGGTGAGAAATGGTCTTGAATCACTGAACATGTTGTCTGAGCTATAATGATTTTGTGATTCTGACGGAGAACTTTCTCCGTGAATCACAAAATAAATAAGAGTCCTGGAGCAGCGTGGTTTCATACCAGCAGCCAGGGAGATGAAATCATGAGACTCTGAAATCCAGAGCTGCTCCCAAGTTTGGCAACTCCCCCTGGAATGAAAACCCTGTGCCAAGCCAGTCACAAATGATAAACAACTCCAGAAACAGACAATTCTTCTCCCCCGAACCTTTTTCAGTCTTCTTTTGCTCTTCTCGTAAACTGCTCCATGTCTTGTGTCTGCTTTATCTCGTATCTGCGTGGAGTCTCTAGCTGTCTCCAGACCATCTGCAATAGGTGACTAACGCGTGTGAGCACCAGTTCTCCCACTGGGTGCGTGCAGAGCCAGGACGTGACAGGCTCGGTAACGAAGGGCCTGAATTGTTTATCACATTGAGATGTTATTGTCGTCACAACACCTACGTGAGACAGCGACGGCAGCAGCCAGAATTTCGTCCAACAGCAATAAAAGTGAATAATGCTAATTTCTGCAATTATTTAGCACTCACAGGCAAACTAGTCATCTCTTTGCCATACCTGAGACAGTAGATGCCACAAAATACCTTCAGTGCCATCTAGCTACTAAGTTACATGAAGAGATAAATTTGCAATGAGCGCTAATTGCTGTAAGGCCCATCACTGGCGTGATGTCCTGTTGCACCAGCTGATGCTCTGCCCTCAGGGGTCTAATCAGGATGGTAATGAAAGTCACAAATATAATCTGCAGGTTATAGGAAACTCTGCTTTAAATGGATGCTTATCTCAAGTATGGAAAGGTGAATTCCTCAGAATGAAGGCTAAATAAATAAGTAAATACACCCACTCCAAACCCGCAGGATATTCCCTTCCACTTCTAAAGGCACCTGAGTATAGCCAGCCTCTCTGAACATTGCCAAGAAGGAACAACAGCACTATCTGGCTTTAGTTTTTGCTCCATGGAGATGTAAAGAAGCTATGAAAAATATCTCCCGTGCTGCCTACTTGTTTTGGGCTTCATGCCATGTCCATCAGGGAGGTAGTGGAGTACTCTGGCCGTGATTCTCTCCAGAACTGCTGGACTTTCATAGAAAATACAACAGCCTTCGAAATTACATGGACCTATTTTGCTGGTGGTGACTTTACAGCCCATCTAGGACGTCTGCACCCACGAAGTACGCCTGCACCACAGCAAGCGTATGCTCTGCCTGGCTGGCGGCAGGTTGGTGGGTACCGAGTGATACAGCAAACACGTACCTCTCCCTGGATAACTCTCACCGAACCATCGCTCTGCAGAACTGAAAATTACAGCGATAGATCGGCCACGTGAAACACGCAGGAACGGAAATGGGAACTGGGGGAGCACAGTCGGAGCTGCCTGGATCGGGTTCTCGGCACAACGAGCAGTGGCTGAATGAACTGGTGTTTGGCTTTTTCCTCTTCTGGCCCAGACCGTGGATCATTGCCACATGGTCTGATGTGTCCTGGACCAAACAAAAAGCTAAGAAAACAAAACAATTAATTTCAAGAAAAGGTCGTTTTTATGACATACTGTACTTTGGTGAGGTTATTCCATTTATGGTGTAATTCGTCCAGATAAAACCTGTCTAGAAATGACCTTATGGTCTGGGTATGATGCTGATAGAGGATACACACACACTTATGCTCCCACGATGTCAAACAGAAACTCTTGGCCTGGGTGCATGCTCATGAAAAGATGAAACCAGTCCCATGACCGAGAGCACAAGGATAGTCCCAGGCTGTCGTGGCAGCCCACATCTGGTGGCAATGTCAAACTGCTGATGGCAGTGGGACATATGTCAGAAGAGAACAGTGCCTGTCAGAGCACGGTGAGGATTTTCATCTCCTGTTTGCAGGTTCTCACTACTTCAATGCTGGAGAGTTTATCCAGGCGAGACCAGATTATCTCCAGGGGCAAAGTGTGTTGGCAATTTCAGGGACCCTGGGCCAGCTTCTGCCTCCTGACAATCTGTCTGTAGCATCAAAATCAGTGGAAAAGGTTTTGGAGCATATTAATATTTGAAATTAGTGCTGAGGAGGATATTAATCTTTGTATGGATGTACCTTGGCGGTGTGAGGTGGGTCTTAAAAGGAGCATCCACGTGGCACCCAAAGGAGACTTTCAGTCAACACTTTAAGCTTTTGCCATGAAAGGTAGGTCCTAGCATGGCAAAAGCTGTCGGTTCAAGCAGAGAAGGGCTGCAGCCTTCAGGTGTCCCTCTGAGCTGCAATTACCATACAGGCACTTAAATAAAAATGAGACTGGCGCTCAAACCTGACACCACATCTCAATCCAAGCTGTGCTGATTTACGCTGCCCAAAAAAGGACCTGACCTGCAGCGCCAAATCTGGCCCATGGCTATATCCAGGCAGCTGTGGTGATTTAAAACCTCTGTCAGTGTCAGTCACCAATGGGTCTCATTGAAAGCCAGATTTATCTTGTAATCTGCACTAGGAGGTGGAAACTGCTACTGCTGCTCCCACGCAAAATAAATCAGCCCAACGCAGCTGAGAGCTGGTAGCTACAAGCATCAGGCCTCGCTCTGATTTATACATCTTTACGTTGAAGTCAGCAGTGGCCAAACACCAGCAGAAACCTCCCCCATTCACCTACGCGGGTGACACCTCAGGTTAATGTCAGAGGGTGTCCAAGAGCAGGGGGTGTCGGGGTCAGCTTGGGGACCTGCCTCCTCTGTGGGCTATGGCCGGGGAGGTCTGTGCACTCTCTGAGGGCAGGAACAAGCCTTTAGGTCAGGCTGATGCTCTACCTGCCATCTCCAAGCTGCCAATCCCCGGCTGGCGTTTCCCTGGGCTGTGGTGGTGTGAGCAAGTGCTGCGGTGAGGAGTGAGAATGAGGGGCACTGCTGTCCTGCCCGGGGAGGGGACCCCGCTTTGCTTGTCAGAACACGGGGTTAACTCGACCTTTAGGCTCATGGTTATTTCAGGCATCCTTCTCTGGTACTGAAACACAAGCTGATGAATGTCAGGAAGAAAGATAGTTGTGTAATAATCGCCCAAATGTATTCGCAGGGACTACACGCTGCTGATTCTTCACATCCCTACTGCAAGCTTATTATTTTAGCATCTTCCCCTTTGGGGCTTTTCTTCTTATCACATAAAATAAAGAATGTTCTTTGTTTTTTCAGTCCTGCACAGCACACGCATCCACCGCCCCGTCGCTGCCCTGGCTCACTTCACTCTGCAGACAAAGCAAAACCCTACAGGACCCGGGTGAATGTCAAAGCCCACTCAGCAAGGGGAATACAGGATTTTAGGGGTGCATCAGCAAAATGGCGATTGCCACCGGTCCAACCAGGGCCACAACTGTGGCGCGTTGCAAGGAGCTGGAGAGAGGGCGATGCCGTGCGAGGCAGCTCGTGGCAGCCCGTGCAATTCCACAACGTCAAAATGAGTCTTCAGGGGTTGTGCTGGAGTCGGCGCATTCCTCGGTGTCAGGCGAAGCCGCAGGGGTTTGGCAGAGCGGCCGCAGCTACGCCCGATCCTTCCACAAATAGTGTTGGCAGTTTCAGGGAGCAAAATAATGTTCCGGCGCTGCCAAAAGCCACAGCGATTATCAACGGCGTAAGTAATCAAGTAAAAGCACTTTTCCACAGCCGAATGACCAGATTGTCAAGCATGCAAAGAGCAGTAGCTAAAATTGATTGCAGCTCACATGGATAATTTCTACCAGAATTATGTTATTGTATTAAAACAGTAATGCATAATGTATGGCTGTGCATCTCTGCAATAAACATTTTACATTTAATTTAGAAATCTCTGAGTCATTAGAAAAGTTCTCTCATTATGTTGCAGAGACCTTTGTGGAGTCAGCAAGAGCAGAGTCTTTAAAAAAAAAAAGTTAATGATGAAAGGAATCAGATGGATGCAAAACACCTGAGCTGGGAATGGGAGCAGGGGCTAAGAGCTGCACACCAGCCTGCCCTGCATGCCAGCCCAGCCGAGGTGGGACCCAAACACTCTGCCTTCAGCACCCACATGGTGTTGCTGTACCTGGACACTCCACGTACTGTCAGGGAAGAGAGAAAGAGGCAATTTCTCAGGGCAGTTCAGCCAACGTAACATTTAAATCACCTTATAGGTTTGATTTCATCTCTGCACTGGCCACAAAGGAGACTGCGAGTGGGAAAGCTCCGGGAGCAGGAACCTGGGAGGCAGGAACACCCTGTGGGGCACCGGAGCTCTGCACAAAGTGGAGATCCGTGCTCTGCACTGAAGGCACAGTGTTGTGCAACAGGCTCATAGCAGCAGAGGAATAAATCAACATGTCTGATCCTGAAGCTCTTGTGCGTATTTAACTTCCACGGGCGTTGAATCCTCATGCTGGATACCTCACAGCTCGGGTAAAATTGCCAACTAGGTGGAGAGTCACACCCAACCTGCACCCAAGGTAGTTCCCATTGGCACTCGCTATGAGTTGTGGGCTGGTACTCAGAGATGTCCAGAGCCACTGTATTTTACAAGAAAGAGATTCACTCCTTTCTGCATAAAAGTCACTCTCCTCCATGTGTGTAGGACACCACAGGTCCCTGCTTGAGCGTGCATTTGCCAGTCGGCATAAGCAGCCTACAGACGTGAACTTTATGATTTCTTATATTTATGTACTCTTTAAACTGATTTCTTTTTTCTTCCCGCAAGTTTTATATCTTTGAATTTTACTTGGTAATCTTTTCTCGCCATGCACAAGGAAGGTTTTAGAAGCTTTAGGATAATAAAAGCCTTGGGAAAAAGAAAAGCAATGGGGGTTTCAGCTACTGTGCAGCATTGCAAAATGGCAACCTGGAGATACGAGGGCTATTTCTAGCTCTGATGCTGCTCTGTCCTGGGACCTCTTCCTCCATCACTTCTCCTTCTACCTGCATGGACGGGCACACCCTGCCACCCTCTCTGCAGAGGTATTTACTGTCCATCAAAGTACCTCACATAGCAGAAAAAAGGCATCCTCCTTACAAGTGTGAGGAACTGGAGATCTTTGCTGTCATTTAAACATTAGCAGATTTAATATTTGTTGTTCTCAGATACTTGTCAAACAGCCTGTGCAGTTTTCCATATAAAGACAAGAAAGTTGATCAATATTTAGCACAGCCACGGCATGCTATGAATTCCTCCCTGAGAGGGGGTTTTACCAAAGTTGAATTACAGGAAAAACCTGCAGAAATGACAGTGATTCCAGACTTTAGCAGATAACACTGGGAAACAGAGTGGCCGTATGGACTCCCCACCTACCATCAGTTACTAGCAACACACCACACTTCACTCCTGAGATGCACACTTAGCTTTGGGTTAAAAATAAAGAAAGGAAGGAAAGAAAACAGCAGTGATTATTTGTGTATAGCTGATTGCCACATGTGCCAACTTGGCAAGAAAGGCAAAGTGGTGGGGTCTATCCAGTTCAGCCCCTCGGGTCGGGGCTGTGACTTTGCCCCCACTCCCTGCTGGAAGATGTTGCTTATGAGGCAAGGGAGAAAATACAACGGGGAGCAACAGCAAAGCACAGTTCAGATGAGGACTAATAAAATGCAGTTTTGATGTACAAAGCCTGCAGGGATTTCCTGTGCATGGTGCCAAAGCCTCATGTTAAATGCCTTAGCTAGAAGACAAGGATAATGATACTTCACTCCTCCGTGTTTGAGATGAACGGAGGATGCCCACACCATGCCTGCTTTGAGCGATCAAACAGCCTCGCCCTGCCGGCTGCTCGTGTGAGGGTCTGCTCAGCTGGTGAGGGAGGTTTGCACCTGGGGCCTGAGCATTTTGCTGTTATTAATTAGGATCACAATCAATGCGATATATGAGTCAGCGGGAATCTGTCTGGCCATGGCAGAAAAGGCAGCGAGGTGTGAACGTATCCAGCAACACGGCTTCCTCTCCCACCCTGAAGATCACCCTGGCGGTCCCACCAGCAGTTGAGGGACAATGGCCTGGGACACTCGATGCCAAAGCCACCTGGCACATGGATTTGGTACCGTGATAAAGCTGTCAGTACCGGCAGCTCTTAGCAGGAGTGTTGTGGAGGATGCCTGGCTTTGGGGCAGAGCGTAGCACAGGGGACCTTCATCCCTGGGGCTGCTGGGGACAGGTGGTGGTGTGCGGACCCACAGTGTGCGAGCCTCCGGCATGCTCAAAGCTGGGATTTTGGCGGCCCTTGTTTCTAATTTGGGAAATCAAAGTGCAAATGCTGAGTGCCCGCACGCAGCCCCCCGGCATCAGTGAGGTGGGAGCTCTGTGGGGATGGGGCTGTGCGAGGGGAAGGGATGGAGATGAAAAGAGAGACATCAGCGTGTGCTCAGGCACCACCCCATGTCTCTGCTTTATTTATTCCATGAAGTAGAAAACCACATGGAAGATGTTTGAGGTTATCTGAATGTTGAAATAAGTTAATCTCTTCTAAACAACTGATCTCCTTCTGACTCATTTCTAAGAAACTTGGGCTCCTACAACCAAGCTTCCTTTACAGTCATCAGTGAATTTTAAATTAAAAACCGAGAGGACATAATTTTCAGTGAAAAACGCCTCCTATGCATTTTGTGGGTTTGATTTAGCAGTAGAAAGATGATACTGAAATATTTGAGTCTATAGCAATTAATGAGGCTACTCTGGGGTTTATAGCTGTATCACAGTTTCCACCACAGGTCCCCTTTTATTTTTTTGCGTTGTTAACAAACACAAACATTGCATGTCTTTACACTCAGTAATTGCCTACACGTTCATGCTAACTTTACAGAGATGCACTGTTTTTCAAGACCCACAAAAGGCCTTGACCTATAAAATTCAATTTCAAATGGTAAAAATCCCCTGGCCGCCATAGACGCTGGTGACAAACTAATGTGTTATGTTCCATAACGGTCTGTTTTGAGTACTGGCTTGACCTGTAAGTGTTCTAGATATAGCCTGACTAAAATGGGTTTTATTATTTTCCATTAGTGCCTGCCGCAAGAAAATCAACTGGCAGTCCACAGGGGAAATAAAAGTATTTTCCTCCTCTAGATAGCATCTGCTGCAAATGTAAACGGACCCTTTCCCAGCCCTCTCCTTCCTTCAGTTTCCTTCCAGCCCTCTGACGTGATCAAATTTCCCAAGATTTGTGATTTGGTTGCAAACCCCAAGGCAGGGCCAGGGCAGGAGATGATCTCCAGCCCAGCAGGAACTGGTGCTACCGTTGGGTGATGCCCCATCAAACCCTCAGCCCAGGAGCTAGTCGAGGGATTCATCATCATCGGGTGACCCGCGGCAGCGCAGGAAGAGCGCAGCCAGGCAACATTTCCCATATTTGCAGTTGGACCCACTGAGATGAGGAACAAATTTTTTTTCTCATGCTGCTGTGCAGACCTGTGCACCCAAAGTACACCCACTGTGATTTCAGGCAGAACCTCCGAGTTGCAGGAGCACGTGGCTTCACTCAGGCACCATGGGATGGGGCTGGTGTTGTGGCTTTCTCAGACTTGTTGCAGCCACACAGGGAACCACCTGCCCTCTCCCAACAGGGACACCCAGCAGCTACAGCCTGACCCTGCCTGGTGCTGCCTCCTCACCCCAGCAGGAGCACAAACCCCTCGGGCTCTGCTTCCACATGGATTTTTCTGCCCCTCCCCAGAGAGTGCTTCCCAGCAGTGCCCACCAAGCTCATTTGCCCTCCTTTCATTTCCCAAAACTTCTTTTTCTTTTTAAGGCAAATTATTTGGTTAAAAAAAAAATCCCCCAGCATTAAAACCTGTCTCACGTCGTCTTGTCTCAGTAAAACAATGACATTTTCCCCTCTTTGATGCTCAGATCTAGCTCCGCAGGAAATTTTACTACCACGACTCTTTCATCTCTCTCCTGGTTTGAAGATAAATGATCCTTGGACTCTTCTGGACCTGCATAAATCACAAAAGCAATCTACTAAGAGCGCTGCCTGTGGCACCAACTTCAGTTGGAATTGAAAAGGACGTCAAAAATATCCACAGTGCTCAGACAAGGAGTAACAGAGCTGAGGTAATCCAATCGTCTTCTCCTTTTGGTAAGCAGGACCATGACACGGAGAAGAGGACAATGGTGGGACCATGGCACTGGGACAACGATGACCCTGGGATGCCATCCTCAGAACCACTGAGGATCACTGGAGAGAAAACACACAACTGTAGCTTCTGAGCATGCGGGACTCACTCCCAAAGAAAAACAAGTCCTGGCATGTTATCCAAGGCTGAACTCACCAAATTCATTCCTGGGTGACAGATGATTGTGACACCATCCGTTGCCTAACTGCCTGCAACTTGGGGGGTTTGCTCCCCAATCAATGTCTGAACAAGAGGCTGAGGCTAGAGAGGTGTCACCTTTGCAGACTCAAGTCTGGAGTTTAGGCGAGGCAGCTCACCTTACATTGCCAACATGTATTTCAGCCTTTGCTGAGGTTTTATGTGCAGGATGGTTGCTGCTCTGTCAGCCTCAGCATCATATTTTCCACTCTCAGAAACTCCCCTGAGGGTACAATGTGATGGATATGACAATCAAAGCACCAGAAACTTGGCTTGGGAGTGGATTGACAGCCTCCAGGCAGGACCTGTCCTGCTTGGAAACTCCATTAGAAACCACAGGGGATGAAGGGCAGCACATGGCTGAGGAAAAGCGAGTGGTTCACCTCATGTCTCCTCATTTGAGGCTGATCTGGGAGCAGGGAGTGTGTGGGGAAATATCCTGCATGCTGAGCTCGCTGGAGAGGTGGCTATGGCATGGACAATGGTGGCCACCTCACAAGCTGACAGGGCAAACATGACTTCAGCTGCACTTAGAGCAAAGGAAATCCTCTGTTGCATGAAGGTTTGGGCGCTAACAAGAGCGCAGTCCTTGTCCCCAAGCACAGCTGCACAGAATGCTGCTCCAGCAGCCGCCGATGCACCAAGCAGCTGCTCCTGGGTGATTTGTGCTTTTCCGTGGGTGGGAGTGTGGGTTGCAGAGCTATTTTTGTGCCTCCCCTCGCTTTCACCTGATTGCAACCGGATACCGCAAGCCCCATCAGCCCTGAGCAGCGTGCACGGCGTTGCCGATGAAAAGCACTGGGTGCTTGCAGGCAAGAAGATGGGGTTTCTCACTTTGGGGTGTTTTTTTTTTTCCTTAAGCAAATTTTTAAAGCCTTATTTGCCAATTAGTCGCATTGCTCATTGTTCCTCATAATTGCCAGGATCACTCATGCAATGCTGCTCCCTGTCAACAAAGGCATTATCTTAAAACTGGATTTAACACAGACCCCCATGACGCTCTGCTCCTTCCAGTCTGATACAGCATTTCATGGTCTCATTTCCAGCTGTAAGACTTGAATGCATGGCAAAATCATTCCAGTCCATACACAATACCCAGCTATTAAAATAGCATTTTACAGTAGAGCATCACCACCCAGTTCAGTGACCACCCTACTGATGTGTTGGTAGCAAGCAGCACATGCAACGGCTGGGACGTGGGGACACGTGGCACAAAGCATAACGAATAATTCCCTCTATTCTTGCTTCATCTCACTCGGCGTTGCCCTGGCATTCCTCACTTTCCCACCTGCTTTGTTCAACTCCGACTGCCTTCACTAAGAGGTAGAGAAACAGGACCCAGTATGTCATAAGAGCTGTTTTCTTGAAATAATTCTCCTTTTTTCCACCACAGAGCTGCAAACAGAAGCAGCCTCTCTCTCTGAGCTCTAAGCCCTTCTCCTGAGATAATGAAATCAGTAACTCAAATCTCTTCACACCAAGTTTAGGGATTCCCATGCTAGGAGGGATATATTTACCAAAGCTTGGATATATTTACTGAAGCCTGATTTTCACAGCTGCTTGATTTTTTCCCCTTCTCTTTTCTGACTTGGAAAAACTTGGAAGTGTTTGTGTTGCATTTTCCACATGTGGAATTACTGATCTAATTTTGGTTTCTTCCATCCTTTTATTTGGGTACAACCAAATAAGGGCCTCTCACTGTGGGCAACGACAAGGGGACGTCAGCCCGTGTCGAAACCTCATGAGCGGGTGGGGGACAGTCATGGAAAATGACCTGAAAAGCAATGGATGGAAAGTCAGGAGGAGGAGGGATGAACAACTCTACTTCATCAGGGTGTTGCATGTGTGGAAGGGAGAATGTTGGCCGTGATGTTTTGCTCTCTTCACAACTGATTTCTGCAAAGTCTCTGTGTCCCTGTTGACACTGCAGTCACTGGGACCATCGGGCTCCAGCTGACCCCTGCAATGAAGCTCTCCCAGCACCTTCCCACAGCCCACGGAAGGAATTGCCCCTCCTGCTCAACTCTGCAGGGAGTTGCAAAGGGGCATGGAGGATTTTCAGCTTTTGAGTGATTTGAACAACGTCTTCACTACAAAACAGGGAACTACATGACGTACAAGCTATGGGAGTCCAGGGAGGCTTGCTTGGGCTCCTCTGTGTGACACGTTGTCCTGGTTTGAGAGCACCAAGACAAAAGTTCTCCGGGACTCCTGGCACAGGGGACAATCACCATGGGGGAAAGGAAGGGAGGAGAATATGAGTCAGGTGACTCAAATGGACCAATCACAGCGTTCCTTCCCATGGTGCTCGGTATAAAAGGGCTCCTAAGAGGGCTCCTGGGCTTTTAGTGCCTGCTGGGCTGGTGGGGTTGCTATCAGCTGTTTGTCACCTCTCCCTGTGCTGCTGGTGTTCCTGCCTCTTGTTTCCAAGCTACAGAGGAGCATTGGGACCATTTGTCTCGCTTCTGCCTCCCCAGGTGAGAGCAGGACAGCTCCTTTTCTCATTTTTTGGGGTGTGGGTTTTTTTTGTTTTGAACTGTCATCAGAGCTCTGGGCTTGGGCTCTCCTGTTGGCTGCCGAGTCCAGTTTGAGACTTCTGCTCAGGACCTCGTGGTCTTAACATGTTATTTAGCATCTTTGAATATATTTGCATACTAGTATACATCTGTATGTAGTTCAACGTCTTTATTGTTAGGATTGTTTTCTTTTTCATGGGGCTGCTTCAGGCTTGGTTGGTTGGTTGGTTGTTTTTTCAACCTTGCAGTCTCTCCCCCTAGTTCCTCTTACCCTCCCCTGGGAGGGTGCTGGGGAATCACCAAGAGTATCTGTCAGAATTTAGTGGCTGGCCTAGCCCTAAACTTAGCCAGATATAAATTGGCTCCCAACATGGGGCAAGAGCCAATTTCATGTTTTTATGAAATTGGAATTTAATATTTCCATTTTCTTTTAATTTGAAAGGTTAGGAAAAACTCAGCAGTTATTAGTATGGTATTAAGTGGAATATTAGACTATGTCTTTGAGGCTTTGGTTTATGGCTGATTGTCAGGTTGTTCCCTAACGCTTTGTATGTGTTATGTTGTCTAGGCCTTCTTAGTGTATGCTTGTGACTTCTTGGTCAGGGGCACTGCAAAAAGGGCATCAGTATTCTGTTGTGTTTAACACCACTGATTTATTTTGGAATAAGCTGGATGATGGCTTTACCTGCGCACCTCTGGCACTATTTGCTAAATCTCATTACTAATTATATTTTTATTTTTTTTTTTAAATGGGGAATTATACTTTTCACCAAACTGACTCCATCAGAGTTTGGGAATTCAGAAAGTTGTTTTCTCTGTTTGTTAACTTTATTATGGATTATCACTAATATGTTGCAGCAATGCTTTCTTAGTAGTATGCATAGGTCCAAGTGTAATGCAATGAGGAATGCCACCACTCCAACCCCTACGGCAGCCAGTAGTGATGTCCCTCCACCCATGGGTCACTGCTATGCCAACCCTGCAAGAAGCACTGCTGACATCCTTTCACCTATACTGGCACAGGTTGCCCCTGTAATCAAAGTAATCAAAGAAAGTGAACTCAGCCCTCTTATACCAAAGCCATAAAAAAGACAGATTGCCCAGAGGAGACCTCTGATGAAGATGAGAGGCCAGGTCCTTCTCCTTTCACAAAAGCTCAAGCAGAGAGTCCTTTCAAAGTGCCCCTTCATTCAGTGCAGGAAGAGGAATCTGAGCAAGAGGTAAATAATCTTCCTCTCTGAAAGACTTGTAGACTATGAGGAAGGACTTTGGCATGAAGATGAGCTATGTATCACCTGGTTGCTTCATTGCTGGGATAGTGGAGCTGACGCAATTGTTTTAAGATGCAGAGAAGCCAGACAGCTGGGAAGCCTGGCCAGAGATGGAGGAATTGGCAAGCCTATTGGGAGGACATTAAGCCTTCTCTGACTATGGAAGAGGCTCCTTGCACACATTTGTTGAATGCTGCATAAAAACATGTGACTGTTTTTGTGCTGGTGCTGTGGAAATTCAGAGCAGGCTCACCTGCTGTAAGTCAATGGATCTGATAAGATCTGCCCTCTGAGAAGTGGTTTGAGCTTCTCTGGCAGAAGAATATGATAAATCTACCAGTTTGTCTACAGGCAAAATATGGATAGAGGACAAAAGCGACATATGAGATACATGGAGCATATCCCTCCTCATCTGTGCTTTCTGCAGCACAGGACATATGAGAGTCTTTGAACTGTTTGGTGGCTTAATTTGCACAGTAAGAAATCTTTAGGTCCTGGAAGAAAAAAAATTGCATTGCAATACAGAAGACAATGTTGAAAGTTGGCATAACCAGCCAGTACCTTCATCCTATATTTTGATATCAAAAAATGAAAGTCAAAGTCTTCCATGGGCCCTCCATGGTGGCTGGACCACCGCTCTGATTCAGTGGGATCAACCCAGGAGATGCAAGAGGGGCTGGCAGGGCAGGGGTGTAAACCTAGAGATGGGGGTCATTGTTGTGCACTTGAATTTTTTTTTCACAAGTCAAGTGTAATTTGGCAGAATTTCCTTATTCAGGTGACTTTTGCAGTCCAGCAGTGTTTGTCTCATTGAAGGCTTACAGAATTGCCCATGTGAAGGAGCGCTGATAGAGTTCAACTGGGCCAGGAGGCTTAGCTAGCAGCCAGCTTTCTTGCTTGGATGGTTAGGTAGGTGTTTTCAGAACTGGAGGACTACAGACCCAGCCTTCATTCCACATTCCGTTGCATGTTTGTGATTTATCAAGCAAATGTCTGAAGGCTCTAGGGTACAGTCTTATTAAATGTTCTTTTTCCCTAATTCAAGAGGATGGTTACAAAACATTGAAATTTGTTTTTCCCTCTTTAAGGCTTCCAGAGTTCTGTGCTCATCTCTCTTATGTTATTTTTCTTTTTATTTGTGGTTTTGAGGTCATGGCTTCAGAAATACTAACTCTTCAAGTGAAATTCAGAGCCAGAACCAAGTTCTGGGAGAAAATACTGAAATCTGTACTGGTGCCTCAAAGCTGAAAAACACTGTAATAAATAGGTGGTAATTGATCTGTATCCCTGATCAAAAGGTACCTCAGCAAAGTTATGTACTCATGGAAAATGATGCATGATGGTGTTGGGTGGATAGTGCAAACACACACAAACTTTCCCACAAATATTTGCTTGTCTTAATCTGCTTGGCTCTGCTCATGGCTCGACAGAGTTTATTTTCCACAAATGTTCTAACAAGAGATTGTTGGCAAGAGCACACATAGAAACTGCTCAAGGTAATATCGGAGGAAACTATTTTTGAAGGTCTGTGTTAAGGCCAGCAACCCTAAAACCCTGCTATTTTCGTGCCTTTGGATTTACCAGCCCTGAGGAAAGGGCAGCATTCCCCTTGGAAGAGGCCAGGCATCGGATGTGGCTCCGAGTCATGAGTCAGATCCTCATTCTCCCTCTGCTCTGGGGAAGATGATTAACCAGTGACAGCTGGAGAGCTGAGACTGCATTTCCATGCAGTGAGATGTGAAGGCAGGAGAACCAAGGATCTCCCCTCCCTCTTCCTTGGATGCAGATGACAGCTCAGTGCTGAAGTCCCAGGCTGTATTGCGGCTACAGGATGCGTAAAGTGTCCTGAACATGCAGAATGTAACGGCTTAGCTACACCTCAATTTTTCCATCCTTGGTTTTGGGAGAGAGGCAGCAGTGTGTAGCCTGGTGGGGAACTTCACTCCCCTTCCCCAGACACTTTGACGACCAAGATCCTGCTCAGTCAGGCTTCAATGCAAATCCTCCAGGCAATTTATGTTTAGCTGGAGAGAACCAAACAGCATTATTTTCAGTTCACGGACTGGTCTCCATGTTCCTTGTAGCAACCATAAGGCAGCTCGAGTCAGTGAAAGCAAGGCTGAGGGCATCTTCTCCCTTTGGTGCTCGAGCAAAGGAGCAGATCCCCCGGGAAGCCCCGATGTGTGCTTAACTTGTTCTGCAAAACTGAGCTGCTGGGGCTGCCTCTTCCAGCTCACTGCAGAACCTGACATCTTCAAGTCTGACTTCATTTTGAAACTCCTCTCAAAGCGAAAGGGATGACCACTCTGGATAAATCAAAGCATTTCATTTTTGAGATTCCTTAATTTTCCTATTACAATCTATAACACAATAAAACTCGAAAGCCATTAGAGTAAAAAAAATATTTTAGTGTTTACTGGGTTTTGGCTTGTTTTTTAACCTGGTTACCCTTTGGGGGAACAGACATGATTTTGAAAGCATTTTGATAGAAGTAGGTATTTCGTTGGCAAAGAGTTTCAAACTTATCCTATCTAGCTCTATTAATAGTACTTAGCACTTATTTGTGCATCTTAATCAGAATTCCTCCAAGCACATTATGAAAGTATATCATTAGCCCTATTCTAGATCAATCTGTCTAAGCTGAGCTGGAAAGTTTTTAAATTCCCTTTAAATCACTGTTGTCAATAGGCCTCTGAGTTACACTTCTACAACAAAGAAGCAAAATTTCTCATGTCAAAATTGAGCAGCATGAACTGGCTGCAGCCTGCCAGAAAGGACAAAAAACTATGTCAGGAACCCAGAGATTTTTTCTCCACCACTGCATTTCCATGGGGCTGTCTGCAAGTCTCCTCACTGTGCATCCTTTTTCCCCTCTCCTTTAGGCTTCTGAGTGTGTTCAGGCTGGAAATCCTCTGGAAAAAGTATGGTGGCTTCCTGCTGCCCAGTGCTACAGGGTGGAAGAGCTATGCAAATCATTTTTGAACAGGAGCTGTGACAAGGTGGAAGAAAAAATTACAAGCATTTTTTGTGGAAATGCTGCTTGAAGGCATTTTAACACCTCTTTTGGTTTTTAGTATCTTTAAAAAAAAATTTAAGCAGCATAAAAATTACTCATTGGACTTGCAGAGAAGAATGACTCTTGCAAAACATGATCACAAGCAGTTGTGATATTAGCAACCACCCCTTCAACATTATGGTTACGTAGGCATTGAATGAGAAAGGCAGAAGGGTATGTGTTTGTAAAGGAAACCAATTTTTCATAGGTTACTCCCTCCACAGTGGGAGACCACAGATTGAGAAGAGCTGACTACCCTTCCGGTAGCAGTAATGCAATTATGCTATTCATAGCCAGAGAGAAAAACACCGGCTGATTTTCTTCGCATCATAATCTGGTAACCTCAGAATTAACCTTGCTGGACACAGATCTGTTAACTTTTACCGTGCTTCTCCAATTAAACTACTGAAGTCTGAGACAGAAATAGCTACCCACAGCTGTCATGAATTAATATGTTCCCCGATGGTTCTTGGTGCTGCCTGTAGAGAAATGAAAAAAAAAAATTTTATTCTTTGCCATGAAGCTAACCATTTTTTTTTACTTTTTTTTTTTTCAGACTATTTTAGTAAACGGATGGTATTAAACTGCTCTGCTTTGCTTTGCTTGGAATGGAAGGCAGACATGCTATTTGAGTATACTCCATAACGGTAACTTCATACCCGATATTTTTGTTTTAGAAAAAGGAAGGGTGGAGGGTGCTCGCAGGGCTGCATTGAGTGCATCAAATTACACCAGAGCGTGCGTTGAACTTCCAGTACTAAGAGGGAGCTACAGACCCTTAGATGTAGTCTGCACAGCCGGTAATGACAGAAAGGGATTGATCCACGTGAGCCCAGCACCCTGAAAATGCCTGCTCACACGCAGCGGCAGCTATGGTTTTAGTGTGTGCTCAGAATGGAAATCCCCAAATCTGCAAACAGCAGAAAAATGGCAAATTCCCCAAATCTGTAAAGCCACCTCTGCAAACTGGGGTTGTAAGTATGTACCAAGCAAATGCAGATCTTTAGAAATACATTTAGTGAGGTCTCTGATCTTTCCCACATGCGTTTAGGGCTCTTGTTCCTGATGGCTGGCCCTTATAGAATCATAATCACAGAATGGTTTGAGTTGGAAGGGACTTTAAAGATCATTTAGTTCCAGCTGCTCTGCTTTGGGCTGGGACACCTCCCACCAGGCCAGATTGCTCAAAACTCTGTGGCTCAAGAAGATTTAAGCAGTGGCTGAATGTCACATCTATAAAGCAAAGCTTTCATATATCTTTTGGAGCCTTGGTTGAAAAATTAACTTAATTACCAATAGCCAGATTACCTTCTTGTGATATAAAGCAAGATTACAGAAAATGAAGTATGGGAAGATCTTTAAAGTGACAACAGAAACCACACAATCTGGTGACTTGGTGGCAAAACCACTCCTACAGCACAGATGAAACAACCTGGATGCCAGGATCATCTGCACAGCCTTTGGCAATGAGATATCCAGACACATGGGGCTTTGCCCACAACCTTCTTGGACTAAAAAGCACCCAAACCTGCCCATTCCTGGGACCAAGCAAAAGTAGCAGCACTTTGGGAAGCCGCATTATTGCAAGGCACCCTGGGGTGGGCAACCCACCCACCACAGATCCACACACCCCTCGTACAGCTGTGTCCTGTGCTGTCTGCAGGCTGGTCCGGAGGTGGGACCGTCTGAACCCACGGCTGCTTTGCCAGTCGGAACAAAACCAGCCATAATCCTCCACCTGCAGATAGGCTCATGTGAGGTACTGATGGGGCTTGGTTTCCTTTTCCAGAATCTCCAATGTTGCCTCAATTCAGAACAAATGAAGGCATTTTGTCTCCAAAAGCTCCAAATAACTTGTGTTTTTTCATCTTATGTCCCTGCTGTGCGCATCACTCTTTCATTTGCCTTCCCTCGCCCTGCGTCTAGAGGAGAGATTACAAGTTGCACCATCAGCAGCCAAGCAAGGTCTAAGCCACAAGGAAGGATCTGAGTCATCTCCCTGAGAGAATATTTTAGCCATACATCATTGTTTGTTTTCAGGCAAACCAGTACAATTATGCAACATAAATTCTTTTAAAGCATTTGGGACTTCAGTTCAATTTAAAATCCTGTAGGTTTTATGGCCAGAATGAATGATTACTAAGTGTGTGCATACAAATGAAGACTTGAGGAGAAGCACGTTGGGAGGATTAAAGGGCACACAGAGCTCCATGTACATTCTGGGCAAACTCCGGCCAGGCTGTAAGAGAGGATGGGAGATCTGAAGAGACCATGTCAAAAGATGGGTTATGACGTTTATGGCTCCAGAGCAGGGTTTTGCTCTCCCAGTGTGTTTTCCATGAGTGTGAGGCCTGATTGCAATCTCCTCCTTCAGCAGAGCCAGGTGACTTTGCGTAGATTAACTCCTGATTTATGCGGGTTTAAATGGGGATGAAAACCTGATCTAGTTAAAAACAAGGCTTGGTTACAACAGGAATAGAGGGAGACATTAAAATGTCTCCAATCTGAACATTTTATCACTCCAGGAAAGCGTAAAGCCAGAAGTATAAGGCTCGGACAAGCTGGCCTAGCCAGAGGCTGCCTGTTTGCCCTGGGGTAGGGGTGAGGGCCAGGCTGGGGACACAACCCCGTCACCTTGAGTCCATTTGACTCTTTGCTCTGTCACAGAGTTGCTGTGGAGAAATTTACCACCACCCTCTCTGCCTCCTTTTCCTCCCGAGGCGGGGGACCACAATGGGGTTTTTTCCCTTTGACCTCCCAGGGTGACATCCCTGTTTGGAAACTGCAGCGCTCGCTGTTGTGTGAGGCTCAGCCACCACCGTACAAACAAGGTCTTGGCTCTTGAGAACTTCAGAGCCCAGCGAGAGAACCAGGAGCTAGAGAGTCAACAAGCAGAAAGCAAAGGGATCTTTTCAATCCCAAAGCCTGGCCTAACATGCTTGGTTTAAAGTGTACTCTCACAATTTTGCGAGGCCTGGCTTTACAGGGTTTACAATGTCAGCTACCCATTTATGTGTTTTTCCCTCTATATAAAGTGGAGTGGAGTCTGCAGCGTCATTTTTTTCTCTCTCTCTTTTTAGGGTAATATACAGAGAGACGTGTATCTCCACACTCATTTTTTACTTACACAGATGTAAACTCCACTAAAACTGGGGAAATTACTGACGACTGATACTGAGGCAATCCAAGGCCAGACTCTGACCTATTGATTTCTCTGAGATTGCACAGGACGTATGTAGTTCATTGCGGAATGCAGTCTTTGTTTTCTTTATTACTCAATATATAACAATGTGGAATAAAGAACAACGCCGAACTGCAAAAATGCCTAAGGATTTCTCTTTAATTGAAATCAGGACTGGGAACATCCTTGTAAATCAAGAGCAGTCAGCCTATGAGAGAATTCACTGCTTTTGCAAAGTTTACTTTCAAATGGGATTTAGATTTAACTCTTTGTCTCTCACACTGGCTCAGCTAAATAATTTTTAATGATTTCTCTGAAGTGGCTATGTGCTGCTCAGTAGTCAAAAAACTTCCAGGCACAACAGATGCTGGAGAGGATTCTTATTTATACTAAAGCTGTGCATAGTAGTTGAGAAAAATCAGATACATATAATTATTAGAGATATTCCTTATACCACTGCAAATCCATATTTTTTAATAAGCTGGATGCTCTTCCAAATCAGGACTTTGGTTCAGTTCATTAAGAACTCATAGGCTCTCCTTATAAAATTATGATCTAGATCTGAATTTTACTAAAGTTGCATGATGCTTTAGATTACCCTGTAATTCAGAGCCCTATAATTGCAATGCAGAGTGCAGGCAACAGAGAGCACTTAACTTCATCAGCAGTTTGGCTCCAGCCCTCCCTGAGAGCGCTTCAGCCTCCAATAATCCTGTGCCAAGCACAGTAAGCAGAAGAAGCATCTAAGCTCTGATGTCCTAATTAAAGTCCCCTTGTTTCCCAGATTGGAGCTCCCTGCACATTATGAAACATCCAAACAATGGTGCTTCTGCTTCACTAAAGGTTTCACAGAGGGGCTTTCCTTCTCTGCCTCTATTTTTCCAAACGCAGGTTTTCAGAGGCTCGCGTTTCAGTGCGTTTATTGGATTGAGATGTCTCGTAATTATTTATAACGAAAGGTTTCATCCTTCCAGCCTATTGTAAGTGGGCTGAACGCTAAGTTAGCAGGAGCAGGCTGCAAAAGGATCAGGCTATTAAGATTAATGCAACAAATTTGAATTCTTCCATCCCCTCCCTCCGGTAACCCATCTGTGTGTGTGCGCGTGTGGCTGGGAAGGAAAAGAAAGGGCTCCTGTGCTCCAGGATAATAGCGAATGCTGCTGAAGAGGAAAAAGGAAAACACTGTTTATCCCTAGCAGGAAGATAATTGATCTATAGTCTGTGCACAACTGGTCTCAAAGCAGCCAGTAGCTACACAGAAGAGACCGTAGCTAACCAGAGCCCAAACTCGCCTGTCAGACAAAAGCTTTATAGGGACACCAGGGAGAACAAAAGTAGCACATTTCATTCCTTCATAATAAATCTTCCATCTTTATTGTGCGGAGATGTTTAGCTCCTGAGCACGCCGTGTTTCGGAGCGGGGCCCGCCCCCGCCGCCCCCACCGAAGCGCTTGACGATGAACCCAGAGCATCCAGCCTGAGCCAAGCTGCTTTAGCGGGCTTTGGGGTTTATTTTCGCCGTGCGCAGCCAGGCCCAGCTGTTCTCAGCATCCTCAGACAGCGGCAGCTCTCGGGCTCCGGCTCTATCACTCTCTGTTTTATGTGCGCTAAAGGTAATAAAATAACCGTTTCTAAATTTAACTAGCATTACATAATGCAGCTATTTATTATGTAAAGCTGCTGTTTACAATGCCCAGAATATTGATCACTATAAAAAATGCAACGCAGCTAGAGCTCGTATAAATTAACATTACTGTTTTCCTTTCTTTTTTGTTTAAAGGATCAATCAGAGGTCTAATTTGTTCTCGTGAATTCACCTCTGCAAAGCACCAGGCAGCGCATTGTTTACTGTCATTCAGGCTTGTGTTCCGCACTCAGCTCAGAATCTGGCAGAGGGTACATGAAGATGACAATTTGTTCATTATCTGAACCGCTGGAAAAGGCAAATAAAGCATACTAACCTGCTTTATTTCAAATCAGGTCATTTTTATTTTTTTTCTCAGCTATAAAGCAGCATTGGCAAGCATTTAAGAATTCCAGCATTATGACTGTATATCATCATTATCACCTACCGTAAATTATGAATAGGTATTTTCTTACAATAGCACATGAAGCCTGAGAAAATGAAAGATGTTTTCCCATTCTTTAGGCCTTTTGGGGGTAGAAAGAGGGATGGAAAAAAGAGAATTAAATATTAACAGAGCAAACAGATCACTAAGCAAAAAACAATTAAATAGCACAGCATCCATTCAACACTAACACCAAATCATGATGCAACTGCTGAGTGTGGGGAGACATGCTAATCATGGATTAAAGGGACTGATTTGTGTCTCATGAGTATTCATGGGTAAAACTCGATATGTGCAAACTGATCTCGGGGAAATGTGTTTTTGTGGAAAATAGGAGGTTATACTAGTGTCTGAGCAAAAGGATGATGGCTTTTCTTGACTGTGCCTTAGGGACAAAAGAAATATTTACCTTTTTATCTCCTATCTTTTTTTTTGTGGAGTTGTTTTCTTCCTCCCTACGGACTGACACAGTTTCTTCCCATCTACCTGCCCATCCTTGTACTTTCTTGTACAAATATAGGTGATTGTAAAAAACCACTCCCATCATTTGATGTCACCCAGAAAATCAAAGGTTAGAATGAACTACGGGGCATGCCATCGTGGGCTATATTCCTCTAACGGCATCCAGCAGCCAGTGTTTCCAAAGATGAATCATCCCTATAAACAAAGAATGAGATGGTGTAAATCCAGCCCTGTACCAGATGTGCTGTCAGCAATTGCACGTGGCTCATCGCATGGGGAAGAGGTCATCAGACTGGAAAAAAAAAGAAAGAAAAAGTTCTATCTCGGTGGGAGTGTCTTTTCTGTACCATTAGAATTGCCTGGCTTGATTCAGTGCAAAGATTGCTTCTAGTCGTACAGTACTACACAACAATTTTACTTCCAGTTACCTTCAGCTCAGGATGCAGAAAACTTAAGCACTAATAGGCCAAAATATGCTCTCCTGGAGAAATTTCGCTTATAGGCCAGAGAAGAACCCAAGAAACCAATGAGTCCAACTAGTCCTGTACTGAAAAAAGGTCAAATATACTCAATAGTTTTCTCTCTACTCACCCCACAAGGGTGAAGAAGGTCATATTCACCTCATGGAGAGCCACAGATCTCTGCAACTCTTCCAGAAGCAGTCCTGTCTCCTGCTCCTACTGCTTCCAGGCTTTGCATCATGGCACTGGAAGCTTTCGGTTGGCTTCCAGTCACTGTTGAAGCCATCAGGTAGCAAATATAAGAGGGTTAGAGCTGCCCAGGCCCTCTTAACTCTTAGGGTCAAGGACCAGTGCCCCTCCTCTGCTCTGCTCTTTGTTCTCCACTCATATTCCTCACTCATGTCCATCTGCCTTTCCCCAGTCTCCTTTCAGCCCCCAGGAAGGAAAATCACCTCTAGTGGTGTCTGAACACCAGCTATTGCCATGTCGGTAGGGGATCATGTGCCTTGTGCAAAAGATTCCCGGGAAACGATCCTTCACAATATTTTCCACTAAACAACAACTCCAGAACAAGAAGGAGGCCTCTTATGACTTCAGTGTCACTGAGGAGGCCATTGCTGGGTATCCAGCATAAGGCATCTGACTTACATAGCTCCAGCCCTGGTAGACCACACCGGTTTCTTTTCCCCATTTTACAGTTTGGAAAGTCCCCAATTCCTCCATCTACGTCACCATCTCTGACATCAATCAACAATGTCGGTGCGGGACTGTTTGTTAATACTGAGATTGCTCTTCTCAATCAGCTTCTGAGCAGTTGTCTTCCTGTTGGTACAGTGAAAAATCCAGCAGCTAAGGCAGTACATTTTTATAATCTTAATGGAGCTCATACTTTAAAGTTTAAAGGAGCTTAAACAGTGGGAAAGCCCCTGTGGAAAATCCAGTGTTTTCATATGCAAGTCAGGTTTTTGATTGTGTATTAGCCGTTGTTATTTTCAGTAGCCCGTGTTTCATTTCTGTTCCGAAGCAAATGTAAAAAAGCAAGTGAGTAATTTATAATGAAATAATCAATGCTAGTGGTGAATTTGCTGGTGCCTGTGCACTTAGCCTTGCCTATGATCAGAAATTTCTCTTGGGGGCAGCATTTCTTACAGAGATGGATGGATTTATTTTCTGTCTTCAAAATGTTTACTAGCACATTTAGATCTCCTGCTCCAGCCGTGCTGCTGGTTGAGGGCCAAGAACTTCCCCCGCTAATGCCAGAGGGGAGAGTAGAGGCAGCACAAGGTGGAACAGCAACCCAAAGACAACCAAAAGGCAGGCCACTGTCCCTTTCCCTTCCCCTGAAACCCCTCCACTTAGCAGCCTTGGGTGGAGCATTCATGAGAAACAGTCCACCCAACCTACCCTCCATGGGGCTTGAGATCCCCTCTGTCTCCCCAGGGTGGGCTTCATGGGAGCACGAAATCTCAGGCCTCTTGTAGTGACACCAAAAACCAGGGAATAAGTAATGCTGGTGACACTCTGAAGCTGTGTCCCCACAGCAAGATGAAGCATATGGAGCTAATTTCAGGCTGCTGAGAGCTCTAAGTCACCTAACGTCTTCCCGTGCTGCCCTGCCTCCTGCCCTAAGCCTTTAAGGGGCTTGTTTTAATGGTGTGGGATAGAGACAGATCTGCTGGTGAGTACGTAAGCTGGGGTCCATGCCAAGGTGACAGAGAAAATGCAGCCAAGTCATGCTTCACGTAGGTCAGACGCGAGAGCCTGCCCCACACACATGCCAGGAGGTTAGAGAGCTATAAACGTTTAATTGCTTTCCCCGTATCAGTCCCAGTAGGTGAATAAAGCCTTGCAAGGTGGATGGGAGAAGCAGATGCAGTGCTTGCTTTAATCCTCAGGACTATGGACTTTCGAACCTTGCTGGTTTCTCAGAAGCATGCATCCAAACCTGGTGAAAATATAGCTGAGGACAGCTAATTAACTGTGTGGCTGTCAGCAGTCCATGAGGATTCGACTCTTCTGTGTTCTAAATGTGAAGAATATGGCTCAGGTTCAACACCTTGGACAGAAAGCATTGATGAGCAAAGGACTGAAGCAGTACGTTGTGAGGGAGATGAGAGTAAGAGCAGAAGGGTGTTCCTGCAGGGAATAGTCCCAGAAACCTGGATGATTACACAGCACAAAACAAACTGAGGAGCTCTACTTCTATAAAACTTCACAAAACTTGACAGGCTGGATGTCAGGAATTCAATATTTATCAACAAAGCCATGGGGACAGTTGTACTTAATCTAAGCATGGGAGCTCCAAAATAGATGCTTCTGAAAGCAGGCAGAGATAAATCGAGGCCATTTTTGGAAACCGTCCTCTTCTTTTTCGCTTTCATTAGCTCCAGACCGTCTGTAAACTGAGGTGACTGATTTTCATCTTGCTTGTGCGACCGTAAATCAGAAGCAAATTTAGCAAAGGCAGGAAGGTGATGTGGGCGTAGTGGGCTGGAATGCCTGAGAACCATCTTTATTGTTATTATCAAGCTATAACTGCCTGGGGGACTATAAACCAGCCCACCCTGCTGCTAATGGAGTGTAGGTAGCACTACACTTCCCTAACGAGCCCAAGACTGGTAGGGTCTTGTGGCAACTCACGCTAGCAAATGCCTGAGCTCCTGCCCTACTAGGAAGAGCCATGGCCCTTCTCTTCCCGTCACTGATATGGCTGGGCCACTGAAAGCCATCTCCTTTCTCCCTGACATCCAAATCATTGCCTCCACCTGTGTTTTGCAGTGCTTCTCTGAGCAGACAGTCTATTCCGCAAAGTTTTGGGCTTGTTCTATAGAGCAGTTCTTCACGGGGGGAACAGAAGACCTGTCTGCAGAAATGCAGCATAACAAAGCATAGTCCACCCGAATTATGGAGGGTGTGGCTGGTCACCTTTACGCACTGTCTCAGGGATTGGGAGGACGACAATCTTACTGCAGAGATATGCTCTTCTGCCCAGTGCTGTGGAAGATGCTTCTAGTCCTATATTTCTCTCCCCACCCACCCATCCTAGGGCAATTTCCTCTTTTTTTGTCTCGTTGCTGGGAATCTCCCCATTCCTGCTGTGCACAACGCTTCCTGTTCATGTCAAGAGCATCAGAGTTCTAACCTGGGGTATCCCAGTGTCAAAACCACGAGGAGGAACCGGCTGATAAAAGTCCCACCCAGTGGTAATCAAGCGGGCAGTGGGCTGTAGACATCTCTGTGTGGGGTAACGACCAGAGGGTGAGACAAGATTCCTGGCAGAGTGGGGCCCCTTGTCATCCTTGTGCCACGAAACCATCAATGACTTCTTACAGGGCGCTCCTGGGAGGCCTCAGGAGCACGGATCACACCTGACGTGTCTGTGTGTGTTGCAAGCAGATCATCTTGGCTTCGTGGCCAGTGAAGAGGCCTCTTTTCGCCTGCAGTCTGCCTTTGCATCCCTCACTTCAAAATGCCAGTGCGCTGTTTTCCAACTGCAACACTCTTGTCAGGTCTTGGGGGAAGGGAGAACATGTCCTTATCTTTAGTATCATAAAATAGAGCTACAAAAAACATCTTGAAGGGTGTCTAGTCCTCCCCCTCTCAGTCTACATGAGTAAACATCCTTGCTTAGGTGTGCCTTTTACCATATTAATAGCTACTTCCCCTTCCGTAATCACTGGGTTATTGCTAAAGAAATTGCAGCAACATTAATAGCAAGTGACCCACAAATTCAATGCAACATCAAAGGTCACGGAGTTATCTCACGCAACGAACTTACTTTTGATGAAACGGTACCGTTCCCTGGAACATTATTACAGTAATTTTAAAAGTCATAACATCTTACCACGTGCTGCTTCAACTTTCTGACATGAAGCTAAAAATAACGAGCGCTGCAAAGCCTGGGAGAACAGCTTCAAGTTCAGATCTGAGCTGAAAATCCCCAGCGTTTCAGGATGTTCGCATGAGCATTTTGATTTCAACACACCGTAAAGACAAGGTTAAACTGAGAAGTTTGCATATGGGTCCAGAGCAGGAAGGGGACAGGTACCAAAACCAGGCGCTCGCCTTAATCCTATTTCTATTTAAAGAATCGCGGTAACAGAAGCCTGCCAACCGATCTGAACGCAGAGGCCAACTCATTTTGATAAGTGATTATAAGCAGATGCTGCTCAGGCTGAGCAGTTTGCTGTCTGCCCCCACGTCACCACACGGGTGTAGTCCCCGTCTCGAGTCTTGCTCACCCACCAGGCAACGTGCAACACCACTCGCCTGCCTCGCCGGGCGGACAGGAGGGCATATTAGTTGCTTCATTTTTGCCAAGCACTTTGAGACCGTTGGATGAATGCTGCCATTATTGCTATTATTGATTGCAGCGATTTGCTGGCTCTCTTCTAATTCATTGACCTATTGGGAAGGCAGGCACCTGGAGCGGTTTCTGAGCTCGGAGGATTAAGAAGTGCTGGGCAGATGGGTACCAGTAGGTCGGACGAGCAATGAGGCAGTGTGAACGCCGTGTGCCGAGATCCCACAGAACACCAAGCCAGGGTTTACAGCCCTCGGCCACGGCCTTGCCTGCGCTGCCCTGACTGCTCGGGTAAGGGAGGGGACCCCTGCGCTTTTTATACATCTGACTCCTGCGAAAATGCGGAAGCTTGGGCCAGTTTTGTTTGTTTCCATAAGGCCCCTCTTGCTTTTCTTCGGTTTGGCCTGGCTGATGTCACGTGGCGGTTGTTCCCGTCTCCCGCCCTGGGACGCGGGGCGACTGCGTTCGAAGCGGTGAGGAGGAAGCTCTGCCTTGTTTACGTTTTGGAGCGTGAATGCCAGCTCACAGCCCCGTGGGCTGCTCCGGTTATCAGGCAGGGCACTGCTCTGCTGGCAGCTCCCCCATCTCGAGCTGTGGCGAGCGATGCAACGTGTTAGGTAACCCACAGTGTGGGAAGGGTGAACACCCTGCCATTTGCTGGTTATTTATACAGCCAGATTGGCTTTCTCTGCCTGCCTATTTCCTTTTTTGTTTTTTTTTTTTTTAAAAAAAAAATAAAAAGGGGGTTGTGAAAATTCAGGTCTTTTTTAAAACTGTTCTCTCACCTGGATGCGGCCAAGGGCGTTTTCTTCTGCAGCCCCCCCCCGCACCAGTCTCACCAAAAGCTCTGTCCTGGTTTGAGACCACCAGGACAAAAGTTCTCGGGGGCTCCTGGCACAGGGTGGGGGGGTGGGTGGGCACTGACTGTTTGGCATCTCTCCCTGTGCTGCTGGCGTTTCCACCTCCTGGTTTTGTGCAGCAGAGGAGCATTGTTCATCTGGACAGGTTGTCTTGCCTCTGCCTTCCCAGCTGAGAGTGGGACAGCTCCTTTTCTTGGTGTTTTTGGATGGTCATCAGGACTCTGGGCTCTGAGGCTTTTTCTGCTCAGGACCTCGTTGTCATTGGGAAGGTGCATGTTCCGTATTAACGTATTCTTTAGTATATATTCTTTGAATATACTTACATACTATTATATATCTGTATGTAGTTCAACATCTTCATTGTTATTTTTAGGATTATTTTCTTTTTTATTAAGATGATTTAAGGGTGTTGGGTTTTTTTTCCCAACCTCACAGTCTCTCTTCCTAGTTCCTGTTATCCTCCTCTGGGAGGGTGCTGGGGGATCACCGAGAGCATCTGTCAGAGTTTAGTGGCCAGCCCAGCCCTAAACTTTGACAACCTCCACGCCACATTGCTGTGCCAAAGCTGTGTGAGGCAGCACCCTCACTGCCAGGACTGGGGATGGACAGGAGAACCACAGCCACAGGCATGACAGGCAGTGCAGCAAGGGGAGAGGAGCATCACATTTGGGTTTTTGCAAGGTTTTAAGAGCTATGGCTGGAAAACGGACCCTTTTGCTAAGGCTTAAAGGCACATTTTGGGACTGTGTGTGCTTTGAAGCAGGTGCAGCTGTTACTTGTTGAGTTTGGATTGGGCCAGCATGTCTGCTGCTCCACATTTCTTGCCACCTGCTCACAGATCTGATCTGTGCAAGCACCGTGGATCCCAGTCATTAAATCCTGGGCCAGCTCACATGGGATATTTTGGGGTAATTCATTCCAAGCTCGTGTTCCATTTGCTGGGCTGTAGATGGGAAGGGAGATTGCCATGACATAGTTCTCTTCTGTCCATCTCTCCTTTTATAACAGGGATTTCTGTATCGTTTCCATCACAGAATATTATCATGCAAACACCACAGGAGAAATAATGGCAGAGTGAAGTTTAACACTGCCCTGGCCCCGTTGTGAGACATGGCTTAGGTAACCAGGCTGCTCTTTTCAGCTACAGGAGTCTCCTAGGGAAAAAAAAAACCCACAATAAAATGTGCGAGCGTGAAATAGTTTCCTCTACAAAGTCTTTGTGCCAGGAGCTCTCAGCATTGTGCCCACAACGAGTCGGGCCTCACAATGCTCCTTTGGGGCGGATTAGCGCAATCACACATTTTTTGGACGGCTACGTTAGAGCCAGTTAAGGTCAAAACCATTCATTCCAGTACGTTCTGCCACGTGATAACTGGATCAGCTCATCAGGACATCCAACCTGTGGGTGGTGGGGCCCTCGTGACTGCCCACAACATCGGTGCTCAGGTGTTCCCTTAAGCTAAACACTGGGATTCTGCAGGGACTCATGTGGGAGAAAGCGATGAGCAGGCTGAGTTCAGAAGCTGGAGAACTAGACAAATTCCCAATTTCTATTTACTTTCCCCCGAGGACCTAAAAATGCCCTTCTGAGCAATTTCTCGGTCAACGTGGCCCCACTGGAGGAGGAGCTGAGTGCTGCCAGCTGCTCCCAAAGGTCCATGTCACCAGAGGGCATCACTGAGGCTCACGGAGCCCAAACTCAGTTTGGGTTAGACCAAGGATGCTACCAGGAGTGTAAACAGGGGAATTTTGTGGATTTCACTGTTAATATCATGTGGAGCCTACAGGCACCCCTTGTGCCTCGCGCTCAGAGCTGTCACTAAAGAGCAGTAACATCAAGAGAGCGAAGGCGTGGGGACAGGAGCTGTACGGGTGGTGGAGGCTGGAGCTGCACCTCCCGGTTCTCCTCCTTGCCGCGTGGCTGTTGTGCTTTTCCAGGGCCAGCAGCCTGGGAGCAATGAAAAGTTTGAAAATAAATAAATAAATGTATGAACAAAATGAATGCATAAATAAACACGGATCCTTGCAATGCAAATTAAGGCCATATTGCAGGAGAAATTGAATCCAAAGAATGCAAACAGCCAAACAAACAAACAAGCAATGAGAGAAAACCAATTATTTTTTTTGAGGGAGTCACAAATGAGTAAACAAAACAATGAATGCCTCTGGCCTCCGGCATCCGTGCACTGGCACAATCACAGCTCCCCGAGAGTGAGGCCCATGTTTGCTTTTGGAGTCACTCCTGCCTCACCGTGAAGCCCCTCTAGTCTATGGCTTATTTATCTCAGATTAAAATGATTTATGACCCACGGTTTTGTCTGATGGTCTTCGCACGATATTTTTTTTTTCAGCTACGGCCGTACATTAGACAAATTCCCAGAAGGACAAGGATTTCTTTGTCCATTTTTCCTGTAGTATCTTCTTTAGAAGAAATGAACTTCTCCCCCACTCCTTGACTGGCCATGCAGTCTTATATGATTTCCCCACATCGTTTGAAAACCAGGGTAGAGGGTTGCTCTATTGCGAGAAACCACAGGGAGTTTTTTTAAGCTGTTGCATCGCAGTTACGAGCTTTAGCTTCACCAGGATGAAAACAGACAATAGTGAGAGGAACAAGGTTCTGGAGATGCCCAGCTCGCTGCTTCCCATTAGGAAGCGACTTCAGCTCATTCCACCTCTGCAGCCAGTCCCCGCGGGCGGCACGAACCCTTCAAATCCTCGCTCGGGCTCTGATTCCGGGAAACTTTCCCCTTTCAGCAAAGTGCTTCAGCGCACGCCCTGGTCCCACTGAAGTCCATGAGGTTGATGAAAACACTCCAAGAGGATCAAGAACCTCTCAGCGTCTCCCAGCCTGCGGGATGGGGAGGGTGGAGGGACTCTCCGGGTCCCGGCTGCCAGGCCTTCTCCTCACACTTTGATCCCAGTTTAGCTTAAGCAGAGGCCCTTGGGCTGCTTTTGGCACCTCGTTACCCAGAAGTACGATCTGTTTCTATGTGGCTGCGTTGTAACGAACCAGATAGTGATAAATTTACTATTTACCTCACTTCCTGGCGAATTTTTACTGACTTTAGCCAGGGGTTATTCAAGCTTTCTGGCCAAGTGCTATCGCATGTCAGTGCGGGGGGAAGGATCGGGCCCTCACTTACCGTCCTGCCTGGTTTATTGCCTTTGTTTCTCTTTTCACAGATTAATTACAAACATCTCACTCTGCCGGGCGAACTCCCACTGCAGGGCGGCTGTGTGATCTCAGCGCCATGAATTATAGATGCCTGACATATCACACCAAGCTATTATGATTTTTTTTCTCCCCACAAGCAAGCCATGAATTATGAAGCAGCTCTATTAAATTTATAATATTCCCCATCTTTGGTGCGGGGCCGGGAAAGCACAGCCTGCCCGTGCTTCTGGATCACCCTCAGAGCAGACGACACACAGGAACGATTTTAGGAGAGGGATGCCGGCTCCCGGTAGCGGCACGAGCGGCTCACCCACCCCGGGGGTCTCCCCTGAGCCCCCCAGGGCCGCCCCCCCCCCACCCCGCCTTCCTCCCCCTCCCCCTCCGCCCGGGCCCGGGGCGTTGCCCCGCCCCCCCTTTCCCGCGCGGCAGCCCCGCGCCGTGCCCGCGCGCCGCCGCTGATGATGTCAGCGTGTTATTGACTTTCCCAGCCGGAATGACTGAGCAGCGCGAGGGGGCGGGGCGGGGCGGGGGAGGCCGCGCGGCGCGGCGCCCGGCCACGAGGAAATGGGCGCGCGCGGGCCCCGGGCCGGCGGCCGTGGGGGGAGGGGCGGGCGGCAGGTGGGGCCGGGCCGGGCCGGGCCGCGAGCGGGAGGCGCCGCGAAATGGCGGCGGGAGGGAGGGGGAGGGGGAGGGGGGAGGGAAGGGGGGTGCGTCCTGCACGTCCCCAGCCCCTCGGGGACAGCCGGGGTGGCGCAGCCCCGGGCCCCGCCGTGGGACGGGGAAGAGCGGGAACGGGAGTTACAGAATAGAATCATAGAATGGTTTCAGCTGGACCTTGAAGCTTATCGAGTCCAGCCTTTGTCCCAGCCCTATCAACCCACCAAACTATGTCCCCCAATGGTCTCTTAAACACCTCCAGGGACGGTGACTCAACCACCTCCCTGGGCAGCCTGTTCCAATGGCTGACAACCCTTCCAGTATAGAAATTATTCCTAATATCTAACCTGAACCTCCCCTGGTGCAACTTAAATCCATTTCCCCTCGTCCTATCACTCTCCACAAGGGAGAACAGACCAACCCCCCTCTACCACCTCCCTTCAGGCAGTTGTAGAGAGAGATGAGGTCTCCCCTCAGTCTCCTCCAGGCTAAACAGCCCCAGATCCCTCAGCCTTTCCTCATACAACTTCTGTTCTAAGCCCTTTACCAGCTTCCCGCCCTCTCCGAAGCAAAGTGGAAATGTGTTGAGGGGTCAGGGTGTGAGGAGGCCGAGGCCGGCTCTGTTTGTCGCTCTATGGGCCCAAAGCAGGACTGGAGGTGTCCTCACCTCATCCAAAGCCTCCTAATCCCACGTCCGAGCCTTGCATGTTTTATTTCTGGGGAACATCTCCATGGTGCGGCCTCTGCCATGCTCCCACTCCTGGCCCTGCCCAGCCCAGCGGCCTCTTGGCCATGACACCCTTTTCCTCTTGCCCCGACATGTCCAAGCCTGCCTGGCTCCAGCTGGAGTGTGGCTGCGGAGATCACCATCCCTCACCTTCCCTCACCCGCCTGTCAGTGGCGTTGCCCTCGTCACTGCTCCATCACTTCACCTGCCCTTCCGTGGCACACAAACTGTGTCTTGTTCTCACCTTCCCGGCTGGGTCCGCTGCGCTCGCGCTGTGTCTCATTGAGGATCAAAAGGAATCTATTACCTACTTCTTCAGCGCTCGAACAGGCCGTTTTAAGCTTTCTCATGTGTTTCCAGCTCGGTGTTGCCACGAGGCTTGTGACTGATAGCTGGGTGCTGCGCGCCGTACTCTGTGGTGTTGCCTCGTGTCATTTTCCCCACGTGTTGCCTCTAGACCCGTTGCGAGGCTGGAAGCTCCTTGAGTGAGGAGTTGCGGTTTTTTCTTTCATGCGTGGGAAGGGTGTGCTGGATGTGGGGCATGTTCCCCTGCTCAGCTTGGATCAAAGCAAAGCATTAAGAAGCAGTCTCTGGGTGCTACCACTGGTATTTTTTCCTGCCCAGCAAGAAGCCACAGTTGGCGGCAGGAGCTGCGAGCAGCGCCGTGGCTTTGTCGCAGGCAGATGTCTGTATCTGGCTTCTCCTCTGCAACCCAGGCAAGTGAGGATATAATTTTGGGGGGCCTTTCAAATCCCTCAGAGCTTCTCCCCATGAGGCCTCGCCAGTGGCTGTTTGCCGTGTTGGTGGAGTGTCGCAGGCGGCAGCGCGCGTCAGCGAGGGACGCAGGGAGAAGATGATGACACTTAATTTTTAGGCTTGCTCGATGCTATCATTGCGAACAGCAGGCAGCCATTCTGAGCGTTTGGCCGATATTTATGGGATCAAATATTTGCTAATAGCAGGGAGGTTTAAATTGTGGGATACGGAAACACTCCAGAAGGAAATGCCCCGGTATTCATTTCAGTGCACATGCAGAGTGACTAAAGCTCAGACTGTCATTTACCACCTGAAAGCTGTCTCTCACGGGATAAAGCTCAGTGAGAAATATCTGCGGTGTAGCCAAATCCTCTTGTCCGCTCCCAACAGGAAGGTTGGGGCTTTACCGGAGCATCCCGTGCGCGATGCCTCTGGGAGCTGCTGGAGCCAAGCGAGATGGACACAACAAATGCCTCCTGGATATAATCGTTCACAGGCACAGCAGAAGGAAAGGAAGACTTTTATAAACAGTTACCTATGCAAGCTGCAAGAGTAGCATTTGCACTAGCTCTCCAGGGCCCTGATAATACTCCTGGAGACATGCCGAGATGGATAGGATTTATAAGCCGTGGATGGGTATTTCCTATGCTGCAGCTCTCTCAGCGGTTTTATTCCATGAAGCTCGCTGCAGAAGACAAACACGTTCATGAAAACATTTTATAGCCCTGTTGTGCTGGGATTAATATCAGACAACGAAGTCCAGACCAAGTGTACTTTCTTCTTCCCAGCACATTTCTCAGGTCCACAAATAGAAAAGATCCCACAGGAGCGTATGACTATTAAGTAACTAATATTATTGCAACGTGATGCAATTTTGCCGTTTCATACGCAGTTTGCGCAACAATTTACAGGCGATGCATTTCTTCGGAAGCAGGTGGCAGTTCTGTACGCTCCCAAAGACCGTGTCTCAATCTATCAGTGTACAGATATAAATGATAATTCTTAGTATAGAAAAGCTATTAGCCAGCGCCACGTGCGATGTTAGACAGAAAGTCACTCCTTGGACCCAGTGAATGATTTTCAGTCACCCAAAATATGTTGCAGGTTGCCTGGCTGTGGGGATGAGCAACCTGATCTAGTGGGAGATGTCCCTGCCCATGGCAGGGGAGTTGGAACTAGATGATCTTTAAGGTCCCTTCCAACCCTGACAATTCTATGATTCTATGTGTCTAATAAGGCATCACACCTCCTCGCAGCGTGGCATGTGTAAAACCCTACAGACGCCCACCCTGTCCTCCCCCGTTAGGTCCTCTGCACTGTTCACCCTCACTCGCCTCATTTTTTAGGGTTGTGATCTTTAGGGACATCTGTTTGAGTTGACCAGAACATTTTTGGACGTGGCCTTCGGTTGGAAGAAAATAACAAGGGTGGAGATGGCGTCTCCATTTCGGTGCCTTCGAATGGGGCTGTGTGTGCCTTTCAGAAAGGAACCGGCCACCCAGTATCGGGAACTTACTGGGGAGCACGGCACCGTAACTGGAAGGAATTGAAGGAGCTGTGGCATTCAGGAGGCCAGATTAGAAACCCGTCTGCCTGGCAGCCCCAGGCTCTGGGGACAGAGGTGACAGCAAGCTATCAGCCCCAGTTGCAATTACCGACACCAAACCAGTCCACCTCATTTTTGAGCCAATTACTCTATTACACGCATGACAGCCTGTTTTGTTGAAAATGCCAGGATCTATTTCACGAATAACATATATGTAGACTGCAGAGTCAGAAGCTTTCTCCACAGAAAAAGGCTGATTGATCTTTTTGAGGCTGGAACGGACCCATTTTGATTTAGACCACCGTGAGAGCGAGCAGGCCCGTCTCCAGAAATCTGATTCCTCTTCCATAAGCAGGGGAATATTGCTCCCTTGCGATATTATCCACGCACAGAACTTCTTCACGTGGAGCGAGCATGTTCAGCTCAGCAGAACCTTCTCTCCTTAATATGACGATGAAATTTTCGTAACACACCTTAAACGTTCCCCATCACCATCTGCTCTCAGCTCCACCACTCTATGGCCAGAGTGTCCGTGTGCGGGCACAGAACCTTTCCATCTGCCTACAGGAACTTGCAGTATCTATAGGTCGTGCCCTGGTTTAAGGGTGTTTTAGGGAGTCAGTATTTGAGGCAACAAAGGACGCATAGGCTACACCCGTGTTGACTGCAGCCCCCTCCCCGGGCAGGAGCGCTGTCGGATGAGCTCCTCGCAGGGAACTGAACGTGCCGAACACGTTTTGTTTTACATTAGGCTTATAATTTTAAGGTCTGATATTTGGTTTGGAAGCTCAAAGCCGCACTGGAGCCCGCAGCTGCCAGCTCCAGAGCAGGCAGTGGTGTAAGATTCGTTTAATTCCTCCGTACTGTAATCTGATGGTGGGATGTGCTCCCAAGCTGCTTTTAGGTCTGACTGGGGAACGAAATCAATCACAGAATGCACATTACAAGAAAAGCGCTGTTGGTGTCAATTACCTAAGCTCTGCGAACGTAACTCTTCTAATTTCCTGTTAAATCAGTAATGTTACCAATCTCAGTCTATTATTTTAATTAGGACTGTGACTGCAGTTGCTAGGAGCCGAGCGAGCGCAGACAAATGCGAATGTGTAATTAGTCCCACAAACGAGTGGCAAGTTGAATGTGTCAACATCATGGATAGTTACAACATGGGGTGCAGCAGGAGGCCAAGTGGTTTGGGCCAGATTCTGATCTCACTGGCCTCGGCGCCAGCCCCTGCGACTCCGCCGAGGTCGGAATTACCCCAGACGTGAGCTGGGGTTAGGGAATCTGGATCTGGCCCTTGGTCATCACAGTTTCTTGGAGCTTCACCCTGGGTTATTTTTAAAATGCCTGATGTCCCATCTTGTTTGATTAATATTGTTATTTGTTGATGGTGGTGTGGTTTTTTTTTCCTGTAATGCCTCCTCAGAGCCAATTATCCTGCAGCGAACGCTGCAGTCAGGTTAGCTGAACGTGGGTGTTCCCAGCGCCAGTCGGCACCGGATTCCAGCCCTTCCCCGGGGACTGGAACTCCTCGGGTGGGAATGGAAATGCTTGGCTCCCTCCTCTCCCTTCCTAGCTGTGAAATAAACCTCTCAGCTTCTGTCACATCTGACTGCCTCATGCATCCCAAGAACAGCCTGCTCATTGACAAGGGAGGCAGGCGCACCGACAGCAGAGCAGCATTAGCTCCCAACCTCACCGAAAAAAATAAGCCGAGGACAGAATCCCTGGCTAAATATAGAGCTGAACTGGGAAAGAAACCGATGTGGCAACGAAGCGCCGTCAAAATTAAGAATGAAAATCTTCAGCCACTGCTGGTTGATGACCCTGGGTGGCTCCCAGCAAGCGCCGTACGCCCAAGGGTCCGGCCTGCTGCCGGTACCTGGCGCAGAGTGGCCCAGGAGGGAGAACGCTGCTTTTATTAGCACTTGGCTATCGGTCAGCAGTCCGCGCTCCACAAATAAATGACTGGACTGGGAGCATGTCATCCCAGTTCACGTGTTACGGAAATAACACTGGACTGGAACCAGAGCTAACACAGCTGAGATTCGCTATGCAGCTGATTCAGAGAGAGGCAGGACAGCAGAGCCTGGTTAGGCTGTACCTGCTGTTGGAGGCAAACTTGATTTACAGCCCAATCCATCTTCTGCACTCTGATTTCCCTGCTTTAGTAAGTCACTCTCCCACTTCCCAAGGTACTTGTTTTGGAACAAATGGACTAGGAAAAAGTCAAGGATTTGGTGTATATTGGGTGGGCTGATTCAATAACCTTTCCAAGATGACAATATTACAGAAGTAGCATGATAAAGAGAGAAAGCACCTTGAGGTCTTTGTGTGAAGGTTGTTCACAGGGGACCTGAGAACCACGTAGTGATACCATGGAATTGTGACTGTTGCCGTGCTGTAGGTCCCGGTACTTCATTTGGGGCTGGCTGTGCTTCCTTGCTCTCTCTCATGGGTTGGTTGGGTTTTTTCCTCCTCTCTCAATCACGTTTAAGCAGAGGCCAGGCACCATACTGGTTGCATTAAGCTTTGAGCCCAGTTCCTCAGTGACAGACCCTCTGCCATTGCCTTGTAACAGCCGCTGCTGTTTTGCAGAGGCTGCCTTACCCGAGCCATTGATTTTTTCCCACTTACTTCCCTTTAGTCCTACAGCAAAACCACATTGCATAAGCATTAAGTAATAATAATAATAATAGTAATAATAATATCATCATCATCAAATCATCATCATCTGTTGTTACTCTCACAAAAGGGTTTTCGGACTTCAATCTGCACATGTCCTTGTGACAGAAGAGCCAGCGGCCTGCCCAGCTGAGCAGGGAACAGGGAAGGAGCCGAGGCTCACCACTCGCGACGATCAGGTGCCTGGTGCATCTCAGAGAGAGCCCTGGACCAGGCAGGTTCCTTGAATCACTGCTCAGCCCTTTGAGGTGAACGACAGTTACCCCGTGATTAAAGCCTGTGTGATGTCATAGATATATAAAGACATCCATAGCTGTAAGATTGTGCAACTAGCTTGTAATGTGCATGTTAATAAGGCTATTAAGGTTTACAAATATTCTGCTCTTCCTTACAGTTTATAATTTAATTAATTGCCAGTTAATTGTCTTATTTTCCCTCTGTGATTGATGTCACTGAGTGGGATTAGGCAGCATCAGATGACAGAGGAAGGAGACATGAATGCAGCATCCTATGACAGTATGAGAGGAGATGTTTTTATGGACAAATCCTTTCCGACATGGATGAATACCTCAATGAGATATCACAGAGTATCAGCTCAATACATATTGTAATGGGATCATTAGCGGAGGTACCAGCTGTGTGAGGTTTGTATTCACAAGCCGTGAGTAAGTAACAGGGAAATATTGGCTCCTTGGAAATGTTTGCCAAGCGTAAATCTTTCCCTTTTTACAGAGCTGGTGCCGGGTTTTTTTGACATAAAATGGGAAAATATTCTGAGGCGTGTGGGACTGCTCCAGCTACCCCTGAATTCAGTCACAGCAGTGGAGCCTTTGGTGGAGGAAGGGAACCTAAATGCAGCCCTATTCGGTGATGTTTTCCCATGGAGGGTCTCTCACCTGTGTGTGTGAGCCAGGCAATGGCCCCATCCCTAAAACGAGAGGCATCTTTATTTCTGAGTGGGGAAGGTGGAATGGCTGAGCAGACGCTGCATCTTCTTCTCTCCCAGGAGCAGGATTTGGAGTATCTCGCCTGGCTTCTTCGCACCCTGCCCACCACCAAATGCATGTTTGATTGACAGGTCTGTGCATCATGGGCATCCAGACACGCTGGGGATATCGCTCCTGCGGGTGTGTTACCCACGTGGACCGGGACAACTTGTAACCCCGTCAGCCAAGCAGGTCCCTGAGCCTCGGGCTGCCTCTTGACCTGCGCTCTGCGGAGCATGAACCCAGAGATGCTGCAGAAGGTACTTCAGAGATTTTTTGCCTTCCTGAGTCATTCTGAGTGACCAAAGGCAGCCAGCCTCGGGTGCCTTTAGCTCCCAAAGCCTGCAGTGGTGCCAAGCAAGGGGACCCAGGGTAAACAAAAACCCAGACCTAATGTGACTTTTGACCAGACTTTGATTGCACTTCAACAGAATAAACCTGGAGCAACTCCAGTGGCTTCGGGGTGAGCGGGATCAGGCTGTGAAACTGGGCTGAACAGCAAAGAACCTGTATGTTCCTGTCTTTGTGGGTGTGCAACGTATTTGAACCCCTGTGTAAATCAGCACGAACTAACTAGGTTATTTTTGAAGCTGTAATCGCAACAGAGCGTCAGCCAAACCGCATCTGTCTCTTTTAATTCATTCCTTCCATTTTGGGGACTTAGCCTTTAGGAACAGCTATCGGTGATTACATAAAAGAGATTAGCTAACGTTTCTGCATAAATCAAGGCCGGCGCAAGATGTTTCCTACGTGCGCCGTTGCGAAACTCGGGGCTCGCAGAGAACAAGTTCCTCCTCGGGGAGCCAGGCTCCCCTTGCCCAGCGCAGTGCGGAACCTCGGTGGGGCCAAGGACAAAACCTTCCTGCTTATCAAAACAGCTTTTCATTAAAAAAAAAAAAAAAAAGAAGAAAGAAGAAAAAAGAAAAGAAAAAGCAGCCAACCTCTCAAAGAAAACATGTGCATGGAGGAGGGGGAATGGTCTGCCTCAGTTTTGTCTGGCACAATTTTTGTTGGTTTTTTTTTTCACAAAAGCAGATTTTCTAGCCAAGATACATGACGGAAACAATGAAAGAGAGGAAGGGGCAGGAGAACCTTGTTGTAAACCAGATTTCCATGTGTGAATGCAAATCAATCTCACTGCTAAAGGAAGAACCAAACCAGAACGAGTTGCATTTACTCTTTTAGCACAGTTGCTAACAAAATATCTTGATGCGAACAGTGTTGGGTGACTCAACAGGTCTTTTCCTTTGTTTCTTTTTTTCATTCTGAGGCAATTTCATAATTTTCCCTCTTTTTGTTGCTCTGTTAACACAAAGGCTGAGGTTGTCCCAGGGTCAGGGAGTTGGAATTTCCCTTCTAGTGTTGTCTTGGCGTTTCTCTCCTTTTTTTTCTTTCTCTTTTTTTTTTTGCTGCGGGTCAAAGCAGATCTATAACGAGGTTGGTGGGGGAAGGCTCAACCCTGCTCTCCCATTTGATCTGCCCTGGGTAGTGCCAGTCCCTCAGTGGAAGAGCACCTGACGCAGCGTTTTCCTTCCACCCCATCAATGTGTCTGCATCCCAGCTTCCCTGCTAGCTTTTAAGCCAAAATTACCAAAAGCAGTCTCGAGTTTTTGATTCCTTCACTTTTGAGGAACCGAACTTGAGACACTGCAGCTGTGTTGCAGCACAGCCGAACACCAGTAGCTCCCATTAGCTGCCGAGTATTCGTCACTTCTTAAAACCAGGCCCAGAGTATCTCTTGATGGTATTTATTTCTTAGAGCAGAACCGTGCTTTGAACCTGAGCAAGACCTGGGAGAAACCGAAGAAAGGGAGATTCCCACTCCTTCCTTTTCAGGTGGGAAACTGAAACAAAGCGCAGTTTAAGGTCTGACATTTAGTTGTACATTGGCTCCTCATAATGAAACTAGCGACCCTGATCCATTTAGTGAGGTTTAAAATAAAAATCAGCACAAAGGTGCTCATTTCCTATTGAAACATGCAGGAAATGCGTGCCCTGGAATAGATCTGAAAACGAAGCCGGTTATCTGTCTTCATCCTTTGATCTCTAGCATCTTTCAGAATCCGGCCTCCAAGTGATGTGCCCAAGGATGCATGAAATCAAGTGCTGAATCTTTATCTCCTCCGCTTGTGCGTCTCTGCGCTGCAATTCACAACGCAGGTGCATTCCTTCTCGGGACCAGTCTCCACTAAGGGCAACCAACAGGACTAATCCCAGAAATGAGGGTACTGGGCAGGCAGTGCCAATTGCCCTCCCCAGTTCCCCCTTCCCAGATTGCAGCTGCATCTGGCCCTCGATTCTCCCCAGATGTGCGACGAATTTAAAGATCTATCCCAATTCTTGAGCTACACTGAGAAGCACAGAGATAGTCATTTCTGAAATAACATCCATAGAGAATCTGAGACCTTTTCATGCTAGAAATACCATAGGGAGGAGAGTGCCTGTAGACACCAACCGCCTCTGTAGTGAAGGGAAATCTGAAGTTTCCCCTCTGCTTTTTCGTGCATAACAGCATCTGTATGCCTCATTTCCATCTTCACAGCTCCTGTAATTTACATAATGAACATTTGCAAAGCCTGAGATCTGGGTTCACTTTGTATCACATTTACTGTAGATGACCTTCAACGTATCATCAGAAAAGTTTCCCAGGCAATTTTCCCAAAGGGTATGAACGTGAAACACAAGACTATCAGGAAAGGAGAAAAGGGGAGTAAAATCGGATTTCTGAGACATCTGTCTTTCAAAGACGTATTTTCTCTTCTACAGCAGGAGAAAAATATTTGAGGTTTGTTTTTTTTTTAAATAAAAGGAGTTTTGGATTCAGCAACTTGCTTCTTTAAAGGAAGTGTTCATATAAGGTCCCTCAATAAAGTAACTTTAATTAGGTTTGCCTTCCTAAATCTGCAGAAAGAATATTTCGTAATAAAACACATTTCAAGAAATGTTAAGTAGAGGAAAAAAAATAACAATGAGAGAGCTAGTTTTATTTGCATTCCTTCACTCGCAATGGCTGTAAAATGAGTTTATCCTTTTTGGTCCCCTGAGCAGGTAATGAAAAAAAGCCTGGTGGCAAATAATTGGCAATCAAGGCAGAGGTTCACAACTGAGGAGGAGTCCTGACCTTGAGGGGCAGGAGCACGAATCAGGATGAGAACAAGCAGCTGAAGCTACTTCAGCCTCCTCTGAAGGTGTCAGGTGTGGCTCTGATTGCTCCTCCTTGTAGTGCTGCAACAATTACAAGGTGATAAGTGGGAACTGCCCCATTTTTGCCTCTGACACCCACCCTCAAGAAATGGTCCTTTTCAGCCCCTCTGTAAGAGCCAGCAGAGCTTCTCTGTCCTTGGAAACTGCAGTTCCGATATTCCTCTGAAGTTTATATGTGGGGCAGCAGGAGAGAAGCTTCTGTAGGCGCTGGCTGGGTTCTGGATAAGCGCAGCTTGGGGATAACCTCTCACCTGAGGAGTTCCTGTGAGTTTACTTTTTTTTTTTTGGGGGGTGGGGAGGCTATCAAGGTGGTTATTGCTTACCAAAACAATGGAAGATGCTATGAAAGAAGGAGGGTGTTTTGTAACTTGCTGGGGACTTCTGTTTATACAGAAAATGAAATGAAAGCTGAAATATGGAGAGTTATTCTGGTGATGAAGGAAGGGTCAAATGTCAGCTGTCATAAGACTCTTTAGATAAAACAGATCTTAAACCCACCATGATAGACATACTGGAAATGCCTAAAGCAGGTAAATCTGACACCGTTCCCATTGCTGTAGGCCAAGTATATATGAAGTATTGCCCTACATGATGAGCCTGAGAAAGAAAGAAAGTGGCCTTTTTAGATTTCTTTGGTTTTTTTAAATCGTGCCCTGTGTGCCCTTCTTTCAGGGCAGGTATGTATATTAACCTGCTAGCTGGTAATTGCAATCTGACTTGGTATTAGCTTATGTCTTACTACCTCTTATGTGTTGCAGGTGGCTTATCCATGTATCTTGTGCAGCTTGATGCTGCCCTCACAGGGTCAATGTATGGGTGAAAAGCAGATCCTGGGTGAATCTTCACCAGCTTATTTCTTTTAGTGTGGTCTGGCTGTTGGGCTCCGGTCATTAACTTGGCCTATGGATAATTCTTCAATTTAAGTGTTTGGAACGTAGGCCGCAAGTGGGAAAGTTTCCATGTTGGGGCCAAAAAGGAAAGAGGAGAGTTGGACAGAGATAAAGGAATGTTTCTATCTAAGGGCCCCTGTGAGGGACCTCCTGTCACAGAACCACAGAATGCCTTGGGTTGTCCTTGGTGGCCACCACAGCAACCAGACTGCGGGAGGAGCGCGGGTGTGTTGGAGGAGGTGTTCAGTACAACGTTATCATGAGCCAAAAATGGGTTCTCTGCAGCTCTGCTACCTATTGTCCTAAAATGATGTGAATCTGTTACAATCACAGCTTCGGGCTGTTGGACCTTCCTTTTGGATTGGGAGGGCGCATGCTTTAAGCCTTTAAACCCCCCAAAATCGTGAGCAAATGATTAATGTGGCAGCGCGAGAAGTTGTTCCTTGGGCTTAGGAATGTTTCCTCCTTTCATCCTACCTTTTTTTTTTTATGGTAGCATATAGTGTTTAATAATTCAGTATATACATAATCCAAAATAAACACACTAATTAACCTTTGTTTTGAGAAATTTAATTAGTTAATGCTTAGTCTCTGTTCAGATTCCAAACAGTTTGGAGTGGGAAAGGTGCCATGGGGAAAGCATGGCAAAATATGTTTAATGCTGAGCACCTTCAATTATTTAAACAGTAACGTGGGCTGGACCAATTAAAAAAGTTATTATACAGGCATGTACATGCTAAAATATCTTCATGCAGTGTTTCCAAACTCCAGTCTTGCTGCAGAATGGTAGAATACATCCACACGTATCTCCTCCAACTATACGGAGGAGGATGTCTGGTGGCTGAGGAGCGAATCTGCTGCTTGCCAGGAAACCCAAAATCTTCCTGCTGGGGCTGAGGGGCAGGAGGGGTGAGGGAGGAACTGAAGCTGTTTCTAGCAGTGACTGTCTGTGAAGCCGAAGTGCAAGTCCTTCTCTTTTTCCCAAATAAACAATGAATTTTCTGAAAGGTCAAATGCTGCGCTCTGACTCACTGGTACTAGTCATCTACAGCCCAAATGCCTTCAAAATATATTACTGTAGGATAATAATTTTACCCGAATACTCATGCTTTAATATTCTTCCCCAGCTGAACTGTAAATAAAATTATTTCCTAAGAGCACTTATTTGAGCTTGATTATTAAATACATTGCCAAAATCTGGTCGGTTAATATACTGCCTGCTACTTGAGCTGAAGTATCTAAAAGACAAAGAACGAAGTAAACGAAAAGGAAATCAACATTTTGCTAAATTGCATGTTTTTTAAAATCCTATAATTGAGGCTGCTACTTCATTTCCATTTGTAAAACAGATTGAGTTCCCCTTCCATCTACTAATGGATCTGGTTTATCTCTGATACTAATTGCTGCATTTGCAGGGTTTGCACAGGCTGCTGGTGACAGGACGTTGGGTAAGGAAAGTCACAGTGCTCCTGCTGAGCTCTGGGCTGTCCTTTAGGGGTGCTGCTTGGCACTGAGCTCTTCTGAACTTCAGGCCCTTGTTCTTTTTCCTGTGGCTCCAAAGTCTGGGTCAATCAACCAAGATAAACTTGTGAATTCGCTGCCAGGATTATGCGCCTCAGGTCTCACTTGAGAAGCAGTGGGAAGGTTCAGGTGATAATAAAGAAACACCAGATAGTCTGGACGTTTAATTAAACTTGTCTGTGCTCTCTTTGACCTAGTGACTGGGTTGGAAATGTCACCCGAACAAAGGTTGCTCATGAGGTTTGCATGTGGGCTTTTCTGCTGTGCAGGGCTTTGAGAGAGAGAGATCAGGAGTTGCAGCGTCTTTTCTCCGTAGTTCACCTTATTGTTAGGGGAATTGTGCTCTGAAGGTCTGCAGGGAAGGAAAACAAGGCTTGTTGATGTTGGTTTTTTGGGGTTTTTTTTTGTTTGTTTGTGTTTTTGTTTTGTTTTTTTAGATGAATGAACCTTTTCTTGGAACCTGCTCTAGCAAATCTGTTTGCACACACCTGAATTAAGCAATTCTGGGCCTCTGGTCTGGTGAAAACATCCTGCTCTCCACCCACCCAGCTCTCAGCTCCTAGTTAGCAGCTACTCAAGAACTCAAGTGTACACTGGCTTGTTGTTTTGGGGCTTTTTTTTATTGGTGGGGTGAGGAAGGAAAACGGTTTTTCAGAGGGTTGTACCCAGGAATGTAAGCTGGAGATCTCGCCTTCTGCCCTGCCTCACGGTCCTTGTGCGCAAATTTATGATAAAAGACTCCAAGGTGTCCTTCAGCCTCTCCCACTGCTCCAGTATCAGCTTCAGTATCTGCAGAAGCAAACAGAGGATTCACCCTTTGCTTTCCACTTTGTTTATAAACAGAGATCTTAACTGCTTCTTCTCTCTTCCCCCTCCCCTCAAGGCACTCTTGAAAGAAATCCATCAGATTCCCAGAGAGCTCAGTACAGCAAAGGGAGCCCTGGCTACAGAGTGGCCTTTGTGGAGCAGGTCCATGGGCTCTCTGCCACCGGTGCCGTGGGGGAGCCTTGTAATAATGACACCAGCATCAGCCAGATGTCTTCCAGAGGATTTGGTTTCAAGACACATGGCTGCTAGTTCAGGAGAATGTAAAGAGGGAGGGGGGTCCTGCTGTAATGTACATGATTTGTTTAAAAAGTTTGCAGGTGTTAGAATTTTTATTGAAGTCAGGGAGCTGAGAAATTGCATCCAGTCGGTGAGGTAATGCTTGCTCTGCTCAGACTGGGAGTGGGGAGCACACACAAGCTGCATTAAATAAAGGGCAGCTGTGCTGCCAGCACAATTTCATACATATGAAAACTAATCTGAGCCATACCAGGACAGACCTCCGTTCTTGCAAATCCTTGTAGAGAACAAGAAAATCCACTGACTGATTGCTGCTTTCCTTGAAAAGCTAGTGGGGACTTGCAAGGCAGACCCTCCCCGTGGGGGTGGGGGCTCCTCTCCTGGCTGGCATCGCTCTGTGGGCTGCATCCCAACGGCTGTGGGGATGAGCTGGGGGGGATTGGGGATGCTGCTGCTGCTGTGGTGGAGCCATCCCTGCAGCTCATCAGGGGCTTTGGGGAAGCAGGAACAGCCGTTTCCTCTGTCAGCACCCAGCTAATGCTTGTGACGTGCGTGCGGTCCCAGTGGGGCCCAGGTAGGGACGGGTCCTCGCTTCTGCTCCAGCTGCAGGGTTTTGCTCTCCTATGCCACAGGAAAAGGAGGAGAGCAAACACCAGCAGTTGTTCCCATGGAGCTACTCAAGGGATTTGGGGTGTTTTTTATCTCTTTCTCCAGACTCGGTTTTGCTACTTGCTGAAGCCCCAGTAGAGATTTGAAGTTTTTCTGTTTGAGTTTGTTTTTTTTATAGGTAGGTTGTAATATCAGGCTATGAGGTTGAAAGGGCAGGTTTGAGTCAAGTCTCGGATGGATTCTGAGTGTTTTCTTTCTATGTGGATGAGATCCAAGAGTTTATCTCAGTTCAATAAACCCCTCTTGTTGCTGATGCTCATTCAAATAGACTTTGAATCCCTTGTGCCTCCAGACCAGGACTGGTCATTCGGGTCCTGCTCAGCTCCCTCCAGAGAGGTCAAGACATGCAGAGGCAGCAGGGGGAATATTTTGAGGTGGCAGCTGAAATAAGTTTTTAGATTTATAAATATATATCTAAAAGCAGGCCCACCCACTTTTGCCATCTGTACGTCTCTTGCTGACAGGGGAGGCTCGCCGTGCGGTGATCGGGATGCGAGATGTTTCTCTGTGGGTTTGCAGAGGGCGATGCACAGCCTTGCCAGTGCTGGGCCCTGTCAGCGAGGGTGAGTTGGCAAATGTGGGTGTTCACTGACTGGACAGGCAGAGCCTGTAACACTTGGATAGCATCCTTTCATGTACTGCCTGTACCCAGTACTTAAGGGTGGAAGGACCCTGGCAGACGTGAATACTGCTCTAGGGGTCCTCAGTACAGCCCCTCTGGGAGCATTGTGGCTTACTAACTCACAGAGGTTACATAAATAGAGCTAAAATTAGAGCAAACAATACTTTACAGGTGGAAAGTTGTCCCCACATTGTGTGGGGTTTCCACCAGCTGGGACTAAGGAAGGTGTAGCTACAGTGTGGGGGTCTGATGCCAGAGCCCTCCACATCCCACCTTGCTGTGCCAGACATTGCCCACATCCCTGGGCTGAGTGAATCCCACGGGGTCTTTTGGCTGCCTGAAGTATATTTTCTCTTATTTCCCTCCAGGCTGTGTTTTCCCCTATTGCTGAGTTTCGCTCAGCATAATGATTTTGAGGGCACCATTTTCAGTTTCCTCTACGGAGCTAAAATTAATACCAAGTTTATGCCACGATGTAGCAGAGCTTTAAGCATCCACCAATAGCATGCATATTTCAAAATAATGTAATGGCTTCTAAACCTAAATACTGCTTAAAACCTCCACCATACTCCACTGTAAATATCGGTGATGCCTGCCTGAACTGCGGTGCCAGTAATAATGACTCCGCTGGTACTATTTACGTGCCCATTACATCCCACCGTGATGACCATTTTATTATCCTCAGGGGCATAAGCACGTGCAGATGCTGGGGCTATGGCTGGATGTTGCTCTGGGGCAGGGAGAGGTGCTGATCCTTGCCCAGCAAGGGAAGGGTCTGGTGGCACCACTGCAGGTGACCCCCTCTGGAAGATGTCATCTGGGGGATCTTGGAGATCATCGAAATTAAAGTCCTGTTTATGTAAATGTCATGGCAACAGCGTGCCTTGTTGCAGAACAGAGGTTGTCTCCCTGGGGATGTGGCACTGCTTGTTTCGGAGGCAGATGGAGCAAACATGTGGCTCTGCGTCTGCCTCAGAGCACGGCGTGGCCAGAGGCCGGGATGGAGCTGGAGATCTCTCGGTAATGCTGGACAGGAGGACAGGCATGCTGTTAAGCTGACTTCAATATTTTGTGTACCGGGTCTGACCAGAACAACTCTCCCTCCTGTTCCCCGTGCAAGCTGTGTCTGTGCAGGACAGGATCAGCCCCTCGGGCTGCCTTCCCCGGGTGCAGCACTCCGGCGGGGTGCCTTGGGAAGCCTTGTTTGCAGTCCTGTGGCAGAAGCAGTGATGCGAACTGCCCGGCTTTGACAGGGATGGACTGGAGGGGCTCAGGCATCACTTCGCAGCCTGAACCCTTTTGTGTTTGCACATGATCCTGGATCTGTCGGGCTTGCAAGGGAAACTCCTCGTGACTCCACATGAAGCGAGGCTTTCACTTGAGCTCTCCAGAGAGGTCAGAGCTGGAGGAGAAGCCGCCCTGCCCAAGCTGTGACAGGGGCCCTCTCTCCTCTGTGCTGGAGTCACTGGTGTGACAGGGTTTTCATCGCTCCTCTCAGGAGATTTTCCTCTCTATCAGGCCTCAGAGCAAGGAGTTCTCCTGCTAGGGAGGACTCACAGCTTACATTTTTCTCTTTCCCTTTTCAGCCCTGTCTCCACAGGGAAGTCCATCTCCTCTCATTTCATTTGTTTCTCTCTTGTTGTGGCTCTAGCTTAAGGTTAGGTGCAGGTAAGAAAATTTGGATCTGCTTTCCTTGATCCCCAAACCTTGTGGGCAAATAATTGAGACGAAGCATTTTAGTTGAGTTATGGCTTTGTTTTATGCCCTTCTGTTTATGCCGCGCCCCTTGCAAGGGAGATGGTTGTGCCATTCTTCTTTTTTTTTTTTTTTTTTTAAGAAATACATATAGGTGGGAGGAACAGAGGAAGGTTTGTCAAAAGAACAGGTTATAAGTGATTGCCAAGACTGCAGATTTACTGAGCACGTTCACTGCCTTGGTCCAGGGAATTTGACTCTGTTTAGAAAAACGAGCAGAGGGATTATAAGAACCCGTGTGTGCAAAAGTACACAAGCCATTAATTACAGTGACCGCTTTGCGATACGGTCTAGCAAGAGCTAATGGAGCACGAGAAACCTGTGGAAAATGTTAGCGAGAGCTGTCAGGATGTTTGTCTTACAAGCTGCTCTGGATGATCTCATCTCTCCCAACGTTTCGGAGGGCGAGGGGTGTGCCGGGTCAGCTGGAGGCGGCGGGCAGACGCCCCAGCCGTGGAAGGAGGGCGATGGGCTGGAGGCACGGGGCAAGAAATGTCGCAGGGTCCTCATTGCGGCGCTCCTCTGCTGGAGATGAAAAATACGGGTGGAAAGAGTAGGGCTTGAGGGCATTTGGAAAGCGGAAGATTGTGTCTCTTCTTTCTACTCTCCTGACACAGCCTCAATAAAATGCCACTTGGCATTGCATAACCAGACAAGTGCGGGGCCCTGGGAGCAGCTCTGGGGGCTGCAGCGGGCAGGAGGGGTGCAGCCAGGCTGGGGAGTCGACGCTTTGGTGCGTGCAGGGTGAAACCACTTTCTCGGGGGAATTCCTTCTAGCCCCCACCCTTTCTCCACGCTGTGGCTTGCAGAGATGATGCCTGGAGGACTGAGTGATGACAAACAGGCCAAAAATGGTGGCTTGGCAATGTCAGAGCCAGAGGTCAGCTCGCTGTCCTGATTTATAAGAGATCTTGCTTGCTGTGTCCCAGGGCTGCCTTGGCTTTTCATTCATGCTGGTGATGACGAAGAGCCGTGCTTAAAGAGCATTACCGTGCTGGCACAGCCTGCTTTTAGGAGCAGGAAACCACTCCCTTTATCCTCGCTTGATCTTTCGGAGTGAAATATGTGCAGTGCCCTTGTCAGCAGTAAGAGCCTCCTAAGGAAAAAAAGAAAGGTTAGCAAGCAGAAGCAGATGTTTACCTTTAACTTCTTGCTTTGTGTGGACTAAGGAAACAGGAGGAGGGAGGCGTTAAGGGAGAGAGGTTCGCAGTGCGGGAGAAAATGTTCTCTGAAAGCCTGAGAAAGTTCTGTTGGGTTGAATCTGCCTTTCTCTTGATTTTTCTTTGGCTTCTATTTGGCTCAGCATTTTTAATTTATTATTATTATTTAAATGTGCCGTTCTGTTAACAGAAAGATAATTGCTTTTTCTTTCTTCTGCCTGAGCTTCTCAACACGATTAAGATACATAAAGTAAATGCCTGGATGTGAGGATGATCTAATAGGCACCCACCAGCAAAAGTCACTGCGGCCCAGTTTAAAAACATGGCACTTTTCCAGGATCTACTTGTTTCTCGTAACACAGTGATTTGTTTTTCTATATTGCTGCCTATAATTATCATCACACTGCATATTCACTGGCTCTAGGTTCAATGTAATACAAATCTCAAATTAGTCTGCTGAAGTCAGTGTCAGATGCGTTTGCTTTAACGACTAAACTAGGTCTTAGTCTCGTTTATCCTACTGTAACCCCAAACTAACTCCACCAAAGTAAATACAGCTTCTCTCTCGTCAGCGTTTTCCAAAAAGCCCTTGCCACGGTTCCTGGTCCTTCCACCCTTGTGCTAAACCTCATGCTGCTGCAAAACAACTCTCGTGGCATCTTTCTGTGCCTTCAGACTGAGTCTTGCTTTAAACCCCTGCTGAAAGCTGTGTTTGACCTAGCTGGAAAAGGAACGATGGCTGGGTCAGAGCCACCGCCTCCCTCTGCGCCGCTGGCGATGCAGGCTGGCATTCCTTCACCACTGTAGTCCAGCCTCCTTCCAAAATGCTGGGTAGGCCTGGGCTCAGGCTGCTCTTAAATCTGGGGCTTGAACCTTTTGTCTTTGCCTGGAAATGGCTTTTACAGGTCTGTGAGATCCCTTGGTTTCTTTCTCTTCCCCACATAGTGCATGTCTGGGTAGTGCTAAACTGGGATTTGTTCTTAGTGTCCAATATTTCTACTTCCCCAAGCTTGTTTTCAGTAGCTCAGGGGGAAAATGAACAGAAAAATACTGAAAGGCAGAAAAGCAGGCCTGGTTTAAAAACAAACAAACCAAAAAAAGAAAATAATCAGTGTTATTACTGTTAGTAGGGTTGACATCTGCTAGTCAAAGCTGTTGAATCAGAGATTTCAGATCTAAATGTGTTTTGCGATTAAGTATGAGCACGAGGTTCCCCTCTTTTCACTGTCGGTCTCAGCCCCGACTCCCTCATCTCCTGGTGATCTGGCCAGGGCTGCCCACAACTACATGGGGTCATCACACCCCTGGAAATTTTCCCCCAAATTCATTGCCTCTGCCCGGGTTTGCTGGCGGTGACTGCGCCAACACCCCCAGACCCAGCAGGTACACGGTTACCCAGGATGGTCACCCGGGTGCCCTTTGGAAGGGCAGGTTCCCTATGGGAGTAGTTTTTGTTTTTATTTTTTTTAGGAATTAAGAGAACTGTGAATATTGAGAGCCATGCTGAGGGCGAGGGGCCAGCAGCTGAACTGAGGTTGAAAGAAACTGTGTCAGCTGGACAGGGACCACGGCAGCTGGAAACCATCGTGGCCCCACGGCCAAGTGCCAAGGTGCAGAGTCAGTGATGTTAGATGGAGAACTTGGCCTCTACTCGGATTTGCTCCTACGTGGAGGTCTGTGTGGGAGTTACCAGGGTTGCTGTGCTGCACACCATGTCCACCATGCCAACCCACCTCGGGCAGAGGGACCGCGGCCAGTCCCTGCTCTTCCTCTAGACACAGCCAGGTGTTCTTCTCTGGGTGCTGGCTGGCATTTCTTTAAAACAAGGAAGAAAATATTAGAACTTTTCCATCTTTCCTAATTTTAGATTCTGGTAATCAGGATAAATGCTTAGATGGTTTAGGGATTTTTCTTTTCCTTTCTCAGACAAAGACCATACACTCAAATGGGTGCCCAAAACACACCTTGTCCTTTCTAGTGTTTTCCCCAAATTTATTCTTCAGTCACTGCACAATAAGTGCACTTCACAGCTCTGTGCTGCTACGTGCTAAGACAGCTGAAGAGAAGCTATTTCCTGATCTTCAGATACTACAGCTTATCTCTAATTCTAGTTTTTACTGGCAGTTTAAGAAGTTCTTAGAAAACTCTTCAACTTCCCCCTTAGTACTGAGATGGTAAGAGGCAGATAAAACTTATTGTTTACTAATAATCAACAAAAAAAGTTCATAGTTTTTCTTAGGTGTAGACTGGAGGGCTATTATTTGGTTTTCTAGAGATGACACATGGCTCACCCCTACCCCAAGAAGAAAGGGAAATTATTAGCAGTCTTTTATACTAGACATATACATGTATATATGTGTGTGTGTGTATATATGTATATTATACACACACTGAAAGAATGTAGAGTGTTTACTGAAAAACTGAAACTTGAAAATTTTGAGGCAAAATGTTTCACTTCAAAGCTCAAAGTTCCGACTGGGAAATTTTCCCAAGGGGAATTTTGTTGGCCAGGCTGTACGCCCCACATTGCCCCACATCACCCCACGATGCCCTTTCAGACGAGAATGAAGATGTTGCTGGTGCTTCATTGGGATTGAGGTTAGGCTTGAGCTCCTTTTGTGAGGGAAAATGGAAGCGTATTTTGTTTTAAAGAAAAGAAAAATCTGTAAGACAGCAGGCCTGTCTCTAAAGGTTTCTGTGACAAACTCACCATTTTTCCAGAAAACATTGTTCCTGCTGGCTACGTGCATCGCTTTAGAGCAGAGAGACCTTCTGGTCCTTTCCCAAGTATGCCTCAATCCAGTAATATCTGACCAGCTCCTGCTTCCCATTAAAATTCAAAACATAGCCTTTCTCACCGTTCCTTTTCTCAGGCGACATTTAAACCTGTCAGCGGTTACAACTGGTGCCGTGTAATCTTTGTAACCAATGCAAAAACTGCTCTTGTGCTTCGTGATGGTTTCTAAAAAGGAAAGGCGAAGGACAGCTGAGAATGGATGTAAATATGAAAAGTTGTCTGTGTGCTGCTTTCCTTGCTGCTTGTCTCGCAGCATTTCCACCGCTCCTCCCTTCAGAAAGCAAAATAAACTCGGGCAGTGGTGAGTAACAGTGTGTAAGAGGCAGGGATGACAAATCTATTTATCAGCGATCAAACAACACGGACGATGTGTCACCTCTGTCCCCACGCCGCGTTCGATGGCACCTCAGTGTCGTTATGGAGAAGGAGAGGATGCTGGGATGGGTCTGCTGCGAAGCTGGAGTACATTCCTGGACACCAGCTGAAAAGGCATCCCTAAAAGGATCCTCGAAGATCCCCTAAAGGGATTTTTTTTTGCCTGTGGGCTCTGGCATTTCAACGTTAGGCTGATCTCATCCTGATGGGCTTGGGATGGGTACTTGGGTGCCTGCCAAGGAAATGAAGGGCAGCAGTGACTTGGGGTGTGACATGAAACCCAGCAGCTTTCAGGCAGGTATCTTGTAGGTATGGACGCTTAGTCCATATATAATCTAGATATAGGCTACCTGGGCATGTTTCTGGGTAAGCATATTATAGGCTGCAACAGCCACCGGGTCTGCACGCAAAGCCAGCGCCGGTCGGTGTGTGGGGATGCACTAATGCTGCCTTGAACTTTAAATACACGTGCGAACCGTTTTAATTGCTTTCATCTGGTACAGCCACTGGTAAACAGCGACCTATTATTGTTTACAGAAAGTACAAAGGGTGCTAGACAGTCCTATCGAGCTGTTTCCATTTCTCCGTGATTAATATATTTGAGTCTATAGTCATTTGTTTTTATAAACTTCACAAACAAAAACTTGATGTTTTGGTACCAAGCTCAAATATGGGAACAATTTCATTCCCGACGCCAGCATTTCTGATGCGAGAACTGAAAGGCGTCCAGAAATGCTGTGTTTTCACTGAATATTCTTCAGTCCCAAGATATAGCATTTTTAAAGCATTACAGAAGCAAAAACAATCCCAGTGCCTTGAAAGCTTTTTACACTGACTCTGCTTCATGGAAACACTGACTCAGGGCCAAATGGCTGATTATATTGTGTGATGTAAGAAGGAGTTAGAAAGCTTAGCAGGGAATTAGAATAATGCAGTTTGTGTGTGTCTGTGTGCAGTGAAGGGGGGACACACGGCATGTATTAGAAAGCTTTAAATCTTTTGCAGCTATACATTAGTCGCTTACTAAACCATCGCAGACCCCGGTGAAATTGGTGGGGATTCGACTTGTGACAACCTCTTAGCTGCTGAACTGAGCTCCTGGTTGAGATCTTTCCAGTTCATTTAAGAGCTGCAAAATCCTCCTTGCTGGGGTGTGGAAGAAGCAAGCACCGCTGCTGCATAGTGAAGGAAGAAAAAGACTTTGCTGTGTTATGCTTCCGGAAGGCAGACATAAAATGCAGCAGTGTTGGGGGAGGCTAAATTCTGGCCTGGTTTCTGCCTTCACACCGAACTAAAGGTGGGGATTTGGAGATGGTGCAGCGCTCCCTGGGTGCGGATGTTGGCAAAGGGAGGGGTGTGATGCAAAGGGAAGCCCCAGTCTTGCCCTTTCCCTGTTCCTTGCTGGTGGGAGCCATTTCGCTGGGAAAGATTTTATGGTTTATTTTATCTCGTTGTCCTGCCAGGGAGGAAAAAGCCATTCATTACAAACAAGAACTCTGAGACAAGTAAAAATCAAAGATGACCCAAGTGCCTGGAGGCATAAAAACAGCTACAGAATTGTTCGGCTTGTTTAATGAAACAGAACAGCACAAAGACACAGTTCACATATAGATTTATATATACAACAACACTGGCATTCAAACAGTTTTGAGTGCCAGTGTTGTTGTATGTATGAAAAAATGTACAGAGCTCACTGCAAATTGTAAGAGGAGGAAGCTCAGCTGCCGTTGGCTGTTTTAAAGATATTTGGGATGGAAAATCCTACCAGAAAACCTGCCCTTGCTATAGCGCTGTGGCGGCAGAACGTGAAGGAGCTGGGCAGATGCCAGCTTGTAGCTGCTCCTGAAGACTGAGGGTAAGTTTCTGCTCAAACCTCAGGCCTGGCTACAGCGAAGTGCCACTTGCTGTCATCGTCTTGCCCTTGAGTCGCGACTGCCTGCAGAGCTGGAGGTACGTCACTGTCCCTGCTGCACCTGCAGAACGCAGCTACAGATCTGCTGCAGCTTGCTCCTTCTTTCTAAATATACACGTTATCTACATACACATGCATACACGCATGCCGCTGCAGACCGTGCCGTCCTTTCCTTCTGCCCGTGGCGCAGACCCCACTGCCTCTCCCGCCTGCGATGCAGCTGGGCTCAGCCCCGCGGCCGCATGTTCTGCCAGTCGGTGGCTGGTGTGGAGGGTGAATAAGGACTGTCTCATCGTGCTGCTTCCCACCTCAAGTGAGTCATCGGATGAGATGAGATGCAAGCGCTGAGCTGTATTCAATGCCCGTATCTGAAACACCGGGTTCGAATGATGGTGCAGGTCATTAGGTCCTTAATTTCCTCTTTAATGGATTTTCTAATGCATTTGATGAATAAATAGATGCTCAGTAGTAAATAGAAATACCATTTGCAAACTTGAACTTGAAACAGGGCCATAATGCTGCCATTATTTATGTTTACAGAAGTCCTGTGGACCTCACGGGAGGTGGAATACAGGCAAATGTCAAAATGATGGGGGCTGGAAGCGCCCGGGCTGCTGCCAAAGGAACAACTCGAGCGTGCGCGGTTTTCGGAACATGAATGATCCCATTGACTCCTGATTGCCTGCGGATGCGACCTGGGCTGGATGGGTCTTGTGTTTGCATGGAAAGTCGGTCCAGAAGGAACCGAGAATGTTTCCAAGCAGACGTCGATATATGCCACTTGTAGACGCAGAGTACCTCCTCCCAGCCCTGAGTTGGGTTACCGGGGAGGGCTGTGGACCCTCCTGGGTGCTGTTGTGCAAGCCTGGGGCCCTGCTGGGGGAGGAGGAGGAGAAGACGTGAGCAGGATCCTGCCTCTGTCCTGACCTGCTCTGTGGAGGCAACTGAGCCCCTGGATGGGCATTGCACTCACTGTGCCAGTCCTGCTGTCCCTCGGCAGCCTCCTGCCTAGATGGGAATTGTCTGCCCTGATGGGTACGAGCAATTTGAGCCTCTTGGCTTACAAGTATCACGTTGGCGCAGAGTAATGCGATTATACATTCGCATCAATTTGTGTAAAGCTGGCAGCATCCTCGGCGAATATTTTTGTACCTCCAGTTTCTAAATGGCATTACTGTTAACAGCAATGTATCATCATTACCAGCAAGGCTTTAGAGGATGCACGAGCAACGTGTGATATTACTTAAACCTTTGCAAGCACTGTGTGATAATTAATCAGGCATGGGTTGGTTATGTTTTCACCTTACTCAGTAGTGAATAACGCAATGCAGCGGATCGGGATTTTTGGTTAAAATTCTCTGGTGAGATGATCCCCCCTGAGATCAGGACAGCCCTCTCCCTGTATATGTACAAGAACACCAGGGGCCAGAAGTCTTGTGCAAGACTTTTCCTTCCTGCCGAAGGATCAGACAGTGCTGGCGCCAGAGGTGAGGACCCAGCCCAGAGGAACCAAGGGTCTCATCCAAGACTGCAGCCCCCCAGTCCTCGCTGGCCCAGATGTCATCTCATCTTTGGGGTCTCATCCTGCAGCTGCTTTGCCTACGGTGCTCCCTCCAATTGTGCTGTTACGTATTAATAGGGGACAGAGCTGGCAGTGGGAAAGGGTAGCAGAAGTACGCATTTGTCTTGCTGTCCAGTAAGCCACATAACAAATAGCGATGCCAAGTGTAATCCTGCTTCAGTTAAAACTGTTGCTTTGGTTTGTCATCATTCATTGTTTGGAGTACAGCTGCTTAATGACAGGATGTGGGAAATGAAAAGTTTTGGGTTTTTTTTTTTTATGTCCTTGCAGAGTTTTTAAAATAAAAATTCCTGAGCAACGGAGGGAGAGAAGGCGTTTGCACAGAAACGCTTGGATTTGAATGCTGAGACGCAGCCTGGCCGGAGTGAGCCTCCTCTCAACAAGGCTCAGGAGACAGAGGTTTTGCTCTTTGCTTTAAAAATAACCTGCTGTGTAAAGCTGGGCAGTATCTGCACCTCGGCTTTGCTTGCTTACGTTACACATCTGGTGCAGCTGTCTCTGCCCAGCGCTTTGCAGAATGGGACCTGTGTTTGACAGGAAGAAATGAAAAATCAAATGCCGTGTATCTGCACGGGGCCACTACTTTGCAAAATGCTCTGTTAAGTTAGCAAATGTTAGATTTTTGAACCTGAATATAGGGGAATGGAGGGAATTATCCATATGGACAGTGAGCAAGCAGATAAAATCTGAGGCGAATGGGGTGCTTGCAGAGGAGGCTTCTATTAAGCCGGTAATAGAAGAGATAAACCCAGCCCTCCTGAAAGCTGGGGTGCATGGGGTGCCTTTTTAATTTCCAGGTCCATTTTAAAAATGATGTATTTTTTATGCAGGCCATGGATGGGCTCCATCTCTCTTGCATTCTAATTGCTCCTAGTTGACGATGCAGAATTACCAGCGGGTGCGTGATCTTTGCTGTGAGTGGGAACTCTTCTACCTGGGTGCGCTGCACATCGTGTAAGCAAATTGGGAAGTTGTTGGGTTTGGTGGGAGATGCATTTCAACCACATTTTAAACTCGTTTCTAGCAGGCACAGCCCTTGAAGAACCACTGAAGTCTGGGATGTGGCCAACAAGTCTGCATAATTGCCAGCCCATCCCCTGCTTCACTTTGCCTCTGGAAATATTCTCTCTTCTACGTAGATTTATTAAGGCCTGTTCTGAACTATGTGAAATCAGTGTGGAATTTGCCTGAGGTTCCTCTCTGCTGGTCCAGGGCTTCTCACCAGTGTAAGCAAAATTAAGGGACGTGCTGGAATTGGGATGAAAACCTCCTTGCTTATCAGAGAGAGAGAAAAAGAGGAGCTGGGGTGCTGTGCTCTGCCCTCAGCACTGCAAGAGGGAGGGGGAGCTGCTGAAATCCTCACGGTGGGCATCCTGCATACCTGGGAGTTACCATCTTTTAAAATCTCAGATCAATTTCCCCTTTTTAGGATTATTGGACATATTCTTACAGTAATCCATTACCAGCAGATCACTGCCGTGCTCATCAACACTTTTTGCAGTCCAAAAGTTGTTGTGTGTTTTATTTTTTTTTTATCCCTTGAAAATTTCTATTTCCAACAAGCCTACGGTTATCTCACTATTGCTATTTTAAGTCCTGTGGCACAAAAAGGCTGACTCACAGAAAGCTGTGTTGTAGAAAATATTGGCTCAGCTGAGGAAATAATTCTCAGTTCATTCTTCTTCTACCGTGTGCTTTGATTTTTTTTTCTGTCCCTTTTTTTTTTTTTTCCTTCTGCGTGTGTGTGTGTGTCTTGGTCTCATGTTATGGCACACATTAGCACCGTGAAAGATTGAGAGCTATTTGTAATGCACAGGTCTGCCCAGTCAAACATCTCTTTCTGTACATACCCCGAAGTGTTTTATGTACCTGCTAGAAATGTTACAAAGGATGCTTGCACAGCTCATAAAATTTGGTCTCCTATTGGAAATGTTTTGTGGGAATATGCTGCTTAATCTACTGCAGCCATTCACAGTTAATGTTGTTGCGGTGCAGGTCGGCGGGGTGGGTTGAAGATTACAACCAGCTCAGGGAATTTTGATACGTTGTCAGAAGTCCTCACTGGATGAAATGGATGTTCAGTGAAATATAGATAATTGAGTAGGAAAAGGGAAAATAGGGGGAGGCCCAGGCAAAGTCATCCTTCTGGTTGGACCTGCACGGCAGTCAGCTCCTTCCAAGGAGTACCTGCAATCAGCCTTGCACTGCTAAGGGGTGGTATGAAATAAATCAGGGTGTGCTTTACTTGAGTGTTGAGCACATCAGTGGCGTGCGGTGAAAGACAAGGCCGGAGACCCAGGATGAAATCCTGGCTCCGTGAGGTGAGGAAGAAACCAAAAACCCAACAACTGCAAAACCTCTGTTGACTTCAGGGGCTTTAATCACTGGAGTAAGTTGTCAACAAGATACTGCAGCACATGCTTTGGCATTACTGGGTACTTTATTGATTTTATGTTTAATATGCCAGAAAACAATGCTTCATGTCTTGTACATGTGGATATAGCATACAGGAAAGCTGCTGATACCAATAATATAATAATAAGAAAAATTAAGGACTTCTGAGTGTAGCTAGTGACAGGTTTTTTTCCTTAAACCTTTTTGACACTTTGATTAGCAAAGCCTAATTAGAAGGTGGGTTTCAACAATTGCTGTCCTTGGGACATAAAGTACAGCCCTCACATAAATAATATTATCATCTTCAAAATACTTTAGAAACCTTAATTTACTTCCACAATTTTCCCGCGAGATACATAATTATGTGTTAACAATGATATCATCATTATCGTTGGGAGCTGTGTTAGTCCTCTCTTTTTACAGAGGGAGGCCCATGCCCCGCTAATAAACAGCTTTGCTGAAGGCCACATGAGGAGTCTTTCAGGACTCTGATTAGGAAGCAAACAGTCCTGGCTCCGTCCTCCGCTCACATAAAGAACCAGAACAATGTCAGTATAATGGAAGAAAAGCGGGGCTTTGAGTATGGGCAAGAAAAAGGAATCCTCTTCAAGTTGGCTGGATTCCTGGGCTGCCAGGAAATACTAAACTAGTATGTGACAGAGACAAAGGTAAATATCTAATAAATATTATATCTTTTGTACTTGTGCCTTTATTTAATCTGCAGTAATTATACAGCGTAATGAAGATTATGTTATGAATCACAAGGACACTTACAGTACTGAATTTTTGCAACCACATCTTGGCCCTGTGAGATAATCCAATTTGATCTCATGAAAGCCAGATACGTCTTGCTTGAAACTTCAGAGGTGTGCGATAGCAGCTGGTACACACCCTTTTTCGTAACTCTAAAAACAAGTTTGGATTTGCTTAGCCATTGTAGGATGTAACATCTGAGTTGCAACCCTGCTGTGAAGGGAGCTTTGCCAAAACCACAGAGTTAACACAGCCCTCTTCAGTATTTCTATTTGAGAACTTTTTTTTTTTCATTTTAAAAAATGTGGATATTTACATATTGAACCTCAGAGAAAAAAAAAAAAAGTTTAAACAATCCTTAGAGAGCGACTGAAGCCAAAAAACTAAATTTGTTCCCATGCTTCTAACTCAGCTCACTGTGTCTGAAATAATTACTGCAGGAACTCCGAGGTCTTGCATTGCTGGGTGTGCTCGCAGAGAGGTTGTTTAACAACAGCCTGCCTGCTGTCATGGTATCCGCTGTCAGAGCATCGCCTCTCAAGGAAACAACCCTGGTTCACATTGAAACTACAGCTCTGCACCTGCGGCAACTAAACCCACTGGGGCCGCTCCGTGTCGCTCTCTGGAGCCAGGTCTGTATCAGCATCTTTCCGTGTTGTTGGCTTATTTTTCTCCTCTTCTCCACAACTGTGAGAAACATCCACAAATCCTCCTGGGCCAGATTCTGAGTAGCAAGGGATGATGTTTGGGGCTTTCAGCACGCTAGTCGTGCGGGCTGGCGGCCCCAGGACAGTTTTCACTTCACCCTCCCTCATGTGCCAGGAACCGCTTTGGGAGCCCAGAGGGACGGTGGCATCCTCTGCTCACAACGGCAGGGAGGGAGGCCCTGAGACTGCCGCAACAAACCTGTTGTTCTTCCTTTCCTAAAAAAAGGGATAATGTGCCCCAGTGGAAGCAGCCATCCTCCTGAAGGAGGACAAGGTCCAGGAGCCCTCGTTTGAAGGGGTCTGAAGCAGTTGTTTCTCTCCTCTGTTTCTCTCACTTTTGCTTTAAAAATATGTTCCCCTGAGAGCTCTCTTTGGTGTGACATGCTCACACACATGTTTATGCTCCTCTTAAAGTCTCCAGCGTATGCCAGGCCTCCGAGTAGGAGGTCAGCAGCAACAAAACAATAAGGCCAAGGGCTTTGTTCAGTAAATACCTCAATCCTGCGGCACCAGTCCTTAATTTTATCATCTGTGGGCTATGCTTTTTTTTTTGGGGGGGGGGCGGGGTGTCTGCTGGCAACTTTTAAAAATAGATACTTAAAATTGCCCTGGTGCAGAAGGGCTGGGACGAGTAGCCCCGCAGAAGCTCTGTGTATCAGGGAGATGCCCACTGGTTCACCACACTTAGAGCAGTGCTAAACGTGCTCTGAGCGGCGTAACTTGTCCCCTTAAATTTCTGAAAGAGCCACTTCATGGCGTTGGATCACACAGTTCATCAACGGTCTATGAATGAGGGACTATTCACCTGGTCATGCTGTTCCTCCACTCTTGCTGTTTATTCTGGAAAGCAGAAGCCTCCCAGATCGATCAGGGTAAGTGTATCAATGAGACGATTGTTTTGGGATTGTGTCCTCTCTGCCTTATGGAGATCTACAATGTATCTGTGCATGTGCACTTGAAAGCAACTGATAAAAAGTAGGCACATCAATTACCAATGTTTTTTACCACATGTCCCCATATCAATTACTGATGAATTTGTATGCCAAGGTAGTGACAGAAGTTGCTCCCTACTTGGAAACAAGTCCTTTTCCCAGCATGTCCTCTCCCACAAACAGTCATTGGCAGCAGCAGAAAGAGGAAAGCCAGTCCCTTCGAACTGGTGAACTTCCATTTGCTTTCTCGGTGCGCACAACACAAAGACAAATAATTTAGAAGTTGTTTGTTTAAGTTGATAACTTTTTCATATTAAGGGAAAAAATAAGTACAAAGGCCACTGGCCCTAACTGTTCAGTGCTCCAGACTTGGAGCCTGCAGACACAGGGAGATCATGGGGAAATGCTGGGGGGTGGGTGTACCTATCTCTACTCTTGCCCATTGTTTCGAGGCATGGCAGCACTAGGACTGAAGGTGCCTTTGTGGTTTACATTAATTCATCTTCGGAGGCAAACTGAAAAAAACACATCTTTGCGGCGAATCAGAACTGTCCATGCTGGGACCAGGGCCCCAGCACCCCGGGGCGCTCCCCCGGTGGGAGCCTGACAATTCTTCTGTTTAAGTCAATGGGGTTTAAGTCCCGCTTGTTTTAAATATCAGGTTTAACTGGGGCTCGCTTGCATATCAAAGGCAGTATGGTAATTTTTACGAGGGAAAGGGTTTGCCCCAGCGTTGGCCAGACTTGTCCCTGCTCTCCCTGTTGCGCAAAGTCGGTGCTGAGTCACTGCCGTTCCTCACCCTGCAAGCGCTTGTGTCTTCTTGGTGCTGTGTTTGTGCAGGATGGGGTCCCGTAACGCATGCCAGAATGGGGGGGAGCCTTTGCATAAACAAGAGTTGAGAATGAACAAAGAGCCTTCCTGCTTCACTGGCATTTATTTACACACTGCCATGTGTGGCAAGTTTCGTTTCGGTACCTACCTTGCATGGTGGACCGGGCTTCAACTTGCTTTTCTGAAGTCGGCCGGCTCGCTCCTACTGAGGTACTGGGATCTGACTGGGCCTCCGGTCTTGTCCCAATCTGCAAAAGATTTATGGATGGATATTATATAGATTTAACACAATACCATGCCCTTTATTATTTGCTGGAAAATGTTAATAAAACCCAAGTATTACAGATGCATTTTAATCCCTGAAGTGATTTTTGAGCAGAAGGCATGAATTATTAATTGTTGTTATTGTTATTATTGCGGCGTGTACCTATCTCACAGGACAGTGTGAGGATTAATTAATTCTTGTAAAGACGTAAAAGGCCATATAGGTGTCAAGGGTTATGACTAAAGTGCTTTGAAAATGGAAACCACTCTGTGAGTGCCAAGGATTATTATTTATGGAGCCCGGGCAGTATGCTTGGTGCTGTGCAAACACTGTTCCGGTTATTGCAAATATTTGCTTATATGAGCTTAGTAGGCTGAGCACTCGCTGTTACAAGTAATTTCAACTATTTTAAGGAGGTATCTTACAAAAATGGCCACGAGTGGACTTTCCAGTGGTTGGGATGACAGAGCCACGGAACGTGAGCACCTGTATTACTGAAGCACTCTGAAGGCACGTTTTTATTCAAATACATGGATGAACCAAGACCTCAGATGCACTCCAGTTCCACATCCAAAAGTTAGGGTTTCATCCCGTCTTTCTCACTACTGGGAGACTTCAGGAAAGGAAATATAACAACAGTTACTGTTTAAAAGTGCCTCTCCGAGCTCAAGGCAAAACCAACTCCCTCAGCTCAACTCACTCGCTGAACAACCTGCCATAAAGCACAACCTGCTCAACTGCCCTGTGTTACCCAACATCCGTTCTTGGAAACCTCTGAAAGCGAGAACCTCCCACTGGAAGTGGCCCCCATAAATAACTCTGCGCTCAGCTGCGTATTTGGGCAACAGAACTAAAGTCTAAAGCTGATCATGGAACGCAAGGCCTTGAAGCACAGCCTTGTGAGGTGTTTGCCTTCCTAAAGAAAGGGAAGCCGGAACTAAACACGTGGAGTAAAATTATTAATGCATAAATTTGCCTCAATGCTCTCTGTAAATTCTACAGAGCAGAACGTATACTTGGGTAATCAGCTGAGCACACTATCACGTTAAAAACAAGGGAGCCTGGTGCCCCGGTGTCATGACTGCATTTGGAGAACAGTGGGCTGTGGAAATCTTCAGCCAGATGACTTCGAGCTCATCTCTTTGTCAAACCTCCTCCTTGTCTGTCACCTCCTCCCATACTCTTCTTCAGGGCCCTGGTGTCCTCAGGCCTCCTAGTCTCCTGTAAAAGGTCCCTCACTTTCTTTCCTCTTGCCTTAGGCTACGTGCATACTCCCCTTCTCCCTCCCTCCACCCACTGAGATTGCTTATCTTCTTTTACCTGACAAACAAATCGTTCAGACTATCAAAAGGTTAAACTCCTTTAGAAGCATGGACAGATCTGAGATAATAACGTAGGAAGGTGTTAATGAGTCCCTTGCCACTTTTTTTTTGCACCTTTTAAATTTACCAACAAAGTGGTCGAATTTTTGGAATCGGACTGGGTATGGTCTTTAAAAATTACGACCCCTTTACACACCTAATGCATACAAAGTATGCGCCGTTACTGAGAAGAGAAAGTTGCCCACTTGGGCCATCAGAATCATTACAGAAATAAATGTTGGACATTAAGTGGTTTGCAATTACAAATACACTCCCTGGCTTTTTCTAGAGAGACTTTGGTCTCCTCACGTAACCCAGGTCTCTTCAAGCAAATGGGTTGAAGGCCCAGGGCATTCTCAGAATTAAATCATTTTGCAATGCAAAAAAAAAAAAAGTTTCCTCCAAGTATTTAATTACTATTTTTCATAGAAGAAAGAGAAGTGTATGGGTCTGACCCTGACGAAAATGGGTACAGGCCGAGACCACCCATCTGATTTCATCACAGCTTTGTGGAGTTGAGGGGTCCCATCTGCTCGTGAGATGAAGCTCCAGCAGGCAAAGTCTGTCCAGGGTATGTCCCAGTTGTTGGGCTGAAAGTAAAATCCACTTAATGCCAGAACTGCCACTTTAGGACTTGCTTAATGCTCCAGCAATGCTGAGCTCTGTTCAGCGAGAGGGAAAAAAAAAAAAAAAAAGCTACATCTCTCTACTTTCCTGTTTTGCCAGCTGCAGTGAAAGCAAGTTCTAGAGAAGATGTGGAGGCCCTGGCTGGGCAGCACCAGACCCGGGCTTAGGCGTGTGCAGCGCCTTTGGCAGAAGCTGGAACGACACCCGACGTCACCTGCGGATCCGCGCACGGTCCGTGGTCACCGGGACTCCCTGCGAGCACCAAGGTCCGGACACGAGAGCGTTGGAGCAACGCCCGAGTGTGAGATGCTACTGCAGGAAATATTTTAAGATGGAAAGGGCTGCCGTAGAGGTGTAACGTGGCTTTGGTTAACAAAGCTCGCTTTAAAAAAAAAAAATAAACAAACCAACCTGTGACACAAGTGATAAACAGCGTTTTGGTGTGAAAAAAGGAACAGCACCCAGGTAGGACACAAGAGTGTTGAGGATGATTTCCATTAAATAAAATGACAGGGCAGGGAGGGTAACAGATCCGGCCGTAAGCGCCGACCCGCGCAGGCCTGGCTCCCCGGCGCCGGGCACCATCAGCCTTACAGAAACCAATACCGAGTGAAGAACACCACGGTAAACCCCGCGTTCACACGAGCGCTCTCAGGGGCCGAGCGCAACCAAAGGCTTTCTTAGAACTCCCAGCACCGCGCCTGGTCCCTGCGGGCCCCCCCACGCCGGCTCCGGCTTCTTTCAGGGTCGCTCGGCGCCCGCCCGCCCGCTCCCACTCCCCCGTTCCCCGCTCGCGCCGGCAGGCCCCGGAGGCCTCCCCGGCCCTGCCCGCCTCCCCTCACGCCCGCCCGGGGCCGCCGCTGCGGGAGGGGCCGGTGTGCGAGTGTTGGGGGGCACGGGCAGAGGTCCGGCCGCCGACCCCCGCGCTGCCGGGTTTGTTTTGCCGGGCGGGCCGGCCCCGCTCCTCCTCGCCTGGCCTCGCCTCCCGGCTCCTTCCCTCCCTTCCCTTCCCTCCCCTGAGCGGCGGCGGCGGCGCTGTCTGTGGCGCCCATTTCGGCGCGGCCGGGCACCCTCTCCCCGCGCGGAGTGTCTGCGGGCCGCCGGCTGCTCCGAGCCGCTTGGCTCCTTCCCTTAGTAACAGCTTCTACATTCTGCCTCAATTCCTCCTCAATCTAAATCACACACACACACAGAGATTACTTTTTTTTTTTCCCTCTCCCCCCCTCTCTTCTTTCCTCCCCCTCCTTCCTCGGGACTTAATCTCTACACCCCCCCCCCTCTCTCTCTCTCCCCACCCTCCCCCTCCCCCCGGCCCCTGGCTCGGGATATAATTGAATATCACAGCACTACTCGCTGCTTATTTTTTTTCCTTCCTCCTCCTGTGTGTGTGTGTGTGGTGGTGTTTTTGTTGTGTTTTGGTTTTTTTTTTTTTTTTTGCCTCCTCTTGGTGTGGACACCTCCAAAAAATATATATATTATTGATACATATACGTGTGTACACACACACACACACACACCCACCCCCAGAGACACACGCGGATGTGTACGTGTATGTAGCCGGCTGTATTAAAACAAAAAAAAGAGAAAAAAAAAAACCCCAAACACAACAGGAGGAGAGACAAACAAGGGTGAATTTCTTGTGCCTCCATTCCCAAGGAAAGGGGGGGGGAGCAGCCGCTCCGCCGCCGCTCGCAAGGTAAGGACCGGGGCGCTCCCCGCCGAGCCCGGGAGGGGGGGACGAGGCCGGGCCGGGCCGCGCTGGAGGGGGGGGGGGATGGTTTATTTTTGGGGGGGACACACACACGGGACACGGGGTCCCTGTTTGTGGCGGTTGGAGGCGGGCGAGGGGGGGGATGGGCACCAGTAACGGCTGCCGCGGCCCCCCCCCCCTCCCCTCTTCGCCTTTTAATTTTGATTTTTCATTAATTAATCCCTTTGTGGAGGGGGGGGGGTGCGCAGCCCTGGGGCTGGGAAGGGGGATGTGGGGGTGTCGATCGTGGTTTTAGCACCCCGCGCCTTCCCCTCCCCCACCGCGCTGCCTTCCCCTCCCCCCACCTCGGCTTCATTTTAGAGATATATAGAATTTTTTTTTGATTTTTTAAGGATTTAATGAGGGCGGGGGGGGGGTATAGGGAGAGGGGGGGGACACACACACCGGCCTTCAGCAGCGAATGGCACAGGGGAGCTATGGCGAGAGGCCTATTTTTAGCCCGATTTGGGTGGAAGAAGCACCTTCCCCTCCCCCCCCAACACATTTACTTATGGGGGAGGGGAAGAAAAGGGGGGACACCCCCCCCAAAAATTAAATTTGAAAGGCTGGGGGGGAACTCCGAGGAGCGGGGGAGGGGCGACTGCCCCTCCCCCGCTCCTCGGAGTTCCCCCCCAGCCCTTGCTTTAATTTTTTTGGGGACCCCCCCCCCACCCCAATATTTACCCCCCCCCCAAGGACGAAGCAACCAAGTTATCGATCAGTTTTCTCGCAAAAGTTGAGGGCGGAACGTGAAAGACCTCGTGGTGGTGGTGGCGAGTGGGCCTGGTTTGGGGGTAAAAAAATAAAATAATAAATCAGCTTTTTGAAAAATTTGCCCTTCTCCCCCTAAATCCCATCTAAAAGGGGTCTTCCAGGCAGGGTTGGTGCAATATTTTATTTTTTTTTTTAGGGGAGAGGGCTATAGGTCCTGCAATAGCTTGTTGTTATTTAACCCCCCCCCCCGAAAGGGTTAAATTAATCGTGTTGTTCCAGGTGAATTTAATCTTTCATCCCTGAATTTCCTTTTAAGGCAGCTCGAGAGAATAAAACTCTCTTCCCTTGACTTGTCTTTTGCTTTATATCCCCCCCCCACCTCGAAGAGCAAACTTTATACATGCTTTATGGCAGAGGCTTGTTGCTGCAGATGACACGTGAGTCTGGAGGAAAGTTTGGTTTGTAGGTCGCTGGGTAGGAAAGTGAAGTTTGCTGGTGAAGTTTTTACTACTCTCCGGTGTGCTCAGCTTCCTCGTTTTCCTGTCTGTGTAAATCAAATTCTGAACTGATTTATGGTGGTGGTGGGGGAGATCCCAGAACATATTCCTTTTTTTTGTTATTAAAGCGAGAGGGGTGTGATCAGGAGAACCATTTTATTTTGCTTAAAAAAATATATATATGCGTTGCTGGGCTTGTCTGACTCTTCTGTCCCGTGGCATTAAAATAAATGAGCACGTTGAGCACGTTAACAAGGTTGTTGTTAACGGTGTTGGTGGTCTCTACCCTTTGGGTGTTCCCTGGGCTGTGGTTTGTGCCCCTTTGAGAGCGAGGGCACCATTTGATATTTAGGTTTTGAGTTGTACCCGAGCTTTGGGGTGTGTTGGGTGGTTTTTGAGGCCTCGTCTTGCTTTGAGCGAACTGGAGGCTGGTCCGTGTGAGGCTCCTGCTGGATTTGGGGCCTTCCTTTGGGTTCGTGGATGTTAACCAGCTTCTTGGAACGTGTTTCGGACAAGGACTGGTCCTGCAAACTCTGCTGTTGAATTTAAGCAAGTGGGTGTGTACTTTTGGAAGAGCGTTTGAAGGTTTTTTTCTCTCTTAGCCACAGGGGAATAAAAAAATAAAAAATCATGGCCAGGCTGTTCTGGTAGTGGTGCTAAGGGCGCAGGTGGTGCCCTGGAAATGATGGCAGCAAACTTTCTGTGCTCTCTGATAGTGACTTATTTTTGATTTTCCCTTTGCTTTTGTTTGAGGTCTAATGGAATACAAAGTATTGTTATATATAATATATTATGTATATAGTATATAATACATATAATAAATATTTCATATGTATTATATTATTATGTAAGATCACCTGAGCCTGTACACTGTCACTGTTCTAAGTTTTCTTAAGGAGAAGCGGATTTGCCTCTATGAGAACAGGGTTCATGTCTGGGGAGCTCGGCGGCGTGCCTCCTAAACTGTTATTGAGAACACCTGGAAAAGACTTAGTTCTCACTCCACGAGGAAAGGGGAAGGAAACGTGATTTAAATGAGAGAAAGGAGTTGGGGTTTGGCCTTTAATTTTTAATTTTTGTTTAAGACTCTGCAAGAGTTTGCAATTTTTGTTCGTTTAAAGGTGCATAGAGCATGTGCGTAGTGTAAAGAATGCAATAATTGCAGGAGATTCTGTGGTTAAGCTTTTTTCCGCTTCAAACAGGTAGTTATGATATTTTTTCCCCTGTGAGGTGTTTTTTTTTTTTTTTAATATGACTGCTTCTTTCAGTTTTACTCTATATATGGTAATTATTGATGTTTGTGTAACGCTTTGAAGTTGTAAGTTATGGTGTAAGTGCTAAGTACCCAACAGCAGTACTTCATAGTCATTTTCCCATCATGAAAGAGTTTGATACCAGGAAGTGCTACAGCCCTGAGCATAAAGAGGCTCTGGATGGATTAGGGGAAATGGTCAAAATTGCTTATAATGTTGTTTTCAGGTAATATTTTTTTAGGTAGGAAGAACAGATCTGAATAATGTAAAGCAAACTGAGTTATTTTCCCTAACTCGATTTTGGTTCTGGAATTTAATTTAACAGGGACTTCACATTCGAGTCGGAATATGTTTGCTGTTATAAATTTTGCAGTGGCAGTAACGACCCACATCCTACAAGGATGTAATCGTGCAGAAGCCAGGAAGTCCTGTGAAGAAACACACGCAGCTTTGTGAACATCGGCGGTCTAGTTCGGTTGAATAAGCTCTGCAGATGTCTCTGAGGTCGCTCGCACAAGCAGAGTGTGTTTTGTGTTAGTGGTGGGCAGTAGGATGCAAATCATGACGCTGATACTTTTTTGGTATCGCAGCTCTTTTAAGCGTTTTGGGGAAGGCCGGGGCAGTGGCAGATGTCACACCTTTCCTTCTCTAATCCTGTTCCTCTGCTTGTCTGGAGACCCAAGAGTTGGCCACCCCCTGGTTTTCACTTGCTTTGCCTGTCTCTTCCCTTCGCGCCGGGCCCGTAGCCGCACGGGATTGTGGTGCCTGTGTGAATTCTGACACCTTGCTGGAGAGGCCACCGCAGGGAAGAGGCAGACACAAACCTGCCGGCAGATCTTCTTCCCCTTCTGAACTGGGATGGGGAGGTCGTAAAGCGGTCTGGTCTGCGCTTTGGCGAGGAGGGGACATACTGTTGTGTCAGTACTGTGATACCGAAATGCATCGTACGGCAGTGCAACTTGGTTCTAATCTAATTCACGTTGTTTATATTGAGACTTGTGACGCTGCTGATCGTGCTGACCATCCTTTGTGTGTGTTTGCGCATGTGTGTGCACACAGAGCACAGGGTGTGATAATGACTGTATTCAAAGCCCTGAAGATCAGCTTATGCAAGTAGCTGCAGGTTGGGAGAGAAGTGAAAGTGTGCATGCATGCTCTGTAATTATGTGTGTTTGGCTCCTGCAAAAAGTGGCTACTGCAAGAATACGCTCACTGAATGCTCAATTTGAAATATAGATTTACATGTTTGGGTTAGGTGAAGAAGTTTTCCATTAGGAACAATGACTGACAGCCCTTTTCCTTGTTTTTGAGTTGCGTTGCAACAGTAGCATAGTACCTTCAAATTAACAGGTGGTGAGGAAACCGTTCTTATGTTCCTGCTATTGATTTCGCTAGCCCCGGCCCAAATACATGCAGCTTTCGAAGCACTGCGGTATGAAGTTACATGATGGTCTTAATTTCTGTAAAGTAGCTTAACGAAACCAGTGACTTTCCTAGAAGAAGGTTCATCCAGTGATCCCAAGCAGAGTAGGTGGAGACTGTTTTATTCATCTCGTAATTGGATTCCTCTGAGACGACAATGAAGTGAGGAATAAGAAATATCTTTTCAAATGAAATTGTAGGGGAATGTATCGGTTTTCTTTTAATTTCACACAATTGAATTAGTTAACTTGAGGTAAGAAGTCGTGAAGGCGAGGCAGCATCGCTGTCACTTCGTGAGAGTCAGCATGTTCAGTGAAAAAGTTCGGAAGTCTGGTCTGAAAATCCCTCTGCCAGTTTGTGTGAAAACTCTGAACGACTCCTTGTTAGGATTCTGCCTTGAGGTATCTAATCCAAGATGAGAAGGCCCTTTTCTTCCTTCTTCTAATGAAAACAAGGCTGAAATTGTTTATACAAAATGGCTTAATGGCCGCATTTGAGCTCAGGTTGAGGATTTGTTTGTTTCTGAAGGATCTATGGAACTGCAACTCAGCTTACCCTCTTGAAATATTGATTTTTACTGCTTTACCATGTGGTTTTCTGTGACATCCTTTAGATTCTCCTTCTCATATCGCTAAGGAGCCTTAAAAAAATTCTTCCTTGATAAGAATTCAGTGGTCATTCTGAGACGGAGGGTGTGTAACCACGGGAGAATGCACACACCGGTCGGCTGTGTAGGATCTCACTGGCTTGGCTGGCCAAGGAGTGAAATTGCAGGTGTCACAGCTCACCCCTGCTCACTCGCTTTTTTGAATGGCCTGATTGCTAGAAAGACTTTTGAGAATATTTTCTGACCTGTAGAAATAATAATCAAGAGGCATGGTGAAATGGAGTAGCTTTCTGGGAGACCAACTGAAAGAACCTCTGAAGTGATGATGAGGAGTTTTACAGAACTGCCTCAGCCAACGTGTGCAGCATCTGTCGAAGAGTCCCCTCTTGGTCTTGGAGCGTAAGTGTACGTGGTGTAACTATAGAGATACTAAGGTCCTTCTCATGAAGTTAGCTCCAGTAGCAAAAGGTGGCTATCCTGTCAGTCCTTTTTTCAGGACGAGGAACATGAGCAGGCTGGGTGTTGAGCTGGTCACACTAGGGCTGGTTCAGTGCCTGCACGTGGCCCTTTGGGTGCCCCTCACGGCTCTGAGAGAGTGTGGGGTTTGTGCTGTAGCTGTGCCTCGTGCAAACATGACTCTTCTTAAGAGATCATAAACTGGCATCTGTAAAGTAAGGTATTAATAGTCATATTTTCAGAGATGGTGAGTCCCCGCAGTTGCATGTGAAGTTGACAGTCTCTGCATGTACATAGTGTTTCTGAAGACCCAGTCTTGCCTGTGGCTTGCTGGCTTTTGCGAACTCCTCCGAGGTTGTAGTTTCTCTGTCTTTGTGGGAGCAGTACGGGTAAAAGGCTACGTTGTGTACTCTGACTTGTGTTTACTGTTGCAATTCTTAAGTCTCCATGTTGCAAAGGAGCAATGTTGTTCATTAGCAATGTCTAGCAGTAAAGAGTCGGAATCATCTAGAGCAAAAAAAACCCATTTTTGTTTCTGGTCTGAGTTCAATCTCTGTTCAATGTGTGTGCATTACAGAGACCCTGTACAACCACGTGCCATGTGCAAACATACCGAGTGTTATTTCAGATCGCTGGAGGTGCCTTACTAGAAGTTTTAGCTGGTGTGGTGTGAGCAGTGGGCCTTCCCTTCCCCCTCAGCGGGGCAATAGTTTTGCCAGCCTGGCAAGGCAGGCAAGCAGCTGCCTCTGCAGCTAATGCTGGTGCTCCGCTTAACACCTTGGTGGGCCCGGGGAACGGTTCGGTTGCTTTCCCAGCTGCACACCGAGCTCCCGCTGACGTCAGGCCAGTGGTAGGGTTTTGTGAATTAGGGCTGTGGAAGCGACTCTGGAAACCCTGTTGTTCTGCACACAGCGACGTGCCTGCTGGCGGTGACGAGAGCGGACAGAGGAGATCTCTGCGCTGCCCGTTTGCGGAGCGTTTTCCCAAGGTTGTGAGTTAAGGGTCAAATATTTACCATCCGTGAGAATGCGGTGCTAAATACCGTGCCCAGCGCCAAACCCACGGAAGTTGTCGAGGTTCAGAGCTGTGAATGTAACCTGTCCTAAAAAGTCGCATCCACTTGACATTAAGAGTGTTAAAAGTTCAGGCGCTTCGCGTGGGTGACCTGTTGCCGGCAAGCTCTGAGCTGGGAGTTCACCTGATTTCGAGCCCATGCGCGGTGAACTTCAGTCCCCTGATGGTCCCTAAAAGTACCAGGCCAAGAAGAGACAGTTTGATTTCCTGCAAGAAGTTGTCCAGGCTGGCCGAGGAGAGGAATAACAAGTTTTATAGCTCTTTTGTGTTTTTTTGGACAGGCTGATTAATGCTTGGGTGTCAGTGTGACTTCTGAAAATACATTTTTGCCTTGTAAAAATAGTACTAAAAAGATTTAATTATTTTTCATTTATCATTGATATTGGTCTAACTTACAGGCCTGTTGGAACAGATGAGGATTTTTGCCATTGGTTTCAGCAGTTGGGAGAGTGTTAAATGTGGCTGAAAATTTTTACAGTAAAATACTAGTTGATCTTAACAAAGACAACTCTGTTGCTTGACCCTCCCTCCCCTGCTTCCAGGTCTGTTTATCTCACAGAAATTATGAGAACTTTTTGTCGTTTAGGTTGAGTCTAAATTTGTGTGTGTGGGGAAAAATACTTTTGATATTGCATAGAGCTGTGGGGGAAATAACAAGAGATCTGGGTCAGAGAAATAGGACGGGCAAGATTTAGAAGCTGTTGAAGTGTATTTATTTGTCCTATATTAGGTTAAAGAAGTATTGGTGCTTTCAGTTGGGCAATACGTCCTTCAGTCTGTAAAGGGAAGACAACTGTTCAACAATGAATCACAGCTAATTTTTGTACGGCTGTCAACATTCTTCTTTAGTGTAGAAATTTTTGCTTGGCTATTAACACAAACGTGCATTCTTAAGTACAGACTTAGCGATAAATTTTAATTAGGAGGTGCTTTGTAAAAATACGGGGGTTTACCATCATGGTATCAGTGACTCTGTAACGTATTTACTTCGACGTTACGTTTGTGTGGATTTAATACTTTTTAATGTACTTCTAAAACAAAGTTAGCACAGATGTGGAGTGAGCAAAAATGAGGAACAGTGCTGTCACACCATCTATTCATGTTGATGTCAAATAAATCGTGGTAGAAACATCTTGTGTAGCACTGTGGTAGCTGTTTCCCATGGCTAATGCAATAGATCTGGAGTTCAGAGGAGCAGGGTCCGTACTCCCTCTGTACCGTGACTGTTTTGCTGATGCAGACGTGGTACCTGTTTTTTCACTTGTGTTTCGAGTGCGCAGCCACGTTTCACAATCTGCTGTGTCTTGTTTAGACTGTAAATTTCTAGCACCGCGTAAGAGGAAAAAAGTCAGGAGTATGAAACCTCAGTGTGCTGAATTGTGAAAAAAAATTTAAACAAAAATGCAATGAAGCAGCCTACTAAGCAGTTGTGGTGAGCTTAATCTGATAGCAGGAACAGACACCTAGTTGTAGCTGATTAATAGAAACTAGGGTGTTTTTTTTTATGTAATAGCTTTCACCATTATAGTAAATATTTGTCAAAATTGTTTGAGTTGTAAGAAAAATACTTTGTATTTGTGGGACTGTCTTCCAGGGCAGATTCTGAATGGCCTTTGATTACATTAGAACTATCAGTGTGTTTATCTTACTGTTGGCAAAGTCCATGTTAATTGGTTCCTCTACTGTCTACAGATGCAAGGTTATTTTGATATGCGTTTTTTATTTCTAGTTCATCAAAGCCCTTTGTGAGATTCGTTCTTAGAGTACATACAGTACATTAGGAGGAGTTAAGTTCTAAGAGTCTGTTCCATGAAAAACAAACAAAACCCCTACTTGACTGTTTGGTCATCCCATTTAGGGGCCTGGGCACCACAGCCCTCCCAGATCTGTTACCTTCTGGTAAAAGAGATGGACGTTGCTTATGTCTGAAAAATCAACCCTCGTGGCTCTGGGCTGGTTGTAGAAGCACCAAACTGAATATTCCCATCTTTTTGTCCCAGTGCCTGGGATTCAGCCGAGGTCTCGTGTTAGAGAGATGCTGGTTGCTTGTATGTACTGGGGCACAAAACTGGCCCTCTGAACATCCCGTGTGTATTGCCATAAATATTAAGAATTAAAATATAGGAAGGATAAAGGGATGGAAACTTTCAGAGGTAACCAGGGAAAACACTTGTGATGTGTTTTGACTCGCTCTCTGACGCTGTGGATGACTTCATAGGAGAGACTCGGAGGGTATGTGCAGCGCGGCGTCAGACTCCGACCCGGAGTCCGGCCATTGCGTGGGCTGAGATTCTCTGCTGTGCCAGCAGCAGGGCTCGTGTATGTTGGACATGGCTGAAAAGCTCCACAAAGCTGCATTGGTGGTGGTCGAATATGTAAAAATCTTATTTGCGTGCTTAATGTGCCTCCCACTTTCCCAGCTGTGGTTTTGTAACTACCCGCTTGTGGAACGCAGGGTTTTTTTTCAAGGTGAAGAGAAAGAAATGAGCTGTTTTTAAAAGCACGTGGTCAGAGATCAGGTTGGTCAGATTTCGTTTGCATTAATGTTACCGTAAATGGTGAAAGGTTGGAGCTATAATGTGCTTCCACGTGCCTGTTGCTGCCGACTTTTATTTGTTAGCCTGGTGCTGTTGGGCCTGCTGCACTCTGCGTGATTAAAATAACCCCCGAAGCCTCCCTCAGCATAATTAAAAGACAAGCAGTGCGAGATTGCACTGCTTTTTGCTTTCTAAAATTAACCCTTTCCGACGGTCAGAGTGGTTATGCCCTCTCCTCCGCTTGCTTCTGCTTCCGTGTCCGTGCTGCGACGCGCATGTGGCAAATTACTGTAATAAACCACCGTGTTTTGTCTCAGTCCTGGCAGTTTGCTTCATTTTATTATTATCTCTTCCTAAGGCTTCATTTTCTAATCTTCCCCCCACCCATTTTTTTTCCCCTGGGGCTTTCTCTTGTCTTTTTTGGAGTTTGTCATTTTTGGAATTTCTTCTGCATTCTCCCTATCTGGTCTTTTGTTGGCTCTTTAAAACAAATCGGTGACTTTTTTTTTTTGCTATTGTTTTGTGTGTTTGTTTCAGTTCTTCATCTTTTCTCTGCTTCCTTCATGTTCCTCCTAACTTTAGTTAAGTTTGCCTATAGGACTTGGTCCTGCATAACCCTTGAACCCAAGGAGTTGGGTGGGTTTGGATGTCGGAGGGAAACCTGTGGGACTGGTGAGGAAGCCTCGTTTTGCAGGTTGTGCCACTGGGAGCAAGAAAGGGGGAGCAAGGGGCTGGTCTGGGGGCAGAGGGGTGGCTTGGACAGGCAAGCAGGGCATGAAACAGAAGACAAATTTTGGCAGCACCTTTGTTTGATAAAAAATAGTCTTGGCTTTAGGTGTAAAACATCGATCCGGCTCTCGGCGAAGTCATAGGGAGGCTTTCTGGGGAGTCGTGTTTAACACGAAAAACTGAGGAAGTTGGAGCGAAAACCTCAGCGCACCGTGAGGTTGGCTTTTGGGGCTTTTTAAAATAGGGGAGTTTACACCGTGAGTTTTTTATTTTTTATTGACACGGTGGCTTCAAATGAGCAAAAACAAAGTCGGTCATCGTGAAATCTGCGGCAACCTTATCTTACTGTTTTTTTTTATTGTGGGGAGTGTTGACAAGTCACATGCCCCATTGTTCGGGGTGAACAAACACGGCTTTGAGGCCGCGAGCTGGGACGTGCACGCGGGCGCCTTTGTCCTGTGCCGCGCAGAGCAGCGCCCGGGACCGCCGCTTCGGAGGTGAAAGATCCTCTTCAAAGAGCTCGCGTCTAGAAACCGCGTAACGAATGAAATACTCTGTCGCTTGCTGCATAAGCATCGCTTTTGTTTGGGTTCCCGTTGTTCAGATTCTAGGAAAATAAACAGAAGAGATGATGGTGTCATAAACTTTCATGTACCTCGCTGCCTGGTGAAACCTCTGGAAGGCAGGGTTGTGTTCTGGCTCTGCAACAGGTGTGCTTGGGGCACAGAGACCCCAGGATGGGCTTTTCAGAAAGTGGGTAACAGATTTTTACTTGAAAGTCTTTGAGATCTAAGTCTTTTACCACAAACCTGTTGACACTTGAGATGATGATAGTGAGCTTTATCGCTGCTGAAGTCATAGTTTTGTGGATCTCCTCTAAATTACTCTTGCTGTCTGTAAATCCCTGTAATCAGGATGTTTGTAGCGTCACTAAGATGAATGCAACGGAGACTGACTGCAGGAGCAAACTTGGGACGTGGAGGCTGTGGATGTCGTCATCCAGCTTCATCTGGGGGAGAACCCCATCGAAACTGCTGTGAGTTTTGCCTGAGAAGGAACAGAAGGAGTAGTCTCCCCTGCCTACAGTGACTTCGTTATGTTGTTGGTTTTAATACATCTAAGATGTAATGCCAGTGTAGCTCATTGTCTAGTTTGGTGTTTTTAATTAGTAGAATCGGTTTTTCCTCTTGTTGCCGGCTCATCCTCTTGCTTTTTTTCTCTTTGGCAACTAGTGCTTCCAATGTATTTTATACCAATATGAGAGCGTTCACCAGAATGGCCTCATGTTGTCGGGGCTCCATGGCAGGCACTACCAGGATGCTTTCCTGTGTTCGTATGTAATGGCACTAAACCTGGTAGACGTTTTCAAGCTGATAGAAATTGTTGTAGCTCTCCTGACTGTGTCTCCACGATGTCAGCTGTGTGTCTGCTCCCTGGTATTAGAAGACTTGCCCTGTTTTGGTGGCTTACAGGCAATCTGTGAAATACTGCTTTAATTTCAGCGCAGAATGACTGGCAAGCTTTTGGCATCCATACGTGTGGGTACTGGACAGTAATGGAATATATCCTGTGGGTTACTGTTCAGGGTTTTCAGACTGTTTTCTTTGAGCACGGCTGCAGTTTGTCTACACAGTTCTTTCCTAGGTACTGCTTGAATAGAAGGAATTATGGGATTACTTTCTGGTTTTAAATTCCCTGGATTTTCATAGGCTCATCTAGATCTGTGGTGCATCCCTGGAGACACGCCTCCGCTCCTCACACGCACAATTTTTGCCTCTCCGGGTTGACCTAATATACCTGTATGTAACAGATAACTGTGTTTACTTTACTTTTAGTTTACCTCACTGAAGATTTTCTGTCCTCATAATGATTAGGACAGAAAGCTGGTGTCAGGATTATCTGCTATTTCTGCCACTGGGTGACCTTAGCAAATGGATTAACAAATTTACCCATGCACCAGTGATTGTTTTAATACTTAACGAGAGTTTTTTCAGATGAGTTCAATGCCCTGAGATCTTCTGGCAAAAGGCTGCGTAGCAGTGTAAAGTGGCTTTTGTTTTATTTGTCAGCCTCTGCTTACTTGGAGTTTTTATTTTATGCAAGTGCTTCTTTGTATTCATACATTTTGTGCCTGCTTTCTAGTTTTCTATTATGTTGGACAAAACTTGGTCCTTCACGTTGGAGTGTTTTCTGATAGTGCTCACGCATGATGAAGAACCGTGCTGAAATTGAGGTTCCTTGGTTCATAAAGTTAGGCATGCTTGTGGCCTTAGTTACACGGAAATGCAATTTTATGTGAAGCTTTAAGATGCTTGCACTTTTTCCAGACCCTGGCAGCTCTTTGGAGGTGGAGAAAGGCTGAAGATTTTTGGTAGAGCCACTTCAGGGATGGGTTTCAGAGAACAGCTACACAAGCAGCTGCTTGTCCCAGCTACAGAGAAGGGAGCGGGGCTGGTGGGACCCCTAAACTGACCCTGCTCATGGTGGAACGGAGACACACACCAGAAGCTCCAAGCGGAGCTCTCTGAACCTCCCTCTCCGGAAAGAAGGTTTCTATCCTCCTCTGATAAACCGCTACAGTGATTTATTGGTCCTACAGACGTCATCTCTGGAAAACCTGCTGCTGTATTGCAGGGGGTGTATGTGTATTAAAATCCAAGTGGTTTTGCTGAACCGGTTTACAACATGACTCCACAAACGCCTGCGTCGTTGCCATTCCTATGGATAAACTACAGTTTATGAAACTATTTATAACAGATTCTTAGGTCAGCTTTGCTATCAGACAAAATCTTCGCAGACCGCAGTGGGCCAGCTCATAGCTAAGCCAGCCTGACACCAGCCTTTCTGTAAATAGTGGTTACGTTACTCATAGTGTCTGCATGGCTTGGATTTGTCCATATATAAAGCAGACATACGTAGTCATGTGCTTACAATTTCATTTGGGCAAGTCTTCCTTAATAACTTCCTAAATGACTCTTGTGTATAAACCTACAGTTAAGCCAATTGAGAAGCTTGTATGAAAATATTTTCTTTTAATGCGCTTTACAAAGAACCAGTGGTGTTTTCCTTGTCAGAGCTGCCTGAAAAATGAAATTTTAGTGAGTGTTTAATTTTGGGACATCTCTTCAGTTTGGGAATAGTATTTAAAGTTGGCATGCGTTTGGGTTTTGCTGTTGTAATCTGTGCTTTTGTATTGCGACTGGTCTTATTTTCACCGTACCCTGCACTGAGAAGTATCTTCTGATTAATTTAAAAAGAAAATCCTGCTAGCACTTTAATAAATCCCTTAAACTTTACAAGAATGTATTTACACTCGCTAGATAGCGTGACATGAAGTAAAAAGTGTGAATTTGCAGTGCGTTTGCTTTTTTTTTTTTTTTTGGAATGACTCCAGAAAGAAAGCCTCGTTCCTATTTAGTGTAATATATGTCTATATATCCGCAGATACAGCTGTTGGTGTAGTCAAGCCCTAATTGTTAAAAAAAAACCCCAACCCTTTTAAGTGTGATCCTTGGGTATTTTTAGAAGAGTTGAGTGAAGCCCTTTCTGAGTTGAACCATTTTCTTGCATTCTGAGGCAGTCTGCGTTTCCTTCGTAAGAAATATTATCGCTCCATTGAAGTCAATTCAGGTTCCCTGGAAATGATCCAACCTTCAGGAAAGAAAAATATTAGTGTGCGTGTTGAGGGAAAGGGTTTCCCTTTATTTCGGAATTTGCTTGTCACGTTTAGCAAGAGAGCCATTTTCAGATGCATTAAGGCTCTGTGAAACTAATTTTCAGGGCTGACAGTTTTCTAGTCTTGGGTTAAGCAAAAAGATTAAATCTAAATGTTTCCTTTTTTTTTTTTTTTTAAAATAGCTCGCGATATGTACAGTTGTTCAGTTGTAATTTGAGTGCCGTGTGTGTTTCAGGAGATCAGAAAAACGAACCGTTTCAAATGATGGCGGTGACGGCGGGGCGTTTTTAGCCTGAATTTGTTTCAGCATCTGCAATGCTTTGTTGCCAACCTAAATGTTGAGATGTAGGGAAGTAGCCTTTGCTTGGGAGTCTTAAATGCTTGCAATGTGTTGTTTATTTAGTTTATGAAGTTTGGTGCTGTTCGAAGGCTGGTTTTTATTTTAGCTGGGAGTTTTGGCAAAACGTATCCTAGCATATGTAGTCAGTCGTAAACAAGCTCGAGACCACGAATGCTTTAGTCCTGCGGCTGTATCAAAGTGTGTAAGGTTAAAATTAAAACTGTCTGAATATCTGTCTGTGCATGTGGATGCATCTTGGACCTGTGCTCCACCGAGACCTTCAAGATGCTCCTGTAAAAATTCCGTACCTCTGATCGTTAAAGCAGTCACTACCTAAATTTGTTACGACTTTAAGCTTTTAATTGAGGAGGGGGGAAGGCTTGCAGGTTTCTAGGCTTGATTTATGGCCAAAGCCCAGTGCTGCACATGCAAACCCAGCTGAGTTGACCCCCTGCGCTCCAAAGCGAGTGGAGCTTCGGCGATTTCTTTTTTTTGCCCCGTTTCATGCGCTTCCCTCGAGAAGGCAGGGATTTGGCAGAAGGCTGCCCTTCGGTAGTTGTATGCAGAGTTACGCGAGCCGGATCATTGAGTGATCGGTTTCTGTAGTCTGCAGGCAGGCTACGGAAGGGTGCCGTGAGAAAAAACTCCAGGATCAAGAACTGTTCTCCCAAGGCTGCTGAAGGGTGCCCAGGGCAGCGGGTGCTGGGTCAGGTTGTTGCCGCTGCTTGAGCGGCTCCGAAGGAGGTTTCAGAGGGACGACTCCTGACACCCGATGAAGGAGCTGTCTCTTCTGCCTGGCCTCGTGAAGAGGAAGACTGATCCATTTTACCCATTCTGTGTACTAAATGATACTTCCAGGGACAATCAAGGACTTCTTCATGAAAAAAAAACATGGTCCTGCTCTGGCAGAGGGGTTGGACTTGGTGATCTCCAGAGGTCCCTTCCAGCCTTAGCGTTCTGAGACAGGCTGCGTGGCCTCAGCCCAGGTCAACAGGAATGAAGCTGAAGCCTTGCCCCAAACAGAGGGGAAGCGGCCGCGCTCCTGTGCCTGGTTGAGACCTGCCCTTTGTTTTCTCCTCTCCTCTGATTTAGCTGCCAAACCCACCATGGGTTTCTTGCAACTGTCCCAAGTGCTTCTTTCGGTGCTGGTTCTGAACCAAGTGCCATCTTTGCTCTCCCCATCATTGCAATCCTAGAGCTGCAGTTTGGAAATTGTTATCTTCTTTTTAATATTGACACACATTTTGGATTCTTCACTTAGATTTTTAACATCTTAATGACTGAAAAGCTTGGTGGGTTTTGTTTGGAGCTAATTGTTCCTCAGGCAGAAATCAGACCTGAAATGTGTTCTTGAAAAGTTTGTGAAGGAAAAGCTCTCTGGTAGCATTTCCGAGTTGTTGAGACTAGCTTTGAATTTCCAGATAATGTAATTTTCTTTTTTAAAAGCGCTTCCCCCTTGCCCCTCCCCAGCAAGCCCTAAAGTATTCTTTGTGTGAATGTACTATATGATCTCTAATTATATGATCACATCCCACTCCGCAAATAGTGCAATACAATAACATAGAATTATTTCTAGGATCTTGCAGAGGTTTATTCAGCAGACTACCTTAAACCCTGCTCTTCCAAGTTGTTTTCAGTAAATCAGCTCTTCACCTCCCAGAAGCGTTGTTTACTGCAGCTCTGCCTTAGAGCCCGGGTTCAAAGCTTGTTAGAGAATCGGGGCTTAGGATGTCAGCTTTGAAAGTTGCCATTTAACTGCTCTTATACAACATATTCATAGTGAGCAGAGTACCAGAATAACAGTGAAATTGCTCACCTAGGCCTGCAGATGAATTACCATAATTAACTGCTTCTTCCCATGAATTGCACCTAACGAGGGCTGTGCTGTTGACTGGAAATAAATTGCATAATGCATTACTGTTGACTAAATTATTTACCTGCCTTAGAGAGAAGATGATATGAAAAGTCTGCAAAAGAAGTGCTTAGACCATTATGGAAATGAGATGGGGGGAGAAGGAAAGACTCGCAGCTAGAACATGGTGTAGCCTGGCTTTTGGGTCACCGGAGAGTGCTGTATCTTATTTACAAAATGCTGTGTGACGTCCTGGTTATGTATTTATCATGTTGCATTGCATAATGTGTACGTGGAGCAAGCAGGGTTAGATCTGCGCGTACAGCCTTGCGCCTGCTTGGGGGAAGAGTGATCTGTGTGGTTATAAATTGCTAAAACTGATATTTGTTTATTTGCTGCCTAGCTTTGGTCACAAAATATGCTAAGTCGAAACAAAAATGTGGGTTAACAATGTCAATTATAAAGCAAACTGGTCAATTTTTTTTGATGCTTGCTGTTCTGTGTTGACCTGTGAAGCCTCCTGTGTGTCGTGAGGCAGTTCAGGATTTCTAGGCTATATGCCTGGCCTAATTTTTTTTAACGTCTGACTTAGCCAAGAAGTATTTTAGAAGCGCGGTATTTGGATCTGGTATCCTGTTTTCATCATGTGGAATCCTTTAAAGCCCTATTTATTGGTTCTTATTATAAAAGGTGGTTCCACTATATGGTGATTACTTACACTAAGTTACCGGAGGGATCGTAAATAAATATATATGTGAGCCGCTCCATGCGTGAGCACTGGCAACACCAGAACTAACTGGAAGTGGCTGGAGATGGGCTCAGCTAGAGGTGGCTGGAGTGGTAGAGGTTGCTGTTCTTCTTGGGTTTGAGACTTTGATTTAGGCCTGATCTTGGCAATTGTTGACCAAACTTGAAAATCCCTTTTGTTCCCCGATGTTTGAAACGTGCCTCTCGTGCGTGGGTTGTCCGTCCCTCTGCCCCCGTCGCAGGCGCTGACTCGGGATGGGTGAAAAAAGCTGTGAGCGAGGTTGTGGCCCTCGCGGAAATTCGGTTGTTTGCGTAATTCCTTAGGGTTGTGATCCTGTGCCGGAAACGTGATTGCAATGGGAAAAAGCTTTGTAAAACCAACTAAGCTTGGGAAATTGGATCGCGTTTATTTGTACGTAAGTAGACCGCAATATTTCACGATCAGGATTGTATCAAGTAGACTCCCTTTTCTTGCCAGATTATCTGGAGCAGGTCAGCAAGGAAAACTAGTTAGCTGGGGGGTTTGCCTAATCAAAAATGTTCTTGAAAAGCTTTATTTCTTGTTCAGGAACATAGGCTTGAGGTTTGAAAAAGATGTGGCCTTTGTGTCAGGGGTGGGGATATTTTTTTTTTTTTGTGTGTGTGTTGAGCGGGGCTTGTCTGTAAAACCTAAGTCTGACGTAGGCAACCTCAATTTTTGCCTTTCTAATATACTAGACTGCTCAGGCTAGTGAGTCACAGTAGAGGGGTTGTGTGTCATACCGTTAAAAGTATAAATGTCAAAATCATGGTTGCTGGTACACAAGCAAGTGTGTAAATAGCAGAGTAAGCTTTGAAATAAAATACATTAACGTTCATCTAACATTTGTAACATAACAAATTATGACAAAAGATATATTTTGAAATAAATTTGGAAGGATTTCAATTTGTAAACGTTGGCTGGTATAACGAAGAACTCTAACTTAACATATTCCGTACCTGGATGGACGTTTCCCATTCATTTTCTCCAAAATTTCCAAAGGCTTTCAGACACTCGGTTGCGCAACGTGCTGCATAGCGAGGAGCGATCGCGGTACCACAAATATGTCCCATGCAAAAAATATCGCAGACGAAAAGATTTATAGTTTATTTTAAATTTTTTTTTTTTGTTTGCTCTATTTACGTTTTTAGAGCATTTCTGGAAACAAGCTGGATATTTCCGTGGAAAAGTTGTGAGATGGCAGTGGACAGAGAGGGAATCAGATGATGAATAATACAGTTTTTCAGACATCGGGTGAATCCTGAAGGACAGAGCCTTTCCTGTTGTCCTTCTCCCGCTGTTGTTTGTCACTGAGCTTCTGAGCTGTTATTTAGGAGAGAGGGATGTTGAGGAGAGGGGGATGATCAGAAAGCAAAGACCTTGGAAACACTCTGCCAGAATGTGAAATCTGAACCGGGGCAGTACCAACACGTATTTCCTTTTGGAGGACTGGGAGAGGAGACCGGGACTGAAAGAGTATAGAGGGAGGGGAGCAGTTGGATTAATTTTATTTCTTTCTCCTCTCTTTCAAAGCGTATCTCGAAGCATGTTCATCTCTGAGCACTCATGACGGGGATGCACTGAGTGCCCGGCCTGAACACGAGCGGAGCTTCACCAGCTTCCTATTTCTGTTTGTTAACAGTCAACTGTTTTATGATCACGAGTGCTTTACAGAATGCTGCCACCCGATGGGACACTGCTTATTGCCTGTGGGACAGGGATCCATCAGCGTTCTGGTCACACGACAGGGCTGAGTTGTGCGTGATCGCGTGTGGTTATAACTTCGGTGAAAAAAAAAAAGAAGCAGGAGGTGAATGGAAACAGAAAGCGTGTGTGGAAGCACTGATGTTGTTTTCTCCAGGAATAAGAATGATCATTTCAGTAACCTGTAGCACAATCGTCTGCAAATTTGTTTGCCTTTTCGGTTGGTTGGATGGAGGGTTTTTTTGTGGCACAGAAAGATTTTAAGAGAAAGGTCTCAGAGGGAAAAAAGAGCAAATTTTGTGAAAAGCCTTGGGGCAGTGAGAACCTATGCTGAAGCATGAGAAGAAAGGGGCAAGGCTTTACATTTAGGATATAATTATGGGTATGGAACAATTGTAGATTTGCAGGTGAGAAAATATTCTGGTTTGCATCATAGGGTGTTAAGTCCCAGTTAAGCAAGGGTGGAATTTGTCTTGGCTGACATCTGTCCATTTCTGGTGTAAGTGGCTTTAGACGAAGGCAAGATCTCTCAGTCTCTCTCTTTCTTTGTATTTTCAAAACATTTTCTGTTATTAGATTAAAAAATACAGGCTACCTATGCAAGCTGCTGGCTCCTTACATAAGTAATCGTATGATAAATACAATTAGATTGAACTTCAGCAATATTGAAATGATTTCCACAGGAAGTTGGCTGGCTGCCCAGACGTCTGACGTCATCTAGGCACCACACACTCGATCTTGGACAAACGTTTTTGGCACCGTCCTGTGAAAGTCACTGTGGTTGGGATCTGGATGGAAATTAGCTCTAAAGTCTGAGTGTTTACACCGAATGCCTTCCCAGGCATCTCCCTCCCCTTAGATACCTTCCTGCAAACGTCGGAGCAGCCCTCCCGGCCGCAGGCGCGAGGCGAGCGTTGCCAGTCCTGAGCCGTTACGCGTTCCTTCGTGTGGAACAAGAAGTTTCCATTCAGCTTTCCAAACTCTTGCTACGTGGTGTAATAATATGGGATAAGGACTCGGTTGTGGCCAACGTAATTCGTGGTAAACAGAGACAAGGAATGATGTCTCATTAAAAAATGTGGTGTGGCAATACGAAAATCATGTTTATTACCAGTTCTAGAGTTGTATAAATATAGATGCTAGACATCTGCCAAGGACTGCTTGAGTAGAAATACTGAAATCGCTTCTACTCAAGTTAATAAATCCTGGAGTTAGGAAGGAAAGTGGTGGAATGAGGGGTAGAAACAAGGCAAATGAAACAAGTGGTGGAAATACCATGATGGGAGAGGTTTCTTGAATACATTTTCACAAGGAGGTTGTTGTGTAACAATATTCAGTGTTTTAGGGTTTTGGCTGCTTAGGCTTGTTGAAAGGGCACGACGGAGTGAGCACAACTGCTGAAATCCTTGCGCCAAGGCCATGAATTACGCTTTTCCTTTAGGTGGTGAGCGCGGGCTGGCAGCGGCGAGAGCTGCATCTGCAGAGCAAGTGTCCCAACAGTGAGGAGCTCCCGGTGCTGTTCTAGAGGCATTCCCGAACCGGAGAAAGGTTTTGTGTCTGCTCCTTGCACATTGGCAGGATTTGGTCTTGAAAAGGCAACTAGTACTTATGATGGAGTGGGAGTTTTGGTGATTTTTTTTGTTTTGTTTTGTTTTAAACAGTGAATTCATCTCATTAGAATTCTCAAAAGAAACAAGTGTTCTCTTTGGGTAGTGCAGTAGCTACTAAGGAACCGAGTCATAGTCTAGATGTAAATCCTAAAGTAAAAGGGTAGTTTATTACCTGTCTATGTTGTCAGGCTTTAAAACATGAGCGAATAAAATCCCAATATATTGAAGAATGTTACAAATCTTCTTTCCCTGGAAAATGTAGGCAGAAATCTCTCCTGTCAAAAGCGGTCTCTGGTGGCCTGAACAAGGTGATAGTGTCCCCTGGGTGACCGTGTGCGTGTTCTTGCAGAAGTCTAACTGACTTTACCAATTGGAGAGAACACGAGAAGGTGCAAGTGCCACGTGGTGTAGTTCCACAAATAAGTGCCAGGCTTTCTCTTTTTAATAACAGAGTTGATTGAAATTAAAAGAAACTTAGAAAGTACATCAGGTGTCCTTCAGACTAGTTTGATAGAATTCTTATCACCGCTTTTTTTGTTTTTTAACCCAAAGACATACTTAACTCTTTCTTTCATGGTTTCGTGTGTCTCAGTTTATACCACTAGATGTTTATCTGCTGTATTTGTTCTTGAAATTTGCAGGATACTCCGTTGACCGCCGCCTATCACTCATCGCATGAATTTGTGTTCAGGATTTTTTCGCTTGCTTAGCAAAAAGCATAAGCTAATGCTGTGCTGTTTTCCGTTGAGAATGCTCCTTACTGCTTGAGCAAAATCAGTTTTGATGGTAGTAATGTTAACACCTGTCCCTTCCCTTGTTTGTGTTGGCTTTCCTCAATAAAAACTGTTCTTCACCCATTTCCAGTTTAACAACCAGCTTCCCCAACCTGTTCAGCTTTATCCGGGTCTGACACCAAACCAGTTTCTCTGTGGAGCATCCACCAGTTCCTATGTTCTGACCCTACTGTTGGTATATTTTGGTGGCATTTTTTAAGGTTAATGTTAGAGATTTCCTAAAAAAACCCTCAGTTGTGGACAACTTGAGCAGGACAAGGTTTTTGATCCCACAATCCTTCTAGCCTGACCTATTTTTTTTTTGATTTTTTTTTTTTCCCTTCCCCCCAAAGATACATTTTTACAATATGTATTTTGAAGTGCAAAAATTGCAACATTTTGGTGGTTGTCCAACATACCAGAAAACTCCCTGACTTGCTGACTGTGGGCTGGATGTCTGCTTTGATGTTCTGCGGATGCAAATGCTGATTTGTGTGTGCAAATCAAATAGTTGCATTCCGTTTAGTTTGAGTGGTGGAAATTATTCTAGTATTTAGTGAACCAGTATGATTACTGGGATGGGGGTGGCATGGGAAGACCGAGAGACTTCATTATTTATGGGGTAATTTTCATTTTGTGGTTCTTTATATTGGTTTATAATTAATTCACTGCAAGGTTCCTGTGAAACTATTTTATCTGAATTACTATTTATTTTACCTTTTCATCAACTGCCCCAACTCCTACGATAGACGTGCAAATAATTGAAATAAATGATATGCAAATAATTATTAAATAGGATGGAAATATAAGTGTGATGCAATTAAAATGTCTGAACTCTCGTCAATGTTCCCAAGCGGAGTCCTTGTGCCGGTGTTTTCCAGCTGCCTCTGCCCATGTCCTGCTTTCAGCATGAAATTTAGCGGCAACTTGGGTCAAGCAACTGGAGCGACCCTTTGCGTTAGAAAAGTGATCCAGATTGTCTTTCTAGGGATGCCGTCATGAGGATTTTAGAAATTCCGAGAGAAGACAACGCTATTCTTGTCGCTGCCTACCTTTCAGGCGTCGGATGGTTTAAATCTGTGGCTCTGCTGGGGTCAGAAGGCTGACTGTCTACTCTTCAGCGTCGGGCAGGGCTGCAGCTCCAACACCCCGTGCTCGGCGGGGAGGAAGGCAAGGCCAGAGCGTCGAGGTGGGGTTTGAGTTACGTGGTGAACTCTGACTTGGATTTGGATACACAGAGGGGTATTGTTAGGACCTTGGTCATAGGCAGGGCGTCAGGCGTAGAGATGGCCAGAGTTTTTTTTGGGATATCTCTGGGTCCATTTTCCTCTCATCACGGTTTTGTGATGCTCAGAATGTCTTGTCCTCAGCTGATACTAATCGTCTTGCTTGCATGGAAGTGTAGATCTGACTGTGACCTAGAACAGTGGATCTTTTAAAATCAGACTTCACTTCTTTTGAAAACAAGTGGCTCCTGGTGAAGTAAGAACTTCACTTGTGGTGATGAGACATACTTCATAGCTCATGAAATCCCATCCTGCGTTCCTGTGTGACCTGCTCTAGGGATCCTGCTCTGGCAGGGGGGCTGGACTAGGTGATCTTTCAAGGTCCCTCCCATCCCCTGACATTCTGTGATTCTGTGGCTTCCGATGTATCCGAGTTTGTGCCAACAGTGCATTTGGCTTTGGTCCCAGCCTTTACTGGGAGAAACGCTTGTAATGGTTTGGGTGGCTTGTGGACAGATGTGGGGAGAGACGGTCACTTATGTATTGTGAGCAGGTCAGGCTGTGCTTGACGGAAAAGCAAACTGGCCAACATCTTACATGTGGAGAGGGTGGGTATCGTGGATGGGAAGGCAGCTCATGGGAAGAATTGAATTGGCTTTGGGAACGGTCCTGGAGCGAGAAACTGTTGAAGTAAAGGTTGTGAAGATTGTTCTTTTGGGGGTTGTTGCTGAAGGATATATGAAACATTTTACTTTCATTAAAATAAACTCTATTTGAGTGTTGTCTTATTCGTACCTTATCTCTAACCACAATTGAAGGAAATTACTTTTTGTCCTTTTGGATTGCAGCGGGTGTGTCTGTGTAATAGCCGGTTTCAGGGTATTTTTTGAATTCAGAATGAATGGCCCAGCATGGTTGTTTAAGTAACGTACAGTGCACAGGTTTCAAAGTGGGAAGGGGAAGGTAAGGTCTCAGCACATGTGTGCTCACAGTGGACTCAGCTGAGAAGAACATTTAATGGTTTCATTAAAAACTGTTGAGACCTAAGGGGATATTTGCTTAAATTAATTCACCACATTAATTTCTAGATGACATTGTGTAACGTGGGTATACAGAATACACTGTTGTTTCATTCTTCAGCGTGGACTAGTGGATGTTTAAAAAGTGATCTTCTCCATCCAAGAGGCAGCGTGTGAGATTGCTTGCCCATTTTTTTTAAAAAATTTTTTTTTTAGACAATCTGTAAGACATAATTGCTCTTATAGTGGAGTCTTTTTTTTTCTGGAGTATGTTCTGGAGACAGTAAGTAGGGATGGCAATTTTTGTTGGGTATTTTGGAGGCTTTCTCATTGTCCTCATCCTTGTCGAGATGGACAGAACAGTCACATTTTAAGGCAAAAACGTAGTCCTGTTTGGGAGCTAATGCGTTGTGTTACTCCACAGCAGCCTCTAAGCAGTTAAACGATAAGTGTTGATGGTTGCAGTACCATGCTTCAATTTATTTGAGCTTGCAATAAGTCTGTGTGTGTGAGAGAGTATTTCTGGTGCTTTGTGTTTGGGACACATATTCATCATAGCACATTTCTCATTTATATGTCTAGTGTCAGACTTAGACACGGAACAGTTGTGGTCCTTCAGAGAACGTGTGGTCAGAGTTAAACTTTGTGCAAAGGCAAGTGGCTTTTGGTGGCCTTCCCCTAAAAAGCGGGGAACAAGTTGCTTGGAAGTTGTTGCAGATTGAGACCCTGCAACACAATCTTGTGTTATCTTGGTTACCTGCCGTGGCAGTACGGGCTCTTGAGTTCCTTTAGTTTTAAAATTTTTTTTTAGGAAGCTTCTTTTTTTTGTCATGCTGATAATCTCAAGAGCCCATGCTGAATGGTTGCAGTTATTTGTGCAAAATTCAGAGTGAAACTTACCTTCCTTTCTCAAGGAGCAAACGTGCACAGATTCAATACTGACTGAGACCAGATTTCTCCTCCTCTGTCATCATCTTGTTAATCATAATTTCTGTTTGTAGCTTGGGGGTGGTGGTGTCAGTTTACCCAACAAATTAAGGAAAGAGTAGCGGGTGGAGAAGTGTGGGAATGGGGAGAGACTCTGAATCTTTGAATTGTTCAGTGTGGAAGGGATTGGATTAGTTTTCTTTGCTTCTGACTTGTAGTTCTGGGTCATCTTGTGCAGCAGCGTGTGGTTGGATATGAGGCAGGACGTATTCTTGATCAGTGGTGACTTCCTGTTGCATTTCATTGAGCTGTGTGTTCCTGGAAATAAGCTTTGAGTGGCAGCAGGAGATTTTGGTACTTTTCTTCTAGCTATCCTGAGCAATAACTGCAGACAGATGTATGATTTTGGAGAGTGGGTGTTTAAGAACCCTAAATCTCTATGCTGCCCTTCGGGCTTTCTGCAACAGTTGCCCTTAGTATGTGGCCAAATGGAAAACGACAGTCCCATCTGCATTCTCTGTCCCAGTTTTAATGTGATAGGAAGACTAGGTAAGTTGCCTAAACTACCTAAAAACTCCAGTAAAACTAGACTTAGGCCAGGGCTCCATGTTCATGCTAATGAATGCATTGGCAGTGTCCTTTTTGACTGTCCTACGCCTAGGAAGTCAGTGAGGGCATGACGTGACCGATACCCTGCCTTTGGAGGAGGAGAGGTAGTGTCTGATTAAACCAGGCAAATGCCAGATCACAGCTGCTCCTTTTAGGCTTTTTTTTGTGTGTGTGCAAATTCAATCTGGCAACATAATTTTGTACCAGCTCCTCCCTTTGTCTTGTGTGGTGTTTTGCGTTCAGCTGAAAGAACCCTTGACCTGACTCAGCTGGATTCCTTGGTGTGGTTGCGGAGAAAATGGGAAAAGGCTCACATTTGTGGCAAAAAAAAACCCCAAAACCACCTTTCAATACAAGGAACGGCATTTGTAATTGCAGAGAGTTTAAAATTATTACAGCAGTGTGAGGAGAAACCATCTCTGTTAGTCAGTACTAGAATAAGGCATCGTATTTCTCTAGTATTCTTCTCAAGCCGTTCAGTCTTCAGATATAGAAGGAAAAAGTGTGTTGAAGTTTGTCCTTGCAGTCCTTCTACAGTGGATCCAGTCTGTTGCAGTGGATTTGCTGTGTTGTTACAATTCGTGAGGGTGCTGGGTGAGATGTATTTTACCACCACAACCATGGTGGTGTACTGTAGCTGTAGTTCCTTTGTCTTCTTAGCATGGTGGTAGTCCATGGGCCAAGGCTCTTGAGACTCCAGGCTCCTGTGGATTTATCTGGTGTCCTCTGAAACTTCACCACAGCTGGAACGAGTTCCATCGAACTCGGGGGTAAGTGAGAGTTTTCTTAATAAAGAAACAAACTCCGTGACTTTTTCTGGATGTGAACTTCTGAGACAGGCGCGCGCAGTTAAGGTAATTTTAAAGAAATGGAAGGTTTGTGCGAGTGGCGAACTCTGCCATCTCTGCATGGTTTGCTCACCGGATCCGCTGTAGGCAGTTTGCAATCTGTCCTTCAGCCTGGCTCTTAATGGGCAAGCGTTCACTGCGTATCCTCCTGCTAACTACCGCAGGCACTTGTTTGCTCCTCTATGGCCCGTGGCACTTGAAAGTGTGCCTCTGGAGTGAGGAAATGAGTAGTCATTAAACTAGAGGAAACTCGAAAAATAGCTTGCTTCAGGCACCGTATTGCAAGGTTGTTTAATATTATTTTTCTTCTGAATAGGAGAACAAAGCCACAGCAGTACAAAAGTTTTAAAGGCCTTTTCCTCACTGCAGTTACTTGTTTGTTTCTCCCCCCGCCCCCCCATGGTGTATTGGTATATTATGCAATTTTTTGGCTGCTATCTTGCCATAGATACTGCTTTAGCGAAGACAAAAATAGCAACCTGAGTAATACCGTATGCCAGGGACGGAGCTGGTACCTTCACTGGATCAGTATATGAAGCTCTCGCTCTCCTGTTGCGCGGTGGGACGAGTGATACGTCGACCTCTCCTCTGTGTTTGGTCACTGGGTCCAGGCTGGGCGTTCTCCCGTGCCCGGGGCATTCGGTTGCTTTCCCAGGCACACGAAGGGAAGCTCTGGTGTTCACCTGGGGTGTTCACCTCAACTGCTTGGCGCTGCGAGGCTTGGCCTGAGAGGGAGGAGAAAGTGGCACCAGCCCAGGGGAAAAAAAAAAAAAGCAGGGAGGTATCAGGCATTTGGGGTGGTGAGATTTTAGAAGAAAGGAGATGGTGGCAAAGGCCTGGGAGGAAACTGGCTGGAAAGTATCAAGGCAGTAGACAGAGGTGGCAGAGGGTGAGGAGCTGGCAGAGGAGAAGCTTGTTTCAAAATGACTGAGACCATTTGGTTTATGTTAACACATTCTACTTCACAGTTTGAGAGGAGTGCAAATAAACTAGGTCATCTCATGCAAGCCTTGTTAAGAGAAACATGAAAAAATGGCTAAGTGTAGTGAGAGAAACCACGGGAAACATCAAAGATAGAATTGTTTGAATGATTTTATAATTTTTGAAATGATTATTTTTATTGGATGTGCAATGTTAACTTAGTGAGGCAACATGGATTTTATTTTCTGTGATCCTATAGTTAATGATTGTCTTGCTGCTTTTGGAGACTGAAAAATAACAGTGGTCGAGTGTGGCTAGGGCTTGGAAATATCCGTGACTCAGTAGGCAGTACTTTAAACAGATGCGAGACATCTCGGGGAAAGGATATAAAACTATTTAACCGTAAAACAGTGAAACCATAAAGCCTTTCAGTGTGTTTACCAAAGTTCTTGTAGGTTCATGCGCAAAAGAAAGAAACCTGGTACTAGGGAATCTCATTAATGTCTGTCTTAGTCAACCTCAAATCTGTACCAAAAATGACTTAAAAATATGAATTTATTAAGATGTTACTGCAATGCCCTGGGTATTGTGGGGAAGTTGCTCCAGTGAATTAACGGAGGCGTGTTTGCTGAACTTCCTTACGCAGCCGTTCCCTTTTGCTGCCCATAGCAGGAACTGGATGACTTTTTTTCCGGCTCTTGCAGAATAAAACATTGGACCAGGAGGCAGATTAGGCTCTAACAACACTTGCATTAGAGCTGCTACAGAAATGCACAGGAACCAGGTCTGTGGCTTCCCTGCAGGTTTCTGGTTCGTCACAGCTACCTCGTCATCCTCCGTAAAGTTCAACCCTTGAGAGAAAATCCAATTACTTTTTTCATGGTAGTAAGGCGAGGTGTGGAGACGAAATAACCGTGGCAGCCGAGGGAGGATTTGACAGTCTTCAGTCTCCCTCGCTGTCCTTTCCCTTCTGCTGCCACGGGCGACACGGAGCATCTCTCTCCCTGGCAGCAGCAATGAGTGGTGCTGACACCTTTCTTTGTGCGCTGGACTCAGCATCTTATGTCCTTGAAGTAGAACAATTCCAGAAGCCTGTCCTGCTAATGAGAAAACAAGCTTACCTCTTTGTAAGTCTTTGCTAGAAGCTTAGTGAAGTGTCTGCTTGGGTTCAGGAGGAAGGTCATCTCTGCAGTCAGAATCAGTGACGGCAGAGTTTCGTTAAACAGGCGAGAAGTCTCCAGTTCGTGTGGGAGGAACCCAGCAACAGCTGAGCGAGGTGATGGGAGAGCTTTTTAACATGGGGAACGTCATGGTAAAGGTAGTCAGGGAATGAATTTTGTTACTCTAACGCAAAGACTAAAGGCATCAAATGAAACCAGAAAATTATGTCCAAAATAAACACAGGTATTTTTTTTCCTGGAATATTCCTGCAGAGTTCTGTGCCTCAGAACATGGTAATGCTGCATTTCAGAAAGCCGTTATATATTTGCATGGAAGAAAAATTTGCCTGGAGCTACTGAATACACATTTTTTGCAACTGGTGTGTAAAAGACGACTTTTGAAAAGGGATTCACAGGAGACTTGTAAATTTGGGAGCACCTCTCATAATGAGCACTGTGTGAGAAAGCTTGCTGGTGCTCATTTGAAAATATATCAAGTGCCTCATTAGCTGTTTGGAGGTCGCTGAAGTTGGCTTTTTGGTACCAAATCAGGGATGAGCAAAGTGCAAAGGCCCTTCTTGGCTGTTAAAAGCCTGGTGAGTGTGTTATGGTTGAAGTATTAGGAAGTGAAGCTGGTGAAGGAGCACAAAGAGATGCGGCAAGACAAAAGATAATGAACTTTTGAGAAGGATTCTAAGTGGATCTGAGTGGGGCAGGCTTGCTTTTGCCAGGACCAGCATGAGCTCAGGTGTGAGATAATGAACATCTGGGTAAGAACTCAATTTATGTGGATGGATGAATGGAATAGGCTGTGGTTTAGAAGTGCTGTGCAGAAAAAAATGCAGAATTTAGGTATAACCTAGTTGAATCTATAGTCTACATGAAGGTAGAAGTATATAGACCTGTTTTATCTACAGGAGCACTAGAAGCCTTGTGCTTGTAGAATTCAAATAAGTCACACAACGTTCATCATACAAGCATACTGAACTATCTTGGAGTATTAGCAAACTGGGATGGGTTGAAGGTAGAGCTGCTATTCAAGCTTGGGAAGACACTGGTGTTAAAGTTTCTTGCTTCTTTTTCTTCCCTCTGGATGCTCATGTTTTGACTTTCTCTTTGTGCAGCTGCTGTTCTGTTTCCCAGCACAAGATAACTTGGAGGGGAGGGCATTTGGTTCATTGCGGGTCCACGTGCTTAGCTCGCCTTGCGTCTGGGGGAAACAGCAGGGCTCGTTGTGTCCTCAGTATGCTTTGATTTTCATGCTTAAAAGATGTGCTTCTATATAAAATTATCCAGTGTGTGCATATATACATTTATATAGAAAATATGTTTATGTGAACATGTTTCTTGGATAGATTTGCTTTGGTTTGGGTTAGAAATAGCAATTATGTGTTCACAAATTGCCTATTACATGTGCCCAGTATACAAATTTCCAGTAAATTTGTAGCAGTTTGCTCAGTTCCAAGCATGTGTGAGCATGCACATTCAGGTTTTTGCAAGTGGAAATTAATTTATGTTAAAGACCGTATTAATGAAAATTCAAATAGTCACTTATAGGACTTTGCAATTGCTTGATTTTTAACATGCTTGATAAAGAAACAGAGTTAAATATAAATTCAAGGAACTTCAATGTTAAATGAGCATAGATGCTCATTGCAGTCACCAGGCGACACTTTTTCATGCACGTAGTGTTTACGTTTGCAGCGTGCCCTGTAGAATGTGCCCTTTAAAGTGCCAGTCGTGGCTTAACTGTGGATGCAGGAATCATAATTTTCAGTTATTTTGCTGAGGACTCTGCACTGGCTGTTTTTGAAAACAAAAAACCCAGCAGTACCTACTGTGCATGGACCTGCTGGTGTCACACTCTCTAACCAGGGCTACTTTACTTTATAAAAAGAACTGGTGAAATAATGTTTTGAAGGTTTCAAAGTCAAATACCCCAAAGGCAGAGTGCAGACAAACCAGTGTAAGACCGAGAAGGCAGGTGGATACGAGACACTGCCAGCGCTGAGTCCCGCGGACTCTTCCCTGCGGAGCTGCTCCCTGGCCGTGGGTCCCACCTCGCGACCACGCAAGGGCTCGTCCTTCCTCGTAGCAGCACCTGTGCTCATCCTTGCTGAATCGCGGTGGGTTCCTGGTCCTTCCTGATGACAGCCCTGCCCTCAGGCGTGGCTGCTGGTTGCCCCCAAAGCAGCGTCACCTGCAGGCTTGGTGAGAGTGCACTGCCTGCTCTTGTCCGGGTTCTTGACAGAGATGTTGAATATCAACATCTCCCAGGTTAGGTGGCTGCAGCGTCTCATGTGTTATTGGCCTCCACGTCAGTAACAGAAGAACCCGTGATGAGGTGAACCCATGATGGTGGAGCCCAACCATCCCAACCACGTCTCTGCCCATCTGGTGGTCTCTCATCCGGGTGGCAGCATCCCAGACCGGACGTGTGAATGTTGTGGCAGGCGGTGTGAAGCCTTGCTGAAGTTTGGGTTAGAGCCTCTGCTGCTCTCCATTTTCTAGAAGATGGCACAAGATCTGCCTTTGTGCAGCCCTTGATCTCCACAAGCCTTCTAATGTGACAGTGGCCCTGCGGTGGCGCTGGCTCGCTGCCCCCTCGGTCACAGCCCGTCTGGTCCCGTGGGCCAGGTACTGAGCAATCCTGGATGCGATCCTCAGCCTTATCTCCATCCGCTGTCACTAACTCATCCACCTCCTTCAGCAACAGGCCCACTTTTTCCCTGTTTAGCCTTTTACTATTCTTTGCAGCATTAAATGTCAAACTATTTACTAAGCATTTTCATGAAACGTTGGTTTGAAAAGTTGCGGTTTATCAGTGAAATGTAACACAGTATATGTTATGCCCCAATTATCTGTGCATTAAGTGTTCTCATAAAAAGTCTAAACTGAATTTTAAAATTTTTTATTTAATTATAGACTTACATTTCAGCATGTATTAGGCCACCCACTAAGTGTGAGGGCGTTCGAGATTGCTCCCAAAGATCTACCAGTTGCTCCAGGAAAGCCTTGTTCTCCTTGTCGTCAACGTGATGAATTTTACAGGAAATTTTCCTACAGAAGTGTTAGCAGCTTTCCGTTGACTTCTCTATCTTGTCTGAAAAGTTAATTTTAAAAACGTAAAATCTAATATTTGAAATAACCTCTTGTTAGAGAGAAGAATAAATATTTTTCATTTTTATTTAATATTTAAAGCAAGCGTGTGAATGTTTTAGGTTATGAATGTGTGCATTTGTCTACTGCATAGTAGAATACTCAGCATACATGTGCTTTTATTAATTTTCCTGTTATGAAAAAACCACCTTGGATGCCTAGCCAGAACAGACTTTTACTGTTAAAAGCAGCGTGTTCATTTGTATGGGTTGCTGCAGCTGGAATTTTTCGAATGCGGACTGTGGTGGCCATGGTAATGTGTTTACACAGTGTAAAATTTCAACTTGAAGTGTGATGACTAAAATAATTGATCATCAGCTCTTGTGCTTTGCATAAGAAGAGCAGTTCAGGAAAGCTGGATGTTAAATAAACATCCTGTTGGGTGAACAGCATTTCTTTTTCCTCACAACTCGTCAGTGAAACAAGAACTAAGAGAAGAGCTTGTGTTCTCACGGCCAGGTACTGTCCAAGGAGGGTAACGACACAGTCTCTGGGACCTGCTAGACCCGTATGCCTCAAATAGATTTCCCATTACTTTCTTCTTAGTGTTAAAATACAATCTTTCTGCCGACAGATATGCGTTGGTAAAAATAGAACTAGGAAGATCTGCCGCATGTAATTTCTGGTTACTAAAGTGTGTTCTTTCTCCATCCGTGCCCTTCTGGGCCTTGCAAAGACTTTGGGGGTTCCTGCAGGAGCTCAGGGGTCGGCAGATGCAGGGGGTGAATGAACAAAATTCAAGACAGCTCCTTAGAACTTCTCACTGATTTTGATCATCTTGCAGAAGAGTAAAAACTATATAGAGTTTCTCTTTGTTTTAAAGCAATATTTACACTGCATCTCAGATGGCTACAATAGAGCATTCAAACACCAGACAACATTTCCTCCTCCTTTAAGTTCTGTAATTAAAATTGTTACAGAAGCTGTTGGACTCTAGAGATTCCCATTTAATTTGTGGAAGTCAATAGTGCATTCGAGATGTTTGATCAACCCGTGTTCTGGGACCATCATCTTTTAGAAAGGCACCCGCAGCACCTTGCCCTGTGCACGGGCCGGGGAGAATGACGGAAGAAACAGCTCTCCTGCCAGAGCGATGAAACTCGCGCTTTATTTTGTTGCGGTGCGCTTTCTGCTCCGAGTAAAGAAACGTACCGTCTTGGCGCCGAACCCATCCACAGCCCAGCTGGGGGAAATCTCTTAGAAGATGACGCGGGAGTCTCACGGAGGTGTTTCGCACCCCGGTGTCTTTGTTTTCCCTGAGCGCTGTAGCTGGGACAGGCGTGAGAGCGAGGCAGCTGCCACAGAACCAGCAGGTCGCAGGGGTTTGGGTACAAGCGGCGGGGACGGGGAGCGTGTCTGGCAGGGCATAGGCAAGATGAGTACAGGACACCCCACGTTTCCCCTCCCTTTTATTTATTTTTCCCTCTTCCTTTTGGCAGTCTCTACCATCTCTAGTATATCTCCGTATGTCAAAATGATCAAATCAGGAATGATCAATTTCTTGGATTTTTTTTCAGCTTTTCTTGATTCTTTTCCATAAGGAGTCCTTCAGGGCTTCTAAAGATCTCATTTCTATTCTTGTGATAGCAGATGCTTTTGATAATCTCCTTTTTCTCCAGCCTTGATTATTCTTTTTCTGTGTTGTTTGTTTCTTCCTTTTGGCAATTACATCTTCAGTTTTGGATTATTTTAAATTTTTATTGCCAAAACCAAAACATAGTAACTTTCTGCATTTGCTTCCTTATTTTCGTGGGGCTGCAAGCCCCCTGCCCTTTTGGCATCCTAGTTGCCTGCAGATGGTAATTCATATTGTCTCTCAACTGCAAGATGTTTTTTCCATGTTTGTTTTCAACCGATCGTTTTTGTTTGATAGCATTTTCTATTACGTGGCACAGCAGCATCCTAGGAAAAAAGGATTTTCTCCTAGTGCTCTAATGAGTTGTTTCCTTGGCTTTCTCAAACGCAGTCCCTTTCATAGAAACAGTCCAGTAAGCGTCCTTGTGGTGTGGATGTACATCAGGATTTGGCAGATTCATTCGACCGTGTTTGGAAACTTCTTGGGCACTAAACTGAGTAAAAAAGTGAACGCGACAGCAAGTTGATGGAGCCGGAGCGACCGTTAGACGCCGATCCCGTCTTGCTGGATCCTTGTATGCACGTTCTGCCGAGGGGCTCCAGTGTCTGAGCTCAGTTACTTCACAGAAGGAATGACTTGGCAGAATGCAAATCCCCAGCATCTCCAAAGAGGGGATGATCTGACATGAGGCTTTGGTGCTACAGTCTAAAGATTTTTAAAGTTACTGTGAGTAAAATCCTTACAAAACTAGCAAAAGGGTTGTATCTGCTGATCAAAGGGCACAGCCCTCTTCCGTTGGCATCCCCAACCAGTGATATTCAATGCAAAGTGAATTTTCAGAAAGCTCTTTAAAAATTAAAATGACAGGGAATGAAAAAGCCCAGAGATAAAACCTTAGGGATGGCATTTATTTAATAAAAGTTTTTACTTGAAATGCAAAAAAACTGAATATCCATTAGAAAACAGTATCTCTGGTAGGTGTTTTTTTCACCACACTTCCTATCTGAAGATATGTGAGGTTTAGAAATGCTTGATTTATAACCTATTTTGTTTCTTATATGAACATCCGTTTGATTTATCTCAGTGTTTGATACTCTACAATTTACTGTATTTTAAAAAAACCCAAACAAATTATTGATTTCTACACCAAAGTATCATGTGGGTTGTATTGATCTTTCAGGGTCATTCATGTATGTAAGACAGTGAAACCTAAATTCAGAATATTTTTATAATGTCTATATTTTATATTATTATTGGTTTCTTACTTGTTACTGTACAAATGGGAACAACTTTATTCTTCTTTTGACATTGTGGTTAAAATCAGTGTTTCTTACTGATGTTCCAGAGGGGATACAGTGGAGGAGCTCTAAAGAAACTTTGGGTGCGATGTACGAGTTAATTGTCAATGAGTTGTGATTTTATGATATCCAAAGTGAACTTTTGGGGAATGCTTGCCTGCAGAAGCAAGACCAAGTGTGGTGCTGCTGCATGTGAATTATGGGAGCCAAGCAGAAAAAGATTTGTTTTGAATGCATACCAAATATAAAAATAATTGCAGGTACGATGGAGGTAGGCTACTTTGTGTGGCAATTGCCGTCTTACTCTCTTCTTTCTCAGTGTAATTACTTCAAGATCACTATAGACTGAATACAATTTTGGTTTTATATAAATATTGAATATCTGCTGAATTAGAATTACACAATGAAGCTGAACTTAAAAAAACACATAACAAAGCAAAACCTGAAGACGACTGTTTTTGTTTTCTAGTTACTGGTAGTGCCTCAACACTGATCTCTGTTTTTCTGATTTTTGTGTTCTGTGGTGTGTGAAGATCAGTCACTGGAAATAAGGCCACAAAATTGACTATTGCAAAATAGATCAGGCTTATAAATTGTAGAGATTTGGCAATCGGATATGTTAAAGTTCTCTTAGAAAGCCGTACTTTATCAGGACAGGAGAAGCAGTAATTCCACCGCTTGAGTACATTGTTCAGTGCCTGCTCTTTCTCTTCAAGTGCTGATTTGATTTCCCCAGGTGGAAAGATGAGTGCGCAGAGGATATTACAAACCTTTCCCTTTTTCAACCTAAATCCCAGCGTGAGTGCTGTCGGTGGGTAATCGCTGGCCTCGTGGCGGGGCGCTGATGCCCTCTGCGAGGAGCCGTCCCCTTCGGTTCCGTGCCGCCGCCGGCCCTGCCCGCTGTGTTGGTTGCTCAAGTGTTGGCTGCCCCGACATGGGAGAGCTCACCCCGGGGTTTGTCAGCAGCGCTCAGGACTGACTGAGAGAGGTTCGGGCTGACCTCAGGAGCAGCCTTGATCCACGCGTGGTTTTTGAGCGTTTGTCAGTGTGCGCTGTGGGGTGTCCATCACCTCCCGTTACCCCTCTTGCTGCTCTGTTCGCTCTGTTGGGGCAGTTCTGTGCTCCTTGTGTGATGTCTCTGCCTTCATCCCTAAGCTACAGGTACGTTATATCTTTGCTACAGGTACATTTTATATCTTTGCTGCAGGTACATTATATCTTTGCTATCTTAGCACACTGGGACTTGAATTCATGGTTGGGACCCGAGTGCCGTCACCGTACAAATAATTATAATAAATGCTATCATAGATAAGTGACACTCTTTTGTCATGGCGTAGGAGTTTCCCTGAATACCAACATCTAAGAGCTCCTGATCTGTCATATGGCTGTTAGAATCAAGTACTTAAACTTCCCTGATGGTTGGTTTGGTGCTGTTTTACCTCTGAAGGAGCTCAAACCACCTCGGGGTGTGGATATGTCCTGCCAGGGTTTTCCTTGAATGGGTTTTAACAGCTTGCATCCAGAAAGAGAGAGACTGCTTACTGCTGCGTACCTCTGCTACCCTATTTAAAATCTTTTTTCTTTTGGAAGTGTCGGACTGCTCTCTGAATACCAGGGCTTTTTATAGATGTTGCTTTAAGGCCTTTCAAGCCATAATTTTATACATTTGACTAGTTAATACCAGAAGAAATGTCTGCTACGTCCAGGGTGGATCTAAGGGAAAACAATTCGATCAACACGCAGAAGCCATTGTTTGAAGTAATTGGTTGTAATTTTGTTTTGGATTTAGAGAAATCAAACTTTGTCGAGAAAATAACTGTGCTGTGATCTGTTAAAATGTTTTCATTTGCTACTAGTATTGAGCTGCTGTAGTAAAACTGTATTTCTTCCACTAATCAGGCTGATTTTTGGCTTTTGTTAAAGCACGTGACTTAGGTTTCTTTACTGCAGATGGTTTCAGTTTTCATGACTTTTTATGAAGTTGCAAGTTGACAAAGAACATGGTTTTTATTTACTGTGTCAAACTGCATTTAGCTGGAAGTGGGTATCTAAATCTTCACTTGTTTTCACTGTTGCCATGTATTGGATAAAGAGGGACTATTGACAAATGCTTTGGAGTTTAAAACTAGGAAGCACTATTTTGTAAGTAGTGAAACGAACTGATTTTGTTCTTCAGTATTTCAGAATTAGTGGGGGATTTGTGGTCTCACAATTGGCAGATAAACTTCTCATCCTTTGAAGGTACAGAGTAAATTCGAAGTACTGAAGCTAGTTGAATACAAACTAGTTGGGTTATTAAAAATAATTTCTATGCCACCATAAAAAGTTACCACTTAACACTTAATAAATGCTCTTTGTGAACGCTATGTCTGCGATTTCCATCAGCTCCATCAGTGGTTTAGCTTTCTTTAAAACTTAATGTATTGCTTGAATATTTTATTTGTCTGAAAACGTTATAGTGGCTTAAATCAGATTTGGGCATAGGTTGCCAAAATTGTAAATTGAATTTGAAATTAAAATTTAAACTCAAGTCTTAGCAGGTGGAGTATCTTTTGAAAACCCCCTGGCCCAGGCGTTTCTGTTCCTGCTGCCGGGGCAGCCTCGAAGTGCTGTCGGGATGAGCTGTCCTGGCATAAGGGCGCCCTGAGCGCATGAAGCAGAACTTACCCGAGTGGTTTTGGCCCGTCTGAAACACCGGGTTTAACTGCTGAAGCTGTAGGTAGTTTGATTGCGGGTTGTGCTTTGACCGCCGTTACTTTTCGAAGACATGAGAGAGAGGGTCATGAATTATTTTTGCCTGCTTGTCTCTAGCAATCCCTGAGTTACTCTACGGAAAGTGGAAACAGTGATGTGTGATTTCCTGTAAATTGCTGTTGCGTTCCTGAGTTTTGAAGGTTCACTTATGCTTGAAGAATCTCCCGTGCGACTTGATGCAGCCTTTCCCTCAAGGAGCTTTTTACAAGCAAAGCGGTGTGTGTCAGAGCACGTGAGCCCTCTCCGTCCGACTCAGCTCTTTCAGGGCATCAGTGAGATTTCCAGATGTCTCTGAGATCTGGCTGATATCAACCGATGTCGTGTAATCTCCACCTTAAAATTATATGATCCGAGACAAACTGCATCATTGAAAAAGCTTTGCTTTCTTAAGGGAAGAATAATCAGCCACGTACCAGAGATGCTGCAGTGGGATTCTGTTGTTGTCAAAACACAGTGAATAATTTCAATGAAAGAATAACAAAAGATTTTTTTTTTTTTTTTGCAAAGCTGAAAAAAATTACTCTTTAAAAAGAACAAACAGAAACGCTTCTGTGGTTTGCCCTCTTCTTTTTTATTCCTCTCGTGCCGTGATTCCCCGTGAGGCAGTGGTACCGGGCAGGAGCCGCACTGGCTGCGGGCAGCCAGAGTCACTGTGCTCGGGTTCTCTCTGGGCACCGTTATTTCCTTTTGTTTTGTTCTGGTTGGTTAAAATAACAAGCAGCGAGGTTGAAAATTTATTGTGTGGTGTCCGTAGGGTTTATATTTTAATCTTTGCCATTTCTAAACATAATTAATACCAATATAAAAGTGTCTATACTCTGTATCTTTACCAGAATTTTTCAGTTCACTATGCCTCAGTTGTGGCTTTTGGGGTCTCTTTGGCTGTGAATAACTCATCTGCTTATCTCAGGCACTGGGAACGCTCCCCCGCTCCTCCAGGCTGTGAGCAGCCACACTCAGGTCCATCAGAATCGTGGTATTTTTGTGCAGTGGACAGGGCAGCAGCAAAGGCAGTGCTGGAGCTATCTGTTGGGACGCTTAGGAAATGTCTCTTCTTTAAACTTGCTGTATGTCATTGTTAATTCATAGTTAGCAGTGAGCAATGGTTAATTTGAAAAAGGGACAAAAAAAAAACCCCAACAAACCCACAGGAGGGTTTGGGTGGAGTGCCTCAGACGTGACTGCTGAAATGACCTCACCAGGTCGAGTCCTCTGCTAACTAGAGATGGGCAGGCTGGTTGGATCCTCAGCCCTGTATTTCTGGTTTGTTGCTCAAAGAAATTCAAATATTGCCTTTAATATTTTGCAACTGCATCTCTCTTTCTAAAATGTGTCACATGAGAGATTTCTACGTGGAGAGTTCCACATGAAACCGAAGGGCCCTGTTGGCAGTTTTGTTACCAACTAACGAAAGCAAAAAAGCTAAATCCCTGAGTTGCCATTGCAAGCCAAGAAGTAAACCTCTGTCAGTTTACATTCCCCATCGTGTGTGTGCAAATACCGAGTTTCATTACCCGCCGTTGGTAGAATTCACGTCTGTTGCCTTATCTTAGCGTACAGGGCGTGCGGGGACAGTGGAATTTTATGCAATGGTGGGAAGCTTCGTAGGTCACTTTCGTAGGTGTATTGCTGACACTTTATGCTATTGCTGCTTCTCTGGTGTGGAATATTTACACTTTGCCCTGGCTGCGTGCTTCACCCACGCTTGTCTTTGCCCTGTGAGGCCACGGGTGGTCTGTGCCTGGCCCCTGAAGCCACACTTTGAAATTTGGGAAGAGTGTCTGGCGTGTGTCGTTTTTGAGAACTGGCAGTTATCCAGGTCACTTCAGTAAAATTTACTGCAAAATTCTTCAGTAATAAAAATTAACTCTTCAACTGCAGGCTAAACTAAAGGAGTGTAGCTCTGTATTTATTTTTACTACTTTACGGGAAGATATTATTAGGAACAAAAAAAATAAGATAAAGCTAATAATGTTTTCTGAATCGCATTAACAGATTTAGTGAGAAATGCCACAAGGACATTCTCTTAACTTCACAAAAGTGCTAATTGCTCTTCAGCCTACAAATGTCACTAGCAAAGTAGCATCCGTTTTCATTTTTGGAGGAGGAGGAGAGCCCGCGTGTGTGTGGTGTGCATGCACAGCCTGCTACACCTACAGTCCGAGAGGGTCAAACGAAACTTCTCTGAAAAGGTGTCAGAAGGAGTCTAGTAGCAACATTCCTGTGAGAATATGGCAAGTGGGTTTATTTCTGGATAAAGTTGGTGTAAAAAGAAAAAAATAAAAAATTGCCATGTGTTAAATGGGTCAGAAGTACTAGTGTTTGAGACACTTCTGTGATTCCAAGATTTTGCCTGTTCCTTAAGCAGTGATAAGAACGATAAGACGTGAGAAAAAGTCTGATAAATGATGGCAGTTGTACAGTGTCATGCAACAAAATATATATATATTGAACCTCATTTTTACCTCATCTGGTAAACAGTCTCTTTTGACTTGCAGCGTGTGTACCTAGGTTGTTATTACTTGTGGGCTGATGGAAGATACTTCATTATTGGGCTGTCAAGTTAATATGCATTTATTACATAGTGCCGTGTAAGTTCTGTGTATCTATTACCGCTAAATACATCATATTGTTCCGCTCTAAAATCCTGCTACTGACTTTGAAAAGCATGGCAAAAAAGCATGCTCGAGAAAACACGCTTAAAACAAAGGGGAAGAAAAACTCTGGACTAGGTGTGACTGAAATAATATCGACAGTGTTCTCTTTGGAGATGAACCAGAGCCCGCTGTCCTACGTGTCTGACACTAAGGGGAAATACTTGGGCTAGGTGGAGTGGTTTTGTGTTTTTTTGAGATTCCTCACCCGAGCGTTCCTCAGTCGTTCCCCTTGGTGTGTTTGCAGGATCATAAAAGAAGGTATCAAAGCGTACAGGCCTCCAGATTTTCTTTATCAACAGAAGGAGCTACCTATCTGTATATTCAAACTGAAAATTGAGGTATAGCTTTCTTTTTTTTGTTTGAATTTTTAAAAATTTCATCACTTTTTTATAAACGAAAACTGGACTAGTCTGCGGATGCTCTAGTAAATCTGTATCGGAGCAGTAAAAACCATGCAAGGAGCAAGTAATTTCGCTGGTGGTAGCTATCTGGCATATCTTAAAATTAAAGTGTGTGTAAATTTTCTAACTTTGACAAGTTGTAAGATTAAATAAATGTTTTTCCCAAAGACCGAGATTGGAGGACTTGAGTCTTTGTGGCTTTCTCTGATCGGTCTAATAGATCACACTGATAAATGTGACTTGACTTGTTTAAAATAAAACAAAACGAACAAAAAACAGAGCCCCAAACCCACTCTTTTCATGAAGCCCTGACAGCAGTTGTGGAGAATTCTGCAGGCAACCACAGAGGCGGAATTCTGCAAGTGAAATTCCCAACTGGTGAAATCCTGTCTTCAGCCTGTTGTGGTTCCAAGGGCGAGATTTGCAGGATGCTGCAGCTCAGCCAATTTCGAATTCCTGGTGTGAAACAATCAAGATAAGAATCAAAAAGTAAAGAAAGGGGAAAGCCCTGTTAGATCAAAGCTATAGACTGGATGTCTCCTTAGGCGGAATTACTCCTTCCAGAGTCTTTACTACTCTTGCTTAAAATAACAGGAGCCCCATAACATAGGCTGTTTCTCAGAACTGTTCTTCAGCTGCGTGATTTTATTTAGGGGAAGTTTGTCCTGGTTATTTAAACTGTATTTTTAGCAATATCATCTTCAGTGGGTTTGTCTAAGCCCTAGGTCTTTTCTAGCCCTTGACGTTGCTCCTATTAAGTTGCTGTGTCTCGTCTCGTCCTAGAAGATTTTACTTACCTTTACCTGACACCTGATCCATTCACAGCTTTCCAAGTTAGCAGGTAGACTTTCACTGAAATTAAAAAAGAACATTTTTAATGCAGAGGGTAGTAACTAGTTTCATTTTTACATTAATTTCGAAAATGATAAATAACATGCTTGTCAAAACTAATTTTCTCTGGGATATTTTTGAAGGTGGTGAGTTTTTAGAAGTGGCAGCTCTTCAGAAAAGCTTAAGAAAACTTAAATTCAAGTCATTCTTGATAGCATTGACACATCCTTTACCGTTACTATTAGCACAAACCCATTACAGAGAAAACAAGATGCTATTAACACTGTTTACAGGGAGCTCTGCTGGAGAACCGAAGAGAAAATAAGAGTGGAAAGGTCAGGCACCGAGAATAGTATTAGCCAGATTACTGTGCAGATAAGATTTAGAAGTTAATAGCTTCCTGAACTAAAAATTAATATGCAAGAAACTGAGCTCTGTTGTAGGCGTGAGCTTATGCTGATGGGCACATGTTGGCCAATGCTCTTTCAGAAATAGTTTTGAAATTTAATGGCATTATTTTAACATGTACCATGTCAGATGCTCAGTTCCCTGTTTAACGTTCCCAGGTGAGCACTTTTGTGGATTAACACCTTCAATAACAATGTGTTAAGTGCTCTGGTTTTTGAGAGGGGAGAGGGTGGTGGTGCACAAAGGGATCCATAGGAGTGGGTTTGTATGACTGACCACCCTGTCAACGCCAGAAAGATCAGAAAAAGCAGGAGGGTCGGAAATGTCACTGGACACTTCAGTTAATCCCGTGCAATTGTGACACAAAAATGTCACATAGAGCCCAGGTAGCTGTTTCGTGCAGCAGCCGGTTAAGGAAAAGTTACAGCGTGAGAGTGGGGTGTGCTGAGGTCTATGGGGAGGGTGAACAGGCATCAGAGGTTCCTTTTCTCTTGCTGCAGTGTCACGTTAAGCTTATGAGAGGCAGATATTTAAAACTGTAAAGGCAGACACGAGCTGTTCCCTGTGCATGCAGGGAGCAGCAGCCCTGTAAAACCGCTCACTGGGTGAGGGAGATGCTGACTGTTTATGGGACTGAAAATGCTAAGGGAAGGCAGTTCCTCTGAGGTTACTGAATACACAGAAACCAAACAAATTGTGCTCTGAGAAGTCATCTGAGTTGAAAATAGCTGGAGGGTAGGAGGTTATTTAGGGGACCAGACCATGTTGGTCCTGTTTTCATCTGCCTTTGGGTCAGTGCTGGGGAGCCCTTGGGCCTGATCCCATATGGCCACTCCGCAGGTCTTGTTCAGGTCTGCTGCAGTTTTGTTTGAGTACAGTCTTTTGTATAAAGGAAAATACAAGGTGCTTTAGAACTAGAGTTAGCAATTTTTTTTTGTTTTAACTGTTTGCGAAGTGGCATAATAGGTTATCTAGTCACATTTCCGCTTGTTCGTAGGTTGAACACCTGCTCTGTGTAGCTCTGTACATCTAATATTTTAGTTCAAAGGAGCTATAAACTGGGCTATACAGCTGCAATGACCATAGAAAATTCAACACAAAATATCTCCAATGAAACAAAAATACTGACCTCACTCATTTTGGCAACAAATTAAGTTTGCTTAGGTTTTTTTTTGCACCCATTTGCAATAAGGAAAAACACTTTTCCTACAGTAGAAAACCCAGATGTAATAGAAACGTTAGTTAAAATAATGAAAAGCATTTTTAGGAAAAGGGTTGTTTTTTTTTTTTTAATATCAGAATAGACCACCTTGGGTGGGAGGTAAGTAGTTTAATAATTTAACTGTATACATGTAGATGAGGCCCACTTTACTGCTTATGACAGACTTGAATAAGGGTACTGTGAGGTTGTGATCAATTAATCACAGCCTGGTGAGGGTCATGTGAGACCTCTCTCCTGTGGCTTCTTTTCCTGATGCTCATCACATCCTTTGAATATGCTGTCATAGATGAATCAAGTGTGTTTGTTTTCCTTGATTGTGCTTACGTCCCGTTCTGTTTTTTTTTTTTTTTTAAAAAGGTGAAGAACAAGTATCATAATTAGTATAATGCTGCTGTTGATTTATGACTTTAATCCACTTATTTAATAAATGCTATTCTCCTTGACCATACAGCTAAAGGAAATATTATCTGTACTGTAGGCTGATAATCCTTGGAGCAGGTTGCAGTGTCTTAACTCCATGTAAAGTGTAATATTGATACAACTATTTCCCTATTCAATTATTGTGACAGACAAACATAGTTTCTCTGCTCTGGTATCTAAGTGGTTTGGAAAGACAACAGAATAACACATATATGTATATAAAATACAGCTTGTGTTATTTCTGATATGACTCGCATTACCTAGTACCTCGTTCCATGTTTGCTGTGAGATTTTTGTGCTGGGATCCTTATTGTTGTCCAAGACACTGAGCGTCCCTTGGAAACAGACGTATTTTGAGGATGGAGCTATAGGGTAGCGCTGTTCCCACATTTCTTCTCTCTTGGGTCTGTGTTCCTCCTTCCTTTCTTGAGCCAGTTCTGTCCTCTTGTAACCCTGCGGCAAGATGCTTCGGGAACTGAGGGGCAGAAAAATACTAATTTCAACTTTTTAGGGGAAAGGAGAGCACCCAACAGGGAGTGAGTAGATGTGGAGTAGCGAGATCTCCCTGTACAACACCAGGTAGATTTTGGCTGAGGTGCGACTTGAGAATAAAACTAAACCAAAGCCTTCGGGTGAGCTGCACCCCCCAAGCGTCCTGTCCCTCTGCCCCCCGATGTTTTCAGCCCCTGCTGCAGGGATGACTTACCTGCTCGTGAGGCAGGAAAGCTTGCCACGGTCATGAGAGGCACAGGCTTTTTTTTTTTTTTTTTTTTCCCCTTATACCCTAGTCTGCAATTTGTCACAGTTCAGTAGCTGCTGTGTTAGAATAAGTTGTCCTTTTAGCAGGGATGGCTGGACAACCAGTGCGTGAACAAGGCAGCCCTCTCGGGGAAGGTTTTAACTCCTTGTGAGTCGGAGCCCTCCTGTAACACCACAAAATTACCCCTTTAGAGAAATGATGGGAAGAGCAGAGGCAGGAGGGTTTGTAGGAAAGATAATATTGTCTGCTGGTGGTGGGATGTGGAGACTGAAACAGGAAAAAATACCTTGTGCGTTGTTTGGTCTTGGGCAACTTGAACCGATGACTGATTACGAGGTTTAAGGTATAGAAGGAGCTTAATCTGTAAGTGATTTGTGTGAAAATGAGACACGGAATTTTAGTAGAAGGGTGATGCTACTGCATGAGCACATGCACCAAATACCATGCAGTTTTGAAGAATTCCTGAGGAAATAAGACGGGCCTCTAAGCAGCAGCTTTTAATGAGCAGTACTTTTGGAAAAAAATACTTAATTATTCCCTAGTGCATTCGGGGCAGTCAGTGTTACCTTTTTTAGCAGCGTGAGAGGCTTATCTTTTTCTCGGTCTTTGGAAAAAATAATAATAGTAATAATAATTATAGGAAGATTCCAGAACATATTATAAACACCTCATTTTAGGGGAGCTGCATCCTAGAAACATGTAGAGTGTATGAACCCAAGCTCCACCACAAACTTTATTTTTGACCTCTGATGTGACTCTGGGTTTTCAGGAAAGTATTTTCATAACTATGGATTTTTAAGTGCTTTTGACTATTAAAAATAACTCCTAATTTTGAGGGCTATAGTAAACGACTTCTTGGATCCTCAGTTCTTCAGACGGTTCTATTACTTTTATATGCCCAATATCACAGGTAAAGTGGATTTTTCACAATGTTTTGGTATACGTCTGTTTTTCAACCTGATACTTTGCTGCGAGGACAAATACCCGGCGAGGCAGACGGAAGGCAACCAGCCTTGCGACCCTGTGTTCTCAGATAGAAGGCGAGCAACGAGCTCAGCAAGGCTGGATGTACGCGGTGGGTGTTCAGGGTCAGTGGCCACAGCGCGACTTCTTGAGCCCGTTGACGTCAAACTGTCTGCGAGCACCGCGTCTTGCAGCAGAACCCAGGTCCCGCTGCGTTGTCTAAATGTCCTCTGCAGCTCATTAGCGCGACAAAAGTGTAGATGGAGCTTTAACTCTGACAGAATGCCCCGTTTGACTCCTGGTTGTACAAAAAAGTACAGGTGACGGCGGCACCGATATTGAGGGAAACACAGACAGGGCTTGGAGGGTGATTACATTCGTTAGGGTCGAAAATAACGCAATGTTGTCTTGTTATTTTTAGAGATTTCCTTATTTAAACATTTTGAGCCCAGTTTCAAATATGATGTCTACTTAAAATATATGTCCCACCTCCCAAAGCATGCAACATTTGAGACAGAATTTCAATTAATTAAGCTCTTTAAGAAACGGGTAAAGTTGCGCTTTTACCCCACTGTAACAATTTCTGATGCTTTCCATAATCTAAGTTGGTTCTTTTGCAAGGCCACCACTAATCCCAGAGCAGAGGAATATATAATTCTGAATAAAAGCACAGGCAAGGCAGGCACCATTAGCAGAAGGAGAAAAAAGGAAGAAAATATTTTTCCCAGGGAGGCGGTTTGAGCTTTGTTCCGTATCTCCAGATTGGAGGCCAGTTTAAAAGTCCTGGTAACCTTGCAGCTGTCGGTTCCCTGCAAACACGTTGCTGTGTTGACAAAAGCTGTGTCTGCCACCGTGCAGCTGTGAAGGCTCATCCGAGTGAGCGGTGAGTTAATGGACTCTGCGTGGGGAAGGGAAGAGATGTCACTGAACAGCATGGCTGAGTCCATTTGGCAAGCTTGGAGCAAGCTGAATGGAAAGAAAAAATACTTTTTTTTTTTTTTTAGTGGTATGTTTTGTTTGTGTCTTGGTTCAATTTTGAGGTATGTATTTGAAACCTCTAAGAAAGTTACTGAGAATAATAAAGTGGCCCCTAAATGCTGCATGTGAGGTTTATTTTATTTTTTTTTAAACAAGGGATTTTTTTTTTTTCTCTTTCCAATTTGAGGTCAATCTGCTGAGAGCACCCAGTCTGAGAGGCTGTTAGTCTTTTTCTCTGATCAATCTTGCAGTGATTAGTTTAATTTTAAAACCCGGTTCTAGAATAAAACTGCAAAAAAAATATTTATCGGTATGCTACTAATATTATCGATGTGTCACTCGTCATCATGTCAACTATTCTGAGAAAAAAAACCAAGCAACACAAACTGGAAACCACCTTAAGTTTATATCGTTGGTCCCCGACCCTCGATGTAGCAGTCGTTGAAGATGGGATTTTGTGACTGCTCTGGAGGCCACAGTCCCTTCGCGTGACACTCAGCACATTGAGTAATAACTGTTTACGCTCTTTCCCAGTCTAGACTGAATTTACCTTCATTCTGTTAACTTTTGAGCTGCTGTGAGTTGGGTTGCTTACTGACGAATTTCATTACGAAATCTCCCTCCCTCCTTCCCCAGTGGTACCCACCCACTGGTACCGACGAGGTTGCTCTGATGCGTGAGGTGTTTTTAACAGAGCTGGCCAGGGTGATTTCTTCTCCAGCGGTTGAGCTTCTTGCCCATTCCGTGGGCTATAAGCTATTTTCTGTGATTGCCTCAGTTTTTTTACTTTTATAGAAATTGATGTTTAATCTTGTATATAGCTGCTACAGTATTATTTTATTCTGGTCTGACTTTTCCTGCCCTTTAGGAGTGTGGGTGGATATGTCTAGAGGCAGGGTCTTGGATACTTGGACTGTTCCATGTTTTTTCCCATGTGACCTACTCTGGGTGATCCTGCTCTGGCAGGGGGGTTGGATTAGATGATTTTTGAGGTCCCTTCCAAGCCCGAACACCGTGTGATTCTGTGATAAAACACCCTCGATGATCCCCTCCATCCCCGCACACTGCAGTGCTGTGCTCCTCCAGTGGAGTGTTGGTGCAGTCACCGTGTGTTACTTTTGTCACGGGGAACCCTCTTGCTGCTGACTGGTTGCAGGTAATGACAGTTTTTAATGCTGTCTTGTGTGTGGTCCTGATTTTTATTTTATTTTTTCACCCCACCACTCGTATGTGTTTGTTTCTCTTGAATTCTCCAAGTTGATATTTATGTCAGTTCAGTTTCTCTGTTAGATCTGAAAAGCAGATGTTATTGTGGAAGTGCTGAATTGTGTAAAAAAATTTGCCATACGTTGGTGTGGAACTGTGATTAAAAGAAATAACTTTGCTTTTCTCCGTTTATGTTCCAAGCACGGCAGTGGTGGAATCACCGCTTGTTTTTTATATGCCTATTAACCAAATGAAAGGAGGGATTCAATGGAGTGATTAGTTTTCAATTTAGGCTCTTAAAACTATTGTCTGATGCTTTTTGCAGCCTAGTTACTGAGGGGAATATCCAGGATTTAGTTATTTTTAATTCTGTTTTGATTGGGACACACTTTTCCAGATACTGAGTCCACATAAAAGCAGGATACTTGGGAATTTAGAAGAAAAGATACTCTGTCCTTAGACGGCTTTTGTAATTCACAAAGCACATCATCTAATGACTAAATTTGTTAAAGCTCAAATAGCACCAAAATCTCAAAAAGTAGTATAAACAGTGTGATCCTAAGAGGATTAGAAGAAAAACATGAGTGCACAAGTTCACATGAGGAACAGAAGCGATTGAAAGCTCATGCAGAAAACATCATTTTAACTATCACACAAACCCAGTGTGATTCCTTGTGTAATGGATGCATAGAAGAAAATGGCATAAATGGTGGCATCTCTACAAGAACATGGTTAAACGTTTTTGTAAATAGCTTCTAGAGAAATCCTTGTTTTGAGTTAGTTATGGATGGGAACAGGTAAGGAATAACGTTTGTGTACACCTGGGCTCTGTGTTTATAACCAGATTTGTCCCTGTGCGGTTGGTTTTTATCTGTGGTTTCATCTTTGTGCCACACGATTATTTCTCCCGGTCTGTGCTGGCACCGTGGATTGGTATTTGGGTTTTTTTGGTAGCTGGTTTAGCGTGTTGGCTTTGGCCCCACGGAGAGGAGCTGCCTGTCTCGTGCAGCCTGTTTCCCCGGACTTTTTTGCCCCCGCTGTGTGCGAGCAGCTCTCAAGAGTTCGTGCCTTCGGGCGTCGCTGCCGCTCCGAGCACTGCAGAGGGGTGCCCAGCCTGAGGAGCCGATGCTGGGCGTTGTGCCGAGCGTTTGGGCACGGAGGGACACAGGCATCGGGTGGGTCATTCTAGTGCACAAAACCTCCATGGGGGTGGGAAAAGGCCGGTGAGTGCTGGCTGGAAGCAGGTCAGTATTTCTTGTTAGTCGAGGGGAGGTGTTGAGGTAATGCTGAAGGCATTAGTGAGTAATCGGTGGTCAACCCTCCAGCACCTCCGAGATGAAAAAAGCAAACTCATAAGCTACTGTGCATTCCTCAGGTGTGCTTTATCAACTTCAAGGGTGTCTGGTGGGTTATTTTTAAGTGTCACGTGGTGTAACTGTTACTACACCTGGTCACCTGTTTAAATCGCCATAAGAGGTTGATATATAAAGGCAAGAGATAGTATAAAATCAATAAATTATAGGTGTCACCTGCATTGTTTCAAGATATGTGCCAAAATGACAAAATCCAAAGGGATGAAATTTGAAAGATGAAAGCTGCTGATGTACTCAGTACTTGATTCTGAAGAATGACATCACAGAGTTTTCTAAATGTTTACGTGTCATTTCAAACGCCCTTATTTAAGACTGGAGCCTACAACCAATTAACATGAGTGAGGAATGAAGCAGAGTCAGTGAACCCATTCTTTTCTCATTCTCTCCTCTCTTGAGTCTTCGCTTCCAGCTTCTTTCCGTGTCACTGCCCTGCTTAGATATAAAGCGAAGGACAAGAAGCCTCTTCCACGGATCAGGCAGAAAGGTTTCCTTCTCTGGCTTTGAAGATAAGCGCTGCACTCAGAAGATTGCACAAGGGCAAAGAGGTGTTGGGAGGAGACAGTTTGGGCAGTATATACTGAAGAAAGCCTTTCTTCATTGAAGAAAGTGGTTTATGTTTGTGCAGTCATCCTTTTATTTATGTTTGCCATGTTCCTTCCCAAATGAAATAACCCAAACCAGGCATCACGCTCGGAACGGGGCAGCAGAGCCCTCCTCTGCCTTTCTCCACCCACAGCTTGTACAGCGATTTAGACTGTTCTCAAAATAATACTAGCTGCTTGGTGTTTTGTTCTGTTTTTAAGGAAAGCTCGTACTAGAAGCAAGTAGTGCTTTTTATGGGGTCTGTGAGGTGACAAAGCTTTCTTTTCTCTGCTGGTCTGCAGCTCTGACTGTGGAAAAACTTTAGGTAGCTCCTTGTGGGAAAACAGGACTGCCTGAGTGGAGATTTCCTCTGCCTGTGTATGTAATTTCTGAGGCACCAGTACAACTAAGCAAGGACACAAGAGCATGTTTGCAAATTCTTTCAATTCCCAGCATTCCTGCATTCTCCAGCATCCTCTGCAGCGCCTCTCGCTTGCACGGTGAAGGTTACATTTCTGCCCGCCTTGGTGGTGCAGTGGGATCTTTTAAGAATAAATTTAGGCAGACTGCTGCAGCTCTTTTTTTTTTCTTTCTGTTATTTTTTTTTGTCTACGTTCAAAAGTGACTTTATAACAAACCATTTCCTACTGGTTGAGCTTGAAAATTGCATGCGAGAACTTTGTGTTGATCGTGAGCCTCGAAAACTGTCGTTATTCTTTACTCATAGTCAAAGTTTTTCGACGCAGCTTACAGATGCTGTGTAAGTAGTTTAATCTAAAAATAGTCTGATAATACTTTATTAGTCACCCATGTCCATCTGTCCCTCTTTCTGCTCTTTGAGTGGGCGACTAGATTATTTCCTACGGAAAAGTAGTCTGGCAACTATTTGTATGGAGAGTAACGACTCGGAAATAATAGTGTGAATAAAAATTGTTTGTCATTACTGAATAAAAATGGATGCTACAGTGGATAGAGTTTATATTTGGACATCAAAATGTGTTTGCTTATACTTAACTATTTTATTGTACGATACATAAAATTATTATTGATATGTAAAGAAAAACTGCTAGAATGTAGGAGAGCATGGATTTTTTTTTATTGTGTTTTTGTTTGGTTTTTGAAGATGGGAACATTTTTTTCTCTTGAATATTGCAGTAGGAAGATTTCTATTATGTATGTGTTGTCAAATGTCACCAGCAATTAGTATGAGCCATTTTATTTTGTTACTGAGGTCTCTGCAGGAGTTGGTAACTATCTGAGTACATACGCACACCTGTGTATATGTAGTTATTTAGTGCAATGTGTTAGAGAAATGTTTGGTTTTTTTTCTTTACTGCTTTACAGTGGATGTAACTATTTTGGAAGTCAAACTGCTGGAAGGTAGATTTTTGTTTGGGGCTTCTCAGGGTGTTTAGAAGTCGGTAGCCGAGGTTTATTTCCAGAAAAAAAAAAAATTTGGCGCGAGCTGAAGATACTGTGAGCTGCCTGCTTTGCCTCGTGAACTTCCCAAAGCGTCTTCTGGGGAACGAAGGCAAAACCCAGACATGGAGATTTTTCATACACGAGTTGTTTTATTTGCGCGCGCTCCTGCTACGTGAGTGCGACTGTCTCGAGGCGTAAGGGTTCGTTCAACAGGCTGATTTGCTCAGAGGTCTGGGTTTCAGGGTCCCCGCGGGAGCACGGTGTGTATGCAAAACCCCAGCTCTGCCTGGTCGCTGCTGCTCTGGGCTGTACCCAAATTCAGGCCAGAGCAGGCCCATACTTGATAACGTTTTGTTGTGTTAACACCACCGTTTTCAAAATAATTCATATTAATGTTTATTATTTTGTCTCCTTTTTTTCCTTCGCAGCATCACCCTTGTGTGGCAAGAGGCACCTGAAAGGAAAACTTCTGCATATCAATGCGCTGCCAATGGTAAGTGCCTTTTTAAGTGAGTAAAGGTGATTTGGTTCCTTATACACCGTAAAATATCTTGGATTGCAAGTCGTATTTTTACAATAACTGCTTTTTTTTTTTAATTACTTAATTTTTCAAAGAAACATCTAGACCATTTTTCCGTCTGATTAAAAAATATTGAAATTGCATCTGGGTTTTTATCCCATGGAAAGCAGGGCAGCATGTCAATTTTGAAGCAAGAAGCGTGACTTGACAATAACACTGCTCATCCTGTTGGTAACTGGTTTTGCTGCTTCTTTTGGCCAAAAGCCTGGTTGGGGCAAGCTGTAGCTGAGGCGAGTGCTCTGTTGCCCTCCCTTGAGTGCTCTCTGCAGCGTGTTTCAGTATTTAACAGCCTCTCCTGTAAAAAAACTGCACAGTGCCAGGTGTATTTTGCTTCAACGCATTTGACAACATAAGGCTAGTGAAGCTAAAATGTGAGCTCCTACAGAAAGGGGCTTGGCTGATGTGATCTTCTTACTCATCTCTGGAATATTACTTGATGTTGCAGGCTATTGGCAGTTCATATTTGCAGGCTGTCCTGATGGTTTACTTGTGTTTCCTGATAGTAGTGCAGATGGAAAGTAGAGGTGAGGTCTGAAGAGAAGGGCTGGAACTTCCTGCTTCAGCTTTGATCAGATAGTCTTTTTCCAGCAGTTTTGGTATCTTGCGTTGTCACAGTACAGGAATGTTAACTGAAGCATTAGCCTTAAGAAATACGTGCATAGAATGCCAGCCTGAACTTTGTATTTCGAGCATCTCTGGATCATTATACTCAGTATAGAAGTTAAAGGAATGGTATTTCTTACCACTGGCCTTGAAAACCCAATTTGAGATCTGAGAGCTGAGCTGGGTTCTTTTTGATTTGCATGCGGGCATGGACCTAAAGAATATGTAAATAAGTTCCAGTCCCACTTATACCTTTGCAACTTTGCTGTCCTTGCCCTGTGAACAAAACGACTCTCCAAGAGAGTTTGCTTGAATGCAGCTGCTTTAATTTGAAACATGGTAAGCGAATCTGTTGACTCTTGAAGACATCATGGAGTTCAATGTAATGCAGCGTATATTTGGTGCTAAGTAAGGCAAATGCTACTCTGAAATCCAAAGTTCTGCACCAAGCGTGTACGTCATTTAACAGCCTGATGTTTCCCCTTAGAATTGATGTGTGTAAAGTTTTTATTGATTTGGGATGAATTTCCACTGGTGGGAACAGATTTGTTGAGAGAGAAGGCATCATTTTTACCTGGTTGCTGAGCCTGGTATTTCAACTTCCCCAAACTGAAAGTAACAGTGCGCTCAGCCTTTTCTATTATTGCCAAGTATTCATTGTTGTTGTTGACCTTTTTCCAACAAAAAGCTGCTCTGATTTCTTTTCATTTTGTATTACTTGAACGTGGTTTTAGTTATGATTTAAAATACAGGTCTGTGTTGCTGCCTCTCTTAAAAACATGACTCATTTCATATTAACCTAGTCCTTATACTTCATAAAATGTTGAAGTACAGAGAGACTATACTTGAAATGTTACTGCAGTTTGTCCTAATTTTCCCCTTACAAATTATATTAGAAATTCAGAATCGCAGTCTCAAAGGCATACTAGTTGTTACAGTGACCATAAAACATTCTCAACTGTTACTTGTAGGGAAGTACTCCCCACTCTTTTCTTTAAGGGCTGCTTTTGTGCTGTAAGTTGTTATGTTTTATTATTCCAGCCATTTCTGAACAATTACTCATCTCTTAGTTAACTTTGCAACAGTCTGAATGTAGATTTAAGAGGCAAGCTAGACACGTTCTTCATCATCCCAAAAGTAACTTAATCTGATATTCAGTAGAAAAAGGCTTGTATAGGTTTTCATTATGTTGTTTTTCTCTGTGCTCTTTGTAGACAAAGTACGGGCTAGAGGTTGACCTGATAAAAGCAGTTTGTATTCTTCTCCCAAACAGGACTTGGTTTAACTTGGTTGCCTGTGTTCAGTACATATATTTGAATCAGAAATGAATTTCTGATTCCTTTGAGAAATGATACTAGCATTTTTCATCAGTTATTTTTAACCATAGTTGTCAGTTCCACTTCTTGGTGCTAAAAAAAAAAGAAAAGTAAAACTAAAGTTACACATCCTCTTTTGTTCTTTTTCGTTGCCTTTTTTTTTAAAAGGTAATTAATAGATGCTTAATTTTTGCATCATATATAATATGCTAGCTAATAACTAAATATCAATTACTTCTTTAAAAACATGTTGTAATTGTTGGCAGTTTATACTGAGATATAGCCTGACAAAAGAGAGTATGGCTGTGTTCGGTTGGTGTAAGCTCTTCCCATTCTTCCAGTCAACAGGAGTGTTCCTCAGAGTCTCAAGGGAGATACAAAGACATAACAAAAATGTCCTGTTAAGTAAATGAAATGTGATGTATGATGCTACTTTCGTAGGATTTCAAAGGCTTGTTTAGAGGCTGATAACTGGATACTTAATTCATGGTCACATGGATTAATGAATGTGTTGGAAATAAAAATCACAAGTCCTGGACCTTTGACCTAAGCAGAAGATCACCTCAGGATTTCTGCAGAGCCTTTAGCAAATTACTTTGTTTATGTGATGGAACAGGTAGCTTACCTGAGAGAGATTTTCTATTTTACCCCGTAAGGCTTCTTTTGCAAGTTCTAGAAGCAAACCAGTTTGCCTTTCAGTCTTCTGCAAGTCATTGAATTTGTGTGTCAAGTCATTGAATCTACCTGCGTGTGTGTTTGTGTGTACACATAAGTAAGTGTTTGTGGCTACATACGAGTGTGCTTTTGTGTACGCATATATATGTATATACGTAAGCGGAAGCTAGGAGCTCTCAGAAAGCTGGAATGTATCCACTTGTGAGTGTTATACACAAGCTTGCTGTGATGGATTGGATTTTGTGGGATGTAAGCAAAAAGCGCTGCTGAAGAATCAAAGAACGGCAACGTGGTGACCTTCTGAGACATCCCACGTAACACCATGCGTGGGTTCTTGGCTCCGTCTCTTACTGGTTAGTTTGATGAAGATCAACACACTGGTCAGTTAAAAGGCCTCTTGCAGAGGAGAATAGAGGATTTTATTCTGTATTACAAGCTGACGCAGGTAAAGTCTGAGGATAGACAGTGAGCACAACATTGCTTAGTCTCCAGGAAAAGTGGGATTTTTCAACACCTAAATTGTGTCCTCATAGTCTCTTGAGGTGCATACAAAGTAGGTGTTTTAAGTCCATGCTTTACAATGGCATCTACTTTTAGATGAATATATCATACTGGGTGTTGAAGGTGTAACACACCCATTATACATTACATCAGCTGTTCTTACATGTAAGAGACTTGTTACAGGAGAACAACTCTGCAGGTGCTCGGTCTCTTGGGCCAGTAAATTCCACAGACGCAACACTTCGATGTGATTATCTACCCCACGGGTTTAACCCAGAAACAGGAGGAGTGGTTGGGGGAGCTGGGGAGGATAAGTCCCTCCAAAGAAGGTGGCATTCAGTGAAGGGGTTGGAAGATGTCTGCAAAAATTTCCCCAGGACTGCAACAAGGCTTTTTCTTCAAACCCCTTTGTGGTGCCTTCTGTAGTATCATCCTGTGATCTTACCACTCCTTAGAAGACAGCTGCTAAGGAGTAAGTTAATATAATTATTTGCCTGTAGTTTTACAGCAGTTAAACCCATCTAAATGCTGATCTATCTGCCAGGTTAATCTTCTGCCAGTCTGTTATGGTTTCAAGCGGATGGAAGACAAGCAAGGGAGAGGGCAGGAGCTTGCACCCAGGACTGGAGGAGTTGGGTTTGGTATGGCAGCCCTGCCTCTGCTGGACCCTGCCAGGGTCCATGCCTCCAGGGTTTGCACTGGAATTGCAAAATTGACTTTGTTTCGATAGGAGCTGAATGTCATCTCACAACTCTTAAGTGTATGTGAAAGCGTTATCTGTGGGTGGGCAAACCTGTGAAAGGTGGTAGAGTTGAAGGTTGGTTTTGGTCACAGTAAGACTCTTGCTTTTCAGAGGTTATAAAACTGGGCAGTACTTGATGTTGGCTGCAAGAGACATGAGTAGTTGCTTCAAAGTAAATAACCCTGCAAGACTAATGCACTTATTCTTCAAATACATACACATGTGCATGCATATAGCTTCAAGTGAAGGAATAGTTCTTCTGGGATATGAACAAGGAGTACTCAGGTGCATAGGGCTAACCAAACTTGAAAGTGTTTTCAGCAGTAGGACCTAAAAGTGTTCATGACATTTATTGTTGAGGCTGTTGGTTGAACAGTTTATGGAGTACTGCTTTAAAAAAAAAAATTCTAGAAGTTTTTTAAATAGAAATTTTGGACTACTCTGCTTCTTCTGAAATCAATGGATGTTATTATCAGTGAAGGAAAGTGCAATGTATTCTGTATGATAATTGCAGCTGAACAATTATATTTCAGAGTGTTCACCCTTAAATTCTATTTATTGGATCTGCACATGTTAGCTGACCTAGTAGTTTGTGTTGAAGAGGAAATGCTAATAATGATTCAGAAGAAAAAAAATTGTGTGATCTTATAGGTTGCATACTGTGATAAGCATTAAAAATTTTATGTGCTACTGCATTCTGATTCAGTTTTGGAAGAGTTTTATAGCTCTATATAACATAAAATTTTTTAATTTCCTCTTTTTTTTTTTTTGCTTTTACAGAAAGCTAGTAAGACCTCTTTCTGATTCAAAGAGAAAATACACTTTCCCTCTTTTTTCTACCACTAAAGTTCATTACTGAATGAATCAACTGAACGGGAAACCACTCTCCTTAAAAATTTTAAGAAATGGTGGTTCTATTTTGAAGTAGTATTTCTCAGAGAACTCTCCCAGCTGATTCCGTAAGCATTTTACAGTTCAGAAATAAGCTTTGACTAAGAATTCTCGGCAGAATCATGCATATGTAATTATCTGAGCAGCCGGGATATGCAGCCCCTGGCAGGCGCCCAGTGCAGAGCGATCACAAGAGCAAGGGGAACTGGGCCAGTATCTCAAACTGGGGGAACGTCCTCTAAACCAGGCTTAGGGCCGTTGCTGCTCCTTACCTATTGCCATTCCTAGGTTTTAAATCTTAGCTATACCTCAACAGACGCTGTTGCTGCTGCAATAGGTTGTTTTATGTTACAGCTTGTATTTTTTCCCCTCATTGTCTTCTTCCTCCTCCACCTCCCCTGTCTTGTTTTTCTCCTGTCTTTACTACTTTATACTAGTTTTGGTTCAACAGTTAATAGCAGCAGTAGCAGTGCAGCTAGCATTAGATTATATCTTACTTGATCAGCCTGCCATCTGCTTTAGAGGAGAGGGAGATTTTATGTTTCTGCTGTGAGTTCACAGCCATATGCCTGTGGTGAAGTCGCGTCACCTGAAATGACCCTTCTCCTGCTCTGTTACGTGAAAGAATTAGAAATACAGCGTTAAATGTTCTCAACGGTGACTAAGTTTGCATATTAAAAAAATTCAACTGGACATTAGGATGTTGTAGAGAACAGCCAAGGACAGGCTCTTTTGTGTCCGAGCGCGTGAAGTGTTGCCATCTGGAGAGGAGCAGGGCTTCTTTCACACAAGACCATGTCAATGCGTCACTAGGATCGTCAGGTCTTGATCTTTGTTTCCTTCTTGTCAACAGAAAGTTGATATTAGTTGAAGTCAACAAAAGTAAAAGCTGCCCTTAGTTTCAGTGGTGTCGATGCTGGGAGATAACGAATATTGCTGCAGAACAACAGGAAGTCTGTCGGCTGCAGGGAGGAAGATGATACTGAATAAACTGACTTTTATTTACTTGGGAGAAACTGAGACCTACTGGCCAGCGAGGACCAGGGACCCTGTGTCTGTGTGCCCGTCAATGTGGATGCCAGATCTAGCAGCCTGTGCTCACCTACCAAGCCTCTAGTTCACCGTGTGAACAGAAATAAAGATCGCAGTCGCTGTGTTAGTGTCCCCACGTTTGTGAACGAAGGCTGTGTGTGGTGTTCGTACTGTGATTTAATGAACCAATACAAAAAACCTATTTGAGACATGGGATCTGAATCCTCTTGGGGCTGATACTGAGCAGGTGTACATAGGGTCGACATCCATGTATTTAATATTTGCACAAATATAGGATACTGATGTCAAATGTCAGCCGTGGTTGGAGTACTTGCCCTCGTTAATGATATTAACGAAATCTGATGCTTTCTTTTAATTTCTTTTGGATGCAGTTGGACCGTATTTTTTTATGGTCTATGTGTGTTTTAAAAACGTTTTATCATGTGTTCAGGTGTTTGACATCTCTTTAAAAAAAAAGAAGATAAAGCCAGCAGCATAAATTAAGTTCAAGTCCATCATAATAATATGAATAGTAGAGAACTTTAATGAAGTAATAAACTGGTAAATGAGCATTTACAAGATCAGCCATTTCACTCTTTTATAAGCTTGTTTTCTCTCTTAGCGTAGTCAGCATTTTTTGTGAGAAGAGCCATATACTTCTGGTAAAGAGAATACAGTAAGTCAGATAATATGCGTGTAGGATGGACTGTAAAGAAGTGATTGTAAGTCTGTGCTTGTTAATAAGAATCTACAACAAAGTCCGTGGTGGTTAAAGTGAATAGAGGGCAGATCAACCATCAGAGTAGATTCTTTTTTTCACAAATAAAAGAAACAAATTTAAAACTATCAGGTACATAACACACAAATTAAGGGGGAAAGTAGATGGTCAAAGGTTAAAGAGGGAATGAAAACACAAGTTTTATGGTCACAAGACCAAATGAAGCATTAGTTAATTTTCCTTTTTTTTTGGTGCAGTTCAGCAGGAGTTCAAGTAATTCAACTGAGTGATTGAACTGGAACAGAAAAGAGTGCCAGAAAAACCGATTACGAATAACGTAAACAGAAAAAATAATCAAATGAACTTAAGACTTAATGTCAACATTTCACATTAAAATGCATTTGAAAGGGCTGGAATTCCATCCTAGTTGCGTGGAACCTGATTTACATAGAAAACAAATTTGTAACAGCTATTCTTGCAACACTTGATAAATTATTCTACTAATGAGCAGTCAGAGTGGAGTTAACCAAGAAGTGGCTGAGGCACAGAAGATGTTTTCTGGAGACTGACCACCTGGGGAATGGGAGGTAACCTCAGGAGTAGGTGGGGGTATTGGGACCCAAGGAAACCCTGTGAGGACGTGACTGTTAATTATATGTGTTGCAAATGGAAAAAGAATTAGAGATGTTGGGGTTTTGCTGTAAGTAGAAGATATGGTACAAGTTGTTATTTCCTGCCATTGGCACCCCTGAGGTGAGGTGTTGCTCTCTAGGCAAGATTATTACTGTTTTTTTTTTCCCTACAGATTTCACGCTCTTGCAATAAGCAAGTAACTCGTATGTTTATGAGTTTGTGAACGTGAATGCAGCTTGGAACAGATGGGTGGCATACCTTTCCACTAGCCTGATTCTTAGTTTCTTTTATACTTAACTTTCTCTAAGAACAAAATCCTTTTCTGCTGAATCGTTCAATTTTTGTTATTACTTGGGATATTTCGCGTGCTGTTTAGTAGATTCCTGATTGAAAGTTCACCCCAGTCAGCAGGCAGACTCTTGTGTTTTTAGGTTTTGGCTCAAGCTGAAAGCTGTGGTGAACAGGCTGTTGTGGAGGGGAAAGAATAATCTTTAAAGTTGTTTTCTTTGACCTGCCCAGTTTTGTTCCACCATTCCCTTTATTGGAGCCGACTGAAGTTTCTCACACATCTACCTCCTTGTAGCCTACAGCGACAAGCACTGCCTTTTTTTTTTTTTTTTGGCGTTATCGCTATGGTGGTTCATGTATTTCAGTTGAATTTTCTTTTTCTCTAAATGCAAACTAAATAAACTACCGGTTTGTGTCATGGCAGTTGCAGGGGTTGCCCCCTTGAGGTTGACGCTGTTGGACTGCTGCTGTTAATGCTTCTGATTTTCCTCAGGCTGCTTTTCATTCACAGCTGGATGTGGATTGTAGCATATTTGGAAGAATGAATGTTACGTGGTGTAACGTAACTAGGATCCCCTGAAATACCTTACTCCTAACATCCCGGTGTCTGGAGGTCACGGGGGCTCTGGCTTTGCATTGGGAGGGAGTTGAGGAAGGGTTGCTACTCAGTATTGTGTGTGTACATATATATATATATATAATCACAATAGGTAAGACTTGAACACATGATCTTTACAGACACCTGTAGTGGGATCTGTGTTGCCTCTCTTTCATAAATCATAGAATCATAGAACAATTCAGGTTGGAAAAGACCCTTGGGATCATCAAGTCCAACCATTAACCCTACACTACAAGTCACCCCTAAACCATATCACCCAACACCACATCTAAGCGACACTTAAACACATCCAGGGATGGCGACTCAACCACCTCCCCAGGCAGTCTGTTCCAGTGTCTGACCGCTCTTTCCGTGAATAATTTCTTTCTAATGTCCAGTCTAAACTTGCCCTGTTGCAACTTGAACCCATTCCCCCGGTTCTGTCCCTGATTACCTGTGAGAAGAGACCAGCACCAACCTCTTTCCAATGTCCTTTCAAGTAATTATAGAGCATGATGAGGTCCCCCCTCAGCCTCCTCTTCCTTAAACTGAACAGTCCCAGCTCCCTCAATCGCTCCTCGTAAGGTCTGTTCTCCAGGCCCTTCACCAGCTTTGTCGCCCTCTTCTGCACTCCAACACCTCGAGATCTCTCCTACACTGAGGTGCCCAAAACTGAACACAACACTCAAGGTGCGGCCTCACCAGTGCTGAGTACAGGGGGACAATCACCTCCCTACTTCTGCTGGTCACAAAATTTCTGATACAAGCCCCTGTATTCTGCTGGTCACAAAATTTCTAATAAAGTCCCTCATTTTCTGATTTAGACAAAAGAAGACACTAGAGCTGACCTGTCTAGACTGTGGTATGGTGCTTACTCCAGCAATACATTGGAAATTAGTCATTAAAACGCTAATGAAATGTTGTAAAAGAATTGGAAGATGAATAAGGAGCTTGTTAACATTGTTTTGTGCTCACAGGGGTTGTGCTTAGCATGGAGAGGAAGGTGGTTGTCTTAAGAATTGGTCTTGGGCTGACTTTAATATATTCACTAGTGAATTTGGCACCAAAAGTGGGAGCGCGTAGTAAAATTTGCCAGTGACATAAAGTTGGGAGGTGCTAGAAGTGTAGACGAGGAACTGAGTATCCTACAGGAAGAGCTGGATGATGTTTTAAAGTGGAAAACGTGGACTGAAATCCCATAGCACAAGATATACGGTTGTGCTCTTCTGGATGGGTGTGAATTTTGCACTGACTTGAGTGTTCATCTCTTGAAAATGATGGAGGAACAGAAAGACTTGAGTGTATTAGCCAGTAAAATCCAAGGATGTATTTTCTCTAGTGCCCTGGAGCTCTGAAGAATGTGGTCATAAAATTGTGAGGTGGAGAGGTACTTAAGGTGGAAAGAGGAAGGCGTTAACGCTGCTCACATGCAAGGCAGCACCGCCAGATCCCCACGTGTAACACGGAACTAGTCTGATAGACCACATTCCAGAAGGGTAAGTGTAAAGTGGAGCAGGTGCAGAAGAGGACTTCCCAGTGGTAGTGCAGTCTGAGAGGGTATATCGTTGCTGTCTCTAAATACGTGAGAGTTTGATTTAGACTTGAGTGAGTATAGTGTTGTTCTGTGTTAGGTGGAAGGCAGCGCTGGGACAAGAAGAAACCCATGTATCTTGGCAAGGAGTGTATTCAAGAAATTAGAAAAAACAGATCTCATCCACCAATGGATTAAGATTTTGGGGTAACCTTCTCATAATATACCGGGAGGCAAAACAGGCTCACTGGGTTTAAAATGGATACTTGGTAGTACAAACTGGGCTCAATGGAGGAGCCCGGTGGTCTTCCTAATAAACACAGTTTGTTTGTAGAACAGATTTTTGTCTTTGAAAGATAAGAAGGCTGAATTTCGTGTGACCTGGGGAGAGCATTGGCCATCTTTCAGCCACATTCTGCTTTGCCAGATTATCAAGTTCAACGTGTGTGTAAGAGATGTCCTTCTGTGATTCTGTTACGAATGTGAGACCGAAACTGTAACCTGGGAGAAAACAATGTAACGGGTACAAACATTATAGTTCAGCAAATTCAGGAGCGCCCAACAGGTCTTAGGCTCACTTTTTTTCTCTGGTTTGGAAAACGGTTTAATCTGTTATGTAAATGACTTCAAATCTATGCTTTGAAAAGGAGTGCTAAGTATATAAACGCTAAAGCTTTCCAAAGAGAGCTTGTGGCATCTCTACGTAGCAAAGCTATGGAAAAAATACCCATTTTAGAGGTTCTTAAGGTTTTGTTGTTACCCGAAGATTGATCTGTGACTTTGTGCACAATGCATGAATGGGGAAACATCAGCAAAGTTTGAGCAGAGTGTTACTAGAAGTGCCAAGTTACAGCTGCGAGGGTGACATCTACTTACAAAGATCTCAGCTATGCAAGACTCACAAGTTAGGAACCCTGGTGCTTGCTTGCTTTTGAAGAAAAAGCGTTACAGCTTAAGCAAAGTTAATTGTTCCACATATTTTTGTGACTTATAACTCATCTGGTGGAAAATCCGCTGTGGTTTTAGGCACAGTGCTCTGTATAGGGAATGGGACTGGGAGATCTGGGTCAGAGAAAATTCACGCTTGCTTCCTTATTCTCTTGCCCTGGCAGCATATAATTTGTGTTTTGAACAGTGCTAACCTCCCTGGGAATCTTCCACTGGAAAAAGAATGACTGTTAAGGGTAGCTATATATATATTTTTAAAAAAATTTAGTCCAGCCTTGCATCTCCTCTGGCTACATCCATGAAATTGCGTAGAGGTCAACAAAAATGGCCTGTTTGGGAACAGAAGTTGGCGAAATGCGACTGCCTGGTCCTTCGATGGTTTGCAGGGAGCTGAGCATCAGGTCAGTTTGGAGGATAACGCTGTGGCTTGTGTACACGAGCAGCTGGCTGTAAGGCTGTGTAAAGCTGAGAAACAATAGTGTGCTGTTACCCCGTGCGTGGGTTTAGCGTGCCTGAAGAGCAATTTGGTGGCTATCTCGGCTTTAAATTCCGTGTGCTATACAGCACCTCTGCTGTCATACCCTGAAATCCTGTGACAAGAGTGCTGTAATTAGAAAGCTTAGCTGAAGAATTGGGTGGGAGAAACGCTCCTGTTCCTTAAGTATAGTCGATTTGTCAAAAAGTAAAGCGTTCCCTGACTTACTGGGTATTCCTTGAAGAATTTAATGACAGACATTTTGAGTTAAATGAAAAGAGCGATGGTGTTGAGAAGCAGGAATGTACTGAAAGGGGGGAGGGGGACGATTGTTTCTGTAGTAATAGGTGAATGCCAAAAAATCCTCCAAAACAGAGCGTTTTGAAGAAGGGTTTTTGCTTGTTTTCTCATGGATGAAGTTGCAATGAGAGAATTGACTGTAGGAATCTGTAAAGCGTGGACTTCGCTGTAAGGAGTGCGTCTATTTATCACTTCTACCCAAATCTAGGCGAGCTGCACAGATTTGTTAGTAACACCTAGAAAAATCGTTTGTTTTGGAGAATCTTAAATCTACCAAATACTTGCTGAATGAAGAACAGATCGTGGACAGGCAGGAGTGCACGCACAACGTTTTGCCTCGCACTAGGATGGTGGCTGCGGATTTCTAGAGCTGCAGCTGTTTGATCAGGCATTCCCTCACGGCCCGGGAGCCAGAGCCAAGCCCGGACAAAGTGACTGTTCCCCTGCTGCTTTTTTCTCTCCTTTCTCAGCCTGTTCCTTCAAAACCCTTCCCTGCTCACTGCGCTCTAATCTAGCTCGGTGCCCGTGTTTCTGCTGCATTTGCTGGGGCTGAGCAAGGACCCACCTGTAGGAGGCTGTTTGCTCTAAGGTCAAAAAACAAGAGAAATGGCATTTTCTTTCTACCAGCTGGATATAGATTGTTTCTTCCAAACTCAGAATGGACTTGTTATATAGCCCCTTAAGTTTGGTGGGGTTTTGTTTGTTTATTTGATTTTGTTTGCACGCAAACGAAGGGCTAGCGTTTACTCCTTGTTCAGTAGCACCAATAGCTCATTGCACTAACCAGAGGAGAAGTTACTGAATTTAGATCAAGATTCAACACTGTATTTATCCTAACTCAGAAACGACTGGCCCTTTCAGGAATGACTAGAAAGGCTATGTTGCATCTTGGTACTTTCATTATCTCGGAAGACTGTTCAGTGTTTTTTGCCAACCACGGAAGAGGAAAATTTTTTTGAAATTTTATTTTTTGAATGAAATGTGCTAGGAGGACAGAATGAGCAGCAGCAGCGATGCAGACAGTTTGGAGGACCTTGGTCGGTAAGAAAGAATAGGAGATGGTCTAAGGAAAATGTATTAAAATGAAGCATCCAAAGTCCTGCACAGGAGATTCTTTTGTTGTTGACATTTTACTTTGATGTTGTTTATCAACCTTGTCTGGTTAGATTGCAATCTCTTCAGCACAGGACTGAAGTTTTACATGTTTATGCAGCGTTAGCACAATGGGGCCTCTGTCTTCAGAAAGAGTCTTTTGGATGCTGCTGTTATTCAAACAGATAGTGATAATAATAACATTCATAATGTCTGGTTTTAATTGTTGCAAAGGTTCCTTGAGCAAAGAGACGTGCCTGAAACAGAACTGAAAAAACTTAAGTGAAATGAGTAAAATCTCCATGATCTGTTGCACGTATTGTTTGTCGGTCGTGTATGTTTTGTAGATCCTCTCACACAACTTCTTTTTATCCAAGTGCCTACAACCACATCAGAGTTTTTACAAGGGTTCATATCAGCGCACGTCATGATTTATGCCTAGATAGTAAAAGATGATGACTACCAGAGGTTTTTTTTGTTTTTTATAATCCTGGCCTTGCAACCTCATCATTCACTTGCTGTCTGTTCCGTGGCGCAGAGACGTGATAGAAACTGCCCGTGGACTCGTTCGGCTTTTCCTTCCCTCCAAGTCAACGAAGCACACCCGCTCCCCTGCCTGCCTGCGCCTTTTCCTCCGAGGCGCCGATGTGTAGTAGCCCTGGGGTAGGTTTCAGTGTTACAAATGGAGTCAAGGGGCAAGGTGAATAGGGATGAACTTGGTTACCTATGACTGTGCTGCAAAAAAATGCAGCTCGATCACGTCTGGAAATCGAGTCAGGTTTTAATTGCACTGTTGGGTTAGTTTTGAGTAACATTTGTAGTAGTCGAGCAGATTGAGGAGCTGAAGCTGAAGTCTATGATCACTCGACAGATCTTCTTCTGTCTCTGGTTGCCTCCTGCAGCCCGAGTCATACTTTTGCCCTCCTCTTATCCACAAAGGTTTATAAGTGAATAACCGTGTCTGCTTTTGGAGCTGCACTGCATGGGGTTGTCAGATTTGGCTCTCAGCTGCAAGTCGGGTGAAGGCTATGATGGCAAAGGATTTATTGTTTCTGTGGTTATAGAACATTCAGTTGTAATAATTCCAATTTGCTTAACGTATTAACTGCATTAATTCTGTTAAAGTTGGTGGAAAGGCGCAGCTTCCCTGGCGAGTTGGAGGGGGAATACTCTTAGAAGGATGCCCCCAGATGGACCGTGAAGTCTGTGGTGTGGCTGGTGAAAGGCAGCTCTGGGGCAAGCTGTGGATATGCAGCAGTCATCGGACGACCCAGCGCTTAGAAATGGGTGTTCATCTGTCGGCAGTAGGGGTTAAGTGGCCATTATTGGCTTGTGCTTTTTCTGTGGTTGGAAGAAGCTCTTGTTGTGCATTTTCTGAGTGGTCTATACGAGCCAGGACTTCCCAGAAAACTGCCTGCCTTCATCTCCGTAACAGACCCAAACCTCTAAAGTCTATCGCTTTTTCTATTAAGATTAATTAAACCATAAATATCACGTCAGATGTCCTTTTCTCTGCAATGCCAACTTTGCGGAGGATAAGTGGAACTAAAAAATTAATTTTAAAAAGAAAAAAAATCTTTTCCTTCTGGTGATCGTGTTTTCATGTTTTAAGATAAGCTGTTGCAGTAAACTGGTCTGGAATAGGAGAAAAATCAAAAGGTACGAACTGGGTCTTGACTTGGTGCTGTTTTGATATAAAGCAGAAGGTGGGAGATCAATTGCAGTGTTACAGCTCAAGAGACAAATTTGCTTATCAATATCTGGGCTCAAGTTTTTAGTCATAGATACAGGACGTGGATCCCAACATTTCATTTCTTCAATGAGATTTGCTGATAGTGGAGACTTTCATTTCGCTGGTCAAACCCACCCTAATCGTGGAATGTTTTAAATGATCTCCTCAAGGCTGAAGTATTTTTAGCATATTTAAAGGAAAAACCCACCACAGGATGGATGGGACTGTATTACATTTTTTTTCTTATCTCCTTTTAAAGTACCTCACAGGTTTTCTGCTTACGTGTGTGACAGTTATTAGAAAAAATAAAATGTACAATGGATGTAGTATAGCTCATGTGATGACTGTGGCTTTGGATCGCATCTGGCTTCATGTTTTGTTTCCTCTTGTACCTCTTGTTTCCTTTTCTTGATTTTGACTCCTCTGTTTTTTAACAGTTACGGTGTTAAAGTGAATTTTAAGATAAAGGGAAAATTTAGGAAATGGATAAATGTAGACAATCCCATTCCCAGATAGCAAATAATGATCTTACTAATTCAGATTTCTCTTCACTCCCTGTAGGTTTAAAGGTGAATTGGCAACGTGCAAAATCAGTTGCAGCTACAATTGATTTCTTTGTGCAAATACTTTGGTATGCATAAATACATGAGAAATTAAACAGCTGTCACAGGGCCCCTGGTTTAGTGCAAATCTTAAGGCTAGGAGGAGGATATTTTTAATTTTTTTACGAGATTGGAAGCGGTAGCTGTAGAAAGAAGCTCTGTAAAGGGTGTTATTAGGAGTGTACTCCTGCAGGAGGCTGATGGAAGGTGATGTGATTTTGTACCAAGAGGAAAAATGAGCAGCAATGATTACTGTGTTTCTCTTTAAGTCTGTCTTTGAGACATTTCTTGAGTATTCCAGAATAATCTTCTATAAAATCGTGAAATAGATTATTGTCCACTGAAATGTGAGCACAGGTCACAACTGACTGAGGAGATGGTGTTCCTTAGTCTCAAGTTTGTTTAGAGAACTGTTGCTATGTAATTCTTTTCTCTATTTCTGTTTCTTCTCTGTGGCAGGTGTGCCCAAAACAGCGAGTCCCACTTCTCTCTCAGCTGGAGGCAGTTTAGTGTGTGTTGCCAGGGTTTCTGCTGCCACCTCTCCATCTTCAGGCAACCTCTGCAGAATGCCCTTTTTTTGGTTTGTTTAGTTTTTTTTTCTTTTTTCTTTTTCTGCAGATAGTATCAGGCATCTGGAGAGAGAAGGGGATGAGAACAGTTCAAGTCAAATCACAAAACGCAAACCAGAAGAAAAGTCAGTGAAATGGGCCGCATTCTTTAAAAATTATTTTTGACCTCCTCTGAAATCCCCAATAAGGTCTAGTTTTGCCAGAGAGATCCTGAATTAAATCATTTGCAAAAGCTCCAGAGGCGTGTCCTGTATTGATTGTATCAATGTGGTTTTTCTATGAGAAAAGAGAAGTCAGAGAGGCTGTAGCAAGACCCTTGGAACAGGCTGCCCAGGGAAGTGGTGGAGTCACCATCTCTGGAGGTATTTGAAAGAGCTGTAAATGTGGTGCTCAGGGACATGGTTTCGTGGTGGACTTGGCATCACTAAGTTAGTGGTTGGATTCGATGATCTTACAGGTCTTTCCCAACCTAAAAGATTCTATGGTTCAGGTATGTTGTATTGCTTGTAATGCTCGCAGTCGAAGCCTCCGGATGAGAAATAATAAAATGAGATGCAAGAATTCCTTATTGCCATCTCCTGGCTGCTCCTGCCAGCACCACCCTGTAGGACCTTTTAAGACACGACCATCCCAGTGCCTGACCCAGCTTCATGCCCGTGAGTTACTTAACCCGTTTTCTTTTTTTTTTCCTTTCCTCTCTGAGTAGACCGCTATATGGAAAAATGTTTGCACCAGCTCATGTGATGTAATAAAGACTATTAAAATCTAATATGACTTCTGTATGTATAGTTGCCTGTAATGAAAGTTAGGTGTTAATTTGGGAAGGCACACAATAGGGGTATTGTAATTTAGCAGTGGCTGACATGTCTCTCAAAACTCTGAGTAGGTTGTGCTATAAATATAGCCTCTTGTTTTGCAATTGACATTTTGCTAGTGGGTGGCTAATTTGAAGGGAAATAGACCAGAGATCTAATATTAATAACTAATTAATAGTTATGTGGATATTTTAAGTCTATTTTTCTGCTTATTTATAGGCATATATTATTCATCTATGCTGTGTATCCTTCTTTGCATATATGTTTAATCCTGAAACTTTTGCTTCAGTAACGCTCACATTTCCGTGCCTTTGCAATCAAAAGCTTGCTTGTGTTGCTCAAAACCGCTTTCTGAGGATGACGATTTCAAAGTAATGGCACTTAAACTATTTTAAGAAAAGCCTCCCTCTTGAAGCAAGGCGTAAGAGGAAAGCCAGCGATGTGTTGCCTGCGTCTCACTGTAATTTGTGAGTCCAAACCAGCATCAGTCCGATGTTGTGTTTTCCTGTGTATGAAGTAAAACATAGGGCTGCTCTTAGGGCTCCACTGGAAGTGGGTAGCTCATAGACAAACTAAAAGGAAAAAAGGTAAAAAGGGGCATCTTACGAGAAGCTTGGACATTTAGGATCAGAGTGAAACATGCGTTTGAGTGCGTATTGCTCCTAACCGCACCCGTGTTGCTATATTGAAGAGATGCCCTGTTCTAGTTTGCTCTGATGGGACAGATTTCGGCATAGATTTGTGTCTCTTCTACCTGTTCACCTTGCCTCCTGCCTTCCCTCTCACACTTACACTCATCCGTAAAAGCGCGTGTGAGACTTGTCCTTTTAATGAATCCTCAAATGAATTTATGATAAGGCGGGAAGATTACATGAGAGCTGCATTACGTGAGAGATGCATTATACTTTGCATGTGCTTCATATTTTTAGATCTGTTTTGTCACATATGCGAAATTTTAAAATGCATCCCGCTTAAACCTGATACGGCACTGCTGCGACACCCCAGGCTGTGACTGCTGGCTGTGGGATTCGTGTGCGTCGTCTTTGCATCTCGTCCTTGTACGAGTAACTTTGTTGTGAATGCTCACCTCATGGGGAGCCTTAATGATTTCCCCACTATCTGTAGAGTTTACGTTATTCATTTAGGTTTAAGCTGTGTCCTAGAAAGCATTTGCTATTGCTGGATTAAAACCCTGCCGACTGTTATCTGCAAAACTCACCTGTTAGTGGAAGCATCAGCGGTACCTTTGACCACACGCTGCATCTTCTCCCTTAAGGTCTTCTCAGCATCTGTTGCAGGTGTGTGAGGAAAACTCTGTATTAGTGCCAAACGTCTGGTAACAAGCAGATGTACTTTTCTGCCTTTTGTTACCCTGTGCTTTGGAGGGTAGGGTGCTACAGCTGTGTGGTTGTTGGAGGACAATGGTTATCGCTGATAGCGAAAACATTGTGCAGGGCTTTGAGCTTGCTTAGCCCTCCTGGGCTTAGCCCTCCTGGCCAGTGTCCTCCCGAAGGTGACGAGCTCTGGTGTTTGGTCCCTGCTGCCGATCTCCCCAAAGCTGTGTCTCTGCATGTGTTTCGGTGTAGTTCTCAGCATCATAGTTGTGAAAAAAACATTTAAGATAGACTCTCTGCAGCAAGCTTCTTGCTTCCGTTTTCTTGCAGGTACTCAAAGATTTAAATTTTAATATCTGTTTTTTTTTTTTTCTTTTTTCCTTTTTTTTTCCCCTGGCTCCTGTGTACTTCCTGTGCGCAGCGCAGCTCTGGGCTGAGAACCAACCCGAGACAACTCGTGTTACCGATACAGAGAGGTTGGTGTTTCGGGCATCGCTTGGGCTCCAGGCTATTTCGAGAAGTGCTTAAGGTTCAGTTGTTGCCCATTGATAAAATGCAGCTGGTGACGTTTGTCCACTTCACCGTGGACCACGACTAAAGCTCTCGCCTGCTCCAGTGGTGAGAGCTGCAAATGAAGGAAGACAACGAGACCCACGTTTAAACTCCACAGGACACTGAACCAAGTGGGATTTCTCTCATTGCATGGCTGGTTCGAGGCACGTTGGGAGTGACTGCCGGTGGTGTGTTTTGCAGTTTTTGTCCCTGTATATTTTCATCCGTCTCTTTTTGTGACAGTCCTTGTTTTTCTTTTCAGTTCCTTGTGACTCCTTGTATCTATGAATGTGCTTATTGTACGTAATGCTGTAGGTAACATCGTCCTGTTGATTTTGCTGTAATCGTGAGAATCCGTCACAAAGCGCACCCTTGGTCTGCCAGGATTTATTGACAAATTTTAAGATTCTGTAACAGTTTTAAAAAAATTAAAATATCTTTAATATGTTGAAAGTTTACAAAAATTCTCGGGCATTTCAAGTGACAACTTCAATGTTTTTCTCCTTTGCTAAAAAACATATCTGCAACTGGGCAATCCTGCTTGTCCTTGTAATATTTACTTGCTAATCTTTTCTGTCAAAAATAGTAAACTGTCTTTGTCTAAGTACTAATATAGCAGGTGACAACACTTCAAGCATCTTAAAAATTACTTGTATGCCAGCCCTGGTATTGCAATGAAAAGCGTCGCTCAAACACCGCTCTCTGGGAATATTAAGCAGTTATTCTTGCACGAAGTTCTCCTGTTTTGAACTGCTGCTGATCTACCAACAAAGAACTTCAAATGCCCAGTGAAAAATTCTAGGCAAGGGGCAATAGACAGTCACATGTATTGGAAGTAAGTTCAGTAACTGAGTTGAGTAACTGTCACATCTGTATAAGTTTTGAGGTACGGGATTTTTTTAGTGGCTGGATTTGTTGTTTGGTTTGGGTGTAGATATCTGGAATATATTCTTTGACCTGAATAGATTATCGACCTTCTTTTTCTCTAGTTTGCCTCGTGTTCTGTAAGTGTCTCAATACGTTCTTTCTGGGCGTTTACAGGTCTCAAGATGGTCCTTGCCCACGCAAGGATAGCACCAAAAATTGGGATCCTTTTGCAAACGTTGTTTTAATGTCGTATTACTAAAGGCCCTTTGAGTTTGAAAATAATTACAGTGGAAATTCTGCAAACGTGCGTATTTCTCAGTGTAATTGGAAGATGTTTGGGATTGCTATCTTTAGGCCTATACAGCCAAGGAACCAATTATAGGCACGGTTAGAAAGCGATAGCGTGCATTAGTCAGATTATAACAAGATCCCAATAATGTAAAATTGCTGCACGACAAATGAGTTTGCATAGATTTTGACAGTTGTTGCCTTTAATAAACTAAATTATTGAGGAATACACAGCTGCAATGCTTCCAAAATTGGGCAAAAATAAACTCTTATTTCCCTGTCAGAATCTTTTCCATAAAGCAGGACCGCAGGCGTTGGTAAGCCTGGTTTGAGTTGTTGGGTCGATTTTGTGAATCATCTGTTCCAGGATGATTGTTGCCTCTAAGTACATTATACACAGCTCACAAGAGCTACTTGGGGTGCCATTTAGTAAACTGAGATTTGGGAGTTTTTAATGGAACTTATGAATAAATGGTGACTAGATTAATGCTACCTGTTTATTTTCACTACAAACCTGAGCTGACAATTTAACTCCAGTCTCCCGAGGAAGCGCAAGAGCTGTCCGTGTTGTAACTCCGCACACCTATTAAATTGCAACTCTGAAATCCAAGAACCTGTCTTTCCCTCTAGTGTGTGTTACTACAATGATATAAATAAACCAAAATCTACCTGAATTCTAGAAATTGGGTGAGTCTATTAGTAGCTTTATATTTTATGCTTTCACACCCTAAGCTATGTTCCAGCTGCAGGTTTGAGACCCGCTGCGGCTGCCAAATGACGTTTGTGTCTACGTTGGCGAGTCTCAGTTTTTAGCGATACGGACTTTAATTAGATATGACATAATTATGATATAACCTGCTTCCAGTCCAATTTAGGGCTAAGCCCCACTATTTTTGCGTGCATACCCGTGCAAATTAAAGCTCCGTTTGAGGTGTGTCCTCCGTCCCGAAGTGCCACTTGTTATTTATTAGGAGGGAACCGCAGCTCCCGCAAGACGCCGTCACTCCCCGGCAGTTTGGCTCTTCCCTTCTCGCAGTCCAAGAGCAGCGAGGGCAGAGCTGATTTCAGAGTGCCTGTGGCTGCTGTCGCTTGTGGTGTTTCAGCTCTTGCGCTTCTCTCCTGGGAGAACACGGTGACTTGGCGGGGGTAAATGGAAAGATGAAGGCTGCTGGTTTTTTCATATTCGCGGTGTGGGAGAACCTTTGGTTGTGAATTCATGCAGGAGGTAGCAGCCTTCTGCTCTGGGAATGGTGACAGTGGTTGTGGTTGATGCTGTAAAATAAGCTGCTGGAGATTGTGTAGAATGGCAAGAAAAAGGGGATAGTTATGTACTAAATTTTAGAGTGGTAAATATGAGGATTTTCAGGAAGGAGAAAGAAAACCAGCTTTTTAATACTTCTGAGAGGCTTACATTTTGAAAGGTGCATTTTCAGGAAAGAGGTGCAAGCTCCAGAGAGTATTTTTAAGAAATGTGAGAATTAGTACCTTTAGCATTTGCACTGCCAGTCATGAAACAATACACGTGGAGGCAACCTTTAAAAAAATGAAATGTCTCTGCTTTCCAGTTGGGTAAAAATCATCCCCATGTTTGATTTTTTTTTTTTTTTTTCACTGTGAATATACATATAAAACTCAAACCCTTTAAGACAAGTAGTTTGAATTATGATCAGACCAAAGAGTTGGAGTATCTCTCAAATAGAAGGAATGAGAATTTCGGTGTCTTGTTTCCAATCTAGTTTGACCAGGTAACTTTATAGAAATGTGTACACGTAGCATTGTGTGATACACAGCGTATGGAATCTATGAAAAAACAGCGATTCACATTAAGCTAATTGGAAATAGGCTACAAAATACTAAAGGAAGGACAAAGGCTGTTCTCCATTTATGAAGACTAATGGGACAATAGAAAATGCAAGTCACTCCAGTTCTTGAATTCGTGGTGTTTGCATTTAGCGTTTGAAAGATGTCTCTCATCTGGGGAATGCAAAGCGCAATAAAGCTCAAAATTGTGTCTGCTCGATATATGCACCAGTCAAAGCTCATCTAGATGTCTATGTACTGCTGTTCCTGGATGTGCCCTCAGCAGCTAGTCAAGTGTAAGGCTTTTTGAGCACCATCAGGGTGCTCTGAAAATATCCTCCACACGGGTAATGTATGATTTCTGCAGTCGTTAAAAGGATGAATTATGGAAATGACAGTGGATAAAGAAGAGAAGGTACGCGTTCACTTGGGACACAGTCTTGAGGTAGCCAAAGCTGAACATTAATATTTTTCACATGAAGATCTTCAACTTCACAGTTTCATTTTCAGAACTCGCCGTGTTTTACTACCAAGTAATGTTTAACAGTACAGTTACACTTGAGGATGCAGTACTGCCCAAGCTTTGCTCCTCCGTAGCATTTTAATCCGTGTCTGGTTGTCATCTGCCTGCGGAGCTTTATGGAAAGCGTTAGTTGTCTGGGCTGTAAGCTTATGGGATAAGATTTTCCTGGAGTTTTTTTTGCGTGAGTATGGTTGCAACCCAAAGACTCCTAAACTTTTGTAATGCTCAGACTTCCCTGCATGCATTTTTCAGTGTCTGAGTAGTCTCGCTGAAAGTGCCTTTTGGTGGGATTAGGGCTGTTGGGAGTTTTGGGAGTCTTGCTTTGTGATGAGTGTTTCTGTTTTCTCCTGAAATTACTACGCCTGCTGTTATCAAGGAAATACCACATGTATCGTGTTTACTTTTTGACCATAAATTATTATTCAGTAAATTGTGATCTTAAACTTGGTGTGTGCCAAATGATTTATTGTCAGTTTAACTTGTGATGCTGTGTTTGGTTTTGCGGTGTGTGTGCTTCTGAATTACGACAAAATATTTAGCAATCAGTGCAGTCCTACTTGGAAATCAAACAGATTTGCTTACATTTTATAGAGCGATTCTGAGAAGCCGACGGGAATTTTTCGACCCAAGACTGGTTTTCTCTGAGCTGCCTCTCCTGTTAGTTGTATTTTTGTCTCGAGGTGTGGCAAAAAGGGATCTGTGGTGATGTTTGCAGAGTCAAAATGGAGAAGCGAATCTTGTTTTTTGTGGTTGAATCAACCCTTACTTTGCTAATGCCTTACCTGGATTTCACTGTTCTCCGCTGGTGACATTGGTTGGCTGGATGGTCTTTGAAATAGAGGGTTTAGAGGGACTAAGTTGTAGGGAGCAGAGCAAGTATCTCAGTGGTAACATTTGGGTTTATGCAAATAGAGGGAGAAGCTGCACTCATAGGACGGACTAAAAACAAGACCTTGTTCATGCATTGATCTCTCTGAAGATCCAAATGCCTTAAGTTCAAGAGAGAGACTTTCATTTTTATTTGAGATGTTTTTATTTCATGTCAGTTTATATTGAATTCTTTTTCTGTGCGCGTGCATTTCGTCACCGTGGTAGCAGTCTCTGCCGTAGTCAGACTCATCATACGGAAAGAAAACAACATCAAATACCATTAACAGGTGGTCCAGTGGGGAAGACAGCAGTAAACAATACTTCCTAAAAGTAGATAATTTCTCTCCCCCTCCTGGGCCACATTCAATTTATAAAAACCACATCAGTACTTTTTATGAGTACGTAATTTACTTTTCTGTCTTTTTTTCCCTAACTATACGTGATCTAATATCAAAACAATGCAAAAATCCTAGACAGTCGTTTGAAAAAGAGATGTTACTTGTTTGCCAAAAAATAAATTTTTGATTATTTTTTAAAAAATTACATTGACTTAAGAAGTCCCAACCTAATAGTAGTAAGGATTTCAGTTTCAAGTTGTGGAAGAAAAGACGCTGTAGTGGAAGTTGCTGCCCAGAAGCTTGGAAGGGTCGCAAACAAACCTGTCACTTTAAGAGATTAAGTTAGTCTAGTTTGGATTAGTCTAGTCTAGTTTCCTTTAATTTAGACAAGTACAAGACATACTTCGCCCTGTATTTCCTTCAGTTGGTAAAAGGAAAATGCTGTGGAAAAAACCCCCACCCACGCAACGGCTAAGAAGGACTCTGTACTGCTCAAGGAGCAACGCCCTGGTCACAAGTTAATCCAGCGGGAGCTTCTCGGCTTCCCCGTCCTCTGCCTTCGTCACTATTAATCAACTACTTGGAGAAAGAGAGTGAGGTTTTCACAGATTTTTTTTTTTTTTTTTTTTTTTTTAAATTCACTGTTTCTGTTGCGGTCCTGCGCCAAAACAAGCGCAGTACGCCTACAGGGGGCATCCTCAGATGTATTGGTGGTAGCCTGATACAATCCTTGCTCCGTAATTAATTGTGAAATGGGGAAGCAATGTGTATTTTTGTATACGGTTTTTAAACGCATAGTTATTTTAAGCTGCAGAAAGAAAGATTTCATGCTCACGATGCACAAGTTCTCACTGAGTGTGAGCATTTTAGTAATACGGTTGTTTAGTAATATGGTTGTTAAGCTTGCCAGGTAGCATCGCGTAAAATGTTGGGTTCTCAAAATCATCCACATTTTTGCGGTGTTTTCTGTTCTTTGCCCTCCCTGCGCTTTTTACGTCTCTTTAGCCCTTCCCCTCCTGCTCAGCTCTTATTTTTGCTTTAATGAGTCTGTAGCTTTGCAGTTTGACTCTGGGTTCTCTGAAATGCGTGTCAAGGTAAGCATCTTGTAAGAAAGAAAAGACTCAGCAGGTAACTGCGAAGCAATCCGCAGCATTACCGCAGACTGGAAATTTGAAGCGTGCGAATAGGAAGGGAAATTCTACCCTGGGATTATAGGTGAGCGCCCTGTGATGTGCTGCATTTCGTCACATCCCTTGGTAGGAATATAATCAAGTGCGAAGTTTTGATCCTATGTGCTTTAAATTCAGTTCACATCACTAACTTACATTAAAAAAAAAGTGAATGTACTCTATGCAGCAGGTCTTTGCAACATATGCAATAAATTTTACTTTTATTTATCTAAACCCAGGACATTTTATTAATTTAAAACCAGATAAAAGTGTTGGTAGGATAAATATAATTTAGGGGAGTCTCTGACGATCACATTGTATGATACAAGTGACTGCAGAAGTAGCTGGCTGGTGGAATCCATCTGAAAAATTACTTTTGTTGCTTAGTCATTCCCAAAAGATCTGTTAAGTTGGGCTGTGCATTTAATTCTCGCTGTTTACCTCTCATGCTGCTCTGCTCTACGGCCTCCTGGTTCTTTCTCCTGTTTGGCGTCATTTTGGGGGCGTTATGAATTATTTACGTGAAGCAGAGTGTACTCTAAATGAATGAAAAATACTTAAAGTAAATGTAAAATGCACGAAGTTCAAAGCATGTAAGTGCTGAAGTTTATTGTTCCCTCTTGTTTGTTCAACCAGCAGGATCAGCGTCCCCTTTGAATAACCCTTTGCACTGTCATTCGTCTCGGAGTTAACATTTTATAGGCGTTTTAAACTTTGCTTCTGATCTTTTTTAAAAAATAGCAATACAGTTGCTATATGCAGTTATGTTTGCAGAAATTATCAAGGCGATAGATAATAGCTTGGCAGAGAATTAAAATTACATTAATACAGGGTCAGGACCTTTTCGTTTATCTTGTGAGCCACTGTCAGCACGCGTTGTTACAGAGGAGGACCAGGATGCTTTTCAAGTCCAGGGTGGTGGTACTGGAATGTTTTTCTTAGAAATACAGTAACGAATAAATCCACTTTTACTATGAGGAAACTGATGTTCCCCAAGTTAATGCTTTACAGCCTTTACTTTTTGCACCTTCAGGTCATATTATTTATATCCTCTCATTCTGAAAAGGAGAACTGTTAATATGTAAATATGAATTAAATATTAATTAAACAAATGCTTCCATTTCCCTATAGGTGGAGGAGTGGAGAGCCGTCAGTGCTCGTGGCATCCTCCCCTCTCTCGCCCAGGGCTCTTCCCAAGCTTTTGGGGACACTCAGCTCTTTGGAGGCTCTGCAGGAAGGAAGGAGGAGAAGTTTATTTGAATCTCTTGGGTATTTAAAGATAGAAAACGTTCACTGACCAAAATATTTTGTAGTCCCTTAATCAAAACAAGGAGAGAACATTTTCATGTCTTATTCAGCTTAGTAACAGACTAAATAGTGGAGGGTTTCTTTAGAGGTCAGTGATTATTTTTAAGTGGATGGAAACTCTTAAATGCTCCGTGCTGTCTGAGGCGTGTGTTGCTTTCCTTGGTTCTAGTCCTTGTTTTAAGGAGCTGTTTGGGAAATTTCAGTGTCATTTGTAATGTATTTGTTGAGCCTTTGTGGCTGGAGTTTAATATTTAGAAAGTAGTTTGCTGGTTTCCTGATCCCCTTCCATTTGGGGCAGGGTTATCCGTTTTATTATTCAGTACGTCCTCCTTCAAACAGCATTTTCTTTCGATATGTGGATTCGTTTCTTGCGGTGCCCTGACAGTGTTCCTGCTCTCCTACCTTCAAACCTCTCTCCTTAATCCCTTAGTTTACACAGGATCACTCTCTGATGATTTAATCTGTGAGGAGTATTGGTGGTAGGAGTCACTGTGTTGTACAAATAGAGATTTCAGTGGTTGTGCTGGTCGCAGCCGCACTCTTACGTCCTTACCTCGCAGGGCGTGTTTGAGCTTTGAGGTTGCCGGTGGAAGTAAACTCTGTGAGGGTATTTTAAGGATTCTTTCGTATAACGTGGTCTTTTTAGTTTGTTGGTGTTAAATTCAGATCCAAAATGGGTGAGTTTGAAAAGATCAAGTGGTTTGATCATGGCCTTATGTTTCCTATCTTGCTGTTGTATCGTTTTAGTTGCCTACTTTAGCTAACACTAAAATAAGCTACTTCACCTGTACTTAGCCATTTGTAAACTTTAATCTGGACTCTCGTAAAGTTCCCCCTTTGTCAATATGGGCAGCCAAAAAGAACAGAAATGCCTTTAAAGCTAATGCTCGTATTTTGTGGTAGGGTTGTTTTCAACTAAAAGAGAAGAGGATAGAGTTGAAACTGTGCTTGTAATTTTTTTTTAAAATAAATTCCATGTAAACAATCAAAAGATGGTCTTTAATTTTTGTTTGTTTATTTTCTTGTCTAAGCATATATTGTAATCAGTAGGAAACGGAATGTTGTTTTAATGCTTTCAGTGAAAAGACTGGTAGAAAAATAGCTTTTATCCTTTTTGTCATCCTTTAAAATAAATATTGATAGAAACTATCATAATATGGTTTGTGTTACAGGTGGTGTAATACCAAGGGCTGTACTGCTGCCACATCACAATTTTGTGGGGTTTCAGGGAGTAGTTCTGGTAAGGACACTCAATGATTTATCTATTTATTTGTCATAAAAGTGGACTGATAGTTTGGTACAACTTAGTAATTGCAATTAAGTGCCTTTACAGTATTTGATAGGTGTCAGTATCTGCCGTCCACTGCATCTTTACGTTAAGTGTTCATTTATTCAATGGTGTTTAACAGCTCCTTTTGGAGCTGTTACTGTCTCATGTGTAAATCTGTATTCATTTCACTGAGAGTTGTTATGATATAACACATCAATTCACAGCATGGAAATATTAATAAATAGACCCTTTGACCAAACACCTTGTAAAAAGTGCTGTATTGTCTTCTCGAAGCGTGGATTCACTGTTGCTTCAGTGTGTATCAGGTTTTTTAAAAAGAGGGAAAAGTTACTGTGTTTTGGTTATGTATGGTTTGGAGGGTTTTTTTTAAATCCTAAAGCCTTGGCTTCCAAAAGGAAGCTAGGAGCGTGTGGTTCAGAGGGTAAATATCTAGACCATGTGCTGTTACTAGTCTCCCCCTCTGAAATTCAGTGTACGGTCACGCTTTTGCAATTGTTTAATTGGATGTAACTGCAATCCCTCTATCATTTCTTTTGGTTTTGCATACTTTCGTTAAGCGTATTTTCTTATCCTTTCTCCATGGCTGGAGTTACAAGGGAGATGAGATTACCTTACTTTTTCTAATAAAGGGAAAATTCATTCTGAACTAGTCTGCCAAGAGCAGTCCTTCAGTATCGCGCAAGAGCACAATTGAGTATCTGTTCTTTCAGCAGCAGTTGACTGATACCACGGTTGTATCTATAGAATTTTTAATCTGTGCTGTAATTTAACAAATGTCTTGTGGGTGTAGCAGATGTCTTTTCTTTTTTTCCTTTTTTTTGTTTGTTTTTGTTTATTTTTGTTTTGTGGATTTTTTTTTCTTTAAATCACAATCCCTTCAAGTTTTTAACAAGCTTTATTTGCGTACTGTCTTAAGTCTATAGAGGGCACCCAAAGACAGGGGGAATTTGTTTTAACAAACCTTCTCCTCCACAAGGTAGAGAAGGATATTGCTGACTGTTCTTTATGGCCTTGCACTTGCAGGGAACTATTGTACTGGCCCTGCTCCAACAAATCACTTAAGCAATTGAAGTCAGTGGGACCAGAATATGTTTCAATATTCTTCTGGCTTGATCGGTATCTGCGTATACTTTCACAAAGTTTTTTTTGTTTTCTGAAATAAGGTGGGGTGCACAAGAACTTCATGTGATTCTGTAGTCAACCTAAGAAACTAGTAGTAGTTCTGTCCATGTTGGAGCTGTTGGAAGCAGAGGGAAGGCCCTGGAGGCTAATGATTTGGGAAGCAAAAGGATGCTGTTTGAAGATGCAAGTGAACTGGTGTAAAGACTAAAGCCGTTTTCCCTGCTGTTGTTACGGTCTGTCTAAAATATTAAGCCATGGTACTGTTCACTCTGTATGGTTTCCAGTCCTGTAAGTACATAATACTTGAGCATGCACGAATCATGCCTGTAGACTTACGTTAGGGTTTCTAAATCTCGGAGTGGAAGAAAATAGGCTTTCAGATTTATATAAGAGAAGTGGCATTGTGAAGTTTTGAGTAGCATCACTCAAGAATGTTAAACGGCAATTCTGCAAAGTAAAGACATCGCAGCTTTATAAATATTGTAAGAAAGGGAAGATGATGGGAGCTCTTTGGAGTCTGAGAAATGCTGAACATTTTTCAAAATGTTGTGAGCAATTTGTGCAGCACTTATTAAAGTATAATGTCATCTGGAGAAGTCATGGACTTCTTCCTCTCTATCGTCTCTTTATTTTCAAATAATGCTCCTGTTACTGGAAATGGTTGAACAGAATTTATCGTGCGTGGAACCTGTTATGTCGGTGTTTGAAGTAAGGTAAAGATAACCTCACATGGTAGGTGACTTTTTTTTTTTTTCTTAGAAGCCGTCCTATCTAATTAGTTTAAATCTGAACTAGCAGAAGTAGTTACTGTGATTGCTTAATTCTGCAAAAGAGAGAGGAGAGGTCATTTGTCGGACAAGTTGAAGACCATGTCAGTGCAGCTGCCTATGTAATAGTAGCCTGCAGTGAGACGACGTGGTGTGTTTTCATCTCGGCTGATGTTTTAGCTTGACTAAGCAAAACTGCTCTCTCTGCACAAAGCCATGATTATGTTTCCAGCTGCACCACTAGGCTGGTTTGTTCCGAATAGCACCTTCTAATGGAGGGGCTTGGGATCCATACCACACAGATGATTTTTCTTCAGGTTTTGAATAGTTTGCTTCAAAGGGGACTAATTAAAAAATTAGTGAGGACAGATGTCTGATGTTGGCCTAAGCAGTCAGAAAGAAGAGGAAATGTCCTGGATTTGAACTTTTTATCTTAATTGGATCCTTTGTGACTTTCAGCACATTTGATAAGAGTTCCTTCAGTAGACTCTTCTGCTTCTGTTGTACAATGTGAACAGTTTTAAATTTTAAGCTTTTTATGTGTATATATATATATACACACACTCATGCAAACTTTTTCACATAGCTTTGAAGGATACCTCCTTCACAAAAGAAAAACTTTATATACAACAAGCTGCTTTGATACAGCTTTTTTTGTATCTTGTGCTTTACAGAAAAGCAAAAGTAATGTTCTTTTAAACCATCTTTTAATATTTTTTTTTCAAACTCATTGCGTATCCCTCCCTCTGCGAGTGTGTTCAGGTTCTTTTTACTAGTCAGACTCTGTGCAGTGCCAAATTCTCAAGAAGAACATTTGGTATGCTTCTTTAATCTTCTAAGACCAACAGTGCAATTGCTTCTACAGATACAGGTGACTTTACAATGTGTAGGAGCTGTCTGGGGCTGTCTTACGGCAGGCGTGTTCATCGAATCTCTGGGAAGTTTTCTGTCACAGTAATATAAATATGCCTCTAGACTTAAACGCTGATAAATTACCAGAACTTGGCATTCATTCAACGTTGTCCACAGTCTAGGATAATTTGAGTTTTAGGTAAAATATTCCATTTTCTACAGACAAGGAAAGAAGCTTATTTTTTGTTTTTCAGGGCGTTTTGTAAAAGAAAAGACTGCTCTTGATGATTCAGATATTGGAACAGCTCCCAGTGGAAAAAAAAAACCCACAACAAAACCAACAAAGATATATTGCAGGGTATGGAAAACCTGGTCAAGTATCATGACTGCATTGCATGTCTTTTCTATGTAGTATAGACATATCACCTCAACGTATATGCTATTCTTAATATTCTGCCAAAAGACCCTTGATACAGCTTCATTAAGAGAAAAAAATAAGCAGATGCTGAAGACAGGAAGGGGCACGAACTTCATGTCTAGACAGCCTTTGGAGGCGTGAGTGAGTTTTTTGCTGAATGTGTGTACTTGAAGGGAAAAAACAGTACTGCGTCTGATGGAAGTTCGGGTATTGCTAATATTGATGGAGACGGTCTCTGCCGAATTACATAGCACTAAGGTGTAATTTTTTCTCCTGACAACGTACACAGTGAAACTTTGCGATGTGGGACAGGGCAGGGTGTAGACGTGCAGAAATTGAATGTCTGCATCGAAGGTGGTTATTGGAGCAGAAACTGAAAATTACAGAAATTAAGCAAAGAGATACTTGCAGGCTTGGAAAACAATCTGGCCCTTGTTGCAGAGGTGCTGGGGGCGAGGTGGTTTTGTGTCCTGGAGGGGATCTCATGCCTTCAGCTCAGCTTCTGGCGTAGCCGAGTGCGCAGTCCCGCGGCACAGCTGGGGCACGGGCTGTGCGAGCCGCTTCATCGCCTCTGTCATTCCTTGGCTATTGCCTCGCTGCCTCCTGGACCGCGTGTGGCAGAGGCAGTGACAACCCTGAGAGACCAGCGATGCCAGAATGATGGCCCAGGAATGCCCTGTCTTTTATTTCAGTAAAAGCACGGCAGTACAGTGCTGTTTCCAGAGCTGTCTCGGGCACGCTTGCCTGCTCGCCCGGCTGCCTGGGCTGACGCAGCATCTCTAAGGTGTTGCTTGGGTTGCTGCTGCTCTGTTTCTCCATTACTTATTAATAGATTGCATCTGTGTTGCAGACTGGTGTGAAAGAAGAAATGAGAATTGCACGTTTTTGTTATTTGAGGTTGTAAATAGATGACGGCGTTGATCGTGCTGTGTCACAGCCCGAGACAAATGGCTCCGTGCGCGTTGCCGGCGGCTGCAGTCGGTCGTGTCCGTGCCCAGCTCCTGATGAGGGCTAAGTTCGTGGATATTAAACTCTTGCCATACTCCTTGATTTAAATTTAACAGATAAGAAGAGCTTTGACTCTTTGAATACCAAAAATTACGTTTGTCAGACTGTTTATTTCTTACTTTATTTCATGAGTTTTAAGAGATGCACCAGCTGGGTCTTAGGAAGTACCTAGAAAAAGCAAGCACTTCATGTACCATTGTTCTTTAGAGCTTCTAAGTGTTTTAGGTGCTTCTGGAAAATTTAGCTACCTAATTTCAAAGTCCACCTGAAGGTAAATCTTGAGGTGCTAAAATAAGTGTGGTTAGTTTCTGATCCACTTCAACAGTCCTTATTCTAAAATAAACTTGCAAGCATTAAATTAATTTTAATTAGTACATCTCTCTTTTCTGAGGAATGCTCTGATTTAATAATTTCTTCCTGCTAATTAGTCTTTAATTAAAAAAAAAAAATAATCCTAGCTGAAGATGTTTTCATTCTGTCTTTTTGCACTTGATCTTGTTTGCGTCGGTAGCTGATTTCTGTCGTTAAAGCCCACTGCAATTCGATTATTCCTGAATAAAAACGTACTACAATTCTAAGATGGCTTGTAAAGACTCTGAGCTGTGGTTCACACTTTTTAATGTTGTTGTTGTGTTTGGTTTTATTTGGGCATCAAAGAAAGTGGTGGCGTAGGTGGTACCAGCGGAGTGGTTGTGAGGACAGAGTGCCTTGTTTTGCAGATGAGCAGCCTAATAAGGCAGGTTGGTAGAAGGATGTGGGAGCAGACGTATCGAATGTAGGCTCACGCTTTTTTGTGTGTTCATATGATCAGCTGCAGAAGCACGTTACCCATTATTTTTGGTTTTTTATGAAAGGTAGGCTTTTCCGTTTTATAAGGTCCTGAACTCATAATGGTTATTTACCTGCAGATTCCCACAGGTTCCTTTCCGGCTGCTTCAGTAAACAGGGCTGGATGTGGAAATGCCTGAGCAAAGGCAAGAGTTGAGTATTTAATCTGAGGGTAAACTTTCTTAAGCCTTCTTTAAAACTCTCAATTCATGCATAATGCTGCAGTCAGTCATGAGTTACACATCTTTAAATCTTTTAGGTGAACGTCTTGGGGCTAGAAAGAACTTGTCAGTTTACATTTAATTTATTCCAGGCTTTAGGATACGTTTCGTGGCTGTAGAGAACTTTGAACACTAAATATGATGAATGTTAGTACGTATTTTCAATACCAAATTGTGCTGTTGAAGTGCAGTTAGATTCACGGTGTTTTTTAATATGTGAGTTAATAGAGAAAAACATGTCTAAAGCGCAGTATATTTTTACTACTAATATTTGTAAGTACCAATCAGTTTGCCATCAGTAGTGCCACCTTACTGATGAGTAATATTGGTCTTGCTGCAAGTGGTCAGGTTTTTTTATTAAAAAAAACCTCAACACAACAGAACCTTGTGGTCTTAGTATAATTTATTCATTGCTTTCCTTATCCAAAGAGGCGGGCACTGTTTGCTTTTTCTCCATCCCAATTTTAAAAAAAAAAAATAAATAAATCTGGCTGCAGACAAATAAATAAATCTAACAGGTTCTGATGTAGTTGCTCTTGATTAATGGCCACTAAAGCTAGAAATGATACTTCCCTTGTTAACAGTTTATATTTTCCTGGCTTGAAATTGTAATGAATTGTAACTGAAGAATCTTCTCTGTGTCCTGTGAGATTGTTTTATTTTTTTTTTCACTCCCTTATGGTATTTTCTCACAGGGGTTTTACGTTTTGTCCTCTATTTAGAAGACAGTGGACTTGGAGCTGTTAGTATTAAACAAAACTTTGCCTGAGGAAAGAAATTGCAACTTTCACGCGATCACAAAGGAATTTCAGAAAAATCGTTTGTTATTCCCAAACTAGATGCTGCTAGAGAATGTAATTCCAAAACTTCTTTTCTCATGGGAAAGACATATAAGACTAGACTTAACATCGAGGAAATAAGCTGGGTTTATTTGTGTGTAGAATAGATCAAACCTACTTCACCTGCTCTGTGGAAAGAATGCGTTGTTACTGTCTCTTTTTTTTTTTCTCTCCCAATCAGATCACATGTTTATATCCCCAACACTGTGCAAATTATGGGCTGTGTCTGATAATCCAAGATCTTTCCTAAAATAATGTAGGAGTTAGGGAAGATGCTCACACACAGAGAACACACCCCTTTCCCTGGGTCTTCCGCTGCAAGAAATAGTTCTCTTGCTCCGTTTACGTGGTTAATTGTATTTACAGGATTTTGTCAACTTCCATGCTGAAAACAAAACCTACATTTGATATTAGTTTTGTAGGTGCTAAAAAAGCTGAGGTGAGAGTGTTCAGGCTCATACAAGGGCAGGGAAAATGAGTGAGTACATGTGTTGTTGGACACGGACGTGTTCTTGTAGCTGTTTCTGTCCAGACCGATATAAGTGTGTTGGGTTTGAGTTTGTCTTTGGTTCTTCACTAGGAAAAAGGAACCAGGCCCGAAGGATCTACAGGAATTTAGGATAATTACCAGAGTAATGGTAGCAACCTTAATAAAACCGAAAAACGTAGCGTTTCACAGGAAAGGTCCAATCCAAAACCACGAGGCAGTGGTGGCCTCAAGTGGGTGTTTCAAAACTTAGTTTCTGATGAGATGTGTTGCTCTACAGCCTCGTGCTCACACATCTCCTCGGCAGGGACTGCTTGGGTCCCTACAAGCTCAGCCTCGCGAGTACCTGGGCACGCCACAGAGGAAGATTTGGGCTCTTTCTGTTTTATTGTTGGTGAGGGAAAAATTACGGATGTTGCAGTGTGGAATGACCTGGAGCAAGGAGGTGCCCAGCCTCGTGCTCCCATGAGCTGTCGGCGCTGGTGCCGTGAGGAGGCTCTGGGTGGCTCCGGCAGACGTCCCCTTGTCCCGGTCTCTGCACTCGTTCAGGTGCTGCCGACTCCGATCTCCGCTGTGCTTCGTTACCCTGCGTAGGTATAACTCCAAATCAGCTCAGCTCAATTTGTTGTTGTTATGGCAGCATTCGAAAAAACTTCCTCGTCGAGAATGAGGGAACCTGCTGCGGTAAATACACCGAAGGGAGTCAGACAAAGGCCTTTCTCCTGCAGGCGTTTCAGGACGTGACTCGGGCCACGGGGCTAAACAAACAAGGACAAGTAAAATGAACAGGGCTTAGCTCGAATAGAAAATCACTGTTCTTGAAGATGAACTGATTTTTTTTTTTTTCAACCACTAGAGATTAAATGTTAGCAACTTGTGTTGTAATGGAGAAGCAGTGAAAGAAGAAGTGTAGAAAAAGAAGTGACTGAAGGAAGCGCGGATAAAGCCAGCGCTCTTGAAAGCGGTTGGAGAGATGAATTCAGGAGTGCAGAGTACGCGCAGGCAGTGCGTGGTGAAGAGGTGAAAACCGGGGCAAATGCGTGACCACAGGCTCAAGATCGTGTGTCAGATCAGGAGATGAAAGCCCGAAGATGGATCACCGGCTTGGGAAAGATAGCAACTGCCGCGGATAGAAGCTGAAAGGGTGATGGTACAGGGAAATGGAACACCCGTATGAAAAAATCCCCAGTGAAGATAGGGATGCTGTTGTAGGAGTCCAGAGATATCTTTCCACAGATGCTTGTGAGAACTATATGTGCTGTTTTATTGCTGTCAGGTAACAATAAAAATATTTTAATCATAACTATAAGTAGAGCCCATGCCAGGCTACCCGGCCACTAATGAGCAGCCCACAGTAAGATTTCCTGAACACAAAAAAACCCAAACTAGAGACAGTTGAAAACCAACAAATTATGAAATTCTGCCCAAACTTCAGTGGTTTCACACTGACAAAAAAGTAGCGTTAGTCCAAACTCAGAATGAATCTGTTTTTGTAAGCCGTCAGGATGCAGGTCAGCAGCAGCAGCCTGGTGAAAAACCGTGTCACCGTTAGTGCACCAATATCCATCAGCTCGAGCGATTGATGTAGATGTAATCACTGTCTCTAATAGAAATGAAGTCAGGGTAATGGAACGTTGTCACAGGATCAATGTTTCCTGTTTTGAAAATAAACCCCCTCAGCTTTGCCTTTGCATTTATGTACCAGCAGGTGACCACATCATTCAATTCAATTGACACAGTCCCTTAGAGCCCTGAATGATCTATTGTGGGAACATCAGGAACAACTTACTGGAAAAAATGGAATGTTCTTGATCAGACTTATGGACCATTTTATTTGGTGGGTTTTCCAGCGGTGAAAATGAGAATAAATCAGCTGAGAGCAGAAACTTAGCACAGTGTGGAGATCTTTTAACTCTGTTTAACTGTTTAATTTCTACACGTTCTTGATCAAAAAACTCAAACTGTAATACTCATGCTTATTTTCAGTGGTGCGCGGTCATGAATTGACGACCTTTTTTGGATATTGCCTCTCTCTTATCTTAGTCTCATCAGAAACTCTTGATGGGGCACATTTTGACCGACTGAAGAGCTCTTCTCAATCAGTTATTTTTTCTCTGAAATTTTTACACGGTTTGATCCAAGCGAGGATTAGTGGGTATGCTCCCACATTCATCCATAATTAATTTTTTGCGAAGGCTTTAATGCAGCACAGGGGATTAGCAGTTGTATAGTTGCATGCTTAAAACCTGGTGCATGCTGAAGAGGAATGTTGCATTGGATTTTAATGTGGCAGATAATGCTTCTTCCAATTTTCATCTTTCTTGTACTTGATTCCTACCAGTGTTTTATGTCTAGATCCAGAGAATATTGTTACGTCGTTATTTTAGCGCTTAGTAAAACCACTTAACTGTTTTACAAAGCCTTCTTGAGCCAGGGTCTAGAAGATTGATTGTAAAAGTCTTTTTATTTAAATTAGGTATTCCTGAAGGATTGTAACAGTATCTAAAGGGACATTCGTGTAGTGGCCTAAGAATGGAAGTTCTACAGGTTGTTTGACGTTACACTGTTCCTGTGATGGCACCATCCCTCCAGTAATAAAATTTCCCTTTGGGGGGACACATGCCTGCCCTTGCAGCAGCGACAAGAATTTGCCTGGTATTTCCCTCTCCTTTACTGAGTGAGATATATTTAGCATACAGAGCCTAGAAGATGGACTTTGCAGGTCATCTTGTGAAATAATCCATATTGGCCAAGACTGTTCTGTTGGCTTCCTCAGGTAGATGTGCTAATTGTGGTCATCAATCAGAAGCTGCCGGTTGCTAATCACTTCTAGAAACGGCACCTTCCCAGTTTTGCTGCCAAAGGCATCTGCTCAGCTTGTGTGCATGTAGGACAGTCTTAACGCTGAGGATCATCCCATCGAGCCACATGGGTTCTTCCTTTCTGAAAAATGCCTTTAGTCTGCACTAGGTGTTTCAAGGAGAATTTCATACTGTTAGGTTATATATCCTGGTGTGTTCTGAAAATTATTTCAGTATTGAGAGCGGGTGATGATGTAACTTTTTAACTACTCCTTTTGGACAGTTTTTGCTTAATCATAGTTTACCTCCATCAGCTCAAACTCTGTGATTAAAAGCCACCTCCTTGGCCGACTTCGGGGGAGCAAGGTGAGATGTTTGAGCTTGGGATCTTGTGGGGAATTGGGGTGGGATGGCTTTCATGAAGTAGTCAAAATTGAGGCAGGATGGTTTGTAGGTGGTTTTAGTGGCTTATAGGTGCGTATTCCGAACAGCTGGGTCTGGCTTAAATCTTGAAGAAATAACGTATTTGGTCCTGAAGAAAGATGTCTCAGAACTACTTCCCTTTCAACAGGGTTGTAATTATCCTGCAGAAGAGTTGTGCCTGGGAAGAGATGTCTATTTTCAGTGTTTCCCAAAGGGTTGAAAAGTCTTTAAAATACTAATACACAGTGCCTTCTTGCTGTGCTGGTACAGGAAATAAGGGGGAAAATGGCCCCCAAACACATTTCTTCTTGTATCGCACTCTAACAAGGAAACAAAAAAAAGAGCGTAAAGAGCGTTGAATAAAGCATCAATACTAGAATTATCCGTATTTCTTTAGTCAGACTAGGGATTTACAAAACATGGCTGCCAAGAATCACTGCAAGATGCCCTATAGCTGTCCAGGAAGATGTATTTTTAACTCTAGAAAGCACAGAAGTTTGCAGCTTTGTAGCCGTAGCCCTGGAAATACAATACTGAATATACTGTCGCTTGTCTATCTGCTGTAACATCCGGAATCCCAGTCTCCTGGGTCACGCAGCATATGACTTTGGGGAGGAGATTCATAGTTCAGTAATTAAATACTACTTTGCTCTAGGCAAAACCAACAAATGGGCTTCATCTGCAGCTTATTTTGCAGTAGTACTCAGGGCTGTGCTTGGTGTTTGTGGGGACTGAGTACTCAGATAAGTAGACAGTAACTTATTTTTAGCCAGGGTTTTGGGTGGTTTTGGTGTGTGTTTCCCCTCCCCCTTCCCTTGCAGGCTTGTAATTCTTTTTCTTCAGAAAATTTGAAACTGTCTTTGTCATCTTGTGCGCTTCACGCTCTCAAATTGGCATGGAGAGACAGACCGTTGCCATAAATGAGGTCACTAAAGCTGAAGTACGGGATACAAATATTTATCGCCTGAGCTAAGGAAAACAATTCAGATGAGGAAAGGAAAAATTATTCTTTTGGTGTTCGGAAATGAAGCTGTATTCTTGAGATTAAAAACAAAGCAGCAGAGTTAAAAGATGAACATGAGAAGCATCTCATGTTTTAAATTGCTGTAAAGAAAACTAACAAAGCCTGATCATATGGGAAATCAGTAAGAAGGTTCATTAGTTAGAATTACAGGTAATTTTTTATGGAAGTTCACATTTGACATAGATTGTTGAATCTTAAAATAAAAAAAGGGCACATTTAAGTAATAGCAATTTAGAGACAGGTAAAAATGCAGAAGATAACTTTCATTTTGAAATATATTACAACAAAGCTTATGCGTTTAATTTAAAAAATGTTATCCTTTGAATTCAGAAGGTTGGAAAGAATCCCTAATTGCAGATTGTCAGATAGTAGGAGAGCTTTAATAAGGGCTCATTTGTATCGTGCCCAATACAATATTGGACTCCATCTCTCAAGTGAAGATGTGAAAGAGCAAATAGGAGTGTTTAGAGCAATAGCTTGATGCAGTTAAAGAAAACGTAACCTTTTCTTCTTTTTAAAGCATGAGAAAATGATAATTTTGATTGAAATTGATGTCTAATTCTTGTGCAGAAGGATATACAGCATTGGTCATACACTGCGTGCTTGACATACAGGAACCAGTCATTTATTTCATGAGTGTTGCTTTATAAACCGTTTCTAAAGGGCTGTACGCAGTTCTGCGGATGTAATCTTGACTGAGCTCAGCAGCCGTTTGGCGCAGATCCACCATGTCTTGGGGGAAGATCCTTTGGAGAATGCTTTAGTAGAGTAACAGCCCCCAGCAGCGGGTGTGCTGTGGAGCCCTGGGTTAAAACTCCGGTTTGAGCTACTCGCATGGCGGATTCAGTACCTGAATGACGTCCTGCTGCAACCTCACCCATCCAGGAGTTCGCCCGCTCCGAGCGGCTGGATTTCAGGAGCACCCTCTTCACTTTCTTCAGCACCTTGGAGTTGATGAACCGAAGTGGAGTCGGTGGTGTTGGTGCCTCACTGTCTTTAATCGGCCTGGAGCAGCGGTGCAGTTCGGTGTTTCGGCGCTTCCCCGCCCCATAGGGTCTCGTCCGCCCTTGTCACAGAGCTCCTGAGTTCAGCAGCAAGGCTCGCCGGGCTGAAGGGCGTCCAGTGTTCCACGCGAAGCACAACGAAAAGGGATTGTGTATTACACGCAGAACTTCGTTTTTTCCTTTAGGAGATATAAAGCAGAATTGTAATAAAACTTTCCAAAGGACTTGTACACACCCTCAGGTGTTTTGGGTGGAATTGAAAAGATGCGCATTCCTAGGTTGGGTCACATAATTTGCCTTTTTTTTTTTTTTTTTCCTAACCATCACGATCATTAAAAAAGGAAGATTCTTAAGAAGCAGTTTTAAAAAGTATCACTGTCTGTGTGGACACATGCTGGAAAAATATTTATCTGGATTTCTTGAGAAAGAGGAAAAAAAAAATAAAAGAAGTAGTGACAATATTTCTGTTGCAGGAGATTTATTGTTTCTGTAGCCAGACTTCTGTTTTCCATGGATAAACGTAGCAGTCTGTTTACGTCTGAACATTAAACATTTTTCAGAGCTACCCAGAGCATTAGCTGTTCCCTTTAGTTTGATAGGAAATATGAGATGTTAATGATTGGTATGTTTTGGGGAATTATTTTTCACAGTAGCCTGCCATGTTTTTCTGTTGTCCTACCTAATTAGGATGTGTTAAAGCCCACCTAAAACTGCAGCAATATTACTTTTGTAGGCTGTTGTTTGATGATAGATTGAATCTAACTGTAGTAAATCTACTGTATGTTATAAAACTGTGATTAAGAGATGTAAAGGGCTAATCTGATCTATAAACTTTCTCTGCCAGTTCAGGTTTGTTTTAAAAGAAAACAAAAACCAAAACCAAAACAAATCCAACGAAAAAACCTGTTAGGCCAGGAGCCATATCGGGTGGCATCTGTTCTCTAGCATTTGGCATGAACCTGGAAGAAGAGTACAAAGCTAGCACGAATATGCTGAGTAGAATAATAATTTGTCAGATTTGTACTGTGGGGCACCCGTTAACCTGCAGATCCGGCGTGCGTGATAGTGAAACTTGATTTCCTTAGTATGGATTGTGCTTACCCGAGGTACGATGGTGTGTGAATAGTCCTCAAGGGCTGGAGAAGCCCAGGCGAGACCCCACGTGCTGGGGGGTGTGAGTTAGGGTGGGCACGTTACCGAAATCCCGGCGCGGTTTTGCTGTGCGGAACCTAAGTCAGAGCTGGTGTGTTGGATCTGGGGCGAGAAACCTCATTTCCTCTGGAAAAAATGTAGTTTCCAGATGACTTTTTGTGTGATTTCTGACGTGGATTCGGAGCTGCAATGAGTGGGTCCGTTTGTTTAAAGCACAGACGTGTGTCCTGTGTGTCCCTGACCTGTGGCACATCTAGTTCTTGAGTAGATCTTGAGGCCAACGTCTGTACAGACAGCTCACTTTTTATTCTGCGATTGCTGGTTTACGCTTGATGAATTTTGGGAGTTCAGGGACTTTCTGTAGCGACATCACAAATTACCTGGGGTATGTTCATACTATGCTGAGTCTAATTGAACAGTTACAAACCACAGGCTCATTCTCCGGGAAGGGCATCCTGCAGATAACCAGTGCCTGTGGCTCGGTGGCTTCAGATGGTCGAGGAGGACCAGGGTGACAGGTTACCTGCGCTGGGATGCAGTGATGTTGGCACCCGGCATCGCCTGGCGGGGCAGGGACTTGTGTGGCTTGAGAGCCTGAGAAGAGGCGTTGCTGATGTGGGCTTTATTTTGAGCAGCAAATACCAATCCTGGTGTGATCCCAGGTCCTGGAAGCCTGTGAGCCATTTGGGCATGGTTTCTAAACCCTTGTGCACATCGTGGGTTTTGTTGGTTTGGTTTTTTTTTTTTTTAAATTGTTTTAACCTGTTGGTTGGGGTTGTTTTTTTATTTAATCTTGGTTTTACCAGTAAGAAATCTTACTTCACGTGCCCTGCGACTGCTCCAAAGTGCAAAACAAAAGCAGAGGCAGGTGGGAGAGATTTCCCTTAAAAGTGCACTTGGAGCTAAAACAGTAGCGTGGGTGCATCAAACTTTGCCATATTTCCTGTAAATCCTCAGAATGTTTTGAGGAAGAGTTAGAATTTTTATAAGCGCTACAAAAAGGGGCATCAAGGATCTTGCTATATTTTCAGAATGAATTTGGGACATACAGGTGCAAATATCTTGAGATACTTTTAATGGGCCCTTTGGAAATAAGGCTGGAAATCTTAAGACTGGTAGGAATTATGTGTCATTTCTACTTATTTTTGGCTCATTTTTCAGAGTCCTTTGGGTTATTTAATTGCTGTATCTAAAATAAAGAGCAATATTAATATTTATTAAGGGCCCGAAATAAGTAGTTGATTCCACATGGGAATAGTGGGATTTGGGGGAAACGAACCAACATTAATGAAGTAGATTTGTTAGTACATGGGGTGTGTGTGCACACGGATGGGCATTTACATGCAGATAAATTTAGTGGTTTGTCCTCTAAGTTTTCTTCTTTTCAGCCTTCTCTGTTTGTGTTTCAGTTCCCACTTACATGGTGCCACTTCTAAGAAATCTTCTTCCAAACAAGCCCCAGGGCTGTGTCGGGGCACCGGGGAAGGCGGAGTTCGTGGGCTTTCGTAGGTCAGCGGGTTGATTTTCCTCCCCGTTACCGTTTCCCTTTGGCAGGTGTCCGTGGCAAGCTGTAACTTCAGCACGAAGCGAGGGGGTGGCCATGCATCTTGAGCGCTGAGAGCAACATAACCGCTGGGTTTGAGGTTGCTGGGTCCCCTCTCGGTCCCACCTCTACTCGTTTTTGCCGTTGGTCACTTCCCAGGAGGCTCTGAGCGAGAAGGAGGGAGGCCACACAGTTCCTAGGGCTGGAAACACCAGCAGGTCGCCAGCCTCAGGAGGAGACCTTGCAAAGAGCTGAAGAAGCAGCTCTGAGCTGCGTGAACCCTGTTGCGCGTGGTGGCCCCGTGGGACTGTCTGCAAGGTCTCCTGAGGCTGGAGGTGGCCACGGTGCAGAGCCCTTTGCCGGGGGATGTTTGACTCTTCCCTGAGTTTTAAAGGTTGGCAGTGTAAGCCCGGTATGAGTCCAGATTTGTCAAAGAGAATTAATTGTTGTATCCTCTCCTATTCTGACTTTTGCTGTATTTTCACTTCGATAGGATACTTTGCTTTTGGTGCGGGAAGGAAGGTGGTTTGGTGCTGCTTGTTCTTCTCACAATTTCTCCCTCCTCTCGGCTGTGCCGTGGCTGGGTCACGGTTGTCTTTGGAGCTCTGGGTTGGGCGGGGGGGAGGAGTAAGTACAGAAAGGAGTGCTCAGAAAATGTGAATAAGCATTGAAAATCTGGAACCTTTTGCCCCCGTTGCAGTTCCATGTCCTCATGAGGCGAGCCGTGTGCTTATGGAGCAGGTTGGAGTGTTTTTCTGGCGGTGCTGCACTGCCGCCTCCTGACAGCCCCGCAGGGCAGCCCAAGCATCTCGTGCAAAACACTTTGAACCAGCCTTGAAAAACCATATTCCTTTGACTCGGACAGGGGGAATAACACTTTTGACAGACAGGCAAAGCGTTAGTTTTGTGGTTTGTTTTTTTTTTTTTTCTTCCTGTAGCTATCCAGCAGGTGAATTTATTACATCTCCGCAATCGCTTTGAGCGGGGAGCCCTGTTTACGTTAATAATGAGTCTTCTCTGTGCACATTCATCTGCTTTCTGCATTTTGATCTTTTGGATGGCCGCAAGATGCTAAAAAATCAGACCACGAAACAAATTCTGTTTGTGTGTGTGCAATGTGAAAAGGGTTCTTTATGAGTCTTTTTTAAATTTTATTACCTTTTTTTTTTCCCTGAAAGATAATATTGTTCCTCTTCTTGCAGAACTTCTCTGTAACAAGCAGTCTTAAGTAAAGATGATTTGCGTCAGGTGTGACGACAAAATGTAGCTGAATAAAATTTGGTTTTGTGTTGCGCAGGGTAGAATTGGTTGCTTATGCGTGAAATGGCTAAAAATGACATTAATTTCACACACCGCTCAGTAGATGGGCTGTCAAAGTCTGTTGTGATTTGGCAGGTGTGCCTTGTACATCAGACATCACCAGGGGCTGGGACCGCATGGGGTAGGGTTGGTGTCAATGTGCATTTCTTCACAAGTTGCGTTATACCAGCTGGAAGTTAGTGTACTGGAGCAATTATTTGTTTTTCCTTTAGAAATGAGAAGGATTTAAGTAGCTCTGCATTTTTCTTTATTTCTTTAAGAAACTAAACCTGTCTTCTCCCCTTGAGCAGCGTGGTGTGCTCGAGCTGCTCTGTTATCAAGGGATTTGGGTTTCTGTGGACATGTCCAGACCCCGTTGCCCCATGGCAACCCCGGCTCTCCTCTGGCCCCAGCTGGGTCTGAGCCCTCCCTGCCCAGCTCTTGGACTCTGTTATTTCTCCAGAGCCCTTCCCAAACCGAGCGGGTAGTGTGCGCTGCCCTCCTTCCTGCCCCCAACTGTTAATTACCTGGTGGGTAATTAATTACCTCTGCCGCACAGCTGGGGCAGGCTTGGGGATGTCCGTGTGCCCCTCAGCTCCTCAGGGTTTGTGTGGGGTTTGGGGTAGACACGCTCCTGTTGACATGCAGGTTCATCTCGTAGCTTCTCCTCTTCTTGAGGAGTTTGAGCCTCTGCTCTACAACATTATGGGACTTGTAGGAATGTTGCATCTTGGAGAGCTCTTCCCACTATCAGTTTTGGTGGCAATCGGCTGGTCAGATTCTAAAGTTAGGTGATAAGAAAGAGAGAGCGTGGTCATTTTGGTTAGAGCGTGGTGCTGATAACACCAAGGTCGCGGGTTCGATCCCCATTCGGTCCCCAGGTGTTACCTGATCTAGTCGAGAGGTGTCCCTGCCCATAACAGGGAGGTTGGATTAGATGATCTCTAAGGTCCCTTCCAGCCTAGGCCATTCTGTGATCTCTGACGATGATCTATGATTTTCTCCTGTTTGCCTTGCTGGGACAAGATGTCTATAAAGAAGAGGTATGGCAGGCTTCCAGTGCCCAGCACAGCCTTGTGGTTGTTGGTTACTGCTGCCTTCACCACTTTCCCACTTCGAGCAGCAGCAGCGAACGGCCTGGCTGGGCTGCAGTTGTAGCAAGAACTTTTGATTTTGGGCAAGGAAACCTGTTCTCTAGTCCTTTTTTACATCAGATTCAGGTCAAACTTTGTCAAATAACGGTAGGGAAGTCAGTTACCTTCTCAGACTCCAGTTTCGTAGAAGAATACGGTGTTGGGGAGCTGGGTAAAAACCTTGAAGGTTTACTAGATGTCATGGAGGGATCAGGATTTTCAGACATGGAGAAGTCATGAGAACATTTGCAAAAATGAGACTTAAAGTTAGAAAAAAATACTGTATTCTGTCTCTTCATATTTTAAAGACTTTTGTTGCTTCCTATTTCCAAAAATTGTCATCAAAGGCATGTGTAGTCTGATGCGTTATTTGTCTTGCTAAATATTTACTATTAGTAAAATCAAGGGAAAATTGTGTATATATATGCGCCCATATTGTTAACCTTTGATTGGAAACCTAGAGAAATATTCTGAAAAATTGACTCTTTAAAGCTTGTCTCTAATTTCAAGAATTCCTTTTGCAAAGCTTAAGTGTGTGGCTGAGATGTTTTCTAATTTTTAGTGGAAATAGCTGGCTTTCCTTGAACAGATACATATTGCACCTTTTTACTAGAGCAGGAGTACTTGAAAATTGAAGTAGATTAGAAAGTTAAAGAAAGAATTTACCTGGATACCAACATGAAGCCAAGTTCTTGGTCTTTGTTAGACAGAGACAGTTTGAAAAATGTATTCCATAGCAATAACGTTGATTAGATGAAACTCACTTGATTATTTTGTAAAAACCTGTGAAATGAGACCTTTTTAGTACTGGTATTAAGCGGCGTAGTTCCCCAGTTCATACCAATTTTCATCATTTGAGAATCCAGCCCTTCAATATTTAATTTACTGACCTTTATGTTGTGGTGAGACAAATGGCTTTTTAATGACTACAGTAGAATTATTTGCGTTATAAAATAAAACTGTTGTCTGTGCTGTCTGGGAGTTGCTTATTTTATAAATATAGCCTTTGTTGAGAAATACATATTAGGTACTAAAAATATTTAATTGACCTACTTTTTTTTTCTTTGCAGGGTTGTGTCCTCTGTTGTGACCTCATGGTTTAACTGGGAATAAAGATGAGTATAAGCAGTGATGAGGTTAACTTCCTGGTATATAGATACTTGCAAGAGTCAGGTGAGTTTTTACAATTCTGGTTGTTAAACAATGCGTAATTGATTTCGTTGTCATCTGCAACTGGTTTTATCAAACGCAGACTCTTAATTATTTTGCCAGTAGGCATGTGCTTCTGCCTGAACTGTTTCTTGGTGTTTCTTCTCAACAAGACAATGAAATCCTGCCAAGTTACCTTCTGTGACTTAATCGGATTTAGTCATTTGGAGTCTTCAGATGGCAGTCAACCAGCTAAGGACTCGCTCGATCGCTAGAAATGTCTTTTTCTGGAGATCATTTATCTACAGGGTGATGATGACACTTTGCACCATTTTCTTTGGGGCTACTTGAAGAGAAAAAAAGGACAACCACCGAAATACTGTTTTCTCCTGTTCTGTCTTGGAGTGATGGTGCTCCTGCGAGCTGGTCATGCTCGGCCAGATTCTTTACCTGAACGTGGCCGTGGGAGGGCAGATGTTGCTGTATTTCAAAGGAAGAAGTGGCAACTGTGACCACACGACTTGTATTATTTTCATCTAAGTACAGATGGATGGATTTTTTTTCAGGAATAACTCAGGTTCTCAAAAGCCTCCCTCCCTGCGGGACACCTTCTTGGAGGATTTTGTCCCTTGGTGTCAGACTAGCCAAAACCTCCTGCTTCTTGAGTAAGAGCAAGATGGTTGAATATTGTCAAACTTGAAAAGTTTCAAACTTTTTACCTGTCACATTTGTCCAAACTGACTGTGTCTGTAAAATACAAGCAGGAATACAGTAGCGTTCCCATCGGCAGTTTATTTTTAAAACTCCCCCAAACCTGGTTGGATCAGCGGTTTGAGTTTCTTGCATGTCTGGTTTTTTAGATGCAGTAGGGCTGCAGGGGGCTTGAGGGTGGTGGTTGTTCTTGAAGATGTGTAAGAAGGAAAGAATATTATCTTTTATTCACAGCTGTGGTATTGATTGTTTAAAGCAGCCCACGTTTAGAGCAGGTGCATTTGACTGGAAATTAGGGCATGCCCCAGTAAATGAACAAGCGATGATTGTCAGCTAGCAGGAGGGAATATGATCTTAGCAATCGTATTCCTTGCATATTAAAGAAAAAAACAAGCTCCAGTCTTAAGGTAACAGTGTAAAGGATCAGTTTTAATGCTTGAAAATGCATTTGAATGATGCAACATCTGCTGACCGCTTACGTCCACTACTCGTGGACTTCTGAAATTGAGACAGAGCACCAGAAGCAGCGGGATGGGGCAGGGGGAGGATATCAGAGTTTTTCAGTTACTGCTTGTCACAAGAAAGCAAAAACTCATTGTTCTGCCTGAATTTACAGAAAACTGTTACGCATTCTTATTCCAGTTGTAGATTGCTTTTGTCACAGAAGTCAAACTTACGAAACTGCTTTATCTTCATTGGAAAGTTTGCAGGTATTCTTAGTTACCTGACAGAGGAGGGAAAAAAAAAAGTAGGTCAACAAAAAATTCTATAACAGTAAAGTTAATTTGATGAAACAACTGTTTTTGTCTAGATTAAAATCCCCTTTTCAGAGTGGTCAGATAAAAATAGGTACCAACTACCAGTGCTGCACCATAACATACTTGCCACTTTTTAAGTGCCAAAACATGCTCAGTTACGACAGCACTGTACCATGAAGTGAATCCTTTTCTGCGTATGGATCTTTTTCACTTTCGTGGGTAACAAATCAGTGAGTAAAAATAATGAGTCTTGATGTCTTGGAGATATGTACTTATTAAATACTACATATGTCATAACACATAAATATATGTAAATGCGATTACAAATTGTATATATTTTTGTTTACTCGCGCACAAATGTTTTGCCGATGATACCGTAATTAATAATTGCTGTGTTTATATATAAACTTCGCTTTTCTTTTTTTTGTACGTTTGAACTAGAAACGCAAGGGAAACAACAGAGGTGTTTCAGCAAGCTTTTGGGGTTTTTTTTGTCCTTCGTAAACATGCTATCATTTTGTATAATTTGCTTTAGGTTTGTAAACAGAAGATCCTGCAGTGGGATGGCAAGCGTCATTGTCTACCTGTAAATCAATTCTGATGTCTTTGCCTTGTCTTTAGGGTTTTCCCATTCAGCATTTACCTTTGGTATAGAGAGCCATATCAGCCAGTCTAATATAAATGGTGCTCTGGTGCCACCAGCTGCTTTGATTTCCATCATCCAGAAAGGTCTGCAGTATGTAGAGGCAGAAGTCAGTATTAATGAGGTAAGGAGACTTTGCCTGCAGGAGCATTATGTCCTTGCTTTGCAGTAAGTTTGAATGTTAGTATTTTTTCTTAACTTTCTTGTATCCTATTTATTTACTTTTACTTCAGATTCCTTACTGCTGGTGTTCACCATGACTCCAGTGGTGGAACCAGAATGGAGTGACATAACTGGGTAGGGGTTCTGCCCAGTGCAGCCACACAACACCAGGCATGGTGTTCTGGCTCATTGCTTAAAGGTCCGTTGTCTGTAGAGTTTTTACCCTAACATAATGTTGTAGTAAATCCAGACAAGTGCAATAAGACAATCATTGAGACAAGTAACCTCTTAATTTTTGGTTTTGTAGAATTGCACGAGGGAGGCGGGAGAGCACTGTGCGGCTCTCGTTTGGGTGATGTGTCGTTATAATGAAGTCATGAGAGCCCAAAGGCAAGGTTTCCAAATAGAGAGAAGGTTACAATTTGTGGCAGGAAGGATGAAGGTGTATGCCAGCTTGCTCTTTGCCTCTGCCGGCTAATTCATCTCAAGCAAGAGCTATTAAATTTGATGTTTGAGAGGTTATTTCAGCAGTACAGAAAGCTATGTATCTTCCTGCCTGATGCTGCGGATACCCGCCCTGTCTTTCCGTTCTCATTTGTGCCTGGGAGGTAGCAGCCTCTGCATGTGTCAGTTATACTACGCAAGGAAGCTGGTGTTTTTTTCACTAATTCTGCTCTCTTTCCAGTTGCCCTTATGTCTGCTGTTTAGGTGTAGTTTTCGTAGTCCCGCTGAAGCAAATCCTTTCCCTTGGGAAGCCTCAGAAAAACAAAGCAGTGATTGGAATAGAAGGACACCCTATATTTATTGCAAGGAATCCTTCTAGCTCCTAAAAATAGATCCTTACAAAGCCCTAGCATATGTATAAGGGTATTTTTAACTGGGTCTTGTCCATTTCAGGATAAAATTCTTCCGTGTTGTTTGAAAGCATGCCAGCACTGTTTAAAAAAAGGAAGAAAAACTAGTCAACTCTCCAGATAATATGTTTATGGAAAGTATTAGTCTAATAAGATAGAATAACTTCACAAGCCAGTGACCCGACTGCAATGTTTGCAGCTCTTCAAACAAACCATTAGATTTTGTTGCAGCCACTCATGTTTGAAATCATATTCATAGACAGCTTACAGAATTTCTTGCTTTAGCAGACGATTTAGCAAACTCGAAGCATATAACTTCTGATTCCAGAAGCTCTGCCAGAGGCCTGCCATGCCTTTTGTGGCGTGTTTATGATGGCCACTTAACTTTAGACTAAAATTCCAATCGTAACCAGAACAAAGATGAGGTATCGCTTCCAGCACCGTTTGTAAACTGTTACGTTAAATTAAATCAAAACCTTTTGCTTTAGTTTCCCTTCAAATTTTTGCCCATAATGTTAACCTGTTCTTGGTGTTGTCTTGTTTTGTTTTGTTTTCTCCCGCTTCTGGAATTTAGGATGGTACCTTGTTTGATGGTAGGCCGATAGAGTCTCTCTCACTGATAGATGCAGTAATGCCCGATGTGGTACAGACAAGACAACAGGCCTACAGAGATAAACTTGCACAACAGCAGGCAGCAGCTGCTGCAGCTGCAGCTGCCACTAACCAACAGGGATCAGCGAAAAATGGAGAAAATACTGCAAACGGAGAAGAGAATGGAGCACATACTATAGCAAGTAAGTTGAGACAGAAGTGACCTTAACCTGTGTTCGCATCATCTCCTTGTCGTTTATCACAGTACGACCTTGTCGGCGATGAGGTAAGTGCGTAGAGGTAGTGGTAACTCTTCAGCTTGCAGAGAATACGTACATCGGAGGTGATACTTCAACAGATGGTGTCTCGCCTTTGACTGTCCCCAGTCTGGGATTTAGAATTGCAGGAGGAAGTGCAAACTTTTGAATTCATTCATTCACAATATTCTGTTAACCAGTCTAATTTCCAGTACTGCTTCTTTTCCATCACCTGAAGGCTTTTCACGGGATCCTCTGAGAACTCTTGCATAAAGCGAGAAAAAAAGATCAGAGACAACCCTTTAAAGAGTACATCTCCTCAACTTTGGCCCCTGCATAACGAATAAGGAGAGTCTGCAAATCCACAGCTGGTTCAAACTGAGCATTGCTTGTCAAGTTCCGTGAACTACTTCTCGTAGGTTCTGCTGAGCCCGTGAGCCGGAGAGCTGTAAGCAGCTCTCTGTAGGACAACCTGCCTTGTCTTGCCTGGGATCCTCATGGCTGCTGAGACAAATCCTATGTCATTTGTCTCCTTTATCGGGAACGATTTGCTGTGGAGAAGTACTCGATGCAACTGCGTGCGAGTTAGGTGTATTCGTTGGTTCCGTTTTAATTGTGATTGGTGAAACGGATGAGTTTTATTTGTCGTCACTGGTCAAAGGAACATACTTTACAGTCAGGCACAGCATAGAGAAGTTCAGGTCAGGCAACAAAATGTGATTTTGAAAATATTGTTCTGGAAGTCTAAATCACACATTACAGCTCTTGCTGTAAAAGCAAATGAAGACAAGATGTTGAGAGAATATTCCTATCGAGCAGTGTACAAGTTTTGCATTCTACTGCTGGATTTTACTAGTTTTTTTCATAATTGTATATGACAGGTAAAAAGGAAATACAATCCTTGGTTTAAACGAATAAGCCCTGTACTTTGATGCTTTCATTTAAAATCTCAGAAAAATATTGACTTGTTAACCATGAACTGAATAGAGTAAGCTGAAACTTCCTATCCCAGACCCTGTTAAATGTGAGATACCAGCAACCCCTACTGGCTGGTACACCAAATTGTACTGATGTTGGTTCTCTTTTAATTGTAGCAATGTTTTTACATGGTTCTCTTTCTTAAAAATATGCATGTTTTAATGTTTTTTTCCATTTTCTCACACACAACAAACAATGGTGGAAACACTTAATTAAGCAATAGATGTGAAAGCATTTGTTTAACCACAGTGAATAAATACGGAGCCAGGTGAACTGTTTGGCATTTTTTTTTATTCTGCATTTACACTCAGTGTGAAATTATTTTTAATAATAGAAAATGATTGATGGTAGCTGCCAAGAAAACTACTTTGTCAATTGAACTACTTGTAGTGTGTTTTGCAGAACAATATGGATTCAGCGTCACTTCCACACAGAAAGCTATGTATTGCCACAACTCCACGGTAATTGCCAGTGGAGTTTAAAAAGCTCTATTATCAGTTTACCATATCACCAAATGTTACTATATTAATTAAAGACATTTTGTAAATGAAGACTTAAAAACTTATTTGACTGCAGTTGGTGAAAAGAGAGAGTTCTGAAGGCAAATGTGTCGTAAAAGTACTTTTAATGCATGAGATAGGCTAATAACATATTGTACTGTGTAGTATTGTCCCTGAAAGATTGCAAGTACTTTTAACATCGACGTTTGTTTTCTAACATAGCAAAAAATTAACTTTTGGCTTCAATTTCGAAGTTTCAAAATTAAATCTGTTCTGATGCTGAGGTTTAGAAGGACTAAGAGCTTTCTCACGTTTTCAAAGCTCTCCTTCTGTTATAGTACTTCATAAATGGGCACTGGAAAAATAAAGGAACATTACAGCTTTGTCAAATTTTGATCCGTGAGTAAATTGTGAATTAACTCTAATGCTCATCCCAGAAGAATATGCACTATTCAACTGTTACTGTGTGTTATCCCAAATTGTTAAAATCCACCTCTGTATGTTGTTGTTTCCCATAATGCAGATAATCACACGGATATGATGGAAGTAGATGGAGATGTTGAAATCCCTCCCAACAAGGCAGTGGTGCTGCGTGGCCATGAATCCGAAGTGTTCATCTGTGCCTGGAATCCCATCAGTGACCTTTTGGCCTCAGGGTACGTGCATTAACTGTGTCCGTGCGTAATACCCGTCCTCCTTGGCGTGCTTTGATGGTAAGGAGTTAAAATACTACCTGCCCCCAGGCCCTTGACATCCAAATGCCACTATGTTTGCTGTTTTGAAAAGAATACTTTTTAAAGTTGAATTAATTGCCGAAAGAATTATGTTCTCATTAACTGCTTTGTAGATCTGGAGATTCGACAGCACGGATATGGAACCTCAGTGAAAACAGCACGAGCGGCTCGACGCAGCTGGTACTTCGACACTGTATACGAGAAGGAGGGCAGGACGTACCCAGCAACAAAGATGTGACATCGCTGGATTGGAACGTAAGTACAAACGGCAGCGCTCAAAATACTCCGAGAAAGTTGTACCTATAATTTTGCATGGTCAAAGTTTAACTGACAGCAACTGTGCAGCCTCTGCTATGACATATTTTTGAGTTGCTTTGTAATTTCTTGTCTTGCACTTCAGGGTCTTCTTTTAATAAGCTATAGTCAATGGAATAAGTACCACAAATCTTACGTAGGTGTGTTCTACCTGAAATTTCCTTTGTGCTCTTTAGCTTTGAGTTATACAGTAAAAATAAATAAATAAAATAATCTTTTTGCTGGCAGAGTGAAGGTACACTTCTAGCAACTGGGTCTTACGATGGCTTTGCAAGGATATGGACTAAAGATGGTAAGTGAAATACTTATAAATTCCAGTATATTTTCCTGTATTGTGGCTCACAGCATAGTTTTTTATTTTTTTAATGTATTCATATCAATATAAATTTTCAGGTAATCTTGCCAGCACCTTAGGGCAACATAAAGGTCCTATATTTGCGTTAAAATGGAACAAGAAAGGAAACTTCATTTTAAGTGCAGGAGTGGACAAGGTGAGATAATCTTTGGTAAAATTAAAATTCTTTCCTTCACCGTTATAATCTAATTGTAAGCATAATAGCAAAGCTGTAGAAAGTAAGTAAATTAAACTAAAGGCACGGGACATAGATATGTACTTAAAAAGGACTTGTTATGCTCTCTGTGTTTCCTTGTGTTTTATAGCAGTGTATTGAGATATTTTAATTTACTGGATTTCAGTGTTCCTGAATCTCTTCCCAGTTAGGTTAGTGTTCGTTGGAGAGAAAGCACATTGAACGCAGAAACGTTAAACCTTTGTAAAACAGGATCATCTAAAATTTAGTGAAACACTTATGCAAAGCCTCAGAAAAATTTATACTGGAGGAATAGATTCAGGCTGGTTTGGATATCAGTCAAGCCTGAGAATGATTAAAAAGACTAGAGCTGGAACATAGGACAAGTCAATATATCGGACTGGGAAGGTGCCAGTAGTGTAATGCCATGAAACTCATTGTTTAACTGTGGTTTTTATTTCACATCTCTAAACAAACTTAAAGACTTGCAAGGTCTTTAAATTCAAAACTGTTGTTAGCGTTAGAGATTTTGAGAGTTAGGAAGGGCATATAGTGATGAAGAACAGGCAAAGAATAGGACAGACTATTCAAAGAGTAAGGAGAGTTTAGTTTTTCCTCCGTAACTGATTCAAGGTGCAGAAGTAAACATGGGCTTCCTCTTGGTGAGACTGGCCAGCTGCAAGCTCGTTAAGACCCCAGGCCCACAATGCTTAAAACTTGCAGTGTCACTGTAAAACAGTAGGTTTTTCTGGTTTTTTGGGTTGTTTTTTGTTTTTCTTCACACATAACCTGGTTTGCTTTAGTGCCCAGCTTTATAAATGCATGTGGTGGTGCCAAAGAATGAAAAGTAGAGGTCTCAGAGCCTGGGAAGGATGTGTTTCTTCTTCCGGCAGCTGTGACAGCCTATGCCAGTTTTTAAATCCTGGTGGAGGTACAGCTTTAATTTGCAGAAAAATGTTCTGAAGGAGACAGAAGCCTTGTTTCAGTCAATAAAACTCTTTGGACAAATCAACTGAGATTATACTTTGAAAAATATTCTGCTTTAGTAGAAAGATTGACCCAACCTTATGCTTCTTTTCCATAAATAATTTGTGTGATCAGTTTGTACTTCCACTGAATTCAGTGTCAAAATTTTCATTGATCGTTGAGGTAGGTCAGGAATATTGGCATATAATGTAGTGATTATACAATACTAATTTTGTCATGTAAGATTTCTTTCATCAGAAGGATATTAGAACTATTGACGGAGAACAACTTGGAATGAAATTACACCCTTAAATCACATCTTTCAGGTTCTTAAGTACAAGACTAATTGTTTATAAAAAGATCTCCTTAGGGACAAATTAGTATTTTAAATTACAATTGGAATATACAAGCACTTGAAATTGAAGTAGGCCTGTGGAGTGGTTTACAAGAATATAAATAGGACTGAGGAGATAAATCTATCTAATTTTTATTTATTAAAAAGAATGAAAGCCCACAACCCCCTTCTTTCCTTCTGACCCCAAAGCTGATGTAATTAAACACCCTCCTAGTATTATAACATATTAAGGTTTTCTACCGTTGTCTTGTACCTCTGCTACCATTTCCTTTTGTACTGGGTAAAACACTAGAAATACGTATTCAGGAGCCGGTTTGGGAAATAGGAGTAGGCTAGGGAGTCCGATACATGTGACTGGTGGTAGTTTTGGGGAAGTTAGCAATTTTTACAAGTTTGTTTATTGTTTATTTATCTATTTAATACAGACCACAATTATTTGGGATGCCCACACTGGTGAAGCCAAGCAGCAGTTTCCTTTTCATTCTGGTAAGTTGATTTTGATCGTTCAGGATCCTCACGTGAAAAAAACGGAAAAAATATATTTATTAGAAGAAATAAAAAATTCCGGAGTTTATGGTGCATATTTACACCTTTTTAAAGTCTTACAGCAGGCAGCCCTTGGATACCGACTCCCGTATTTGTTGCCGTAGGAATTCCGAGACTCTAAACAAGTATAGAATTGTTCTGATTTTCTGACAGTTTTATCGCAGTTCCGTGAAAGTAGTTAAGAGCTAATCCAAATAGCACTGACTTTTAGAGTAGTGGTAAGTGGATCAGGTGTGTGACCACGAAGGATTTGTGTTCATCAGCCAAGGACTGTGCTTGTCACCTCCCTGCTACAGTAACTCCAGCCTCGTGTCCTGTTGTGCTGCAGCGCTGCTGGCGATGCCGTCCCCAGTTTGTTTGGCCACAGAACCAGTTGAGAAGGCCGCTCGCTGGCCTGCTGGGAGGAGAGCGCAGCCTCTCAGGAGGTCAGATAAATTGCTCCGTGGGCTGCGTGCCGTGTGAGCCTGCCAGAATTGGCTGGAAAACAGAACAGAGAGGATGACGAACATGTCATTGAAGGGCCTTGAAGAAACGTGTCTTGTTGCCACTTTTTGCTCCGCTCGCACTGCATTTTCAGTGGCGTGACAACAATCAAAAGCATCAATTCTTGATTTACTCCAAGCGATTCTGTGTGTTGTCTGCCATAAATATCCGGGCTTGATCAAATGGAATGCGTCGCCCATGATTAAGATTCATGTCACCACACCTTATAATGCTGGAATTAAGGAAGGAAATAAATCAGTACCTTTCCCTGGCTGCCATCTATCAGCACAAGCACGGACAGTTAGTGGAGATGAGCTCATGCTTGACGATGTGTTAAGTTGAGGGAACCTGTTCCTTGTGCTGACTCTTGAGATTTATTTATAGATGGCTTAACTACAGCGTGCTGTCCTGCTGCACTGTCTTCTGTATAACTGCTTCATTTCAGATATGTTCCATCTTTTAACGACTTCTATTACCTTTCGTTTCATTTCTTTGTGTAAGACTGGTTTTGGCCACATTTCTCACTGTTCATAATATTTGATTGTCTTTAGAACTGCTGTAAAATTAATGGTTGCTTCCTGTTGGCATCTCTCCTAAGGAGGACTGTGCTAAATTTGCAAATTAAACTCCTGTAGAATACATACCATAGTTGTAAATGTCTTTCCTTTTCTTTCAGCACCAGCATTAGATGTTGATTGGCAGAGTAACAACACATTTGCCTCTTGCAGTACAGACATGTGTATTCACGTCTGTAAACTAGGACAAGATAGGCCCATCAAAACTTTCCAGGGTCACACAGTAAGTACTGGGAAATTGGAGGTTGCTATACAATATTTTTATTAATGAGAGTTTGGGGGCCCAGTATGCAGCACTTCTGTAATGATTGGTGTTTGGCAACAGTCTACAGATATGCATATGCACATCTATCTGTCATTATTAGAACAGTTCTTGCTTCCATGTGCAGATTGGGGTTTTTTGATCAGTGCAGGGACAAAATAGCAAAAGTGAGCTTTAGAAGAAGAAACATGGTAACTTTAAGACTTTGCTCTTGCAGACCCTACTGTGTGTTGAGGGCACACATGGGAAAATGTGATGAACAGGTAGCAAAAAGTTGTTGTTACTGAAGGCAAAGCTAGGAATGACAATTAAACGTTCAAATACTGACAGTTATACAAATATTCGTAACTGCTGTCCAACTTTATCTTTCGTTAAGCTGTCATTTGTAATGGAAGTGAAGATTCCAACTTACTGTCACTGTTCAATTTTAGAATGAAGTAAATGCAATCAAATGGGATCCAACTGGTAATCTTCTGGCATCCTGCTCTGATGATATGACTCTAAAGGTAACGGGAGTTTGGTACTCACTTGTCTCTTTGTACGACTCTGGAATGCACATCGTTGGCTCGGGCAATCCAACTGTACTTGCCTTGTCGTCTAATATTTATTCTCTTTTAGTATAACAAATAGCAAATCCTTGTTAATCAGAGCCAAGCTTTGGTCCAGAGAACTTGTTACAGGCTGCCACCCTGAGACTTGGAGCGTGATTTATTAGGTGCTTTCAGCTGTTTACAGAATCAGGTCATTAATCATTAAGCTGTCATGCTTGGTGGTTGCTTTTGGTTAAAAGGAAGAGTTGGAATGCATGTCGTGTAACACATACAAGAATGGGGAACTAGCTCATGGTTTTCTTCTGTTTTCTTTCTAGTTAAAATCTTTATCACATTGTTTCTTAAGAGACTGTGTACTCCTTGGTTTTTCCAATTCATCAAGAGTCATTCTGCAGTTTTCAAGTGCACCCACACTTCTCCAAATAACTATAACACCATAGCATACTTTCTTGTAGGACTGGGACAAACTTGTGAATGCAGAGGGTACTGTAGCTTATACACATGACTTCAAGGCTCGCTAGAGATCCGTACAAAACGTCAGGCCTGTGCCGATCCCGTGGTACAGACACTTTTCTGTTGCTCTCATACTGCTTTGCATTTAGTGGATGTTTTATCCCTGTGTTTGGTGGAGTTTCAGGATATGGGTTTTTTATGTTGACAGTTAGTATGTCCTACTAGTAACTCTTGGGACAGTTATTTCCATCTAGTTCACCGTTGTTTAACCGGGGACAGGGAATGGCTGAGTGAGTAGCCAGATATCTCCTCCTGTGCTGGCACACAGTCAGGCTCTTGCAATGGAAATCACCTTATCTAAATACAAACACTTAAGCATTAAGGCTCCAGCCTAAAGCTAGATGTCTAGACATCTTTAATCAACAGGGTGTCGAGCACCACTGAAGACCAATTCATCCTTTCCTAAATTAAGTACCTAAGTCAAGTGTGATGAGTAACCTCCTGAGAGCATCAGTTGTTCTCCATCGGCAATGGATGGAGTCAAAATAACTGACTTAAGCTGGGTATTTAATATTTAGGCAGCTGAAACTCGGGTGAGATGAATTCCAGTCTAGAGCTCAAGCTGTTGCTGCTGCTTCTCGGTGAGTAGAGAGGTGACAACTGGGAACATATCACTGTGGGCTCAGGCAATTCAGACAATTAACTTCTTGATCGCTGTTTTGAATTCAGCTCAGCTTGGAAAGAATTTTGCCATTTTGGTGGATTAGCTGGAAGACCAATTGCATGTAGATAAGTCTGCACATCACTAATCACTTGTGGATCTCTTACTTTTCAATGGCAATAGGAATGAATGCCAGGTTTTGAAGCATACAGAAGATGCCCAGTGATTTATTTATTTGGTTGGTTGGTTTTCTCCCTTGTGATGCCAACTTGATGTTTTCTAGGGCAGCTAATATGGACTCTTCATCTTTACTAGTTTGGCGAAGAGAAGCTAGATTTTGATCCCATCAATTTAAACGGGAAATACAATTTTAGTTCTGTCTTCACATTGAAAATCAATTTCCCCTTCAGTGAGACAGCAGTTCTGAAAAGCATCATTCTTTTAAACATAGACCTCAATTGCATCTTAAATACATTTGGGATTAAATGTGCTCCTGTTAGCTTTTTCTGACAAAAGGTGAGCTAAAAGCATTACTGAAACAAATACAGTTTAAAAAAGCATTCACATGATTAGCTACCATGTCAAATTTCACATTTAGGAAAAGATATAAAAGCCTTCTAAAATCCCTTCTCTAGTGGCAATGCAAACTCTTAATAGCATAAAGTTATTTTGTTTGTTGAACGTTATCGTGCAGGAGTTGGCATGCTAGGGAGCTGTGAAATACTGGCAAGGCAAATCCTAATAAGCCAGGAAAACGATTTTTTTTTTTTTGCAGTATGTACAGAGTCATAGAGTGGTCAGGGCTGGAAGGAACCTTGAAGATCATCTAGTTCCAACTCCCCTGCCATGGGCAGGGACACCTTCCACTAGACCAGGTTGCTCAAAGTTTTGTTCAAAGTGACCTTGAAAATTTATTGTGACATCTATGGCTTTGTATGTAAACAGAAAATTTCTCTACTGTACCTTTGTTTCACTCCATCTGTGTAGCAAGAAGTTCATTTAAAAATAGGACCATGATATTTTGTCGACTCAACATGAACATCTCCATACTGCTCTTCTTGTTTTAGCATCTGTTCTCTTCCCTGCACTTTTCAGGGTGCTCACACTTAACACACGCAGATTGGTTTTTCTATAGACAGCACCTTTATTACTCATTGCGCCCCTTGGATACTTGCAACTCAGAGAATGGATAGTACTGAAATAATACTTGTCATAATTACTCTGGAAACTCAGAAATCATATCAAACGTTTTGAGAGGCCTCAAAGGTAGCAAACCAGGTTGCAAATGCTAAAGAAAAAAGATGTAAAATGCATTTTAGAATGCTATTGTGCTAAGTGTCCTTGTGTTTTCTTCTGTTTTTATCATAGATCTGGAGTATGAAACAAGACAGTTGTGTCCACGATTTACAAGCACACAACAAAGAAATTTATACTATCAAATGGAGTCCTACAGGACCAGGAACAAGTAATCCAAATGCCAATCTTATGTTAGCAAGGTACTATTTAATCCTGCTTTTAAATGCCTTAGGTTTCAAATGCCTGAGGTTTTAAATGCCTAAAGTATTAATTTAACTTCCCTCTTTATCTGTGTAGGCTCACAGAATGTTTTGAAGCATGTAGGGTACTTTATCATAATCTGTTTGTGTTAGTAACAAAAATAGATCAAATTGAAATGTAATTAATCTGTGTGTTTTTTCCCTTGACAGTGCATCCTTTGATTCTACTGTTAGGTTATGGGATGTAGACAGAGGAATTTGTATCCATACTCTGACAAAACATCAAGAACCTGTGTACAGTGTAGCTTTCAGTCCTGATGGCAGGTACCTGGCCAGTGGCTCCTTTGATAAATGTGTACACATCTGGAATACACAGGTAAAGCTCTTCTGTCTGTTGAGAAATTTGTGATTTGGTCTTTTCCATCAGCACCCTTCCAACCTCTGCTTCGGCCATTCCTAATGCCAATTATCTTTCTCTTTGTTCTAAGGTTACTTCTCTTAATGGATGTACGTTTAATGTCTCTCTTTGAGAGCTTACCTATGACGAAGTAATAATTGTCTTTACATTGTCTTTGCTTAGCAAAAAAACCCAACTAGGAAACCACCGCCAACAAAACACTTTCAATAAAGTGTCTCCAATAACATGTTGAATCAAAAAATTACCTTTGTTAACTCTGAACTTTAAACTCACTAAAACGAGTTGGCTGTGAAATAAAGTGGCAGGATGTAGACTTAGAAATCTGATAGATACTTCAGTCAATTTCACTGAAAAAGAAGATAATTCAAAGTGAGACAAGATGATGAAACAAATGTTTCTATATAACTTTCCAAGAAAGGACACTCTTATTTGTTTTTTATTTCTGGCAAGAAGAGGGCTGATTGCGAATGAAAAATCTAAAGACCTTGTGGTTAGGCAAGATGTGGTCTCAAGGTGCTGGAAATCAGATTTTAATTTTTGCAAGGCTTGCTTTAGTAATTGGAAGTAGTCGTGGCCATCTTCAGCGTTGCCTGTCAAACACACGAGATTAAGACGCGATGATTGTGTTTGTCACATCCCTTAACACCGCACTGAGATTACCCGTGAGTCTCAGCTGGACCGTTTCCTCTGAGAATTTCAGCTTTTAAAAGCGGTGGGGAAGTTTTAGGTGCTGTCCAGATTTTTACCTGCTCACTTGGATTTCGTTATATTAATTACATGTTTTGTCCCTTTTTAGACAGGTGCCCTAGTTCACAGTTATCGGGGAACAGGAGGGATTTTTGAAGTTTGCTGGAATGCAGCAGGAGACAAAGTTGGAGCAAGTGCTTCAGATGGTTCAGTAAGTGCTGCTTGACGTGGTTGACATTCTCACCTTACTGCAAACATCTCTGGAAACCTTTTGACTAACAGTGGAAACAATTTCCTTCTGTAGCTGAAGTTTGCATACAGCCAGCTCACCAGTAGATTTTTTGCCTGTAAGGTACCCATAAGGGTGCTGTAATCTTGAAAGGGGAATGTCTTTATTCCAGTTTAATGCGTCACTGTTCTGACCGCTCTAAAAATCCCAGAAAGTAAAGATGCCTCTAATTTAGTTTTTTTTTACCCCTACTGGGGCTTACTGTGGACAAGTGTTCAGTCTGGCCAGTCTTTTCATTGTAGTCTGGAAACGTGCTAATTTTTGCCTCTTTGCCAATTAAAAAATGTTCAGTGCAGGTGATGTTACTATAATGCCTGACATAACGCGTTGCGTTCAGCAGAAAGTGCAGCAACACAAAGTACAAATTGCTGAATGCTCGTAATTAGAATGTACCTAAAAATGATAGAAGCTCTGTGTAAATACCAGTCTGCTTAGAAAAAGCAGGGAATAAAGTCATATGTTTTAACTAATCATGAATGCAGGCTCTAGCATCTCATAGTGGCGTGTTGCAGCGTCCCCTCCTGGCCCTCCTGACACGGTCCCACCAAGTACTGCGGCAAAACGTTAGTTCTTCAGAACTGGGGTTTTTTTGCTTGCCTCTCTTGCCATAGTTTTAAAAGAAAGGAGAAGAGAGCCTAAGGGAAAGCAAAATTAGAATAAAACAAGAGTGATAAAGGAATCATGAACTGAAGTGCTGTAGCTTAAAGCCAAGGAAGAAGCGATGCCTGTTGGTTTGGTAGTCTGGAGTCTCAGGTAGTACCTTAGCCCAGGGAGCCAAAGCGTTCTCTTCTTCTGCGTGCTCCCTGCTGGTAAGCAAGATTGTGTTGCTAGAGTTCAGAACAGAAAGTGCTAAATTTTAAGTAGACTAAATTCTAGAAAATTAATTTTGATTGATCTTTCATATCATTTTAGTCACAAGATCATAAAAGGAGCAAAAGCTTAAGGCATATCCTGAGTAGAAATTAATTATCATTCCCCTCTCGATGACCCTTTTAGATGCATACTGTGTCTTCTTCCCAGTTTTCCAGCTCATTTGGCCCAAGAAGCTGATTGTACTTGCAATACATTTGTTTTCATTTAGTGTCTACTCTTACAAAAATGTTGAGTGTATTTTGGTTTATATTGTTTGCTAGCGAAAGCCCTTCTCGTCCCCTCTGTTTTAAATGCACTTAGAGGTGGTAATAACTGAGCAAATATAGGCACTTTGGAGCTGTTTGATGACTAGAAGCATAGCTTGAATAGGATTACATTCTACTAGTAGTTTTCTAGATCTGCCAGAACTGGAAGCACTGCTTAATGAAGATTTTGAGAAAAATAAAACAGGACTTTGCATACTGTTAACTTTGCATACTGTTAACTTAGTCTTTCGGAGTTATTCTGGCCAATTCTAGTAATTGCCCATATATTTTTGGTTTCATTTTACTGTGTTTTTATATCCATGAATCAAGTAATTTCTCAACTTCATGAAGTTAAATAAGAGGCAAAGAGCTTGTGTAAGATGTTGATGTGATAGTAACTCATTAGGCAGCGATACCCTGAGCGCCTGGGTCTGGCTGACACCCCCAGTCTATTATTAATAGGTAGAAGGTTAAAGTTACGTGACCTGTTTCGGAGGTTTTGCTCAGATACTTCACACAGAATTGTGCAGATGTGTAACACTGCAGCGGGCGGTTTCTGTATACGTGTTTCTTTTTTTTTCTTGCAGGTTTGTGTATTAGACCTACGGAAATAGCGCTACTAGTTGGAAGCCATGGACCGACTATGAATGTGTACATAGCCAAAATGACTGTCCCTGACCCATGTACTGCTATAGTCCCAATTGAACCATGGCCAGTCCACTACAGCCAAACGTAAAAGAAATATATACATATACTGTATATAAAAAAAGAGGAAAAAAGGAAAAAAAAAAAAAAAAAAGGAAAAAAGTTACACCCTGAAGAGGATGACAGAGTTTTGTCACAGCTTGTGAATCCTGTTCACCAAGTGCTGGAATCTGCTGTGCCCCAAAATAACATTTAAAGGTTTTGGATATGAAAAACAGAAGAGAGAGAGAGAGAGAGAGAAATATACCATATACAAGAGCAGACCCATATACATACCAAATTCAGAAGATACTAATGGCAGCCTTCATTACCCCTTCCCCCCTGCCAATCCATTGTGACCGTGGGTTGGGGGGTATTTTTTGTTTTCCTTCTCGGTAGTTGAGCAGTTCGTGTGTACAGACAAAACGGACTTACAGAAATCTGCAGCAGTAGTTGGTTTTTTTTTTTTTCCTTTGCTTTGAAACATTGGGGTTTCTGTTTTGTTTTGGTTAAGTTTACGGATGCATGAAGTAAGGGAGTGAATTAGTTTCTTGTTTATATTTTTTTTTTTTCACCTCGGAAAAAAATGTTTCTTTGAAACGTATTTTAATGCATTCTTTGAAGAGGTAGATTGAACCTGATAACGTTTGGTACATTTTGTGGCTCCCAGAGCACAATTTTGTGAACGGAGGGAGGGTGGAAAAGGGATTATGGAGAGAGAAGAAAAAAAAAATTCCTTCTTCGAGGCGTGATATTTCACGTCCTGCTCACCTACGAAGTATGACAGCAATGGGTATAATGCTATGTTTTATTTTCTGGTGACATGGCTGAAATGCAGTAGTTTCTTATTTGGGACATAGTTCTGCCAAACTGAAGAACAGAAGGGCACAAAAATACAGAAAAGAAAAATACAGGGATGCAAAGAAGAAAAGAAAATCAAAAAAAAAAAAAAAAGAGGAAAAAACCTGCATCTTCTGTTGCTTTAAGACCATAGCTAAAATATGGTTAAATTGTGCACTATTGTGAAAAGGAGCAAAGTATAGCTGGGGGATTTTTTTTTTTAAGAGGTTAAGATCGTTCTGGACAAGGGTTCATGCCACAGCTTCTTTGAGAGTTGCCCATCATTATTTGTAGGAGCTTAGATGTATAACTGTAACCAAACTCCAGTATTAAAAGTATCTCGTGTAATTTTTTCTTTATTGAAATAAAATCTTTGGCATATATTTGATAACACTGCCATTAAGAGGCAAAATGTTTACTACCTTAGATTTAAAAAAAAAAAACAAACCTTAAACAGAGGACTTGCTTCAAGTTTATTTTAATAGCAGTGATTCACCTTATTTAAAAGATGAATACTTGCACTAATTCCCCTGCTGCTCCAGTCCTGCAGTTTATTGTATCTTGTGACTACATTTTTTCCAAATATAGGGTAGATGTAAGCTGCTATTTTTTTAATAATCACTACTATATAGTGTCTTTTACTCTGTTTACAATATCAAGTATTTTTCTTACAATGACAGATGTATATGGCAAACCTTTTTCTGCTCATGTGATTAAAAGTATACTGATAGTGATTTTATTTGTAAATGATAGCATGAGATTGTGTTTATGCGTATGTGTAGTCAAAAAAAGGTTGCATCATGTCTTGCATAAGATTCCAAGAGTGTAAATTTATAAAAAGAGAGGTTGTCAAATTTATGTCACAGGCATTTTACTTAAGGAATGGTTTATATTACAGAGCTTTGCGCAAAGTTATCAGTTTTATAACACTATTTCAAATCACAAATAATTTTGTGGCTTATGATTGCTGGTCTCTAATTTTTTTTTTTGTTTGTCTTTTTTTCCTTTTTTTTTTTTTTTTTTTCCCCTCCAACTTAGGTATAAATTGATTTAATTGAGATAATGCAGCTTGGACATTTTAACCATTGTTCTTTAGGCATTGATTTCTGCTATTTCCATGGAATAAACATGACTTGAAGCAAGTCTGAGTTTGGCTAAGGTAGGGTAGCAATTTGCCAGTGGTAAAGAAAAGTCAACAATACATTCTTTATATATACCCCAGGATTGTAATACTATCAAACACAGCATTTAAAACCAACAAAAAATCATATCCATAAAGACAGTCATCCGCGGTGGTTCGGTGCCAGCTCTTTGTAAGGTCTTGGAACATATTACAAATGTTTAGAGCAATTATTACCCTGTGAGTTACAGTACGTAGGAAACCTAATATATTGAGTGTCTGGCACTTGAAATACTGCTTTTATTGCTGGAGGTCCATGACTGTGGCTGACCTCTGTCATTTAATGAAAAAAAAAAAAAGAAAAATAAAAAAAAAATTCTGTGCAATAATTTTAAACTGTGCTCCCAGGAATAGACACAAATGTTTTGAGTATGTTTGAGCTGCATTTTTCATTTAGCAATGCATTTGTCAATTGCACTGAATTTTAAATCTGAAAGTCAGAAGTGATTCTTGATAGTACTTTTGTATTTTAATATGGACAGTTTATTCATTTTCATAGAAGTTACCGGGTGATTCTTTCAGCCAACCTAAACGATTGTGGTGGAATTCCGTGACAGAGCTGCAAAATCACACAGCCACGTTTTCTAGGGTATTGCCATTTTCCTCTTTCTCAAACCATCAGCTGTTTTGGTTGTAATTCTAGTCGCTTAAGCATAGCATCACGTACTCGGAAACAGAGAAAACAGAGCTTCAGTATCACGGGGTTTTCAGGTGCTCGAGGCACAGCCCGGCGGGAACGTCAGAGCCGCTGACGAGACTCCCGGCCCGGTGTGGGTCGGCGGCTTCCCTGCTGCAGCGGGACGGTGCGAAGGGTCTGGCCCGTGGGTATTTTATTGTTGTCCTTTCCTAGCATGCCACAGTGCTGCTCCTGCTCACACCTCTTCTCGCCTCTTGCTTTTATACGCTTCAGCGCGTGCGTGCAAGGTGTGCTAGGGTCCGTGATGACGTGAAGCAAAAAGAAGAAGAAAAAAAAGAGAACCGTGACATTATTTATAGCGCAAAGACCTCGTGTTGAGCAGTGAGGTAGGCTGTCCAGATTGTTCCTTTAAATGGAGCGTGCCAGCTGTCGGGAAGACCCTGGTTTTGTATAAACCTGTGCACACACCTCATCTTGCACACCGAGTGATTCGGTTGCGCCTGTTTTCAAAGCATAAAGGCAAACAAACGTGTGCACAAGCCTTTGCATACGTTGCAGTTGCTATTTTTTTTCGGTTCGACACATGAATGGGCAAATATCCGAACGGAGGATAAAAGGAAGGGACGAGTCCGGGCTCAGAATGAATGATGGAATAAGAAATGAACTGCTCTTGAGTTCGCTGTCTTTCTATGCATCCACCTCAGAATCCCGTTTCTCATTCCTGCATAATTAGGTCCAGGTTTCTGTAGAGTTCCTCTCTTTCTATTTTTATTTTAGCTTTTTTCTGCATTTTTAAATTGATGTAAAGATTCCCAACCGGTGGACTTTTTAGTGTAGTTAAGAGAATACCTAGGTCCTCATAAAAGCTTTTTTAGACTCTTTGTAATGTTGATAAACTCGGTTTATTCTGGGACTACAATTGTGCAGGGTTATTTAGCGTGTCTACTAGATGATTGGAAATCTTATATGAAACACTAAAAGTGCCTCTTTTTCTGGGTTGGGTGGAGGGAGGTAATAGTTACCAGAGTCAGAATGACATGGCATTTTGAAGCATGTTTCTTGATTTCGTGACACTTTAATGCATCTTGAGAGAAAGGCCAAAGATTTCTACCAATTTTAATTAATTTTCGTTTTAAAAAGCACTCCTTTTTCCTTACACTGCTTACCTCATGCTAGGGTATTTAATGGGACATTGTACGTTTGAAACGTTCTTCGTGTTTAGGAAGAAGAGCAGGTGGCACAGGGCGCTTGTGCCTGTTTGCCTGCGGAGCAATCTTAGCAGCCGACACGTTCAGTTCTGCTGGATGAAGGAATTTCATTAAAATCGCAAATTGGGGTTTTTTTCAGCTTGTGAATACAAGGTCGTATGCTTTTGTCCGTTTAGCGAAGAGGAGCCTTGGGACCCGATTCTTCCCAATCTTTACTTAACCAGAAACCCCCGTTATCTTTCACTTCGTGAGGAAAAACCTTGGCCAGAGCGAGTGTTGGAGGCGTTGGGTCCGCGGGACGCGGTGCCGCGGAGGGAAAAAACGAGCCCCGTCTGCCCCCGGCCGAGCCTCCCGTCGGCTTCGCTGGGGGTTTTGCCAGGACTTAGCCCAGTGTTCCTTTTCCATTGACGAGCGTGAGAGCTTCTCCCTTCACAAAGCCCCGCAGAGCTTGTCCCTGCCCCAGCGGGGTGGGTTTCAGGCTCTCCGGAAGAAAGCAGAAGCAACATTGTGGCATGTTAGAAGCAAGCACAGCTTGGGGAGGCAGCAGTAAATCTCCACCGAGATCCCTGACGTTTTCCGTAGGGAGAGAGCCGTGGAGCCGCCTTCACTTCTCCCTCTAGAGAAAGCTCTGAAACCCCACGTTCTGTGAGGGCGCGACCGCCGTCGCCGGCCGTCCGACGGGAGGCAGGCGAACCAGGGGAACCTGCCGCTTCTTGCGGATTGCAGGTTTTAGTGTTAATAGTGCTTCAGATCAGTAGTTTTGAGTACATTTCGCTTTCTCTGCCTTTTAAGTTCGAAGCTTGACAATAACTTTGAGGCATGTTTTTTGTTTTGTTTTCTTCTTTTTTTTTTTTTTTAAAGTAATCATTTTTACTTCATGATGTTTTTTGACATTTGTGGGTAAATACAAGAAAACAGTCTGCATGTTGTTGCTAGTCCAGTGTACTTTGCAATCTTGTCCTCAACAGACTGCAGTGTGCAGAGCAGTAATTCTAGAATACAGAAGTAATTTTCTCTCTCTCCTGACATTGACATTGTAG